>JAUMJM010000005.1:40667500-41943125 GCA_033558235.1 Neomorphus geoffroyi | reverse complement strand
AAAGGGTAACATGGGCTGGAAGCAGGAACAGACTGCACAAGAGGAATCTATAAATATTTTCCAGGCTTATAAGGATGCTTTCAGAAAAAACAAAGCTTAACTGGAGTTGAGCAGAAAGCCCCAAATAGACCAAGCCATGAGCAGCCTAGTATGACCTCAGAGCTGCCCTTGTTTTGGGCAGGGGGTTAGACTAAAGATCTCCTGAGTTCCCTTCCAGCTTCAGTTATCCCCTTTAGTACTGAAATCATCGCTAACCTGCATTATTCAGTCCAGCCTGATTATTTTTACCTACTTTTGGCATCTGCTAGACCTCTGTTCATGACTTGGTGCCATGAGTCAGAATAGGTGTTCACTTACATCTTTGTCAAGTCAACAGAAAACATTGGAGGTAACTACATGACACAGAAAAATAATATGATAATTTTCAGTACTTGGTACAAGATGACAAGAGACTCAAATATATTTCAGGTAAAAAAAATAAAAATAAAAATAAATTTAGCTATTGTTCTGATATCTTTTCAATGCAGTTTACTGTCAAGAAATGCTTATCACGTTTTCTTTCAGCAAATCAAATTCTGAAATGTGCAGCCAGTATCAGCAGTGCAAAATATAATAAAACAAAATGCATTATATCCTTTCTGAATACAAAAAGGTTCCACTGGGACTTTATTTCATTTATAGACAGATCAATCCAACTTCAGCTGGTCATAGGGTCATAATTCTGCTATATACTAATACAGAGCTAAACTTTTGTGTAGATTTTATTTTCACATACTGATTTCTAAGTGTTTTCTTAAAATAATTATTTCCACTCTTCTCATCCCTAACTTATTCTCTCTCTTGTTTCTTTTTTGTCAGTTTCTTGAAGAACAGAAGAGAAAGGTCTGTCTTTGTCTGCTTTTTTGCTCTTTATTATTATTTTGCTTTCTGTTTTCTTCTGCTTTTTTCTGTTATTTCTACTCCATACCTTTTTTCCCAATTCTTTGTCTTTTTTTTTTTTAGAAATAATTATATATCCTTACAGTCTTTTTCTTTGTAGTGTATGCCTCATGGTTATCTATGGAGGAGAAGCTTAGTAACTGCACATAAACAATGCTTGCTAAAGTTGTGAAATTGTACAGCAGAGATGGTGTGTTAAATATGTTGCTTGAGTTGAAATTGAATGATCATTTTTACTTAAAATATTCACAGGCCTAGTAGTTCCATTGAAGAATTAAGGTATATCCATTCAAAACTAATGTATAACTAATTTAATGTCTTCCACCTCAGGAGTATTGGTGTTTCAAAAGAAATGGAACAACTCAGTGTTAGAGAGATGTGAAATATTGTGTTAATTTTAATTTCATAGGTGCATTAAGAATGTAACGTTTAACATTTAACATCGGTGATGAAGCAGCCTTGTACTGGACAACTATATGCCAATGCAGGTACAAACACTGAGGACCTGTTCCAAGTATGCAATGCTTCTTTCTCTTATGATTACCAGTTGTGTGTATTGCATTGAGGATCCCAGTGGGGAGTCCTTATTGTTGAGTCCTTTGAAAGCTCAAAGAAGTTCCATGCACACCTAGGTCAAGCATTTTATTATCTTCAGCTGCAGCCCTTTCTCATCTTTGCTGCACACGTAACTGTTGTAAAGATAATAGGTCTGCAGCTTCTGGTTTCATTTCTGCAGTAGTTTGGACTTTACATTTGCAAATGGATTGCCTAGCATCAAGCTTGCATCTGCAGTGACATTTCTCTATCAGCTCAAGAAGAGATTTTTGCAATGCTAATAAATGCTTTACATTATTTTATTTTATTCTTACTTGACAGGTAAGTGTTTTATGACGGCTTTGAAGAGAATGCTGCCGCCTTTTTTTGTCCCATATGTTAATATCTGCCCACTTTTGTTGAAAAATGGATTTGTGTTTTGTCAAGATCAAAAATATACTTTCTTTTCTAGATATGTGAGAATATCAAAATCCAGGGGAAAAAAGCCAGTGTTGTAACCCACTGTGCTATCTACTGTGGAGAAAAAAAATGCTTACATGTTAGTAAAATTCAAGAAACTAAATCATATTGAGCCTTAGTGTGAACATCAGCTTGCATCAAGAATAGCAACTGGAGGTTTGAAAATACTGAAGCTGTTGTAGGAGCCCATCAAAACCTACCCAGAATGCACTGCCTCTCCTGAAACTCTGCATACAAAAGAATGAAAAGCTTACAGAATTTGTGTTAGTCAAACTTTTGAAAGAAAGCTTCCAATATTTAGGAAAAAATACTGAAATAATTAATATGATTTGAAGCATGACTGCAATTTAGAAATTTCCAAATTCTCTCTATATTCCTGTTATGATTAAACATATAAAAAATTCTTGTTAGATAGATAAAAATATATTAGCATACCAGGTCTACAAAGATGCACACTTCTGAATGTTGGTAAATAATATGGATGATTCATTCTCCCATACAAATGGTGTCAGATTTGGTATATTTAAGTTTGATGCTTCACTAAACTGTGCCTGAATGGGTGAAAAAATAAAAATGTTACACAGTATTGATGATCTAGAAATTGTTCACTGTATTCCCATATTTAAATATACCATATATGAAAGGTATTAGACGGTCCAGGGCCTGTTCAACTTAAAGTGATTTCTGGATTCTTAGAGTAAAGTTATTACTATCTGATGGCTGTTTGAAGGCCCAGGTAAACTTAAATATCTAAATGTACTAATATTCTTGTCATTATAATCCAAAATGAAAAGGTTCTTGAGATCATTTTATTACTGCTGAAATGGTAGGAAATTATAATTACAACCAGATACGATCGTGTTCAATGTCAAGTTAAGCAACAGTAAGAATGATAATAAAATTTCTAGACATACATAAATTAAAAGACAACTTCATTATATAGATTTTTTTTCTGATAGAAATTGTACAGTTCTTTTTTCCCACTCTACAAATGTTGTAATTGATTTCTACATAGGATAGGAAACATGCTGGAAACTTCAAAACACATGACGGTAAAGAAAAATGTTTTTAACTTGTTCAATCTGCATACTCACACTTTTTTTGATAGTTTGCAGCTAACCAAATGACTGTGACCTTAGGAGAATTCAGGTTGAAGTTAAAATATATAAAAATAAAATTAAGAGTTTTGTCTACTAGTTCAATTAAGAAGCAAACTGACATACATTACACTTTGGCTTGTGAAGTTATACAACAACCAAAAAATAAAAATCACGTGGTACTAAACAGGAAATGGATATATGGAAGACAATAAGGCCACCAGAAGTAGAAATGAAAAATCTGGATATTTCAGCCTCATTCAACTCTTAGATCAATATTGGAAGAATCTGGATTAACTGTCAATTATGAGGAAAACAGGAATTACATCAAAGTAGCAAGGAAAAGGGAACCTTAGGAAAACATTAGCAAGAAATTCTAAGGCACAATACTGCTTTCTTTATTTTAATAACATGATTGCATAGATTTTAAAAGAAGTAGCTGCTTCTGGGATTCCTTACACTGGCACACAGACTGCTTCCATTGTCAGAGAACTGTAGCCGCATCAGAAGGAGCTGCCCAAGTTCTTCAGCACAGCTTGACAAATCAGATCTCCACTTGAGAATATGAGTGTTTGTAATTTATTATATTCTCAGGTTGATAACAGGATAGTAACTATTCAACGGCTGTATCTTCAAACCCATGTCCTCCCAGCAGAAAAAAATAATTTTTGTAATTTGTTTAAACTTCTTATTTTTTTGTTTTTTGAAGTTATTTTAATTTCATTTTAGTATGTGTTTTTTTGGGAGAAACACAGTAAAATCAAATGGACAATATCTTGAATAATAATTTATATAAGGTTTCACTGACATGATGTATTATTGAGTTTTCGCTATGTTAAAAATGCTTAGCTTATTTAATGAAATGGTGTCATGAATTTTACATATGGAACAGAAGATTCTCACTTGTGAAACATTACAGAGACACAAGGTCAAATCCTAGTCACATTAATCTTTCTACAAACTCTAATTTCCCTAAGTCCAAACAAGATTAAGCTGTTCTGATATATTTGCTTCTGTTCACATTTTTTTCATTTAAGTAGATTGTAATAATTTTCTACTTTTTTCCACCCTACATTAAACTTCTGCTGTATAATAAACATGTTTTGAGATTATCAGCCAGTTCTCTCAAAAATAAATTATTTTGAACAGTCCAAAGATTATCAAAGCAGTCATATTCCATCTTTCGGATAGAAGACATTTCATCACAAATCTTCTATCTTAGCATTACTTAGTGACAAGAAGTCACATTCTGAAGTTATTTATGGCTCTGGGTATGACACAAGTGTAAAATCTGGAAAGAAAATTCAGGTTTAACTGTGGGTTTCCTGGCTTATTTGTAATTTGACCTTTACATTGGGAGTGAAAAAAAAAAAATCATGTTGTAGCTACACAATATTGGTATGAGATTTCACTTCGCCAGGGGAGGTTTAGACTTGACATTAGGAAGAAATTCTTTACTGAGAGGGTGATTGGCCATTGGAATGCGCTGCCTGGGGAGGTGGTGGAGTCACCGTCCCTGGAGGTGCTTAAGGAGAGATTGGATGAGGCACTTAGTGCCATGGTGTAGTTGACAAGTAGGAGTAGGTGTAGGTGTTGGGTCATAGGTTGGACTAAATGATCTCAAAGGTCTTTTCCAATCTGATGATACTGTGATACTGTGATACCTCTTCTGGGAACTACACGGTCATTTTTTTATTCTTTGTATTTACTGGTTCATAGGCAAAGAGGATCAATATAGCATTATGCTTAGCAATAACAATGGCGGTGAGGGGATGAGTTTCTCCAGTGTAAAAGTTTCTTGGAGGCTAGGTGGGCATCAGTCTTCTGGGGGTGATTGCTTTTGCATGATATTTTTCCAATTTCTTTTTTTCACTTCTCATTCTCCTTTTCTTCCTTTTCCTTTTTCCCTTTCTCTTTCTCTCTTTTTAAAATATTTTTTAAATTTTTCTTATTAAACTGTCTTTAGTTTCACCTATGAAAGTTCTCTCCACCATTCCACTGCAGGGGAGTGTGTAAGTGGCTGTATGGGGACTTACACGTCAGGTGGGATTAACCCATCGTTCTAATCTAGAGGGATATCTAGAGTAGCAACTGAGAATGTTGCTACCAACAGCTACCCTCAAGAAGGGAAAACCAACAGAATCTGCCTCTGCAGATGCTTCTGTCTTCAAATAGACTGTTAGAAGCTCTCATGCTTTCCATTAAATCCCCACGTCCGTTGCAGAGAACCTGTTTTACTCTTCAAGAATAAGCACTGAAGAGGAATTTTTTTAAGGACGAGTCTAGTCATGTGTCAGTCTGTGACTCTGTCCATCATGAAAATCTCAGCTAAGAATCTCTGCTTTGCCAAGCATACAAGAAATCTGGTAGTGAAAAAGGATCAACTAACAGTGCTGTGACTGTTCACTACAGCTTGGACTTCTGGCTAAGCCGGCTCATGTTAAATCCTGATGCATACCAGGAGCAGCCCCACTATGCCAAAGTGAAAGCACCGTAAGCAGGAGGGGGGACCTGGAAGAGGTAAAGGATCACTGTGCAGCCAAGATCATCTGCAAATTACTGTCTCCAGCAGCTATTATATTTTGTCTGCTGGTTTCTTCAGAATCCACTAGTTTATGGAAAAGGTGTAGACCAAATCTCCAAGCTAGAGGGTATAAAACGTCACCTCATCCTAAAAGCTGTTGAAGCAGACCCAGCAGCAGTTGGACTGCTGAGGCTTTCATGCTTCAGGGTGTGATACAGGGAACACTCCCACTGTGATGCAGGAAGGAGGTTGAGCACTCTCACTGTCGGTGAGGTAACTAACTCTTTTCTTTCGCTCATCAGTGCACGAGACCGTGTGTGTCGTGTTTATTTATTATATTCCTTAATGAGCTCATGAAATAAAGTTCTGTAAATCTGAGAGATCTGAACAGACTTTGACAAGTGCACATCAGAGAAAAAAAAGAAAGTGACTTATGACCTTAAATCCGTATTTATGTATCAAAGTATTATCTTTCTCCACAGTGACTGGAGTTCCAAGTAGTATTGCCAGTAAAAAATTGTGCTCCATTTGGGAAATATTTTACTTCTTTAATATGTAACTCCTAACATACTATACACAAACAATACACCATTTTAATGATAAAAATTGCATCTGGCTCCCAGTGGATTTCTCGGGCCAGGAAGTGTCTCTCTAGGCCAATAAAATGCTTGTCTAGTTTAGATGGAAATTCTTAATGTACCATTGAGGTATTTTGAAGACCTCAGGTGATTATCAAGTAGACTGGACTTTCTGTTTAAATTACAGCTTAACCAGTATCCTATTGTAGGGTTTCTACATCTTCTGCAAAAAATAACTTCTTAAAAGTTGGTTGGAAAAATGAAATTCCATCCCATACAGAAATCCCTTCCCCCAGTGCTACTAATATATTAAGTATTTTAATTATCACATATGTGATTTTCAGAAAGAACACATATGAAATAATAACCAAATTCTTAAAAAAAATGTTCAATATATTTCATCTTTCGAGGCAAAGACAAAGCCTGTTCCTTTTAAATGAAAGACAGTCAGTCTTTCTCACCTCTATTTTTTTATTCCCTCCTGTACTTTGACTTCCATCTGCAGAATTAACATCTGATCTGAATGGTGAAGCACATATATGTTAATCTGCAAATGGAACACCTTAAGCTATTGTATTTGTGTTAATGTTTTCCAGCTGAATTTCTACTTTTCTATGAAAAGTGAAAAGGAACTTTGCCAGTCTGTCATTTGTTCCCATCAAAATTCCCCCAAATCACTCTTTGGTGAGTAAAAATATATCAAAACCAACTACTGAGAAGATATTTAGTCCTAATTTTTGCCTCAGATTTTTTGGAATTTGATATTCTCTTCAGCCACTAACTGCAAGTGCCTGCAAACAATTTATAAAATAAATGTACAATCTTCTTGAGAATAGATCTATAATTCCAAACAATAGATGAATTTTTCACCTTCTCGGTGACACTTCTCATCCTATAGCTACAGTAACTTAATGCTTTTTCATCCTCTGTGCTCTCGAGAGTGAAATTGGGATGGACATGTTTGTCACTATGGCAGCAAAACACTACATGTATTTTAACCAAAGCAGATGCAGACAATACAAATCCCTGGATTCTTTGGTTTTGGAGAATGTTGAGGTGGGTTGCTTAACTATAAGTCCCTGCATAAAAAAGAAAGCAGAATATTTCTCTGGTTTTGAATGCTAAAGAAACCTGCATATTGTGTACCTCAGTTTATATTTCCACTGGATGTCGGCTTATGGCTATTGTATTTTTCCCTCCAGGGCAGAAAATGAAATTTTGTTCCAGTAAAGTTGTTATTTAGAAGATGAGATCATTTTTATAGGAAGATTTGCTACAATACAAAGACTTTCAGCTTTCAGTAATATCATAGTAGTTCACAAAATAACAAAAAAGGGGGTGATTTATGAAAACCTGAAGAGTAAGACTCTTACCGTAGTCTTAGATATACATCTACCTCACAGGAGGTAACTTAAAAGGGTTTTACAGCTGCTGGTTAAGACAACTGTGTCAAGTAACAGGAGTACTGAGAAAGTGGATTTTTTAATACTGCCTATTTCTTCATCTATTATGTCTCACAAAACATAGGTGTAGTGGGTGCCATTCATCTTTTCTCATAGTCCTCTTTGTTGCAGCATATCTTCCTTCTGAGAAGTACAATGTTTTAGCTAGCTTTATTTAGTACTGGCTTTATTGCAAACAACACTTGTTTACAAGAGCTTTAATATTATTGTTTATGGCAAGGGATTATTGCAGGTAATGACATTTCTTAACATAAAAAGATATTACAACAAAAGATGCATTAGACAAAATCCTGGAAATTAATATTAAAAATCCATGCATTTTTCCTCATACTATGTTCTTGTTTTATCCACTGACTATAGCAGCTTGTTAAAACAGAATAATCATATTATCTGAGAATAAGCCTTTGTAAAACAGTTAGAGAAGAGACAGTCTTCTCGTGTTTCCATCACAAATATCTCATACTTTAAGAAAAAGGAAGAGACTAGAAAATTCAGCTATAACTCTAGAGAAACAACGGCAAAGCCTATGTGTTATCCTGTTGAAATACTTTTAAGTCCTCACCCCAAGTTTAAGCAGCCCTGGCCTGATCTGAAATGGAGTCCCGAGCCATGGAGAGTCCTGTGGATCTGGGCAAGGACAGTCAGGCCTGGTGGTGCCCTCAAGGCCCTGCCAACAAATACTCCTGCCAGCAAGGGGGGTGCTCATGCCTTTCGTGATCTGGGTTTGGAAGATACTCCCCATGCACTCCTTCCCCTATCTGACTGTGAACAGGGTGATGCTGTCTGAGAGGCCACAGCATCAGGAACTGCGTTGTAGAAAAGTTAAGCAGCCTATGGGGTTATGGGTGCTTCCTGAGGGGGATTAAGTAAGATGACTTGGTAAACAGACCCACAGTCACCAGGTGACTGTATTTCCCCGCAAGAGTGGCAGCTCTGGTGTGACATCAAAAAGAGCAGAAAGGTGGCTGGAATACTTAGAGGACCAAGCGGCACTGCAGAATAGTTCGGTGTGCATGCCTGGTGCAGAAAGCGGTTTTTCACTCATTCCATTGTCAAATTTGGAGCAAATTGAAAGCCCTTCACCGATCAAGCTTGGTTACTCACCAAGACCCTGAAGACATTCAAAGAGCTCTGGAGGCAGAGTCAGGGGATGCTGCTTCTTCACTGGCATATCTATAATTTTCTCTCAGACTGATATCCTCATCCTTTTCTTTAATGAAAATTATAGGGGCTCATAGAAGAGATGAAGGGGCAGATCAGGCTCTGTACCAGAATGGCCTTGAGATACTTTGAAAGGTTCTTGAGATACTTTGAGAATGTGACAAGACATAGACCTGCCTGAATGCTGCCTTCTCTTCTAGGATCAGAGCAATGAGCACTTATGCAGGAAAACAGGATTTCTTCCCCTTTCTTAAAGACATCAGGAGGTCTGCTGTGCTCATCTGGGGGCATTGATTAGGCTTGTTTGGATGGATCAAGTGTATGGTTTTGAGACATGGGCAGGTAAGGCTGCAGCCTGTGGGGCTGGACAGAGTTGAAGGATCTTAGAGCTGGGGCTATGCTGGGGTGAGGACATGGCATGACTAGAAGATGTCACATACAGTGTGATTTTGTGTAATTACGTTCCTGGGCTGCAATCCTCAGAGTGGAGACCAGCTACCACACCGAGCAGGGCTCTTGGTAGCAGACATGGTCAAGCACTGCCACACCACTTCTCATATGAGACAGTACCAGGACCTGGGGCACTTGGGGGCTGCAGGGAGTGTGTGGGAAAGACATTTGGAGGAGATCCGTGGCTTAGCTCTTGGCCTCAGGCTCTAAGTACCCACTTCCCACAGGAAGGCACAAGGATTCTACTTGGCATTGAAGGAGGAAACTGCTTCCCCAGCCAGCACAGCCTGGGATGACAGGAAAGGGACATGTGGATGTGATGGGGATGCCTAGGTGACAGGGTTGGCCCAAAAGGAAATGTTGCACCATGATGTACCCCCTGATGCTCCTTCTATCTGCAGCAGTGACAGTGGTGGGATGAGTCAGGCTGTGGAGGACTCTAGACCTAGGGACTGGGTGGGGATACCTGGAGAGGCTCATCAGAAGGACCATTGGTGCCATCAGGGCTGCCCTGGCCAAAAGGTAACAATTAATTTTATGAAAGTAGTACGAGTATTGGGTTGGAGCCTTGTTCTCAGAAAATGGACACAAGGAAAGGAAAAAAATGTTCATTTTACGATTATGAATGTCACTGGACAAAGAAGAGGAAACTGATCCAAATAAGGACAAAGTCTATTATGGTTTTGCTATTGTCCCACTATGAATATTTCACATTTATCAGATCTGAGAAAATTCCTTCACATTTTTTAAGTGAAAACTGACCGAGCATTGAGGGGAACCACTTAAATTGAAACCATTCTTTAGCTCATAAGGTAACCAGATGATACATCAAACATTTTTGCTTATTAATGCAAGATTTTGAACATGAAGGGTTGCTCCATCTTCACCATTTATCATTCTGTCTATTACGTCTGAACATCCACACAGGATAATATTATATTCTGACTTAAATTTCTATTTCACTGTAGTAGAGGAAAGTGCTATAAAGACTTTTATTCTTATTCAAAAATGCTTTGATATGCTTCAAAGATAAGAGCACTTCATTATGTTCAAGAAGAGTAAAAGTGTCCTACTATGACAAGAACTCTTAATAGGATGGTTAAGTGAAGTTTAGTATTAGTTTCAAATAGATAAAAGCACTTGCTGATGTCAGGTCATTGTTCGCATTTACCCTCTTCAAGTCCCTGGCTCTCACCAAAAATGTGTACATCTTTAAAATATATTAGGTTTTGTTTCATAGCGTGCTGTAGGATCTCTTGCAATAAAATGAAACATTTAAGTCATTAAGTTGACATCAGAGATAAAAGACTTTCAATTTACTATTAATCAAGCCATCTTCTCTTTTGTGTAGAGGAGATAGATTAGTCACTCTCTTGAAACTTGCATTGTTTTGAGTCTCTGGAACAGCTCTGCCACTATCCTGTTCATTTATACTCACGAATTAAGCGAAACTCACAAAGAAAGTAAATTTCACTACGCAGGAGAAAACAAAAGCATAGGACAGGTTTGCACCCTAACTACATGGTGTGCATATGTTTTGTGACTATTTCAGTAATTTTTATGCTCTAGTGAGAGGAAATGGGAGAACTTTTGGGGCTTACAATAATTCACAACAAAATTGTTATTCATTTTGCTAGACAGCATACAAACAGAGAAATCAGATGTGAAATAAGAAAGCTTTGCCCCTTCTTATGCAGTGGGGACTGAAAACACCTACTCATCTCTTTTCTTGGTTCTCCCTCTTTCTTTTTAACAATTTTGTCCCCTACTGTTCATCACCCTGACATTCACACATCTCCAGCTGTGCCCAGAGTTCCTCACCACAGGGAGGTGTTACAGCTGAGTCCCTTAAACTCTTTCCATCTTCCTTATGCACCATTCCTTAAACAACCGCTTTACCATATGGTATTTACGTTGTATAATCATGTCCATTATGGTCATGTCTAAAGGGCTACTGAAAGAGAGTCTGTTAGTACCAAAGTTAAAACTGTATGCACTGTGCATATACTTAAGGTTTTGCACAAGAGCATTTATAATGAACCATTCTAACTGAATGAACTAGATTTTGTAGGATTAAAAACAAAGCCAAGGCACTAAATTATTGATCAAAACACTAATATTTCCAGTCATCAACTTAGATGAAACAAAATGCTAAGTGGAAATGTATGTAAAAGTTGAGATGAATAGGTTCCAAATTACTCTTTTGCTGGTACCTAACTAAGCCAATCTTTTTTAAAGTTCAAGATTCTTTATAAAAAAGAAAAAGTCTTAAACTACTTCAAAATGAAGTGTTCGTATTTGGTGCTTAGTTCTTAATTCTTAACATTTTATGAAGCTCCTGCTTTTTGAAATCATGTAGTAGTGAATTTCCAAATGTTTCTTCCTTTGACACAGGGTATGAAATCTTATAATTTCAATCTTCTCTATGTAACAGAAAATTCCTGACAAACTTTCTGTTTACACTTCACCATTTTATTTAATTCTTTTGTGTTGTTGTATAAGTACATTTTTAAAGGCCAAAATTCAAAATAAAAATCTTACAGTCTTTGCAATTTCTGCAGACAGTAGTTTTCTTTATCTAACTGTTGAAGTTATTTCTGAGCAGAATGGGTAGTCTTCACAGACCTGACACAAGTGAGAGCAGTTCCAAGGAGCAAGTGAAGTGTCCTTGTGTGTTCACCAAGAAGCCTCTGTACTTCCACCATCACATCTCTGAGATGTTGTTTCTCTTTGCTGGTAGCAAATGAGAACAAGGCATGCTATGGCCCCTCATTACCTCTTTGACATCCTAACTTTCCTTCCTATCTTCGTATGTATGTGTGTTATATATAAATTTCTATATTTTGTGATATTAGGATAACTGCAGGCAGCAAAAGCCAAACTCTGAGGAAATGTCTGCCTTCCAGTCACTCTAAATGTATTTTTCACTCTGAGAAATGCACAACAGAAAAATGGGGAAGGAAAATCAATGACAAAAGGAGCTCAATGAGGAGGACTTGTTTACATTGAGGTAAAGTATTACAGTACACTAGCTAATACTTAAATTATATCAACAGTTGAAGCCCAACTCAGCTCACCTAATTTAAATACTGCTCTGTGATACTGATGAAATGAATCTGAGTTTCAGTGTAGACTAGGTTGAAAATAGCTTGACAGTTTATGCAGAAATTAAATCATTAGTATATAATAGTTTCCTTTATAACAAAATATCCAAAAAGTTTTTACAGTCCTATCTCCCACTGAAATCACACTAGCTGGAAATCTGAATGTGTCTGTGGTTCTTGTGAGTGACCTCTCCTTGTCTGTAAACCCACAGACTGATCTTCAGTTTTCCTTTAGGTGCTCTGTGCATAAAGTACTTACCTATGCTGCTTCTGAAATCCTCAGTGGTGATGGTAGATGACCCATACATTTGGTGAAGCACATTCTGGATGTCTTCTGGTCTCTTACATTTGAAAATGGTAGGAATAATTGTAGAATGAAATTTCCAGCCTTCAGTGGAATGTCAAGAAAAACTGAGACTGTTTTCACAGGGATAGCTTACTTTGGCCTTAGTCCATGGAAGAAAACATGTATCAGCTATACTGTCAGTAACAAAAAATGTTCAGTTAGCTTTCACAGTATCACACTATCACAGTATCATAAGGTTGGAAAAGACCTTTGAGATCATCGAGACCAACCTATGACCCAACACCAACACCTACTCCTACTTGTCAACTACACCATGGCACTAAGTGCCTCATCCAATCTCTCTTTAAGCACCTCCAGAGACAGTGACTCCACCACCTCCCCAGGCAGCGCATTCCAATGGCCAATCACCCTCTCAGTAAAGAACTTCTTCCTAATGTCAAGCCTAAACCTCCCCTGGCGAAGCTTCAGACTGTGTCCTCTTGTTCTGTCACCGCTCACCTGAGAGAAGAGACCAACCCCTGCCTGACTACAACCTCCCTTTAGGTAGTTGTAGAGAACTATAAGGTATGAGATAGTGCTCAGGGACTTTGAGCCATGACAAAATCCCAGACTGAACTGTGTGCTTAATTAATGCTATAGACTACAATAGAAGATATATTTACTACTTATTTTTAAGTGGGGCAAGTTTAGAACTGTAATGTATGCAAGTGATCACCTTAATTAATTGTCTAGATACTATTGAAATCTTCCTTTGTCACTTCCAATTCCTGCCATGTAGTGTGTTATTATATGGGAATTAATTCATCTTCAGTTTCATTCATACTAGCTAACAGTTTTGATTCACAGTAGCAGTCCCTTAAAGGTTACAACAAAGATTGTGCCTGATATAAAACCGATCTTGTACAGCTAATGCTCCGAGGGTGGGGAGGAGGCAGGAAAAGGATCTTTCTTCCCTGAATCACAACAAAATTAGTAAAAGGACCAACGACACCAGGCTGTGCAGTACCTTGGACACACTGGAGGGAAAGGATGGCATCCAGAGAGGCCTTGACAGGCTTGAGAAGTGGGAATTTATTTCTAGTATGTGTCCACACTACTTAATCACACAGGCAAAATATGCAGCTTCAAACACAATTGCAACACAACAATAAACACAAAACTACGACAGGCTGTGCGGTAATCCAAAAAAAAGGGATAAGAAATGAAAAAAAAAGGAGGGGTGGCGGGGGTGGGAAGATCACCAGTCCTGATTCCAATGTTAATCCGGCCGACCGATCGGAGTGCTCCACCTGAACCTTCCCCGTTGCTGGTCCTTCCTTCTGATGTTGTAGCTGCAAGACTTTCAGAGCTCAAAAGATAGTTGTTTAGTGGCTCTTTAAAGGCCCAGGAGTGTTTAAGATAGATAATGCCAATACAGCCTCCGCCCTTTGTCCTTATCTTTGCCTGCTGAGTACTCCCTCCGGGCCCATCCTCTCCCTTTAATCAGTTCTTTGTCTCGGGGGATTAAAGGCTCACAGGGCCGTCAGCGTCCCTCTTGGCTCTCTGGTCTCCTACAGTCCCTTCCAACCCAAAGCAGCCATGATTCACTCTGTGATTCTTTAGTGAATAATACTTTCATTATACAATACGAAACATGCCTTCCTGCATGAAAAAAAATGCGTGTAATTTTGTTACACAGTAAATGCTATTAAAAATTGTGAAATAACAATTTTTTTAAAACCTTTAAAAATTATTGTTCAGACTTTAAATTTTGTCTAGAATTTCTGTGTATACAGGGGCACAGCATATATATATATGTATAACATATATATGGATAATAGAAGAGAGAAAACACTCTGTTTGGTAAGATGTGTCTATACATTTCTATAATATTTTTTTTTCTAAACAGAATAAACCACAAATGAAATACAAATTTGTTGCTTAAATTGTAGAATTTTGGTTTACCTTATAGTTCAGGTCACTTACAGTGGCACAACACTCACTGCCCTGACAAATGCTAGTAGGAAGTGCAGAAGCTGAAGAACATTGAAAAATTATATAACTTTTATTGTTGTCCAATATAAAGGTCTTTTTTCTCATTTTCATGACCCAATGATATTGGTAACCCGTCATATGTAGTGAATTTTAATGGAATCTGCAAAGATGCTTCTTTTACATTTAAGATCATCTTTCAGTCCCCAGGTAAGCATTTGTCAATATGTTGTGCTGGGATATGTATTTTTTGTCTTGTTTATTTATGTTTAGATCAGTTTAGCTTTTTTCTTAAAGCTTCCAGTTCTAGGCACTTGCTATCTGATTGATGATGATTGTTTTTTTCCATGTCTTCCTCACACAAATTCAATATAGGAGGTCTGAAGGCTTTGAGATCTGAGGATGATTATTTCAATATAGATAACTGCATGAGGACAGAACAAAACCCAGAATGGGATTAGGAGGTTTTAAAATTAATTTTATGGGGAAAAGGTTATAGGTACTCAAAAGAGTTTTACAGCAGTATCTGATTTGAATCAAGTAGTTACCATAGGTCTCCTACGAAATTATTGGTAGCAGATATTTTGGGAATCTTTGTTCAACTTGATACAGTCCTTGTTCGTCCACTCTTCCAGCTTGCCCAGGAGTTTCTGTAAGATAGCTCTCCCTTCTGACATGTCCACGTTATGACTATCAATAACCTTGGTGAAGGTGCTTTCAAATCCATTAACTAATTAATTTATGAAGATACTGACTATCAACTATGCTTGTGTATTCTTTGTGTAGAAAACTCGCCTGAATACAGTTTTTATTAAGGAGAAAAAGAAGTTAATTTGTGTTTCACAGCTTCTACTTCTAAGTGAAACCAGGTATACAGAGGTGGCATTTTCTATTTATACTACTTTCTAAATGCTTTGCTTCATCAAACACACTCAAAGATTTCTACCTTACTATGAAAGAAAAATAGTAATGCATAAGGTTTCCATTTCCTTTCTTATCAGTTGGTGGGGCGGCTAGACAAAGTAAAGTAATTTGAAAGACTTACATATTTGTGTGTTCATGTGATGTCACTACGTGATGTAAATTGTAACAGTTGTGTTGTGGGTTTTTTTTAATAATTTCTTTCTATCAAAACAGAAATAATGAGTCAAAATGACAAGACCAGCAGACTCAGTTGCTCATATTCTTGCATTTTATTGTGAATCTTGTGATATCATTTGGCAGCTTTAAAGAAGAGTAATAGCCAAGCTGCAAACATGTGCCAGCTACAGAATACAAACCTACAGTATATTAACTTGCCGACCTTTGCACTGAGAAAATACCTAGTGCTCTTTATTTATAAAAGCCTATCAGTAGTACCCTGATACACTGTTATATATATAGTAAGTGCTGTATATATCAGTTGATCTCTGTATATTTTATGGCATCTAAGGTGTAGTAAAAGGATACATCAGGATTTACCATCTGCACCCTGCTGGTCATTTGACAGGCGTTTCTGTTTAAGATATACGTTAAAGAGTGAAAAAAGGGTATTGAAAGAAGAAAGGTATCTATTAGAACAGTACAACTGGCAACATCTGGGAAGTCCATCAATAGAATTTTATAACTTGCGTTTGCTTGAAGTTAAAGTTTATTACATGATATGTGTGGTAATGTCATTTCTCACTCAGTTGTTACAGTAAAACATAAGGAGTGTGTTGTACCCATTTCTGCAATAAAAACACACTTTATAAATATATGTATACACACACACCAAGTGACTCATCTGACGTGTGTGTGCTAAGTATTGAATCAAAATAGATATGAATCAAGGTTTAAAGTAAATCTATATGACATTACTTTTTTAAAAAGAGAGAGTTCTTTGGACTGTGTGTAGATTACTACTCAGTAACTGTTAGAAACACTGTAATTTTTTTTTTCTTATTATAAGATGAATGAATAGAACATATTGTGTAACACAGAAAGCTGGAGATACTTCCTGCATGTTAGGGAAAAAATGTAGAGAGTTATAAAAGCTTATTGTAAGGACAATCCCTTGGAAACAAGAAGACAAAGACCCTGAAGCCCTTTATCATTTAGTTTAACATGTTAGCATCTTTGGTGTCAGTGACGTTCACATTACAACTTAGAAGTACACTCAAACTACACTGAAAAGATGTGTTCGTTTCCTTTAATTTCAGCAGTCATCAAGATGTGACTTTTTCTTACCTTTAATGTTCAAAAACATAGACATTTGTCTTTTCTCTCTCTGTTTATAAACTGTTTGAGTCCTCTAAGGGACGAGGAAGCCTTTACTACCTTTAGAACCATTCCTTACACTCTATAATGGGTCATACTACAATATATGAAATTAACAATTTAATAAAATAATACACTGTGAAGATTCAGGAAGAACTGCAGAGGAACAAAACTAAACCCTGAACCCTTTCAAAAAAAACCCTTCTCCTTTTCAGTTTTAGAGACTGGGGTGAGAAATAATGACTAAACTGGTTTCCACTCTCTTAACAAAGTGGTGTATTACTGAGGCCCCATATTTAGGGCATCACTTAGCCACCATAGTAAACATGAATAAAAAGTTATTATAATAAGACATGCATACAAAATGCACAACAAAAATGCTACTCTGTTGTGAAACTGAAGAAATTATAATTTTTTTCACTAAATATGAGATCCATTCAATCATATTCCAGTAGGATCTGATATCTAATCAGCATTTCATCAACAGAAAAACTGGAAATCAGAACATTTATTTAGGTGTCTAATTATGTCTATTTGGACATAACTTTTTTTATCTTCTTTAGAAAATGTTGGTGAGAAGCATTCAGGTACTTTTCTAAAACTAGCACTCTTTTATTTGGGAAATTATTCAGGTTTATTGCTTGTACTCTTTTCTAGACAACCATTTTTTCACTTCTGACAGAGACTTTTAACTGGGTTAGACTTAGCATATTTTTTTACAGAGTTGGATTATTTTGCTGAATTATCTGATATGGTTAGAGCATTTGGTTCTTTTAGAAAAGGAATTATCTTGTGACTGTGGACTATAAAAAGTAAAAAGAACCCAAATTACTAAAAAATTGCCAAAGTCCTTTAGTTAAATTTAATTATTTTAGAAAAAGAAATTTTTCTCAATAACTATGTAACATAAAAATCATTAATTCAAGGTTGCAGTGAGTCTAAGAGCATGACTGAAGTATAAAATGGGTAAATGAATAGAAACTTATTTATGATGCCTTGTAAGTAAGCATTTTTTTATCATTATTTACTCTAAGTTGTTCTGTTTCTCTAGTTTTGAATGAAACGCCTTGTAGAAAACAAATGGGTACTCTGATTGTGTTAAGCATCTTCTTTTTCAATGTTAATATTAACACTTCGACCTCCAAACTGAGCAAGCTATTTTCTCTTAAACACACATTCTCAGGTACTTTTGTCTTTTAGAAATTTCTGCATCCCAGAACCTCTACAAATTTTATTGGTTGATTGACATAATGTGTAATGCACTTAAATCAAACAAAAATACGTGTTCTAGGAGTCGAACAGATGCAAAAAAAATATCACTAAGTAATTTGTATCTTTTATAGCCATATAAAATAGACATATTTAATTTTACAAACACACTTAAGGATAAAAATCAGCATATTAATTTCCTGATTAAGGTTTTTTTAAGGGAGAATGTTGTATACTGGAATCAAACAAGACCACCTTCTCTCCTTCTTCCCCAGTCTTTCCACATGTCTTGCAGGTGGAAATACTTATGATCCCCTACTTGCTGGCAATTATCTGACACGGCATTTGTTCTGTTTTAATTTATTGCCATAATGCTTTTCACAGAATGAAACAATTTTGAGTTTATGATGTGAGGGGCGAAAGATGCAACGTTTCAAATAGTAGTGTTCATGCTATAGAGTAATTAATGAGCTCTCTATTTCTGTCTGAATTTTTTTGTGGAATGATTTTTGATGGCCTTCACATTACAGCACTTTCTGTATCATGTCTTAGTCACCTTAAGTTTTATCTTTAGATTAATAAAGAGCTAGTTTGGTTTATTTTAAATGGAGGAGAAAATCTCATTATACAGTGAGAAGATGAGCATTGCTGAAATTAAAGATAATAAGCCAAAGGCATTAAGCTATCAGCTGTCTGAACAGCTAAGATACTGACACTTGTGAACATCAAAGCTTGGTCTAAATTGTCCTTATTATTTCTAGGTTTAAAAAAAAAAAATGATACGCTCTGAAAATTATCTTTGTCAAGAAATTACCATATTATTCCATTTTCTTGCATCTTCACCACTACGACTATGGATAGTGCTTGCTGAAATTGTTTGACTAGTAATAGAGACATATTTTCCTGACTCTGTTAAATTACCTAAGAATGGAAATAGTTTGGTTATTTATTAAAAGGGAAAATTTATACCTGAATAAATAATGCTGCACTATACTGTGAAAGTTTCATTTTCATTTTTATCAGTAGGAATAGGCAATATTTAGCATCTTGAAAAATCAGGGAAACGTGAACTTTAAGGTATGTATTTCACTTGCTTGCTATCTATTGTCTAGGCCTTAAAAAATGCATCGTTTAGCAATTGCAACACATTACAGAGTAAGAAATCAGAGTCTGCAGTTTCCGTTATCAGCTTTCAAAGACTAACTTATGTGCATGCATATAAATGTATGCAAAGAAGATAGCTTCTATATTCATGAAGGTGATTTCCACAGATAATACCTGATGTTTTCCAGAAAATACAAATAGCCATGTCAAAATTCATAGGCAATCCAACACACAAGACTAGCAATGATTCTTAGATTACAGTTAAACTCCCATTTGCCCTTCTTTCACCGGTACATGAAAGGAATATTTTCAATTAATTTGTGTGTGATATCAAAAGCTTTATGGGATTTAAAGATTTTTAGTTTTAGCAAGTACTGGATATTTTGATACCTCAAAAATTAGGGGATCATTATATATTCATATATTTAAAGGAGAATGTACCAGCTAAAATTGGAATTATTGCTATCAGAGGTTACTATAATTTTTGAAGTTCACCACTGGAGTTATCTCAGTGTCTTGGCTGGAGATCATTTTCAGAAGGTTTCAGATTTTCTATACGTCTTTTTACTTAAGTTTTTCATGCATCTCAAGGGAAATAAATGACTTAAACTTTTTTCATTGACATGGTGCATAATATATCAGTTAGAAACAAATAAAAACCCAAAACAACAACAAAAAAGGAGGGTATAATGGGTAAGATTCATCCCATGAAGTATTACAATACCGTGCTTTATTGTTAGAAGGAATATGTATTAAGCTACTTTAATAACATATTAAATGAATCCTTCCTCCCCTCTTTTTTATGTAAACCAACAGAATATCTAAGAAAGATTTCAAACCAGAGCAAGAAAAGACATAGATATGTCATCCATTCTTTCTTTTACTTCATGGAATGAGTGCTGATTAAATTGTCAAAAACCTTTAATAAAGGACCTTGATTTTAAGCATAGATGGTTTAGTTAAAATTATAGACCAACAATAAAGATAAAAATGTAAGAGAATTACACCTTTCTCAGAATTTTTATGCTGTGAAGTGTGTCCTAGATATAGGAAATGGTATTCTGCACTTACTGCAAAATCCTAACTGTATCAACAGGTCTGCTCATCGTTGAACTGGCAGTGAGAGGAGAAACAGATCCAGCCCGTTTCTGTCATGGAGACAGCAGATTGACAGATGTTGAGCTGAACTGAAGAGTGTGATGGAGTATTCTTTCAAATTCATGTAGACTGTGACGAAATGCGCATGATTGATTGGTAGAAATTTAACCATGAGCGTTTTGTCAAGTATAAACCTTTTGACTAGACAATCCTAATTTTGTCTTAAAGGAATCAAATTGAGTAACAAGAGTAGTAACAATAGGCTCAGCCAAAGGAGAATCTAAGATGGACAGAAAAGGGGAAAGATAAGAGGAAAAAACTACAAAGGTGTATTGCTAACCCAGTTGGCCTTGTTGTCAGCTTCTCAAAACTCCAAATATGCATTACACTGGCTCAGAAGTGTCCAGCCACAGCTTTATGTAAAAGGGTTTCTGACATGGAAATGCTTCCCTAAAATGATAGCCATTTCTTACCTGATACATAGCATATTTCTGCCTTTCTAGTTTATCACTGTTATTTTATTTCATCACTTAAAGGTTGTAAGAAACAATTCTTTCAGTTTTTAAAATTTTATGCAGATTTTTACACCCTAAACCCATAACCATTTAGTCATTCTTCAAATACATATTTAATAACAAGCTTCAATTTTAGAAGACAGCTTGTATTGACATTAGCAACATATTATTTGTGCTTATTCTAGTTTCTAGGGAGGAAACTGCAAATCTGCAACAGACTAATACATTCGATAATTGTTTAATGTCAGAAACTCCAGTTGTAACACTACTTATTTCATAAGCAATATAACTGCAAAGTTTTCTATTAGCTTGCTTTTTTGTCCTTCAGAAGTTTTTGCTCCCTTGCAAGGATTCTAGTCAGATTATGGTTCACCATTAAGTTAGGTATCTGCTCTTTAGAAAAGCACAATTGATTTACTATTCAGCATCATCAGTCTGGCTGGTAAAAATCCCCCTGGGGTAATGAACAGAAAGTAAGTATGATATAATAATTTGTAATCATTGGTTGCATTTGGCTTCCTCTGCATAAAGAAACGTAAGTGGTTTATGTAGTGGATAATACACCACACATCTTACATAAAGGCAGTGAGAAAACTGTCATTAGAAACTCGTATCACAGAGCTAACTGGCTAGTGCTCTGTTAAATGTTTGTAATGCTTCCCAGCTTCAGGCTGACTTTACTGATGGTTTAGAAAAATGCATGACAATGTTTTGCAAATAGCAATGAAATAAGAATTTCTGTGAGCCTACTCCTTCCGTATCTTAATTTGAGAAACCTTCTTTCCACTTTCTCCTCAAAGAAATTAGGGACTAATTTTAATGCTAGCTTTTCACTGTACGGTCACTTCCAACTTATTTTTTTTAACTGCCTATGAAGCCATCTCTAATCATTACATTGCACTATATCATATTTTATTATAAAGTTTTCATCAGTGTACTACTACATAAAGTAATCCTCTGCCAGTCCTGGACCAGTACTTTCTGCCATCTAATTATTCCTCTGGTGTTTTCTCTTATTCTGATTAAAGAAGCATATATTTAATTTCATCAAATACTAAGAATGGGAAAAGTTATTTTTAAAAGTGTTAAATATAAAAAAATTATAATTATAAACATCACTTGGGGTAAAAATCTCTTAGGAAAGTAAGAGAGATAGGCATGTTCGGCAATGTTCAGGTTTTCTTTATTTGTTTGCATTTTAATATTAGCTAATTTTACATCTTCTCAATATTGTTTTGGAAAGCAGAGCCCAAAATACTCTTTTGAACATAGTGAATAATACTAGTGATTTTTTATACTCAGATATCCTACTTAAGGATGTATTTAATGAATAATTACATTGAGGTAATTACATTTGAACTAATTCAAATACAAGCAAGGAATCCAGTTGTGGGGGAGGGGTTGGCTGAGGGTGGTGTGAGGATATTTTAAGTTGTTCTGCCAACAACAGTCTTCAGCTAAACTTCTCTGATTATAAGAAGACATGAAGGAACAGAAAATTCTTAGCTGTTGATCAAATAACATGATTAAAAGAGGAAAGGGTGGAAATTGGAATGGGAGTGGAATTGAAGAAAATTATAATCTTGATTATAAAGTTGATAGTTAGGTGGCTATTAATATATTATGTAAATTTATCATTTGGGTTTTAAACCAAGTCTTTCATATTTGATACTGAAGTTACATTCATAGTGCTTATATGTTAGAGGCCGATGAGTGCATGAAGGCCTTTGATAGATTCCTTGGCTTTGAGTGATAATTTGGATAGTCAGAATGTCTGTGACAGGAATATAGGGTAGGTTAGGGGGAAAAAATTAAGATGTTCACAAACGTGGTTGAAGATTAGATAAAAAAATTTAAAAGTAAAAGTGATTTTGTTTTTAAACCATTCCTCACATTTACATTCAACACCAATAAATGTGTACATTCAACATCACTGAATAGATTTCTCCTAGGCTGTCCGTTCTTCACCAAGATGATCTTATAACATCACCTGAGACTGCATCACCTGCATATTTCCACAATATACCAATTAAGTCAAGAATTAAAACAGAACCAAACAAGACCCCTCTCAACTGAACCTGTACTTTAGAACTAAACCTACAAAACCAGATTCAGTTTTCGGATTTGTATTGAACTCCAGATCTTACATTTTCAAGATTAAATATTCAGTCATTCAATCTCTGTAGAAATGTTGCCCTCCTTGTTCCCTTGAACACCTGAACAAACTAAGCAAAGAACAACTACATTAAAACACTATGCACTCAGAATTCATGTCTTTATATGTTAACTTTTTACAAATTGTAGGTTGCCATGTCTGCTGGTGGCTAGAATTAACATTGATGCTTGTGGGAAACACTCATACTCCTTATAATAGGAGATTCAGGCATTATTGTATCTCAGAATGAAGTCTTTAGGCAGGTAAATGCTTTACTTCAGTGGAAGTTTCTTACCATCATTGATACACTATCACATGGCTGACAATGGACCAGGAACAAATACTTCCCTTAATTAATCAAGTGAAATCTTGAACGTTCATCATAATTTATACCACTTTTTTTTTCTATTAATGGTATAGAATATAATTTTGTTACTTGAAACATGACAGCTTCCTGGTAAGAATTCACTTGAATGTTAAGTATTGCACATATCACACTAATCAGGTTCACTAATGAGCTATTCCTCACTAATGTTCACTAATGAGCTAGTCCTCAAGCTATTCAAGCATGTGGAGGTCATTACTTACAGTTGAGTTTATAGAGGGTTGCTCTTTTCCATCCATAGGTGTTGTAAAGTGAGATGGGCTGTGAAGGAGTCTCTGAATTGTCTGTAGATTTTACATGTACCAGACAGAAAGTTTTCCCTTCTTTCTGTGTTTGCTTAATAGTCCCAGGGGGCAATAAAAGTGAAACAAGTTATCAAATATGACATATGGACAAATTTGCTGTTCTAGCAGGTATGGATTATATAATAAGATCTTTCAAATATCTGAAATGAAAGGAACATCAGCTAGGTGCCCAATCACCCCGTGATACAGGCTATTAGAGCTTCTATGACCTCTGCATGAATAATTAGCTTTTATCCACTGACAAGGAATCAGTAAACTTGTCCCTAGGTTTGCAGTTGTCTTCATGGGCTCTTCTTCTAGGTGCCAGCCAAATCTTCAGATATGGGTGTGTGTTTGGATCTTTGTAAGTTCTCATCTCGGCAAGTAAACAAATGAAATGGCTAATACTCAGTAGGGCTGGTGTCAGTAACAGTTTGAATATTTTAGTCCCGTAAGACAAGCTTGAACTGTAGGGCAGATCTGGATAGGTGGAGGTCCTCAACCTTAAGCAAGTTTATGCAGTGATAATGCTGTGACTTTCCAGGCACTGTAATATTTTAGTGCCGTTACTGTCTTTATTTCCCTGGGAAGTTTTGGAGCCAGGGTACAATTCAAAATATTACTTGTAAAACTAGCAATATTTTTGAGTTTCCCCCTTGGAATAAAACAATATGTTATATTATACCTATGACTTTTCTCTCCATGGGAAGACTTGTTCACCAAAAGATCCGGTTAAAGTTTAATGTTTGACAGCTGATGTTCCCCAAACAGATCACTTCTGTCAACAATGAACACATTTTGCAGGGTAGTGAAAAAAATACTACAAAAGATTGTTCCCGGCCTGATTCAAAATTTTACCTTTTGAGTTTGTACTGCAACTGCAAATTGGAAATGAGTCTTAACGTTTAAAGTTAGGTTAACTTGGAGTGGAATCTAGACCTTTTTCTCCTTTTTTTCAGCTCCTTTATGATATCCCTATAATCTCCTGTAGTGAAAGTGGGAAAAAAAGGCCACAAGACATACCAGGTATCCTTAGCCATTTAATATTTTTTTATTTGTGTGTTGAGTAAGGCAGAAAAAAATAGAAAGTATTAGTTTTGTTTTCTTTCCTTTGTTTTCTGTTTTAGGTTCCTTAAAAGTATGTTATTATTTTACCATTTTGTAGCAATTATGCCATTATTTGTTTAGGTCCACAATTTTTTAACTTCAAAACCTATGCTCAAATCCCATTGAGGCCTATAGATTAAACAGATGCTTAAAGTGAGTGTTTAATTAGATGTTTTGCTGAATTGGATCTTTTATTGCTAATCTTCTTTTCAGTAAAATTTTATTGAAATCCCTGTTTATTTAAAGGAGCTATTTAGTTTTTTAAAGGCAAGATTTCAGTTGCAGGAGAATTTCTGAATTACCTACATGAAAACACCGAGGTAGGATTATTTATTACGAAATTAGAGACAAAACCGTAAAGGGAGCAAAAAACCAGAAAACCCATGAATTTCTTTGTTCTAAGAAAGGTGAAGTGATCAAACAGTACATTGTTTCATCTATGAAGTTCTTCTGTATCAGTTTTCCCTCATGTACTGTGAAGTAACTTGTCTGCTGTATCACAATAAAAATGACATTGTAAAAATAAAATAGAACTAATGAAAAAAAAGAAAATTAAGAATATATTCTTGTGGAAAAGCAACAATTCCTAAGACTCCATTCTAATAGAGAAGAAAAATTACCTCAAAAATCTCAAGCCAAATGAGATATTTTAAAGATTTCACCAAGATTTTTCTTTAGCAATATGGAAGAACCAATAACAAAGCATGTTGCAGGAGAGAAATACTGGAATTTCACAAACAAAACAATTTGAAGTTATGATCTGGTTTATTGACAACATAAACCAGACTTGGCATAACAAAAAAGTATAATTGGTCACAGGACAAAAACCAGCTAGCTAGCTAGACATGGCTTCTGTCACAACTGTGTGTCTTTAAGAGAAAAATAAAAAGGTAATAATAAGAATTAAGTAATCTTCATGAAACTCTCTATATTTGTTTTCAGTATTGTGGGTTTTGGCCCACACTTCCCTGTGCAGATACTAAGGAGGCTCTGTTTCCCTCTGGAACTGTCAAAAAGGCACAATGTAGGACAGAAGTGGGAGCTGCAGGTCTAGGTGGACAAGAAAGCCAGGCACACGGTAGGCAACCTAAAGCGCCTGCAAGGGCTGCAGTGATGGACATGATGTCCCCTTTGGCAAGTACTGCCCTGAGCCGGGAGGGTGTCTATGGCTTTATGCGAAATAAAGATAGCAATTTCGATATATTTTTGTGAGTTATAGGGTTTATACATTTTAATTTCTTTTTGCTTCAGTTGCTGTAGATAGAAGTAGCATATTTATTAATATGAAGTCAGATTTTTTCAGTTAAGTTCAAGAAGGTTTCACCGGCAGTGAGGCAATGGCCTCTTAATTTATCTTATAAGGAAGAGTCCATCTGAGTGAACACGAGACTGAGTCTGTAGTAATCAAACTGCATGCATTGCACGTCAGTTAAATTAAGGTTTTGTGTATTGTTTACTGCATGCACTTCTAGCTGGTATTTTACCGGTGCTTCCAGTTGAAAAGATACTGCAAAACAGAAAATGGGCAAAGCCTCTGGAACAGCCAAGTCTCAGTGCTGTGCTAGTGTCACCTTGTGGCTTCCTTCTTATTGTGCGAGTACGAACGATCTTACCTTTACCTGCAACATATGGATACTTCCTCTGCAAGTTTGCAGTAAAAAAGTCATCCTTCTTAGTATCTTCTTCAGGTTTCTCAATGAAATAACCACCAGTCTGGCATTTCTCTATTGTGTGGTCTGCAAAACAAGAAAATTCAGATAACTCAGAAAAAAACCGTAGACCTCTTCCCAAACTTTTTGAGAATTGAGACTTGCCATAATAACCAGGTATAATTCTGTATCACTTTATTATGTGTATTATGTAATTATGTATAACTCAGTTATAATAAATTGGTAAAATGTTCTCCTGCCAAAAGGAAACCTCCTGAGGAGCATCAGTATGTTTCTTAAATATTTCAGATGAAACGTGTCATCAAAAGAATTAACTGATCATGTTAAAAAATTTATTAGTGGAATCCTATTTATTTAGGGGAATAAGTTAGGTATTTAAAAATAATGGTCCAATTTGATTTCCTGTGAGACCCAAGGCAGCACCCAAGGCTGGCAAGAATAAGAAAAGCTCTGCAAGACCTGTAGCAGCAAATGGAAAATATTCAGGATATCAGAAAGCCTCCTGAATAGCCTGTGACTGAGCTGTCCAGGAACAGCAGAACGGATCTCTGGGTGTGCTAGTTGCACAGGTCAGATCCGCCATTCTTCTCTGGGGAGCTCAGAAGTGAGCATCTGCCCGTCAGTCACCTCATGTCTGATCATACAATTAGAGAATCACAGAAGGGATTGGCTTGGAAGGGACCTTAAAGATCATGTAGTTCCAACTTCCCCACCTTTATAAGCACCCCATAAATGCTTATATATATCAGGTGTTAAAAGGACGGGGGCAGACAGTTTTTAAAGGTGTCCCATGACAGGGCATTACCTGGAACACAGGAAGTTCCACCTGAACATGAGGAGAAGATTTTACTCTGAGAGTGATGGAGCACTGAACAGGCTACTCAGGGAGGATGGAATCTCCTTCTCTGGAGATATTAAAAACTCACCTGGGCACATTCCTGTGCAACCTGCTCAGTGTGAACCTGCTTTAGCAGAGGGCTTGGACTAGATGTCCAACCCCTACAATTCTGTGATTCTCTGATCTAGTAGGTAACCTCTCTTTGGAAATCTCTTTTATCTACCCACACAGACTACACATCTCTGTTGGCAACAGGAAATAATACTGTCTATGGAAAATGTTCTAGTAGTTCCTCTTCTCATGAAGGTGATAGACCATCACTCTCTCTTCTTCCTCAGAAGTCATCTCCATCATTTCTTTTCCCGCAGCTGTCTATAGCTGGAAGGTTTTCCAGAGACACTTTGAGCTGTTCACGAGAGGTTTAATAATCTAAAACCACCTCATTGTCTGAGTATTATTTAAAAAATACAATATTCTTCAGATGGTCTATGCTGCACATATAAAAAATATGACAGTTGTTCCACCCTGACAATTGAGAAGTCCGTGTGGTCACTCCTTGCAAGTGAGGGAAGCTAGAGAGTGATGGTCATGGCATTCAGACCGTGGTCGGGTTAAGATATGTGTGGGTTATGCTGATGAAAAGACAGTTCCTGGCAATCTCAAAGAGACTGAATACACTAAGTGGAAAGAAAATTTTAAATAAACTGCATTTAGGAACTACTGTGTGAATGGATGAGGCTGAGCTGATATTCAGACTTAGCTGAAAAAGCAATAACCACACGTTTTTTTTACATTGGAGAAACTCGCTTCTTCAGTGTGGAACGGAGGGCTGGAGAGAGCAGAATCTTCAGTCTCAGACCACATTAAACCAGGAATCAGCTTTTCCTCCCTTATGAGTTGGAAATCTGATGATGTAAAAGAGTACAAAGGAATTTTTTTAAATGTTATACATCTAAATCCTTTAACATTTAACACTGAATTTTATATTTCACTAGGCCTGTTCTCGCCTTATCCAAAAAATGAGCCAATCACATCAAATTGAGGTTGTAGTAAATGTCACAGTAATTATTTTTCATAGAAATTCTGAATCTAGTGGTCCAGTGGTCCAAAACTAAACCAGCTTAGTGTTTTCTATAAAAACTTGGGAATTCAGACAGCTAATATCAAAATCTCTAGAACAGGAACCCAAGACATAAAGAATCTATTGGAATTCAACAAAATTAAATGAATATTTTCTTACCTATAGTTCCTGTCCTTAGCCTAGTAATAATGAACTCTATACAAATAAAGTACTGTGGCATTTCTGCATATACAATTCAAGAGAATAACCAGGAATAAAATATTTTTTTTGCCTTGCATGAACTTGTGCACAAGACAGAATGGGACAACTTGAAAATGAAGTTAACACTTATCTAAACATGCTGTCATATAGAAGCAAAAGATAGCAACTTTTTCATAGAGAAGACAGGAGAATATCATATGCTATATTTGGTTGTGTTTTCACTTTTCATAAGCCCTTATCACTCCTTCTTTCACTAAGCTTGCAGTCTATTTTCTTTACTTTATTAATCATCTGAAAATTTTCCCTGAGAGAACAGAAGAAAGAAGCTATGAATAAAAGACGCCATTTCTTGTCATTTTCATAAATGACCTACTGAGTTTGAAAGAAGTATTTCACAGCAATTTTAACAACCAAATGTAGCAGCTCATTTAAAGAACTCTTTGGTGAGAGAATCTTCATTTGCACGCAGCCAAAAAGTTGATTGAGATTGATGAGGAGTTCTGAAAATATTGTGGCAAATTCAATATACAAAGCTTAATTATTCTCAAGTGAGTTGTGGATGAAATTTTCAAAGATGTTGTGCATACACATGTTCACAATTTCCAAGTATTCTAATAAGAATTAGGAACAGACCTCCATAAAAAGTTTTGAAAGCAGCAGTTTTAGGTACTAACAGTGTTGACTGATCATCTCCTTTTCCCCAAGTAGCATATTTCACAGATGATACACACCACCTCCGGCTGGAAAACAAATGTATATTGAGTAAAATACCTGCAGGGTCTAAGTCTGTAATTATATTCAGGACAGTAGTAATACATCAGGATTATTTTTAATCGTTCCATATACCTATTTTTAAGGATACATTTGTTCAATGTTTTAAAATATTTGTAAGTTGTAGTTCATAGAATAAGTTAGAATATAATAAATAAACTCCTGATGCACAAATGAAAAATAGACATCTGCGGATTTGTTCCTTACTTCAAAGCCAATTTCTGAATCTATATGTTAGTACTTTATTAAATTACACCTTGCACATAAATATGTATATATGTACGTGAAAATGCAAATATACATATTCCAAGAGCACAACAGCAGTTTAGCAAATGGTTAATATATCAAGACAACTGGGATCTGAGGAAAGAGAAGTATGGCTATTTGACATTTGGCTGACACTTCCAACCATATGTTACAATGCATGTAAAGAAATCAAATGTTACACTTGACTGAACAACATCATGGGAAAATTTTTAATCCAATTTGTTTCTTTAAACTGAAACTGATACTTGATTTCTGGATATGATGCTTTTCCATAAGGTATAAGCTGACCTGAAGTTTATTCCAGTTTCATCATTGTCAGAACTTTGCCTGTGATCCCTGTGTTATATGCTGCATTTGGCAGCAACAATAAAATTTATTTACCATGTAAAGAAAAAAAATACATTTACAAACCTGAGATGGAAATGTTAGTTTTTTTAGTTTGGGTCCACAAGTTTGCTGGAAACCATTAACAAGGTTCATTACCTCAGAAAGCTGGAAGGAAAAGTGGGTCTCTGACACAAACACAGGAGTCAGAATGAGATTAAAAATTTGTGTGTACTAACCTCTGTTTCAAGTGCTGAAGATCCTGAGAAATACTTCAATGAAAGTATCTTGAAAGGATTTCCTGGTCTCCTAAAAAATTCATTCCTTTTCTGTTTGTTTATATAAAATTCTGGTCAGATTTGAGTATATTAATAAATCAAAACAAATAACATTTGCTAACTCTTTTTTAGTAGCTGATTTACCCCCCACAAATAACTTAACAATTGTCTTGTTTTCTTCATCTTTTTTTGCACTGTAATAGTTTTGCTAATGAAGTATTTACTACCCCTTAGCTAGAAGTCCAAGCATCATTTTCAGATTGAAAAATAGATAGATTATGGTTCTATCTGCTTCCACATCTCAGGAGTGTAATTTCCCAATGGGCACTATATTATCACAAGTCATTTCAGAGTATATGAACAAGTTTGCTTTCAGAAGCTAGATCAGAAGGCTTCTTCTTAATGTAATCCAGCTACTAAATATCACCAAGATCCTGGGATCAAATTTAGAACTATTCCATCTCTGTCCATTGTCTCAGCGTGTTCATCCTCTGCAGTTATTTTTTGCCCTTGACTACGTATTAAAGACAGCTACAATTAATTTTTCTTCCTGTGGGCATTCACTAGACTTTTACTTTTTGGTGACCCACAGCAGTTCTTAAGTGAAAAGTATCCAGAATTTGCACTTTCCCTTCTTTTTTGTCACTTTACAGTAGTTACTTGCAAGCAGTTTAGGGTGAGACAAACCATTTTTTGTTCCCGGTCTATGTGTTTTTTCACTCAACAGGAAAACAAAATATATCAAACAAACAAAGAAGTGAAGAAGGAGTTCATTCTGATACCAGCTTGGTTGTTAATTGTCCCATAGCTATATTTAAGGATCTAGAGGGGCTGTTATTCACACGTTATGATGGGTAAAAATTCTTGCCAAGACTTGTTTAGGTATTGTTTCCACTATTTTTAATCTTGCTTGATTTAACAACTATGTAGATGCTTAGACAAATACCTCTATAATGCTGCTTATATATATGTGTTAATTTTCATTACAGAGATGTGACCACTTAGATTTGTTTTAAAGGAAAAAAACAACTGCAAGATACCATCGGGTGAGAAAGCATCACACCCACACACAACTAAAACAACAATAAAACCCCAGTAGTGGAAGTGAGAACGGAGAAGTTCCAACTTGTTAAAACAAACTGTTAAAGGAAGCAATTTGCAGACAAAGCAGATGTTACACTGGTCTCAGCTGAACAGATTTAGTTGCACTTCTTCAGCCTTTTTAATCAGTCAAAAATGGAATTCATGTTTATAGTTACTCCTTACATCAAGCGAACCAAGCAACTGAGCTTTTTAGAGATACACAGTTCTGCAACAATGATTCCGAACATAACATAAGCAAGGTTTTTTGGGAAAAAAAAGTCTTTGCTGATAACATGCTTTTAGAATAACAGTGATTTTTTAATGAACTCTTAGCTTCCATGTGTTTGGAAAAGAGTGTTTCATTCAGTAGTCTTTCATGTGACCTCATGAAGGAGATGGTAGTAATGTTTTTGTAAGTTATCATTCTAATCACTTAACACAATAAATTATAGTTACTGTGACTAATTCCCTTAACTACATATAATTCAACTGCAAATGCTGTAAAATCAGTTATATTATTTGCTGTTGGAATTCTAGTTTTTACCAGAATTCAGTTGTTGATGACAGTACAAAATTTCAACTTTTTTGCATTTATCCTCCATAGGTACTTAAATGGTTTTCTTTACTGTCATCTGAGTCTCAGTGATGTCAAAACCTCTTTCTCTTCCCCAATAGTCCTGAAAGATAGAATACTGTGACTGTACCAGTACTAAAAAGGAAACTAAGCTACAGAGAAAATAAATAACTTACATAAGTTACACTTGTAGCAGTGAAATGAGTTAAAGTCTTATAAATCTTATTGTAGCACAGTAACCACTGTGCCATCTATTTTGGGGGGTGAAAAAAATGGTTTAAATCAGCACTTCTCAGTTTCTAGAGGAATACCTCTGTAGATAGATGGTACAAACAGGGGGAAAAAATCCCCAAGGCCAGAAAAAAATGCATTTCAATACAAATCCCATATTTTATGAGAGTTACAGAGAATTCTTAATCCACTGTAGTAAGACATAAGGCATGAAACTTGTGAAATATTATTTTAGATAACTTTATTAATATAATTCTTACTTTAAACTATAAGAAACGATCTTTGCAACAGAGATTAAATAAAGAAACATAACCAAGTGAACAAGAAAGTAGACACACTGTACTCAAAAGTCCACTTCTTTGAAATCATTATTCTTTGTAGTGTGATTCATTCACAGACATCTACAGCAAATGGAAAGTACATATAAATACAATTTGTTCTTTTTCTATAGTTATCGCTTATACATGTCTGATGTCTTCAAGTCAACACTTGTGCTCAGAAAACTATGCTATGCCATGAATTCCAACATTTACTGTAAAGCCTGGACTGAAAAAAACAGTATTACTGAACCACAGGATAATTCAGGCAGGAACGAATCTCAGGAGATTCTTAGTCCAACCCTATGCTCAAAGAAAGGCCAGCTCTGGGGTCAAAACTGCCTGCTAAGGGCTTGGTCCAGTTGGGGCTTGAAACCCTCCAAGGACAACTGAGTATGTGTAAAATGGGAATATGTTCAACAAGGGGAAATGCCAGGGTTTTGATCTGGGGAGTAATAAGCCCACGCATCATGGGCCAACAGACTGGAGAACAGTTTCATAGTAAAGAACCTCAGGCTCCTGGTGGACACCAAGCTGAACAGAAGCCAGCAATGTACCCTTGCTGCGAAAGTGGCCAACAACCTCTTGGTCTCTCTTAGGGTGAGTCTTGCCAGCACGTTGAGGAAGTTGATCCTTTCTCTCTACTCAACCCTGGTGAAGCACATCTGGAGCGCTGGGTTGAGTGCTGGGCTCCACAGCACAAGGAACATGGGAACTTACTGCATTGACTTCAATGTAAGGCCATGAAGATGATTAAGGGAGCATCTGACATATGAGAAGAGGCTGAGAGAGCTGAGATTTTTCAGCCTGGAAAAGTAAAGACTCAGGAGGATCTTATCCATGCGTATAAATACCTGATGGGAGAGGTAATGAAGCTGAAGTCTCTTTTCTGTGGTGTCTAGTGACAGGACAAGTGGTAATGGGTGCATGTAGAAATACAAAAATTAAAGATAAAAATATTTTACTCTATTGGTGATCAAACATTGGAACAGGCTGCCCTGATAGGCTGTGGAATCTCCATGCTTGGAGATAATTCAAAACCCGACTGAACACAGATCTGAGCAACCTGTTCTACCTGACCCTGCCTGAGCAAAAGGATCAGACTAGATGATCTCCAGAGATACTTTCTAGCCTCAAATATTCTGTGATTCCATGATACAGGGATATCCTCAGTTTGATACTCTGTTCTAGTGTTCTGTAACAAAATTCCACTGGATGTGGCTTCTTGACCATACCAGGAATGAAAAGGAGGCAGACGGAGAAGGGATTATGCTAACGTAGTGTCAGGTAGTGTTTGGTATAACATCAGTAATGCCTAAAAATTGTGGGCTTGGCAAAACATTCGTGCAAGCAGCATCTTAGACAATATTTGTTGTGTGTATGTCAGTTGACTTCTTAAAGGGACCTTTTTATACTAGATAGAAAGCAGTTATCTGGTGGACAGGACAGAAATGAGAGCAAAATACTCTCAATGTCCAGATTCAAGAAATATTATCAGTCACATTCACGTTTCTTGCATAACACCAGATGTAGACAACATCACTAAATGCTGGACATAGCTAGTTTCAAGTAGAGCTATGAAAGGAATTTGCATACTTCAGCTGCAGTAACGGAAATGGAGAGATAATACCATAACCGAGATTCTCTGGAAGACTTGCCTTTGTAAGCCTTCCTACTTGATGCTTGTAACATGTCTTAGGAACTGCAGCTGAGAGAAATGTTGCATACTGCTTTGAGGAATCACAATATGATCACCTTGAGTACAGTATCTCTTTCTATGCACGTCTGCACATACTGTCCAGTCTTGTACAGTGACTCAATACCATGAAATATGACAGTGTAGTAATCAGAATACAGATGTTACTGTTGATTTCACAGAAACAGTACTGGTACTCACCTTACCCAATAGTGCTGAATTACAGTCAGCCACATCTGTATTGCCTAAGGAAGCGGTAGGTAGCTTTTCCATGTAGTATCTCGCAGTATTGTGACTTCTGCATACTCTAGTTTACATTCTTTATCATCAATAATTACAGAAAAATAATAATAATAATAAAGCATCTGCTTAAAAAGCGTATAGGGGAATACTTTATTTTCAGACTTAATTATTAGCACAAATCTGGAAGTTGTTGTTACACTTAAAGTTTCAGGCACCAAAGAAAAAAACCCAAATTTGACTCTGTTTTACCACTAAACATGCATGATGCCAGAAGGCAGTTTGAATGTGGCTGAAAATTTTTAAACCAGGGTGGTCAGGTCTCAGAAAAACAAGACAGTTTGTGTGAAGTCAGACCTCTTGAACCCCAGCGTCAGCAAACCCCAGGTGGGGTAGTTATTCCCAGTGAGGTATGAAGGATCAGTATGGGAATTTCACTGCCAAAAGATCATTTTAGGAAATTCAGGCAGTTGTAAACCATTCCCTTCTGGCTTTAGGTAAGTCATGAATTGCTCAGTTAGGTTTGTAAAGTAACCTATATTGGACACTACATGATAACACATAATACTGTGTTCATAACCAAAGTCAACTGAAATTAAGCTGCTTTGAAAAAGGCCCCTTTTAGAAGTAAGTAGAAAAAACCGACATGTCTCTGAGCTGTGGACTGCAACATGTATATAACTTTACCTTAGAGATTTTCTTTTGACAATATATGTCATTAAACCCCCATCAAACTACAGAATAATTTGTAAAACTTTGTTTAAAAGTCATAAAAAGTTCATATGGTGCAGAATTCTATTATGGGATTGCCATGAACATCTTTAGTCACGGGAAATTCTCCAGGATATAGAGTACAGAATCACGTGTCAGCATTTTCCACAACAGTTTTATTCTGTGTCCATCAGTGTAAGCTTGCATAAATATGAGTGGGTTTGGGGTTTTTTTTAGGAATCGTGAGGGTTGCTGAAACAGATAAGGCTGGCCTTCCAGTTTTGTAGTTGAGATAATTTAAGAAGTTGGTAGAAGTGGTCTGATAAAGTGTGGCCCCATCAGTGAAACCGAGCATATATGGATGTGGCTGCAATATAGCCTAGCAGTTTATATATGAATATGTATTTCAGTATCTCTTCTGAGCTCTGCCTTCTGCAAGCTGCTTTCCATAGCATGCTCCACCGTGATGGACATAAAACCTGAAATACCATCATCTGAGTTCTACTACTTTTCAAAATCTGGTACACAGAGCTGGTCAGTACTGAGATCTGTTCTCTTTTGGCTGAGCAGCACTTCAGTAGTGAACTGGTCTCCACATTGATCTGATAACAAACAAGGAAATGTTTCTGATAGCTTTTCAATACTTCCACCATTCATTATGATATTGACAGTCCAAACCCGAGCAGGACAATGTTTGAAGTGTTTGAATTTACTGTGTTTGAATTTACTGTGTTTGAGTTTATTCCTGCTGATTAGACTTCCCTGTGACCTTTGGAATACGATGTTCAACAAAAAAAACCCCTATAAAGCTGCAGAACCAATGGCATAGGTGTGAGCGTGTTGTAGTGCCTTGCTTTAACAGAAGTTGCACTGAAGTGGGGCACCTGATGAATAACTAGAGGTAGCTTGAAAATCTATAGTAGACCTTCTGGCAACATTAGTCAACTCTAATTTCTGTGGCAGTCTGGCACGCAACTAAGGGAACATTCATATATATATTTCTGTAACACCACATGCTGTGGGCAAAGCTAAGTTATTAATAGAGCTCATTGTGAGGGAGCTGTTCCACAGCAGATGCTTCCTTAGCACAACAGATTTAAATCTTATCAAATGTACCTTGCCAACCATGCTCACCTAGATTGCCCATTTGTTAGATTTTCTCATAAATTTTCTTCCAGCATAATCCTTATGCACAAAAAGTACTCCCTGTAAGAAAAGTAGAAGACTACATATCAATCTTCTTGTAATCTGTTTCAAAATACAGCTATATTATGATCAGTACAAAACATTCAGTGATGAGTACATGGTGGGTATAGAGTTTGATGTAGCTACTGATTGCTGACCTGCATTTAGTATTTATTTCCTTTAACAATCCACATAATGTCTGTGCTAGGATGGTTGCTTTTTTGGACAGGGGCTATCTTTCTGTTACTTGCTCCGGCATAATGTCCTGATTCTCTTTCAAAAATAAATGGTATTATAGTGCAAGTGGTCTACTGTCTGCCATTGCATCAAAATGAACAAATCATTGGGTCATTTTGTCTTGCAGGTTTTTAAAATTTTCCTTTACAAAAGAATTTGGCAGTGGTTATGCTCTCTCACAGAAACAAATGAATATTAATATTTCCAGTTCTATCAGAACTGTGGTTGGATTAATACAATCCATCACATCAGTCTTTCCTGCCTCATTTGGTTTATTCTTCTACGTCTTGGTTACGTCATTCTCAAAACACATGTTTTCATGATGTATTTTTAGAGCATTATGTCATGAGAGAACTAATGTGACATTTTAAATAAGCATAGCCTGTATTTTACCTACCCTTTTTATCACCAGTTAAATTGAGACATGATGAAAGGAATAGGCATTAGACAACCCTACAGAGCAAACTAATGGCAAAAGCACTAAGGTAAATCTTATTTTAAATCTGCAGAGCAAAACCAGACAATGTGATACTAGGAAAAAATTGGATGCTTAATGCCCTTTGCACCTTTAGCAAGTATCATAAGATTGAACCAAAAGACCTAATTATATATACTAGTATTCTTAAAGGCATTGGAGACCTTGTAACACTCTAGGATCACATTCTGCAGCAGGGCTGATTGCTTTCTTCAGTGAATTTGTGGCAGTGATAACAAGGCTTCATAAAAGTCACCATGTGCTGTGAAAAATCAAAGACCCAGAAGAAATGTAGAGCAAGAAATACGCTGAGAAATGTATCAGTGTTATTAAAAGTAGCGCCATGGGAGCTTGGAAGAAATTGCCTGACAAGAAAGCACATAAACCTTTTGGAGAATTTAATGGAAGCCAAGGGAAGTGTTAAAGAAATTAGGATAGTAAACTGAAGTTAAAAAAGAAGAGAAAGACAATTAAAAAGAGAGCAAAAGAAATTAACTGGAAAGCTATGTTTGTTCTAGAGGTTTCTTGAAAGACACAGAGTAAATTGGATGCACAGCTTTATTGTGAACATGCTGTAATATCTTCAGAAAACAAACTAAGTCTTCTCTGTTGCAGTTTAGACCGGCTTCGATCACTGAGGTGCTGGGAGAATTTGAGATTATAATGGGTTACGGCATATGCTTTAGGCATCCATTTCTCTTAGCTGGTAAGGGTCTGTGTGGAGAGTTGACTTCAAGAATGATGGGAGTCATCAGTCACCACTCCAGGATTAGAAGCTTCAAGTTTATGGGATCATATACTATTCAATATGAAGAAGAGTAGTATATAGATGACTTAATAACTCATCAGCTAATCTGCTATATTTGTTTAAGAGTACAAAAAATATTTTCAAGAACATGATTTCAAATGTCTTTGATTCTTATCAAGCTGTCTGTAACTTATATATAACATTCTTGGGACAAAATGTCCATGCTGGTCTACCGCTGTCTTTGGTGCAATCAATATAATTTTTTTTGTTGATGACCTCATTGGGAATGACATATTATTTTCCACTGGTTTTATTTTAATCTCTTGGAAAAGTGTAAAGGAGAGGGAATACTTTCTGCCGTGCAGCCTGGTGGTTGTAACAGATGAAGGGAAGTAATCTGAAACTGTAATAAAGACCATATTTAGTCCTTCCACTACAGACATTTGCCTATAAATTGTTGGTAGAGTTCAGTCTCAGCATATTGTTTCATTAACTTCAATTTCTGCATATAGCAATATGGTTGTGGAAGGATAATTTCAATTTTGTTTTGTCTACTGACCGCAGCATTATACTTACTATCATCACTTACGTATTTACCATTTCAAATTCAAATTACTAGAGACCACTTTGCAGTAAGTTCTGCACTTAATTTCAGATACTGCTGATGAATAAGAATGCAGCAGCTCATTATATAACCCATGTACTAGATGGGGAACTAGGGCAGGATTTTCTTAGGTGAGGAGAGGAAGAAGCAACTGGCTACAAACTGTTAGCTGCCTATAGTGCCTTGCATGCTCTGTGTCACACTATAGGAGAGGCTGCATCACTTTGTGAGTCCTTTTTTAGCACTGTAGCTGCATCTCACACATGAATCTATTGCCATCTATAGCATTTTTTGAAAGACGGTGGTTGAGGAATTGATTTTCCCCTGACTCCTCAGAAAAAATTAGCAGCTGTATTAGTTTAGATGAAAACTAAGATATGTTATCAGGTATTAAAGATATTTAATCAGAAAAAAATACAACAAAAAATTTGTATAGAAAAGATAACAGTTCTTAGCTACAAATATATGTATATACAGAACAGAATCAACACTAATCACAACTAAAACCTTAAAGCCTTAAAAATAGATTGAGTCCTGTACCCAGAATCTTGTGATGCAGGTCTTTTTAAGAGATGGCCATCAGTTGCTGCCCTGCAGGGGGAAGGGCGGCCACTGCTGCTGTCCCCGGTGGGACACCCCCCCCCCCGCCCCGACCCGGGAAGGGTGAGGGACAGAGATGGAAACAGTGTGAGTTCTGCCGGAGTTGTGGAAGATTCAGAAGACCAGTGATCTTTCATTCAGAGACTGCAAAACGCACAAATGCAGACACTGCCACTGCCACTGCCGTTGCCGCTGCCGCCACCCAAGAGGAAAACAGGCGTCCGGGCTTGACCTCTGTCCCGGTTTCCCCAGAAAGGTCCTCCCCTCATCCCTCTCATGTGCCGCTGAAATTCCCTTTGTTGGCAAGAGGAAGAAAAATTCCTCGGAAAAATCCCAAACCACAACATTATCCACCCCAAATTTTTCTTCCATGCCAACATCCCCTAACTGGACTTAAACTTAGATCTATATACATACATATTTTCAACTATATACATATTTACAGATAGGCACATAGAATATGGACAACTCATCCAAAAATAAGGTCCCCTTGAGGTATACATCGTGTTTTCCCATCTTCTTGCATCATCCACCAAGTACAACCAGATCCTTGAGCAAAGACAATCCCACGAATGGGCTTGCCTTTGCTCGAGATGGGTTTAACCCAGATGGCTTTCCCTAACATACCTCTCAGGTGGATCACAGGGACTTCATCTCCATCTACAGTATGGAGGAATTCTGACTGGGCAGGGCCGGCTCAACTGACTGAGCCTCTAGTGTTGACCAGCCATGTGGCCTTTCCTAAATGTTGGTCCCAATGTTTGAAAGTCCCCTCACCCAATGCCTTCAATGTGATTTTCAACAATCCATTGCACTGTTCAACCTTCCCGGCAGCTTGTGCGTGGTAGGGGATATGGTACACACACTCAATGCTGTGCTCTTTTGCCCAGGTGGTAACTAAACTGTTCTTGAAATGAGTTCCCATTATCTGACTCAATCCGCTCTGGAGTGCCATGTTGCCACAAGACTTGCTTTTCCAGACCTAGGATGGTGTTTCGAGCAGTAGCAAGAGGCACGGTATATGTCTCCAGCCATCCGGTAGTGGCTTCCACCATGGTGAGCACATAGCGCTTACCTTGGCGGGTCTGCGGCAGGGTGATAAAATCAACCTGCCAGGCCTCTCCATATTTATACTTATCCCAGAGTCCACCATACCACAGGGGTTTCACCCTCTTAGCCTGTTTAATGGCAACACATGTCTCACAATCATGGATAACCTGGGAGATAATGTCCATGGTTAAATCTATCCCTCGGTCTCGTGCCCATCTATAGGTGGCATCTCTGCCCTGATGGCCTGAGGCATCATGGGTCTATCGGGACAGGAACAACTCTCCTTTATGCTGCCAATCCAGATCTATCTGTGACACCTTGACTTGTGCAGCTCGGTCTGCCTGTTCGTTGTTGCGATGTTCATCATTGGCTTGATCCTTGGGCACGTGTGCATCCACATGGCAGATTCTCACGATCAGCTTCTCCGCACGGGTGGCGATATCTTGCCATATATCTGCAGCCCAGATGGGTTTCCCTCTACATTTCCAGTTGGCTTTCTTCCATTGGTCTAACCATCCCCACAATGCATTGGCCACCATCCACGAGTCAGTGTAGAGGTAAAGCTTCGGCCACTTCTCTCGTTCAGCAATGTCCAGAGCCAATTGGACAGCTTTGAGTTCTGCAAATTGACTTGATCCACCTTTTCCCTCAATAGCTTCTGCAACTCGTCGTGTGGGGCTCCACAGGGCTGCTTTCCGTCTTCGATTTGTCCCCGCAATGCGGCAGGAACCATCCGTAAAAAGGGCATAGCGTACTTCTTCTTTCGGCAACTGATTGTATGGTGGAGCTTCCTCTGCATGTGTTACCTGTTCTTCTTCATCTGCTAAACCAAAGTTCTCACCTTCAGGCCAGTTTGTGATGATTTCCAGGATCCCAGGGTGATTTTGTTTTCCAATACGGGTGCGTTGTGTGATCAGAGCAGCCCATTTGCTTCAGGTAGCATCAGTAGCATGATGTGTGGGGGCAGCCCGTCCACTGAACATCCACCTTAGCACTGGTAATTGGGGTGCCAGGAGAAGCTGAGTTTCTGTTCCAATTACCTCTGAGGCAGCTTGAACCCCTTCATAAGCAGCTAAGATCTCTTTCTCTGTTAGGGTGTATTTGGCTTCAGATCCCCTGTAGCCTCGACTCCAGAATCCAAGCGGTTGGCCTCAAGTTTGCCCATCATTTTCTGACAAAGACTCCATGAAAGACCATTATTCCCAGCTACAGAGTAGAGCATTCTTCACATCTAGTCCTGACTTGACCGGTCCAAGGGCTACAGCATGAGCAATCTCCCGCTTAATCTGCTCAAAAGCTTGCTGTTGTTCAGGGCCCCAGTGGAAATCATTCTTCTTGCGGGTTACCAAGTAGAGAGGGCTTACGATCTGACTGTATTCCGGGGTATGCATCCTCCAGAAACCTATGGCACCCAAGAATGCTTGTGTTTCCTTCTTGCTGGTTGGTGGGGACATTGTTGTGATCTTGTCGATAACTTCTGTAGGAATCTGGCGACGTCACTTCACCCCCAGGAATTGGATTTCTTGGGCAGGTCCCTTAACTTTACTCTGTTTGATAGCAAAACCAGCTTCCAAGAGAATCCAAATAACTGACTTTCCTTTCTCAAAAACCTCTTCTGCTATATCCCCCCACACGATGATGTCATCGATGTACTGCAGATGTTCTGGAGCCTCACCCTTCTCTGGTGCTTCTTGAATGAGTCCATGACAGATGGTGGGACTACGTTTCCACCCCTGGGGCAATCGGTTCCAGGTGTATTGCACACGCCTCCAGGTGAAGGCGAACTGCGGCCTGCACTCTGCAGCTAGAGGAATGGAGAAGAACGCATTAGCAATGCCAATCGTATCACTTCGCTGCCTTGGATTCCAGTTCATACTGGAGTTCCAACATGTCTGGTACAGCGACACTCAGCGATGGGGTAACCTCATTCAAGCCACGATAGTCCACAGTCGATCTCCATTCTCCATCAGACTTACGCACAGGCCGAATGGGGCTATTGAAGGGTGAGTGATTCTTACTAATCACCCCTTGGCTCTCCAGTTCTCGGATCATCTTATGGATGGGAATCACAGAGTCACGGTTTCTTTGGTATTGTCGCTGATGCACTGTTGTGGTGGCAATTGGCACCCGTTGTTCCTCAACCTTCAACAATCCGACAGCAGAGGGACTCTCTGAGAGACCCGGCAATGACTTTAACTGTTTAATCTCTCCTGTCTCTACAGCAGCTATTCCAAAAGCCCATCTATGTCCCGTTGGGTCCTTGAAATACCCGTTCCTGAGGTAGTCAATTCCCAGGATACATGGGGCAGCCGGACCAGTAACAATGGGGTGTTTTTGACAGTCTTTCCCGGTCAAGCTCACTTCAGCTTCCAGCACAGTCAGCTCTTGAGATCCCCCAGTCACCCCAGAAATAGCAACAGTTTCTGGCCCCACGTGTCCTGATGGCATTAACGTACATTGAGCGCCAGTGTCAACTAAAGCCTCGTATTTTTGTGGGTCTGATATGCCAGGCCACTGGATCCACACAGTCCAATAGACATGGTTGTCCCCTGCCTCTACCTGGCCAGAGGCAGGGCCCCTCTAACATTGGCCTCTGTTATAGCGATCAAAACACTTCCATTTTGGAGGTTCCCTCTAGTGGGTCAGATCCTTGAGAAACTGGCACTGCACTTACTTTCACTGATTTGCTTTTCTCATTCTCCTTCAATTCTTGTATCCAGGCTGCCAGGGCATAGGTAGGTTTCCTGTCCCACTGTCTCATATCTTCTCTGTGGTCAACCAAGAAATACCATAGATCGGTCTGTGAAGTCTGTCCTCTTCCCCTAGTTGAGAGGCATCTGGCTCTGAACCCAGAGGCTTTGATTCACACTGGTGTCACTTGAAGATTTTGAAGAGTTTCCATGATCTCCCTTTGCTGATTGTCCCTCCTCTCATCTATTCTCTTATCCACCCTCTCAAGTGCCGTTTCTATCACAGTGATACATTCCTGCATCGGGCCATGAACCATTTTCGCGTATGTCCTGAATTTATCTGCTGCGATGCCCACCAAATCTTGGTCTGCCTCCGAATTCATGGACGCCACATAATGGGAGAATGCACCTGGTGCACTGCATGAAAGCTTCCACCACATTTCTGGTGTGCATCTGACCTTTTCGGTGTCGCTGAGGGGTTGCCCATCCCTTCCATAAAGTATTTCTAGGAGTGCCATTTCCCTCAGGTGTAAAATCGCATCTTCCACAGTCTTCCAAGGTCTCTTAAGATGATGCGCCTGTAGGATATCTTTGTGAGCAAACCTCTCTCTCACACTGCCTAGAACTCGTGCCCAGAGTGAAAGGGGTCTTGATTCCCTCACAAATACCTGTTCAATACCTGTCTCTCGAGCCAGAGCCTTTAAATACTTGGCTTCAGCACCACTGAGTTGCAAACTTTCACCCATAAGATCCCAAACCCGGATCATACAAGTCAGGATAGGCTCATCTGGCTGTCGAGTAACATCCTTTCGCAAGCTGTGAATGTTGTCATTTGGGAGCGATTCAGTAACAATCTCTGGTTCTGGATCTGCAGTATGTGAAGGACCCGCTTCCGCTTCCCCATCATCATCAACTGGACAAACCGATTTGGTTTTATATTTCCTTTTCTGGATAGGGGCAACTGTCATCGGCTCAGACTGTTCCTCTGGTTTAGCCACATCTCGAGCTAGAACTTTCATCGGCTCAGTTTTTACAGATAGTTGGTTATTTCTTTTCTCTTTTTCCCTTTAACATACCATGAAATATCTACAGGTGAGTGAGAAAATATCTTCTGCTTCTGTTTCTGCATTGCTCTAGTTGACTCATTGAGATTTCAGCATAAAAACCTTCAGATTCTTTGTGAGAGAAGAGAGGATGCTATTCTCATAATTTGTATTTTATAATGTATACTGCAATATTTTCTCTATGCAATACCATATTATTTATTAAGAACAAATAACTAACATGCATGGCACTTTTTCTCACATGGTATTGATAAAAAAATAAAAAAATTTTTCAAAGAGCAGAACACTTTTTTTCCTTCTTTACTTCTTCCTTCTGCCAATGAAGAGGAAACTCTTATCCAAAATTTGGTTCAGAAATAGGAACATAAATAACAAAAATGTTATGAAGCATATCCAAACAACATCAAAGAGGAAAGTTACTCTCCAAATAAGAATTCCAAATCTTAGACAGGTTTTCTGACTCCTCAAAAATCTCTCTTTTTACAGGGAACAATAGTTTCAGACCAGACACATCAAGACTTTGTGAGGGTGGTATTACCAGACTGCAAAGGAGAAAATAAACGACTTTGAAATGGCATAAAGCATTTCCGACTTCAGTTCTAATTAGTCATATACAGCATTCTAGATTTATAGTAAACTACGCACTCCAGGGCCACCATCCAGCGTAGAAAGCAAGTAAGTTAGCAATAAGTAAAAGAAAAGAAGCACAAAATAAATCCTATTTTCCAAGAAAAAAAAAAGTTTTAACTATTTATCTGTTACTCTGGCATCTTTCTTTCCAAAACGTGCCATGCTTGCCAAATTGTGATTGATATTTTTATTCTCAGAGATTCAACACTGTGTTTATTAAAGTTTTTGATGCCAAAATTTCTCAATTCCATACCACTATGAAATTTGTTTCAGCTGAAACCCAAGTAACAGACTCTATCTTAAGAGGGGAAAATGGCCCATTGAATTCAAATAAACACATTTCTTCCTTTATTGAAATGACCACTATGAAATCCCACTTACACATGTTCAACAGTGGCTTTTTTAAATATGCATCTTCGGTCGTTATTTATTTTCACTGTTTTCTCCAGAAGATGTCTGGAAACAGTGTTTATATTAAACACAGATGTCAGTGTGCCAAAGGTAGAGAATCTGTCTGTGAACAAATCAAAAACTATAAAGATCATAAGGTTTGCAATAAAGTTGAGCATAATATTGCAATAATAAATATTTATTTGCAAAGTTTATTTTTTTTTCTTTTGACTCTCATTTCACTTCTAATTTTGCTCTTAGGAAAAAAGAAAAAAAGAAAAGACAGTATTGTGCATCCACCCAGAAAACCAAGCCATCCACAGAAGACTCCTTTGGTTTGCGGTGTGGATTAATCCAGGACAATGTAATATTCTGATAGCAATGAAGAATCACATTTTCTTGATAAGTTTCCATAGTCGATATAAAAAGGTAAACAATTCTTTCTGAGGATTTGTTTCACAGTTAAATCTTCTCTGTTGTAAATCCTTTGTGTACAACAGTTCATAAGATATATGCTTTGTATAATTTTTTTACAGCGCTTAAAAATCCCAGTCAAGGTCAAAATCCTCAGTGTCAGATGTTACTTAAACAACCACACATACCCTGAAAAACCATAACAACTTGGTTTTTTTCTTATACCATGTGTCAATAATTTAAAGCCAAAATAAGACATATTTATTGAGTGCTGGATATTGACTTATGTTCTGAGATAATGGTTTAGTAGGTCCCCAACAGCTTAATAAATTAAGAAAAATCTGTGCTTTGGGGGTGAATAGAAGAAGGAGGTCTGCTGCTTTGTTCAGAGGACAAACTTCATCCTACTTGAATCTCCAGTTGCTGGGATGTAATTATATCATAAATATAATGGACTCCAACAGTTAAGAAGTAGAAGGGGGCTGTGTACTGTTAAACCACCAGTTGATGAGCCTTTGATGGTGAAGGTATTTTTTGCTCATTTCCTTTTATGGTGGAGGCATTCTTTATGAAGAGCATATCACCTAAACTCACATCAATAGAATATTTTGTGGGAGGATGGACTGCTTATTTAAAAAAATAAAAGCTCATTTGGGATCTTTGCCTACACTGCAGTATTTTAACTGAGGATAACCCCGAGCCCAGTACTTAGTTCGTTATGGTACTCCTCTTCTCATTTAAGGTACTCCTCTTCTCATTTTAAGACAAAAAGCCTCCCTGACTTCAGGAAAGTAAGGTCAGGCCTTAGGTGGGTTGCTTATCACTCAGACACATAATCCTTTTCTCATTGCACTAAGCCACAGAGAACTTCCATTTAGCTCATTACAGATCCAGGGACCATTCATGCTTTAGTATGTTGCAAGCTGTGCAGGACACCTAACTCGCCTCCACCTGCCCTGTCTGTGAGAAAGCTAAGAAGCCTGTTCCTTCTCTTGCACAAGCAATCTTGAAGTTTGACTTCATCTGATGCAGGGTACATTCTGTAATTATGGAGCCACAGAAATTGTCCAAAGTTGTAAAAACACGTATTTTTTATTTTTTGATGTTAAAAATATCTTTGACTTGGTTTCCGAAGCTCTTTGAGGTCCATTAACAGAGTTTTATAAGCAATCACATAACTTTCTCTTTGTTAATTACAAAGAAGAGATGAAATACAGAAAGCTCATATATTATAGAAATAGCTGGAAGTTATTCTGTTGTCTGATGCAGTGATTTTTACTTAAAGCAAGGCAGCCAAATTCTGACTTTGCCTAACTTGGCAATAAAGGCCTCATTTAGGTCTTTTGTCTTATGCAGTATGAGTCAAAATTAGTGTAATTTATCATTTAGACAGTGAGATTTAGCTTATCAGACATATCTAAGTATAGTCACTCTAAGCTCATTACGTAATTAAATCACTTTCAGAACATAATCAGCACATATTCAGTTACAATGTGCTGGTTATCCCCATTCATTTGACCCAGATATGAGGGCAACCGGTACAGCAGGTGACAAGATGGCAACTGAACCATAGTCTTACTGTCCACTGCCTGCAGTGGATTCTTCGACAGCTGGTTCATATGTAGCAGAGATTTATGCTTTACATACCCAAATTTTGTGTGGCTTAACTGGGAGTGGAATCTTACCACATTTATACAGCCAAACTAGATCTGATTTTAAAACAGGTCACTCCCTCAGCAGTTACATGCCAGACGAAGGTGGGAGTGGATATAGAGTTCCATAGGTCATTTCTAGACTAGCACCAGAAGCGTTTACACCCCTATACCACAATTTCTCAATCAGGGAAACATGAGCCTTAGGCTGCACAAACCTTGTTGTGACCCTTGGGAGTATATTTGCTCAGCTAGCCAACGTTTCACGTTTCGTTGTTATTTAACAAGACAAGTGGACTTGCTACACAGGCTGCAATCCAGGCCCTACAGCAGTCTGAACTGGAGACACTTATTCTGTGGAGTGCTAAAATATGACCTAAGGAGTGTTAAAAGCAGAAGACGGTGCTAATAGAGTAACTTTAAGCTTCTTAGTCCTGTCATTAAATCAGTATATGTCATAGCTGTTGATGTTTTTGCTGAGGAGATGGAAAAAGGAAAAGATATAGAAGTCGAGAATTCTTCACTAGGCTCTGGTATCACGGTTAGCATCAACAAGGTCTCTGAATTTAGAGGTATGCTTCATCATCTCACATTTTCCTCATTATTGACATTTTTGGCATATTGCTGCACAAATTAAAATTTTGATCTTACTGAGGTATCATCCATTTCTATACTGGCTTGCTTGTTTTTACCCATTTATGAAAAATATTTTGGTTACTTTGAAATTTCTTATGAAAAATGAGGAAAACCAGAAATGAATAGTGCAGGAAGCATGTTTCAGCTGCTTTTTTTGCAACCTCAATCTCATTGATATTACACACTTCTCATCACATTTCATAATTTTGTTGCTGTTCTTCCCACAGTTCACTAGGACATGGTTTGAACGGCCTTTTTTTTTTTCTTTTATTGTTTTTTTCAGCAACTCTATTGTCAAGGTAATTTCTGAAGGTGAGACTTCAGATGGCAGTCAGTTTTGTGTTTTAAACTTCAGTTATCACCTGAGGCTGGAATAATTAGAGAATTCTTTCTTCTGCCCCTCTTCTATTGTACATTCTTTTGATTAGACAAAAGCTGTTGGGTCATTTTAAAATATAGAATCATAGAATATCTTGGATTGAAAGGGACTTATAAGGATCATTGCTAGAGTATTTCGTTGAAGAGAGTGGAATTCTTATATTTGCTCTTTCATTTGAAAGCCCTGGGAACTGGATTTTTGTAGGGAAAACATGTAAATGGATGAAATTACTGTTTTCTTCTCTTGCTTAGAAAAATATATCTAGGTTTGTGAGGAAGACAATGTACCTTTAAACATGTTCTGTAGACATCTGCCATGTTTATTTTTATTTTAGAACTTTTTTTCCCTTGCTCACATTTTAAACATCAAGATAAGATCATAATGACATGGCATTATAATTGCTATGATCACATATTATTTTTTATAGCAGCACTGGCTATATTATTTCTGTGTCTCTTTAATGTCCTGTAAATTATTCGCACTACAATGTAGATATTCATATCCTTGAATACATGTCATTGTGTAAAAAACCAACAAAGATAGTATGATGATATAGTTATAATTATTTTAAAACAAGAGACTCTTATCTAAATATCAAATTTGCTTTATTTAAGACCCTTTTGGGTAAAATCTTTCTATGTACATGGTACTACCTATTCGATTGAATTAATTTCAACTACCTTTTTCAAAAGCAAATTGCCTGAGTAGTTTCTTTCTACATGGAATTTAATTTTGAGAATGAATAGAGACTATTAAGACATTAAAAAAATCTTCAAAACAAATCTGAAATCTACCTTAGTGTTTAAAACATCCAGAGAAATGTAGTTATTCTCAAAAAAGAGACTGCAAAAATGACAAATTAACCAGTCTTGAGGTTAGATATTGCACTTCTGAAAGGTGAAAAAGAGTGACTTATTCACCTGAATATTCAACAAACTTGATCTGGAAAGCATCTTGGATTCCTACAAGGATACAGAATAGATGCAGGTATTTAGGAGATCTAAAGTCTCTTCATTTTGCCTTTCTATTTTACTTTTGCATTGCCAGGTGATGCTCATTTAGCTGCTGGGCTTTTCAGGGTGTGTGTGAGTCCTTCTGTTCCCAAGCTGTTTTCCAGTCTATATGGCACTTGAGGCCAGGAGGTTCAATTCTCAGTACCGAGATCAGGACTTTCAGGTAGTGCTATGGTAAAATATGTCACAATAACTCATTTCCAGGGTTTTGGGCACACCTTTACCCTGTGGCTCCAGGCCGTACACTGTTGCAGGTGTGTCAGTCCCTGGCTGCACACCTTACCAGCCTTCGTCTTCACCTCAGCCTGTGGGCTGGATCTGGGCCAGACCTTATTCCTCCCTATCACTGCAGCTTTTCCAGGAATTTGCAGGGCTCAGGGTTAGCCCAGGTCATCATCCCCAGCCCAGCCCTGCTCCTTTGCTGTGTGATGTATGACAAGGCTTGCTTGGGGAGGGCATAGTCATGATTGGCCTACGGTTGCTCTTGGCTCCCAGCCTTCTCCTGCAGGGCATCCGACACTCTGTTTTTTTACAGTCTCATCTTTACAAAGAACTAGATGTCAAGTTACTTTTAACAACTTAAAATGAAGCGCATTGGAGAATGGCAATGAGACAGACAATGAAAAACAGTGTTTTAATAAGTGGTGAACCTAAATCAGTGTGGCTGATTAGTCATGTTACACTTTCCATTATCACTTAAGTTATGACTTTAAATGAGCTATATATCTCTGCTGCACTGTTCATACTGAAATATTAATGGAAATTGTCCCCTCTAGTCCAGTGAATATTGAAAACAGAACTAAAAAATATTGTTAACCACCATTTTTCCAGCCACAAAAGAATCATAGAATCATAGAATCATAAGGTAGGAAGAGACCTCTGAGATCATCGAGTCCAACCGTACCTGTCTCTCCACTAAATCATGTCCCTAAGGAATTCATCCACCCATCTTTTAAACACCTCCAGGGATGTTGACTCCACCACCTCCCTGGGCAGCTGTGCCAGTGCCTGACCACCCTTTCAGTGAAGAAATTCTTCCTAATGTCCAGTCTAAACCTCTAAATGGCGTAACTTACAGCCATTTCCTCTTGTCCTATCACTTGTCACTTGTGAGAAGAGACCAGAACCCACCCCGTCACAATCTCCTTTCAGGCAGTTTTAGACAGTGATGAGGTCTCCCCTCAGCCTCCTCTTCTCCAAGCTAAACAACCCCAACTCCCTCAGCTGCTCCTCATAGGGCTTATTCTCCAGCCCCCTCACCAGCCTTGTTGCCCTTCTCTGGACGTGCTCCAGCACCTCAATAACCTTCCTCTAGTGAGGGGCCCAAAACTGAACCCAGCACTCAAGGTGCAGCCTCACCAGCTCTGAGCACATGACCACAATCACCTCCCTGCTCCTGCTGACCATGCTGTTTCTGACACAGGCCAAGATGCCGTTGGCCCTCTTGGCCACCTGGGCCACTGCTGGCTCATGTTCAGCCGGCTGTCAACCAACACCCCCAGGTCCTTCTCTGCCAGGCAGCTCTCCAGCCACTCCTCCACAAGCCTGTGAGGCTGCATGGGGTTGTTGTTTCCCAAATGGAGGACTCTGCGCTTGGCCTTGTTGAACCTCATCCCGTTGGTCTCAGCCCATCGACCCAGCCTGTCCAGATCCCTCTGCAGAGCCGCCCTTCCTTCAAGCACATCGACACTTCCACTCAGGTTGGTGTCATCTGCAAACCTGCTAAGGGTGGACTCAATGCCTCTGTTGAGATCATTGATAAAGATGTTGAACAGGACTGGACCCAGCACTGAACCCTGGGGAACACCGCTCGCGACTGGTTTCCAACTGGATTTAATGCCATTTACCCCAACCTTTTTTGCCCGGCCATCCAGCCAGTTTTTTACCCAGCAGAGGGTGTGTCTGTCCACGCCAGTGGCAGCAGAAACACAAAGCCAAGCCAGTGTGCTGTAATTTTTACATCACAGACTGTTGAAGAATTATTTATCTGGGTTTTTTATTCTGTATTTGTTGATGTTTTTTCTTTTGTATTCCATATGTTTATTATTATCATCATTATTATGCATACAGAAAAAGTAAGAGGTACACAAAGAGGCTGATAGTGCTAGAAATCATTCCTCAGTCCCTAGAGTTGACAACATTCTGTCATCTAAAAACACAAGCCTGGAAGAAATACTTCAGTATTGGAGTCCCATTTTCTGTTATCGCAAGGGTGAAGTGCTTAAACTTTAAAGATACTCAGAGCCTCTGGTCTGCATGCTGCTGCTGCTGCCCCATATGCAGGATACCTCCACAAACTAAAAAAAAATTATTATAATATGTCAGATAAAGATGAAATGCAAGACCAAAGATTTTTGCAAAAACAGTAATGGGGGATTTAAGTGAAAATTCTAGATGATCTGAAGATGTGAACTACAACTCAGCAAAAAAGGAATAAAAATATCCAGGTTCCAACACTACCACTTAAGAACACCAAAGATATCACTAACTGCAGTTTCCATTGTTTCAGAGAAAGGTAAAATGCATACATGAAATATTGCTAAGATAGAGATTAAAACTAGAAAAAGATTCCTGATTGAGGTAGATGCTTTGTGAAAATTACGAAGCATGTGATTGTGTAGTAAAGACAACAGTACAAACACATACCACCAGGAAAAAGCAATTTTATGTTCTTCCGTGTTTTTTTGGGAACACCAATGACATATTTCTTTGGCTTCCTACTCAGGACCACCTTTGTATACACTTACAGTCTCTTTTACCTGTGACTATAACTAGTATCATCTTTTAAAGAGTGAGAAAATTAAACAAAATATCTTGAGACTGTGATAAAAGTAAATTATGTTTTATGTATAATTTTGCTGCTAAAAATAAGTACAGCAGTTGAAATCAGTTATTATAAAAACTTTGAAGAACATATTTTTTTCTATAAAACAAAACGATGTTACTACATATCTAAACAGAGAGTGGAAGATTTACTTTTACCAGTGTTATGTTAAGATAATATTTTAAAATTTTAGTACATCATAGTGTTAAGAAAAACAAGCAAACAAACAAACAAACAATCTCCTTATCTTCACTTTCCAGAAAGGAAAATGATTCCAAAGCCATGCAGGGAATGAAAACAGAGTAGTAGATATTTGAACAGAAGATGTTCTTCCTTTTTCTTCAGCTCTACTATAGAAAAGAGATGCTGGTGATTTTGATTCCCTAGATATTTTGCCTTGTACAGAAGGGAATATGCCATTTGAATGTTCTTTTCATCAGAAAATGGAAGAAAAGCAGTTTTCCAACCCTTACTGACAATAATAACTGCAGTTAAGGGTGCCAGTGTTCAGCATCACCTTTGCCTATGGTATGATCCACAGTGGGAATTCGTTGGCTTTTCAGCTGACATTAAAAATTCCAAATCATGAAAAAATGAATTTTTCATGTCCTTACCAGCAACTCAGTTTGCCTTCTGGTTTACTGTGAGCCCTGCTCTCCAAATTGTTCGTGCTAGAGACATGTCATTGCACTTTAGCTCAGATTGGCAATCAATCAGCTGTATGCTTTCACAGTGACACCCATGTATGGCAGAGTCAACTCTTTGCAGCAGATGCTATATTCTGCAAACACTACGTGTACAAGCTAATAACTACCCCTTAGCTGGGAGATACGCTGTGTTCTCAGAAGGCAATAACAGGGACACTTTCTTTGGGTCTCAAATGATAATCTGACAGACTCTCCATATTACATGAGTGAAATAGATTTACTTTCTAAGTTATGGGTAAAGCAAGAATCGTCCTGCCTATGTTCTGACCCAAAAAACCCATATGGGGTTTGCATGGGGGACCCAGGAATAAATCTGAATTACAGTTGAATTAATACACTCATTTTCAGCACACTACTACGTGGTTATTTTGCATCTTAAGGAATAGGCAAAGCAGGAAGAATGAATGAAATGAACTCTTACGCTGGCAATATGCAATGACAAAGCATCATTACATTCATGTACAACTTCAATTAAATCGCTTGCAAAGGGATATAATTTTCTCTATAAAAAGTGAGTGATTTGTAAAACCATAGACTAACTTCTTAATTTTCTATTTTTAAATTATTTTCAAGCCTGGTCTTTTCAAATCGTTCCTAACTAATGAAACAACTGGTCTTCCAAGACCACCCAGGAAGATCACCTAAAGCAAATTACTACTTAACTGAAAACAAACTTAAAGCTCAACACATAGGGTAAAGTTAAGAACCTCTATATTCAATAAAACTGGAAAATTATATATAAGTGTGTTTTCACTAAGCTCACTAGCTAAGAATTAACCTCCCAGCAGTACATTCTTGATACAATCTGGCAGGTTTACTTTTTATTTTCCATTTTCATAAACTCATCTGAATTTCTGGACAACTTCAAGGCTCCAGGAATCTATGTGCCCGGTATAGTAGCCTTATTTGCTGTAAGCAAATTTGTTGATGGTGGTAGCTTTGGACATCATGATCTCCTGGAAGTACAGAAGAGGAGAATCAAAGTTTTCTCCTTGAAGAGTTGGTTTGTCAAAATGTTACATTCCAAAGAGTTCATACTTTATCATATTAGAGATTTATTACATAAACAAGGTAAATTGCATTAGTCCCTTGACATAGTGTTATGGTTTGCAGGTCTGATCTGCATTGTTGTTTAAGCCCAAGATAATGAGTCCTTGTTGCACAGAGGAGAGAACGTAAAAAATATAGGTCTAAGTATAACTTACTCTTTGGAATCAAGTTTTAAACAGTTCTTTTAGCATTTTCAATGCCAACATTTTATTATCTGTATCAGAATGAAGTGATCTACTTCTGGATGCAGTCATATAAAATAATGTGACAGACATCTTTGAGCAGATCTCAAAAGAAATTTTATTATCAACTGGAAAGATCGATTTAAGACTAATTTTCTGACTGCTTTAATAAAGTCAGTGTAAACAAAAAAGTAGGAACACGTGAGAAAATACTGAAAGAAAACAATTAGATAATAACTTGTATTGTAATTAGATCATGGTCGAATCTGATGTATAACCCTTTATACTTCATACACAGAGAGAAAAACACAGATGCAAGTATGTCTTTTCTTCTTGGTGTATATCAAGGATCAATTTCCTCTTATTGTTTCCTCTACTTATTTATTTTTAAGTATGTTATTATTGCGGTAGGTCTTGTAATGTCTAGAAAATGATAAGTCATAATACTACACCTTTGTTAGTCTTATCTGTAAGTCATATATTTGGAAGGCTAGCAGGATGTAGTTTTCTGCTTTTGTAGATTAGTTCTGACCAGCGCTGCTAACATTCACTATAAGGCTGCCTCCTCATTCTCTGTGACTGTGCTACAGTGCATAAACTGAAAATTATATATGCTTTGATTTTATAGTACTCTGCCTACTTGTCTTCACCTATGAATACTCATCGAATCAGAAGTGTTATATAATGTCAGTTGGATTATACAGATGTTGCTGGTTTTTCTTAATGTAAACAGAAACAGGTGCAAGATTTGTTTCAGAGGTAAACATTCTATGCCATGGAGACATTTACGCCACTGTGGGCTTACTCTTCACAATTGGTTTCTGTTTTAAGTACTGGAAGGCTGCTATAAAGGTCTCCCCATAGCCTGCTTTTCTCTAGGCTAAACAACCCCAACTCTCTCAGTCTGTCCTCACATGGGAAGTTCTCCAGCCCTCTGATCATCTTTGTGGCCCTCCTCTGAACTTGCTCTAACAGATCCATGTCCTTCCTGTGCTGAGAACTCCAGAATTGAATGCAGCACTCCAGGTGAGGTCTCATGAGAGCAGAGCAGAGGGGCAGAATCCCCGCCCGCAAGCTGTTGGTCACGCTTCTTTTGGTGCAGCCCAGGATACGGTTTGCCTTCTAGACTGCAAGTGCACATTGCTGGCTCATGTTGAGCTTCTTATCCACTAGCACCCCCAAGTCCTTCTCTTCAGGGCAACTCTCAATCCATTCTCTGCCCAGCCTATATTTGTGCTTGCAATTGCCCTGACTCAGTTGCAGGACCTTGCACTTGGCTTGTAGAAAGTCTTTCTGAGAAGTTGCTGTCAGTGCACAGCCACTGGAATAAATGTGTTCCTTTGTACTCAGTTTGGCAGTGTTAGAGGTGCTGTGTAGCATGGAAAGACTGAAAAATTCCTGTACAGAAAAGTCCAGCATCTAACCAGCCCCATGAGTTCTGTTATCTGATACTGTCGTTAGCACTAACACCTCTGCCAGTGCTACTGTCTTCTGTGTCTCTGTATTTGATTCCTGTTCAGAGCAGGGGATGATAGAGGTGAAATCCCTTGAGTCTATCAGAAGTCCTCATCTGTAGAAGACAAACAGTAGAATTCTTCCCTTGAGGCCATTAAGTCTCAATCAACTTACCATCTTGAAAGTTCAATTGCATCGCTTAAGGCTGGGTAGCTTTCTCAATACTTCTTTTGGACTCAGTGAGCAGTGAAAAACTTGGTGTAACCTAAACGTCTTGATATGACTTCAGAAGCCTATTTAAATGGTATGTATATCACCAACGCCAAGGAGAAGCTCAGAGAAGGTTCCAATTACCACAGGAAACCAATTGCCATTCAGCTATTGCCTACCCTAGACTACTACTAGCATTTCAGTAATTATTAAGGATTTTACATTTGTTTACATTTTTGAAATTATCTTTGTGCCCCAAATAAATAAATAAATAAATAAATAAATAAATAAATAATAGAATAGAATAGAATAGAATAGAATAGAATAGAATAGAAGGTGCATCTGTCACTTGGAGAGATGCAATGCCTTTTGCAACATTTAGCATATACTGTTATCTGCAGGTTTTATCTCATCATGTTCTATGTTTGCTGTCTTTTGACAACCTCACATATTCCTCCACAGCTTTACTGAGGCAGCAACAGATTCCATGAGTTGAATAGTTTAGTACACTACCAACAGCAGTTTTGACATGAACTAGATGTTGAGAGTGATGGGCCCAGCTGTTTCTTATGCTTTCATATTTCTGTAAAGAATTCATCAACCTAATTTAACACTAGTTAAATAAAAAAGTACTGTTAAAAATAACTAAGATACACAAACCATTTCCTTTTTGGCATTAGTGATCAGAATTATTTATTATAAGTTTGAGTATTACCCACTAAACCATTTAATCACAGTATTTTTGGCAGCTATGACAGAAGTAGTCAGGCGTTAAATGTGAATTTCTCTTACTGCAGTGCCTGGAGGTAACTAATCAATGTGGCAAAGATCTTCTGGGCACAGAAGATGTATATCTCACTTTCCAGTGATTAGTTTGTCAAAGCCACAAGATCTATGAATATACTTATTTAATCTGTCAAAAGGATATAGTACAGCCTGAAAAGTCATCATCAAACCTGATGTAGCAGAAAATTTCTAACTATTGATTAGATTCATACATTCATTTTAATCTGAACATATACTATGGTGCACCAATAGGTCAAGTAGCTTATGACTGCAGCACAATAATATTGGAATCTTGAGTCAGCAAGTTAATACACCCCTGAGTACTTTAAATTATTTTCTCCTGGGATAATTTTTAAAGAGAAAGGAGGATTAGTGTAAGCACAGAATAATAGATTGAGGTTGTATTGAGCTACAACATCTCACCTCTTCTTTAATCCAGTTCCTACGTGATGTACCGGGTGCAGGCAGGTATTTCAGGTCTTATATTCATTATTTTTGAAATAAAATTAAACAAAAGTAAGAATCATTCATCCACTAAAAAAATTTGTAGTATCGGAATGACCTGTGGAGTGCGAGAGGTCAAAATAAAAGAGAGGCAGCAATTTAAGTGTGATTTGTCTAAACCTGCTGTTGCTTTTTGTCAATAGAACAATAAAAAAAAATTAGACTGTCAACTCCCTGAAACAGCTATCTAAATAATACACTTGAAGAATTTTATTCTGAAAGCAGGAAAACCTTTCTACGGCCAATTTTTTCCTGAACAGTGGAATAATGTACCCTCAAACTTCACTTTTGAAAATGCCATATAATTCATCATGCACGTCATGATCGTAATGCTGGATTTGTTGTAGTCCTTGTTGAAGGTATCATTGATATTTTCAGCTATTTGGTTAGATAAAATATTTTAATGTGTGTGATTTATTTTTAGTTTTCTTTTTTATTATATTTTATTGATAACAGACTCCTGCACAATCAACTGAAAAGGAACCCATTTCCTTTATTTCCTCACCTACCATCCTTGGTATGTATTATACCAAATTTCCAGAAATGGAATAGAGTTTTTCAGGAAGTTAAGAAAACCAGCATTTTCGAATCTTTACACACTTGATGGCGTCACTAAGCAGGAAATACAGTAGTCATCAAAACTATGAAAAACATAATGTTTACTTATGATTTTATTAAACAGAATGACAAAATATGAGTTGGTTACTTATTTGTATGTGTTGTGTACAGCCAAGAACTATTTTAAAGATCATGTAATATGAAAGTTCAATAAGTAATCTAATTTAAATTAAACTGGACAACATGCATTGGAGGAAGAAAGTCTACATATATATATAAAATATTATAAGACTACCTCTACAAGAAACAATTTTCACTCATAGCAATGTTGCCCATTTTTTATGTACAAAGGAAAAAGTACAAAACAGTGGATGAAATTAAATAAATACATGGATTGTTTCTCTCATTCACTAATAAAAACTTTCACAAAACTTGTTCTAGTGGAAGGCGTCCTTGCCAGTGGCAAGGGGTTGGAACTACATGATCTTTAAGGTTCCTTCCAACCCAAACCATTCTGTGATTCTATGATTCTATGATTGATTCTATGATTCTATGATGTATCTTCTCCATGGGAGGAATGAAGACAAGCACTCCCATGCACTGTACCTCACCTTCACAGAAGTGTGAGAACTCAGTGGATTTCCTGTTACCTGACAACTCCAGCACTGGGATAGAGGGCAGCATAAGCAATTGATAGATCAATTAATCTTATTCAGCTTTAGACATCTAAAAATCTTTGGTCTTTAGGCTAGAGATCCATTACCAGTTTGTACTGCTAGAGGACATGCATGGAGAGAGGCGTGTTCTGAGGATGGTTCTTTTCATCTATTTTAAGATGACTTGACTCTGGTGGACCCCACCTATGAAGATGCCTGGGTATCTCCATATTAACTACTGTGGGAACCTACTTCTAATATTGCTTCTGATACCACGTAAATAAAATGCCGCTGTAATATCTAAACCTTCCTTATGGAAGGCACTCCCTTAATGAACTCCCAATCCAATCAATCAGCAACCCAGACTCTCTACAAACAATTGTCAGACCACAAGGGTTTAAATTATCCATATCTTGCCATGGGAAAAAGTCAAGAAACCCGTTCACTCTCTGATCAGCTGGTGAGTGTATAAATCCTGGAGCCTCAGAAAAAAAAAATCCAGGAGTAATGCAAGATATTCAGCAAGGTCCTCCTCTGTGAATCAGGGTCAAACCTATCTGACATAAAATATACTTAGGCTGCTATGACTTCATTATCCTTTATGCTTTAATTTATGAAGTCTGCAACTACACTTTTCGTTATTCCGTGTAAAGCCATTACATGCCCAAGTCTCAAAATGAAATTATCTGTATACATAAACACAATTTTTTGAATTAAAGTATATTCATTTATATATCTATATATAGCCATATATATACACATACACATATACAAACTTTTATATATGCACCCACACATGCATATTTGTATTGTGATTTACTGGTGAATATTTTCATCTGTCTTTTCCTACATAAATCCCTGTGTATTGGTCACATGCATGTGACATGGTAGACAACTAAAAAAGACACTGAAAAAAAATTTTTACTGATTTCAAGATGCACATTTTTTGGTGACGTTCGTTCAACTGACAGGAACTGAGTGTGTGGACCATGCTTTAACTATCAATCTTTATTCAGCCCCACAAGTCTAAATTGCAACTACTCATGAAAAAGCTGCAAAACTAACACCAGACAGTTTGGGCTGTACAAAAAAGGAAAGGGAGAAGGAGGCCAGAGTTGGAGCCTGTCTACGCTGGTATGAAGAGAAGGCTGTTGCCGTGTATTTTTGATGCAGCTTCCAGGAAATCAGGCAATGGCAAAAGACTGTGGAGGCTGTCAGAGGAATTTTGACATAGTCTGTCTGGGAATTAGCTGTGTCTTGCACATTTGCTTCTGTGAAAGTGGACCAGATCATCTCCAACCTAAGTTCATGCACAGCCTTGAATGACAAAATAAGGATAAAGAGGTTTTTTATGCATATCTGAAAACCCTGTGGTCTGGTGATGCTGTCACAAAGGAGATTGGCAGATATAATTTTGTGCCCTAGATGGATTGAAACAGAGCTGTTTATTTATTTATTTGGGGGAATAAATCCTTATGAAGCAGCAGTAGACTAAAAACTAAGATAAACCGCAGACAGAGGTAGTTGTTTAGAGTAACATCTGCACTGGCATATGTCAGAAGGGCTTAAAAAAATTATTTCAGCATTTCATTTAGACTACTAATGCCATCGAAGGGACATTATTAAATAGACAGAGCATGGATTTTGGAGAACATTGTAAAATCAAATCACAGAATCATTTAGATTACAAAAGAACTTTAAGTTCATCAAGTCTAATTATTAACATAGCACTGCCAAGTCCACCACTAAACCATGTCCCTAAGTACCACATCTACACAATTTTTAAATACTTCAAAGACAGTGATTCAACTACTTCCCTAAGAGGCCTGTTCCAGTGCCCGACTACATTTTGGTGAAGAATTTTTTTCTACTATCCACCTAAACCTCCCCTGGCACAACTTGAGGCCATTTTTTCTTGTCCTATTGCCTGTCACTTGGGAGAAGAGACCAACACCTGTCTCGCTACAACCTCCTTTCAGGCAGTAATAACGAACAATAAGGTCTTGCTTTAACTTCCTTTTCTCTAGACTAAAGAGCCCCAGTTCCCTCAGCCACTCCTCATAAGACTTGTTCTCTAGACCTTTCACCAGCCTCGTTGCCCTTCTCTGGACATACTTCAGCACCTCAGTGTCTTTCTTGTAGGGAGGAACCCAAAACTAAACACAGTATCCGAGGTGCAGCCTCACCAGCGCTGAGCACAGGGACTCAATCACTTCTGCTGGCCACACTCTGATACAGGCCAGGATTCCATTGGCCCTCTTGGCCACCTAGGCACACTGCTGGCTCATGTTCAGCTGGCTGTTGACCAACACTCCCAGGTCTTTTCTGCCAGGCAAATTTTCAGCCAGTCTTCCCCAAGCCTGTAATGTTACATGGGATTGTTGTGACTGAAGTGCAGAACCAGGCACTTGGTCTTGTTGAACCTCATACAGTTGGCCTTGGCTCACCCATCCAGCCTGTCCTGATCCCTCATTTCTTTCTTCAAACTCAGGGAGCTGGGTATGTGGAGAACAACTTGTCTATTAAAGACTGAGGAAAAGAAGGCAGTATCTCAGCCTTTTCTTCATCCTTTGTCACTACGTTTCCCCCACATCCAATAAAGGATGGAGATTCTCCTTAGCCCTCCTTTTGTTGCTCATGTGTCTATAGAAACAATTTTATTGTCTTTTAAGACAGTAGCCAGATTAAATTCTAGTTGGGCTTTGGCTCTTCTAATTTTCTCCATGCATAACCTCACAACTTCAGTTCAAGAGAACTATCAGACTGAGAATCTAAACATATTTAGGTCAAGGTTGGATTATAAATTCAGAAATTTCTTCTTAATAAAGTATTTCCCTATTGATTCCTTTCCTTCTGACTCCTACTGAGTCTACATCTGTTCCTTCTCTAAGTAGACAGAACGTGGAATAGATGCAAATACGATGCAGTTTGTTGATTAAATTCTTGGCTGTGTTTATCTGTTGGAAGCCTCACCATCAGGCAGTCAATTTAATCAAACAATAATCTTCAGTCAATGGTGATCTTTTATAAAAAATACATCCATGGAGCCTTCTGCTTCCAGTATTTATTGAAAATGTATCTCTTCATGGGTTTTAATGCAATTGTCTAAAAATTATAATCAAGAGGATTATTTGTAATAACATGCAGTACCACATTTAACTTTTTTTGTCTTGTCCCAAGACAATACAGCTTTTCTTTGGGAACAGTTAACATCCTTCTGGTATGGGCCAGAATATTATTCATCACATTTCTGACTTTACCCATGGCTATACAAAAGCATGAAAGAATCAGGTCCTTTGCCAGTTCAGTGTTTTATTCTCTGCATTGAATTTTTTTCAGTTGAGCCAACCTAAATCTTTTGTTTTAGACTCTCTGTTATGGCCTTGATTAAAAGGAGGGAGGAGGAAGAGGACGGCAGAGGAGGTTTTCTGCTATTCCCTTTTCACTATGAACTTCTCAGATCCTAGATAACATAGTGTTTTAGCCTTCATAAAAATTGTGGTTAAGTTGTTGTTAAAACAGGGTGAAAAGCTAGAGTTGTTATTATTCTTTTGTGGCATATACTCACATTAGAGGGAAACAAAGCGATTTCCAACCGTACTAATGATAAGATCTAGGGATGAGAATGAGTATGAATTATTAAACAAGTGTATCCTTTTTCTCAGCCACTTTCATTTTTACTGTTATCTTGAGGGCTCCTTCTCCCCTAAACTGCTACCCATAGTGAAAGACTGGCTGATTTTCACTTCCCGGAGACCAAACAGACCAAACCTAAATTTTCAGCTTACTTTGCCCCATCAGGCAGGACATATGGCTGCCTAATACTTTCTTGAAAACCCCTCAGTAATAAGGCTCCACAATGTACCCCAGGACATCTGCTCTAATATTTCACTAGCTGTTAGGTCTTTTTGCTAATAAGCAGCTTTGACTATATTTGCTATAAATTAGTGCATTATTTTTTGTCCTATTAACACCGATACATAGAGCGATACTTTAGCTTGTCTTGTACCTGAACAGCACTGTCATACCATACATTGGCCTTTTCATCTTTAATTTAAATGTTCCCATTTCATTCAATCTTTCCTGTAGGTCAAGATTTATAGATGTCTCTGGAGTCTCTCCAGTGGATTCAAAAGGTTCTTGAAGGGCTGCCAAAAACCAGAGAAATGCTCAGCTGAGGTCTTGTCCGTGCAGAGTAGAGCAAAAAGATAATTTGTCTGTATAATATCTGCACTTATCACAGCAGCATGACATTGGTGACTCATGATGTTCTTGTTATGCATTGTAACCTGTATGTCTTTTTCTAAAGGAATTAAATCAGTATAGTTCAATTTTTAGACCTGACTTTTCTTTCTACTGTAACTGATTATACATGCCCAAGTGCAAAGCAATGCATTCTTTGTACTGAATTATATCTTTTTCACAGCAATTTGCTAAGATCATGTTAAACTCTGTTTACATATTCCTGGCAGTCCTCCCTACGTCGATATGATCTCCAGATTTAATAATAACATTCTGTATTAGCCAGACATCAGTAAATTTATTAAGTAGTGCTGAACCAGGACAATTTCTGAAGAAATCAGGTTGGTATGACCTTCGATATGGTAATAAAAACATGTTCTCTGAACGTGTTTTTTTTTCTATCCACAAGGCTTCTTGTACTGTGATAGAATAAGTCTGATGGGTTCAAGCTTTGCTTCTCTTCCACTCAGGCTCCCCAAAAGCTGCTATACAAGGCACCTGGTTTCACTAGGCTAACCACTAAGCTACTTCAAGTAACTGATATTTTCAGTGACATTTATGTCAGAATACAATTTTCCAAGAATTTATAACTCGGACTTATTTAAACTATACTACAATATTTAATTCTAAAAAGCCCAAGGAAAAAATAGTCTCTTTTCAAAAGTTGCTTTACAGAAGATGAAATGAACATAATCTTCCTTTTTCTCAAGAACAGTAAAAAGGTGATAGTCACCTACTTCTTTTCTTCATTTTGTGTATATGCAAATGATATTTATAATATGTACTATAATTGCCCTAATTCCATCACACAGCAGACCTACATAGGCTATAGGTCCTAAATAAGACATGGACTGCATAACAAAAAGTGTAAAAAGTGCACAGCTGTTAATCTGTTATTCTTGACAAAAAGTGTTTAGGAAAAATTGCTAAAAAATGTATTTCATTAAGTTCTGAATAGCTTTTGAAACTTCATATTAAATAATAAGGGGTTTTTAAGCCATAAAACTTTGCATGCCTAACTCCACGTTCACTCATTTTATACACATGCTCAACTGGAAGAACTAGTGTCCTGATCAAATGCCATCACCACCTCTTTTCCTCTGGATGTAGAAATATGCCTTTGCAAAATTCAAGGATGGAACAGAAATAAACCAACAGACTAAATACTTACTAGGGTTAAGGGGAAAAAAATATACCTGAAGTAGAAGAATGTATGCTTAAATGTTGGTAATTTTTAAAACCATTATTCAATTTTAAAATTTATAATTTGCTAGAGCTTTTGTAGGGTCATGGAAGCGTAGAATAAACAAAGAATCACTAAGATAAACTGAAAACTTGAAGTTTTATTTTCATACTGTGGACTTAAATGTGTTACATTGGTGCAGAAAATAATAGAACAATAAAACAATTTGGGTTGCTTCGAATGTTTTCTGGGTCAACCTGCTATTCAAGCCAGACCGGGCTATTGAGGTCAGTATCCAGTAAAGTTTTGAAAGTTTTCAAGAATGGACATCCCACAACCTGTCTGGAAGTCTGTTGGAGGTCTGACCAACCTCTCTAAAGAACTTTTTTCTTATGTCTAATCCGACTTCACCTTGCTGCAGCTTGTGTTCATTGCCTCTTGCACTTTTGCTTGTGCACCTCTAGGAAGTGTCTTGCTCTGTCTTCCCTATAACTACCCACTAGGTTGTTGAAATCAGCCACTGGATTCCTCCTGCGCCTTCCCGGCTTATCGTTCAGCATCATGCAACTTCGGTCCCCACACCATTTCAGCCTACTGTTTCAAAGGACTCGTGCCTTAGTTCTTGATTCCAGTGAAGTGAAAGGGAGTTAGCAAAGTTATTCTTTTGGAGAATCATGGCCATAAACAAGAGAACGATTTCAGAGGAGACACACATCGAGCCATTAATAAATATTCTGTGCCATGTTTTCTAGTTTTCTTGCATCTAACAGCTGGTACTGGCAGCCACGTGAGGTTTTGCAACTCAGTAAAAAGAGCTACTGTATCAAATCCCAGCTTCATGTGCCTGTTTTGCAGACTTGGGAAAGGTGCACTTTCCCATGTGCCAAAGGCCAAATCTCTTTTAGTTCCTTATGGTGCGCAGAGGGGATTGTTGGTCTAATAAGGTTTGGGGTGGTATTTTTTGTTTTTGTTTGTTTGTTTAGTTTTTTAACTTTAAATCTAAACTGTATTTCATAGGCAACTGTATTTCAGCAACCTATGGGACCACTGACACCTGTTTAGAAAGGTCTCACGATTACGTCTGGACTAGATTTTGAAAGCTGTCCAGGCAGAGATGTATATTTAATTTTCTAGGCTTTAACAAACTCCTTACAGTCTTTGAAGAATACAAAATGCTAGTAAGCTTCTGATTATTTAGGCAATTATGTACTTTGGTGCCAGTTCCATGTGGCCTTAATTCTATTAGAACTGCTTAATGACAAATACATGACGCAATGTACCTAAATAGCACCATAATAGCCTATATCCAAGAATTTGGGGTTTTTTTTAATTTTACTTTTTAAAAAATACATCATCTCTTTTTATCGGTGTTGGCAGTATTGATAACCAAAATTGTTTCAGGGCTTTACATCTAAACAAAATGTTATTTTTCAAAAAAGAGGATCACTTCATATTAGGTATAAGTCCAGCTGATGAAAGAAAACATCTTTAACAGCTGCTATTTGGCATTCCTGCTTAAGAAAGAGTGAATTATGTGAAAGAGTTTCTTTGCATGTTACCTGTTAGTAGTCACAGTTCACTGTTGTGTTGATCAAGTGAGTAAATCTATCTTCTTCAGAGCTGGAAAACCTGTAATTCACACATCTAATCTTATTCCACTAATTGAGTGAAGATTTTTCATCTCAAATGACAACTTCTGGCTTCAAGCAAACATTGTACTGTTTTACCAAAGCCTGATAGCATTTAAAAATATAAAGGATTTTGATGGATAAAGGTTAATTTGTAAAAAACCAAATGCTAAAAAAGTCTGAAAAAACCCAAAAAAACCCCAACCTTCCTCCCCAAAATAGAGAAAGTACCATTATATTATAGTTTCCTGAACAGTTAAAACAAACGTTCATCTTGTTGGAAGTCCTGAGAATAACTGAGCTCAGAGATTACATTTTAGAAGACTGTTAAAAGTTCTGTTGAAGTCTTATTGCAACACTGTGTCTTTCATATGGTTATGCATCTGCTTCTACTTCTTCAATACTTCAAGGAAGAAAATTTCCGTGAAATCCTCGTGCGGTTAAATGCAACAAACCTTTCCATTGTTTAACCACAGCAAAATTCTGTCAATTATTGCTGAAGTTTATTGAATTAAAATGTTCTCATGGAACATCCTCTGGAGCTTATAGGAGTTGGCAATAGACTGATTGAAAAGGAAAAAACCAACTAGACAGACAAGGCAGTAGCTGAAGGAAAAATACATAAGCTCTGACCATATACATCTTTCAGCTATGACCAAAAGATGGATGCATGCCAGGAAATCAGGAGAACTGGTGAATAAGCTTGCAGTTTGTGTTGTTTAAAGGAATTCGGAAACACTTATTGGTATATCTGAAAATGAGTCTCATTTTTTGTTATGAATTCTCATCAAGGTTATTAATAATTTCTCATCGTGGTAGCACTTTTTCTTATTGTGGTAACATTAACTAAGTGTTAAATGCCCACCTAGATGCCCACTCATTCCCCCTCCTCAGTAGGATAGTGAAAGAGAAATTATAAAAATCCCAACAAAGAAGCTGCTTATCAGTTACCACCAAGGGCAAAGCAGATTTGACTTGGGAAAAATGAATTTTATTTACTGTCTACTAAAATAGATGCAGCTAGTGAGAAACAAAGACAAACACTAAAATATCACTTTTCCTCCCCTGTCTCCAGGTGCCACCTCAATCCTTCACTGCAAACATATGTACACAGTCTCAGAGGTGCACAGAAGGCTGGCACAGGGAAAGGGCCATGAGCTGCAGTGGGACCATTTTGGAGCCAGGTGGAACGACCTGGGTCTAGCATGGGACAATCCCTGGTGTCTTCTCACAGAGGCCATGCCTGCAACCCTATCCTGCCACCAACACATTGACTGCATCCAGTGCACTCATTGATTTTATCTTTTTGTTGTACTTTTTAACACATGATTTCATTTTTTTTCACAGAAATTTTTTTTATAGAAGTACTATGCCATCAACACAAAAGTAATTGTGAAGATGAGTAGAGTTTATTCCTAGAAAAAGAATAGTTTCAAGATTTTGAAAGAAAAATACTTCCAGTCATGCCAGTGTAACTATTCATACACTATAAAAATATTTGCACATGTCAGAATAAATTTCTTTTCGATGCCAGTAACGTAGATTACAACTCCTAAGACCAAAACTAGAACTATTACACTAAAACGCAACAAAACCTGCATTGCCACTGAGATAATTAAAAGCTTTTAGGCACACACAAAAACAGTGAGTCATTTAAAAGGGATTTTCTTTTAGTGATTTTACAAAGTAGTGTTTCAGAGTTTTAATATTTTGGTTTAAGCTTTGGATGAAGGTTTGTGGTTTTTTCACACCAGCTCACCTGCCATCTCAAGTCACTATCTGCAAGCTTGGGACTAAAATGGTCTATTGAGTAATCTTCCCTGGTTCTCTGGTCTTATTTCAGTTCTTACACTCGATAGATTTAATTTGATTTTAGGGTTGACTGCCAGTGCTCTATCATTTCATCTGTTCAAGGGAATACCTCAAGAAAAACATTGGAAAGGTCACTTCCATAGTTTCCCTGCAATCATATTGCCTTGCACGATAAAGTCTCAAACACTAAATCTGGACTTTCTAGTTTTCCTTTGTCTCTAAGACAGATAATGAGATGGGACAGTAATAAGGAGGTTAGTTTTTCTTCAAAGTGTCTTGACGACTTTTGTCTATTGGATGATATTTTCTAGAAAGCTGAAAGACAGATATTTTTGCAGTATTTCCAATTACAGTTGCAAACTCCTTAAAAATGTTTGATGTTATAGTGGTGGAACATTTCAAACTATCTTTGAGACAAGAATTGCACAACATTTAAAGTAACTTACATCTGAAAGTTGGAATGAAAGTAATCAAATGATCATTTAGCTTTTTTAGGTTTGTATTTGTAGGGTTTAGGAGTTTGTTTGGGTGGGTTTTTCATTTGTTTTTGTTGTTGTTCAGAAGGTACTGGCATTATGGAAGATTAGTCAGACATGCTCACAGACTTTTGGGTTTGTGCTTTAAAGCAGACAACACATAGAGCTTAGTGTCCATAGTTTTCCCTCCTAAATATCTATCCCAAGGCTGTAGCAGTGCACATAAATGAAACTTGAATTAGAATCTGATCTATCTCCAGCAGTTTTCTGTCTAGGTTCTCCTAACTGAGTCATAAATTAAAATGTAATGACATAGGAGTCAAGAAGGTCAGATACAATGACTTAGTGTTTCTCTTTTACCGTGAAGTATAGGAGCCAAGAAGGTCAGATACGATGACTTAGTAGTTCTCGTTTGCCTTGAAGTCTGTAAATCTAGTAATTCATCTATCTACAGTGGAAGCCATGACTGAGAGAAACAACTTTTTTTGAACGCTACAGATCACTGTTGCTGTTTTTCCAGAGAGGTATAGACATTTTATGGTGAAAGATCAAGTGGAAAGGCATAAACGTAATTCTTCTCTTTTTCCATTTTCTTTTTGTCCCTTGAATACATGTGTAATGGATCTGGCTCAGATTGAGTCAACCTCCTCCTCAGAAGCCCACACAATACTGTGTTGTGTGCTCGTGGCCAAGAGTGTTAGCACACCAATATTTTTGCTGTTGCTGAACAGTGCTTGCATATTATGAAGTCTTTCTCTTTTTTCTACCTGAAGCAGGCTGTGGTCAGGAGTGGACACAGGTGAGACATCTTACCCAAACTGACCAAAGTGATATTCTATGCTACACGACACCAGGCTCCTCAATAAAATCTCAAGGGAAGGAAGAGGAAGAAGGGACATATTTGATTATGGTATTCATCTTCCCAAGCAACAGTTACATGTGCTTAAGTCTGGGTTCACAGGAAATGGCTGGACATTACCTGCTGATAAGTAGTGAATAAATTGAATAATTTTACACAACTGTATTTTTCCATATATAAACAATTGAGTGAAGCACTAATCTGCCTATTCATGCTCTGTCAGGAAAATAAACTGCACAAGCCCTAGTCCTTCAAATTTAAAGGGATGTAGAAGCCAATGGGAATTTGTTTATATAACAAGAGAGCATTTAAAACTAATTTGCACAGATTTTCTTTTAAAGCAAAAGACTGAAAGTAATGGAAGAAAATAAATTGAACTCTTTTTGTGCTGTCATTTTAGTGTGTATTCTTGCACAAAAACTATTTACAGACGTCTCTAGTATAGTATTTGTTGTCAAGTCACTAGCAAAGCAGTTAAAGCAATGTCTTTAAGTTTTCTTTGTCATTTACAGCAAACCAAAAGAATACCTGGGAAACCTTCAAAGTCAGTTTAAAAGCTTTATGCACTCTGGGCAAGAAATCGTTGTTTTAATGAAACCCAAAAATTGCCTTTGAGACAACACTGAATTTATTATGAGCTTTTTAAAAGCTTATCTTAAAATAAAGCTTATGTAGGTTTACAAACATATACTGCTTTCTACAGATGGAACCCATTCCCTATATTGAGGGTATCATTAGAGTCATCTGTCATGAACCTTGTTTCTTAATAAGACTATGATAATCAAATATATTTTAATATTTCATTTTTATGGAGTGGGTAAGAAAGGCTGAAATTTTGGAATACGTCCCAATAGGTACAAGTGTAGATAGATTAATACATTCAGATACAAAATAGGCTTATTTATTGGAGAAAACAGGCCGAATTCTAATTCCTTTGGCTCGGATGATACTAATGATTAGGGTTCTTTTTCCCTAATGTGTTCAAATTACGTTGTCACAAACTTCTGTAATAACTTCTCCTTTTGCATCTTTGAGATAAAAATGTGATGCATTACATGATTGCTACTTTTGGATCTAATTCATTGCATCTCTCAAATTGACAATCAAAATCTTGTTCTTTCTCCCAGGTCACCCAGTACAGTAGGTGGTTTGCACATCACAAGCCCATTAAATTTTTATGCAGTAAACTCCTTGTATCAGAGCTAAATCATTTATCTATTATTTAGTTTACTGAAAAGGTTTAGCAAAGTGCAGAGGAGACAGTAAAAAGGAAACAAATATTATGCACAAAAGAAAGGTTATATTTCCATATTTCAAAAGTTACTTTGAGTTGTGTTTTTGAAAATTATTTCAGTTTACATTATCAGAGACTAAAGGCTGAAGAAAACACACTTGCTCTTCTCTAGCAATCTGCTTCTATTCTCAACTTTAGGGACCTTTTCAAGAAATGACCACTGGTCATTCTCTTTCACTGTTCAGATACATTCTGCTCTTGTGGCGAATTTACATTTAGAGTTTTCCCTGGCCAAGAACTGAGTCAAATGCAAAGAGGGGATGATTTTGATGGGTCATGGCAAAAAGAATGAAATCAAGAACTGAGAATAAGTGAATCTTGACACAGGCCTTAGATGAGCAGCTAACAGGAAAACAGTGCATGAAAATGATGAAAAGGTCTATCACAGTGTTGCTATGGACTGATCTAATTGGCAGCTGGCTATAAAAATCCTCTGCAGTACAAAGCAAGGCAGGGTGTTGGGAATGAAATCCTTAGATGGATGTTCCACACCATATAAGGAGAGGCAAGTGTCTGATGTGGATTTGCTGTGCATCAGCGTTGAGCCACTGACACTGGATGTAGGGCATATTGTGTTCCCCAGGCTAACTGGAAGCTATCCAGAGTTATTCTGATCTACAAAAAGGATGTGAGGGAAGACCCAGGGAACTACAGACCTGCTAGCCTAACCTCAATTCCTGGAAAAATTATGGAAAAGATTATACTGGGTACTATTGAGAGGCATCTAAAGAATAATGCAATCATCATGCACTGTCAGCATGGACTCACAAAGGGAAAGTCCTGTTTAGTTTGATACCTTTCTATGGTAAGGCCACTCACCTAGTAGATGAAGAGAAGGTGCTGGATGCATTTTTTTCAGGATTTTAGTAGGGATTTTGATACTGTTCCTCAATGCATCCTTCTGGACAAGTTTTCCACCTGTAGGATGAGCAGGTTCTGGTGTGCTGAGTGAAGAAGAGAGGCTGAAGAAGAGAGTTCAAGGAGTTGTACTGAGTAGCTACATCTAGCTGGTGACCAGTCAGCAGTGATGTCTCTCACACTTCAATTCTAGGGCCAGTCCTGTTCCACATATATATCTTTTTCCCAAAGAGCCTGTATCCATTCACTGCAGCTCTCCATTCTTAGGAGCTATGCCTCCACATCTCTATGATTCCACTGAGGTCATAGCCCTGTAACTGCACAAAGGTTTTTAATTCCTCTGTTTTATTACCCATGCTGTGAACACTACTGTAAAGGTGTTTCAGAAAGTCGCACAAGCATGCTGACTTTCCAGAAAGGGCATAAGAGCTTTCCCAGTAAGTCTACCCCATAGACACTTCCTTATATACAAGGTTACACTTGAGTTGATTCTGCTCCAGCTTTTTTTTTTTTTCCTATGCTTACTGGCTTATATACTTTGTATAGGATTAACATATTTTCACATTCATATGGGACAAAGTCATTTTGATTCAAAGCAAAATATTAGAAATCAATATTTTGGCTACCAGATAGTATAATTTTTTCACATTATTGTTGCTATTTGATATATTTACTTTCAAACTTTTATAATGAAAAACATTTTCTGAAAGATTTTCTGACAGCATTTTTCATATTCAGTAAGCTTCAGAAAATAAAATTTCCTTAACAACAACAAAAAGAAAATCCAAAACACCGTGACTTTGAGGTTGATTTGTAGATATTGCAGCTATTTTGAAGACAACAGATTTTTTTGTATTATGTCATTTCCCACCAAGCTCAGTGTGTGCCTTCATTACAAATATACTTATTGGGCTGCGCTGAAAATATTCCCGATCTAAGTCAAAATTAGATCCAAATGAGATCTCTTGAGAGTAGAAAGAATTGGAATGAAGGCCCCCAGCTATAAGTAATATGCATAACAATATCTTGACAATAATATTCACCCTAGAAAGTGCTAAGAATTTTGATTTATTATACTTCCCTGGTTTATAGTGGGGGACAGAAGAAAATATATCAGAATGAAGGCAAAGCTGGAACAGAAACTAAAAAGCTACTGAAAAGAGAAAACATATGTTCCAGCAAGTCATAGAATGTACAATATTAACTATTGGATAAGAATATTTAAATGACAAAATCCTTTGAGAATATTTCCAAGGAATTCAAGAATTAATGGGTGCAGCTAAACCAAACTTCTGCCCAGCAGATCAATGTCAATTCCTTCATAGTCAGACAGATTTGTACCTTTACGGGCTACTACTCTAAACATTCTGTCTCCCACTACACAATCTCAATAAATTAATTGCATGACTGAAAATGAAATATGGAAAATCCTCAGCAAATCCCCCAAACAAAGTTATAGTAAATTATTACAAATATATATGCTTCAGTCATTGATTAAGATTGGCACCAAGAAGCTTATGTACTGCCAAACACATAGACTGATTCCATGAAGAACTGCATGTATTTCTATAATGAGGGACTCACGTTCATTACATTTACCTAGAAGTATAAATTAATACAGGATCATTTGACTGGTAATACCATTTCTCAGAAGCAATTTAAAAAAAACCCAAGAGTTTTATGGAGCAGCACCGTATATACAATAATTTAAAAAAAACCCAAATACTCTCCTCCTCCAAAAGGGAATATACTGATGTTTTTTTGATAGCAGCAACTCAGAAAGGATGACTTTTATAGCAAAAAAATACTATTAAAGAGGAAAAGAATTATTTTGAGGACTAGATTGAAATTTTTAAGTTGAAACCCAGTAATACATAGTGAAAAGTCAAACAAATAATTTTGTTTCTTGCTGGGAGTAATTTATTGGAAAATGTAAGTAATTTTAACAGGTGATCACGAGGCGTCTATGAATTCCTACAATAATACAAGTCTGAAAAAGGTAATTCTGAAGCAACTCTCATGAGGAAAGGCTGAGAGATTTGTTTCTGTTTAGCCTAGTGAAGAGAAGACTGAGAGGGGATCTTATCAACGCTTATGAATATCTAAGGGATGGGTGTCAAGAGGATGAGGCCAGACTCTTTTCAAACATGCTCAGTGACAGGACAAGGGGCAACAGGCACAAACTGGAGCACAGGAAATTCCACCTGAACATGAGGAAAAACTTTTTTATTGTGAGGGTGGCAGAGCACTGAAATGGGCTTTCCAGAGAGGTTGTGGAATCTGCTTCTCTGGAGACATTCAAAATCTGTCTGAAGTTCCTGCGCAACCTGCTGTAGGTGAGCCTGCTTTAGCAGGGGTATTGGACAAGGTTGTCTCTGCAGATTGTTTCCAAGCCGTACCATTCTGTGATTCTCTGTGATTCTATGAGGACATGACAGAGAAGAAACTTTCTGTAATAAAAGGGAAGCACATGTGCTGCTGACAGGATATCAGAAACAGCTCACATACAATTCAAATCATATTTAAGGAAACCAATAGATAGAATGTGATAACAGAAAAAGAAGAATTAGATGGATGATAAAGGGGGTGAAAACTAATTTAGAACAGGGAATTAAAAGCGTGATATTTTTTCAGCCTACAAAAGCAAAAGCCATGAAGAGTGTATGAGTAACATTTGCAATTTCTTAATGGAAGAAGCATTAGAGAAGGAAAGGAAAACAAATCAAAACAACTTAAGATATAGAAAATGTTGGAACAAAAGCTAGTACATAAACCCTATGAATATGCGTATGAATAAATGAAAGCTGGACGGTTGAACAAGCTTCCTAGATCAAGGAGGTTATGAACATTTTTCAGATGGAATAGATACCCTTATCAAGTCATAGAGAGGATTGTACAATGCGAGGATCTGCAAAATGAATTTACTTGCATCTGTAGGATGAGAGCTCTCTTTCAATTCCAGGATCTTTAACATATTTTTTTACTTAGTATTTTGATATATAGTTAGAGTTCCATGGGCTCAAATAAAGAATGGATGGAATGATCAGATGTGTGCTTTATAACCTGTCCCATTGTATACAAGATAGGAAAAAAAAAAGGAAAAAAAGACGTAAATATATTTTAAGGTATAGTTTCATTAATAGTCACATCTGACGAACTGGTGAGAATGCGAAGGACAAATTAAAGGTTAAATAGAAGTTGGAAACCTCCCATAGTTTTCCTCTCTGTTTTTAATCCTCAACCTTATTTGCTGCTTCCTCTGCTTTCAGGCCTGAACTCCCAGTCTTTATTTAATTAAAATCCACACTGATTTCAGAGAGTGTTGACAATATCCCCTTAACACTCAGCATTCTCTTATATTTTTTTCTAGAAGTGATCAAAGACAAATACAGTGTCTCATTCTCCTTAAATCTGAGAATCAATCAACTGAAATATTATTATAAAATACTTACTTAGTATCAGTCTAGTTTGCTTTCTATTTAACTCATGAAAAATTTAATACTTGCTTAAATGAGAGGGTAATTAATCTAAGAAAGAATGTATAAAACCAGCTTCTGAGATGGATATGGACCTGTCATGATTGAGTTCAAAATTCTAAGCAATACTGAGCAATGAGTCATTGGATTCTACTTTTGGAGAAAGCTCATGAGAACCCAGCATTTCTGATTTTGAAGTCATTTATCAACTCTTACTCCATTTCAATACAGCAAATCCACTGTGAACACACATATTGGATAGCTATATGAAAGAAAATGTGAATATTTTCTATGAACTATCAGTAAACCCTAACTTTCACATTTCTTAATTCCAGGAAATTTTCTAGTTTTCTGAAATCTGATTATCTACTTGTTAATTACCAGATCATTGCTGAGAAGACAACGGGATCAGAATGTCGCAGTACTGTCCAAGGTGCTGTATTTCAGAGGAAGTACTTCATTATCGGGTTGGGTTCCCTAGGTTTTGTTCTGCTTGTATCTCCTAAACATCCAATGATACCTCATATCAGGCAGAGATGACTGTGGTTTCTCAAAACATTCCTCTCCCTTTTTCTTTCTATCACACTTCTCACTCCAAACCCAGATTCTGTTCTCTTTATCTGTATGTTCAAATATCCTGAATGTACAATGTGTTTATCTTGTTCCCATTATCAAGAAATTCCCTATGCCTTTGCATTTTTTTTTTTTTTTTTTTGCTTTGCAATTCCATGCATAATGGAAATTTTACATAGAACTGAACTCTTGTCAATTTATCTTTAAAAACTTATCACCTAACAATAATTATTAAGCAAATTGTGATTGAGAATTTTGTATGTACTGCTTCAAAGCACAATTGGTGCAAGAAGTCCCAAAAATAATTTCTGAATTAGTCTACTCACATTCTATTTTAACTACATAAAATGTGAGAAAATATGCATTTTGGGTTTATTATTGACTTACCAATGGTGAAGAGTAGTGAGACGGTTTCATATGTGTTTTAACATCATTTAGTAACTTTTCAGAAGGGTTGTCTTATGACACATAGTACATAAGTTACATACAGCAAAGGTGCAGCTACAGAGTAACCTATAAAGATAATAAACATTAAGTTACTTGATTGATATCTGCCTTAGGCATTTTTTAAATATCATTATCAAATGCAATGCATTGCAATTGACAAAAAACAATCTCCAACTGTCCATAAATAGATTTCTTAGCCAAAAATACCACAATCAAATTCTCAGCTGAAATAAGGTCCTAAGAAACTCAAAGACAAAAGTTAATTACGCAAGAGATGCAATTTAGCTTGAAGCTATGGAAAAGCATCCTTTGGCTAATCTTTCAAATTCCTGAATACTTCTGTTAATAATGTAAACTGGGCTCATTTTTCTCAACATGGAGTACTTTGTGACTGTTAGATCATTAATGCACACAAATTAAAGATAATAGACAACGTCTTAAAATATACTTTTCTAAATACTGGAAGGTTTGATGCATCTATGCCAATTTCATTGATTTAGAATCTGAGGCTATATCTACTTTTTAAAAAAAGATGTCCTTACGGTAATAAAGCTGGTAGATTTTTTTATACTGATTTGACTGGAGTCTATTGTTATCCCTTATTACATCTATAGTATTCTTCCTTTCTCCTTGTCACATCCATTTAATTTCTGTTGTCTCTGCTACAAGAGAAATGTTCTGGAGAGTGAAGTGCAAAAAGAGCAAATCTCTGACCTTGAATTTTTTATGAGGTTCATAAAAGCCTTGGTTCTAGTGTACTGTCAGAGATCTTGATATCATTTGCATGAAGTGGGTAAGTGATCTTAACTTCTAAGCAATAAAAAATCTGAGGAGTTAAAGACCAAACAACATGGAAATTCTACTATCTGACTAATTTGCAGTTTGTTATCGATCTCTTCTCTTTGACAAACACAGTTTAAGGAATATTTTTTTCAGAAGTATAAAATAGTATTTTTAATTATTCTGTAATTCTTCTGATAGTTCTAGATAAACTTGTCTCTTTTTTTGGCATAAATCTGGAATGATATCTACAGATTAAAATGCGAGGTAAATATCTTTGCATGTCAGTCACTTATCTCACAGCAAAAGTAATCTGGTATTTCTTCCTAATGTTACTCTAATTACCATCTATTCTATACTGTATTTTCAAAAGCGTGAAGACAAAATTCCGTATATTTATTTTTTCTAATTTGCTCTATACTATGTTTATGACATTTTCAATTCCCCTTTTTTTCAGTCTGTGATTTTCAGATGAAGGAGGGGCAGGTGTGGATTTGGTACAGGCCTAGCCCATTAGTAAAGTTCTTTAAAGTATTAAGGTTAATAACATCTTCATTTATGTTTGCTATACACATAGTAATTGTGAAACGTGTAAGCATAATAAAGCACATCGAGGATGTATTATTGCAATATATTCTTTCACTCAGAACAACTCAGTACAATTTTCATGTACATATTGCATAACATTCCATGCATATACTATTTTTACCTGGTTGTTTAATTTTTTCAAAACATTAATAATGTAATTCGAGCTACACACACAAAAAAATCTTTTGAAGTGTTCTGTCACTTATTATACCAAGTGACTTGATACATTAACTGCTGCAATTCATGGTTGTTTCATTTTTGTGAAATGATTCTGTAGAAAGCATAGAAGTAAAAATTATTAATTCATTTATCAACCTCCACAAACTGCTGAAATTTTCTTTCTTGTTACCTTACGCGGCCTGTAGCAACAGCTGTCGTCCTGTGTGATGGATAGCTTTTATATTGTCCTTTGATTTAGCCTGAATAAAATTATTTTGCCACAAACCAATATATACATGAGGGAAAAAATCAAGTAATTTACATTCTGTCCTGATTTCATCCTCACAAGTGCATAACAAGGATTCAAACTGTACCTGAAAACACCTGCCATAAAGGAAAAAATCATGCTGACTTTATTTCTTTGATTCTAAAGAGGAAAACTGTGACAAATATATAAAGATCTTAAAGGTTTTGTTGTAATTTTGCATCCAGTTATTTTTAATGCAGAATAAGCTCTGCATCATTATAGATAGGACTGAACTATCTCAGCTTGCTTGTCTCAATGGATCTCTGAAACTTTCACAAAAACAAAAGCAGACCAATTCTGAGATTTGCAGAAGTTCTTATGAATTCATCTTCTCAACTGAGAAGAAAACTTCACGTAACCACAACAAAGTCCCAGGTAAACCTAATATTCTCAATTAATGTGGATGGATATAGAATTATTTTTTTTTAAAGGGTGGTAATTTCTGGTCCCATAAAGCATACCAAGATCTTCATTTTACCTTAATGACTGATTTAAGTGTTTTACACAGCCCTTCATCAGTGCTGTTCTATAATTTAGCACAGCTGAATAGAAGTAGGAATTTGTCTTTTGAGCTTTTACTCAGGGTAGTTTTTCAAAAACTATTTGATACATAAGAGATGAATATTCTACGTTCTATTTAAATACATTATACATATTAATAGCAAAGTATTTAAATTTCTCCCGTGATGAGAAATTACTGCATGTGGTACTACTTATCTAGTAAAATGCATTATCCAATTCATTTTTCAGACATTGGAGGATGTATACCTATCATACAGAGAAGGAACAGTTTTCCAAAATTGGCAAATAAAAAGTACTTTTTCCCTCCAATTTAGACTGTCTAGTGACACAAACCATGTCATTGTTTGATTAGTCTGTGTTTTTGTTATACACCAAAGTTTCTCTGTTTTCATTGTATGTCAATAAAACAGCATTCATGCCATATATCCAGCCTTTTCTTTCATTCTCTCTCCCTCTCCTTCAATATCTTAACTTTTTGCAACAGCAGGAAAGCTGAGCTCTTCCCTCACAGATGTAATGAGAAAACTTTTTTGTCCCAAAGAGTCAAGTTTAAATCTCGTTATTCTCTGTATTTTTGTGACTGTAAGCCTCTGGCCTCTATTATTACTTTAATGTTATAAGGATAAGAAAGGCATACTCTCATTTTCATACTTATTGCTGTTGTATATAAGGCTAAAGACCCAAACAAAATACTTTCAGAAGTGATAGCAAGAGTAACTCTCCATGTTGAACTTCACAGTAGCACACTCGGACTGCTAGGACTTCTTTCCAACAGCTATATTAAGCACAAAAATCCCATCAGAGATCCTAAGAGACTGTGATATTCATTCCTGTCCTGTTGGGCTGAGCACAGTGATAATATAAACAACGATAACTTGATCTTGTAATAGTGCACCTATATATTTTGTTGTGTTTGATTCCTCACAGGCTGTCATTTCTTTTGCTCAAGTTTTTATCATTATTTATCATTTTGTCATTTTTGGTGCTTTAACAAAGGGGAATTTAACATTTGGAAAGCTGTTAGGAACTTAGTATCATGTTTTTTCACTGATGTATTTCCTTAAATCAAAACACTGTGTGATGTATTCTGTACTATGAAAACTATGTCTTACATGACAAAGGAAATCAGTTTGTCTGTGGAAATGCATAATCTGTTGTCTAATGATTCTTGCTTATCTATTAAAGTCAATAAAATAGTTGGTGACATAGCCCAGAAAGCCTATCATATCCTGGGCAGCATCATAATAAGCATGACCAGCAGCAGGCTGAGGAAGGTGATTCCCTCCCTCTGCTCCACCCTCATGAGACCCCACCTGGGTACTTCATCCAGCACTGGGATCCACAGAACAAGAAAGACCTGGACCTGTTAAAGTGTACAGATGGGATAAGGGGCAGCAGTTTTAAACTGGAAAAGGGTAGATTTAAATCGCACATTAAGAATTTGTTTACGATGAGTGTGGTGAGACAATGAAACAGGTTGCCCAGAGAAGTTGTGATGCTGCATCATTGGAAGTGCTTGAGGAACCAGTCTTTGTGCAATCTGATCTAGTGAAAAATGTTCCTGCCCATGCCAAGGGAAGTGGACTAGGTGATCTTTGAAGGTCACTTCCAACCCAAACCATTCTATGATTTATAATCTTTCCAAAATGATTTTGTATATTATGAATATATTTAATATGTTTGGGATCTTTTGTTCTATAGAAATGCAAGGATTCCCCTCATCCCATGTGAAAACTTTCTATCAAGGTGTTTATATTCACAGAAAGTCCTTCAAAATCTAGGGCTCACGGTTCATTCATCTTCTGCTACAGCTCTATCCAAAGCTTCTCTTTCAGAATTATCTTAAATGTCTCCAGTTCCTTTCTCCATTTCACCAGGCGGTTCCATTATTCTGTACTGGTAAGACACCTTTCCTGCATCTTTTTTGATGAGTTTCATCTCAGTATGATTTTTCTGATACAATGTACATCATGCCCTGCATTGAATTTTAATTGAAAAGAAAACTAGAGACCAAAATCTATTACTAGAAGAGACTCTTAGAAAAGCTAAACTGTCTGCAATCCTTTTTGAGATACCTTGCAGAGTCAAGGAATCAGAAAATATGTGCTTAATTTGAAAAACAATTTTTGACAGTTTTTTATAAACTTGCTACTGGGATAGAACAGCAGGTTCCGGTTTAATCAAATACCAGTTCCTTGTAATGGGGGAGAAGAAAGCAAGAACGGCATCTTACCTACCTGCTAGAACACATAGAAGAATTGCGTGGACAGTGTATTCAGAATTTAATCTCAAAAGTGTCTGTTTCTTTATTAATTACAAAAGAAAACCAGGATGGCCATCTTACATAGACATATGTACAATACAGTTACTTAAAGTTTGTTAAAATATTTCCTCCTTCTTGAAGTGAGAAAACAGAGTTGGCCTATTTGAAAGACAGTTGCCTTTACACTGAATACTGGGAAATAGGTACTTCTAGGACACAGTCCATACAGTTTGTTTTAGACTTCCATTCTATGATATGTCCTAGAAGTGATTGTGTTTGCTTTATATCTAAAAGCACTTTAGATCAGTAACTCAGAAACAGACTTCTATACTTCAGGTGACTCTTACATGAAGAGAATTTGGAAGTGTCTTTAAGGAGACTTACTGGAATAGCTTCTGGTTACTATAGAAAACCCGTGGAAGGAAAAGATGGAAAAGAAGGTGAGACAGATGCAAAGGAATTCAAATTATTCAGATTTATTCTCCATATAATCATATATTTGATGGTCTCCTGTCCAGCAAAGCAAAGGCAAGCGAGTTCACCTGTCCAGCTTCATTTATCCAGTATCTTACTCGAATATTTCAAAAGCATAACCTGAAAAACTCAGTATATAATTCTATTGTGCTTATGGGGCTACAATACTTTTTTGTACTTCAAGTGAAAAAACCACTTAATCAGCCAAAACTACTTAAGAGAATTGTTCAGGAAATTAAAAGTTTTCACTCTGGTTGGTTAGCTAGCCTTTAGGTGTTCCAGGCATATATGAATCAATCCTGCTGTCTTGCTTTGCTATGTTTATATGCTCTTGCTTACAGAACTGTTCTTATTAGCTTCTAAACTTAAAAGTTAAAGCAAATTCAAATTTGGTTGAAGACTATACAACAAGCATATAACAACAAAATGATATGTATTTTCAATGTAACAAATATTATTTTGGGTGAAATGGAATGTAATTAAAAAAATGGAAAGTAAAGCATCATTCCCAGGTGAGAATCATTTCATTATTGGCTTCAGATGCATATCAACCTGTGGAGAGACTACTACTCACATTTTTCAGTCTTGATGTAATGTGTTGTGCCCATTTACAGCCCAGTATATACAAATCAACTACAAAATATGCTGACACAATAGTGAGACACATCTACACACTTAGTGGCACAAAGTGCTGACATGCAGATATAAAATAAGAATTTGAAAAAGCAGGCGCCGATTTAAAGTGAGTAAATTTCAGCTATCTGCTTGGTACAGTGCCTTAAGTTGTAAGGCTACTTTTAGAATATCTCCATTATGGAGATGACGATCCTTTTAGTGTAGCAGTTCTAAATCACCTTCAAGAGGGATTTCCTGCAGGAATGCAGATCAGGTCCTTCAAAAACTTCTTAAAATGGTTGTGCTTGCCAGAAATACCTCTTTTGTACCAGCATATTAGCTTCGCAAAATATTAATAAACTAGCATTTAAACACCACTGAATAACTGAATCAATAAAGTATTTTGAAACCTTCATTTAAGAAAGTTGGTTTTGCTTTCTTTTCCTAGTGTAATATTTTTTTTTTTCCTGACAATATTAGAGCAATTGGAATCCTCTAATCTTGTTTCCTCACAGCTCTCAAGAACTGCAATTTTTCATTTTCAATGGTCAAGAAAACCTATTTCTTACTATATTGCCTTTTCTGTGCTGAGAATGGCCTTTTGATAGAAGCAGTATTTAGAGAATAGAAATATATCTTTTAGATACAGCTGTTACTTTCATCAACTGAAAGCCAGTCTGGGCTACATCATGTAATTTTTTCCTTCAGAGACTGTTTTTTTGGTGATGCACTTATCCTAATACTCTCTGGAACTGTTAGTCATGGAACAGTTGGAGAGAAGGCAGTGGAGGTTATTCCAAGGGTATTTACAGTAGTGCAAGCACACCAGTACGAGAGGGGAAGCCAAGCTTGAGCACGGCCACAGAGGTCTGCAGCGGGAATGTACGAGGGAACAAGATGGGCTGTAACATAAAAGCACGAAGGAGGCAGGATCCTGGGAAGCTATGAAAATGAATTAATCTTCTCTTCCCAAATAGAATCACAGCAACAGGAGCAAACTGTAGTCCAACAGTCGTAACGCATACAGCTCCCTATGCTTAAAGGCACCCAGAATGGAGGCTGTGGAACTAGCTGGGATTTGGATTGAGCAGCTGCAAGTTAAGAATTAGGCAGATACTTGCTCTTACATTTGTTAGATGTTACTGACATTACAGATGCAGCCAAATGTACCTGTTCATAAACTACTATGCCTGATTGGGTTACATGATACAGCTTAAGATACATGATGTGCCCTAGAACACCTACATTATGTGGGATTTAGTTGCTGCAAAGTCTGTTTTAAAAATCCTAAATAAGCGTAAGCAGAAGTTATAAGATTTCCCAAATTATGTGAAGAAGTGATATTTATTTAGGTATGTAAAATCAACTGCCTTCAAGGATTATTTGAAATCTAAGTGTCTTAAAGGGTTTAGATCTAAAGACTAAGCCTGTTCCCAAAACTTACGATACGTAGCCTTTTTGCTTCCAATAGCACTGAGGGTGGTGTTTTACAATGACGGTTAATATTGTGCTTGATTTTTTTATTAATTAAAATCAAGAAATTCCTAAAAAATGCCATGTTTTCTCCAGTGTTTAGTCACTGAAAGCCTGACAAGGCCAAAATAAATATTTGGTGAAAAATGACCATTTCTGTTCATTTCCCTATAATACTTACTCCTGCATGGCAAAATCACACAGCTGTTTCTTCATTTCTGTTCCACGAATCCTGTTATTCTCTGAGAGTGCCAGCTAGATTTAGTTAATTAATAAAGTCATAAGTGTTCTAAATAATCAGTTTCAGAGAAAACACCCCAACCCTAACCCCAAAACATTTTTGAATGTATTACATGACTTGAAATTTCAGCTTTTTTGAAAAATTATGTATAGACTAATAAAAAAGCAATAATAACAAAAACCCCAGGTTCGTATGCATTAGTCTCAGTTTGGCATTTAACTTACTCCCAGTTACACAGGATCTCCTTTTGACAACGATTTAAAAACTCACAAATGTTGGCAAAAATTGACCAATTTGCTCAGTTTCATTTTAAATAGTGTCTTCCAAAAGCACTTGTATCCTTTCATTTAACTACAAAAAAAAATTAATCTTTTAAACTCTCTCAAAGTGATTAATTTCATTTTTTTGGATAAGAAATATCTTACATTTCTTAATGCATACTACAAGATCTCATAAGGAATAACTATTTCATAAAACATATAAAACCCCTTAGGAATATATTAAGATTAAAGGATCCAGTCTGTGACCTTAAAAAAAGAGTTTGTTTTTTCTATAAATAAAAATATGCTGAGACGTCAAGAAAATGAGTAATATAAAAAACAATGTGTGCTACAGATCTAAATTATTTACCATCCTACTTTAAAAGTTAGACATTGGCACTTGTGGTCAAAAAGAGCTTTTGATCCCAGCTTCCTGCACAAATTAGAGAATGCAAATCTTAATAGTTGTATCATAGAAAAGAAGTAGAGCGGAATGTACATCAATACTTTAAAAGTCAGAAATGACCCGAGGCAATCAGCACAAGAAGACAAGGGAACGGGTAAATTGGTAAGTCTGCTTTGTTGTAGATAATGTTTGGCAGGCTTTTACATTCCCTGTTTTTGTGCTTTCTCATGTAAGACGTGGTTATAGAACTCCTCTATGGCTTTGGTCCTCAGGAAAAAGCAACAACACACTGGATCATATATCAGCTGTGATTTTAATCGCTTTCCTTGGAATGTACCAGGCAATGTCTGATTGAATGAGAAGAAGGCATTCTCCAGAAGAAGAAATTACTAATCATAGAAGAAAATGAAACTCTGATAATGCCTCAAACAGCACAAGAAAAAAAACCATCAAAGTGTAAAGATAAACACCACCTCAAAAAGCTACCCTCCAGACTGTTATTGGAAGTGGGTGGATGAGTAAGAATCCCATCAGAATGCTATTTTCAGAGAACTATAATTATAAAGTGATTTCCTCTGCTCTTAAGATACCATCTGGGCAAACTTTTCAATCTGGAAAAGTAGTTCAAAGGATCTCTCAAAGATGTATAACACTTAAAAGCAAGTTGAAGGACCAGCAAAAACTAAGCTAGTTCCAGATAAGAGAACAAGTTATCGTTGGTAGGGATATCTAAGCAATCAAAGAGGGTTAAATACCTCTGTTGAAACTAGGTGAAACCTTGGCCACCATTGAACTCCCAGAGAGCTTTGCCATTGCCTTTCAGTGTACTGAGGATTTCACTTGTGAGTTTGATTCCTTGTTAATAGAGAACAGGATATGATCAAAGAGAAAAGCCAACGAATCGGTGCATTCAAGAAAACCTGTGAAGGATATAAGGCTCCAGCCACTTGAGGGAGTTTCCTACTTTATCAAGTTCTACAGGTTTATTAGACTGGAGAGTGAAACTTTTGTTGAGATTGAATCCCTAAAAGCACCTTCTAACTGAAACATCCCAGTTTCAGTAGCCTAATAAACAAAATGGAATCAGTATGGCTAGTTGTATGAGAAATGATTGAGAGATTTTCCAAAAACTATGCTCTTCCTTTCTATACACCTATACAGCTCAAATGTCACACTATGTTTGCAGTATTAATTAATTTTGTTGTGGATACTTACACCCAGTTACAAACTGTAGCAGGGAAGGCTCAACTTAACTTGCAAAGTAGAGTTGCTGGATGCTGAATTAAAGAAATATGGAAGTTATCCTCTCTAGGTATCCAGAGGGAGTAAGAGAAAAATAAAAAAGTAATAATAAGGTAATAGAATGTAACATTACATAGAAATCTACCCAGAATATTTAACTGGCATTTAGATATGAAAAAATTGCATGTATAATTACTTATATACAAGGCAGAAAAGAAAACATACTGTATATGTATATACATAGCGTATTACATGCATATATAACTGTAATTAATTGCATTTATATGCAAATATATAAATATTACTTTATGTAAATAAAACCTAATGTTCTCCATATCAGTAATTTTTTAACTCTTTGGAAAAAAAATCTGATACTAACTCCATTTAAGTGTTCTTTATTCATATCGGCAGTCTCTCTGATATCACAGGAATTATTCTGCAGTTAAGTGTACAAGACAAGGCCATGGTCTTACAGTTTACTCTTTCTAAAGAATTTATTATTTGAATTTGCTAATGCATCACTTTTTCAGCTGCTAGGAATGGAACAGAAGCAAATATGGCTCGTTTCAACTGACTTTAGGAAGAGGACTGCTTTCATCCTTGGTTTTGGAGAAAACAGAGGGAAGAGAAGCATGCAATTCTACAGCTCTCTTGTTGTGGGTTTGAATTTGTCCGAGGAACTTTCCTTTCTATTGCCAACAAGGGGAACGTGAGGGTGACGGGGAGAGGCCGTTTCTGGGGAAACCAGGATAGAGGTCGTGCCCGGACATCAGGTTTTTTTCTTTCTTTCCCACCTCTGGGGAGGGGAGATGATTTTTTAATTCGGTTTTCGCACGCTTTCTCTGGGGAGGAGCGGCGCGGCAGCGTGGAGCAACCACAGCAGCAGCGGTGGCACCGGCAGCAGCGGCAGCTGAGTTGCGACTCGTGGGGTTTTGCAGTCTCTGGACGAAGCATCATCGGTCATCTGATCTTCCACAACTTCTGCATCGCAAGATTTGGGGTACAGGACTCAATCCATTTAAAGGTTTTACGGTTTTGGTTGTGGTTACTGTTAATTCTGTTCTGCTTTTACATATATTCGTACCTAACAACTGTTATCTTTTCTATACAATTTTTTTTTATTAAAGATCTTTAATACCTGATTAATATCCTAGTTTTTATCAAAACTAAGTCATCTCTGAAGTGCTTAAGCACTTTCTAAACTAAAGGTAAGTTGAAGGATAAATAGCTATACATTTGAAGCATGAAGCGAGAGTGCTGTAAGATGTTGAAGAGGAGCACTGGAACAGATGTTTCCAGCTCAGCTCTGGGCTTGTTTCTTTTCCTCCCTCCTTCTGCTTTAGTGCAACGACTTTGTTCATTGAGTTTCCTTTCAGAACTAAGAAGTAAACAACAGAATATTTTTACAGTTGTAAATGACGGGCACAATTTTTTATACATTAATAGCAGCAATCAATCATAGTACATTTGGTGTGAAATGTACACATACGTTGGGTTCAAATCGTACTACATCTAAATGTTTAAAGTTCTTATTCTGCTCCACTAATTACGTTGCATACTGCTGCTCAGTTTACGGTGGCCTTGACCTTGACACTGTTAGAACACAGCAGGAGTTGCTTTGAATTATTCTCCATCTATGGAAAGATGAAGGCACAGGCAAAGACTGACATCAAACAAAGAAAGCGGTCTCTTTGCCTGTTATTCTGGCAACAAGGAAGACAGAGGAAGGAACACCTTCAAAACTGTCTGGATGATTGCCTTACTGTGAGGCAAACTGCCTCCTGTGAGATGAAGTCCTAAAACATGGTTATATTATAAGGTTGAACCTTCCTGAAAACATTTGTATGTTAAAGTATTTGTCTCAGGCAGCTTAAGTTCTATTTAGACACATTGCAAGTGACAGTGACACACAAAAAATGAAATCAATAGGTACCTTAGTTGTGGCTGGGAGTCATTTGCTTTAACATCGACAGACAGACTTATTTAGTGAGATCTAGCATATCTCCCCTAGTGTCCAGCTGCTACTTCAGAACTGTATAAGCCACCTCTACACCTCATGTCTCATCTATCAGCCCCCTACCAGCGTGTCAGCTATTCTAGCTGATAGATGATGAGAAATATTTCTTAGTGATGATGGCGAGATCACTAGCTCCTGCTCTCCCGGGTCTTGGGTGTAAAGGTGGGATACAGACAGTCTTTTGTCCATGTTCTTTTCATCAACAGGACAGATTTTTTTCTGAAGCTCTCTTCATAGACAGGCAGGAATCTCTCTGACTTTGCAGTCTGTACACTATGTATTTATGAAATCTGTGCAAAATATTTTTCTTTAGCATACATATAAGCAACATGGGCGAAAAACTAACTCAATGCTTGTTAAAACTTGCAACTCTGAATTTGTGTTCACTAAGGATGAAGAGGAGGACTGAGACAATGCTTGAGAGAGCCTAGCTGTCACTGCGTTTCTTAGCAAGAGGGTAGAAAAGACATAAGAGGTATTTCCCAGCAGCAGCTGCTACTTGCCCTGTACTGTATTATAAGGACACTTAAAAATTCACATCCGTATGATGCTAAACCCATGCATAACTGATTGCTTTTGGCTTAAGTAGAGCCAGTCCAGGATCAGAAAAATAAGGTGTTGACACAATATCAGAAATCTACTAAAAGTAAAATTTTTGTTCACATATTTAATTTGAGAGAAATTCATGTTAGCCCTTTATGATGAATAATTTCTTGTAGCTACTGTATCTGAGCCAAACTGTATATGACTTGTTATTCCAGGTCAGGGCTCAATATAAAAGATGTTCTCCATGGAATGGTTAAAAATGGCAGTTTTAAAATGAAAGACAACACAGACAGTAGAATTACTTTTAAATGATGTACAATATTCTAATAAAAGTGTCATTTTCTGACACTGAAAGAAGCAAGGGTGTCAATATTTAGAGTTGACTTGCACAGCTCTGCTTCAGGTTTCCACTTCCACACTTTCTCCAAGTTCTGCCAAGTGAAACGTTACAATACTGAGAAGATTTATTTTCAGTTTTTGTCTCAGTCACTTATCACTGACTAGATGTCTATGAGAACATAAATCAGGTGTCAAAGGCAGGAAGTTATTTGTCTTACCATCACCTACCACCCCTTGGTCCTGCCACTGATAGACTCCTTTCATTCCCACACACCCAAGGATTTAAAGTGGACAGTTCGAGCGATGTTAGAAGAGTGTCAAATTAATGCTCTGTAGCAAAGGAGAAAAATGAGTATATCTGAAAAGCTGTAAAATAATGCTAAATTGAAGCAGACTGAAAGATATAAAACATTGTAATATGCAGTTCAGTGCTCCATCAGGTCCAAACTATATCATAACATCATGACTGAGTCATGACTCACTAATGGAAATGCCTCACGCCTACTGTTTTAGAAAGACGTAAATGTTCCCAGTGATAAAAATGACAAGGTTTGGACAAGCTATTGAAAGTATATTACTTCACAGAACGAAGGATTTCTTCTCTGACCCCAGGAAGTAACCATTGAAACTAGATTCTCATAGCTTCTGTTATTGCAAATGTTATTCATAGTCATAAAATTATATAGACCTTTTTAAAATTTATCTATCCAGTGTGTCAAGTGCTTGCTAACAATAGTGATGCATTCCTTTTTCTGTCACATGAAACAGGGCAATCATTTTTTAATATTTTAGCTTAATATTTTCTTCCACTATAGGTCCTATACAAGTAAAAATATAGATTAAATCCATGTGATTTGATGCCATAAAAGCTTGATATGAAAGATCATCCTTTTATCCTTTATAATCTTCAACTGCTACCCCATCAAATAAAGCTCTTTGTTTTGAAGTCTTTGTTTGAAACAGCATCACACTGTTATTTTTTTATTGTCAAACAACACATGCATTTAGGTAAAATAGTAAAATAGTATACAATTAAAGGCATAAGTTATCATTGTGCTCTGTATGGGGAGCAAGTAGCAGGTTGCAATCCAGTTACCCATTAATGTACAGCAAATGCTTGTGTTGTTCTGTCTTCAAGAACTTTTACTGTTTGAAAAGCTGTTAAGGTAGTCCTAATAGAATTTGGTTTTCATTGCATCTGTTTTGAGCAGATGATATGAAAGATAAATGCTGGCTTTTAGTGATTTATTTTATAAGAACATTATGGAACTTAGAAGGAAAACAACATATAATCAGAAAATCCACGATATAAACATTTAATGACCTCAGATAAGTACATAAAACCTAAACATGTTCAGCTTTTAGAGGAGCTTATACAAGGATTTTGGTGGTCATCAGTGCAATATTTTTTTTCAAGTTAAGACTTACCATTTCCATTAAGCTTAAGATAAGTTAGACAAAAAGTCTGTAACTTTGTGACACTTTTACTTTATTTTTGTAAATGGGAAATTAATTTCATAGTGCACTGATTATTTCTTTGAAGATCTGTCATATTCTATGTTTACTACTTGCTTCAGAGTATCTGTTTGAAATTAAAGGAACTTAAAAACCCAAAATAGTCACAAAACGTATTTTTCAAGAGTAGATTGAGAAAATTGTTTATACTAGTTAGGTTTCTGTGGATCACTTCTGTACAAGTGGTGCAACCAGCTTTCCTCAACATAACATTTCATTATAAGTTGTTATTATATTTCCTCAATTCTGGTATCCATTGTATGTCTTTTGTACTCTATGAAGCAAGCTGTAATGCACTTATTGCAACCTCAACTTGTTGCGGGACAGAAAGATAAAAAAGTCCTAAATCCTTATTTTTTAAAGTCCTGGATTTCTGTTTTAAAGGGTAAGTCAGGATTTAATCAAATTTACTTGGGTTTTTTCAGAGCTGCCCTTTTGCAGGGAAAGAAAGGTTACAACTACAACTATCATAGAATCATAGAATGATTCGAGTTTGCAGGGACTTGAAAGATCACCTGGTTCCAGCTCTTCTGCCTTGGGCAGGGACGCCTTCCATTTGATCAGTGGAAGTACACTAGTCTAGAAATCATATCCTACCATGCCAAGAAATGTATAATACCTAATCTTACTACCACTGAAGAAAATAGTGCAGAGGTGTTATAAAAAAAAAATTGAAGTGTATTACAAGTGAGGAATGGATGGAGGGAGGGAGGAAAAGAAACAGAAAACTGCTCATATTTTTTTCAGGGATTTTATTTTACATATTTATGAGGGAAATACAAGCTAAAAGCATTTTGGTGGGATAATGAAACTCATAAAGGACTCTAACAGGAAAAAAATATATGCATGTATCATAGAATCACAGACTCATATAATGGTTTGGGTTGGAAGGGACCTTGAAGATCACCCAGTTCCAACCCCCTGCCATGGGCAGGGACACCTTCCAGCAGACCAGGCTGCTCAAGGCCCCGTCCAACCTGGCCTTGAACACTTCCAAGGAGGGGCATCCACAGCTTCCCTGGGCAACCTGCGCCAGTGTCTCACCGCCCTCATTGTGAAGAATTTCTTCCTAATGTCTAATCTAAATCTTCCCCCTTCCAGTTTAAAGCCATTCCCCCTCACCCTGTCACTCCTTGCCCTTGTAAAAAGTCCCTCCCCAGCTTTTCTGCAGCCCCTTCAGGTACTGGAAGGGCGCTATGAGGCCCCCCCAGAGTCTTCTCTTCTCCAGGCTGAACAACCCCAACTCTCTCAGCCTGTCCTCATAGCAGAGATGCTCCAGCCCTCTGATGATCTTTGTAGCCCTCCTCTGGACCTGTTCCAACATTTCCATATCCTTCTCATGTTGGGGATTCCAGAACTGGACTCAACACTCCAGGTGGGGTCTCACAAGAGCAGAGCAGAGCGGGAGAGTCTCCTCCCTCGCCCTGCTGGCCACACTTCTTTTGGTGCAGCCCAGGACACGGTTGGCCTTGTGGGCTGGGAGCACACACTGCTGGCTTGTGCCGAGCTTCTCACCAATCAGCACCCCAAAGTCCTTCTCCACAGGGCTGCTCTCAATTACATTTTCCCTCATCCTGAATTGAAACCGTGGATTGCCCTGACCCAGGTGTAGGACCTTGGACTTGGCCTTGTTGAGCTTGATGAGGTTCACACAGGCCCACTTCTCCAGCTTGTCCAGGTCCAACCTGGATGACATCCTGTCCTTCTGGTGTGACAACTGCCCCACTCAGCTTGGTGTCATCTGCAAACTTGCTGAGAGTGCACTTGATGTCGCTGTCTATATCATCAATGAAAATATTATATGCATTTATGCTTGCTATACATCTTTATACATACAGGTATTTGAATGAAAAGAATAGTTATCTTTTGATGAAGAAGTGCATACATATATTCTCAGACATGTTGAGCTCGAGCTTGATTTTAAAAGGGTGCATTTACAAACCCCAAGACTTTGCAAGGGCCTTCTATTTCAATCATTATCCATGACAAGCACTTTAAGCTGGCATGGAAAAAAAATCTATTCCTCATTTGCAGAGGTACCAGATTATAGGTCTCCTGTGTACCGTTAAATGAACTGATGAGTGAAAAATTAAAGAAAACAGCATTTAACTATTTGCATGTATCATGCTCAGGGTGCAGCAGCAGAGCATGAAGATGAAATGTTGCAACACTCTACAAAATTTTTTGCTTGAGTTCAAAGGATGCAGAGTATATTGTACCTTTTACTAGTTAGGAAGTACATAGATGTCACAGAACATTAATGACACTTATTTGCCCACCGTCGGTTGTTTTAAAGCCCAGGAGTAAAATGAAAATTCCACTGAGGACTTGACAGAGATGTTTGTATGGATCCTTAGCCTACACTGACACTAAACAACTCTTCAGAAGCTCAGCTGCAGGTGAAGGGCAGCACCATCGGTGTTTCCAGGTCAGATGCTGTTGAATGTGCTTGGTGACCTTTCATTTGATAAAACAATAATTCAGAGATGACTGAACATGTCTAGCTGAAGAATACAGATCAAATATTCTGCTTATCTCTGAGATAATCTTTCTGACTGAAGAGTACAATATTTATACTGAATCATATTTTACTTCTATGCTAATACGATTGAGAAAATAGTGACCTTTATTTATACTTATTCCATGAACTTAGTCTTCAGTATTACTCTAACAACAGCCATTTGTCTGATGTTTCTTTTTATTTTTATGCAAGATGTATGCTTATGAATGACTGGCTTTGACTTTCCAAATGTCTTCCCTTAAAAAAAATACAATTATTCAAGTCACATTTCAGATGAACTTATTCATAGTGCTGGCCTCCTTATAGATGCTCATTCAACACCGTTACTAAAGCTGAGAGTGCTTTGTCAAATTCTTGATTGGTTCACTGATGTACATACACAAATTATGCACACCAAGTACCTACAAAGCATATATGCATTCACCATCTTAAACTTGTATCAGTATTGTTCTCCTGACAGCAATTTGCTGTCTTCTAGTTAGTAGTTCTTTAAGAATAAGTCACAGAAGCTTCTATAATTAGTGTTGAGCTACAGAAGGTAGGGAGGAGAGAGCTGAGTGTCTCTTAACCATCTTCTGTACAGCAGAAAGGATACCCACATGGAGCTGAGGAGGTGAGAGGTGCTTTTTTAAGCTTTTCTCAGAAATATCTAGAACTTTGTTCTGAAATTGGCAAAAGGCTCATAATCTCGCAAATATCTTTCAGTCCTCCTATTTCTTATACGAAGACTGATTCAATACAGTGAAGGACTTGAAGCCTTTATTCTTTATTTAAGACACAATCTGATTTTATCATGTACCTTGTTCTCAAGCATATTCCCAAGACTATAAAACTGTAAGAAAAACAGATTCAGAGGAATAGGAAAGTGCTTCTAATATCTAGTGACAATAAAAAGATAATAACACTAAATATCCCACACTAAATATTTCAAAGACTGAAAAGTCTTCCTTCCTTTAAAAGGACTGTCTCCAGAACTATGGTCAAATATTCGAGAAGAGGATCGAGAATCCACTAAAGTCAGGGAAACAATAAATGTTTCAATGTAGGGGTTTTTTATAAAACTGAAATAATACTTCCACACCTCTTCCTAACTTTCATATTTCATTAGATGCACAAATACATTTAAATATTAAAAAGCAAAAGAAAGTTAAACCATATGTTCGGTTAAAAAAACCCCTCTCATAGTCAATAAGAAATTAAAAAATTAGAAGTGTTTTATGGTGGAAGTGTCTTCAAATTAAAAGAAAACCTCTACAAAGGAAATAATTCAAAATGGATTACAATGTGGCTTTCTGTGTATACAAATTGACCTATATTTCCATGGCAAAGTGAGCAGACAAAAGTATTGTCTCAGACACACAACTTCTGCTAAATGAAGTACCTTGGACTGGACTTCTTGGTTTGTGTTTCTCCTTGGTTTGGTCTTTCCCTTTATATTCTTTCTGTTTCATTAATCTCTCTTTCTGGCTACCAAGGCTGCCAGAGGGAGACAAAACAGAAAAATGGCAGTCAGGAGAAGAGGGCTGTACTTTGTCACAGTATCACAGTATCACAAAGTTGGAAAGGACCTTTGAAATCATCGAGTCCAACGTATAACCAACACCAACTCATCATCTAAACCGTGGCACTAAGTGCTTCATCCAATCTCCTCTTAAACACCTCCAGGGACGGTGACTTCATCACCTCCCTGGGCACAGACCCCTATCTCTTTAGGTACATTAAAGGAATGACATTTATTTATTATGAGTCAATACTTTGTCAATGGTAAGTTCAATAAGTAAAGATAAGAGTAATATTCTTATTATCTATTCAATAAAATTTATACTTTTATTTTTGTTTTCATTTTTTTCTTTGCTCTCTTTACCCATAACTATTTCAAGCCTTTGGCTATCCCATGTTTTGTGAGAATTTATCTTTTGACAACAATGTAAACTAACTATGAAATAGTCTCACAATCATTCAAAAATCAACAGTTAAGACTTCAAGTAAGCAAATGACCTGAAGTACCAAAATTATATATTTGTGCAAGTATGAGGTGTGTTTCAGATGTCACGAACCACTAAGTGTTGGCAACTGTTGACTAATGCAGAACAGGACGTGACTCATACGGCAAATATATCATGCAGCAGGTAGAAGAATCTAGATACTTCAATCTACTCACACTTGTTCTGCTAAACTAAAACTACTGGCACTCAGGTTGGCTGTTTGAGCTGAATAACTCTGGAGACTGAATTATCCTTTCCATTTATGAGCTCATCTACCTAACGATTTGCTAGTAAAGCTGTTGAACATAGTGGAAAGGAGATGATTTGATTAGCACGATCCTCCCCAGGACCTCTGGCTCAGACTAGACTTAGCAAAATCATGTTTGACACTACATAAAGAATCGACTAGTTGAAAGGCTAACCATCTTGTATTTTATTAATGATTGATTGTTGGGAAAATAAACATAATTCACTTCATAGGGCTGATCTCAAAATCTAGCCAGACTATTCAATAGCAACTCACTTTATTTTGGAATAACCAGTAATAACATGTAACAGAGATAGACCTTGCTTGGTGATCTTCTCCAAATGAAGGATAAATGTCATGAGGAGAACAAACTTTTCTATCAGCAGCATCGTAGTGTGTCTGATCTGTAAACTATAAATTTCAGTATCATTAATTTAGTGTAATTCTTTTTCACAATAACTTAAATGTATTTATAAAAACAAGTGCTTACTGTTTGTTGGTTTTTTTTAATGACGTGTATGAACTTCCAAAGTTGGACAAACATTGGACAAGACAACATAAGATAAAAGATATTTTACTATATCTATAACCATTTTTTAAAGTAAAAATATTCTTTAGCCTTAAATATGAATAGATCACCAATTTCAGACAAGGATCCAACAGACTTACTTGACTGCATCCAGCTGCGTTTCTTGTTTACAGAGATGAATGTTACATGGTGGAGTAAACAATGACACCCAGTGGCCATATTGACTCAATTCCTGTTAATGCTGGTTTGGATTTTCTCAACACAATTATTTCTATATTTTTAGGTAAGATAACATTGCTACAGTTTTGACTTTGTTTTAGGTTTTTTGGTCTGAGTCCTATCCCCATACCCAAGTACCAGCAACACTATAGCTGCATTTTCTTTGGAGCTAAATGATGTAGCAGTTTGACACACAGAGATACATCTCTCCAGCAAGAGAAAAGATGACCAGTTCACCGATGACAAGAGTTGCACATATAAATATAGATAAACCATGCCTACTCAAGAAACTGACTGTCAAAAATTGTTGGAGCACAAGATTTACTAGATAGGCTTAAGAAGGACAGATAGTGGACATTTGTGATCTTTTCCAGAGGATGAAAGCTGTCGGATTTTTGTGTGTCACTATGTTAACCTTAAGGAAAAAACAAAATAAAACAAAACAAAAATGAAACCAAACCCAAAACCAGACAAGAAATCCAAATACTATCACCACCAGCCCCACCCACACAAATATAAAAAAATTCAAACCAAGTAACACCAAAGTGGAGCCTATGTTAAGGATAAAAAGGATTTGAATGAGTTGCAGTTTATTGGAAGATATGGGACAGCTGGCTCCATTTCAGAGCAGCTGACTAACTAATGAAATTGCCTAGAAGATGTGGATCTGGTATGTGTTGTCTGGTTCTAACTTGCTTATAATGAAACCACATATTTATTGCTTCTGGCTTCTGCGGCGCATCAGTCACTGAATGATCTCTTGAAACAAAGCTAGTATGTCATTTCTGTCATAAACTGAACCCATGTCTGATCTTCTTGTAGGCCTTCTCACTGACCTAGAAAAAAATGAAGCATTTTTTTTTAATAAAATTTATCTATCTCATAAATACTGGGTTTCTGAATTATACAATTTTAATTGTATAATTGGGTTTTTCTCTTTTTCTGCCTTTACTTTTTTTTCTGCCTGAAACCACTATATAGGCATCCAAAACCAGCAAAGCAATAAGATGAATATGAAAATTATTTTATGTTCCACCCTCATGCTCAGGAAAAGCAATGTTTCTAATGCTCCTAACAGTAAATGTAAGCCAGTATCATGATGCATAGGCCATGGTAAAAAAGGCTTCAGTGAGAACTTAACAATGACATGTGGAATTGTCAGTGAAAGGTTCAACTAGGATGATGATACCCTAAGGCATTTTACAAGCAGCGGCAAAACTTCATGCCTGAGAAGGACAAAGAAGATTGCGCTGGCTGATGATGATGGGAAGGTAAAGACGTGCTTCAACAAGTGGTAGATAAGAAAGTCATAACAGAAAGAAGACCTAGTAATTCCTAAGAGGCAACGAAGAACTTCTGACAGGCTGAGCCTATTAGAGATTCTGCTAGGAGTTAGTATCACTGGCAAAGATCATGGCTGGTCTATGCAACTAATCCCAAGTGCACAATTCACGTGTCATTCTAAATACAACAAAACTTAATAAAAAAAATACCTATATGAACAGGTGAGATAAAAATGTGAAATATTTTAAAATATTTTTAAAATATAAAAATAACTATATGAACTATATGGAAGGACAAATTGTAGCTTGTGGGTATTTGAAATATAAATAATAAATTAATATTAGCTAGTAAAACTTCTTGATCTTTATTATAATACATTTCCTCTCAACTACTTTGTACCTATATCTCAAAGTCTTTTTTCATACTGACTCTATCTTACCAAATTAATCTAGGTAATTTCAATATCATTCTCTGTTTTGACAACATATGTTTCGTGGAATTTGTGTTGACTGCCAAATTTTTCGAGAGACAGAGCATCTATAATGTCCTCTGTCATGTACCTTGCCCAGCCATCAGTCTAAAGACATATGATAGATTACAATGATTTATACAAAAATACATTAGATTACAAGATAATAGACTCAACATAGTTTTTAATTATTGAAAATGGTAAAAGGGAAGAAAGACTAAGATCTCCAATTCATGCTGAGTAACTGTTCTAGTGAGATAATTCCCGTGTCCTTATGAATATATGTAAACTCATTATTTATGATGTCTGCTGAAAAAGCTATGGTGACATTTCTATTGACAAATATGATCACAGAACTCTTCAAACTGTGAAGAGACCTCAGAAGGTCTCTAGTCCAACCTCCTGCTCAAAGCAGGGCCAGCTCAGTCACCAGGCTCCTCAGGGCTTGGACAGGTCAGGGCTAGAAACTGTCCAGGGATAGAGATGGCGCGCTCTTAAGGCAACCTGCTCCACTGCGTCACTGTCCTCATGGGGAAACAGTTTCTCTTTCTGCCCTATCTGAAACTCTTTTACTTGAGTTTACATCTGTATCCCAAATAATACCCTCGGCTGATAAAGGCTGATCATGCTCCAACTCAAATCAGGGAAAAATTTGTTATTTGTTCCCATAAGAATATCGTTTTTCCCTTTTGCTTGTTTTCATTAATGTGATTTCCTGTTCCATACCAAGAGGAGGTCTCCATAGCAAGTCCTCCTCAGAATGAAAATGAGTCAGATAACGTCTCTGAATTCATACGCCATTGTCTTTGTTTATTCTGCTTTCTTTACAGTCTACTTCTACAAATTAGACATGAAAATACTTACAACAGTAAAGACCAGGGAATTCCAGATCTTCAGATTCATTAAACTACATCTCCTGTGGGATACATTGGACAAGCTTCTCATTTAAAAAGCAAGTGAAATCAAAGTGTCAGTTCTGTTCAGTAAGAATGAAATAAAGAAAAGCAACAATGACAACAACAAAAAGCAATCAGAACAGCAACAGCAAGTGCCTCTTCACGGTGTGCTTGAGACATTGCACAGAGCATTTCTGAAAAAAAGAAAGAAAAAACCCCTGATAAACCCCAACCAAATCAAATACCAGAAACAAGTAATCTATTAAGAGCCCTTCTTTCCCTCCCAGGTTGCCTAAAGGTTTTGTGAAAACTATTGCTGCTACAACTGTCACCCACATTTACTTTTTTTCAGTCAAGGAGTGCAGCTGAGACCTTTGTTTCTCTATACGACCCTTCCACTCATGACATCTGTTGATTTAACTACAGTATCACGCGGACGTGTCTTGAGAAAATGCTTTGCAATGACACAATGGCTTTGATTCTGGGAGTAAGAGAAAGACTTTTGTCTCACAGGGATCACAGTTTTTAACAAGTTGTTATTTACTTTTTAAGAATAGCCTACAGTTGCAATAAGAATAATAGCTTATTTATTTCACAGGAACCCATATGTATATATCAGTGCACATTTAGTATTCCTTTTAATGTACATTCTCATAGTTCTATTTTATTCATTTGAAGAAGCAAAAAGATGGACATATCACTGCTGAGTTTTCCCTTCTGTTTCTCTTTATGGTTCCCTTTCCTCATTGACCAAATACCCCTCATAATCTCTTATGACGAACATTGTTACCAGCATAAGGGACAACTCTGAGGTTGAAAAGAAAAAAAATAACAATATTTCATGAGATATTGTGAGGGAAAATCGAACAGGCAGAGGTTTCCATGTAACTTGTGAAGGCTTCTCTGCGCTTGGGGCATTGAATAAAAGCACTAAGAAAGCATGAGAGCAGCATGAAAAGATCTATCACCACTGCCAGCTCGATTCTCCAGCCAAAATAAAATTAGTTTTGGGTTTAAGAGTGAGTCAAATGAAAATGATTATTTTCTTATTACTCAAAATTTGGAAGATGTGAAGACACAGGATAAACAAGAGATAGTGATTTTCTTTGTTTGATGCAAGGAAATGTCACAACTTTTGATAAAATGCTTTCTCAGAAATATAAATCTTGATGTTATAAACTTCAGAAAATGCAGGAATAATTAGGATGTGAATTCTAAAGTTATCTGGAGTATTAAGTTTTATTCCTTTTTGTTTGTTCATCTACCTATGTTGGCCACCATTTTTCTCTTCATTGGCACATTTAGTGTACATAAGATGCACTTCTACAACCTGACCATTACAACAATACTTGGATTGCAGACTCTGCTTTATGACATTAACCTACACAGCCTCTTGATGAGTCACCCCCTCTTCTCCTTTTAAATGAGAAAAATAAAAGAATTTGTTTTTCCTCCAATAATTTGATCTGTTTCCTTCTGTCATATTTTGAATTAAAATAGACCTAAAAGATAAGGTCAGTTTATAGCAGTCGGGCCTGCAATTCATAACATATTGAATTCTAATATCTTTTTTTCCTCCTGATTCTTTAACTATGATTCTAAAAGACATTTAAATTAATTTCTAAAATATCTTAATTAATTTAATCTTCAAAAAGTTTTGGATGCCCAGGAGAAGAGTCTGAAGTTTCTCAAGACTAACTGTTCTGGAAAGTCACCTCTTTTAAAACAGATCAGGATCTGATATTGCAAAAAATGAAGCATGCAAATAAGGGATCATTTTGGAAAATGTGGGCTATAACCATTCTCAATCAGTAAAATGTAGATAATGATTTTTGTCACGCTACAAGGATGATGTGAAAATTAATCAGTTAACAAGACAAGATAATGATTTTGTCAGTTAAGCATTATGAAGTATTGATATTATTTTGCCTGTAAATCTTTTCCATAAGATCCTTAATCATTATCCTGAAATAGAAGATGAAAGTTTTTGAGATAATAAATTTAGGAGAATCTCTCTAGTGCTTCATTGGACTTTTTTCAGTAGAGTCCCTCCCCTGTTCACTAAGAAGAATTGCACTATCTTTGATAAGTTAAAGTAAACTTTTCGAAAGGATTTGTCAAGGAAACTTCAGCGCCAACGAGATCAGTAGGCATATTGGCCCCATCAGCTGTAAATGCAGATCAAGAATGAGCCTTCCTGGAAATACCATTTTTACTAATTTCTAGACTGATTTTAAAAAGCAAAAAAACCTGTTGGGTTTTTTTTCACTGGTTTCCCTTCCCCTGCCTCCAAGCTATGTAATTCCATGAAGTATAAGATGGAAGAAAATATCAATTTATAGGAGTTCTACAGGCACAGATACCGATATGTGTAAATATGTATATGTTTGCATAGCAATATACATGTGTGTCTGTGATTATACTCACACACATAAATACACTCACACTTATACGCTAGAATCTTTCTCAGTCCCTTCTCCATTGTCCTTTGTTCAGTTTCAGATATTCATTGCGGCAGTGATGGAGTAGAAATGATGCAATATTTCATCTGAGAGAAATCAAACTAGTTTTCAATCCTTGCTCCACATGAGTTGAAATTCTTAAGTGTTAAGCAGGCACTAACACTCAATTCTCTCAAGCCTATCAAATAGCATAACTATTGCCTGCTGGAGTCTCTGTAGATCAGTGGATATGTTTGAGCTGTGAATTTAAAGCTTTCTCAGAGACAATGACAAACAGGACACAAGTCTTCTGTACTTCAACCACACGAAGTAAAGACCAGGACAGTGACATTTTCTAAAAGTCTGATGCAGCCACATGAAGTCCAGGATCAAACCTTGAGCTGTGAATACTGAACTGGAGAAAGACATTTCATTTTTCCGAAGCCAGGAGTCTACAGTAAAGAAATTCGGGTAACCCGTGAATACCCAAGTGCCACTGGATAATTGTAAAAGGACCTGTCTTACCTAGTAGGTATTCTGTTGTGCTTCGCCACTATAATACTACACTTCAAGAAGAATGACCTGTAAAAATACCTCTGCAAGTGCTTAGACAAAGCCCCTGTAGCTCTGATGATCCTGCTTTAGAAGGCAACTGCTGCCTTCTTACATGTACTGATGCTGAAATCCTTGAAGCATAACTCTTAATTGAGGATCTTGATGTCACTCCCTGAAAAGGACTTTAGTCAATCACTGATCCTCACCATTTGCTTCTAGGTATTTAAGCAACTCCCTGTTCAGCAATTTGGCTCCCATGGATTCCAGTTTTGGTCATTATTCTCTCCATTCATTGCAGCCTGTTTATCCATCTCAAGCTAGGCAGCAAGTCATTTAAAAGTTAATCAGTGCAGTGTTCAGCATTTCAATAGCTGTCTTCTTTTATGTGTCTAGACATTAGCTGAGGAAAACAAATCAAAGAAATGAGCTACAGTTGCTGTCTGAAACCTCATACCTCATCCCTTCTGAATTTCAGAAATGGTTCATCAGAAAGCTTGTGTTCCAGACCTTAAGCTTATTCTGAGTAAAATGCAAAACAAGAGATCATTTTCCATGCAGTTTGTAGCAATGTCAGTCTCAGTAAGAGAGTTGAATTTGTAAATTTTCCATCACCCACCACAGGAACTAAGAACTGCTGTATGTAGGCCCTTACCATTAGATAACTTACTAAACTGGAACTCTAAACATTCACCTAATTCTAATCAATATGTAGATGTAAGCATTATTTGACTTATTTTTAAACGAGAGCACACATTCTAGCAGGGATTATTAAAAGGGAAAAAAGCTATAGAATTTTACACTTACATACGCGTTAAAAAAACCAGGCATATAAAACACAAAAAGTGATCTGTTTGCCCTGTCCAGTATAAGCAAATAAACTCAGTTGACCTCTTTGGGAGTTACGTAAGTTATAAAGAGAAATTAGACACCCTTTGTTCTTGCCTGAACTAGAAAAGCAGTATTCATGATGCACCTCACCTTTGTATTTCCTAAGCATTTATTAGTAATTGTGTGTTCCTTTGTGTGTGCTTGTTTCTGTAGATCTTGCATAATCAGTGTGATTGCTACACAGCATGCCCTTCTATAGCTGTTTCCAGGAAAATTAACCCCTGGATTTCATTTTCTAATCAAATGTTTTATTAACAATGGTAATTATATCAGAAAGCACTATATTATCCAAAGAATTAAAAGCCCCATTTCTTTAACGTCTCTTTCCCTTTTTCCTTCTTTCTTTCTTTCTTTAGAAAGAATGCAGTCTGGTGTGCAAAAGCTCTCTATTGAAAAAAAACCCACCTTCAACAGACAGGCCTCCAACTCCTCAGAAAACAAGAAAATATTGTTCATAAAATCAATGGCAAACGAAGTATTTTAAATGCTAGGTCTGTAGAAGCTAACAAAGTTTCTTTCATTTTTTTTCAGTTAGTTACTGTTACTAATAGAAAAGTAACCAAAAATATATTAAGTACTTCATTGTCAGTCCCTCAGCTAAGGCAACACTAGCAAGTCAGTGTTAGTGCACTGTAACAGTTTTACTGGCTTAATCAAGAGACCAAAGCAGCAAAACTCAACAATTTTACTGTACCTAATTTAAGTGGACAATCCAGGCCACATCTGGTTTTTTGACCACATCTCATTCTGAGAAAGAATGCTGCTTTATAGCATCCCTGATGATGTTAAACAATAGCCTAAGCTTCTTCTATTCTCAGACAGCCGGTTGCCCTTCCACATATTCCACCCCTTACAAGAAATACATACAGTTAATACTGAAAAAAAAATTAATAATTACTGTGTCACCATTTTTACTAAATATTTATTTGTTAAACATTTTTACTTTCATTTTGCTATACTTAATATGTGATTTTCCTAGGATAAAGAAATTGAAAATTGTTGTGACTTTTGTCTATGCTTTCATTTTTCAAACTCTGAAGGAGGAAGTGTTTGAAATTTTTCCATGGGAACTTTTTCATTTTGGGAAATACTTCTTCAATGGAATAAAAATAATTCTTCACTGAAACACTGAATCCTAGCAGTTTGTTACAGTTCACTCCAAAGCAAAATTGGTGACAAGTCCTTCAACAATTTGTATGGGGTTTTTTGCTTGTCAAAATGTGTTCTTTGTAAAATTTGAAATGTTTCACATGGAGATCTTGATTAAAACAAGTAACATTAAGAAAGGAAAAAAAAAGCCCAGACTTTCAGAATGGACGTTCTTTCACAATTATTTGGGGAAACTTTGAAAAGGTTGCTTTTATTTCTCTACAACTTAAAAATCTCTTTTTAATATTAATCTAAGATCTCTGGCCAGCTTTACTGAAAATACTTTCCTTAAAAACAAAGACACAACCAAATCCCTTTTCATTACAAATATTTCAGTAACGTTTAAAATACTGTCACAGAATAAGAGTTACAACTCTTAGGTTTTTTTGCTATTTCCACATAGCTCTACAACTGGGTGAAGTTTGAGGTTCAGCCTTTAGTTTTTTTACTTATTTTATTACTTTGTCCTACTTTCTCTAAATTATTTCTAATGCATTTTTTCTTTCTGGAGTGAGTTTATCTCAATTTGCTGTCCTTGGTGAAGAAGGCATTCGACAAAAAAACATGCCAAAGCAAATTAAAATGTTCAAATGTAAAATTCATTTACCAGTACCTGCATAAGTTTTGCCTATACAGCATTTAGTTTTATGTGTTGTGGGTAAAGTGCAGGACTGCCAAACAAGGATATTTAAACTTGATATATCTAAAAGCACAAGAAGTGTAACAGTTCTGGCTGCCTCTCTAGTGTACATCTAGCAATGTCTGGAAGGACCACCTGCAAAGCTGACATAAGAATGAAAATTGCTTGGTCAATTTAGTAACTGGCTTTTCTATATGAAGCTGCCATTTTCATTTAGAGGAATAATTACTAGCTTATACGATGGTGGTTTTAGCACATAAACTACGTCTCCTAGGAAATGAGCTGAGCCCAAGGAGTCAATTCTTATATGATACAAGAATTACATACAGCCAAGCCTACATAATTCCTAAGTTAAAATGGGTAACAGAGTGAGCAGACGTACAGAGAAGCTCTTTGCTAAGGTCAATTGTTTGTCTCGGTGCCAGTGTAAGCATTGGTACAGAGTGGGCAACAGAGCACTAAGACAAAAAAAGCTGCACTGTGTAGAGTTCATTGGAAGACTTAGTGATGTTTTAAGAAGGATATGTGTCTAACTCCTAGAGTCTACAAGAAGGCAGCTCTACGCTTACCACACCTGTCTATCATAGAAAATAAATGTAACAGTTTGCTTAAAAAATAATTTATTACAAATATAAAATTATTAGCAATTTCAGGCTGAAGTGTCAGCTCTGGATCTTGGGGAAATAACATGGGCAGTTCAGGAGATTTTTCCAGCAATATTTAGAAAGTTGTAAATTTCGTGGTTCTAGGCTGAAATTCTGGTACCACTGAAGACAGATGCAATTTTAGCATTCGCTTCTTTAGCATAAGATCTTGTCCATAGCAAAAAAATACTTGTTACTAGAGTCTTTTTAGGTTTACCTCTCATTTCATTCCTTGTGTTTGTATTTTAACAGAAAAATTCAGACCATGAAATCTATTCATAATAACACCAGATAGAAGGTGAGAGATAGAAAATGCTGAGTCTTGCAGATACAAAAGCTTGACTTTTAAACCAAATACAGTTGTAGGGAAGTTAGAGGATATCCAATGTGTTAGAAATACTATCATCTCATTTACCTACACCCATTTATAAAAAAAAGAATAAATCTTATTTACCTACACCCATTTATAAAAAAAGCATAAATTCAACTTCTAGATAAGCTCAAAAGTCTAAGAGCAACAGTTTAATTTGCAACTTTTTCCTAAATCCATTTTCTTCCAAATATTTTTTCAAGCTTGTGCCTAACTTAATTTGTGAAAATGTCACTTAGCAATGCGAAAACAGACGTTGCTTTTGGAATATTCTATTGAATTAATTGCATATGATGTCTAATTTATTTATAGTACAGAATTCTAGTATACTGGTCACTTAAGATATATTGCAATGAAACATAGTTCTTATTTTCTACTATTTAAAAAAACCCCAAACACTGCTTGGTACAGAAAAGACATTCAGCAAAGATAGCATTTTCTCTGGCTTTATGGACAAAGCATTGAAGATAGCATTGACACTATTGTACTCTTAAAATGTGACAACCTCTATCTTCAGCATAGAACAAAAGACCAGGAAATAAACTGGATGACTGCTCTATATTTTCCAGCAAAATCTCTTAAAGTCATTCTTTTTTTCCTTGAGAAACTAGAAGCTAGAACAGGAATGCAAAACGCAGAAGCTGTGAATTGGGGTAAAAATAAACCCCATAAACTCCTCAGTTAGTTTGTGGGTTTCTTAATGTAAAACACTATAACAAAGTCCAAATAAGGATCACTTCCAGTGCAGGATTTACAGTACAAACTGAGATAACTTTTCAGTTGAGTGATGACTAAAGTTGATTCCTCCCACTCTGTTTTGGCTTTAGGATTTTTCATGAGTGATTTACAATGTGTTTTGAAAAACAATCTTCAAAATGCAGAAGCAGTGAGAACAAAACTACACAGAAAGCTCTGTCTTCAGATCTGCTCAGGGAACGGACTTCCTGGCCACTGCATTGCTCCCTGGACCAGCCTCAAAGACACTCAGCCTTTCAACACATTCAACTTCAATGTTCCCATATCCTTCTTTCTTCTTTTATGTCATCTGGAGATAGCTAGTAAAAAGTACACTTATTCCATTCTTTTTATCAATATTTTTTACATATATCCTAAGCAGCTGGTGAGAAGAATAAAAGCCTTTAAAGAACATTTTTTAGAATCCTTTAGTTCTCTTACAGGCACTCTAGAGAAAGGAGGACATAATTTAGCGACCTAGGCTACAAAAGAAGAGCCTTCCACAGAATCTTTCAGTTTTGAAAAATATAGGTGTTCTCCTGTCATTTCTGGCAATGATGCTGACTGTATTTCAGAACCTCTAACTATGATACTTTCTGTCCAACGAATCTGCTTTATAAATGATGAACTGGGGTGTTTTTAGCACACATGGTATTCTTCTCCATTTGCATATTTTCCCTTAGTTATAGTGCACGCACAGAAGCGAGGAAGAAAAGTACTATGAGCCAAAATATTTCTGACTGCACCTAGGGTTGCTCTATAATCTCAGTTTCTCAGGAAAGAGTAAGACGCATTTTTGAATAGGAAAAATACATTTGCCAAATAATGTCTGTAATTGCAGAAACAGTTTGGAGGTTTGTTTTACTCTGGTAGCTGAAGTATGGAGCATTAACAACAAAAGTTATTTTTGCAGGATACTTCAGAGTGTTTATGATCTGATGAACCCACAGACTTGGCATGAGTCTGACACTTTGGAAAATGATTAGGAAGTTAATGCATTATTTCATCTGTGTCTAAAACATCTGCACGGTTCTTTGGAACTCAGGAACAATGCAGTGACCTAGGCCTGCACTTTATTGATACTCCAAGGAGAAAACGTTCTTTCACTTACTTCCAATTGAATTCATTTTAAATCAAAATTAAAAGAAAAAGAAAGATGAGAGAGAAAAACAAAAGCAAAATGTCCTCTCCCATTTAAAAAAACAAAGTTAGCGACTAGTAAAAAAAGCTCTTCTCAAAGTCTGACTGTAATATAAATGATTTTTAAAGTCCTAAGTGCTATCAGACATATGTAAAGATTTTTTCACCATTGTTAATGTATCTGAACAAGATATTTTCAAAATTAAGAAGGAGAGGAGAACAACTACCAATATGTAAAAATTTTAAAATATAAGAAAGTAAAAATTTAATCATTTAAGATTTTGAATTGTTTAGCTATAGAGGCCTTGTTTATTGCAAAATAATTGTTTCTAGTAAATGTTATTTGATTTCTGGAACTGAGGTAAAAATGTTTGAATTAAAAGCAATTAAATTTTATAGTCAATGTACATATTCTATATGTATTTAACAAAAAGTCTTGATAAGACTTGGTACAACTATTTATATTGCCTATGTTACTCTTTAACTTGAAAGTATGTGCTCAGAATTGTTGGGCTAAAGTCTTTGGAAATGACAGAAAAATAGGGCAGAGGGATTTGAGATGTGGTGAAAGGAAGACCTGTTTTAGAAGATATCTCACTTACTGCAAAAAAACTGTTGAAGAAAGATAGAGACTTAGTCCCTTGTGTGTAGATAATATTTGGTTGGTAAGACTCCAATTAGCCTTAATCCAACTTTTCATTTAAAATTAAAGGCTGTTTTTAGACATCCATCATGTTTGTTCTGTAAGGCAATTTAATGTTACTCACCAAGGAATGTGAATTTCACTTCAATGTGAAGCTGACATTATTTTTTTAATTGAACAATAGTGTATAAAGCAGGCAACAAAATGCAGTGTATATGACAGTTTGAGAACAGACGTGTATTTCATATGTAAGGAGTTCAATAGCTGCAAGCACTAACTGCTTTTCTTAAGTGAAGTCAAAATGTAAATGCAGCTTTCAGCAGCGTGACTTTCATGCCAAAGAAAGAAACAATGGTGTCTTCTTCAGGTTTGGACTTGTAACTATACAACACAGTGAATTTTGTTGGAGGTCATTATTTCTTTTTAAACTGATGCCAGCAAGGTGCATTTCAGTGACAGACACTCTTTCCAGTACAAACTCTCTGTAAAAATAACAAGGTTTTACAGTGTGTACTTCTTTTTACCATTGGCCAAGGCATCTTACGCAAGAGAGATTCTAGATCTCACATTTCTGTTTAAATTACCTGAAGACTAGATTTTTTTGTATTCTGCCCTTGTTACATAGAGAGGATTTAATACAGGGTGTCTTGTTAAATTATCCAGTCATAAGAGCTTGAATGTTCATCACATCAATGGAAGTAAACAGTTACCTTACACTATGATTTTTCTGATCTATACTGTCAATGTTACTGAGTTGTGAATTCAGATGATACTAGCGATGAACATTATTCTTCCTCATGATAAAAAATTACGAGGGACTCAAAAGTCCACTGCTCTGAAATTTCTTCTCTCTTTTTGTACTTTGCCAAATGCAATTTTATGTATTTCTGCTAACTTCAGTATAAGTTTTTCCCTTCCTGTGATTAAATGCTGCAATTAAATTGACTTTTTAGATCTCTGTAGGCTTTGATAGGCTTTTTCTGAAGCTAAGGAGTCAGGAAATAGAGAAGAATGCATTCTGAAGCTAAGGAGTCAGGAAATAGAGAAGAATGCATTCAGTACTCAAATCTCAGGAGCACTGTTCACAGCATAATTCATAGTGCAGATCACTACTGGTGATTTCCTTTTAAAGCTTCATCCATTTTCTTTTCCAGGAACCCAAACATGTTGCTTGGCACTCTCAGTTTGGTTTTCAGTACAGCCTATGGCTGTGGCAGCTTTTGAAATTTCTTATCCTTTTGGAAATATTTCTTGAGCTGGAGTTTAAAAAGACAGTTGCAAACTTCAGGGGACTCTTCAGAACTTAATGTGTAAGCAGGAAATTTAAGGTAGACTAAAGAGAGAGACTTCTGTTTTGAAATTGTGTTTTAGACCATTATTGATACAAGAAAAGGAATGTCAGAAACTTCCTTGCAAGCAATGGAAAAAATATCACCACCTTAAGCTTTGAATAAGAACCATTATGCTTCTAACAAACATTAAAAATATTCTAGCAAAACTAGTTATTTAACAGTCCTAGTTAACTACTACTGCTATTTAATGGGTATATGAACAACACAGTTATTTATCCTCTATTACCAGGCAAATAATCAATAAAATCAGTACTTGGCTGAAACTTTCAGAAGCTTTTTCGGTGCTGTATTGCCTTTTTTCTGGGCTATGTAATTCTCCTGCTGGGCTGATGTGATGGATTGACACATTTTCCTCAGCTATCTTAAATAAAATCGGTTCTGGATGCTTGGTGCCCTCAGTCTGTTTGTCATTTCCTCTTCTTTCCTTGCTGTCACTTGGCCAGCTAAAATGAATGTCTACTCTTCTTCTCTTGTATCTCTATTACACTCAGAAGGGTCAGAAGCAGAGCAAGACCACAGGCAAAATATGAAGAATGATCTCAGTGAAAATACTGTTGTGTCTTTTAAGGGATAGCAAATTTTCAACATATTTAACAAAAGTTTTTACTGGTAGAAAAAAAAATTGATAGACCAACAGTTGAATTGTTAGCCCAGCTCTATCTCTATGTCAAACTGTCTAATCAATCTCAGGCAAAACTCTTAAAAAATTCTGACCTTATATGAAGTATAGTGTTATTCTGGCTTATCTCAAGACTAAACTGTAGGAAGTGTCTTTTGTTCCTAGGAGAAGTGAATTTTACAAGTATTTAATGAATTCTGGGACTCATCATCAGATCTTGACCATAAATAAATTTATGAACAGACTACTTGATCGGAGATTTTAAACACCTGCCAGTCAATGTCTCACTTGTTACTTCAAATGTCAGAGAGAACTAAATTCTTTCTAACTTTGTTGTATTTCCTGAAAATCTATGTGTTTGCCATTGTAACCTGAGAGTCTTTAAGGAAAACAAGTAGTCTTTAATAGGCATGGGATTCCAGGTCATTAAATTTTACGTTCTGAAGTCATTGCTGTTTAATTATCAGCTAATATTGAGACTTCTGTGCTAGTTTTAACAGGACGGAGTGCATTGAAATGGACAGTTTTGCTTTTAGAAATCCAGCCTTTTTTTTATCTATCTTGGAACTGACACTAAAAGCAATTTAAAAAGAACAATGATGAAAATATGTAGTAATTTGTTATCAGAATTGTAAATAAATCGCAAGACTTTTTTTACCTAAGTAAAAAAAATGGAACACAACGTTGAAATATTAAATTACTAATATTCTAGGATTCCTATTTTGTGTCAGAAAAAGATGTGAAATTTGGCCTACATGGAACATTTTGTTTTGTTTTGTTTTGTTTGACAAGTTGCATTTAGATGTTTTCTCAGATTTGCACCAAAGTACTGAAATGTCAAAAACTTGGAGTTTTGTGGTATTCTGCACCATGTAATACCTAATCCTATGTACACAAATTACCTAATCATCATGGTGTCTAAGCTTCTTTCTTTAGCCCCAAAATGTCATAAAATTAGAATACAGACGGGACAAAACAAAAGTGCAGAGAACAGAGAACAGAAGCCACATTGTCAGTGTGAAAGGGAGGCTTCCAAACAAGAAGTTCTCTCAGCTTCCTTAGGGTCAAATAGCAGCAGTCCACGTAGCATGAAAAAGACTGGCAGACTTCATCTTTTTGGAAAAATAATATATGTAGTGTTAAAAGCCAGCCCCTTTCCCCCCAAAAAAAGAACCCCAACCCTAAATAATCAAAATCTGAGCCTGCATTTCCTGGTTTAATTTTCTTTCTAAAAGTAAGAAGGGGAACATGCACGGTCTAAAAGTACATGAGTAGTAGATTGATAATCCACAAAACAGTGAGACAATATGGGCGCTCCTTCCCCTTAATTTCAGTACTTGCTGATTTGTTCAAAATTGCATACATGGATATGGTGGAAACTAAAGGTAGCAGAAAAAAAAATAAAATTTACACTACACAGCTTTTCATGCCACACATATGCCTTCTTTTAAATTATTAAAAAAAAGAGAGTCCACTACTCTGGAGAGCTGTAGTAAAACCCTGACGTAATTTGGGGCACTCTGAAATGAAAAATCACACCACAAACCAGCAGTTTAGGATTAGGGCTGTGGTGCCACCAAACAGACTCCTTCAGAAACTAAGTGGTGCGGACTGAGCCAGTGTGCTCCAGACTGAGCTAGTTCACAGCACTATGGATGGAAATTAGTTATGCCATTTTACTTCTGGACTAGCAGCTTGTCCTTTGCCTTCTTTCTGTTAGTAGCACAACCTCAGCAGCATACACGTATCTGCCCTTCACCTGTGAATTCCTGACGGATGCTGAATCTTGGACAACTGCTCCACACCTGTGCTATATCCCATGTATCTGATGTCCTCCAGTCAGCAGTTATAGGGCTGTGTGTGAACAGCTTGATGAGTTTGGAGCCTCCAGGTGCAAAAGAGACATCGATGAACACGAGAGTGTCCAAGGAAGGTCTGCTAAGATGGCTGAGGGCTGGAGCACATAATGTGTGAAGAAAAGTTAAGGGAACTACTTGTTGGACAAATAATTCTTTCTCATTCATTCAAATACAAGAAGAGATTAAATCAAGCTAGTCAAAAATAAATAAAATGAAGCAATTTTTCACACAACATAAAGCTTGCAGTCCCACAGTGTTGAAGATATTAAGTCTGTAACACTTCAAAAAATGATTGGAAGGAAATAAGAAAGATATCTCTAACAAGGCCATTAAGGGGAAAGATGCACTTTCTATCTCAAAAAGAACCCCCAACTTTCAGTCTGAAAGAACATGGAGAAAGTATGGCTATATAGTTATTGAAGCCTTTCACTCTTTCCAAGGCATCTGGTGTCAGGTATCATCAGTAACTAAGCCAGATGAATTTTCAATCTGATGTGGTATAGCTGGTTTCGCGTGTTGAGTGTCTGATAACCAGAATGACAGGTGAAAAAGGAGAGGTGGTCTAGACCATTCCCAGTGGAAAGATAAACAACTCCTGCGTTTACATGCTGTTCCACTATGTAAGAGTGAAAACCCCAATCGGTTTGGGCAAAGGCAAAAAGAAGATTCCCTCCAGTCAGCTGAAGAGCCGAGTATGTGGCTGAGCACTGAAAACTGGACTTGTTTATTGAAACATGTCATTACAACATACACAGTGCTGATGGCAGAAGTACCCCTGCTGGGACAGGGTAGGAAATCTGGCTTTCCGTTTTCCCACTGCGGAGATGTGTCTCTGTTCTGCGTCAATATTCTTGTGTTTGAACCATCTAGGCTGGGGGCTAATGAAAAACAAAGGGTTGATAATTGTTGTTCTTAAAGTGCAATGAATTAAAGAATGACAAATTGGACAGAAACAGCTGGAGGTCCTTTGTATTGTTCTTGGCTAAGAATTTGATTATCCAGCCAAGTTATAAAAGCAAATTAAAATATTTTCCTGAAAATGTTTAAGAGTTTATGAGTATCTAGAGACTAAATACTAGACATAGTAAAGGAAATAATTGAACATTGATTAAGGTCAGGTGGACTATTTGGAAGCTTTGAGCCAGAAAAAGCATATTCTACTAAAATTTATAATTTGTATATAAATATTATTTCCACATTTTGATTTACATTTAAGAATAGCTTAGAAAAAACATTCAGAAATGTGTTGAGTTATAGTGCTGCACAGATTCTATAATGTCTTCATGCTCAGCAGAAGGCAAGGAATTTGCAAAAGAATTACTGGCAATAATACAAGATAATTGGAAGATAATAAATCCTAATGCTTAGGGAAAAGGAATAATATACATTACATGGGCATGTGCAAAAGTACCTCCCATTGTTTTTCCAGATCCAAATCAACCTACTTTACAAGAACATTGCTTTCTCATGCATAATAAAAAGAGTCACTACGGAGTTACTTCCACTGAGGGATATTGTTACATTGCTATTAATGTACTATTATTATTATATACTGATATTAATACTGGCAGTATACTATATAATGCTAAGAATAAAATCAAGCAGGGTATACTTCCTGAGTTCAATTATTATTGTCATTGCTATTATTATTATTACTACTGCTGCTACAAACAGCATACTGATGTTTACCTAAAAAAGCAAATGCAATTTGCCATTAGAGATCCAATTAATGATAAAAAAATTAAACTTTTTTAAAGATAAAGATAGATCAAAGAACTTGTTGCTGGCTGATGAATTTGGTTATTTTTTCTATTATGAACTAAATATTAATTCTGGTTTTAGTTATGCTTATATAAGAGACAGGCAATTAACAGAATTCTGCCAGCTCTTAACCATGTTTAATGACTTGCATACTTTTTCTGCTCCTCTTTTCTGCTGCCCTCTCTTTCCAGCTTAGGAGTTAGTTTATCTATTTTTGTGTATTCAAGACTAGTTCCAATTTCGATTAAATCTTTGGGCAATTGCATCAAGACCTTTTCTGCTTCTCGAGCTGCCCTGTCAATTAGTCGACTGGGGGTGCAGCTGGGACAGTTGACCCCAACTGACCAAAGGGATTTCCTATACTTTCCGATACCATGTTCAGCAATAAAATATGTGGTCTTATAAAGTGTTTCTTTAGCAGTGCCTTGCTGATGACCTCACTGAATTTTCTTTAATGAGTCAAATAGCACACAAACCTCTGCCTCTAGCCTTTGCAAATTTTTAATGCCATTTCCTCTTCTAATTCTGCTCTGCGTGAACTCAAGGATAAAAAAGACCCTTCCACGAGACAGTGCAATTCCACTTGCATAACTGTGCTTGCCACATTTTCAACCCTCTTTATTCTCCTTCTTTTCAACAACTAACTGGCTTATTGTTGAAGCTGGCTTTCCTCGACATTGTCAGTCCACACCACTAATGAGAATGAGAAGAAAAAGAGATGGGCAAAGAGAGTCTGAAAGTACTAAGTTGCTTACGTAACTCTTACCATATTCACTGTTACTATCTCCAGCACAAGTAGCACTTCCCCACTCTTTTATTCAACACTGCCCAGCCTCCTTCCTTCATTTAACAGTGCTTCTCCACTTGCATATAATTTTCATTATATCCAGCGCCACTTGAGAGACAATAGGAGAAGAGTGAGCTCTGCAAAATCATTTAAATAAAAACCTAAAAAAGAAAAAAAAAAATATTCTTTGAACGAATATTAATTGGAAGAATTTGAAACCTACCTGGCATTTGATGAGATCAGAAAGTGAATCATGAACAGAATAATGAATAAACAGTTGCATTGTAAGGCCTGAAGTTTTAGACTGGATAATGAATGTATTGCTTTAGGGTTTGTACTTCTTAGCTGCCTGCATATGGAGTTCAGACACAAAATTTTAGAAACCCATTTTTAAAAATCTTAGCCTAAAGTATTATCATGTTTGTGACGTGTTGTTCACTAACATTTATCTGCTTCTTCAGTTTGCAGTTTTCTGTTGACATACTGTCCAATTAGGATATAGCCCACTTGAAAAGCTAATTACTTGATTGGTTGGAAAAATTATATGGAAAAGTATACCAAAGCAGTGATTTTGGAACTATCAGACCTGATCAGGACAAAAAGCAAACACATATTAAAATAGAACTCAAACTTCTGAAAAAAACCCTCAACTCTTAATAAATTGGTTTCCAAAAGAAATGCTTATTGTATTCTTTACTATGTTTTTATTTATGCTTGATGCACAAATAGGCACATTTTTTTTCCTGTATGAACGGAAAAGGTGGGAGATCTCTAGACCTATAACACTATCACAATGGGTGTGAATCTACTGAGTAAGTAATGGGTAGGACTGTTAATTATCTATGAATCCTGAAATGATTGCCACTAGATATGCACAGAAAAACTAAATTGTGTATTACTGTGAATATGCTTATTGTGTAACCTGTGCAATGTTAAGTCAATATATATGTGTGTAGTGATGTGTTGGGACTAACCTTAGAATTATAGACTCATAGAATCACCTGGCTGGAAAAGACCTCTGAGATCATCAATTCCAGCCGTACCTGTCCCCTTCATCTAAGCACTCAACATACTGTTCTGGGCATGGCTTTCTAAGAATTACTAGTTTCATAAATTTAGAGATAAAGCAAGGCATGGCGACACCTCCCTCCCCACCCCCCCAACCCCTTATCACTTTTAGAGCCATTAGGTTCATCAAACACAACATTTAAAAAGAGGAGGGAGAGAAGCTCCAAGAAATGACTCCTCTAAAGGACAAGTTTTTGTTGAACTCATCTAGCACAGGGATTGTTCCTGCCTTGATTTTGAATCCTGTGACAAGACATGGTTTTCTTTAAATTTCTAGTTCACACAAAGAAGTGATTTTTTTATAGTGGTCACATAGAGTGCGAAATGACTTATCAACTTAATAGCATCATAAGATTTAATACTCACAGATGACCTGTAATTCCAGATACTTTTCTAATTATTTTCTTTTTGAAAAAGTCACTGATTGACCCACTTTGGAAACTGAGTATTCATAAGATAGGCATATCTAAAGATGTCCAAATCAGTAGTTGCTAGAAAAATACAGCTCTGATATCCAAGAAAAGGGAGAGGGATGAAAATCAAAAGCAGCCAAAGAAATTTTCCAACACCAATGAAAAAGGAAGCTTAAAATAATAGGGCTTCTTTCTGAAGTTTTGTGTGGTGCAATCTCATCTACCGTGAATGCTGAGGAAAATACAGCATATAAAACGGGATATAAAAGCACCGTAAAAAATACAGATAAGTTATTTTCTGAAAAGTCTTCCATTAAGACTATTTGTTTCATACAGTAACAGTTAGATACAGTGGGTTTTGTTTAACTTTCATGGACTGTATGTATTTTTAAAGATTTCAGAATTACATGGCCAGGTTAAAAAAAAAATAAAAAAAAAAATTCTTATTCTTTTTGAAAGAAAATGAGATAAAATGGAGGAGGAAACTATAGTTCAGGATTTCTGCTGAGTCTAAATCTGCTATTTACATTTAATACAAAATATATCATTTTTCCACAACCTAATGTGAAATGTACATTTCTGATAGCAGTTTCTTTCTGCCTAAGCAGATACGTGTTAATTTATTACTTGTGTAGCATAAGGACACCCAACAGATCAGATTTGCACAGGGCTGTGCCACACAGTGTTTCGTTGCCCAGGCTAAATATTCCAGGCATTTTAGTTTTGTTCCATTCTTGGTCTCTCTAGAAAAGAAATTGGCAGTCATGGTGGATTTTGGCAAATTTAATCATCTGTTTTCTTAAATAAAGGAAACATAAAAAGGCAAGGAAGTCTGTAAGAAAGGATAACATATACATATATATACATTTCAACATTATTGTCTATAATTCTTACTTATTTATTATCACAGTAGGACCAAAGTGACACAACTGAGGGTGTCCCTACAAACTCATACAACATAGCACGGTTTCTGCCTAAAACACCTACAGCTGAATGTAGCTCCAGCTGCCAGCTCCACCTGTGGATGGGATCCATGCATTTGTACTTGTAGTCTGGATCTTTCCACTCCAGTCATGTTTGTATAGTCAGATCCATGTTTTCGAAACCTGTTGCCAGAATCAGTCTGTGCAGATCCAATTGCAGAAACTGGGTACATTTGTATTTCTTTGTTTTTTATCAAGATACAAATTTTGAATCAGCAATTTCTTTTGCTACTAACAAGGTGGGTTTTTTCCCTTCTTATTTTTTTTAGAATCTAAAAATATCACTATCCTTGAAACCTACAGTAGGCATGGACTGGCTGAGTCCAGTACTTAGATGAAAAGATGATTTAAATCTTTCAGCCCATCAGTCATGTATTATTCCCAGAGAAAAAAATTAACAATCGTCTAAGTCCCACTGAATTTCACCTCTAAGAAATATATTGAAAGCACTGATACTTTCAAGGAAAACTAGCAAAGAATAGAGATGTTCATCTCCAGCAGTGTTAAAAGTAAAGTGCAGTTGTGCACCACATTATCCTGGTCAGAGTGAATGACCTTGAGATTGTAATGAGAACTTGAGTGACAAGTTGGACACAGTAGTCTGGGGCTCACTGTAAACGTGAAACCCTGTCAAAATTCCTTTCCTTGCTCCTTTGGTACAGGGCTGTTTAATTCCCCCTGCTGATATGTTCAAAACCTTCACTTGTCTTGAAGGTAAATACAGCCTCGGGGGGCCTGCAATAAGATTAGAAGCAAACAAAAAGGTTAAATTGCCATCTTGTTGAGAAGTTTAAACTCATGCCTGCAATTTGCAAGTTGCAGCCCTCCATCTAAGCCTTGTGGCAGGGACTAACGCAGCCTATTGATTTTTATGAAGAATCAATAGCCCTAAAAATGTGATTTCATTTCTGGATGCTGATAGGATACAGACAAAGCTTAAAAATAAACTCAGAAGAATGAAGAATTACTGAAATGAATAAACTGCAGCCTTGTGCACTATTCTCTGACATCCAAAGAGATAGAGGATTTTTATGTGTTACAATGCAATAGTCAAAACAGAGGTACTAGAGACAAAGCTAAGGTATATTAATGTCATAGAACTGCCTTTAAAACCAGGTAACAAATACTGCGGGGAAAAAAGTATGGGCTACAACTTCAGTTCCTAATCATGGCTGCTAAGTGCTGGGTATAGAGTATAAATTCCTAAAATATGTATAATGGGGTTTTTGATTTGCTTACGAGTCACAATGAAATACCAGGGATGCAGTAGTTGCCCAAGTCGTCTCTTCTGCTGCAAGACTGATCGTGCAAAGCTAGACTCGACTTAATAAGGTGGAGATGACCTCTATAGGAGTATTTTCAGTGTGAGACAGAATTTACACAGTATTTAAATGCATTGTCCCAAAAGGCAAATGCTAAACTCACTACACAATTAATAGAGGAATTCACATCTATTCACTTCCATTTAGGGTTTTTTTTTTTCTCTCTACCACATAGCTAACAAAACAGGCAGGCAGATATATCAGTGTTCTTTCCACCCTTGTTTTGTATACTTGTCTAGAAAAAAGCCAACACTTTACAAAGTTTTAAAAATTTTAATTTAGGATTTGGTTTATCAATATATACCTATCATACATTGGTAGATTTTAACTGAAATATGTGGAGATTTTTGACTTAGATATTGCTCAATTCAGTGATGAAAAAAGCCTTTTAAGCATTTGTTTTCAAAAGCACTCAGGTGATTCGCACCACTAACTCTTTTTAAAATGTTATTCTCGAAACACTTTTTATCTTCTAAAGCTGAAGGATAGCGAAAACTCCTCAAGAGAATAAATCAGAGTACCTAAGTCTGGGCTTCTGCCCTGAATCATTCTTTTGGTGGAGGTTATTTTTCATTGCTGGCCATAGATTTGATTTCTTCTCCTTAAAGTCAGTCTTTTCAAATGCAGCACCCTAGTACTGCTGATATTAAAATCAATGGAAACTTTACACCAATGCTGAATACTTTTGAAATCTATACCTTTTGCATCCAAGTTACTTTTTCTGCATGCATGCACAGAATCTCTTGAAATTACATCATCTCTTGTTTATGTTCATTAATGTCCCTGCTTTTGCAGCTATACTGCAAGATTTTCATCCACTTGAGCTAGCTGCAGGAAGTGGGAGGAGACCACAAGTAATTCACCGTGTCAGAGTGTAAATAATTCCAACAAATCAGTCAGATTCTGTTTACGTAATGATCTGTTGACTCTCAAAGTAAAAGGTGGACAATTGGCATGAGTTTTACTCACACAAAACTACTTGCAACCACTGTGGCCATGAACCAAGTCAACTATCTCACTTATTATATTTAAATTTTGTACAAAAGAATACATTTCAAGATCCTTAGCCAAGTTCTGTTGATTTGGTTCATTATCTATTATTCTTATTATGACCATTAGTATTTTCAACTTTGAACAGTACCGTCAGTAAATTGCAACATATAAGAGTCTTCAGCCATATTCCATAAATGTCCAGAAGCATGATTACACATCCCTTATGAAAAGTACTTTCCCATAGATAGTGTCTATGTCAAGCAGACTCAAGCCTGATGAAGTAGATGCCTCAGAGCATGAGACAGTATGTGCATGCAACAGGTGGAAAGGCTTCTTGGCACTGAAGTAGTCCTGAAGAAAAAGCTCAGAATATTAGGAAATCTAAAGACTGAGGTAGATCTATCCTGTATAGATTCTCCAGTAGCCCTTAACTACTGATGAATGTTAGTGTAATAAGAACTCAAAAATTACCTGATTAATACAAAGTTCCATCATTAGATATGAGTCTACTAATGCTGATAATGACGAATATATGCAGAAAAGCTTGCAGAGTCAGGGCTATATTAAACCATGTAGCCCCTTTTGGAAAGCAGAAATCAGTTTTGCAGACATGAATTAGCCAGTGATTTCAGTTGGTTCAATGTCAATCCAGTCACTTCAGCTGAAATTCCAGTGCTACCCGTGAAGTGTTTGGCTAAGGCACAATGTGCTGTGCTGAAAATCTCTGAACTACAACCGACTCAAGCTCAATAGCTGCTCTGCTGCAAATTGCCTCTCATTTTATTATGGAAAAACTAAACTGAATCCAAACATTGTGTATAATGCAAAATACGAAGGAAAGTACAGAAAATCAGTGTGATATATTTCTGCTGCTATACTGTAAGATAATTCATCTACGTACTGAATCTAGTTTCTCTGCATACTGTGAGATGAAACAAGAAGGCTCCAGCATCAGTAGCTCTAGCTCAAATTCCACATCTGGAACTGCTTAGTAATGTATACATAAAAATTATCTTGATAGACAACACAATATAATCCCACTCAGATAGCATTACAGTCCTAAGTAATGTTGCTGGCTCAACTCAATAATTCTAACACTACTGCTAGATACATATTTTCTACTGTTATGTTTGCCATATTTCTTAGTTAAGCATTTAGTCAGAGACTAGAGGCATTGATCACATAGAAGGACACATGTAGCATAGGAAGGGCATCTTTCTGCAGATCAGTTCCTCCTGCTGGTTTATGTATAGATGATCTCCCAGTATAACAGAAATCCAAGAAGCTGTAGCAATTAGACATGACAAGAAATTTTTCACATACTGTTTTGTCTAATGAACTGTCAGAGAATGCAGTTTCCCTGACTTTTAATTACTGCACCACCCACAGTTAGGACAAGTTCGCCTACCTCTTCTGCCTGAGACTTCATCTATCTTCTTAAATGCAGGCATATTAAAAATGATGGGTCATAGTTTGGACATTTGCTAAGCAGCATAATGTAACAAAAAGGCAACATTATGGTAAGTAGTATCTTTTCGGAGACTTAGAAATAACATTATTTCCTTCCTAAGGACTGAAATTCTCCACCTTCTTTGAGAGTTGCTCTGAGAGTTGTTTTGAGAGTTGCTTTGAGAGAGGAAACAATGAGAGCTGCATCAAAAGTCAGTTCAGGCTCTATGCGACAAATGTTAAGCATTTCCCTTAAAACATCCTGGATAAGTCAGTAGACTGACAAAGAAAAAATCCTCGATACTGTCCTGTATCTGCGATCCCAAGGAAATTCTCCTAAATAAATTTGATATATATTATAAAGTTTAATTTGACTTCTAAAAAGTAGCTATGTCAAAGTGACTATGGCTCAACACACATTAGGGCTGAAATCCAGCAAGTGAAGGATGCATAACTACAGGTAAAATGTTATTCCATGAACATACAAAAGTGTTTGCATTATACTTTTTCAGAAATGTTTTCCTTATTATCTTTTGCTGTATTTACTATTTTATTAACAGGATTCTCGCCAAGATGAAAACCACGGGATTTTGTATTCTTTTTACCATCTATAAAATTCTTACATAATATGAAGGATGTTTTTACAGTAATGTTATTACACATAGAGTAAGAACATAAAATATTATTAAAACAAGGCATTTGCACACATAAGCTATAGGCATGAACTATATTTTTCAGTAACTACAGTGCTTAAATAGACATGAAGCCAAAAAAATTAATTAAAAAATAAAATCTTCATTCAGAACAAAAAAAGTTCTCTGCTGATCTCCCTTAGCACACACTTTAGTTCTAGGACTAAATCCAAAGCAGGGTCAGTGCAAATCTTCATACCTAAATGATCTGTAGCCATTTGCCTACTGATAGCCACAGGTTAAGTGAAGTTTGGGGAAACTCCATCAAGCTCAGCTTCCCACACTCACAGGCAAGACCTATTATTCTCCAGGATGAAAAGGCCAGTAATTCTGAGGCAAACTAAAGTGCAATTAAAATTACAAACAGAAATATTAAGAGATCATAAGGTGCTTTCTGGCCCCTGGCAACCCCTCCAGAAATTCTTTGTAAAGAAACACCTTCATTGCCTGGGATGAAAACGCCAAATGATGGCAGATATGAATATGTGCGTGTTTTCATATGGGTGGGAGGCTTGCATACAGGTGGTACAAATGTGTGTGGTTGGTCATGGAGAGGAGGATGGTAAGCAAAACCATGGGAGTCAAGAGGAGCCTAGGAATTCCCACAGATAATGCAATGTACTGAAGGGAAATCAGGATTTGGCCTGAAGAGTTGTTCTTGCAGCTGCCTTAACCCTGAAGTCATCTGAATCAGTGAAAACAATCTCTTCTTTTAGGACTGTACTAAGTAATGATTGCTGAGGAGGTCTGGCATAGGAAAAGAAAAAATAATTGTTGTTAGGAAGGCTGAGTGGTAAGGCTTATCCTGCTACAATTTTTATGTTTAAAAATTATTAGTACTGGAAGAAAAGACCATTTGAAAAACAGTGCTTAAAGATGCATAGTTTTGCAACTTCTGTAAGTTGTGAATTTTATGTATATAATATAAAATTCAGAAAGGATATTATATCTGATTTAAATTACCAGAGGTGCTCAGATGCTACCTTGCATTCAAGGTGTAACTACTTACTTCTGCAGATCTGGAACTCTCACGTTCCTGCAAAGCAAACACCAACCAATCTCAGGTTGAAAATGAAGGATGAATTTCCTGCATTGCATTCCTATCATTTGGAATCAGTGTGATTACCTATTGAAGAACAAAATCTAAGGTAGATATTTTTCTTAAAGGGGCACTAATCCTATGCCATAATATTTTACTAATCTAGAGAGTTTTAAAACAATAATATTTATTGTTCCTTATTTCAGTTTGGAAGAATATCCTATTAAATTCTCAGTAAAATAAAAGTCAGAAGTCTTGAGCATTAAAATATCTTTCCTGCTCAAGAGAGAGACTAGTAAAAGAGGTAATGGGATTAAAAGATCTAAAATTAGGTACACTGGTTGAGTGATCTTGGGTCTTTATTACACATCATATACTGAAACATGGAAACATTTGTTATAATTTGTTAGTTATAAACCACACAGACAGTCTCGATCAGCAAAATTCTTTATAGCTGACAAAGAAAATTAATTTTACAAACTATGTGGCAAACTGGGCTGTCAGCTGCAGTAAATCTAGGCTAATCCCTCAGTGAAAACTCTCAAGACTGCATTACTTTTTTAGTGTTTTCTACTACTAGTACAGATTCTGTACTGAGGTTCCATTGTGAATAGAAAAAAACCTGTGTCCTGAAAATAATGGAAATATATGAAGTTCTTAATTCAATTTTCACAGCAATATCCATATAAACACAAAAATTTATATATTTCATTAATTCTCATGAAAGAGGAGAGAGTAAAATTAACAGTGTTGTAGAGGGAGTTGAATTAATAGGAAATTCCTTATGATACAAAATTTCATACTTTTATTCCAAATGAAATTTTGTCTTGCACAGCTAGTAAGGACATCCCAAAAAGATCTTGTGTATATTTAGAAGAGAGCACCTGCTATGTCCTTGCTCACTTTTACTCCCTCTTATTGTTCAGTTCTTTCAGAAATTAGTACTACACCTTCATGACAGAAGAAACAAACAAAAATCCTCATTTTAGTTGGATGGTTGGCTAACAGGAAAAGAGGGCAAAAGAAAAAGATCCATATCTTTTCCAGGACGTATTTAAACAGGACCAAGAGCAATTTTACAAACACAAAATAATGCTGAATTTTAGATTGCTGGAACAGATTTGGAGTTATTCTTTATTAAAATTCTGAGTAATTCTTTCTTTATTCCGAGAAAACATTTTTTTTTCTGAATAAGAAGAACTTTAAGTTTTTGCCAAAGCAATCTTAAGAGATGGTATTTTGTCTTTTTACTGAATTCCATCATTTTTCACATCTTCACAACTGTATTTAAAAGGCAGAATGCATTCTTAATGTGCAACATTGTTGCTAGTAAAAAACAAGCCCTGAAAATAGTTGATAACTCATAAATCTTGAGGGACTCCAATACTGTGATTTATTATACTCTCTTTATTTTCCATGGATTTGATGTTATCTACAGATCTTACCACTGATCTCCCAATATTAAATGAAGTGCAGGGCGAGGGTGGGGAAGAACAGCAACAGAAAGTCTATCTTTCCATTTTAGAAATATAACTCACTAACCCTGTATTAGAAATCATGCATTAGTAGTATTTATTTTATATTTTTTGTTATAGCTAATTACTGACTTGTATCTCCTTATAGGCGCTTACCACAATGAAATCATGGTTTCCATACATAATTTTTTGCATAATAATCGTGTCTTACATAACTAATTAATACTATACTGTTGAGGACTACTATGCAAATAATATTGCACATCCTTAAGTGCTTGTTACAATAATGTAAAGCTGCTTTTCATAGGAAATACAGCTCTTAAACTGTTGGATCTGTTACAACAATAAGTTACTTCCAAGGTTCCTCTGCCTGATTCTCCCATCTCCCTTTATCTCTTTAAGACCTTAATGCAGTTCCTGACACTAAATCTTTTGCCAATGAGGTGAGAAGACCATTGAGCACAGATTTATAGAACAGCCATAATCCTGAGTGAGATGTGACTACGAAGGGAGTCAGGAAACAGACAACTGACAACAATCTCATGTCCTCACAAATGGTGAGCCCTCAACAAAGCTGCATTTTCCTCCTCAAAAGAGGAACATATTCACACATTTATAAACCTGAGACTCCAGTCAATGGCACACTTGACAGATAGGCAGAGCAGTAGCAGAGAAGCACAGTGCTGGTTCCACTGGAAATGATCCACCTGTCCCCTTGAAACTCCCCCATAATGCTGCCCAGAGAAATCTGGCCCACAGTCTGGGGCAGAGGCTGCTCTGTGGAAAACAGCATAGCTACGACTCACAGAGCAAAGCCTGCTATATATCACAAAACAACAGTCTTGTTAGACCCCCATCGGTTCCCACAAACCCGAGGTTACTGCATGTTGGAGATGAGTGAAGGCAGGCCCCATTATCATAGTTTGGCAAAAAAAGACATCGTTTGCATCAACAACAGATATATAATTTTGACCCTCCATATCATCTGTGCTGCTCTTTAGACTAGCGTAACCTGTGCAAGAAAGAGCTAATCCTGGTCATAGTCTTCAAATGAAGTTGCTAGGAAATGGTGCCAGAAATGTATAATGGAACGATATACTAATTCAAATAAGTTATGAAAAATACCGTAACTAAAAATAGGTTAAAAAATGCTTCATTAAAAGTCAATCAGCTTTTTCTTTAACTGAGGCATTGACCCAGACTTCACTGAAAGCAATGGGCTGCCCTGGTCCCCTCTCCAGGAACAGTTAAATTTTCAAAGCCAGTAAACTTTCAGGGATTTCACAGATCTTCAGGGAGTAAGGCATTCACATAGGACCAACAGGTTTGATAGGACTAGCAGACACCCTTACTTTTCTGCAGGTGGTGTCCAGGTAAGAGATCTGCAGTATCTAACATAGCTTAGATACCAATTTAATTCCCACCATCTTGGGGAGAAGCCTGTGAGATAAAATTTTCTGTGTTGTCATCTCAGATTGGATGGAGAAGCCAAGTGATTGTGATAGTCAGTCCCTGGAGGGAAAAAACCAACAAACGCAATAACTTTGGACATCTATACAAATTGTGTAACTGCCTTTGACAGTTTTCATATTAAATACTTTCCTAGACATGCATTTTCAAAGCCATTTTGTGCAGTTCTTTGTAAAAAGAGTGCATATAGTATTCGGTAAATGTAATGATTTACTGTACACAGACAGTACAAACTATATAATCACATAGCTTAGAAGTATAGAATTTTGTTTTATGGGTAAATCAGTGTAAAAATAATTTATTTTATAGAGATTTTGAAAGACTAAAATTTTAGTAGAAGTTAGAGAGAATGTTGTCTGTTCAGGAACTGCAGTGATTTTGAATTGCATTTGATCAAAAGAATCTAAATCAGATTTAACTAATACTTGTGTGAGGGTTATTCAAATTCTAGAGAAGACCTCTTACTTCTGTTTTGTTGCTTTTATAAGAAAGTGTCACGGTTTAGCCTTGACTTGGTTAAATTTTTGGCTAAACTCATGCAGTTGGACTCCCAAATTCCACCCCCACCACCCTCAGGAGAAAGGAGAGGAAAATGAGAGGAAAGAGGCTTGTGGATTGGACACTAAAGCTTTAAGGAAATGATGATAATAATACTAATAATGATTAAAATAATCAAAAAGTAATGAAAATATTTACAAATATCCAAGATCCCACCCCACCCCTCGATGACCATATGTCACCACAACTGCTGTAGAGCAGACACGGGGGAATGGGTCCACAGCTAGGAGGGTGTTGAACTCAGGAACCAGATTCAGGGATGCATGGATCCGGGATCAGGAACAATGAGACAAATGAGGTCCTCACTGGACGTCAGCCACCACAGAAGAGAATGAGACGCTTGTGATCTATCAATTTTGTATCAAGTATGACATATATGTTGGTCAGTTTGGGGTCACCTGTCCTGCCCTGCCCGCCCCTCCCTGTAGGTGTTGCCGTTTTCACTAGCTCGAGGATGGCCTTGGTTACTAGAGGAATAAGTTTAAATACTGGCCTCCCTGCATACCAGTGTTCTGTGTTATCACTCCTAGAGAAAACAGTCTGAAAAACATGTAGTTATTTTAGTCTAAGGCCGAGCCAGAGTCAGAAGCACCCAATTAACTCAAACTATAACAGAAAGATAAGAGTTTTAGGGACTATGTTGTTTTTGTTATTTTATCGTTAACAAAGAAGAAATAACTTGGTGTGGTGTTTCACAGCTACACCACTATTATTATCATCCATTTTTTCTGCATTCTGTAGAGCGACATGCGAATGACCTTTTGCTGATGTTTAATGACAATGACGTACTGGGCCACTAACAAGAGCCCTGTCAGCTGTCAGGGAGCCACTACCCACAAACTAGATCCCTAAGGCGGATGAGCCAGAAGCCACACCCAACCAGCAGCAGGACAGAACTCTCACCAAGAAAGTCTCAGCCCTGTGGAACTTGAGCACAGCAAGCAGGGCAGGGCTGCTGGCAATAACAGGTTGTGCCAGCCATCCAGTGGTCTTCAGACACATTCAGAGTGGCAAGTTAGGTTCAACAGCCATTGAAGAAGTCCAGCCAACAAGTCAGGGACAGCAAAAGGCAGATATCGTTAAGGAGACAACAGCACCACAGCCCGAGCAGTGAATGGGAGCCCAACCTGAGCCAAAAACAGGGCTCCTGAGCCATAAGAAAGGGGACTGGGGAGATCCCTGGTGAAGCCAGTCAAGGCCATTAGGACCTTATTACAGTGAGAAGCAGTCCATCTTTTTTGCCTGCATGCCCTGCACCTCGTGCCTTTTAACTCAGGCATTGTTCACAGTGAAAGGGGCCGTGCAGCAGATATAAATCAGTTGGTCTGCAGTGTAGCGAGCCAAGAGTCATTATCATGATCTATTATTTCTGCTACAGGAGCAGTTATGGACCAAGGCTCCAATGTTCTTGGCATTGCTGTGGTTCATAAGGAAGGTAAGGAAACAAGGGCATAATGGGGGAGAAAGATGAGTGAAACTTAAAACTCTGAGCAATTAGCAGCACATTTGCACCAGCTGCTGTTTAAATGGTCAATGAAAATTGCTCTTTTTTTTTTTTTCCTCTCTCCCTTGCCTGAGGTTCATAAAGCCAACTGTGGAAGCTGTGAGCTGTTGAAAAGAATCCAGTTAGCTCTCATTTTTCTCATTTCTTCTGACAATTTAAGGGTTTTCACCATATATATGTATGTTCAGATATATATGTTCTTAGGTACCTGTGAAGTCTAAGATGTACTGGACTGTTTCTTTTTTTCCTTCCTTCCCTCCCCCCGTTGATTGTCTTTTAGAGTTCTGGTATGAAAAATCTTTCGCATCATATAATGTATTAAGTCTTCCAGAGTAGCTTTTTCTGTCCTTGAGTGCTAAGATCTAGTAAGATCCTCATTACAAGGTATTTCTAAGTTACTCAGGAAATGGAGGAGAGCAGTGATAATCAATTACGAGAACAAAATAAATGTTGCCTTCTGACCTGGTATTATAAGAGCATAACTCACATAAACCTCCTAATTTTTATGACTGACCCTTTCGTGTCTATACACAGTCCAATTAATTGGATATGACTTTTGTATGTCTTACTGTTTTCTTATGACAAGCTCTGGTTTCAATTAAATTAAAATGACTGTGTTTGTCTTGTTTCATTTCCTTTGTAATGCTTAATTAGATTGATAGAAAAATAAAGTCAGGCTGCATGAAAGGTATCTGCATGAAAGACATTGATACTTAGCTATATTCTGTCTCTGTGAAGATACGATTTTTGAGTGGAGTTGTGCTATTAGTTCTTAGCTTTCAATATGGGACAGATTGAAATCCATCTGCACTCAAAAAATTGTAGCTCATTCAAGAATTGCCAGCCGGAGCCGTTCTGAAACAAATTACTGGTGACACAGTAATTATCAGTTTTTGGAATCCACAGAATCTGTTCTGAAACAAACAGGGAACAAGGAAACTATTAAATTGTTAAGCTTCATATATTGTTAAACACAGATATAGGCCACATGCTTGGGAAATAAACAGAAATAACATTTTTTTCACCAAAGAAATATCAGTATCACTTATCTACATGCAAAAAGGGAGGAGGGAGGAAGGCACAGAGCAGACTAGGGACAATTTTGGGTGCAGTCTGTCACATACACACACAGCTGCAAATCCTTTTGTTTGCTTCCTATGTAGGTACGAGGTTTGAGTGTAAAAATAAATAATACCGATTATCCTTCGACCTTAATTTGGGGACTTTCAGAACTAGCAGTGAGCCAATGTAATTCTACCTAAGGACAAATGCATCTCTGTGGGACCTGCAGCAGTAATATGCATCACAGACAAAGAACATGAGAATATATGAGATGTATTGCTAAAATGAGCAGTTATGTAACTTTTACAGTTTTCAAGTACTGCTGAAAGAAAAAAAAGTGTTCATGTAAATGTTCATGGATAATTAATAATAAAGTTTGGAGGCATCATGTAGTAACTGAAAGTTACCAGCCAAATGAAAGTTGGCAAATAGATTTTTTTTTTCTAGAGGCTAAAGCACCTATTGCTAGCTAATAATATTAATTGAAGTGCTGCTAGTAAAATATATTGCTGATTAATAGCACTGAAGTAAAACTTCAGGCCTTTAAAATTATGACATAAGTCACTTTTACTTCAATATGCTTAACATTAATGAATACCTCTTCTTGTAAGTAAAAATGAAACAAATACATAAATAAATAAATTCCTATTATGTTGTCAAATCTTTGTTAAAATTCAGCTGCACTAAGTAATAATCTATTATCAACTACTTTCTGTATCAAAGGAGGCTTCTTTGTTCAAAAATGGGCCAATTACTGAAGTCAGTGAGATCAAATACTTGTATTTCTTCACATTTCTTGATCGGTTAGTGTGGAAACTTATTTCAGTTCTCAGTGGTCTGGCATTCAAGCAATAGTTTAAGCTGTAACCTTTTTACAGTCTTTTAAATGCATTTTTTTCACCAGACAGAAGGTTTTGCTATATGCCTCACTAAAAAAGTGGGGGGAAAAAAAAAATCACCCTTTCCTACCTCCATTTTTTTTTGAGCTAACACATATGTGGTCCTGTGGTGCGGCCAACATATTTTATAACTGACATTTATATAGATTTAACAGGCAAGAGGGACTAGCAAATTGGTAAACTCTGTCTCATTTATACATAAATTTATTGATCTGAGAGGTCACCCAGCATATAAATTTAAAAGTGCTGCAGCATTAATTTCTCTAAAATGCATGGAAACCTCTCCCTTTGTGCTTAAGTAGCAATCAGAGGCCACACAGGAATGGTGGTCATGGTGTGGTTAAGTTTGTCGTCATTCCAGCTTTGCAGAGGCCATCTTGTGCTAAATGACTAATGCATTCGTCTCACTGTGATGGATTAAACAGACAACATATACCTGGGATCCCGTGGAGGGTGCTTCATTAGGCTAAACCCCTCATATTCTCAACCATGCCATAGGTAGCTTGGACTAAAGGTTAGAAGCACAAAGGTTTAGGTGCTCCTTCAGGATGTGAACTTATTACCTGTCTCAGGAGAGAAATGCAATAAGAATATAATACTTCCTAGAACAGGACCTGGTCAGCCAGCGTAGCCTTGAGTGTTATGGTGAAATCTTAACCTCAGTGAGTGCAAAAGGAATGCTTTTAATAACAAACTCAGATACTGGATTTCATAGAGGGGCTGATGCTGGTTTCCTCATCTCGAGAGAACTTTTCCCCTTGCATATAATTGCACACAGCAGATTGTACTCTCAATTTGCAGCTCCTTTCTTTCCTCTAGTACTAAATTCTCATACTAGGAAAGGAGAAAGCTAAATAGTGATTTTCAAGAAGGTGGCTTGTCTGTTTCACATAGTCCATCACCATCCTTTCCAACATCTTTCATCGCATCATCTTACACCTGCCTGAAAATACACCTGTCTATCCCCCTGTGTCAGGCAGGGAATAAACAGAAACAGACTTTTAATAGAAGAAAACTAAAAAACACTGAGGAAAACAAACTACGAATGCTGCAGACCTAAAAGAATCCATTCAGTCAGTTCATTAATTTCTTGTCAAATCTCATCAGGGAAAAAATTAACCACTTCAGAAGTCACAGTTGAAAAGTCTGAGTTAGTATCACTTTCTTTAGAGAATCAAGGCATGATGTTAAATCTTTCTATGTGAGAGAAGACCCTATGTATTGCTCTCCCAGATCCAACTAATGACCTACCTAGTCCTGTATTGTCTCTCTTGTACTTCCCCGATATTTAGAGGCAAAACCCATCTAATGTTGGTAATTTTTAAACAGAATGTCCATAAGATCTTTTTTCCCCTTAAAAAATCATTTACTTCCAGAAACAGGATCTTCCAAAAGAGGTGCGGCAGAAATAGCATTTCCATCACTCCTTCGCAGCAGCTCTGCACAAGCCTAGGACAGAAGTAGCAAGATACAGAAGGTGGTAAGGGAACATTACTTGTTCCCGACAATGGAATCTTTAAACTTTTAAAATTATCTTCTTGACCAACAATTTTGACGTATCCAGCTGTTACTGTATACTTTCTTATGCCTTGCTTTCAGTTTGCCTGGAGTTTAAATGTTTTGGTGGCTAGGCCTGCTGAACACCGAAAATCATACAGTTTCATCCAGAAAACTTGTATTATGTCCAAACAAGTTCACGAAGTCATTTTATTACTTGATGAACTCAGCTTCATACCAATGGCACAGATGAGACCAATGTTTGCCTGAAGTCTTAAGAGGAAGGCAACAGACGTGAGGTATAGGTGAAGTGTATCCAGATGACCTCACCAAGATCTATGATATAAAAAAAGCCAATCAAAGAACTTCCTAGCCTTTACAACTCTAAATCAGGTGTTCAGCCATCTGAAAACTAAAATTCTTCGTAACATCCCAATGCATGGGGCTATGCTGTTAATTGCTTCATCTTTGACAACAGCTAATATTTCGTTCTCCAGAGGGAAAATACTCCAACTTATCAATAGATTTATGCAGGTTCCCCTACATCTAAAGATGGAAAAAACAGTCATTGTTAAACTTTAGAGAATGGTCTTTAATTGTTTAAAGTGTTATTTGGCATGTTGAGTGCTATACTGGTGCCTTGGTCTTCATTAATGTCCATGAAGGTAGGGGATGAAACTCAGGTTTTGAAAGGAAAGGGACCATTCCAGCAACCCTCTCTGATTCTCCCTCCACTTTCTACCCTAGATGTACTCATTGAAATTCAATCATACAGAACATAAACATTTGCTTTTAAATAAATTCTCTTCAAATTATGTCAAAACTTATTCTAAAGTCCCTAAGGGTAAGTGCACCTTCTCTCTCAATGTTTGGTGGTTAGTTGCATTGCTACTCTGATGCTGCTAGGAGGAACTTAGTTCAAATTTACTTTTTGTAATCTCAGCTTTCACCAGTTGTATTTTGTCATGTCTTTATCATTAGTCTTGAAAAATCGTCCACCAGTAGATAGGTCACCATTCATTTTCTTTCTCTATGAGTGGAAAAACCAAGGTAATCTGAATTCAAATAGTGCTGTGAGCATCCTTTGAATTCTCATTGCATTTTAATGTTCTTCAAGACTCAGCATTAGACCTAGACCTAATATTGCTTAAAAAGGCAGGATCCTTTCCCCTCTCATATTCAAAATTACACTTATTTTAATCTCAAATTGAATAAATAATTTTGTTGCAAGGTTACAAAAAATATTTTCTTAAAATCCTATATTTTACTCTCATTTCTAGAATACAGATAAATTACATCTTTGTTTCATAAGTATTTTTAAAAATTCAATACTTTCTACAAATCCACTCATTGACTGTAATCTTATTTTGGTCATTTGAAACAATTATTTTTAATTTCATTACAGTTATTTCCATACTAGGCACAATGATGAATGTGTAACCCTTAATAATCTTTACATAACACTCTCAATATAAAGTTTTTTGTTATTTTATTCTACAAATTACAACATATAATCCAACCACAGCGAATCTATGTACACACATTGAATGAAATACAGACATTAATATAGGAATTACATACTGTACAAATCTTCATTTATATTTAAAATATTATTACAAAGTATAAAGATTCAAAAACAGAAAATGTGAGCTGATTGTTTTAAATACTGTCTCTGGTACAAAGATGCCAATTTTAAAGACTGCAAGAAATTATAAGTCCATTATCTGCCCAGGTAAGAAAACAGCAAGAGATTAACATAAACTCCATAATTTACAGATGATGTAAATGCAGCCTTTCCTTCTGATATCTTTGAGGCTATTTGAAAGTCAAATTCCTTCAGAGAAAACATCTTCTATAATTATATATCTATGGGTATTTTCACATATACAGATGCAAATAACAGAATTACTATATCTGACGAGTGAGATTCATCTTCCCTAATATAGTATTCTAAAAGTTATCTACCTCATCTAAATTGACTGGTTACTGTATAGAGCATAGGACAGGCATATACCTAATTTATTTATTCACACTTCAATTAATTAATTAATTCACACCATCTGCTTCTATTACCATCACCTCCCAGAAGTCTCACCCCTCAAGGTGCTTAAAGAAGATGGTTAGCTGCCTAGTTCTGAGACAGCTAACATTTCAGTCTACATACACCCACACCACTTTCCTAGGATGTGAGGGTAAGTGAAACAGGCAAAGAAAGGCATGTACTGCAAACAGGTGTTTCTGCTGAGGGTCACCACTTGCCAGCTGTTTCCCAGCTGTTGGACACACTCTCTTGCCATTTTGCTGATAATACTTCTTTGTGCAGTTCAAGTGAAATAAGTTTAATTGATTGGATGTTATATTTAAAATGTCTCATCTTATTTTGATTGAAATACATTAGGGATCACTAGAATAGGGGAAAATAAGCTAGCTTAATTTAGGCGGTTTAAAAAGTAATCCTGAAAAACACAGTCCATTTTGACTGAAAAGAGGTACATAAACAGCAGAGACAGGTGATCAGTCACTGTTATATTCCCATTTTAAATGCAAATGAGACAGAAAAAAGACTGAGGTAACATATCATTTGTACTAAAGCAACATTGGTAATGCACCTCACATCTGTGAACTCCTCATCTCCCTAGTCTTAAAAAGGTCAAATATTTATTGGAGCACTTGGGCACAGAGCTGATGATCACAGCAGTTCAGTGTTTATTTACTATTAACCAGGTCAAGAATTTGGTTCTTTTATTACCTCCTTGCTGTAAAACCCTGGCCTTTATAAACCTCATCAGAATTAAGCAGGTCTGGTATCATGCAGGTTTGTATCTTTCAGCTAAATTCTCTGGTGTCTCATACATTTCAGGTACCAGTCAAGGTATTTCCAGCCCTTCCTACGCATAGAAACACTCCTCTCCAGAGATGGCACCAGTAAGGTCTCCCTTTCCTCCACCAGAAGCCTTTTTTCAGGATGTGTATCTTTGAGGCATCTCTGGCTGCCGCATCCCGTTGCCAATTTTTTTAAAGAGCTTTGGTGTGAATATACTTACATATGCAAATACCCCTAAAATAATGAACCTATATGTTTTGTTCTCTTATGAAAGTCATGGTGCATCACCACAAAACTAATATAATTCACTAAGAGCAAGAATTTAAGTTGTTTACATGAAAGTGCTAAAAAAGCACATCATCTTTCAAAGTAGCCACAATCAAGAGATAAGCTTCTGCCTCTGTAATGGCTTATATTTAATTGAAATAAATAAATAAACAAATAAAAAGCACTCGTCTTTAATCTAGGCTGCTTTTTTCCCAGATTTGTGGTGTGGGTTTTGTGGGGTTTTTTTCCTATCTTTGTGTGTGTAGCACTTCTTGCAAAAGATTGATGTCTACTTTGCATTTAAATATTATGTACAGATCAGAAACTTTATCAGAAATATCTCGGGGGAAATACTACAAATTATGAAAGGACTGAAAGGATTTTTCAGTTTCACATTAACACTCATTTAAGCTATAATCTTTTATTGATGTTATACCATAAAAGCCTCTAAATTCGTGGACTTCATGAAAGAAAAGACTAAGCCTGTAAGAGATTCATTATAAACAAATGTTTGACTACATCCTTTGCAGCAATATGTGGTATTTCTCCACTAGGTCTCACCTAGAAATGGACAGTGCTCCTCAAGCGACTGATTATTTAGAAAATCTAGAAGAACAGGTTAAATATATACATCTAAAATCAGATCAGATGAGCCTTACCCAGGGTCTTGAAAAACCATCACTTTTGTACATAGGCAAAGATTTAACAGAAAGATAATCCCTGGAGAAGTTCTTGATTTACTGCGAAGTCATATGAGCATTTTAGTATTGACTGTGAAACTAATAATCAACTCCTAAAACTCTTACCTGATTTTATTTTAATGTGTGTTTGTTAGGCAGGCTGACGAGTACAATGGGCATTTCTATTCTGCTGAAACAGGTAGTGAGCCTGGACACGGGAGCTGGGATCATCCACCCTGATAGTTCTTAGCTCCCTTGATGCCTTCGGCTACTCTGGCTAGCCCTCTCAAATAAAATTCTAGTTTATTGTTCTGGAAATAATTCACCCTGGGGACTGAGCCCAAAAGCCAACATGGAAGTACCAAGAGACAGAAGCAGAGTTTGATTCTGTATGAAACAGAAGGGTTTGCCTCTAGACGCACTTATGGTACACAGGACCTCGTGCAATACCACCTCATAATTTCAAGCTATAGGAATATCACTGCTATATATTCTTACATAAAATCAGAAACTTTGAACCAAAAAACCCCCCAAACCCCACAAAAAATAGACCAACCAGAGGAAAATCCCAGAAGGAATCACAGAATTAATTGCAAGGAATTTAGCATAGAAGAGACTAGCTGTCAGCCAAGTGACACAAGCTTGTCTGTACCTCTTGGCTTCTGAGTCAGGGATCTTTTCCTGGTATTGACTTGTTTCTCAGTTTAGATGCAGGCACTAGAAATGTGCATGATAACACTGGCATGGATGAAGAGGTCCACAAACTGCACCCTAGTGCATAGGAAGCAAAGCTCTGTTGTGTGGAGGGGCCATGCCTTCGTTCCAAGCCTGAATGTCTTCTCTGCCTCCCTCCACTTTAAAGGTGGTCAAAGTTTCTGGGAGTAACACCTACTCTAGGTTTTCTCCCAGCAAGACAGTGACTAAAATGGGGTAGGGGGAGGCACACCTTTCCTCACTGATCTTATATGATATAGCCAGATCCTCTCCTGGAGCCTTGTGTTTGCTCATAATCCAATGAACAGAGAATTTTCTCAAACCTCTACTTTCCTCTGATTTCTGTGCAATAAGGGAACATCTTGTCTACAGGGACTCAAGTGAAAGCTCCAGGCCCATGGAGAATTTGTAGATCTTTATTGTTCCTTTTTAGGATATAAATATATTTTGCTAGTCAATGTCAATGTTCTTTACTGGCGACAGAGGGAAAGTAGCTTGTACTAAACTGGAATAGATGATAATTGTTATTCTGTTCATGCTGTGATTGTATTCATTGGGAAAATACATATCTGTGAGCAGCATGCTGGCAGAAGCGTAGGGGCAAGGAGCTGGGAGCTGCCACCAGGTGGAAACAAGGTGCTGGGCTGCATAAAATAGGGTGGAGGGCCGGATGCAGCGCACGGGCCATGAGTTTGACTCATGGTAGCCTATAATCATGTATTATAACCACATTGTCAAATGCTTTCCTACAAGCTGTGGTAATTTGGGAAAACTTTCTATTCCTCATTTGTGGTGTCCAGCTGATACCATGCTATTAAATTGACATATGAAATTACAGTGTACGGATGTGAATTCTGATGCTGCAGTACATGCTTTCCCTTTCCACAGCAGGCAGCCCACACAGGTTTCTGTGTCAGGCACTAAGCTACAGGGTATTGACTTCACAGAAGGTTGTCAGATGTGAACTGCACACTTGGGAAGAATGTGCCTCAAAGTCCAGAGCCAGAAGCATTGCTAGCACTGTGCTCAGGCTCCAGAGATTTATGGCATATGAAATCCCATAAAATGTAATGCTAACACAACCATCTGGAGAGCATCCAGTTAGGGAGGGAGCTTTCCTGGAGCTGTGTGCCTGACACAAGTCAGAATCAAATTGTGCATACTAATTTCGATAGAATTTGGGTTTCTCCCCCCTCCCCCCCTACTTTTTCATGTATTATTTACACATCACCTAAATAATTCCTTTAATTATACTTAAGGCACTGATAAAAACAAAGTTCCTTTAGCAAAGTGAAGACTGAGAATAACTTGAAAGAGGTATAAACAGCAGAGCAGAATGTGAGCTATTTAAGCTGAACTTTATCATGGGTACAACAAAATGAGGGGCAATGGAGAAAGAGCTTTTACACAGAAACGATACAGACAAAATGTATGCCAGTTTTCTGATGATGATGAATTTATGAAAGGGATTAAAGGAACTAGGGATCTATAATAACCCAGGTTCCTAGTCATGTTTCTAGATAAATTCTCACTGGGGAGTTGACTGTATAGTTATGTTTCTGCTCAGCTAATTGCGGTTTTGACTCCTTTGAAGAAAGAAAGCAGAGTAATGTACTGAAAATGTTGGAGTTTCTTTTGCGGGATCTTCCAAGCTAGTCACTTCACCAGTAACAGTTCCTCCTCTCTGGTATAGCACATATCCATTGCTCAGAACCATGAGTTGTGCGGGAAAGATACAGCCGATTTAGTTTTCTGAAACAAGCCAGTCCTTTTTACATTTTGGAATATTTGAAAACTTTCAGTTGTTCTATAAAGTGGCTGGAAAGTATGGCAGAACTCATAAATCTTTTCTTTCTTTCCCACCCCAAACCAGCTGAAACACATGTGTTTCCATCAAGTCTAGTGAAATCACTGGAGGCTAGTAAGAAGAAATTCTCATGAGCGTTCCTGGCCCTGCTCCACAGTGCACAGGCAGCAGGAGAACAAGAGAGGCTCCTATCCATGGAACACTCGGGTAAAACATGCAGGATAAAGTATTTGTTCTGTACAGGTACTTGAGAGAGATGGGGAAACTATACAAGTGCAGCTAAATAATGTGTCCTTGAAAGAAGCACTTCACTATGCATCTTGACAGAGCCTTCAAATACTTGCACAACTTCCTAACACATAAAGCAGCAGAATCTGGCCCACAGTCAGGAGCTTAAGTGTATTTAAAGTATCCTATATCAAAAATTCCTTTTTTAGGACAATTTTCATTCATAATATTTGTGAACTGTAATGTCATTTTATCTAAATGTTCACAGGTTGCACAATTTATCATCAGAAAATGGGAAAACTCTGCAATATCTTTTTGGTCTTTAAATCCTTTAACTCCTGTACATCACCATATTTAAGAACACAATACTCATTCTAAGTAGTATTTGCTTATTTAAGACCAGCTGCTTCCTGACCCAAAATGCCATTTAAACAAGTAATCCTAGCTCTCTGACAGCCTTACTATTTGCCCTTTCAGTAAACGTTTTTTTTCTTTCTGGTATGTGAGCACTTGCACTCTCACCTGCAGTTCAGATCAGCTCCTGGTACCTTGTAAGGCTACTGCTTTGCTGTGAGGGGTGTGATTGTAAAAAAACCTAGCTTTTATTAGCAGTAGTGGTCCTATTCACACCCCTAATCAACCCAGAAATTGATATTCTTCATCTGATCTGCATAGGTCATCTGGCAGGTCACCGCCTGTGTTACATTACACCAGTGTTTTTCCACTAACCCAGTTAACAAGGTTAACTAGAAACGTGACAGAAGAGAAAGGTTGGGCACATGGCACATATTATTTGGTTTAGAAACTAGTAGAGGTTTCTCCGTGGCAGGAATATACGAATAAAAGATTTCTGAATCAGTCAAAATAATTTTATTTTCTTGGGGTTTTTTATGACTGTCAAAACTCTTAAAAAACCCAATCATGCCCCTCTCTACCCTCTTGACTACAGCAAACTCATCTTGAAATGAACAGTTTGCCTGAAAGCAAAATGAAAAAAAAAAGAAAGCTATTTCACTTGCTGGCGAGACTTGAGAGAAGAGTTTAAGAAATTTAACTGCCAATATACCATCTGCCTCTGCTACTCCTTTGAGCCTAGTTTTTCTAATTGTGTCTTTAACAGATGACAAAACCCTTACATTCCTCTTGGGCACTGTAAAATAATAACAATTAAAACATGAATAATAATAATTAATGAAGCACACATGGTGCAGTAACTCTGCAGTCTGCATAGGCTGCTTGTTCTGCAGGAAGTCTGTATTTCATCTCGAAAGATAACAGGAGCTTAGTTGGATGCCTGGAGCTGTGGCCACCAGTCCTGGGAGGGTAACGTTGCTTAGTAAGTGACAGAGTGCAGCAAACTCTATTTTCTGCATCACTTTATGCTTTTTAGTTTCTACTGACAGTAATCAGTTTTAGTGGGTGGGCCACCAACTCGCAGGCTGAGCAAGCTGTGTTTTAGACATCAAACTTGTTTGAGGATAGCTATCCTTCTTTCCACCTGTTACGGTCAGCACCTCAGAAGCCAAAGTGAAAAATCAGTTTGTTGTCGTTCTTAGTTGTGTTCCAGTTAATTTTTTGTAGCTCCGCTAGTTTAAAGCAACATTTTACTTCACACACTTGGCAATGGAAGCATCAGCCTTATGCAACAGATCTGGGAAAAACCTGCTGGGAAAAAATCCATGTCACTTTTCCCAGTTGTAACATGTGCTGAGGGAACTGGGGTTATGAACTCCAATGATCTCCAGGTGATTTTTGAGTCTTTAGGATAATTGGTAGACCCCACAAATAAGAATAAAACTTAGGCTTCTTTAACAGGCTGGTCCAATGCAGTTAGACCACAGACTTGCTCGGGTATGGGCCCGCTCCTCCAGCCCATCCAGCATGGCCTGTTAGCTTGACTGCAGCCAAGAATCCCGTTGTCTTCGATGTTCGGGCCTGCAGCAGCAGACCATGAAGGTTAAACTCCACCTTTGTCCTCATGCTAGAGCAGAGGGCATTCACATGGAGTTTTTCTGAAGACTTTTCAGAACCTTTAGAGGGTTTTGTTTGTTAAATTGTATTTTCAATTTGACCCTTTCAGAGTGTTCAAGAAGAACCTTTGTTTTGGGGGGGAATGTTAAAACTTGCATGCAAACTGCTGGGATCGTGAATATGAATACTGCTGACTTGTGATTAACTTCATGCTGTAACACAGGAATTCTGTCCATTACTAATATTTTCCATTTTGGCCACAGCTGCTTATTGAAGATGTTGTCTGTTTTTCTTCTCCCTAGTGTAACGGTGACTGTGCCACAAAAGGCATGTTTGACATTTTAGCACTGAACACTGCTTTCAGCAAAATTATCCTCTCACAATAAGAAATCTTCTTCTCTCTTTTGTGTGAAATTTGAAGCATGACTGTGAAATGCTTAGTTTTCTAAAGAACTGAAGATATAATTTTCCTAACTTTCTCAATCCCTGGTTCTCGTTCAGTCCTGGACAAACGTTCACAGATGAAAAGAATTAAAAAGTGTTTCCGTATATAATTGCACATCCATTTAATCTCCTCTTTGACTAATTGAGATGTAAGCAGCCATGAAGTTAAAAACAACTATTTCAAAAATCCTGTACTGATGGAGGAAATTAGATCAAATACAACTACAGAAGTACCTCCAGATTACTGAGACCTAGAATTTCCTCAGCTGGCACTAAAAAACCCGAACATTTGGGTCTTATGGTCAAAAGCTTTTTCCTCATGCTTTTTATTTTTCATATTGACTGTAATCTAATAGTAGAGCGAAGTCTAGATAGATGATGATTATCTGCTTTCCAAGCCTACTCAGCAACTTTTGTTTACTGCCTGAAGATAATGACTTCTAAGTGACTATAAAACACCGGAAAACACATTTTGTTTAAGAGCAACACTTTTTTTTGTTATTTATTAGAGCTTATCAAATACGTTGACACAAATGTAACTGACAAAATTCCTTTTACTTGTTATCATATATTGTTTGATAGCTTATAATCAGTGAGGCAGATTAATTAAGCCTTGTGATTTTTATTGCAGATTCCTCATTTAATAATCGTGAAACTTGCAGTATGACTAAAGATAAATGTAATACATATAATAATAACAACATACAATAACATGTATTAACATATAATACTATTTGCTTACAGACTTCTTCACGATGCAAATTTCTGTTGCCATATTCTTAAAGCACTGAAAGCTACATATAAAAATGTATTTAATTTAGATCCAGGATTTGCAATGGGTTTCTAATCTTCCATAGTCCTAATCGTAATGATTTCCTCTAGCTACATAAAAATGAATTGGTCTATATCTGCACTTTTCTTTATTATGCAAAGAAACTTTGCATTTATTAGAAATATTTAACAACTTTATTATTAATTGATCATAAAATAATAACTACATATTTAATCAATTTTTCTGAAGCTTTACTTGTATGGAGACCTTGGCATGAGCTGTAAGCAGTTTTCTGCTGAATACTGTAATAGAACATTTGTTTTTGAGATAACTTTCTATTTGCAGTTTTCAATGCCTCTATTTTATTTGAGGACGAAAGCACATGTCAGCTTGCAGCCAATTTAACAACTGAATTTTCTGTAAAAGTGTATTTAGAAATAATCTTAGAAAAGCTTTGGAGATTATAAAAACATTGATAGCATTGTACCTGTATTAGAGTGTCTAAGAGCTCACTTTGATGGAGTTAAAATAAAATATAGTGCTTCTGACATATCAACATTTATCTTGCTCTTGTCAGATAAGTGAAGTGAGGTTCACTTCACTCAGATAAATGGTTCAGCTGCCAATATTCCTCATCTTATTCAGGGCATGAAAGAAGTTGCTCCCACGTGGCACCAGTAAAGAATAACTGTCTGGTAAAAACTAAGGGAACCCAAACGATTTCTTCTGGGAGCTCTCACTGGTGGCTGGCCCAGGCAGGTAATAAGAATTTATAACAGGCCAGGCAACCAATGTCAAGACATTTTATCATGTGGTCCAAGCCTGTGTGTTGACTGAAGGAAACAAGACTTACTGAAGATAATCAGGTTATAGAAACTAAAGGACATACAGATCATCAGTCATTTACTGAGGGAAGCAAAGAAAACATGGGAAGAACATAGGGACCATTAATTTTAAGGCAAGTCAAGGAGTCACTGTAATGGGAAATATAAGATGCTTTCTCTGGTCTTGGGCATTAAAGATAGCCTGGATGGAGACAATGAGAATGTTATATAAATGAAATGTGCCAGAAGCTTTGGCCACACAAAAAATTTAGCTAAATTGGGGGACTATCTGTGGCAGGATGTTCTCTAAGTGCTTGTAAGAGCGGAGCCCTCGCCTGCAGCTACCATGTGCCTCTTGTTCTACCCACAAAGTGCAAGGGTCAGAGAAAATTATTGTAGGGCTAAAATTTAATGACTCTCAGCTAAAGTTATGCTGTTAAACAGCAAATGCTATCAAAAGAAAGAAATATGTAATTTTTGTTTATTTCTGGAAGCAGTTTTTTTTAAATTTGATTTATGGGCTCCGCTCTCCCCCCATGTGTACTCCTTTAATATTTTTTTTTTATTATTTTGTTATATCTACAAGATCTGTGACCTAATCTATGTGCTGTAATAATGAAAATATCCTTGCAAATGGTTGTATAGTACTGTGGCTTCCTTTGGGTCATTTAATGCAGATTATGTACTTCCCAAAATTGATCTAATGTCTCAAGATGGTAAAAAATTATCTGAATCTTCACCTTCATTCTTTTCCCAACTGTTTCATTAACGAAAGCAGAACGAGTATACATATGGATTGCAGAAGTCCTCTAGGCTATTGGCCTGTTGTTTTCATAATATTGTTTCTACAGGTCAAAACATCCTGCAATACAACAGAGGTGAATGCATGAGGGAAATGAAAGATTCTTAATATTCTTCAAAGGCTGGAATTGTTATATTTTTACCATCTCGGGAGAACAATTTTTGAAAGCTATTGTAACGAGCAGATTTTACACTGAACCTTTAATGTCAGCCAGGCAAGGTGATGCAGCATCTGCCTTGTTTACTAGTCGCTTCCCAGGTAAGAGCTGGCTGCAGAAGGACCCTTGTCCTTTCTAGTATAAGTGAGGAAATCTCCCTCTGCTTGGAGCCTGTCACAACGGCAGCATCATCTGTCGGGATGTAACCTGCTGAGGGGCAGCGCTGCACAGCACAACTTGGGCAGCTGCCAATGACAGGTTATCGCTCAATGACCTGATGTCTCCCTAGCTGACTTTTATGAGAAGAGGAAAAGACTCAGCAGGAGAAAACAGCCAAATGAAAGAATGAGAGGTCAAATATTTACAGCAGAGCTGTAAGACAAGAAGTCTGAAATCCCAGGGCAAATGTTAACAGGGTGGCAAGAAAAATGAAATATGGGGTAAAGTACAAACACACAATAATTCACTGTAGACTGCCATGCAAAATGGTATCAAATAGCATAATTTACAATGCTAACAACTCATCGAAAGTACAAGTTACAGTTTTAATTTAGAGTTTTGCATCCAGTTATAAAATTAGGCTTTAAAACTTTGAGGAATCTAGACTCCAGGTCACCGTACGAGATCTTGACAGATACTTTGCACAGGATTTTAAAAGGAAATTTATAAATATTTTCTTCTGAAGGAAAACATATTAATTAATTTGTTATATCTGCAAACATTTCTAGGTAAGAGGTGAAAATAATCTTGACATAAGATGCATGAATGCTAAATGGACCCTTTGGTTTTGTTTCCATATAAAATTCCTAGCACATTTTTAAAATGATGTGAGAAAGAATAAAGCTAAATATTTTCTCTGCCAGTATAAAAGAAAAAAGTCCTTACAACTTCATATTTGAAACAAAAAAGTTCTCTGCTGGTTTTCAATCCAAAGAAATGAATGTAAATTCACATCCAACAAACCAAAGACTCCCCTCTGAGGGGAACAATCATATTAAAAGTTATATACCCTTGAATATAAATTAAAAAAATCTATTAAATAAAATAACTCTAGTCTTTCCAGTGATTATTTCATCCTATAGAATACACTCTAGACCTACACCTAGTAATCAAGCTTCATGAGCAACTCTGTTCAAAGAAAGATGTAGGAACAGGTACCTCTAGATTCAGAACACTTGTCACAAAGTACAACTCAGCTGGATGAGGATCCCACACAAATCCAGCCCAGTGGACACCAGCTGCTGAACAACTCCTGTTTTACTTGTTAACTTGTCTGGAGAAATGACTGGAATTCAGGTCAATGGTTTTACTGAAGAAACTGATTTGCTTCTAAATGAATTGGAGGAAACAAAATTGAGCTAAAGCTGGAAAGCAAAAAAAATAAGAAAATGTCTCTTTTTATTCACAAGGGGTTTGAGTTCACCTCCAAAGCACTTGGGCTCTTCAGCAGAATGGGAAGATTTTGGATGGAAGGGATATTCCGGGCTTGTGGGGCCTTCTGTCAGGCTAAGTGTGAATCTTCCTAAGACAAATGCTACCCAGGAAATTCTCTCCTCTTCTCTCTCCACATCACAAATGTCAAGGTGAGTTGTGTCAGCACTACAAAAGTGAAGATAAACTCTCCTTACCACTGCAGGCTGAATTATGTCAGGCACACTGTGGAGTGATTCTGACTCATTTGTATTCTGTCCTTGTTCTTGAAGCTGAAAGAAAAAAACAAGTTGCAATCGTTAGCAGTTTTGCTTCATTAGTAACACTTAGAGGAATCTAAACTGACTTCTTAGACACAAAATGCTTTTTATAAAGGATAGCAAGAGGCCTTTTTAAGAGTTTAGTCAGGGCTTGAACAGTTTTCGGATGACTCTGATATTCTGGATACTAAAAAAAAGAGAAAAAGCACTAACCCCCATAATATGATAACTGATTTCTTTAACGGATGGCATTTTCTCTGAAATTCATACTTTAGAAACAAATCAACTATGTAGCTGATTTAATTAAGTTACAATCCTCACGGCTCTATTTCAGGAAACATACGTTCTGCAGTGCTGCTTTTTATAACGTGTTTTTAGATAGATAGTTTCCTAAAATGGAAAGGAAGATTGTGAAAGAACCAACACACTACAAAATGGGATCAGAATACAGACTATTTAAAAATAATTATGGGTAGCATTTCCAAGATTTTACGGTGGTTGGCTAAAAATCCCTGTTACATACTAACAGCCCATTGTTTCAGGTAAAACATTCAACAAAACACAGAGGAAAAATTTAAAGCTTGTTATTTAAAGAGATAAGTGTTGGAACATACACAAACAATTTTTCCAGCCAAAACCAACATAGCATTTGGCTCCTTCCAATTTCATCATCAACTTCTAGTATTTCCTGACTGAAATTATTGTTATAGAACTCATTATTATATGAGTTAATTTGAAAGGCAATACTATATTCTGTCTTTGCAGTACTGTGGCTATGTCTGTGCCTGGAAATTAATTCATGCAAGAACTCAGATTTGAGTCCTCTGACTTGATCATCTATTGATAGTAGAATCCTGACAGCCTCCTAAATGAAACAAGTATTACTTCCCAAACAACTTCTGTTAACGGTTCAGGAATGAGTACAATGGCAGAGACAATTCCCAAGAATTATTTTGCCTGCCACCATTCTTTTGAAGGCTAAGAGAGTTTAATTCTGTGGGCCCAGACCATTTCAGACCAGTTGGCCTTGCTGCCAGACACTAGATTTCAGCCTATTTCATTTATTGATTAAACTAACAACCTTATTTGTTAGAGTATATTGGTGAAAAGGTTAACACTGTTGTGTGAATTAAAACTTTCCTGGCTGAAGATTAAAAAGGACACATAAGAATGTTTTTCTTCAAAACCTACCCTCTTTTCAGTGTGTTGATGACTTACTGAACCTTGTCAGACTTTTACGAAAAGTCTTGCTGAAATAAGTGTCTCTGCTGTTTACCTTAAAAAAGCAAGGAAATCTGAAAAGCCACCAAAATAAGATGTCTGTGGTTCAAAGACATTTTAACAAACTCTGGATTTTTAAACCCAGTGGATGAACTAGCAGCAGTCTTCCAAAAGCAAAAATGTTCCCTTCAGATCTTTTGTTTACTGTCACAAATCCTAGCCAACCTCTGCAAGAAGCAAAGCAGAAACTATCCAGTGTCTGTATGGGTGGATGCCTTGAAAGCTTGTTTACGCCCATCCCTGTGTTGCACCAAAAGTGCCCTGCAATGCCTAGGATCTCACTGGGAGCAGGGTAGCCTGTGTGGGTCTCTGCAGAAACTCTTACCAGCCCCAAAGTTTCAGCTCTGCTCCATGCTCTGATTCAGACAGATATAAAGCTCTTAACTCCCTCTCTTGGAAGAAAGATTGAGAATAGCAGTAGATGTACACAGCTTTCTTGCACTTATACTTAGAAAGGGACCTTCTGCTCCTGATCAAAGGCCTTCTAGAACTGTTTCATAGTGCTCAGCATTTTCCTTCATTTTGAAAAGAAATAACTAGTAAGCAGTAAAGTACTGGCTGCCTCTGTAACTGCTGAGAAGCACCAACACTATTAGCTCCCATTCTGATACTTTCCCTTTATCCACACTGAGAGGAAACACCTCTTTTCAGAATCACGCACAAGTATTTTTTCGCACAGCATTCTCCTTAAGAAACCGGCTGCTCATGGCTTGGACAGGTGTACACTTCCCTGGGTAAAAAAGTGGCTGGATGGCTGGGCCTGAAGACTTGTGGTGATATTCAGAGTTATGGCATTTGTCTTCCCAAGTAAGCGTTACGTGTGAAGGAGCCCTGCTTTCCTAGAGACATCTGAACATCTGCCTACTGATGGGAAGTAGTGAATCAATTTCTTATTTTGCTTTGCTTCTGTGTGCAGCTTTTACTTTACCTAGTAAGCTGTTATTATCTCAGCTCACGAACTTTCTCACTTTTACCTTTCTGATTCTCTCCCCCATCCACCAGGAAGTGGTCCAGGCCTCTGAGTGAGATAGCAGTGATCCCGGTGCTTCATTGCCAGCTAAGGTTAAACCACAACATCATGCAAAATTATAAGCCAATGAATAAGAAGTAGGAACTGTATATTGCTTGTCCACAAAATTTATCATCATTTTAATATCTTACATGACATAGTCTAGCTACATGTTTTTAAGCCTATTTATGCATTTCTCATTGTATACTTATTTGAGAGAAAAATTCCAAATAAAAATATCTTGACATATATTTTATTTACGTTACCTTTATGAAGTTTACAGGTTGTGCGAATAACAGCAACATTTAGCTTTAGAATATAAAATTATTTATTTCCATGAAAATGTAGATGAAAAAGAATGATACATTTATGTTGTAACACACTGCAAGTAATTATTTTGATATGTGTTTTAAACTTGGTTGGTTTTTTTATTTGAATTTCACAGAAAAGTAACTTCTTAAACAGTTAATGTAGTGAAAAGTGTTAGCTCTATAAACAAACTAAATAAGCCACAATTAAGTTTAAATTCCTCTCACACCCAGGAGACTATGAAATAACACATGGAAGACCTGAACTGAATGAGTGAAAATAAATAATGTAATAACGCCTTGGTTAACTTGCTAGCAACATTTACTATTTAGAAGAATAATGTGTCATGCTTAAAGTATCTGCTTAATGATTGACACGGTAACATTCTGATCTACCTGTGTTTTACAGCCTTTGTTGTGCTTTACTCTTCTGTTGAGCTGGTGAAAAAGGTAACTTAGCAAAGGTAACTTAGAGAGACAGAATGCAGTGCAGAAGAGTTTATGAAGATTGGATTAAAGAATTTCCTTCACTTACATATGTACATATATGACAAGTGACATACAAAAATAATATTTATAAAAACTATTCTCTAATTGAGTGAAAGCTGTTTAGCTCAGTTAACAAACTGGATGTTTCATATATTTTTGTTTGGATCCATTATAAAAATATTATGGTAATTCAATGAGCTAAACCAAAACTCAGCTAAGAAATATTTCAACTAACATCAGTACTATCTGGACCACGCATTCATTCTTCATGGAAAGAAAAACAGAGGGGATTATTGAAAATCTTTGTTTTTTATTAGCATGAAAAAACCCCACTTATTGCACTTTTTTTCAACAGCAGTTGACTCCAGAAGAAATTCTGAATCTGAATCTTCTCTTGCCTACTTTCTTTTGAAGAGAAGTTCACTTCTTGAAATTTCAAATCTTTACTGTTACTCATTGCTTTATCTTCAAGTTTAAGCTATCAGTTTCATATTTGAGACTTCTGATATATTTAAAAAAGTAACTTTTACTCTTGCATTCAGAAATGTTGTTTAGTGAAAGTTTGCAATACGATGACCTTTCTGACGTAGTATTTGTTAATTTAATGCTGGCAACTGAGATAAAATTGGGAGTTTAAACACTGCAGATTCTCAACATATATCACTGTAAATTCTAGAGGAAATTATCTAATTTCTGGAATGAATTTTGCAGAAGGAATGTAATGTGACAGACAGTCATGTAATTTTGTTTCATGTGCAGTCATCCTAGAATGAATAAAGAACATTTATTAGAAAGTCAAAATCAAATCTACAAAAGCCATGACATCATAAACTGGTTTTAGTAATGTTTTCCCAGTTATTCTTAATATTCCAACTTCACCTAGAATATTTATAGCATTATTGACATTATCATAGCATAGTTCTGTGTGTGTAAAAATGTTTCATACCAAAACTATATGCAGCAAATAAATGTAAAGTACATATTAATTATATGCTATACTCTACCTGTAGACAGTCATAAATATACATGTGTATTGACTATATAAGTCAGAAACTTAAATCAGATCAGCGGATTTTGTACCATTTTTTTATCATGATTGGATATATTTTAGATACAAGAAAACTTTTTTTCATATGTCTGGGTTCTTTCAAAACTGTTTAAAATACTATGTTTACCCTCTCCACATAAAAATCATTTTTTCTTCAGACAATATGCACAAAAATACAGACTCAAGAAAGAAAGAACAAAAAAAAACCAACGAAGAACACTGTGAGAGACCTTGAACAATGAGCTTTACAAAGTGCAAAAAAATAACCAGAACAATAACTTGTTATCTCTTTTTCTGAATTGTTACAGAGCTAAGCATACCAAAAATTTCCTTAGTAGCACAGCAGAGTTTGATTGAAATCATTAAGGTTCCTGGCTCCACTGTAAGTGTAGCTCCTCTTTTGGGCCATGCTTCTTATGACCAGCCTCCAGACACATCTTCACAATAATTAGATCACAGTCACTCTTGGTATAATTTAGGAGTTGACTCAGAACTTGATTCTGAACAGAATAAAAAAGGGGAAAAAAATGAGTGAAACGCCAAAGTGCTTGCTGAAATAGACTGATTCCTGCTTACAGCCCTTGATCTGTATTTTATAGTATATATATTAAAACCTTATTCTCTTGAGTGTGATTAATTATATTCCTGCTATCAGATTAGTCAGTAAATCTGTGTGGTTAAGCTGATTACAAAATAATTAATATAAGAGATAATCATTTAGGACTGAAATGGAGGCTACGGTCAGATGTTACGATAAATCCAGATTTACTCAACCACATTCATTGCTGAAATCACATGGGAAAAGTAGCCCATTAGGGCAAATTTGTTGAAGAAAATGTGTGGTGATAACCTTGAGTAGACAGATTTTCTTAAACTGTCCATTGTATTAGCATGCTTAGCCTGATAGCACATCCTGCAGCCAGAGTGTATCTTCTTTTTGTTTCTTGCTTGTTCCTTTTCCATTTTCTAAGCTCATATCTTGCAAGCAGACACTGTCCCACGCCATGCCCCTCTTTGCCAAGGTCAGACCTCTCTTCAACCATCACTATATTCTCTGAGCGAGAACCACTCTTCAGAACAACCTTTTTATACTGATACTCAAACAGTTCCTATGACTTCTCAAATACACTTAAGAAATAGCTCCTATTTTTTTTTTTAATTCCAGAATCTCTGCCTTTTGACCATCCTGACAACAAAGACTTTTATTCACCCACACCGAATGGCAACCAGAACTACACCTCAGCTGTGAGCTAGTCCTGACAGACAGTGAAGAAGCTCCGAGACTTATTACATTCTGCAATTTTCTCTGTCCTCACTGGACCCCTACAGAAATACTCAACCTGTTAAGAAAGAGGTGGTACAGTAATCATATATGGAAGAGAACAACAGTGTCTTCTATTTTTTTGCCGAAGTCTCAGTCACTATAGAATCACAGAATCATTTATTTGGAAAAGACCTTTGAGATCATCAAGCCCAACAGTACCTGTCCACTACTAAACCACATCCCTGAGCACCACATCTACCCATCCTTTAAACGCCTCCAGGGATAGTGATTCAATCTCCTCCTTAGGCAACTTGTTACAGTGTTTGAGAACCCATTTGGTGAAGAAATTTTTCTTGATGTCTAATCTGAACCTATCCTAGTGCAACTTGAGGCCATTTCCTCTCGTCCTATCACTTTTCACTTGGGAGGAGAGACCAGCACCCTGCAACCTCCTTTCAGGCAGTTGTAGACAGTGATGAGGTCTCCCCTCAGCTCCTCTTCTCCAGGTTAAACAACCTCAGTTCCCTCTGTTACTCCTCGCAGGGCTTAATCTCCAGCTCCTTCGCCAGCCTTGTTGCCCTTCTCTGGACGCACTCCAGCCCCTCAATGTCCTTCCTGTAGTGAGGGGCCCAAAACTGAACCCAGCACTCAAGGTGCAGCCTCACCAGTGCTGAGCACAGGGGTGCAATCACCTCCCTGCTCCTGCTGGCCACACTGTGTCTGATAGAAGCCAAGATGCCATTGGCCCTCTTGGCCACCTGGGCAAACTGCTGGCTCATGTTCAGCCGGCTGTCAACCAACACCCCCAGGTCCTTCTCTGCCAGGCAGCTCTCCAGCCACTCTGCCAAGCTTGTAGGGCTGCACAGGGTTGTTGTGAATGAATTGCAGAACCTGCCACTTGGCCTTGTTGAACCTCATACCACTGGTTGCAGCCCATCAATCCAGCCCGTTCAGAGTCGTCTGTATAGAGCCTCCCTAACCTCTATCAGATAGACACTTCTGCCCAGCTTAGTGCTATCCACAAGCTTACTAAGAGTAAGGGTAAGGATATTGTTTCAAAAACCTTTTTGTACTTTTTGGACTTCTCCCCAGATACAGAAATAGTGCAGAAAACAGATACTGACTCAAGATCTAAAACTTTTTTTGTTTCTACAAGAGTCACTGCAGTTATTTGCAGACCAGTATTGCCTGTTTCACTGATCGAATGATTGAAACACTGAGTGAAGCTGAATTAAAATTGAAGAACTTTTTAGCCTGTCCTGACTTATTTGCTTCTTTTGTTACAGTTAACAATAAGGGACCTAAAGTCTAAAATTTTCTCAGGTATGTGATCCCCACCCTTTAGGCACAGTAGTGATTACTCAGTAAATTACTCTTAAATCCAACTATGTGTGGAATGACATGAACAACAACTGAGAAAAAAAAATAGAGAACTGGAAATGTAATATTTCTGAATCTTCCAGCCTACAAACAGCCTCTATATTTATTTCATATCTTGTCTAAAGTTTCCCTTCATGCAAAATCTTCCATGAGAATTAGTTAAATGGAAATTTTAGCTTAAAAATCTTTGACATAGAACTCACTTTTACTGCAATTTCATAATTTATTGAATTTGCAGGGAAAAGGTCTACCAACTTAGTAAGCAGTAGCTACAGAGTTGTATACTTTGTATTTCACTGACACAGCTGCGCATGAAATATAATTTATACATATCATTCAAAAATCTGTGTAAAGAGTCAGAGGTTATCTAGCAAAGCTTCTGATAAACTTGTTTTATTTTAAGAGCTGCCAGAACAGAAACCATTAAATGCAGTAATTAATGTGTTATATCCTTAGCACTTACAAACCAACATTTTACTTCCAAAAATTCCTATAATCCGCTTACTTTTTTCAGTATTGATCATCAACTTCCCTACTTCATCTCAAAATTAAACTGTAGTCCATATACTTCTGATTAAACCACTTATATATTTATCTCTCCATTATCTTCTTTTTTCTTACCCATTATTTTTTAGATCTTGCTTTCTCACAGTTGTTTTTTACAGAAAGCTTCATTAGAAATCTAATACAGAGACGGTCTGATGGTGGAAGATGTGAGTACAGCCTTAAAACTAAACACCTCATCACTTCAATAACGTGGTTGGCCTTTGAAGCTTTGTTAGGCCTGAGACACAAAGTCTGATCACTTTCACAGTTTTCCCACTTGGCAAGCATTGACTGTGAAGACATCATTGAACCAGTTACTTAAAAAAATTGGTTTATTGGGTTAAACACTTTTCAACACACTAGGAGGGAGAGCACAAATACAGATTAAAGGAGCTCAACTATTTTTTTACTAAATATTTTTGTCTCAATTTAATAAGTTCTTCCTTCAATAATAACTCGTAACAATATCACCTGATTTTTTTAAGTATTAAAATGACAGGGTAGGAAAAAATATTTGAATAATAATAGGTTCTATCAGAGAGTAACAAATAGATATTTAAAATGGAACATTCAACTATGTAATGGCTATCTGTCAGCCATATATTAAGATGGCTGACAGATATCAAACATTTATGAAAGTCTTTTAAAGCTTCTTGGACAACTTTATTCTCCTCAGCACTGAAAGAATGGTGATTTAAATCAGGAAAATAAATTTAATATTAAAGCAAATCTAAGAAGAAAATGAAATTAAAGGATACCCACAAAAATATACAGTAGCTTAAAGTTTCCAACCACTATCACCTCCACTGATCCAGTTTAAAGCAAAAGAGAAAATCTCTATCGGTGTCATTCACCATAGTGTCATGCACTGGAGCTAGTGGATTTTTGTCCACTGGCATTAGGCTCTGGATCCCTATTTCATAGCTCTCCTTAATCCATTTCTCTCAACCTGAAATCCCACCTCTCACAGTACTTCCTTTTATGTATTCCTGCTCGTATGAGAATCAGTGAAAAACTTCCGCTGTACATGATGGACTGAATGCCTCAGATATCAGCACCTAAGTACTTTTTGCTTTTCAAAGGAACCGAAGCCAGTATCAAGAAAACGAGGACATATCCCCTTCATATTCTGGAAAAAACACTTTGAAGCATCAGTGTTTTCCATCCTCTTAATTTTCCTCAAATGATTGAACCTCATTCTTCTGTGGACACTGATAACCTTAAAGGGTATCTGTTGCCTATCATTACCATGATGAACATTCAAGATCATGAACTAGATGAGAGACTCTATACGAAACACTAGAGTGGCAGGAAATCAAACAACAGTAATTAAATAAAAATTGATGTACACGATGGTTTTTCTACCATGAATATTTCACACAATGCATTTTTTTCAGATTCAAAGCTACAGTATTCATTTGGTTAATGGCAAGTAATGCACTATAAAACTATAATATTCTCACATAGAAAGTGTTTTTAATTTCTAGACTTTGTGAAACAAGGGTGTTTCATAGACAAGTGTTTTCCCACACTGATAAGATAGTTGTAACTGATATTGCAGGATATGGCACTAAGCAATACAACCCTAGCTTTAATTCTCTTGCTTAGTCCAACACCAGAACTGTCTTTTTATTTTGCAAATATAAATAAAACATCATTTGCCAAAACATGATGGTGTGTCAAAATGTATCTGTCAGTAATAGCATTGGATTGGGTGAGACAGAACGTGGGCCAAAAAGAAAAGCTTAAATTTACACATTCCATAATAATCAGATTTAAGAAATATAGCGATTGTTAACATCCAAACATTTTTCTACAAGTGGGAGTGCAGAAGCAGTAAGGCTCATCAATATTGGTGTCAATAACCCAAAACAAGTCCTTTTTGGCTTACTGTCATGGATATTACGGTCTGTAATTAATGCTCCAGAAGTGAAAATAAGCAATGAAATTAAGATGACTTATGGAAGCTACAACAATTTGCAGATAGTATAAATACTTGGTGAAAAGTACAGATCTCAAAATGAGTTCACTCTAGACACTGGAAATGGTACACTCCTACAGAATTTTTTTTAGGTCTTGTTTTTATTTTAGAATTCTTAGATTTAAACATTCCCAAGACAGTAAAGTTTATTGAAAATATAGCATGGCTCATTCTCCATATCATAATATTCACTAAGAAGAGTGAAAAATTGGAAAGCAAGCAAATTATTTTCTTCTTTAATACTTTGCTCATGGCAGTATGCTGCTGAGTTTCATTTCTTCCAAATTGCAAGGTAATTTTTTCCCTTCCTTGGGAGGAAAGCAAGGATAATCAATGTTGCTTAAGAAAACACCAAACTTTTAGATTATGGATTGCCTTAAGTTCATCTTACATAAATAAACCTTATATAAATCAACCTCTTAAATATAACAAAATTAATCCTATCATTGTCATAGAACTGTTTTGAAAGGCAAGTCAATACTCTATTAAATACATTGTACTGCTCAACAGTACTCAGAGAAATCTTCTAGGCCAAGTGTGGTATGAGGGTAACAGCCTATCAAGTTCTCATGGACACTCATAACGCATGAAGGCCCAAAGGTCGACAGGTCATGAGAATAAAGTGTCACCAACCTGAAGAGTATAGCTACTGCATCTGTGAACAAGTTCCCAAGAACAGCTGTGGTGCATGAGTGGCTGGAGGTCATGAGGGCATGAGAATCTGGGGGGTTCCTGCACAGTGAAGTCCACCCCTAGAGTTCACCAACTCCGCTCTAACTAGGGCTCATATGACCACATATTACAATTAAATTAGCTCTTCAGCAATGTTAGGGTGTCAACAAAGATTCACAGTAACACTGTTGCTTACTTGAAAAGTAAGACATCGAATGGCTATCATGCATCCATATGTCTCTAAAATAGACAAAATGCTTTTCCCAGGTTTCAGGAGGCGTAAGCCCTGAAGGCATCATTGAATAACCCAAGTATTACTGATTTGTGTAAGGAAAAGTAAACATTCAACAACAAAAATTTCTTGTCAAGCAGATGTCTTTTTTTCTACCCTTAATCATTTGTTTCATCATTTTCTTGTATAACAAGTATAACTGAAATGCCCAAAAATATTACCAAGAGTTAAAGACTAATTAGCAGAATTTGGAAAGGACTGGGGTTTGAGAGTTGAAATTTTCCTGATATACAAACACATTCATATATGTATTCTTAGTTGCAGGACAAAGGATATCACATGGTATTTTAAAGGAAACTCAAGATAAAATATAGATGATATAGACATATGAGTAAAGAAATAAGTAACAAAATATTTCTGAGAAAATGTCAGAGTGAATGTCTGGTGAAATGTACAAACTTGGATGCCATATAAAATGGAAGAAGTAGAAATATAAGAATTTAAGTTGAAGCGAATTACTTTTGGGGGATTATGAAAATAGTGTAAAAGAAGAATGCATTCCTTTTACTAAGAAAAGATGTATTTTTTGTTCATCGCGAATGCAACAGAGGACATTCATATATTTAAATAGAGGTCATATGGATGGGTCTGTTTACATATTTTAAAAAAACCAAAACAACACAGCATTACTTAAATTTTGTATTTGGCTCTAATTTGGTGATGGATGGTAGTCAGAAAGAAAGCAAGGGACATAAAATTTTGCTCAGTGGGATACTATTAACAAAACACAATCAAACAACTTTTTTCTTACTTTCCCTGGAGACTCTATAAAACAGATAAACTAATTATTTTTTTTTAAAATGAATTTGAGTTGCATGATTATTCCAAGAGTTTTTTTCACTATCTTATTTCAAAATATGACATAGCATTTTGTCACTCTTTTTGAAGACAGAAAAAGCTGTAAGGACTTAAAAGGATGAAAATTAAAAACACCTCAGCAGAAATACAAAGCAGTGCAAGAGTCATTCATTATTTGACTTTGGATCTGAAATATTTATCTTTTATCACAGTAAGCATTCTTATTAATATAGCTACTTACATTCTTTACATAAAATGATTTTGGGGAAAATATTAATGGATTCAAGATGAAAAAATACTTGCCTCATACACTTATCAGGCAAACATTTACACACTCAAATAATATACTTTTCCCTAAAATAGGGATTAGTTGAAATATACACTTACTTTACTTAAAGTTTTTGGATGTCTGTCACACAATATTAAAAAATAATGTGGATATCTGGTTTCAGTATTGTAGTCTAATCAAGTTTAAAAATTAGAAATGAACTATTCTTACTACAGTTATAGAGGACTAGGAAGAATATCTTTTTTTGATATAGTAATGAAGTGGGGAGAAAGAAGATGACTACAGGACTGAATGGAGCTCAGCAGAGGAAAGAAGTTAGGAAATAATTATGACAATTAAAAAGCAAAAAATAGATTGAAAAATCAAACTATAATCTGATTTTTCATTAACTAAATCCAAATCTTAATCTCCACTAATTATTAAGAAATCCATCGAACCTGTTATCTTCCCAAGAGTCAGGTGCAGAAGACTGGCTTACAAATGTTGATAACTGGGGCAAAAACTCCATGAAGAAGTTGCATCTGGTTCCTCTTTCCTACTGCAGCTCTTGGTGATTCACAGAATTTTTATTTTTCCTGTGACAAATCTCAGACCACCAAACTGAAACAACAATAGTGAAAGAGACAACATCCTTGTGACGAAGGAGCTCAAATATGCATGACTGTCTGTTAAGGGGAAAAAATCAGAGATAGCTGTTAAGGCCTGGAGTGCTGTCCTCTGCTATAGGAGTCCTAATCTCAGGGGTCACTGCTCCTAAGAGACAGCTGTTTGAGATGCCTCAGCAGCTGGCGAGCTCTTAGAGAAAAGCCAGAAAGAAGCCTCAGTGAAGGCTTCCTTGCCGTGTCAACTGCTTTTAAACTGAGGGTAGCAAGGTTGGTGGGTGTCTGAGTCATGTTGCAGCTGCATTGCAACCATTTCCATGCTTGGCAATGTGCATTGATCTTGACCCTAACCCACAGATTTTACTGTCTGTCCTGGTTTTTGGCCTCAGCATCTTAGGTGGATTTTGTTTCCCGCCTTTAGACCTTATCCTTACCCTAACCTGGAGGATAACTCCCTGGTGAACCTCAGCCCTCCCTGTCATCATGACCTTGCTGGGCCATCACAGCTCTGGGCTGGTCTTGGTCACCATCAATCTCCCATCTCTGTTCCCTCTCTGGATACCGTAGAATGGGGTGCTCATTATGGAGGGCCCAGACCTGCTGGCTCTGTGGCCACCCTTTTCTCCCAGTTCTCTCCTTTGGCTGCACTCTAACTGTAAAACCTGTTAGGAAAAGAAACTGGGGGAATATGTCTTTTGACAATAGGAATTGACTGTTTGGGGTGTTTCAGGTACTGTAAAAGTGGAGGAGAGAGAGCAGTCCACCCAGCCTCAGATGATGGCAAATTGACTTCCTTACTTCTCAAGGACCAAAGCTATTGCACACAAAATTGCCTTGAGAATCTAAGGCAGAGGTTTGGAAAAATACTTCAGGTGGATTTACAGGTTCTTAATATTGGTCATGTGAAATAAGAGGTGATCTTTTGGCCAGATGCAACTTCTATTTACCAACATTGTTTACTCTATACTGAGCAGAAATTATGGAAAGGATATGTCCACTTGAATTTAGGATGGCAAAGGATGTCGTGACAGCCAATTCAAGAGTCAGTGTCACTTGAATACAGGAGTTTTGAGTTCTAATATATTTCAGACCCTTTACAGTTCCCCTTGGTTCAATAGCAAAGTCTGTAGAAGTCTAAATGTCCCATTTATAAAAATAGTCTCAGAAAAGCAATACTCAGTTTATACACCTTCTAAAATTAATCAGCCATATCCTAACTAGAAGCTTCTTTCTCTGTTTTAATATGTATTCAACATTAATGAATAATATTAATTAGAACATTACACTGGGAAGTCTGTTAGAAAGTTCAACAATACAGTGAAAATAACACTAGTCTAAATTAATTTCTATGTGTGATTTTTATAACAGGAATTGTTGTAAGATTAAAAAAAAAGCATTTTTTTCTTCATTTAACCTCAAGTAATACAACTAATTCTGTTATTTCCATCATTTTATGCTCAAAAAATGTCATTTATAACTTAGGACTGCCAAAATGTCCGCCTCTAGTCATCAGTAAGCTATAGCTCCTTTCTGAAGAGAAAATCTTCCTGAAAATCAGATTTAAAATTAGATTTGATTTCATGCAGATGCATGGCTGTTGGTCATCCTGGTTTTCTGAATACCCTACCCCTAATCCATAACTACAATCTGACTACATTCTTCTGTGCCTGTCCCTCACTATCTGAGGGAATGTTTGCAGTTATAGCCAAGCAAACTAATTCATAATACGTCATAAGCCAGCTCTTACCTTATTAAAATTGATAGTATGGAAAATCTTTGCATACATAAAAACTATTGCAAATTTTTCACAATAGTAAATTTTAAGAAAGTGTTTTGGAATATGATTATACTTTAGCTCTGTTTCTGGAGTAGGCTTTTAAGACCAATAAGGGACGATATATTCCAGGAAAGAGTGAAATCTCATTCTTCTCGTGTGAGTTACCTAATAAGATTTTTTTAGAAGAACTACATGTCTCTTATTAAACTGTGAAATCTCCTTGCAATATATATTTTAACTTTCAGGTCATGAGTTATTTTTTCTTTGCTGTGCATGAGGTGGAATGGAGTAATCACTACTGCCCTCAAAAATGATGAGCCAAACAACCTTTCAGATTTTCTGTAAGCAATTTTTAGGTGCTTGGACCTGCACCTCACCAGTACTCTTCTGAAGCATTTCTGCCGCTCTGCACTATGGAAGTACTAGGCTCTTTGAGCAGGGAATGTTTCACCTGGGAAGAAAGGATCTTGCTTTATGTACATCAAAGAATGGGTTAAATGAAAACTGAAAAGAAGAGCAGAGAAATAAATGAAGAGGATTTTTGAAAAAAATAAAACAGGAATAATCTATTTACTGTCAGTCAAAACTGTGCAATATGGGGTTACCTTCTGTTCTGGTCTAAGAAATCAGGGATTGGCTTGCCATGAATGTCTATACTTCCCCCTCTCATCAGCAAAAATAGTGCTTTTCTCCAAGAGAGTTGTAACAACTCTAAACCTAGAATCTCTTGCATGATTCCACACCTGGCTTAGAGACTAGGATGAAGAATTAATTTCTCTATTTCTCATGAGTTAACATGTCCTGTCCCTGTCAAGCCTTTGCTAGTTCCCACCTTTCCTCATGTCAGATCTTCTGACTTCCTGGCATTCTGAATACCTCTTCTATTGCCAGCTTACAAAACCAACACAAAATCTTTCAGCTGAAAGGTTGAGGGTATCTTAAACGCTCCTTTTTTTAAATGTTCTTTCCCTTCAGGCAAGTTGCTAGGCTATTTTGTAACATAAAATAGAGACAGAGAATAATCTTTCGTCTTCCACCACTGCCTAGTGCAATCCAGTGTAACAAAGAAGTAAAAGACTCAGTGTGCTGGCTGGCTGAATGCAAAAAGAGTCCCTTTGCCAGCATCAAGTCTGTATTGAATTCTCAGAAATGATCAATAAAAGAAACAAGAGTTGCTAAGTTCGTACCTTGGAAAGGAAAGCTACCTTCTACAGCATGTAGAAAACTGGCAGATCTAAGGATCTGACCAGATTGTAGAGTTACTACCAAGGCAGAGTAGTTGATTCAAACTGCTATTGGTAACAAACACTATAGAAAATCTGTTTTTTCCAATGTGGCCAACTCTTGGGTTCTTGGCAATAGCAATGATATGGAAATTATAACATAAGGTGTTTAAAACTATAGGAAATGAGATTCATACCTCAACCTCACCCAAGAGAGAACAAAAGACAGTTTTTGAAGCCAAGAGATGTTTCTGTGTGCTAGTACTAAAGAAATCCCGTCCCAAAGCACTGGTAGTATTAGGATGCTTTTTTTTTTTGTTATTGATTAGTTAACTCTAAGTTTAAAAGTTTAACCAGTTCTTCCCAAAGTTGTCTCTGACATTGCTTTTCTATGTATATATTATACTAGAGCAGTACCTAAGAGTAATAAACTATATCTCATTAGAAATTTAAATCCACAGATGCCTTTGTGGATTTACCACCCAAGACTAGGGAGAGGAATGCATATATCTGGCTCTACATCAAGTGATCAAATATTTTATAGCTAACCAAGGACATAATGATTTTATAACGTAAGCTTTCAGATTACTTTTACATTCAGTAATAAAGGAATTACTTTTTAACTGTCCTAAGCCAATCATCTTTCCTGATCTGTATATCTTTTAAATAGATGTCAATCTAGTTCAAGGAATTTGCATATTGAAGAATCTATTATGCAACTTACAACTACAGGCAAACACTACTGATAACAAGATGCATATTTTCTAGCTTCACTTTATTATACTTTTTTTCCGATATGCCTCTGTCAGCTTTCTGTTCTGGAAGGAGAAAAGTTGAAAACCTTCAAAATGATACTAAATGGAAACCAACAGATATATATTTTTAGTCTTCTATTCCATCACTGTTGTCCATAAAATCTTGGATCTTGTAAACTCCCTGTAACAAAGAAATAATTCTCTTTATTCACATAACACTTGTAAAGGGCTTCAAATAGTGGTAAATGAGAAAAATGTATTTTAAGCCAAAACTTCAAGTATGAATTCTTGGGATTCGACCTGAATGCCAGAGCCCTGACCTTTAACACTTTCTAGACCAAAAGGGAAACTATAACAAATACATGTCAAGAGGTGATGACTCTTCTCTCTATCATCTTAAGAAACTTAGCAGTATCTGTGTCCTTCTAAGCACAAGCATTATTGCACCAATAACAAGTGAAGTCCCGACGAAGCAAGCAAATCTTTAACTAATTAAGAATTAAGCTGTTTCATATTGTTCACTATTTGGTTACCTTTCATTTGGTGAATGCTATCAAGATCTTTCTCCTTCCCCAATTTCCTTGTTCTGGAAATGATATCTCAAAAATAATCATAGAACTCTATTTTTGATCATCGTAACATTTCAGCTATGAGACTTACAATTTGCTCTGTTAAAAATAGAAAAATACATCTGCTTTCAGTCTAGAGGGCTATTAATGGAATATGGATGATTAAGTAGAGGTACTTACACATAGAATACAGCCTTGCCTGAAAACAAAATGATGAGGTAATCTGAAAGAAAACTCCACAACTAGTTTAAAAAATGTGGAGGTTAAGTCAGTTAAGAAATTTGTATGAACTAAATGCAAATATGAAATAATAATATCACTATAGTAGTCTTGATAGTATCTTTTCCTTTTTGTAGTGGTTATATGAAGTCACAGCAGTTTTCCATGCCTAACAGAAATGCAATTCCCTTTTTTAAATTTTCCTAGAACAATGTAAAAGAGAGAAGAAAACGGTAAAAACCAAATAATTGTTTTCTTCTTTACAATATGACAGAAAGTGCAATCAAAAGTACTGAAATGCTAATGAAGGAATAAAATACAGCAATTGAATGGTAATGGCCTTTCATTGAATGCCAACTAGCTAGAGTTAGGGATCTGTTGCAAGAGCACAATGATTATTGCAATGCAGAGAATTTAACAGAAAATGCAGAATATCGGGAACATGTTGTCGAATCTTTGCTTTAAGATACAAAGAAATCGCCAACAAATCCATAGTATTTATAAGCAGTTTACTGATAAATCCTGGAAATAAAATTATCTCTCCTCAGCTAAGCCTCTGATCTACAATTATTTATACCATCAAAATAGGTCTTCCATTTCCCTGAGTATACCTGGATACAAACACATTTGCAAAGATGACTGACTCCATCTTGAAAGAATAACAGTCTGTTACCATAAATCACATTGCAACTAAATCTTGTAAGTCATTATCATTTTACTGCTAGTGGCAGAAGGGAAGAGACACAAATAATGTCATTTCAGAAGTGAAAAGGAGTAAAATAAGCTGAAATCGCACAGAACTACTGCCAATCATGTAGCTACCACTAAAGTCATCCTACTGTATTGCAGAGCTTGGATAGTCTTTTGCTTTTGAGTCGTTAGTAAATCTATCTAACCATTTTTTTGCTCCCAGTGACAGCTCTCAAGTCTGGTCAACTTCCATTTTTGCTGACAGCTATAGCTTTTTTTTCTGCTTCTAAGGAGAACAATTAGTCATAAGTAAGAAGCAGGGAACAGTTGACGTAGTGTAGATAAATCAATGAAATCTGTATCAGGCCATTTGATCATCTTATTCTGCTTGTATCCAGAATCTTATGTACCTACCTTACTAGTGTATTTCTGTAATTCCCAACGTTTATGCCTATAAGAGTTCATCTATTATCTGTGAAGCAGAGGTTACATATCAGCTGGTTTTAACTCATTATAGGTTATAAAGCTGTAAAATTCTACTACAAAGAATACTTAATGAAAGATATATTTATTGAATTTTATGAAAAGTGACAAGTTATCCAACAGCACTCTCATATATGTGCATAACACAATAGCTAACATTTTATTTTAGAACTGCTGTCCAATTGAGATGCCAATAATTTTTCCTCTATATAAATATAATTATAGATATAAAGGATAGCAAAATATTAATAATGTTTACAGACTAATTGGAATCACAAAATTTGTGAAGGTATTTGAAATGTTATTATTGGATCATTTTCAAACTCTTTTTCTGGACTATGAAACTATCATTTGCATTTTATGTCTCATTTTAATACCATCATCCAAATGTTCCTCACCAATATCAGTAAGTGCAAGAATACTGAAAAGTGCCCTTCAAAATGTAATTTAAATCTTCTTCCTAATGTGACTTAAAAACATTAGAAAAAGTTCATTAAAGTCTTCAAAACAACTTGCCACTTTTTGAAGAAGAAGACAAAAAAAAAGTCCAAACCTGACAGTCAAATGTCATTAAACATTATCAGAAAAAATGGTTGGAAAAAAGTCTCAACAGCTTTCATTGCTCCTTTTATTTGTATTGCAATGCCCCCTGCAGGTATAAAAGTTCCTCTGTTCCTCCATAGCATTTTCTTTAGCTCTTTGACTGGAACATCTCATCTGAGAAACACAACTTCTAAACCCCTTACTAATTGCAAAACATTGCTTGAATCACAGAGAAAACAGAAGGCAGAGGAAAAGAAACCAAAACAACTTCATAAATGCTGTATCTTGGATGGAGAAGGCTATATGCAGAAGACAGAGAAAAATACACCTTGCAGAGGTTAGTGAAAAATTGTCTCCTGGCCTGTACTCTAAGTCTCAAGGGGTTCAAACTGGAAAAGAATATGATGGTCTTCTAATGCAATTTGAATTCAAAACTTTTGATCTCAGCCTTAAATTAACTACATGATATTATTTTTCTTAAACGAATACAAGAGAAAAAGTAAATGAGGTCTGTCAGAATGGGAGATTTTGTGAACTACCCACCACTATCAATATATTTTAAGCATAAACACAGACCACTGACTTTATATGACTATGAGTATATTGTAGAACATTGACAAATAATGGATGCTTATACTTCTTTGACAGGTTTCAGACAGGGAGCTATGGAGCAGATAATCAAAAAGACTGAGAAGGCAATGGGAACCTCTGAAACCCAGGTGTGGTCCTGATGCCCCTCAACAGCAGTTACGCTGGTATGAATAGAGTGATTATTTGTCTATACCAATTGCCTTATTAAAATTAGGTAATTTGAGGTATTTGTGGAAATTGTTCAGAGATTAGTAGCTTGATTAAGGAAGAATGTCAAAAAAGGGAGAAATTGAAGCGATTTTACAGCTGTAGGCAGGTAATATTTGACTGTATTAGTTGACTCATGTTTCTTACTGTGTTAAACTCTAGAAGGATGTTAAGCAGAAGCTCCCTGAACTAATTAAAACCTACTCAGACCAGATAGGGCATAGCTGAGACAAGGATTGGATACAAATGGATACAGTGAGTTTTTTCCATTGTTGTAGAACAGTTTCAATGTAAGGACTGAATATACAGATTTCACAGCTCAAAGTGATAACTGGCAGAAGTTATCTTGCTCTAGAATGATCATACAGCACTGGCACTTTGGAACTTGTTATTTTCTTAAAAATTAGAAATCTAGTTCCATAATATCCTTGACTTGGTTTAATTTAAAATAATAATTTTTTAAGTCAAAATAGTAAAGCAGAGCAAAATGGAACTTCAATAAAGATTATGCAGATGTATAAACTTTCAGAACATCCATTGATGTAGCCTTAAGGTCGTATTTCTAAAGTAAAACAGCATTCCTTCCTGCTACAGTATAAGGTCCAAGCTACTACAGTCTTAAAAGTGTGTCATACCCTGATCAATTTCTGACATCAAAATAAGAAATAACTGCTGTTATTTCTGATGTTAGTTGGCCTTAATATTAAGGGGGTATTTTTTTAATAGATACATAGTGAAAATGTTACAACAGAATCAATGTTGTGTTTTCCTTCAAAGTTTGGTTGTCTTTTGTCTTACAAATTTACAGCATCATGAAAGTTTTTCACTTCTAAACCACAGAAATTAGGCTGGCAGAGGTCAATTGTACAGAAGAGATAAATATAATAGGAGATACACAAGCCTGCAATCAAATTCGGTAAACAAAATTTATCCCAAGAACACTACCATGTGGATCGAACTATTCTAAGAGCAGGCTAAAATAATAGAGGTTTCTCCAGTTTAAGGATATTTGCACCTCATAGATCGAGCCAAGTATATGCAAATCTCTTCATCTTGTACAACTCATAACTGCAAGATTTGGATTATTTCCTCCTGGATTCACATGATTTGAAAGCATTAATATCCAGAAACTGTCAAAATATTATTTGTCAATCTTAATTTAAAATTTATTAAATCAGATTCTAAAGGATAAGCAAAATTATTTTGTAGTAAAAAAGCCTGAAGGAAAAGGTAGAAAAATTATTATTAGTAAAAAAAAGTAATATAAAAGAAGAAGATTTTTGCCTCAGATAGTTGCAAGAATGTCACAGGTTTTTGCTGAGTGAACTCGATCTTTTGTAGCACAAAGTCTAGATGGCCACATGAAAGGTTCACAGCATTTCACTATCCGACAGTTTGCTCTTCAAAAACTTCCAGTTGCATGCATACTACCTGAACACGGACTGTCATAGTTACAGTTAATCAAAACTGTAATTGGGTCAAAGAGAGAGATATTGCAAACAAACAGCAACTGAAAAACATAATTCCTCTTAGAGTTCATCTAACTCCCATCAAAACATCAGTCCGTGTATATGCTGATTTAAAAGAGTGGTGTCACAGCCTTTGTCCATGATGATCTCATCCAGGTTACAAGAGTACAAGCGCTGCCTTCATTTTTCCAGTGACAAGAGTTTTACCTTGTGGTTTAGTTTGGTTAAACCATGACATAAAATCAAAGAATTCTTTATGGTCAGTTATCACTTTTGAAAGAATTAAGGCCATTTAAATGTAACTGAAGGTTTTCTTGAGTTTTACACATTCTTGCAAAAGTGCACAGAATGATGACTTTGGAATAGTATAATTCCAAAGCTATAGTTTTATTATTCATCAAATAAACTGAGCTTTATACTGCTTACAGAAACAGAATGCGTCAATGAGCCTTCAATATGCATTTGAAGGCAGCATACCTATAAAAACATCTCACTGATTGAAAGGAAATAAAAATGTAATTCTCTTCTTCCTCACCTTCCATGGAATCTCATGCAATCAGAGAAGCAGAGACAGCCCATCTTCCAAAATCAAGAGCTATTTATTCACCCATTCTGTACATGATGGAGGCACGTAAACCAAAGCTATTTTTACATCTCTTCAAAAAATTATATATAAACTTGTATAAGATGTTCATCGGGGACTCTAATGCTGAGCTGTTATTACTCCTTCTGTGTACCCTGTAAGCATCTGACATTTATCATGAGGATTGTGACCATGAAGATTGTCTAGTACTTTGAAACTAGCAAGAGTTATCTGTTCACAACACAATTGTGACAGAAGAGAATGGGGTGGGAGGGGCGCAGTTCGTCACTAACACTTTCAGCGAGGAGAAATGTTCGTTCAGTAAGGACAAAGGGAAAGCTTGAAATGAAATATTTTTTGCTTAAAGAGTTAGTTTCATGCTTATTTAACCATCTGAACTTATGTGTTACTTTCAATAGCTCAGATTGAAATTATTAATAAAAAAACTGTCACCCATCTCTGATAATGACTCCAGGAAAGTATTTGTACATTCCATTTAGTATTATTGCTCTAGTCTAACAAATGCTTGGGGAAATCTATTCAATGATTTATAAATTACAAAAGAATGAATTTTAAATGAAATTTTTACTCATTAATAGATTTATTGAATATTTAGGGAATTTTTTTTGTCATTACCAAAATCAATGGGAAATACCCCAAAATACAGTTTTTGAAACTATGTTCAGTTCCAGAAGGTTATTATTATTATAGCATATTTCACCCGTGGTTTCCCAAGTTGGACTTCTTTTGCAACAAAAAATTAATAAATTCAATTGCTTGGAAATTAGACTACTATCAAATATGAAAACATATTAAAAAGGGTGACTGTCAGTAACTCGGAGCAAAATATTCCAATAGTAAGCCATATTCAGAAATCCTGCATTCAGAACACCTAATTGCCAGAAGAAGACAGATCTATGGCATTTAAAATCTGTCATAAATTAGCAAATTATACTGTACTGTGATATTTTAAGTGTGCTTGTAGGAAAGAAATATATTATTTCAAACTTCACCTGTAAGAATTCCTGCACCCTGAAATTAATTTGTTGTTCCCAAAGTGCTCCAGTCCCCCACAGGCTTCCCAGATTTGACAGGCCCTGTCCGAGGATGAGAAGGGTCTGAACTGAAAAGTAAGAAGTCCTTGCTCATGAGCAGACCACTTTGCTCCTGCTTAGAATTCTCGAGAAGCAGAATCAGAGAATTATCATTCAATTGCAGCTCCTGTGTCTTGCTGCCACAAGTAACCCGGATTCAGAGAAACATGACCCTGTCCTTGGTCTACAGTGGAAAACACTAGGAGGCTGCTCATGCAGCATCTATGAAGCTTGTGCAAAGGCTCCCGAGGATACACAGCAAGAGAATACAGTCAGACAGGACTGCCAGGCAAAGACACTGGAATTTTTCAACCAGTTATTTTTACCTATTCATTCAAATGAACACTTACTTAGAAAAAATTCTCAGGATGGCATTTCTGGTAGACAAGTGTGGCCTTCCCTCAAGTAGCTTCATGTTTAGACAGTGGTCTTCATTCTAAGCCCAGCTCTGCCCGATCTGGAACAGATTTCAACTCATATGAGAGCTTTTTATCACTCAGTTATTTCAGGATAGGTCTATTTCCACAGTTTCTGTTCTAACTAAGCTATTTCAATGCTTACTGAATTGAAGGGAGATGGGAAATAATATGACCAAATCGGAATTTTTCTATGTCTATAATTCATATCTTAGAAATATTTATAAAACACTAGCACTGACAACATAAGTTAACTGAGGAAGAAGAGTTCTTTCACCCTTTTCATACAAGTCTTACTTAGACTGTCATAACTTAATCTTTCCTATTCCCCTGCAGCAAGCTTTCCACTTTTGTCAGGATACCTTAAGTCAGGCAGAAAACACTATTACTAAATAACATTACACCAAACCCCTTGCTTTGTCAGGTTAAAAGCTTGATCTCCCAGTAGATAATGATATCAAAATAATCACACCTTGTTCACTTTTACCTCTCAGGACGATTCAGCGAATCTATCAGAAAATGTTACCACAGCAGTAATGGTTAGTAAAGGTATTCCAGAGAGTGGTAGATTCAATTTTTCTATTTTTTGAGATATCGGATAGTTTAAAGTATGATATTTAACACATTTTTCTGTCTCACTTCAGTTCCTCACTAAATTCCTTTGAGTCTAGTAACGGTTATTGGTTTGTAATCATGATTGGAAATTGAACGACATACACAAAATCCTCAGTACATGAACTTCGGGCAGGTTGCTTTGAAGGACTGACATGTTACATCTACTTTTACTGCCTTTTTAAACTATTAATTGCATGAATGTAACCCATTTACAGAGATGTGTCTATCACAAGATCTCCCAGTCATTTAAATAGATACTTGCTATAAAAGACTGATGGTAGAAAGCCAAGAAAGGGAGGGTCCAAAACCTAATCCTACTTATAGCCTCATTCTGTCTCTATCATGAGTACAAATTTAATCTGACCTTTATGTACTACAGTAATGTAGGAAGAGCTTAAGTTAGTGTTGGTCTTATGCAAATGTTGTTCAATAGCTTTTAATGATACTGCCAAGCATCATTACAATAATGTCTTTTGCTCATTTTACAGTGGTGGAGATGATTTTAGCTATTAAAGTTAACTGGCATAAAATAAAAAGTGAAATGCAGAGCTGACGGAGCTGTGGGGTTAAAGCAGAACACAGAACAGATAGATGTGGTATTTTAAAAAACCACCCAATACCATATGTGCCAAAGTAGATCAAAAGATGAATTGGAATTCCAATAATTTTGTTTTATATATGTCTACAGAATCTCTTATTCATCCTCGCCATGCCCTTTCCTATTGCCCTGCTCAGTAAATTTTCTCTTATTTTGAACTGAACTTGCCACAATTCCTTCTAAACAGGTTATTTTTAGATAATGTCTTGTCAGAGAAAATCAACAAATAATTTTCTTCTCACAGTCTTGTACCATCTCAGTCAGAAAAGGAACATTTAAGTTAAATGTCATAGTTAATAGTACCTGCAGAAAGCACACAGAGATCATGGGCTCTTGAGGTGTGTTACCCAGTGAAGGAGAGAATAAGTCACTTTGGTTACTAAATGCCATTTGTGAGCACTTTGAGGCTCTGTCAACTCATCCTCTTCTGTCTGCATGGAAAGAGAAAGCTGTGTTTTCACAACGATATAAGACAGTAGGTCATATGGAGATCAAAAGTGGCCCCAAAAATATGAAGTGATCATTTATGTCCTTACTCAAGGAGTCGTGACTTTTTCTTCAATTACTTGTTTGTATTCTTCCAAATATCAAATTCCCATATAAGTAGAGGAATCAAAGTCTTACCTGTTCTTTTTACCTTTCTTTGTGTATAAGCAGAAAACAAAGATGAAAATGCTTTAGTATATTTTAAAAGCTCTGTTTTAACATCTAAACATTTTTTATGTCTACAAACTCAGTTATGCCCTTTTTAATTCTGAATCAGTAGCATAAAGAATTAATGGGGCCTAACTTTTTATTTAAACCAATAGTTCATTTAGATAAATTTTCTTTACTGTTCTTGCGAGGACAAAAGCTTGATAGAGACTAATAAAATGATAGAAAGCATATTACAAAAAAAAAAACCAAGTGGTAATTTAATCAGTCATTGAAAGACAAATGTTACAAGCAACACTATTTTTAGAAATGTCACATTTAGAAAGGTTAAATGTAGTAGATACATGGGAAATACTTCCAAAGAGATATGATGTAAGCATATTCATTAAGTTTTCCAGTGTACATACCTTCACTTGGTTTAACATGTGAAATATAAAGAAGCCAAGATAAAACAATGGGAAGGTGAGATAAAGGGTCGAAAGTGGACAGATGGTAAAAGGACGAAAAACCATGAAAAATGACTTCTGTTAACTGCACATACAACTCATTCTACAGTACAGAGAAACTGTCAGTAGTATAAAGATTTTAAAATATTCCATTACATGTATAAATTATTTTTCCAGGATGGGGAAAAAAAAGATAATTTCATAGGGAATCAGGAAAAAATATAATATTAATCTGCTAAAGCTTAAGTATGAGGGACTGTGAAAGATGCAAAATCCCCAACTACCTGCATATTGAACTGGAACTTAGAAAGCAATGGTAGCCTACACATCAACAGTGACGACTGTGAGCTCTCACTGTTTACATTGTTCTCATTCCTGTACTGAATTACAGTTACTTACATTTTACAGAAGAAAAAACGAACCAACATCTACAGAAGGGTTTTCAGAGGAAGTGGTAGGGAGAAGAGGACAAAATCACAGATAAAGAATGGTTTTCATTAAAGATCATCTAGTTTTCCTCTGCTCCCACCATAGGCAGGGACATCTTTCACTAGATCAGGTTGCTCAAGTCCTCATCCAACCGGAACTTGAACACTTCCAGGCATCGAGCATCCACAGCTTTTGTGGGCAACATGTTCATAGGCATGGCAGCTGTGAATCTGAACAAAGAAATTCCCATAGGCCAGGGATGTCAAACACAAGGCCCATAGGCTGAATCCAGCCTTTCACCTTGTTTCTACCTGGTGGCAGCACCAAGCTCCTTGCCTCTACGCTCCTGCCAGTGCGCTGGTCACGTGTGCAGTGTGTGTGATGCACGTTACGCTGCAGGAGCAGGAGAATGGCGGCAGCTGTGAGTTTGACACCCCTATCATAGGCTGTGACAAAAGCAAAGAGATGGACTGTAAAAATAGACACTTTAAATACTTGTTAGGAAATGAGACAAATTGTGAGCAGACAGAATGATTTAACTTCAATGTGCCATTCTCCTTCTATGGTGTCCATTTTTCTGACTAAATTTTCTATTTAATGGATGACTTCAGGTTTTGCTCTCTGGCTTCAAGACAGTAATTCATCTCACCTCAGAATTTCAAGTGATGGCAGACTCAGCATTTGGCAGCCAAATGAGTCTACACCGTTGCCAGGACAGAGGATCCTTCTGCCAAACTTCAATCATTTTTCTTTGAGGTGGTTTTCTTAGTCTTTCCTCAATGTCAATAAATAAAACTAAGCCGTTTCAGAGAACGATTCATTTAACATATTTTTAAAGTCTACACTGGGTCGAAATTAATTCCTTCCAAAAAATGTCTATTTCTCTTCACTGACCAGTGGCACAGCTTAGAATGACTAGCTCAAATATCCATGTCTAGACTGTAGCCCACGCCTGCACTCCTTTGATGAAGCCCACCCAAGATGTCAGAAACTAAGAAAACATGACTGTCTATTTATATGAAAACAAATAAACAAAAAGTCACCAGGCCTTTTATGAGCTATATCAACCTTTATGAAAGATAACTCAATATCAAAAAACACCCATGCCTTTGGGTTGAAGAAAATCTTTTATCTGGAGGAGATTAAAGAACCAAGAGCAATTTTCGATTGCCCAATAAAATCTTTATTGTCACTTAGGTCTTTGTCTTCAGCAAAACCAAAATAGAAAATGATATAGCACAATCCCTTGATTATAGTGAACATACCTTTTTATTATTTTTATTTAGAAAAGATTTGCATTTCAGATTTCTGCTTGACTCCTTGGCCAGATCACGTGTACTACGGAAGTGAGAACTGGAAAAGTCAAATGCCTTGTACTTAGACAAAATTGAACTATGAGGGCAAGGCAAACAGCAGTGCCACCTACTGTTTATAGGCTTGAACTACAGGAACTTCCAAGAACTGGGTCCAGGTACCTTATGTATGTTTTACAGCGGAAAGTTCACTTAGGAAAGGAATTAGCCTCTGTGACTGACACAGAGTAATTTTAAAGAAATAGTTTAAAAACAAAATTAAAGACAAATAGCTGTGCATGGGTGAGATAAATGTCTTCCATGTCTGTCTTGTTTTTTCATGCAAATTATTCCAGTTAGGGAAATAGGAAATTTTAAAACATTTTAAAATTAAGGGATAAAGTGGGAAGGTGACTGATTTCACAGTCAAATGGTCCTTTGACTTACTGTATGATTTTGGAATTTATCAGCTGCACTTGGGCTTCCTACACACACTCTCACTCACAACACACTTACATGGGCTTGCAGACTGAGGTACATCTAAAACTAATGATTTGTTCTCATATCGACAACTTACAGAAAATAATGTTATTTTCAGATTGATCGATAAAGGGAACATACAGTATTAGCAGATCTTATTTGGAGGAAATGTTTGTACTGACATGCTTAAAAAGGTACCCAGGAACAGCTCTTACTGTAGCAGTAGTGGGGTCCATCTGCACGAGAACTTCATAACCCCACAGTAAATCTTTGAGTCTGATTGCATTCATTCAGAATAAGGAACAGCACTTGCTAGGATGGAGCACAGAACCACAGATGCCAGGATAAGTGCACTGAGCTCATGCCTTAGCCCCTGGTAAGGATTTTCCTGCTGTCTTCCCAAATCCCTGCCCCTGACAACAGGCATGGGACAAGTGGAGCTGACCATAGAAAATAGTATGAAGGAAAAAGGTACTAGGTCCTTTGGGAAGTAAGGGTCATTTGTGGCTGCAGGGATGTTCTTTCAACTTACAACAACTAGCTAGCCTCCTCTTGTATTACTCAGATAATGAATAACCTACAGTGCTCGGTTTGTGTGTCAGTTCTCTTAAACATCAGTTGCGTTACATATGGGTGCACACACTCACTCCGGCCTATTTAAAAATTTTCTGTTGCAATCATCTTCACTGAAAAAAGCCTTAGAGGGACTCCCAAAGATACCATTCAAGAAAGCTACAAATTTCAGATTCCTCACCACTCTTGCAGAATGATTAAAATATGCCAGTTATATGCAAGTCCCTAAATGTAGGATACATGCTAATTGTTGAAGCCGCCTGACAGTGAGGCTTCTATGAGGTCCAACACAAGAAAGCTGAGACTGACCCTATAGCTTGGGAACCAAGAGTGAGAAGGGACAGTTATAGAACATGTTCTAACCTGTTGCAGTGAGACAAGGTTCACCTCCATCACTTCTCTCAGTATGAGTGGGTGCATGTTCAAATATAGACATTTTCTTATCCTTGGTTGGAAAATGTCAGTGCGCAAGAGCAAACAGCAAGTTAAGATGTAGTTTCTTGTGAAACTTAGAGAAATCTGCAATGAAAACTTTTCAATTATTGACAAAGACTTATGGTAGAGAGATTTCAAGAACAAGCTGATGCTCCAAGGAATCCATGTTTTGTTGGTAGAATATGTGAAAGCAAAAACAAAGGAGATGCTCAACGGCCTTTCAGAAAACGATCTGCAGAATTGCTTTGAACGTTGGCAGCATTGTATGCAGCTGTGTGTCAACTCAGAAGGGAACTATTTCAAAGGTGATTATAGTTGATTTTCTTAATTTGTTAAATAAATATAGGAACAATCTCAGGGTTTTTTGTGTTGGACCTTGTAATTCAATCATCTCAGGTACGGAAAGAAGATACGTAATTCAGAGTATGAATTGCTTCATCTTAAGATACAATATGAGCTGATTTAGCTTACTGGAAACAAATGTTAATATTTACCTTACATTAAACAAATAAAAGAACAATAAATTTTAGTCAAAATTAATAGGGAAGGAAAATTTTTAATTTGGAACTTTGAAAATGAAGAATTTAAATTCTTATTTCAATTTTCTTATTCTTATTTCACTACCAAAGATGCAGTTGTGGTGTTTTATATGTTTCCTACAGACTTGAAAAGAAGCTGGATAGAAACAGGAAAAAGCAATTAATTAAGAAAATAAATGCACTGACTGCAGTATTATCCTGGCATTTCATGTTCAATCTGCATTTTACCTTCACTTTTATTTACAGTCAAACTAAGTTTTTTTTTTTTCTTTTCCTGTAGGTTACATATATACATTTAAAAAGTACTTTTTCCCAAAACCTCTTTGGAAGTACATCTTAGAAATATTCCAGTCATGACTCAGTGACGCGCTAGATCTATTTTCACCTTGCCTTTCAATAAGGTGAACTCAATTTTGGTTTTAGTTTCCCTTTTTATTAAATATTTCAGTATCGTCACAGCTGGTTTCCAAGCCAGCTGTTGAACGTTGCCTTCTGAAAGCCTTTGCTACTGTTCTCTCCCATGAGCCCGAACACATCTTTGGTTAATACCTCCTTTCTCCCACAGCTCCTTAGTAGCTAGAAAATTCTGCCCTAACACCCCACCCTGTTTTGACTCTACAACGTCACCAGTCACCCTCCAAAATCAGTCGGGTTTTTTCTGGAAACAAGCTCACTTTTGGGGGGGGACAGTTCCTATGTTTTCTTTATCTATGAACTTATATCTCCTTTTCCTGTTTGGGCTCCTGCTCGAAACCTTAGCTGAGCACAACATGACTCTGCAAGCAGGATATATCCAGCTTAGAAGTACAAAAATTGTTTATAGATCATCATACACAAATAATATCAACTACATCAGGCATTAATATGCTCACTATCTTTTATATGACACACACAGGGTCTCGCCAGGCAGGCAAAAGTCAGCAGGAGAACGGGCAGTTCCTGCAGTTCCCTGGAGCGCAGCCACAGTTGTGTCATATTCTGACATCCTGTTTTTTCTTTATGATTTTATACTTGCCCATGTTGGTGCTTTTCTTTCTTACCCTTTTCTTACGCTGTCTGCAATTTCAGCTTTCTCATCTCACATGCATCTCCTCTTCTGAGAGTTTTTTTCCCACAACTCAGCAATTTCCTCAGAAGTCTGAGTTACAGTTACGCAGCTGCACAGTATCAGCAATGTGCCTAGTATCCTTAGAGAAGACTAATCAGACTTCAAGACAGAGGGAGTCACACTCCTCATCTTAGCACTGAGATGACTGTGATTACAGGAGGTAAGGAAATGGATTATTTATATGTGGCTACCAGTCAAACCTGTAGGTTTGAGTATTAGTTGCTCAAGTGTACCCCGTGAGAAAAGCTTATAATCTTCCTTGTGATACACCATTAGACATTTCTTCAGATCTTAATATACTGGAACAAATTATTACATTTTCTGGAACTTTTCAATCCATATATCAGCATTTGGATTCAGGCCAATTTGAACCAAGGTCAAAAAACTGCACTAAATCCTTTAATAATACCTATCCAGAATAAGAATCTTCCATCCTCCCTCCCCATGAAAATTTATTCAGCAGAGCTCACAGAAACGAGACATTCAGCAGGAGACCTAATTTTTAAATATATACCTTTCTGAACTATATGTATAACATCTTTGTCACTAATAAAAGAAGACTTTCATGTTAAGTTTCACTCCCAATGATATCTTTATATTTCTCCTCATTTTTTTCATGGAGGACTCAATTTGTGAAGTAAAAATTCAGTCTTACTGGCAAAGACATATTATGCTAGTCACACCACAAACTCACTTAATCGTGTTGACCAAAAATGTTAACAAATTTAAAGTCATATTCCCAAAAGTTCCTTTTGCTGCTGTAGCTTAGCCTGTTAAGGGAAATAATTTTACACACACTTCCAAATAACTTGTAATTTAATCACACTGGTTCTCCAAAATACCTATTCTGGAAAACACCATCTTGTAAAATCATTGAAATGTTTGTATAACTCATGCAACTTATTCTTAAGAAAATGACAGAGTATTACAAAGAACAATTATTAAAGAAGCAAAGAATGAAAGTTACATGTCATGCTATAAAAATGTTGAATATGGATAAACTTACCTAAACATGAACATGCAGTAGATAAAACAATCTTTGACAGGGGTAAGGGCCTGATCAAATCTAGCCACAGCAAAGGGAAAGGGAAAAGAGTGAGTTCAGATAGCGAGCCAAAAAAGTCTTATTTCTACCTTCTTTTAAGAGGGCTAAAGCAACACAAGTGTCAGCTGCTACATTTGAGAGACACTACTTCCATTTGCTGTTCTTGGCAATGACTTGCTTTGCCTATACTTAGAACTAGCTCTGATTAAAGGTTTAATTCTCACCAATTCAGAAAGCTTAATCTACACCACTTATTTTCCAGTTCATTAATAAATGAGGCACAGTACAGAAGGAACATGAAATTAACTAATGTACTTGAGTCTGCATCTGGAAGGAAGAGAATGAAAGGGTTCTTCTGCCATGTTTGTGACCTTTGTACCAAGTATCAATTTAGACACAAGTGTGATCCTAATGATAATACTGCCCACTACAAATTACATCTCTGTGTACAATTAAAGTGAGATTTTTTTTTTTCCATCACTAGGGCTCATCTGGCTTTCTCATCCAAAACCTTATCCTGGAAGTATGGGGAAAGAGTGCAGGATGATGAAAAGAGAAGCCCCACGGCTCTGTTTTGCAACTATTGCGTTTTAGCAGTTGAAAAGATGACTCAACAGTGCACAAACACCTTAGACAACAGAAGCTGTCAAGGTTCTCCCCAAAGAAACATCTGCACCCCCTTTTATCCCAAATCCACACCGGTCTTTCCCAAATTCCAGTAAAAAGTAAGAATAACGGATGCCAGAGGTGAAGGAGGCTAACCTGGGCAAAATCTAATATTTTTATCCCCAGCTAGTTCAGTTTTAACTCCCAGTCAGAGTCCCGGGAGAGTTCACACATCCACACTCTTCTCTCACAAGCATCTTTTCTCTCCTCAGTTTTATTCATCTGCTGCTGGCCACTTTCTCTCTCCATCTTAAATCTGTGAACCTTATGAGGTCCAACAAAGCCAAGTGCAAGCTCCTACACCTGGGTCAGGGCAAACCGTGGTTTCAGTATAGGATGGGAACAACGTGATCGAGAGCAGCCCTGCGGAGAAGGACTTCGGGGTGCTGATTGATGAGAAGCTCAACATGAGCTGGCAATATATGCTCACAGCCCAGAAGGCCAATGTCTTGGGCTGCATTAAAAGAAATGTGGCCAGCAGGTTGAGGGAGGTGATTCTCCCCCTCTAGTCCTCTCTTCTGCGACTCCACCTGGAGTATTGTGTCCAGTTCTGGAATCCCTATGTTGTGGTTTGGGATTTTTCCGAGGAATTTTTCTTCTTTTTGCCAATAAAGGGAATTTCAGCAGACGCGAGGGGGGATGGGGGGAGGACGTTTCCGGGGAAACCGGGACAGAGGTCGTGACGGGACATCCGTTTTCCTCTCGGACGGCAGTGGCGACAACGGCAGCGGCAGTCCCTGAGTGCATGCGGTTTGCAAGCTCTGAAGGAAAGATCACGGGTCATCTGAATCTTCCACAACTCCGGCAGAACTCGCACTAAGTTTCCATCTCCCTCCCCCGCCCTTCCCCGGCTGCGGGGGGGCCGCGCTTTCCCCGTGCAGGGCAGCGACTGCTCGCCAGCTCTTAAAGAGACCTGCATCGCAAGATTTTGGGTACAGGACTCAATCTATTTCTTAAGACTTTTAGGTTTTAGTTGTGATTAGTGTTGATCCTGTTTTGTATACACATATATTTGTAGCTAAGAACTGTTATCTCTTCTATTCAATTTTTTTTTCCTGATTAAAGATCTTTAATATCTGATAACATATCTTAGTTTTCATCTAAACTAAGACATCTTTTGGCGCCCAACGTGGGGCAGAGAGAGCAAAGAAGGATAACAGTTCTGGCATCATGATGTTTGTTGTGAGTTTCGAGTCCATATGGACCATGCTGTACTACATATTTGCTTTCTGTTGGTACAGAACTATGCCGAAAGGTCTGGCTGGCTTAATTCATCTGAGTGCAGCAGCCAGTAGAACTCAGATAGCTGTGATCGTTATCGAATTCTTATTTTGGGTCTATAGTGTTATGGATTCAGTGTCTATGGGTTTCATTTGGGATGTGTTCTTAAGGTTGTACTCCTGCACCAGCCCAAGCTGTTACATCTGGGGACCTAGTGATAATGTTACCTACTCTCAGGGAGGGACACAGGAGAGTGTTTCTTTTCAACCTGTTAATCTGTCACCTTTTAGGTTTGCTAGAACAGCTTTTGAGAAACTTAACCTTTTGCTAGATTCCAGGAATATCCTACCTTTGGTAAATTGTCTGCAAGTTGGTTTAATTATGATCTATCTTATGTATGAAGCCAGGAATAGGGGTGGTCAGGAATGCATCCAAAAGCAAGGAAAGAGAAAAAAGAAGAGAGAGAGTAAGACACCTGATGCTATGGTAGCTCAGGATGTGGATAAACCAGAGGAACAGTCTGAGCCGATGAAAGTTGTAGCTCAAGATGTGGATAAACCAGAGGAACAGTCTGAGCCAATGAAAGTTGCCCCTATCCAGAAAAGGAAATACAAGACCAAATCGGTTCGTCCAGTTGATGATGACGGGGAAGCGGAAGCGGGTCCTTCACATACTGCAGATCCAGAACCAGAGATTGTTACTGAATCGCTCTCTTATGACAACCTTCGTGGCTTGCGAAAGGACGTTACTCGACATGCAGATGAGCCTATCCTGACTTGGATGATCCGAGTGTGGGATCTTATGGGTGACAGTTTGCAACTTGATGGTTCTGAAGCCAAGTATTTAAAGGCTCTGGCCCGAGATACAGGTATTGAACAGGTATTTGTGAGGGAATCAAGACCCCTTTCATTCTGGGCAGGAGTTCTAGGCAGTGTGAGAGAGAGGTTCCCTCACAAAGATATCCTGCAGGCACATCATCTTAAGACAGCTTGGAAGACTGTGGAAGACGCGATTTTACGCCTGAGGGAAATGGCACTGCTAGAAATACTTTATGGAAGAGATGGGCAACCCCTCACCGACCCAGACAAGGTTAGATGCACACCAGAAATGTGGTGGAAGCTTTCCTGTGGTGCACCAGGTGCATTCTCCCATTATGTGGCGTCCATGTATTCGGAGCCAGATCAAGATTTGGTGGGTGTCGCAGCAGGTAAACTCAGGACATATGCGAAGATGGTCCATGGCCCCATGCAGGAACGTATCGCTGCGGTAGAAACAGCAATTGAGAGGATGGATAAGAGGATGGACAAGCAGCAAAAGGAGATTATGGAAACTCTTCAAAATCTTCAAGTGGCACCAGTGCGAATTAAAGCCTCTGGGTCCAGAGGTGGACACCTCCCGGCTAGGGGAAGAGAACAGACTTCACGGATGGATCTATGGTATTTCTTGGTTGACCATGGAGAAGATATGAGACGGTGGGACAGGAAACCTACCCATGCCCTGGCAGCCCGGGTACAAGAATTGAAGGAGAACGAGAAAAGAAAATCAGCAAAAGTAAGTGCAGTGCCAGTCTCCCAAGGATCTGACCCATTAGAGGGAACCTCCAAAATGTACCCATCACTAAAGAGTTGTTGTCACTGCAATGGCTGTTAGAGGGGCCCTGCCTCTGGCCAGGTAGAGGCACGGGACAACCGTGTCTATTGGACTGTGTGGATCCGGTGGCCTGGCACATCAGACCCACAAAAATACGAGGCTTTAGTTGATACTGGCACTCAATGTACGTTAATGCCATCAGGACATGTGGGCCCGGAAACTGTTGCTATTTCTGGGGTGACTGGGGGATCTCAAGAGCTGACTGTGTTGGAAGCTGAAGTGAGCTTGACCGGGAAAGACTGTCAAAAACACCCCATTGTTACTGGTCCGGCCGCCCCATGTATCCTGGGAATTGACTACCTCAGAAATGGCTATTTCAAGGATCCAAAGGGACATAGATGGGCTTTTGGAATAGCTGCTGTAGAGACAGAAGAGATTAAACAGCTAAAGTCACTGCCGGGTCTCTCTGAGAGTCCTTCTGCTGTCGGATTGTTGAAGGTTGAGGAACAATGGGTGCCAATTGCCACCACAACAGTGCATCGTCGACAATACCGAACGAACCGTGACTCTGTGGTTCCCATCCATAAGATGATCCGAGAACTGGAGCACCAAGGGGTGATTAGTAAGACTCACTCACCCTTCAACAGCCCCATTTGGCCTGTGCGTAAGTCTGATGGAGGATGGAGATTAACTGTGGACTATCGTGGCTTGAATGAGGTTACTCCACCGCTAAGCGCCGCTGTGCCAGACATGTTAGAACTTCAGTATGAACTGGAATCCAAGGCAGCGAAGTGGTACGCCACTATTGATATTGCTAATGCGTTCTTCTCCATTCCTCTAGCTGCAGAGTGCAGGCCACAGTTCGCCTTCACCTGGAGGGGCGTGCAATACACCTGGAACCGATTGCCCCAGGGGTGGAAACATAGTCCCACCATCTGTCATGGACTAATTCAAGAAGCACTAGAGAAAGGTGAGGCTCCAGAACATCTGCAGTATATCGACGACATCATTGTGTGGGGGGACACAGCAGAAGAGGTTTTTGAGAAAGGAAAGAAGATCATCCAGATTCTCTTGGAAGCTGGGTTTGCAATCAAACAGAGTAAAGTTAAGGGACCTGCCCAAGAAATACAGTTCCTGGGAGTGAAGTGGCAAGACGGACGTCGCCAGATTCCAACAGAAGTTATCAACAAGATCACAGCAATGTCTCCACCGACCAGCAAGAAGGAAACACAAGCATTCTTGGGTGCCATAGGTTTCTGGAGGATGCATATCCCGGAATACAGTCAGATCGTAAGCCCTCTCTACTTGGTAACCCGCAAGAAGAATGATTTCCACTGGGGCCCTGAACAACAGCAAGCTTTTGAGCAGATTAAGCGGGAGATTGCTCATGCTGTAGCCCTTGGACCGGTCAGGACAGGACCAGACGTGAAGAACGTGCTCTACTCTTCAGCCGGGAATAACGGTCTTTCATGGAGTCTTTGGCAGAAAATGCCTGGCGAATCTCGAGGCCGACCACTTGGATTCTGGAGTCGAGGCTACAGGGGATCTGAAGCCAAATACACTCCAACAGAGAAAGAGATCTTAGCTGCTTATGAAGGAGTTCAAGCTGCCTCAGAGGTAATTGGAACAGAAACTCAGCTCCTCCTGGCACCCCGATTACCAGTGCTAAGGTGGATGTTCAGTGGGCGGGCTGCCCCCACACATCATGCTACTGATGCTACCTGGAGCAAATGGGCTGCTCTTATCACACAACGCGCCCGTATTGGGAAACCAAATCGCCCTGGGATCCTGGAAATCATCACGAACTGGCCTGAAGGTGAGAACTTTGGTTTAGCAGATGAAGAGGAAGAAGAACAGGTAACACGTGCAGAGGAAGCGCCACCATACAATCAGTTGCCAAAAGAAGAAGTACGCTATGCCCTTTTTACGGATGGTTCCTGCCGCATTGTGGGGACAAATCGAAGATGGAAAGCAGCCGTGTGGAGCCCCACACGACAAGTTGCAGAAGCTATTGAGGGAAAAGGTGGATCAAGTCAATTTGCAGAACTCAAAGCTGTCCAATTGGCTTTGGACATTGCTGAACGAGAGAAGTGGCCGAAGCTTTACCTCTATACTGACTCTTGGATGGTGGCCAACGCATTGTGGGGATGGTTAGACCAATGGAAGAAAGCCAACTGGGAACGCAGAGGGAAACCCATCTGGGCTGCAGATATATGGCAAGATATCGCCACCCGTGCAGAGAAGCTGATCATGAGAGTCCGTCATGTGGATGCACACGTGCCCAAGGATCGAGCCAATGAGGAACATCACAACAACGAACACGCAGACCGAGCTGCACAAGTCAAGGTGTCACCAATAGATCTGGATTGGCAGCATAAAGGAGAGTTGTTTCTGGCTCGATGGGCCCATGATGCCTCAGGCCATCAGGGCAGAGATGCTACTTATAGATGGGCACGAGATCGAGGGGTGGATTTAACCATGGATGTTATCTCTCAGGTTATCCATGATTGTGAGACATGTGTTGCCATCAAACAGGCTAAGAGAGTGAAACCTTTATGGTATGGTGGACGTTGGGATAAGTATAAATATGGAGAGGCCTGGCAGGTTGATTATATCACCCTGCCGCAGACCCGCCAAGGTAAGCGCTATGTGCTCACCATGGTGGAAGCAACTACCGGATGGCTGGAGACATACCCAGTTCCTCACGCCACTGCTCGGAACACCATTCTAGGTCTGGAAAAGCAAGTCTTGTGGCGACATGGCACTCCAGAACGGATTGAGTCAGATAATGGAACTCATTTCAAGAATAGTTTAGTTACCACGTGGGCAAAGGAGCACGGCATTGAGTGGGTGTACCATATCCCCTACCATGCACCAGCTGCCGGGAAGGTTGAACGGTGTAATGGACTGTTGAAAAGCACTTTGAAGGCATTGGGTGGGGGGACTTTCAAACATTGGGACCAACATTTAGCAAAGGCTACATGGTTGGTCAACACTAGAGGCTCTGTCAATCGAGCCGGCCCTGCCCAGTCAGAATTCCTTCATACTGTAGATGGAGATAAAGTCCCTGTGATCCACCTGAGAGGTATGTTAGGGAAAACTGTTTGGGTTAAACCTGTCTCGAGTAAAGGCAAGCCCATTCGTGGGATTGTCTTTGCTCAAGGATCTGGTTGCACTTGGTGGGTGATGCAGGAAGATGGAAAAACACGATGTGTACCTCAAGGGGACCTTATCTTTGGATGAGTTGTTCATATTCTATGTGACTATCTGTATATGTATATAGTTGAAAATATGTATGTATAAATTTAAGTCTGATTGTTGGCATGGAAGAAAAATTCGGGGTGGATAATGTTGTGGTTTGGGATTTTTCCGAGGAATTTTTCTTCTTTTTGCCAATAAAGGGAATTTCAGCAGACGCGAGGGGGGATGGGGGGAGGACGTTTCCGGGGAAACCGGGACAGAGGTCGTGACGGGACATCCGTTTTCCTCTCGGACGGCAGTGGCGACAACGGCAGCGGCAGTCCCTGAGTGCATGCGGTTTGCAAGCTCTGAAGGAAAGATCACGGGTCATCTGAATCTTCCACAACTCCGGCAGAACTCGCACTAAGTTTCCATCTCCCTCCCCCGCCCTTCCCCGGCTGCGGGGGGGCCGCGCTTTCCCCGTGCAGGGCAGCGACTGCTCGCCAGCTCTTAAAGAGACCTGCATCGCAAGATTTTGGGTACAGGACTCAATCTATTTCTTAAGACTTTTAGGTTTTAGTTGTGATTAGTGTTGATCCCGTTTTGTATACACATATATTTGTAGCTAAGAACTGTTATCTCTTCTATTCAATTTTTTTTTCCTGATTAAAGATCTTTAATATCTGATAACATATCTTAGTTTTCATCTAAACTAAGACACCCTAAAATAAGGATATGGAACTTTTGGAAAGGGTCCAGAATAGGGCTATGAAGATTATCAAAGGGCTGGAGCACCTCTGCTATGAGAAGAGGCTGAAAGCATTGGGGTTATTCAGCCTGGAGAAGAGTAGGCTCTTAGGAGACCTCATCTCATAGCGGCCTTCTAGTACCTGAAGGGGGCCTGCAGGAAAGCTGGGGAGGGGACTTTTTACAAGAGGAAGTAGTGATAGGATGAGGGGGAATGGCTTTAAATTGGAAGGGGCAAGATTTAGATTAGACATGAGGAAGAAATTCTTCACACCGAGGCTGGTGAGGCACTGGCACAGGCTGCCCAGGGAAGCTGTGGTTGCTCCCTCCCTGGAAGCGTTCAGGGCCAGGCTGGATGGTGCCTTGAGCAGCCTGGTCTGCTGGGAGGTGTCCCTGCCCATGGCAGGGGGGGGTGGAACTGAGTGATCTTTAAGGTCCCTTCCAACCCAAACCATTCCGATTCCACGAGCTTGAATCCGTTTGCTGTGTTGACTTTGGTACACATGTGCAGAAGGCTGAGTGGACTCACTTTACTAAAACACAAAACCACATAAAAACTAAAAAAAGGAAAAAAATAAACCAACTTTATTGTCGCCCTGAAGCCAACCCTTCAGCAAGAGGATGCCCCTGCACGATGCGGAGGGACACACCCGCCCCCACTGACAGCCAAGCGACAGCTCACAGGGCGGCGGCGGGCGGGAAACGCGTCCCGCGGCCCTTCTCTCCCAGGAGGAGGCGGCCTGGGCTGGCTGGCTGGCACACCGCCACGCCCGCCAGCCAGGCGGCGGGGCCGACCATGGGCTCGCCTAGAGCGCTGCGCCACCCCTCGCAGGGGACCCCGAGGCGCACCCACTGCGTGTGCCGCCCGCCCGCCGCGAGGCTGCGCACGCGCGCGGGGCGGTGTCACGGGGCAGGGTCGTCCGCACCGCCGCTGCGCGCCGGGGCCGCCGCCAGTGGGGGGAGGTAGCGTGGCGGGGGTGGCCCGGCCGTGTCGCGGGCCTTGGCGCCAAGGCGAGCGCCCCCTCCGTGCCCTGCGCGGGCAGAGGCAGAGAGGGGCAGGAGGGACGGCGCGGGCCGCTCAGGCTGCGTTATCCGCCCCACCATGGGTGCGTAGATCCCCTCCCCCCGCCGTGGCTGCGTCAGATTCTTTCTCACCCCCGGGAGGGTTTGAAACAGGAGGGAAACAGGGAAAGATGGGTGGGGTTGTGGATATTGAGTTTAACATTTGAAGGGATGTGTCCCCCTAAAGCATCGCCCCGTCTGCCGCAGGTTTACAAGCTGAAACGACACCGTGACATTTCTTAATGCTGCAGGGGCTTCATTTGTGGCTTGAGTTTATGTATTTGTTAGATTTGTTAACTTTAAGTTTCCTATCTCACAGTTTCAGCTCAGTTTTGCTGTTTTTTATTCGTTTACTGACCACAGTGGAGGGAGGAAAAATCCAGTTGCGTATTAGGCGTCATCTCATGGCCCGCAGCGTGAAGCAGGAAACCCAAGGCTCCCGTAGCTATTGAGGTAACGTTTGAAGTTAGTGGCATTCCTCTGAGACCTCGCCTACACAGGATCACGCTGAGTTTGTTAGCACTGATAGGGAAATCGCCTGTTATTCTTTTCAAGGGAACAATTGCCTTTCCATATGTTAATTCTTTATGGTCACAATCTTGGGAGGTGTAAACCAGGTTTACATTTCGTTTGTGAGTCACTCGTACGATATCCCAGTAGGAGTATAGAAGATTAGAAGATTATAAGGCTTGCCTTGTACCAGCTGGCATGCTTGAGTTTTTATTACTAGGACTTTTACACCAGCACTTCATGTTTGTGAAGTTGCTTTGAAGCAACTGGAATGCTCTATGCACATTTTTCAGCTGAGGCAGTAGGAACAGTGTATTCATGTTGTAATTATAAGGGACAGTTTGTTCTTTGCGTTATTAGCAGTTTTAGCCCTTCCTGTTTCTGAAATGACTTTATGGTTGGTGAACACCACAGATGGAGGCTGCACAGAGAGAGAGTAGCTAGAGAAAAAAAGTTCTGCCTTGAACTTTTCATTGTCAAGTGAAGCAACTGTGAACGAACGCATCCATATTTTAGATTGTAATCCCTTGAAAGGTAAAGATAAGAGGCATTTGAAGGGGGCTGTGTTAGGTATCGGGGGCCTTGATGTGCAACTACCTTTAAACTGCTCTTTATTTCCTTTTTTTTCTTAATGTTTTTAAACAGGTTATGTTTAGAAGAGAAAGTTTCTACTGTGTAATTTGATGGTGTCCAAGCTGATAATTTCTTTGTAACTCCATGGTAAAAAAGCTTCTGAGAGTATTGATTTGGTTACCACATCCAGAGGTTACTTTTAACAAAAATGTGGACTGCTAAAAGCCTTTGTAGTGCTCAAATACCGTTGCTTAAGCTGAAAAAACGCAGACTGTATAGCTGCATGTTTCCAAAAACTCAGCAGTTCTGGACTGGAATTCTAAACTATTGTACCATAAGAGCACCGCATAAGAGAGATAAATTCCAGGTAAGTATTTTTTGTGGTGCTCTAGGTATAAGTGTTGTGCATGAGTACAGTGATGCTTTTGATCTTGGAACCGTATTTATGCCTTTAGTATATCAAAGGGACAGGCAGCAAGAAGCTGCAGGAGAATCAGTGTTTCAGAATGAATTTTTATTTCTGGTATTTTTAAGTTGCAGAGAAATTTTTTTGCAAGTTATGCTTCAGACAATACTGCATGATAACTGACAGGCTTATTAGTTAGAGAGACAGCTCTTTAGTGAAGACTAGGACCAGAGTTCTCTGGAAAAGCCTTTATTAATGCTATATTGCTCAAAGAAGAGGGAAAAAAGTTATAAATACCACAACATAATGGTTTCAACTAGTTTATTGGTATTAATCTGTTTAAGGATAAATAATATTCATCTTATGTTTGCCTGTTGTTTTCCTTTTAAATAGTAATATTTGACTGTATAACTGTAGGTTTCCAAAGTAAATGATAAACCATCTGTAGTAGATACAACAACGGCTACTAGTGCAGAGGGAACAAAAATAGCTACTGGAAGAAGTCCCAGTGCAGTACGGGATGGAAGTCAACATTCATTAGAAGGTATTGAACGTTTTGCCATCCTTTTCTTAAGAAGTCAGCCTTCTCTGTCCTCTGTAGACATTTTGTGCTAATGATCAAGATGTTCTAAGCTCTTAATTTGATAGTTTTGTATTGTGAATTGTTTATTTTTTAATTTTAAGACTGTTACACACAGTTTCTATAGTTTGTGAATACTCGTGTAGTTTTACTAAATGTCTTATTGGCTGAATTGGATTGTCCACTGATTATTTTGTAGTAGTATTTTTTAAAAGTTTTTTCTTCCACTTTATTGAATAAACTCTTAGCGTTTTTATTTCATGTGACTGAATAGATGCGAAACTTAGTTTTCCCCTTCTCTTGCTAGCAGCTGCAGTGACTGTTGAGTACAGTTTATTACATGGTTTCTTGTTTTGTGTGGGCCTTTTTTTGACTGGGGTAATCAATTTCTTGAATATTCACTGAAGGCTGCAAATGATCTGTCGTGCTAGTGAACTTTTTTCCTGCTATAAAACATGAAGAAACAAACATTTCTGTGAGCACTGATGTCTGAATCAGGTGAATTAGTAGTTACGATTATGACCTTTTTTTTCAGCAACACTGCCTAGCTAAACAGCTTTCCTTAACTTTGCTTATTTTGTCATTCCTAGCTAATAACTAATCCTCCCATGTGCTGCTGTGCGTCATACATTCTAGCTCCTGTGCTTCAGGGTGCTTTGTCACTGGCATTCTATGTATATTTGTTTTTGTTTGTAAAGATTTTTTCCTCAGTTGCTTTGGGCATTTTCAGTTTTTGTTTACAAATGGAATGACAGGGAAGTAGTTGTGACAGCGTAAGACACTGAGATCCATAATATTTATATAATTATATTGCTCAGGAAACAGCAGTATGAGAAACTGTTGTGCTATTTACTGTGCATGACAATTAGGAAGGCAGTACAAGCTACATTGTCCTGTACCATAATTTTGCTGTACAGATTTGTCTCCTTACATAGGTTCTCTTGTAGGTTTGCATTACAAACAGATGAGATACTGCTAGGTAAACAGAAATGCCCCCCTTCCCCAATATGTTTCAATCACCAGTGACTTTTTTTTTTTTTTTTTTAAATGCGAGAATCTTAAATTAGAACTCTTAGGTTTATGTTTATTCCTGAATGCTCCTGCATTATCTGTAAAGTAATGAAATCAAACAGCACGAATGTACTTCTGGATTCTTCTTGTACTTATCTTTTTTGTGCTTGTGTGGGTTTTTTTCTTGCAGACCACAGAAGCATACTTATGCCCTTAGCCAGTCAAAATTTTTATATTTTGAAATTTGCCATTCATGTAAGATGACATTTTTGAAAAGCAGCGGCAAATGCATTTGCTGTGTCCTATTTACATCATATCTCTACAGTGTATGCACTGTCCCGATGAAATGTACTTGTGCATGTTTTAAGATGCATTGAGATATTTTCCTAGCATACGCTAGATTGATTTAAGAGATTATATCTTCAGTGGGTAGAACTTGTTAAACCCTTTGAGAGTATTTGTACTGAATTCTTGTGCAACTGGTGTTTCATGCTGGTTTTGAGATAGCAAAATTTCTACTCTTTGCTCAGGCAGCTGTAAAATTGGTCTATGTCCAGATACGACTGTGCTCCTATATCTGGGACTCTGTAAGAAACTGGCAGAGAATAGTCTTACTATAGACTGTATGTCTTCTTGGGAGTTGTTATAACCCTGCTATTCTTTCTGGTCAAAAGAGCAGTGATCTACCAGATCATCAAGGCAAAAGACATGTTTGAATCACACTGTCTCTGAAATACACCATTTTAACTTGCAAATCAATTGTTGGCATGACATATTTGAAAGAATCAAAAGAAATGGGAAAGTTTGTATTTTAAAAGTATCTTGGTTTCCTATTTCTTGCATTTCTGGTTTTAAAGGACTTTGATCTAATGAATGCTTTCTTATCTTTTCCTCTTACTCAGAGATTCCTTTGAAACTGTAGTGAAGTACTGTACTCAAGTATTTTTCGATTTGATGTGTATCTGTCAAGTACCTAATGTAGACATGGGAACTGACCCTAATTAATAGAAACATAGCAACTTGATAACATAGCCATGCTGTTGCTACTTCTGATTTAAAGTTGTGTTGGGGAATCTGTAAGGGTACTGTTATCACATGCCACACAAATGTAGTGGATCAAATACTCAACCCAAACAAGCAACCTCCACCCGCCTCCCTGAGAAATTAAAAAAAAAAAAAAAAATATTGTTAGCTTCTTTTTATCTTGCATTCATTTCATCTTTTTGGACTTGAAATTAGTCTACTCTTCATGGAGTATGAGCCTAGCAGCACACTTCAATGATATTCCTTTACTTGAAATCATAGTGTTCTTTGTTCTTTTTGCATATTTGTCTCTCTGAATCATTTTGTAGTCAGAAGACTGTTGCGAATACTCATTCAGTAATTTCTGTCTCTTGGGCAGGGAGGTAAAGAAGGAGAGACAGAAGTATTAGGTGTTAAGAAATTAACTCTCATCAAAAAGTGAATGCCATATATCCAGACACTTGAGGACGGTGGTTACTCACAATAACTGATAATTAGATAGGACCAAAGTTCATATAAGAAAATGTCCTCATGAACCCTTGTAAGAGAAGGCGTGGACATCTGACTTTAGTCAGTATATTTTCAGTAGGTTTTGATCTAGGATTCAATCTCTTACGTTCACATAACCTCCTTTTCTGTTCTTCTTGCTTTAGAGAGAAAAGTACCAGCCAGTTTTTAATATATTGAAGTATGATAATCATCTACATTTGTAGGGATTTTTATTACTTTAGTTTTAAAAAATCCTTTAATCTAAAATTTCTTGCTGTAATTATGCTTTAGATACATAGTTTTCATCTTCTTTTGATTTGTGAATGTCTAAATGTTTTCCAGCAGGAATATCTTCCAGAATGCTTTGTAGATGAGTCTTGTAGAAGGTTTAGAGCTTGTATATGTGCATGTAAATAAGCATATATATGCTTGCTTTTATTTAAGTAAGCTTGTTATCTTAGTTGTGTTTCCTTATGTGTAATTCTTGGGATTTGTCAACTATTATTTGCTTGTTTGTTTTCTGACCAAGCAACTACATAAATGTGGTTCTTACTTTGTATAATGTTTCACGTTAGTTGTGGCTTGACTCTGAAATCTTTTGGACAAAAATGGGAGTTTGTTTTTATGTGCATACTTTTCTTGGTACTTAATAATGCAGTTGCATTAACTGACTTCCTAATTTGTAGAAGGCACATGAGCAGCAGCAGCAGTTGTTTAAACTACTGAGAGTTTAACTAGCCTCACAGAGAGCGCATCATGGCATCATACTTCAAAGTCTATTTTAGTTTTTTTTTCCTTCCTACTAAAAAAAGAATATCTTCAAAGTAGAATTGTTTTTTGTTTTCCAGTAAAATACTGAGTAAACTTTATTGTTAATTTTTGTGTAGTACATTTTTTTCTTTAAATTAAAAGCTCTATTCTTTTTAAAAGTAGTAACAGGATTTACTGTTTACTTCATTACAAATGCCTTTCATATGGCCACAGCAAGAGTCAACCTTAAATCCTATCAGCACAAATATGTTAGATATAAGTTATCAGTATTTGTACTTAAAAGTGGATATGGAAGCATTTCCAATGTGAAAGGGGTAAAGCATAATTGATAAAGTACCTTATGATAGTGTAATGTCTTAGCAGCATGACTGCTGCACTAAGTATTGCCTGGTAATATGAGATACATGCATATTCTTTTTTTTTTTTTTTTCATTATTTTTTTTTTAATTGTCATGAAAATAGTAAATCTAGTTAGACTCGTTCATGGTCTGATTTTACTCATGTTACGGGTAAAGCAGTTGAGTTTAGTATGTCTTTTTATCTAGTGGTCTTGAAAGCTTTTTTTTTATTCTCATCTTTCCCGCTCTTCCCATTTGCAAGCTTAGGAGGCAAATTAATGTGCACGTTTGCCGTATCAGAACAGATGCCAGTGTCTAGATGATTTCCAAAAAAAATGTTTCATTAGCTGTCTCATGAAGAACTAGAAAAATAAAGTATAATCCCGAGTATTAAGTTATTTTTTTTTAGTCACATTCATATTTATGTGTACCCAAATAAATGTAAGAATTTACTTTTAATTCAGTACTGAGATATTCTGTACAATATCTTGTATATGTGTAAAATATAAACTGGAATAGCTTGCTTTCATAATTGTAGTTAATTGCAGAGACAGAAGAGCTAATAAAATATACAGCTTTTTTATGTGTTAATGAACAGCCCTAAAGGATATTGAATTATGCTTCCTGTTGGCGTTTTTTGTTGAACTCTATCCTTGACACCTTAAGAGTGTGTGTGTGTGTTTTCATTTAGTGCTTTGTATTTGATTTCAGTGTTTTTATATTACCTTCTTATTAATAGAAGCCATAGTACGTTGTGCATTTTTCTTCTCTAAATAAGAAAGTACTGTAAATCAGAATTTATCTATTAATGTTTACTAATAATACAAGTAAGCAAATGAGCTCCAAAGGTGAAGGAAAAATTGCTTTCTTAGAGAGTTATGTTAGATTCAAGGCTATGTGTGTAAGGGGAGTGTGATGACACAGTAGCCAACAGTTTTATAATTTGATTTTTACTCTAGATGGCTAACAGTGGCTCTAGGTGGGTCTTTAGCAGCATTCTTTTACCACTTTTAAGTAGCTGCTTTTATTTTGCAGTCTTTTGACAAATTAGATGAAAACGTGCAATTATGTTGTATGTAGAGAGATATATAGTTATTGATTAATTAATTTTAGAGCTCTTCAATTTTGGAGATGCTAAACTACTACTGGTTAGGTGGTTTTGGTAATCAAAATATTTACTGTTATTGAATAAACTCCTTTTTGTTATTTAGATATAGTATGTTATGTGTTCTGTGGCAAAAGAACAGATGTATATTATAAGATAAAATTAACTGATCCTTTTTCTGACTGTGAAACTTTTTTTCCACAGCAAAGATGAAACATATCAATCTGTCATTTGCAGCTTGTGGGTTTCTGGGTATCTACCACTTGGGGGCAGCAGATGCTTTTTACAAGCATGGTAAGAAGTTACTGAAAGTTGTGAAAGCTTTTGCGGGAGCTTCTGCGGGATCACTGGCTGCCACTGTTTTATTAACAGTACCTGAAAACATGGAGGTAAATTAATAATCTCTTAGGTATAGGATATGATCATTCTCAAGTGATATTTTTTATATAATCATCTACCATTAAGTTTTTTAAAAATATTTTGGTTCTTATTTTTCTTCCTTCTTATAAGGAACAGGGCTCGTGCATGTGTTTTTGATTAACAAAATCTATTACTCATGGGCAGAAATGTTTTTGAGGCAAGTACTTTTTTTATGACAAATGTCTGTCATATAAACATTATATTTTAAGCTATGTAAATGTAATTGTGTATGTGTGTGACTGTTGAGTTGTATTCAACCAGATATACTTTAATGTATGAAAATGTGTACGCACTTAATCACTGTACATACAAAATTAATAATTGTTTTCTTGTCTAGAGATAGGCTTTGTTTAAGAAAATGTATAGCACAATCCTTTCATCCTTTTGTGAAAGGAGGTGAAAATGATAGATGTAGTATATTTTCACAAAGTCAAAGAACACCACACATCAGCTCAAATTTTTTCCTTGCTGTCTGTGCTTCATTAGACTAGTGCAAGGAGTGGCTTGTGCACCTCCTTTAGACTCAGTACGGTTCATGACTTAGAGTGGGGCTGCTGCTGTTGCCAGGGAGAATTAACCCTCACAGCGTTCTGTTCTGCCATGCTGCATACGTGTGTTTGGGTTTTTTCTCCAGAGGTGCTACCCTTTTCTCACCATGGATATGGTGTCACATAGACACACCAAAGTGATATTCAGAGGTTATTTTTACAGGTTCTGTGGTAGAGCATTAGCTTGTCTTTGTTTTTGCCCTTAGGTGAAGGCTGCTTTGGGCTCCAGAACTGTCTGTAGTTATTTTGCCTTAAGATATGTAGAGGATGAGGCCTTGCCAAAATACTAATACTTCTTTAATATTTTGAATTATAATAAACAGCATTATTGTGGGGGAAAAAAGGCTGTTAGTACAAAAAAAAAAGAGATTTTAGTCCTGAGCATCAAGTAACTTTCTCCAGGTCTCACTTGTTACAACTTCCACTGCATTTGATTCAAAAAAAATAGTCCCAGCCAATGCCACACTTCACTACTGATCTTTCTGTTTGTTTTTATTTTTTTATGGGATATGAACTTAGCTATACTTCTGTTGGTTTCAGCACTAAGTTATTCCCTGACCTCTTTCCAGTCCACCACCCCCAAGGTACATTCTTTATATGGTTTAGTATTAGGAAAGTTCCAGTCTGTTGTGAAAAGTACCTGACTTGTGTTCTGTTAAGGTGTTACTCCTTTTCTGCAGCCTTTGATCAGTATTTCAGTCCCAAGTTTGCCTGGTGTAATGCATAGCTCTGACATTAATTGGCTATATGGTGAGCACAATAGCCAGCCTTTTTTTAAGCCTCAGGAAATTTTTTTCTACTTATTCTAGGCTCTAGGTATATGCATTTTTTCCCAGCCTGGTACAGCTTACAAAAATCTTTCTAAGTAAAAAATATAAGAATGTTGGGGTTTTTTGTTTGTTTAATAATTTGGTTATGTTGTTTAAATGGAAAATTGATAGCTACTTTTTTGGAGGGGCTGGAGAAGGGAGGGGATAATTATTCCTAATGTTCATCAAATTTAAGTAAAGACAGTGTTGAATGTAATAAACTTTTCGTATCAATATAATTATATTTTTACCTTTATAACATTTCAAATGTGAAATATTTTATATCCACAAATATAGTTCTCGCATCAGCGTTTTGTGGTTTGGTTTTGGTTTTGGTTTGTTTGGTTTTTTTTTTTTCTCCCTAGAGATGGCTTTGTTAGACAAGCTATAATTAGCACTTTATCCATCACCTAGTCTCAGAGCTCTAGCACAAGCTTTCCTTATCTTGGAGAAAATGTAGCATTAAGGATTTCTTGTTTTGACTGTTGCTGTTCTAATATGACAGTTTGCAAATGTTTTTCAGTCATATCTTGGATTTTTGTCACTATCAAAAAGACTTGGGACTTGAGAATTCTAGGGAGGCTAATAGAGTTACAGATAAGTACCTGTTTATTTCAAAAGTACCTTGATCATGTTTGATGTCAAGTTTGCTTAACTCAGTACAAGTAGTTACAATTTGTCATGTTTAAAATCATGTCCTCAGTTACTATTAAAAATTTAGCTATATTGTTTAAAGCTTCTAGTACTAAAATTATAAATGATTGGTAGCTGTATGAAACTGTCCCTTTTGGCAGCAAGAATTCTGTGGTCTGTTTCTGTCAGTCACCTAGGTTTATATTCATCCAGCTCCCTGTGACTCAGCTCCATATCACTTCATTAAAGCATCTTAGACATGAACATAGTAGTTCTGAAGTGCTTCTGTGTAGGGTTGTGAGTTTTTTGTCTGTTTAGAGACAGAGGTGTCTGAATGTTACTCTTTCCAGCTGACTGACTACAGAAGAAGTCTTAACTGCCTAAAGTAGAATAAATTCCAAGTTTTGTTCTGTGTAAACTGGTTTTGTATATTTGAATTGACTTGGAACTGCCCATGTCAGGTACTACCTAGGGTAAAGGTTCAAGTCTAACCTACGTGAAATGAACTAGCACAGTGGTTGTTGCTTTCAGAGGTATGGACCTCTTAATCAACTTTTTTGATACGTTTATTTGAAGGCTATGTAGAGAAAGTGGATTCAAGAGCTACGTTTCTGTCTTTCACTTGGGTGAATGCTGTGTCATACAAGTGGTATGAGGAAATTAAACTGCTTCAACCAGCTTGTTTATGATCTTAAATTAATCCTCACTTCAACTCTTTCCTCCTTTTCTGTCCATTAAATCATAGAATCATAGAATTACTTGGGTTGGAAGGAACCCAAAAAGATAATCGAGTCCAATTCCTATCCCTACACAGGACAATCCCAACAATCACACCATGTGACTGAGGGCATTGTTCAAATGCTTCTTGAGTGCTGGCAGACTCAGTGCCATGACTGCTTCCCTTGGGAGCCGTTGCAGTGATCCACCACCTGCTGAGTGAAGAACCTCTTCCTAATATCCAATCTAAACCTCCCCTGGCACATCTTCCTGCTTTACCTCTAGTCCTGTCATAGGTCACAAGAGAGATGAGATCAGCGCCTGTTTCACCTCCCTCCCTTGTGAGAAGGCAGTAAACAGCTATGAGATCCCTTTTGTGTCTCCTTCAGGCTGAACAGACCAAGTGTCTTCAGCCATACTTTGCGCCTCAAATGTACACATTTTCTTCTTTCTTTTTTTTTTTTCCTTTTATGGTCACATCAATCTTTTATTTTGTTACTGGGAACATATTTATTACTCATGCAAGAAGCTGATAACCCAGGATCTCCAAATTATCTATAGATAATATAGATCTTTTTCTGTTTAAGCATATGATTATATAGGTGAATATAGGGATAATATATGTATTGCATACCAATTTTAAAAAATTGGATAAGATTGCATTTAGTTTTTTCCCCAAGGCCCTAAAATTGATAGAAAAGTCTACATGAAAGGATAAAAAAGGAAACAAGACTAATGAATAGTAAGTCTTAAGCATTCAGAGTCATAATTCATTGTTTCAGAATCTTTTGCTAAAAAATGCAACTTCCTTTCTTTACTCTCCTTTTGGAATTTGTATGGATCACACTTGAAGCTATTTTTCTGTAGTCTTTAACACTAGGCATTTCAACTTGCGCAAAAGAGGTTCTGAATGCAGTGGAATCTGTTGCCTAGTTTTCTTCAGTTATCTTTTCTTCCTTTCTCTTCCATCTTAGTATTAGATTCATTAAATACTTCTGTAGTATTTTAGTCATTAAATATGTGTGGTTGTTAGTATTAGTGAGTAGAAATTGTAGTAATTGTAATGTATTTCACGCTTACCGGCATCTTAAGGCACTTGTGTCTGGTTTTAGTACTGCAGAAGACTTCACACTTGAAATATAAATAAATGTTCTTGTAATGACATGGTTCACAAAACTGATATTTTAGTAGTGGTAACACAGAGGAAAATATCCTTTAACTTTGATTGTTAAAATGGTACTTTTGTGACAGTTTTTTAAATTACTAGTATTAGTGATCTTTTTTTCTTAAAACTTGTAAAAGAATCAACAGTTATGTGTATCTTGTTACAAACTAAGCACGCATGGGAAAATATTTTACTTGAATCTTTGAACTCTCTTATGATTAAAGCTTTAACTGCTAGTATGTTTCAGATACCATAGTTGAACATATTTCCCCTAACTAAAACATGCTTAATGGTTAATATTTTAATTTGCAGAAATGTAAGCAGTTTGCCTATGGATTTGCAGAGGAAGTTAGAAAATTGGACTTCGGTGCTGTAACACCTGGTTATGATTTTATGAAAACACTTAGGTACCTATCTGTAAGATCATTTTTCTGTCAAGCTCTTTACATGAAAATGGAGAGTGTGCATATTTTTTCTATGCTGTAAGGAGCTTTCATCCCTAGCATATTTGCCAAGTTTTTAAATAATGATGGTTAATAATGTTTAGCATTTTCTTTACTGTAGGGAAGGCATAGAGTCTATTCTTCCTTCTAATGCTCATGAGATGGCTGAGAAGCGGCTGTACGTGTCAGTCACAAACACCAAAAGTGGGAAAAATCACTTGGTTTCAAGTTTTGCCTCCAGGGAGGACCTCATTAAGGTAATGAAGTTGAATATTGCTGCTTTAAGTAAAAATGCTTGACTTTCTTCAGGGTTTAACAATGTGTTATTCACTGTACAATAAATCACTGCTTTGCTCAAATAATCACTTATGCTATTAATGGTGCTACAGCCCTAACATAAACAATGGAAGCAGAATTTGATCCTGCAGTTTCACAAATTTTGGTAACATTTGTTTTTGCTTGTGTTTCCTTCCTCTGATTTCAAAATACTGCCTTGTAGACAGCGTCTGTTCAGTAAGTAACAGGTTAATTAATGATTATGGTAGATGAGAATAAAATAGAGGGTCTCCAAATTTTTTAATGATTTGCTGGGTCTTTTTGCATCTCTTACTTCGTTATTACCATTTATATTATGTTTCATCACAAAAGAAAGTAAAGAAAAGAAAATTCCTGTCTTAAAAAATGAAAGAAAATCCAGTGCTTTCTACAAATCCTTGTGGAGAGCAGATATAATGTAATGTTATGTACCATATATAAACTGTATTTTAAATGTTGATAGAAAGCATATCTTTCACTGTTTATCTCTTCTTTTGAATGCCACTTTTTAAATTTGGATCCGAATTGTATACATAAGCTGATATGAAATCATAGGATGAATTCAGGTGCATGTAAAGCAAATATTCTTTCTAATAATTGATTTTATCTTAGTGGACAACATCATAAGATACAGCAGAATAAAGGAGGTAATAGAATAAGAAGGAATTCCTTCTTTCACTGTCCTTGTGGATGCTTAGAGTACATAAGAGATTGCTTGTAATTACAACACTTAAAGGGAAAAAAAAATTTCACCTGTTAACAAAATCTTGAAGTATGTTTTGGAAGTTTGCCTTTAGAGTTCATTTTTTAAACAATCCTGACTCTGTTATGTTATATATGGTCAATTAGTTTTCAAAATTTGTAGGATTTAATCATGCAAAGATAATTTTGCAAAAAAATTTATCTCAAATTATGCAGTGTTCTTTCTAGCTATGGTAGCCAGCAGAAATAGGCATGGAGATTATTATTCCATAGATTTATGGGGTTTTGCGGTGAAGATGGAATGGGTTGGAATAACTATAATAAAATTCAAAATAATTGCATATTGGAATAAATACACATTGTCTGTTTTTTTGCGATGCTTCTTGTGATACATAGCTGAACGCATGCACAAAAGCATGTATGTGTCATTTATGCAGCAGTCTGAATGTGGCCCTGATAGCATGGAGGACAGGGCTTCTTGGGTTATGTAATCATATTATGCCTCTCCTAGACATGATCTACTATATCTGAGGCCTGGATAAAGATACTACTGGCCAGAGAGTGTTTGATAACACAAAACTTCTGTACCCTCTGCCAGAAGTCTTTAAGCTTCCATGTGCGACTGGTTTCAGTGCTTAACAAATCTTATGGTTCCGAAGTTTTTAATGGTAAACTGAATATGTGTTGCCACGATTTTAAGCTCTCTTTCTTTTACTATTCCCGGTGGATGTGGAAAGGCAGTTAACAGTCCCCCACTTCTGAAGTAGTCTTACATATGTGATGACAGTCATCACCTACTGGTGTTCCTAGACTTGCTGTTGTTAAATTGAAGGTGACGGGGAAGAGGCACGATTGGTGTGCTTGTGAGGGAAGGAGGCGCAGAACACTGTTATATTTAGTTTGGGAGTGCTGTGGCAGAAAATGGGAGTCCAAACTGGTCTGTTAGTGCTAGGGGAGTACTGAAAGTGTTAGTCCCCTTCCCTCACTCTTCAGATTTAGTGGTTTTATAAAAGAGGTGACAGACATCTTGCAAAGATTGCACACTTTGGAGGGAACTTCTACTATTCACTCTCTTCCTTCATTAATTCTCTGAATTACTGAGATGGAGTTGAAGGAGAGAGGAGAAAAGGGAGTTGGGCAGGGGAAGGACCTGGTGTTGAGAACTTGAGAACCCTATAGGATGTCACTTTTGAAAATCTGGGGAGGAATGGATTCAAGGGGGACCTTATCTCATGTTTTTGTTGAGGGAAAGACCTGTTTGGTAGAGAAATGACTACAATTTCATACATGGAAAATAGGAAGAGAAAGCCTTTTTATCTGAGCTCAAACAAAACTCTGGTGTTCTAGATCACTGAGAAGAGAAATAGGCAAGAAAATAATTCTTATAAGTGAAAGTCAAAAGCCTTCATATAGAGCCTTAACCAAAACTTGTTAGGGGAGAAGTGTTCAGTACTGAAGGTGGCTTGTTTGTTGTAAAAATATGTTGTTCCACTAAAAAAAAGCTCAAGCATTTTCTTCCAAATCTCCATGGGCTATGTTTTTGTTTGGTTTTTTTGCACTCTTACCACCCTTCATAGTATATACTGTAATCTGTTCCCCAGGTTTGTCTCCTGCCACCATGCAAGCACATGGATGCATGTTAACTGCATTTAGCTGTATGAAAACTCATATATTGTACTTCCTTCACACATCTACTCCTTCTCTTTGAAATGCTGTGTAGTAGCTGCATGGATATATATATATTGGTGGACACATCGGTGTAAAGATACATATACACTGTTGTAGATGTTGCTGTGACTGGATAGAAATGTGTCCTGGTCTGAAAAAAAAACTTATAATTGAAAACTGCTGTAGACAGCTGTGCAGGCTTGCAATAGGTCACATAGTAATTTGTTAATACTTGAATGTATTAAATGCAAAGTATTGGACTGATAAAGATATACATGTGTGAATTTTCAGGCTGTTTGTAGTATTTTGGAAATTTTGAATTCTTAGAAAATCTGAAATATTAGAATATTAAGCACTATATAAATATGCTGTCAAGAGTGATTGGGTCATCTTCATTGAAAATGATCTTTATTGCCTTTTTTTTCAGCATATGCATGTTTTCTTTCTGCAGAATCATAGATTTATTTCACATTGTGTATGACTAAGTTCATGCTCTTTTGAGTTACATTAATCAGTGAGTGAGTTAATTTGTGATATTTTGTTTTGAGAGTTGTCACTGTGAAGTCATAAAACACCAAACCCTATTGAATAGTTTTAATTGCATTTTGGCATACCACAGCAAGGCATTTTGAGATTACAATGACTGCATGTAAAACTAATGTATTGACTGATTACTGTTATATTACTTAATATAGATAAATATGTATGAATGTATGTATTGGTTCTGATTCAGAATTACTTTGTGGCTTTTTCTTCAATTTTTTTCTTTATTCTTTCTGCTTTCTTTTCTCTAGGTCCTGCTAGCAAGTAGTTTTGTACCGGTATATGCAGGAATTAAGCCAGTGGAATACAAAGGAGAGGTAATTTTCCATTAAGGTTTGACTACCAACTTTTTCATTTTTATGTAAGAGCTTTTGAAACCCATTTTACTGAATGAACACTGCTATTATGTTTTGCCTGGGTGTTGTATTATTTACTGAAACACCTGTAGTCTCTTCTTACTGGACAGTTCTTGTTCCTGCCCAACTTTAGTTTTTACGTTTAGAAGTCAAATCAATGAATGTTTCACAAAAACTGTTTTTTCTGTTACCTGAAAGCTTGTTGTGATTCCCAAAGCTTCTTACTATGTTTGAAATAATAGGGTGAAAAGGGCTGTGGGGACTATTGAATGTGAGTATTTGTAGCTTCTGTTTCAGAAGCGTAAAAGAAATGTGAAACAGCAAATTTTATCTGAGAAAGTGAAGAAAAGTGTGGGGTGGAGGGACAAAGCAACCTTCCCTCAAATGGTGTTGGCTGTATATCCATGTGTAAAAGAGTAGATCTGTGTATCACCAGATAGGGGAGTTGACAATGAAAGGAGCAGCAAGTGGCAACAGTCTTTTGGTTGCATGAAGTCAAATGCAACACTGGGACAAATCTATACTTACAGAATTAAGAAGTTTGCTTTAAGCGAGAGTAAAGGACATAGCTGAGAGGGATCTGTAAAACCAAGTGCTGGACTTCAGAGATATCTTGAGAGCTTCTGAAGAACAAAAACTATAACCTGGGATAATGCTTCCTGAAACATTTGTAGCTCCTTTTACTTCCTTTCACTAAATTGGAAGATAGTAGTTTGAAGTTTGAAGACAAGTTTAATTTAGATATCATAAAGAACTATTATACTTCTTGTAGGAGGTTTTTTTGTGTTTTTTTTTTTTTTTTAAATTTTGTGACTTCCTGTGGCATTTCCAGTAATCCTGTGGGAAAGCTTGCATTATTTGACCATTTCATTATGATCACATATGTTATCACTTGGAGCAGAAAAACAGTTTTCTGCTTGATTGGTGCTGAAGTACTAGTACGATTTGTCATTTATAGTGTTCTGTGTTAACAAAACTTGAAGCTGATATCCTGGAATACTCATCTTTGGGAAGGTCAAACCCTTAAGAAACACTGAGGTGAATCTTACAGTATTATTTCTTACAGCTTTTCAACTTGCCTAGCTTTAGATGTCTGCATTAGTCAGTATCTTATGTAGTTGATGTATGTTTCCTTTATAATTAGTAGAGGAGAAGAAAGCACTTCTTCAGCGCGATTCAAATCAGTTGTAAATGCCTAATTTATGATAAGGTGAATCATGTGCTAGAAGTGTTTTCTCTCCCTTGACAATAAAAGAAGTGCAGAATGACTAATCTGACTGTAGATGGGTAAACTTCAGTGAGGTGCATCTGATCACCAGACCTCGTGTATGACATCACTGGATGCATCTAGCCAGTTGGCTAATGTTGTGTTTTGGATTATGCATGTAAGCACAGAAGGAAATATGAATGTATGAAATATATTGGAAAGATGTCACAGTTGTCCCTGCTTATACTGAGGTGGAATTTGCCTGTGGTTTCTGTGAAGTTCAGGCTTGTGCCCTTCAACTGCCCTGATAGTCAAGAAATGTACAGGGCTCTGCAAGAAATTAATTGATTGCTTTTGTTTTTTCTTTCTTATTCTTTCCTATACTCAGCTCTTAATGTCTGCTCTCTCTTATGCGCTATAGTTCACCTCCTTCCCATCTTTACCCTCAGCTTTCTGGCTATTGCTGTGTTATGCTGTGTATGTAAGAAGCCAAGAGGAGGGAACATGTTTGGTTGAGCTTGTGCAGTTAGTGTACCTGCACATACAGATTGTTGAAATCTTAGTTTGGATCGGAGTAATGTTTTAGAGGAGTATATATAATCTGATATGGTTCACACGTAACATTAACGATCTTATCTTTCATGTATGTGTTCACAGAAATTCTACATGCAGCATTTTGTTACTAGATTAACTAACAAGCCTTGTCAGTAGTTTGATAAATATTTACACATTTTGTCAAATGCTTATTGATTAAACTCTACATGTGTACATTGTCATAAATGCTTGATTTTTATGCCTTGCACTCAAGCCTATGCGTAGTATTCTGAGAAGAAAACTTGTAAGTTTCCTTGAGGGTGGGATAGAGGAGGCAGGGATAGGATGGATGACCTACTCAGTTATGAACCTACTGTACTAAGGTTGCTTTGAAAATATTCTTGTTTTCCAATAGAAGTGGGTTGATGGTGGCCTTACCAATAGCCTTCCTATCTTGCCTTTTGGAAGAACTGTGACGATTTCTCCTTTCAGTGGTCGAATAGATATCTGTCCACAAGATAAAGGACGTATGGATCTTTACGTTAAATTTGGAAAACAGGATATAATGGTGAGTTGCTTATTTATTGAATAACTTCAGAAGAAGAAAATGTAGTTGAGAAGTTAAGGTTATACTTATTTTTAAGTGTTTATTTTCTGCTAATATAAAACAATGATTTGGCATTTTCTGTTTTGGAAATGGAATGTAAAATTTCTTAAACACATAGGAAGGAAAATGTACAATAAATATTGAAAGATTGAAAAGCATTGATGTAGGACAATACTGAGCAAATTACCGCAGTCCATTAAATGTGAATAATCTAGACTTGCTTGGCCTACAGCAGAGTCTTTATGAGGCAAGGCAGGAAGACTTCTGTAGAATATCTCAAGAGGGGAAACTCTGGATCATCCATTCATACTTACTGAAATTAGCTGCTTTAGGTGAATTTAAAATACGTGTTGAGGTCGTACATTTAAAATGGTATACAATGACTTACTATCTCATTGCACAAGAGAGCTCATATTAATATTTTGAACATCTATGACTGCAAGATTTTTCCAGATTTTTGTTGGATGGCATGGAAACACTTTTGTATATTGAAAAATAGGCTAAGGCTGATTTTCATGGCCTGCTTTTCATTGTTGACATTTCTGGTTTTGCAGGCTTTGTCTCACAGACCGCTATATTGCTGCCTTTGACATGATGGAAGAGAAAATTGAATAGCAGTAGACCTAGCTGCCAAGAAAACTCCTTTAGAACAAAAAAAAAAGATTAGCAGTAATTGCTATTTTTTTTAAGTTTATTTCAGACAATTCTTAATATATTTTCTTAATTTGAGTAATTTTATCCTAAATAGAACAAATTACCGAGCCTTTGTAATGTTTCACAGAGGTATTTTAAACATAATAATATTTGGTAAATGATCATAAAGTATAAGATTATTTTCATATATATTCAAAATATGTACATTCACTTACTGTATAGTTCTTAGTTCTGATTTGTATCTAGAGCATCTAGAGCTGGTGATTAGATTAGATACAGAAATTTAATTGCAGAGCTGCATTGCTTCTAGGGACTTGGAAGCACACACTTGTGCAGAATCTCAAACAGCATTTAAAAAATTCCATTTGAAGTACTCTTAGCTTTTAGGGCCACAAAAATGTAAAATAGTACTTTCTTTTCAACAATATTATAATCTGTATAAAATGGAGTTGTGTATATTCATTTATCTGGATTGGAATGGGAACAGTTTTATATCTCTTGGAACGTACTCCATCTATTAGAATCAGAATTTGAATAACTGCTGCTTACCTCAACTAATGAAGACGGTTTTGATATTATCTTTCAGAATTGTGTATAATAAAGCATGTGGCTAAAGTATTAATCATATAAATGAAGCATTCAGAGTGTTATTAAATCTAATTATATTTATAGTTTTCTTGTAAACAATTTAATGTCTTTATTCAAGAACAAAGTTCTGAAATCTTCTTTTCACCATTGAAGTGACCACTTGAGATATTGAATAATTCTTAATTTGTCAGTGATACAAGCTACATCTATTGTTTAACATTGCCTGGGAATGTTCCAAATAATGTGGTTGCTCGCACTAGTAAGCTGTCAAAATATTGCCTTGTGCAAGCTTAGCATGTGTAAGCTACCACTCTGCCAGGCAGTTCTGGGAATGTTACTGAAGTTAAAATGTTTCGGAAACTTCAGTTTTACAGGTAGACAGTCTGTCTTGGAGGCTGCAGTGCACACTGCTTGTACCAGTTTGTCTTGGCTCTCAGCAGTGTACTTGGACATGGTTGATTTCCTAGTGTACACAAAGCAATGCTGGTCTTTTTGTTTTTACATACGTAACGTGAAACAGATAATAGGTAGCAATACAGTCAAGTATAGGTAAGTTGCTTTAATAAACTAATTTATAGCTTCTCACTCTGTTGCAGCTGTCTGTGGCCAACCTAGTAAGACTTAATCAAGCTTTCTTCCCACCAAACCAAGAGAAAATGGAATCACTGTACCAAAATGGATTTGATGATGCTGTACATTTCTTACTGAAAGAAAACTGGTTTGAATAGATGGTACATAGGAAATTAAAAAACATGATGGCTATCAAAACACAGCTACAGGCATCCTACAGAATATAAGGGATTCCTGCTCCATTTCCAGTTAATGGAAAGGAAAATCCCAATGGAATTGCATCTGCTGCTGAAAAGTTATCAGTTGTGTTCCAAAGACCTGTATGTGTCAGAGTGGAATTGTATTTGCCTGGTAGTTATCTTGTTTTGGGGAGTTCACGCTTAAATACATTCTGCTTCAGCTAAGGACTCGAGTGTGGGAGTTGCAGAAACTTCATTTATTCATAACTGCAGAAATTAGGAGTCTTTCGATGTTATTTAAGAGACAAATCAAGGTTCTACTTTAAAAGATTACAATCTGTATTGTTCACTTACTGTAACAGTTCTGCCTGCTAATTGGATCCTTGCAATATTAATGATCTAATACATATCTTGCAGTGTTCTAAGGACTGAACACTTAGCACTAGCCACAAGAAATAAAATATTTGCACTCTTATACTCTGTTGTTTCTTATTTTTTTAACATTAAAAGTTCTTCCTTTTTCAGTCAATGTGGTCTTTTAAAATTTGAAATACTACTTGAAATTTATAACAGAATCGTCATGTTTGAATGTAAAAATATAGAAGGAAATAATGTAAAAATAAAGGACATAAGAAATTGCGATTTTATGTTTTCTTCCTCTGATAAAATTGAATAAATATATTTTGTTGAATCTTTGGTCAAGAGCTTATTTGTAGATTTCTCAGAACGCTATAACAATCTGATTATCTGCCAAAAACCAGTCTATTGGAAAGAAGCTGAAGTAGTAGTCATATTCTTCAAGGAGTGAATATTGGCACTTCTGAATGGAAGGAAATTTAGGGGTTTTTTACTACTTTGCAACTTCTTCAGTTTAGTTTGGATCCTTCCAGGCTAATTATGCTGACTCATATCTGCAATTTTCTCTTAAGTCAGTTTGCTGAAAACGAATGCTCACCACCTTGTTTGTGTCTCACAAAAGCCTGTGGCCTTAGGGAGTCCTCTTTAAAACAGTCCTAAATAAATGGATTTGAAAATGAGCTACTGATCTTATCAGAACAAACCACAATGAAATACCCTAATTTGCAATTTTAAGAATTACATAGATCTGTTGTTCTGTTCTGCTAGGAGTGTTTAGGTATAGTCCTTGTGTGGCTGAAAGCAGAACCTGAACTTGTCAGAATTTCATCTTCTGATGGACTTGCTACACAAATAGGCTGTATGACTTTGTAATAAATATGTTATTAATATTTTAAAAGGCTGAAGGAAATGAAGCTTGCTAAAATGCATACGTATTTTGTACCATGATGATGTTGATAAGTGGTTGCAATGAAGAGAATTGCAAACTACTATTTTTTTTTTTTTACTTTTTTTTTTTAAAGCTCCTATTTCTGGTGAAACATTACTACCTTGGCTGGCTGTGTTGTCTGGGAAACCATTATTTTTCGTTTAGTATGTTTTTTACACTCAGATTTCGTAAATTCTTTTGAAAATTGTTAGGACAGACAGTGTCAGATCTAGAAGATAAGGTAATACTTTACCCCGAGGATGAACGTATTTTATCATAAAGCACAATATTAATATATCTGTTCTAGTATTATTACTACAGATTATGCTAGGGATATGCTAAGGTGTTTTTTTTTTTTCTCATTTAAATATTCCAGACAGAAGTAAATTTAAACAGGCAAGACCTACAAATACTGAGGTATTATTAAGAATACTTAATTTTTCTACTGCAACTGTATCTTTCCCTCTTGGTCTATATATAGTAAGGAGTGCTTTAGGCAGCACAGATCCTTGTATGCTGAAATATTTTTACTGATTTTTGAAAACTAGTGAGATCTTGTTCTATTTCAGAATTGTGCTCTATGTAATATTTTTTTTCTCACATTTTGGCTATTGTTTTGTCAGAGTATTTTTTTCTCAAATAATTTCATATGTCCTTAAAGAACAGAATTGTATTTGAGAATGTAAGCTGTAGGTAGATACTGTTCCTCCTCTAGTCAGATGAGTTACCACTGTAACTTTTTTCATATGCCAAACAGTAATGGCAAATTCAAAATACAATTTTCTTAATCAGTCTTAGAGAATTACAAGGGAGACAACTTGTGCTATTTTAAGTGTACTAGGGATAGGCAGAGGCATTAAGAAAATTGTTTTCCATATTTTGAATTGGACATCTGTTTAAGACTTCATGCCTTCCATTTTAAATATATTTTTGATAAGGATGTAGAACATGACACCTACTGTGATTAGAAAATTGGAATTTTATTGTGAGAACAGAAAAATGCAGTAATTTTTCCTTCTTTCCTCATTAAGGTTTGCTCCTGTTTTTTTCTCCAACCCCTGTTCTTATGTAGCTACATGTACGTGTTCTGTCAGATAACAGAAAGCTTAGTCCTGAATCAGTTTCCTTAAGTTCACCTGGCAATGACGGCTCAGCTTCTCCCCTAATAAAGCTGTACAGGGACAAAGTGGTGCTCACCTCTTGGAAATTGAGCCAGACCTAGAGTGCTGTGAAGTTGGAACTGAGACCTTGGAACTATCCTAATATTACTGGGGAAAGTTGTAGGATGAAGGGAATGCAAAAGAGAGGTGTTCTTGGTGAGCTCTGTTGTTTCTAGGTTACTGCAGCATTTTTCACAAATTGGTGATCCTGGTAATTTCGTTCTAAGTACTATTTGTTGCAGTAGTAGTCCTGGAGCTTCCCAGCAGGTGGCTGCTTGGATGCATTGAAACTTGAGTTACAGTTTTAACTTCCTACCCTGTTATACTTGGAATTCTTGCACCAGGTAACAATCAGCTGTGGCTTTTTCTGATTTTTCTGATGGGGGTTTTTTTGGTTGGTTTGTTATTTTGTTTTGTTGTGGTATGGGTTTTTTTCACTGATCATTCTACTCTACTGCTGCTTAATCATTTGTGATCCTGTAATGAAATCATTATCTTCTTGAGGCCTTGAACATGTGCATGTATCATGCTGGCGGTGTTTGAAAAGGAGATGCTGCTAGAGGCTTTTGGTAGAGGCATGCTCTCTAAAAAGGCAGGTGGCACCAAGTCTTCCAATGATGCAATTGGAAGTTGCTGTTCCGTTACTATTTTCCTTTAGCTTATCTGCGCATTTCCTGTCAGTATATATTCAAGAGATTTGAGAGTAAACTTGAGCCCTAATAAAATTAGCAGGGGTTCTGATTTCGGTTCCCAGAGGGCTACGACTCTGTTCTTATATTACGTCATGAACCCGAGACTCCTGTATTGTGTCACTTAAAAGTGGAGATAAACACATGGTCCAAAGGGACCTGTACAGGCTGGAAAACGGCTGAAGAGAATTTCATGAAGTTCAACAAAAGGACATGCAAAGTCCCACATCTGATTTTCACAGAAGGACCTGTAGTTATTGTGGAACACAAGCAGACCATGAGTCAGTGATGGCAAGGGTGGCCAACAGCATCTCACCCTGTGTTAGGGAGAGCATAGTCAGCAGGTCAGAGGTGGTGATCCTTACTGTCTACTCGGCAGTGGCTAGACCACATCTGCAGTGCTGGGTACAATTCTGGGTTCCTCAGTAAGGGAAAATGATGGGCTTACTGGAGTAAGTCCACTGCAGGCCCAGAAAGCTGATAAAGGACTGGAGCCTCTGATATATGGGAAGTTGATAGAGCTGAGACTGTGTAGCCTGGAGAAGGCTCAGGGTGATCTTGTCAATTTGTATGAATACCTGATGGGAAAGAATAAAGTAGGCAGAGACTGGTTCTCTTCAGCAGTGCCCAGTTACAGGGTGAGATGCAGTGAGCACAACCTGAAACACAGGAGGTTCCATCTGAACATCAGGAAACACTTCACTGCGAGAGTGACCAAGGAGCGGGACAGGATGCCCAGAGAGGTTGTGGAGTGTTCTTCCTTGTAAATATTCAAAAGCCAACTGGACATAGTCCTGTGCAACCAGTTCTATCTTAGTCTGCTTGAGTAGGGGTGTTAGAATTCATGATCTCCAGAGGTCATCTCTAGCCGATGGTTCTATGAATCTGTGATTTACTGTAGTATCAACGTTTTGCATAAATGGTCATATTTTCTAGCACTACATTGTGCGCTTTAAAAAAAATAAGTATAAATAGAAAAAAAGTAAATTCCACCTATCTAACATTAAGAATTGTCTGTGTTCTAAATTCTTTCTGAATTTGGTCCTGATGTTTCATTCTGTGCTAAGCTGCCATAAAAATCCATGGCCTTGCTGACTGCAAGATAACAAATAATGTTCTTTTTATATCCTTGTGCTCTTAGTGTTAGATGATGTAACAGATTACCTATTACTTGTTTTCAGTCCCCCAGAACTTTCTGAATATTTAACCTTTCAGACTGGAAATTTATGTCCAGCTTCTTTGGAAACACTGTGTAGAAAATAGCTCATCTCTTTCTGAGAAGCATGTGAAAAAGTGCGGAAATCGCGCTGACCTTCGTTTGAAGGGCCATTGATCTGAAACAGAGGCAGTGTTATGAAGTGGAAAGAAAACCGTCCCATTCAAGTATATGAGTTTTCTGAATAAGATGCTTTTTTAAACGCACCTTCTAGTTACGTTTGCTAGATTAGGTACGAATTCTTTGTAATCTTTACCAAAAAGCCAGAGCTGGAAATTTTCACTGAATACATTGACCTCTTTGTGCTTCTTGTACTTGAAGGTGACTTTGGATCAGTGACTGCTGCCTTCAGTTGTTCTTTTCTCAGAGCTGTATCTTTGACTTGGATGGATTTCACACCTCACATTTTAAAGGAGGAATGGCTATTTCTCTCTCATCTAAAGCTCCGTGTTCAGTGTATAAACATTCTGTGTATTCAACCACTTAATATTTAACCCAATTTATAATTTTAACTTTAAAATGAAAAGTTAGACTATAGATTATATTCAATGAGGATTTTATTTTTAAAATATTCTTAAAAAAGGAAATCTGAAGTGCTTTTGAAGATGTAATTTCACTGGAAAAGAAATTAGTTACATATTTACATCCACAATTAGAATCTGATTTACTGACTCTGGAAGCCTAAATACGTCTGCAGATGCCATCAGTTTCCAGTTTAGGTAGAGAAGGAGTGAAAACCATTGTTTAATTCCCACTGTCCAAATAAAACTAATAAAAAAAATTCTTTGTGATTTATTCTTGTAAGGCAGCACTTCTTCAAGTACTTCTTAGCTATGCAATTTATGATAAGGTCTCTCTATGCAGCTTAGATCTGTTCTTGCTTACATAGATTCTAAGCACTTTAAACCAAGTTTAAAAGACACTTCTAAAAATATCCAAATAGTTTAGAATGCAGTCTTAGATATGTCACATAAGCAATAAGGATAAGCCCTACAGGAGTAAACTTAGGTCTGTGTAGTCCATGAACATGTCAAGATGATTTCAGTAATTAATGTTTTTTTCAGAAAACTTGTAAGTTACAACTTTTAAAATCACATTTTCATTCTGTTGGGAGATGCATGTACCCAATATTTGTTAAATAAGTGACATGGCTAAATAGCTACAAGTAGAAGCTGCAGGGATTTGTAAATATGGGGGATATGTAAGGAGAAATAAGGTCAGACAGTGCACTGGAAGCATGTGAGGAATTGCTGTCTGACAAATTCTTCTTTAAATCTGTTATTACAGTAGACAGATACTGTATTACTGATTTGCATTTGTGAAGCAAAGAAGCTGTCTTAGCCTGGGTAAACACAAAATTCCAGCTCTCTGTTGTGTTTGAAATAGGAAAAACTAGAAGTATGCGTGGTTATATTTATTGACATTGAATATAATATGAATACCTTTATCTTTTACAGTATTTAAATGATAGTTAAATACACTAAAGCTCATTTCATTTGTGTCTGCATGGAGTTGTAGCTTCTGTAGTTTGAAATAAATACATGAACAGATGAAAAAAACTTGAACAAAAAAAATTCCAACTTAATGAAGTGATTTGTGTGTATGATTCTTTTCAACCTTGATAGAAGTAGCACAGATCATACATTCTCTTATCTTAGTTATAACTGTGTCCACCTTGTTTTTCATATCATTTTCCTTCTAGTGTCATTGAAAGTTCTTATTAGTGACATATCTTCATATACTTGATCAAACCCATTATAAACTGGTCTGGATGGCTGGTCATAAATCCATTCACTTGGCAGCGTAGTGCTTCTATCTGTATTTCTTGACTCATTCTTGCACTTTTTGCAGCACTGGTGAATCTGTTGCAATATTCCACAAAATATATTGTTAAACAATAAAAATGTTTCCATTAGATACTCGATATTTTTTAGAGAACATATTGTTAACTTTAGTAAGATAGCAATCAGCATTAATTCTGATTTTTTTAAAAGCTACTCTGCATATCACAGTCGAAATGTGGAAATACTGAGCTTAACTACACCTTTATGAATTGACAGACTACTTGCTATTATTATTAATGTTTGTGATATGTAAGCTGAGATACTAATGCCTATGTAATTATTGTTTTATTACTTATCTGGTTCTAAGTTAATATTATGGTACATTTTTGGTCTAAAAAAAGTAAGAACTAATACCAAGCTAATATAAATTTATTTCAGTGAATTAGCTTCTTATATGCTGAATTCTAAGCCTTTGTAGTTTGCTTCGTATTATACTAAAGAAATAGGTAGTGTGTCTGACTGTCTACCAGTGGTTTAATTTAATACTTCTCCAATTTCTAAGGCTATCTTTGAAGATTTATGTGTGCTGTTACTTTAAAAAACAGATTGTGGGACTGGAAGGAGTGACATTTTCATTCATTCCTTATTCTTCCTTAGAATAAACAAATTTTTTGGACAGTGAATGACATAAGTGTAGTTTGGGGAGAATCCCCAAGTGACCACTGTAGTGGCTTCTCTGTAAGACAGACACAACTGTCACGTGGGTGTCATTGGGATGGCATGTTGCTGTGCCCTGGTCTGGACTTGGAAGTACAGGAAAAGTTTCGGAGAAGTGAGAAGCAAGGGAACAAGCTGAGATGACTTCAGACTCAGAAAATGCAGGTCAGCCCTCTTCTTGATGTTAATAGCTCTGCCCAGGAGCTCGCTGAAGGAATTAACCAGTCTTGATGTGCTGGATTTTAACCAGTGCCCTGTAAGGGCCATAGGGCCTTTGAGTCATTTACTCCCGCTTTAATTAGTTTACACTCTGATTTTGACACAGTGTATGTTTTCATGAATGGAAACATTTGTCATTTAAGAAGAAATAACCTTTAAAAGTTATAAACTTCCTAACTATAAGTTTCAGTGCTGGCCTCTGTGGTGGGTTGACCCTGGCCAGCAGCTGAGCAGCTGCAGAGCTGCTCACTTGCTCAAATACCCTGTCCTTCTGGGGAGAGAATATGAAGAACAAAAGCAAACAAATCCCATGGACCAAGATAAAGACAGTTTAACAGGAGAGAGGAAAAAAAAGAAACCCAACAAACCTCACAACTGATGCAGAGGAAATCACTCAGCACCTCCACCGAGAGGATCAGTGCCGAGCCAGTCTCTGAGCAATGGTCACCTTGGAAGCAAGCCCGCCCCCTCTTTGTTCTTCCTCCCCTACCCCAGCTTTTATTGCTGAGCATAACATGATGTGGTATGTAATATACCTTTGATCAGCTGGGGTCAGCTGTCCAAGCTGTTTCCCTTCCCAGCCTCTTGCCCACCCCAGCCTATCCCTCGCGGCAGGGGAGTGAAAAAAAAAAAGCCTTGATGTGGTTCAAGCACTGTTCAGCTAAAACATTGGTCTGTTATCAGCACTGTTTCAACTTGAAATCTAAAAGAGCCGTGCTGGCTGCTGTGAAGAAAATTAAACTCCCTCCCAGACAGACCTAGGCAGATTTTGCTACTGCTTGCTAATCGTGCTCACATTGACTCATTTTAGGAGAGAATAGATTGGCTCGTTTCATATATTCAGAAACAAAAATGGCTTTTGGCAGGCTTCTGCTGCTATTAGTTTTCAGCAAGGTTTGACTGTTCACATGTATTTCTCACACGAGTTTACTGTCTCCCTAAATACACAAACCTTGTCTCTGAATGCCTGAACTATGTGAACGTTTCTGGTTTTGATGTGGCTTTGAGGTAACAGTACTTAACAACCGGTTGTTAAAGAAAACAAAACCCAAACCTTACTTGACCTAGAAGGGAAATCAAATGCTGTAAATGTCTTTGTAAGTTTTGTAACTTATGTCAGTGGTGCTGAGCCTTATATAATAGTGAATTTCTTGGCTGTGCAGTGGAATCAGCAGAGGGGGGGCTGTTGCCACTGTGCCAGGTTCAGTGATGCTGAAATAGCCCCTTTAAACTGCAGAGAAGGAGAAGATGAGGTGAAGGAATTCTTGCCTTTTGGTCAGGACTTGGCTGCCTGAAAGATCCATTTTCTGGGCTTAAAATAGCTACTGGTTTAAATCTATGTTGATTCTTCAAGAGATAATTTTTCTTCATCTAAGCCTGTAAGTTTGATAACTACTTCCTCTTGGTCCAATTTAGCCTGGTTTTGTTAACTTTTAAGGGACTCTACAATAGTGGTTTTGAGGAGAGACATCATTGCTGAAGCACAAGGAATCTTTTAGGTCTCCCGTAAGTGATATTCTTTGAATAGTAAGAATATAGTAAGAATAGTAATAATAAGTAAGGACCTTGTAATTATAAGCAGAATACATTGTATTGTTGAGGGTTAAACATGAGTGTAGCGCCATCCATGCCTTCAAAGGCTGTGATGCTCGTTTGCATCAAGTTATGGCATAGCTCAGATTTCCTCATCTCTTGTTTATTTCTTTCCAGTTGCCTTTATTTTAAGGAAAGGTATTCCCAAGTAGGATCAAAGTAGAGCTATTTGTTAATAGCAGACTTTTTAGGTTAGGATTCCATAAAAAATAACTTATTAAAATTGTAATGAAGTTTCTCACAGTATCACAGTATCATAAGGTTGGAAAAGACCTTTGAGATCATTTAGTCCAACCTATGACCCAACACCTACGCCTACTCCTACTTGTCAACTACACCATGGCACTAAGTGCCTCATCCAATCTCTCCTTAAACACCTCCAGGGAGGGTGATTCCACCACCTCCCCAGGCAGCGCATTCCAATGGCCAATCACCCTCTCAGTAAAGAACTTCTTCCTAATGTCAAGCCTAAACCTCCCCTGGCGAAGCTTGAGACCGTGTCCTCTTGTTCTGTCACCGGTCACCTGAGAGAAGAGACCAATTCCTGCCTGACTACAACCTCCTGTTTTTCCTGAAGTAGAGAACAGAGCCACAACTAGGGAAGAGGGAAAGATTTTAAAATATAATGGGAAACAAGCATAAGAAATTACCCTAAACTTAGACTATTTTGTATCCAAAAAGATGTTTTCTCCTTCTCTTGCAAAATATTTTCAAATTTTCAAGTTGCCAGGGTGCTGCACAGCCAGCCAGGTAAATGTCAAGTGATGGCCCCTAATCACTAGTGGGTGGTAGTGGGCATAAAACCCTGGCATGACTGATTGGTTGCCCAGAACATGAGTAAGACAAAAGAGGAGTAGACATTGGTGTGTGTCCAGGGGAACACGTGAAATTAGGAACTGGAGCCCAGAAGCATGGAGGAATCAGGATGTGTTTCAAACTGCTGATCATTTAGGGGATTTTTTTTCTTACTTTTTTGTTTCCAGGTAAAAGTTAAAAAGTGCAGCAACCCCAGATATAATGTCTGTGTACATCACAGCTTCCTTCCTTTTTTTTTTTCATGGCCATGCCCTCAGAACATTCGCAGGCAATGGGTTTTACTCCTAACAGAAAACAGAGTGACTTGACTTTGCTACAGGTGCATAGTCAGGCTAATCTGCTTATCATTTCATTCCATCAGAAGATTCCTCTCATCTTTAAGTTTGTAGTATTTATTTCTGAAAATATTACTTACACTGAAAGCTATGATAACTGTGGTGGCAAAGATTGTGTATCCAAGAAGAAGGAACCAACACCACCAGTTCTTATCTGATGTTATACAGTCATCACATTTGAAATCTGAAACAGAAAAAGAAAATTATGTATTTGAAAAAAATAAATTATTTTTTGATAACATTTCATTTAAAGGATTAGTGAGAATTGACCAAGCAGCATAGTTGTCTGTATATTGTCTTTCACTGTTTTTTCAGGCTAAAACCTTAAGCTTCTCATGAGAGAACTGCTGTACTCTCTATGCCACACATGAGATTTTTGAACCTGTTGTAAACTACCTATGAAACGGATACTAAACAAAATTATCAGTTAATAAAAGTGGTATATCCAAACCCATCTTTATTATGTAGCACATGCTTAAGGAATGCTGAAAAAGCCAATATAGATGACAGTTATCTTACTAAGTTTCAGACAGCATATCCTTTTTTTTGTTTGGTTGGTTTTTTTACATAAATCAAACATACAGATATGGTGTGATAATCAGAATTTCATTTCTGCCTAGATTGAGAGAGATGCTTTGTGGCATTTAGTCTGGACAGTCCACATGGTGAAAACTTGGCTCATCTGAAAAAGTGTATCTTGGTCACTAAGGTCACATCCACAGGAGGATTATAGAAACTGGATCCAATTTAAGGATAGGGACAGAGTATTTAGGAGCTGAAAATTATTTTACAATCAAACCAAAAGAGAGTTTCACTCCCACATATGCCTACTTTCATGTACACTCTTCCTAAAACCCCTCACACTGCCGTGTACATTTACTGATCCTTTTCAGTGACTGGAAGAGGACGTACATACTATGTATTTCAAAAGACACCATTGGCTTATAAAGAGTGAAGAAAATTACAAAATAGATAATGAAGGATTGTCAGGGATTTGATTTTTTTTGGTTTTGTTTGTTTGGTTTTGTATGGAGTATCATAAAGATCCAGCAAATATTTGTGGAGAATAGTAAGAGAAAGTATTTTGTAATATATATATAAAAAGTTTAAGTAATGCTATATATAAAAATCCATAAAATATTTAGAATATATAAAATATAGAATCAGTGCTCTACTGCACACCGAACTGGTTTGGATCCAAAGAAAATTTCTGCCCTCAAAGAGTTTGTCTGTCCAGATGCATAAGGAGTTCGAACAAAAGGTGTGCCTTCCCTCCCCAACTCATAAATCTCTAGACTGTTTTTTTCCCCACCCTTCATACAGCGAAGGCGAGTGGTGGAAGAGAAGGTAGTAAGGTGGAAGAAAAATTCAATTCACCTTGCACATATCAAATTCACGTCTGTCACCCTCAAACTCTCCTTACCATGCACGGTCAGCTTGGTGCCATTTCCACGTTTGCCTTGGATTTTATGTGTTAACATCACGTCACAGAAATAGGAGTTACTGGCGTTCTGATCAACGTTGCTCAGTTTTAAGATGGAGAATCCCCTGAGGGTGTTCTTTGTGATGTGTACTTGTGGCGTGCTTGCATCAGGGCTCGACTGGAGGCTCTGCTGGTTGTGGTAGTTGGGGCCTTTCCTCCAATACACAACTGGCTCTTCGTTCTCCTCATGGGGATACTCAAATATGCACAGCATCCACACTGTGGAGTTGAGGAGCACGCTGACATCTTCAGGGTATTGCATGATTGAAAGCTCTGCCAAAGTGCTGACTGTTAGGTATAAATAAAGAAAATTCAAGAAAACAGATAGGCTCTCTTAGGGTTGTCTTGGCCAGCCGAATACATGGGCGTAGCTGCTATCTGGACATACAGAAAGCCACAGCTATGTAGCAAAAGGTGTATTCGAGTGATACAAACAACAGTCTTGCCGCTGCCTTCTGAGAAACCAGTGCTGCAGTCGGCATTCAAAACAGAGGTAGACAGTCATCAACCCTGCTTAAAGATCATGTATCAAATAAATTACATGTAGAGTGTAAGAACTGCGAACCAAGGAAGTGACAAAGTAAGAGTCACAAACAGAGCAGAGGACTAGATTAAATTTGCATGCATTTCCTATTATTCTTAAACTTTCAGGATGTCTTCATAACAAAGCTTTGCTCTAAGGAAGTTTCAGACAATATTTTCTAGAAAGTATGCACTTTTACAAATTTAAAATATTATTCTGCAAGTCTGCACAATATCTAAATATTATGTTTCCCAGGTATGCAAAAGTTTCTGGCTCAAATTTTGTTATCTCTAAAAGTTTGTCAGATATATTATTTACACAATTAATAATGACTTGATGATCTTTGGGCATATTACAGTTTGTACGAAAATGAAGGATGACACTAAAACTCATTTTGGCAACAGTTTACTGAAAAAGCTTTGAAAAACCCTTTTTCTGATCAAAGTGCAAAACCGAAATGCTCTTTTCACAGTTACTGTATTTGTGCATATAGTATTTTTAAGGAAGGAGTTGTACCGTGAAATGCATATTGGCAATAGCAAAGATACGGTTTACAGTATAAGATAGTTATTACATTATTAAACTAATGAAAAGATGCAGAAAATCTATTTTCATGCTATGAATGTGAAGGAGATCTGGAGAAATATGGCAATTACAATTGTTCTAGAGGTCAATATCACAAAAAATGGGTGCCAGATTATACTAAAATAGGATTAGACCAAAGAAAACTAAAGATCATCATTACCTTCATTAAAAGTAGTGTTAATTCTCTGTTACATTTATCCTATTATTTCAATACATCATTATTTAAATATTTGTGTGCTCTTTATTAAGGGCAGGAATACTAGAAAATAAGGAAATACTGCTAAACAGTGTAAAAATGAAAAATGAAATAAATACAACAGTAATGAATACTTTAGGAGAAAAGAAATTCTATGTTTGTATTACACTAAATACAAAGACTTATCAAGTTTACTCAGACTCACTGCTTGGAATATTTTCTATGCAATCTCAGAACAATCTTCAATTTCTATAGCTTTTTGGTTTTGGTAGTTTCTGGCATCACATCCCGAAGTCTTTGGGTATTTGTTGTTTTTTCAAGTAAAGCCTTATATGAATATTATGTGCACATAAACTAACATCAACATATTCAATTGATGCAGAAGGATGATGAATCCAGAGATAACGGATAATTTGAGAGAAAATTCTCCATATCTACAGGCAACAATGAGCAAAATGGCTGAGAGCATGCCTGAAGTGAATCTATTACTGTGTTTTGAACAGCTAAAAGGAAAAAAAAAGGCAAAAAAAGCAACATGAACAAGACAATACACCTCAAGAAATAAATCTGATCATAATTAAAAAGGACCCAGAAGGCTGAAGTGATAATGCATTTAGACATTCCCTCTACCAGAGGCAATTGCTAGCCAGTATAAAAGTTGGCAGGCTGCAACATCTGCATTTCCTCCCTCACCACAGGCAGGATGGCATGAGCCAAATCTTGGATGTCACTGAAGTTGGCTTTACTTAGGCAGTCCACTACTGGCACATAGTTTGAAGGGTCTTTTCCAGACAGTGTACTGGTGAAGTCTTACAATTTCTACTGAATAACAGAATGATCCCCTTTTTGACACCCATTTCAGGTCACACCTCACTCTCTTTGGCACCTCACATGACTAATCTTTATCTGCATTTGAGATTTGAAATTTTAACTAATAAATCACATATACTTTAAACTGAGTTTTTTACACTTTAAATAGCCACGTTCAGGCACCTACATTTAACTGTAACTCTTTGTAGTCAATAAATAGAAATAGTAACTTAAAGGCAAGATTGATTTCATCCCACTATAAAAGCGGATAAAATGTTGTTTGGTTGGCTGTTTTTTTAACTATAAAAGCACGTTTCTCACACAGAGTAATGAGTTCAGATAACAACATTAAAAATTCTTAGAAATGAATGTTTTATATCTGGGGACATAAAACTAGGTTTCATCCAAATGTTGTTGTATTTATGAAATTGCTTTCAAATGAAATAGAGTTTGTCTTTTAATTTTTACATCTATGTTTTTATACAGAATATAAAAAAATAGGGAAGTCATGACAAAACATGATTTTGAAAATGTAACAGCGAAGATATTTTAAAACAGTCAGTTACTCCTGGTTTTATATAGTCATTCTTTTTAGACTTTTTGTCATTTGTACATATATACTAAGAAATGTATGTTCAGAAATGTCTGGGCTGTATTTGAAAAAGATTCCTGAAAGCTAATGTGAAACAAGGTTTAAAATGGAATTACTCCAGAGGATGTTTTGGAACATACCTTTCATTTAGAGGAAAAATAAATACCTTAAAAAATCAGTACATCACATTGATAACGATATTTCACTACCCACATAAAACCAGTCTCACCTCAGTCAATGAATAAAGGCAGCTAACTTTGTGAAGAGAAACAGATGTCTCATATTGGAAATATTTTCTGCATTTTCATCACGCTATACAATTAAAAAAAATTAGGTTTATGTTTTTTCTTTTAAGCTGGTGTAAGTGAATGCATACACTTCTGAAAGTACTCCAAGACCCATCTTTATAAACATCCTGAAATAAATTAAACATTTCCATTTGATCTATATATAAAAATATTAGTATATATTCCTAACATGCAAAAATGAACCCATATTTTTCTTCCTTTTCAGTCACAGGTAATTTTAAGTTTGTATCGGTCAGGTGTAATTTTAATTTCTATCTATTCTTTTAAGTAATTTTTTACTTTTTTATTATTTTTGCTTTCCTCCATGAAACAACAGCTTGAAGACTGAGTAAAATTGAGCAACTGACACTTTCATCCTCCATTATAAATTAGTGCTGCCTTCCTTCATCAGTTAGGATTTGGAGGATTACAGGATAAAATAAAATCAAAAAGCCGAAACAGCAGCCCATCCCACTCCCCCACTTACCTGCAAAATGAATTAAGTAAGATATTGTAATCAATGTAGCAAGCTGCATTGTTTTCTTAGGATTGCTAATACAGAGGTTTTAAAACCTCAGCCAAGACAAGTGATACCACAGCTTTCAGCAAGCAAATGAAAAGTAAATTAAATCTCTCTTAAAAACATGTTTTTAATCTTGTTTCTAAGGGGAGGTTCTTGTGGTTTCATTCACTGTAATTGTTTCCCTTTCTACCATCACACATCCTGGGCATCGCAACATATTAGCTTCTAATATCTTAGTTTCAAACTGAACTCCACTGGGACTGTTTTTTGATTCTGAGCCTTTTCTTCAAATGACCATGAAGAAGATCAATTATGTATGGCAAATTTACTCAAAGCTGCCCATCGAAAATAAAAGTACTATAAACCCTCAAAATTGGGAGCAGTGATTATGATGTAATGCAGCGAGTTTGCAATAGACACTGAACTCAAAGTCCCCTTTGTGCGTTAAACACCTAATGGATGAGGATGACTTTGCTTTACCTACAATTGGCCCAATTAGACAAATGAAATATACCACAGCAATGGTTCAGAAGACACACTAGTTCTCTTTGCTGAAATGATACTGAATGTCTAACTATCATACTGGAGTCCAGGATATATGAACACTAATTGCAAAAAACTATATCATGTAGTTACCGTCCTAATAGATACCTTCTGAACTTGCAGGAACCCATTAGACTAGCTGACATCTTTGTAGCCCCGGTATAGGCTATTAAATTTTATCCAGCCAGGTCACCACTGGGCTTAATTCAAACTTGTCATCCGGTTACATTGCCTACAGATTTCAGTGTCTCAGGTTGACTAAGAGATAACTTCCATAGAACTATCCAGTTTTGATCTGAGGGCTTTGAGAGACAGAGAGCCTACCAGGTGAATGGCTGCCTGCTGTGATGAGTAATCACTGTCACTGTGAAAGACTGTGTCTTCATTTGTGTTCCGATCTCTGTCTTCAGCTTTTCGTCACTGAAGCAGCTTTGACAGTATTAGAGCCCTTTAAAATAAAATAAATAAAGAAGGTATTAAAGATGATAGTTATACTTTATATAGAATAATTACCTGTTACACATTATATAGGGTAATTACCTGATAATTACATTAAATAGGATAAATACTTATACATTATATACGATAGTTCTTTTTTCAAAAACCATCAAAATGCATGCAAGTCTCCTTCTTGTAAGACTTCTCCATCCTGGAATAAGGTATCAGATTCTGTTTCTTGTGACTGAATGCGTTAAAACTAGACTCCTTAAAACCCTTTTCTTCAGGGTTAATATCCAATTCCTACTGTTCTACCCCTCTGTCTTGTTTACAGATTCAAGAATATTTATCCACAGAGACCTTCTAGAGGATCACTCTCAGATGTTTTTGTTCTTAAAAAGTACGGGTATACGGTCATACGGGTATATTACACGTTCCTCAAATAGCATTAAGGCTACAACCAAACCCTCCAGCTGTTCTGTAGATGGTATTTGACAATGTTTCCTCAGTGATAACTTTTAGAGGTGTTTGTTAAACTGATCTTAAATCACTGATTGTATTCTCTAATAATTTTAATTGTTTTCACATCTATTCCATTCTTTTAATCACATTTATTCAATGGTACATCTCAGAAAAAAATCATTTGTGTTACCTCAGTTTGTTATCAGCAGCTGGACAGAAGTATTTAATTATTTTTACCAGCATCTAAATGTAAGAATATCCAAGTGGATATGATTCTTACTGGTCACATCTGATACTAACCAGGTTGAAGAGAGAAACAAAAAACCTGTAAAACTTCAGATTTCCTGTTTCTAGATAGTAACTCCTGAGATAATACACTGTAACTTTCTATAGCATTTTGAACAACAGTGATGAAAGCCCTTTAAGACACTGACTTGAATAAGAAACTTCACAGAAAACTGATCAAAGACAAGCCAAAGTAATTTAATGCAGCCAGGCTGGGATTCATACATGCATTTAAGCAGCTATTCTGTATCAAAACAAACAGGGTTGATTTTTTTTCCCTCTGAGAATTAATTTAATTAATCAGTTAGAAATGGAGTCATTCTATACTCCAACTCAGTGTTTGTATTAGTATCTTGATCCAATGAATTTGGCTCAGCTAAACTTTAACCTCATTTTAACAATATGTAATTACAATAGTACTGAACTATGTTGCTAAGTTGAATTTCAGGCTGTAAATATGCATTGGTTTGTTAGCTGAGTATTCAGTAAACAGGAAGGCTTGCCAATTGTAACATTAAAAACTGCTGGTTTAATTGCCCTGAAGTTTATGTGTCAATATTATACAAGCCAAAACCTATATATCATCTTTCTGAAATACTGGAGAAAATGAGTAATAAGCTGAAATCCTAAAAGAGCTTTGAGTTTCAGGTAGTCAAAAGACTCATGTTCATACTTAATGATAAGCATGTGCTTAAGTATTTTTCTATTCATTGAAGATATTTGAGAAGAAACTCTATCACATAGGAGTGAGGTGCACGTGGCATAAGGACTTTTATGAAGAGAAATCAGATTTCTTTTGTACTTAGTTTTGTGAGTGAAACTTGTGACTAAGAAAACATGATGAAAGAATTGAGATAGTGAAGAGTTTAAATAAGATGAAATCTAAAAATCCTTTTTCATGGTATAATATAGGAACTGTTAAAATACCAATGCATAAAAATTTCTTTCTCTCTCTAACACCAGAGAAATATTAATCTTTAAATATTTTGTATTCTTTCTGTGAATGAAATAGCTGACAGAAGAATTTTAATGTTTAAAACTTAAGACAAGTTAAGAATTGCATAATGACTTTCTAACTCTAATAAAGAAGTGCATAACTCTGAGATACCTAAGGATTAGGGGATCAATATGTAGATCTATTTCAGGACCATCTCATGTTGATGAAAATGAGAACTAGCATCATGAAAATATTAGAGAGATACCAACATATAAGATCACATCTAGATTTTCTATCATTCCTGTACGGTTTCTCATTACCAGCTTCAACCATAATTTCAGGGAATTTAGAAATTTGAGTCTGATTACCCAAAAAGTATACTTTTAATTTTCTGCTGAAAGAAGGATTAGATGTAGGACTATAGGACTATAACAATAACAATATCTATGAAAAATACCTTGATTCCTGATGATTATCATTCTTCTACAGACTGGAGAAAAGATGGATGAATCTAGTGGATAGATTGTAGCTGCTCTGTAAGCAGCATTGTTTTCCACTATGCTTAAGACTTAATGTGAGTGGTGAGTTAAGAGTGTAACTGAGTGGTTACCTCGCTCCTCTGTGGTTACAACCTGGACAAATGGTATAATTAAGTAATTTCTAAATGTAAAGGAAATACACAGTCAGTGTTGAAAAGGTATAACAGTATCAGGAAGAGATGAGAAAACAGATTTTGTGCCAATTTCCAACTGAAACAATGAAAAAGGATAACAAGACATAATGGAGGAACCAATCAATTTCAGACAGTATTATCTCTTCACCAATCCTTATTTGGAGGTTATTTGTCCATGAGAAGCAATTAAGCATTTTATGAGGTCTGTAAAACTGGAGGTGAATGCATCTGTGTGAAATGCAGCAGTGCCTTATAGTTTGACAACTACGCCAAAATAGCTGTTTTACAACATAGAACAGTTTAAAGTAGGCATCTCTTTAGTATATCTTAAATAAGAAGCATAATTTGCATTCAGCTTATTGTTGAGGTTTATTCATCATAAATTTAGAGTCCAACAAAGCAGGTAAATTCTATTAAAGCTTCCTCATGATAAAGAGCAGTAGACCTCTGGAATATCTTCTCTGGGATGGGTAGAGAGCTTTTAGAAAGATGAGACGAGCATGTATAAAGAATGATATGGATGTACTGGATCCTGCGATGATCAGTGATGGAGGCCATGATTTGTTGTTGACTAGTGTGTACAACCATAGGATTTCTCTGTGTTTTCTAATCGAATGTACAAGGTGCAAGAAGTTTGCCACAATAGCACAAGCGGAGAGAACCCACCTGACCTCTAAAGCTGCTTTATTTCCAGGGACTGTTCCTGAAAACTTCAGAGAAAATCTGTAGGTTCCCCAGTTAATTCAGAGTATCTAAACTCCTGCTGGCCATCTCTGTTACAGTGTGTTGTTTAGATTAGAAACTTAAAGGCACTGAAGAGTTCTTTCTAATCAAAACCAGAACAAAACAGGAGTAAAAATTAAATTCAGAAGGGAAAAGCAAATACTTTACTGGAACCCTACATTCACAGTTAGGAGAGAAACTGAATGAAATCACGAGTGAGATATGGAAAGAGGATGTAGTCTCATTTGACAAAACTCGCAATCTTAGTTTGATTATTTAGCAGTTTCTAATTCTTATAGTCAAGAAAAGAAAACTCATCAATACAGAACATTTACCATGTGTATACATTTCTTTACCAATCACTATGAATTAAAAGTTCCTTTAATCATTTGAAATCTGGAGACCAAATTTATGCATTGTTCATTTCAATAAGCAGGTATAGACAGGTATGCCAACAGGACAGATCAGCTCCAGATCTGCAGCCTTCAAATTGGAGTTAGAGCAAATTGTTTATGAAGTCAGCTTACTTCAGACCCCAGGATTGTTGTGAGTTACTAATAAATAAAAAGCTATACACTGTTTAAACAAGATCATTGGCAGAATATAGCTTTATTTGATTTAAAAAATAAATGCTATGCAATTAAGAAAACTGTTAATGAATATTTCTGGGTGGCATTTGGGCTTCTGGTTTAAACAAAATACTTGGAGATGACGAATTTGAGACTTTCCACACAGAGGAATCTGGAACCTGCTAGCAGTTCATTGCTCTCCATGTCCATGTCCACACGCAGAGCTGGTTTTCCCTCCTTGATGAAGCGTGCTTCCACATTCTGGAGACTTGTTACATGTTCTCTGAGTAGGAGTGGAGTAACTTTAAGATTAAAATACATGCATTTTGCTGTCTCCATGTGTAAGATCTGTTTGAGCTGTCACCATACTTAATGGAAATACAGTCAGTAGACGCAGTGGAGTCTATGAGATATTTCAGCCGACCAGCTCAGAGAAGTCTACAATATATTGAGGTGACTTGCTTTTCCTGGTGGTTATTTTCTTGAACCCAGTGCAGAGAGGTCCAAAATAGTAGTTAAATCCCTAACAAACAACCCAAGCAGGATAGTGGCACCAGATTTTAGCAGGATGCGTGAATCAAAATATTTCTGCTTTAACCAACATAGAGGTTCAACAATCTGATCCTGGAAATACCCAAAAGTGGTAATTCCATAGTTTCACTAATCATAGATGATCCTCTGAGATGTCATATATAGACCCATCTCAATCCTTCATATGTGCTAAGAAGATCCTTAATGTACATGGTCAGCTTTGAACTGACTCAAAAATTCTAAATTTTTTTTTTTTCTTTGTAATATTGTACAGCACTTGCGTAAGAAATGGAAATCTGCAGTCCTTCCTCAGGTGAAAATTTGCATTTAGCAAAGTCTCAGAGTGCAATATGAGTAACACTATTATGGAGTCTTTCTTCCTCTGTCCTCAGTCCCTCTGCAATAGATGCTGTCTTCTGCATTGATGATGGATATCACATTGAAAGTAGCCCTCTGATCTGGAAATACTATTTACCCTGTTAAACGGAGGATATTTTACTGGGGTACTCTTACTGTCTACTGCTCTGCTATAGAAAGGAAGCAGTTACCAAGTAGATGGAAATCAAGCTATTTTTTTATAGATTAATAGCAAACCATTAAAATCCACCCAGACATATGAAGGCACAAAATTATCATGTCATATATTCCCACTGAGAAATTCATTCAATAAAGAAGCCACAGATTTTTATATTGGCTTTGTTTTTCAAGCTGGCTTGAGGTGTAATTTTATTTAAGGCAGGCGTGTCAAACTCATGGCTCCCACTGTTCTCGTGCTCCTGCTCCTGCAGCGTGTCACACACACTGCACACATGACTGGTGCTGGCAGAGGCAAGGAGCTCAGCGCTGCCACTGGGTAGAAACAAGGTGCCAGGCTGAATAAAACAAGGTGGAGGGATTTGGCTCCTGGGCCAATAGTTTGACACCCCTGATTTAAGGAATCCTGCGGTAAGATAGTTTCAAAACTGTAAATACAAGAGTCCCAGTAAACCAATGAGAATATCTCTTTAGATAGAACTTGTCATATTCAGATTATAGGACATTACAACACAGAAAACCCGACAGAAAAAGAAGAATAAAAATACTGTCTTCCACACCTTGTTTGTACAATGATGTTACATTGCCTGGAAATCTCACTGCTTGACAATAAAAAAAAAATCTTCACTTTGCCTTATGTTTTGAATCATCTACCCTGCCAATTATATTGTGAATTTATTTGGACTGTACTTCAGCTGCACAATTGTTATGTTTTCACTGGTTAAGAGTGCAATAGCCATCGTATCGGTCTCTCAGTCTCCTGAATGTTACCAGCACAGTGAAAACTCTGGAGTAGATGCTTCTACACTTCACAGTCCTGCTGGCCAGCAAAAAAGATAAGCTGGTACAAGACAATCCTTACCTGAGACAGAAAATGCTTCTTTTATCAGAACTACCCTTTGAAACAGAAAAGATGAAACTTTTCAAGAGAAACTCTGTTCACTGCCAAGTCAGAAGGTGTTTGTGCATTCTCATATAAAAAGTAACACGTTTATCAAGACTAATGTAACTGCTCTTCAGCTGCTGACAGGAAGAAGTAAAAATCAATGAGACATTTTTACACTGTAGATCAGTTTCAACTTGAGACATATTCACTCTTGTTCGAGCAATTCCTTTGCCAGAATCTGATCATTTCCCCCTTTTAAGAATGTATGAATTTCATTACCTAGCAACAAACTTCACAAACAATTTGAAGTGCAGGGTATAAGTCTGAGGTACAAGTCTGTTCCTTGAAGTACAAGTAGTTTCTCTGGCACTTATGTCGGTGTTGGTGGACTAGTATTGAACAAGACACTTGCTTCATCTTTGAAAGCACTGTTTTTAGATTAGTGGTCCCCAACTACAGCTCCCAGACGGAATACTTCCTATAGGACTCTTTGATGTTCTTCACAGCTTCACAAATGATATTTCCTGGTGAGAGTTTGTTTACTGTATGAGTTTGAAGGGTCCAATTCCTGACAATAATTTTGCAATCAATAATGAAAAATTAATTGTGAAATTAGTATTATTTTATCATGTATTTGTGTATTTATCTGCAAACTAGTAATCTAGAGTGTCAGAAATTATCTTCTGCTTGCTGGAGATCCCAAAATGTAATTCTAATATTTAAATAAATATCCACATTTCTTTTTTATCTGTGACTTCTTGTAGTTCATAGAGGACTTTTTTTTCCTTTCAGGGCTGTTCATCTGATGAAGAAAATATGCTTTGTTCATTATAAGAAAATGAAGAAGAATGGCTTCCTTTTAAGAAGCTGGAGCTCCAGATTCTGCTAATAAAAATGTGAAATTAGTTTTTAAATAATTACTTTAATAAGTGCCCTCAGGACACTGTATTTGTCTAAGTATAAAACTTAAGATGCTGTCCAAATATCTGGATTGTGGATATCAGGGCAGATTGCCTTGAGGCAATCAGTTGATCCACATATTAAAAAAACCCAAACCCAAACCCAAAGAAACAAATGTAAAAAAAATGTTCCTTGAATGATGGGTAAAAAAAAACATGAGCCAGAATTGGATTATATTGGTAGGGTGATAAATGGAAGCTATGGAAGTTTATCACAATCAGCCTTTGTTTTTTCCTTTAATACATTTACCAAGAGTTTGTAGTGATAGCAACCTTCCACCTTTGTCCAGGATTAGATGACTTTCTAAGAGTAACGGTCTTCAGAAAGCTATTATAGACTTTTCATGAACTGAGCATATTTGTTCTCAGCCAGTAAACATCACAGGTATTAATAATGAAGCAACTAAATTGCTGTTTTCTATCCCTGTGGAGAAGCCAGCAGCAATCAGGGAAAGAGGTGGTCTAGCAAGAGTGGTAATTTAGATTCTTATACACACATGAGATTAAAGTGCAAAATAGTTGGTTCTTATGGTAATCAGCAAATGTTTTATATGTTACACTGTCAAATTGTAACAGTGAAAATGCTGTGTTTGTTAAAACCACCAATAGTGATCGGAGAGATAGGATTTCTTCTTTTTGATTTGATTTCTCAGGGTTTTTTTAAAGGCTGGAAAAAAACTAATGCTTTTTACTGCTAGTCTAGTGGGCTTTTTTCCTTTTAATTTTAAACAGAAATTAAATGATAAATACATAAAGTGTACTCCAAAGTGCGGTACCCTTAGAAGTGATACCATGAGATCTATAGGGAAACATTTTTATTAGCCCTTGTAAACTTTTCCTTTAATATAACAATTAATCCACTCCTTCTGCAAACATAAAATATCCAGGGAGCTGTCAAACTTCTTGCATTTTTGTGAAGAGTTGCTTTTTTAAAAAATAACTGTATCTGTTTGGTTGTGGCAACAGTATTCCTCCCTTCTTTCAAATTCTTTTTTCAATCTCTGGAAATTTCCTATGTAAACAATTTTCAGCCTGAGTAAATGTTTCATATGTGGTAAGGTTCAATATCACAAATACCGTGTACTTACCTGAGAGTAACAACGTCAAAGTTTAAGAACATGAGTCAAACAGGGAGCTTATAAAAATCCTGCTGAGCTTGCTTAGGTCCTGAATGACTGTTGAAAGCCGAGAATTGTGGATGGACTATTGAATTTTTAATGCTATATGGTCTTTCCATACTAAGTCGGTTTCTGTGTAAGTGGATCTCCTGGAGAGCCCCATGCAATCCCAGAGCGATGTAGACCAATGTGCTAAGTGCAGTGGAAGCTGCCGCTGCAACTCTCATTCAGTAACACAGCAGCAAAAGGAAAGGTGCTGCAAGCTGTGTATCAGGCAGATGTTGGAAGGGCTGCAGTGAAACAGAAGGAGCAGGGCTCTGGGTTTCAGTCTGAAACCGCGTTACTCTAATTTTAGATCTGGCCATGCACGACTCTGTTCTGCCTAGCTGAAGCTAAATTTGGAACCACATGAACCCAGAAAGGTTTTTTCACTTAAGAAAAAGAAAACATTGCTGAAAGTAAGGCAAACCCAAGTCATTTTCTGTCTCCATGAGACTCGCAGCGTTATTATCCATTCTGGATGGTATTTATTGTTTGATTTAGGAACATATTAAGAATGCCTGTAGGTGTCTACTCTGGTTATCAGACAGTATTATGTGCTTATGGCAATGAAACTAAAAATACAAAAAGGAAACAAATTTCATTCCACTCTAATATTTCCATCCACCAGAGATTCGGCCCAGTTCTCTATTATGTAATACTGGTTTGTTGTAGAGGAGGCAAAGAATTTCAGAGTCAGATTTAATACAGCTTTTGAGCCTCAGAGGCCAGCCACACTCTAGTCCTAAAAGGGTCAACCTGAAAGGAAGGAATGATGCTTTGATTTCACGTCTGTTGTGGGATCTCTGTGTTCTATCTGTCATGAGCAGTCATACATTTTCCATTAGTAGGAAACCACTGACATCAGCCTTTCTCTTTGTGACTCAGAAGCTAAGGCACAGGTTCCTCTGATGTCCGCAAATCCTGCTTTTGAAAAGGAAGTTTGGGCATTATTGACATTCTCTTCAACATCATTTAATAATAAAAGGCGGCTGTCCAATTCAATAGCAAGTAAGATCATTGGGTGAGGGATGATTGAGGAGGTTGGGAAAGATACATGTAGACAACCTTTCACTACTGTGTCTCTCCTCTTTTTACTGTTTCAATTTAATTTTATACTTTCTATAAGTGTTTGAACAGTTGAATGTGGGAAGAATTATGGAATTGCAAAAGGTTCACTTGTTCTAGTCTCTTGCATAATTTCCTTTTTAATTATACTGATTTTTGAAATCATAAACAAACCCAATAGTAAAGCTATGTAATTTGAATTTATGTTTCTAGCGATAACACATTATGTTGCTATTAAAATTTATCCAATTGTCATCTATACCATATTTAGATTATGATACGCACATTGCATTGCTTAATTTGATTTTATTTACCACGTATATTGATCTAGATCTACAAGCATGTATGTACTAAAACATCTAATTTTATTCTTGTTTATTTAATCAGGCTTATATTGTAGAAATGTGGATAATTATCCTTGGAAGACAGATAGGAACATTTCATCATAAGCACGTAACTGAGAAATGATTTGGTACCTAACCTTTACTAAACATTTAAACTTTTGAGTTTCAATTTACTTTTTGCAAAGCTGGAGGAATAATAATTCAGTTTTCTATTTTCTTTCTATAGATTTCTAAGTTTTTCAGACCAGCAGCTGCACCCTATTACTTACTTACACAATGTAAGAGAGAAAAACTTTTAAACTCTGTTGGCATATTGTCTTTTTAGTGCTATGACAACAGCTGAAGATTGTGCGTAGCCTTTACTGGAATGAAGTTGTACAGATAGTCAGGGCAAAAAGGTTAAGGCTGGCTTTTCCCAAAAGACCGTGCTCTAACAGACCTGACATTAAGTCAATTATCTATCTAAAACTGGTAATTTCTCAGTTTCTTTTTCTTTTTGTGGGGGATAGGAGGGGACTGTTGAATTAGCAAGCATGGAACTGGGAAGTTTAAAACTGTTAACATTACAGTAAATTGTAATATTTAAACTCCCAAAAGAGCAGTTCTGAGTGCTGCAGGAAACGTATTTAAGAAATGTCCAATGGTAGCAAAGAGTAAGCAGAAAAAAAGTTAGACACCCATGGTGCAAGACAGAGCACTGAAAAAAAGTGAAAAGGTCAGTATTTTTAGGAAGTTATAACAGGAGTGACAGAAAATTCTTAAATGTATTCAGCTGATAGCCGTGAGTCCATAGTACTTTAATTTATGACTTATGTGATGATAAATGAAACAGACTTTCATATTTTTTCTTTTAAACTGGAATGAAATATTCTGCTTATGAGTGATATTTTAGAAATGTTTTACTTTCTATAGTCATTTGGGTTAGAAGCCAAATTTTCTGCAGCAAGTGTAGTAACAGAGTGCTTTTTTTTTCAATTTCTGCCTCATTGGCTGAACCGTAAGTATTGTAAAAATGGCAGCAACTGGCCATCATGATGCATCTGTAACATCACTCTCAGGTGACATCCCTAAAGTGTGGCAGTTGGTATCTAAATCAGCTGTCATGATCTAATAAGTAGAGGTCAGAACAGCATCTGTCTCTGTTAGTGCACACTTTCTAATGTACAACAAAGCTCATTTAAGTTTTATTCTTCTTGTTGGTTCGGTATGGAGGGTCTTTTAATGAAAATATAAGATGATAAATTACAAGGAAGGGGCTCAACTATCTTCCTATGTGGTTTATGCATTTTAAAGCCAAGTAGCAGATACTGTTCATAATTGTTTGCTTTGAGTTTATACTCCAAAATCTTTATCAGCAGATTGATAAAGATTCCACCTGGTCTCACGTTGAGACTTGTGATTCCGAGTCAAATAATAAAGCCTCGGTATTATTTCTTGGGAAGTATGTTGAAGTGTCACTCACTGTAAAGAAATCAGTTCAGAAGCATACTAAATTCAGGTGAATTTAGTGACTTCTGAGTATTATATATGATTCTTCATGATTTTGTTTGTCCCTTAATATTAAAAGAGGTTTGTTCTCTGCTATTCTTTAATTTTAGAGATCAGTGCAAGATGTATGTATGCCAAAAAAGTGGAAGCTTAATTAAAGTGTAAAAAATAATTTCTATAGGATAAATTTTTTTCTCTCTCTTTTATTTTTCTGTGTGCAGTCTTGCCTTTTCATAATCTGTTTTTCCCTAGAGGTGAAAGTAAAGGAGAGGAAGAAGAAGAGAAAGATGGGTTAAAGACAGAGACGGCAGAGAGGGAAAGGGAAGAAAATTAGGAAAGGAGGAGAAGGAAGAGGAGGAGAAGGAGAAGGAGAAAGAGTGAAGTGAGATAAGGAGAATGTAAAGTGTATTATGTGTGGTGAAGGATTGAAAGGACATTTTGAAATGATCAAGGCCACTGCTGAAGAAAGAAGTAGCAAGCTCATTTTCTTATATTTGTGTCATATGCCTGTGCAGCACATTAAGAAGCAGCTTAATACTTAATGGTTTAAAGTGAGGGGGGTTATGTATTCCATCTTTCTTTACTATGATAAAAGTGGAAAAACATTACAAACATCTCAGGTGTTGTTAGATAGTCGTATTTTTCAATAGAGATCTGTGAATTGACTGTGAAAGCTTGAAAGACAGGGTAAATGGTCAAGATTTGATATGACTTAAGACAAGCTTCTCCTTTTCAGTGCAAGAAGGATGCCACCAACCTGGCCAAGGAATGAAGTTTTCCAAGGGTGACTTGCCAGAGTTACTCAGCACGTGGTAAAAAATTCTCAGAATGCTTCTTTTTGAAAAAATCTGAGCTAGCCATAATTTCAGTTCATCTCTTTACCCTCTGCCCATTACCTGTCTTGGTGTAACAGTATTGTCATTGACTATAAACGATTGTACGGGTTTTTTATTTTGGTATTTCTTTTCTTAATTGTCACTGCAACAGCTCCAACATTTCCTAACACAGCCTGTCACTTCCTTATTCAGCTGGCAGCCTGCCCCCAGCTATGTTGTCTTATTACTACTAGCAGTTGAGATATGAGGGGTACATAGTTCCCAATGGCGACAAATGTAAATAGAAAGCAAACACACCTATCTGTGAAACCCTCAAAAGAAACATTGCTAACCAACGAAACCACACGACATTCATGGGGCCCTACATGAGGTGGCCCTCCTTTAAGCCTCTAGCTAGGCTAATTGTTTCTACAGTTGGCAGGATAGACGCTCTTAAACACTTGCAGAGAAGGATTTCTCTTTTCTTAAGGTAGAACATTGCCTTTGTAATCTATTCATCATGATGAGCAAGATCACAAAAGCTTGTTAGTGTCATATGGCAGAATACTATTACAAAGGGAATCGTGTTATATTTGCTAACAATGTTATATACTCCACTTTATCACTGAAAAAGCACCAAGGACAACAGATTACAAGAATTTAGGGCTGGAAACTAAGCCTTGCTGCAATATTACCAATTTTTTTTTTTTAAATAGAAGGAGGAAAACTAGCATTTCTAAATTGCCTTGGAAATGATGTCACCTCTGATATTGAGATCTAGACCTAACAATTTTCTGTTTGTATTTCCTTTTCTGTGCTATGAGATTACATGTTGGAGGTGTTTGACATCTACCTTTGGATAAAATCTTTTCATTTTAATGCGTTCTGTACTGTAGTTTAAAGAGAGATTTCTGGACTAATTGCCTATGGCTCAGAGTGTATGGAAATGTGGAAAAGTCATGTGACAACTAAGCTGCTGTGTTGAATATTATTACTGATGTTACTAAGCCATACGGGGTGACTCTTTTCCTGGTGATGCTCCATTCACCTGCCTAAATTTCTTCACCTGTCTTTGTACTTCCTTTCATAAGTTGGGTCACATTTGCCATATACGTATTACGTACTTTTCACTACAAATGTAATCTATTATTTAAAAGACCTAAACTTCACAAAGTAGAGATGTTTTCTGGCTATCAAGATTTCTCCAAGCATACAAATCTGTGCTTTATTCTAGCTGGCATTTTTCCCAAATCACAAAAATTTGATTAAGCTTCCTGAAGCCTATAGATCTCACTAAATTAATACACCTTTTTTGAACCATTAGGCCTTCAGCACACAAGATGGTCCCTGCAGAATTAATGAGAAAATAGTTTGCTTATTAAGCAACGAAAATGAAAATAAATATTATTCCTTTCTCCAGTTTAGACTGAACTATCGATCTTAAATTTTTTTTCTTTGTTTTTGAATGCTGACCTTTGCAGCCAGAATGGTACCTTAATTCATTTAGTCCCAATTTATTTTCAAAGTTCCATTAAAGAAATAACCAATATTTTAAAATTCTGTAACTTGTACCTTCAGATTAATATTCAAAGCCTATTCGTTACCTGATTTGATATTTTAACATAGCTTGGCATTTTAATTTGCCTCACAACACTAACAAGTGAGTCTCCATGCAAAACTAATTCTCAAGAATTATGGAGTAGGCACTTCTATATTAATGCTGCCTTTGTTCTAGTTTTATTTTGCTTGAATTGGATGCATAGTTCCTCCTTGGTTATCAGCACTGGGCATAATTCCCTCTGTTGGCTCCTACAAAAGAGAGGAGCTTGTGCTGTTGGAAGATTTGCTCCCGTTGTGCGAACATGAACGTAAAACAGTGCATGGACAATTTAAAAGAGGTGGATCATAAGTCCTAACTGAATGACTAAAACACTTTGCTGTTGACTGAACATTTCCATGTATATCAGAGAGAGAATTAATAATTTCTCTGTTTCTGTAGTTTCTCTGTTTTATTCGCACATTTTCACTTTGAGTATGCTGCATTAGTCTTGTTACAAATGTGCTGTTTCTGAAATGCAGTGTTAGGAACTGCTACAACCCTGTATTTCCCCTTAGTTACTTACTAACTAACTAACTGACTTATTTACTTGCTTACTTGTATCAGTTGACAAGATCATAACTTTTGAACTTTGGGCTTTGTGTTGTACCATCACCGAAAGTACTGTCAGATCCCTCAGTTGGGAAGTAATTAAGTGTATAGAAGCAAAAGGTGTAACTGCCCTTTCCAACTGTTTACAGTCTAGATAATAACACAGTATTGAGTATTAAGTAATACAATTTTCAGCCCATATTTTTCTGTACCTTTTTTTATTTCCTGCTTATCAGAACATACTTCATAGTTTTATGAAATATTTTATAATAAGAAAAAGATAGGAAACTGAGAAGAAGGACATGTATTTTTGTTAAAAAGATTGTTATTTACTGGCTGCAGCTTTAATATGATTTCTAAAGCTTTGGCAAATATCCTATCTGCACACATGGTAACTGTTATTTTTTCTTCACTACTTCAATTAAGCAAATCCAAAACTATTACATGCACATCGATTTTTTCAGCAATTAAATGTCTTTAACAATATTTTCCCCACAGCTTCATCCTATTTATCAAGTGCTGATGTGCTTTTTATGCATCTAAAGGGTCGGGAATCTGTATGAGAAAGTTCCATTAGACCATAATAATTTCCAATTAATTGCACAGCAAATATTTATTTTTCACATGTCAAATTAATGAAACAGGTTCAATGTGAGAAAAATCACATCAGCTTGGCAAACGACACCTATCAAGCTTCCAAGGCATTCTTGGCAGAAATCTTGTATCTAGAGGAATTATGTACCTTTGGGAATATGGTCATCATGGAATAACTAGCTGATAATAATATTGTTGTAGGTGTGCTTATTGCTTTTTTTTGCTTTATGTTTTTTACTCAGAACAAAATAAAAAAATAGTTTTTCTGAGTTTACTAATGTGCCATACCATGGTTACAGCAGTATAATTAAAGAATTATTTTCAAGCTTCGACCAACATCATTTAATCTTAATATTAAATAGGATTAATATTGTATTAGTATTCAGTATTCCTAGAGTACTTACTCCTCTTCATATATAAATATGAAAGGAGTTTTAAAAATCAATTTTGAAAACTCCTACTTTGAGTACTCTACAGTAATGACTGTATCTTTCCTGTCTAAGAGTAATGTGGATGCTTTTCATGTATCTACAACAATGATTGTCTCATATCCCACACATTTTGATATATTCTTTCTACCAATGCTAATATTCTCTGTGCTGTGTTGTGGGTGAAGGCAATGAAATTATACAAAACTGCTTGTAACAACAAAGGACAATAATGCACAGAGTCATAAATATTTTAAGCACAGGAAGCAGAAAGCCTAACTTGATCTCTCACTACATTTATTTTGTCGCTATAAAGTTTATACCATTTTTCTTAACATAAATTTCTGAGAACCTTTTAAGTATTTATTAGTGCTTGTACAAACTTTGCTTTTTATGCCATCTGCTTCTTCTGAAGCTAACTCAAAAGTAGATGCATTGAATTTATGTTAGGGTCTCGGTCTCTCCATAGAGATTCAACTTTAATAACTAGAAATTAACTTAAAATGTTAAGTTAATTGAATTTGATATAAAATACCTGGACTTACTAACCTTACCTGTTATGGAACATGAACGAAACCATATCACGTTGTTGCCTTTTTCCCCCCCTGAAACTGTTAAAATCAAAATTAAATAGTATACCTATATCTAAGCACTATTCACTTGTTATCTATTATGTGAAGCACATAGAACTGTGTCAAAGAAGGAGGAGAATTTATCCTAAGTTCTCTCCAGATGTGCATAAAAATGTTACAGCTTTCACTAGGAGATGTGGTCATTATAAATAAGGAGAGAAACACAGAGAAAAGCAAAATTCATAAGATATTAAGTAAAATCTGTATTTCTTTTGAAATGTTGATAAGAAACGTCTTTTGAGAATAGATCAGTCATAATTTTAAAGTTTTGTTAATCTGTAGGGGTTTGAATAAGTTAGGACTTTAGGTCTCTGGCCTAGGGTTTAGATAGTTTCTTTATAAGTGAGGACTAGCTACAATGTATTTTTTAATCAAATTTAAAGTAGAAAAGTTGTTTTCTTACTGTTGTATCAAATCTTTGTTGAATTACCCTCAGGAAGAAATGTTCCTTATTTAAACTTAAAACATTTTTGTACATAAAAAATCAATACATAAAATTAATTCAATAAATCATGTAAAAATAACACAAATAAAATTTTCCTATATTCTTGAGTATATACATATAGTTATTGTATGTATTTATATCACTGATTAAACACTTTCACATTGCGGAGATATAATGTTAAGCAGTCAATTCTAAAGCTGATTTTCAAATGGGAATTGTCTTTGAATATGTCATTAGTCTTCAAATATCCCTGTGTTTGCAAATAATTAATTTTGGGAGACCAAGAAAAACTACTAATAATTAATTTTGGGAGACCAAGAAAAGCCACTCAGAAATATTACAAAACCATTTTATCTTCCCCTATTTTTCATTGTATTTATGAATAGAAATACACTACCCAGAAGATAATACCTTATTACATATGCAACAATCCGTATCTTAAAAACAGCGTTCCTGTAGTATAGGTATTACTACAAAATGGGATAGGGAAGTATGGCATAAAATTTTCATCTGATTTCCTTGGTGAATGCTTTGTTGCATTACTCTTACTAAGGATTAAAGTGACTATCTCAGACTCTTATGGCATAATATCTTGATATTACACCATTGAATATTCCATAGACAGAAAAAAACCATATAGTATTAAAATTTTGATAACATTCACTTAATGCAGACGAAATGCACATCATTTCTAGCTGAAGAAGAAGATCTTATTGAATCCCTCTCTACTTTTCCCTCCTTCCTGCTCCCATGCACTACTTGTGATATCTGTTCTTATGGAGACATATTCAAGAGAGCTGATGATGAAAAAAGGTAGGAGATATTAGAAAATAATTAAATAACATATGAAATAAAAGCAATCTCCCAAATGTACTTGAAGTTAATTTGAATACTTTTATTGTGAAAAGTTTATCACTGAGATAACAAAACCCAGCAGACTGCTTCTCATTAGCAGCAATATAGAACCACCATTTGTCTGATTTGGGTATTTTAGAAACCATAGTACTATAAACTTGAAAACGGAACATTCTCAACTGGCTAAACTGTGTCATATCTAATGTATTGCGTAGTACTGTGCATTTGTTAAATTGCAAGAATACGGAAGATCAGAGGCTGCAGGAGGAGAAAGATAGTAGGAGAGAGAAGAGAGAGAAAAGAAAAAAATAAGCACTTTTGCAATGAAAAGGAGATGGAGAAGTTATGTACAGAAAATTATCACAGTATCACAGTATCACAAGGCTGGAAAAGACCTTTGAGATCATTGAGTCCAGCCTATGACCCAATACCAACACCTAATATCAAGCCTAAACCTACCCTGACGAAGCTTGAGACCGTGTCCTCTTGTTCTGTCGCCGGTCACCTGAGAGAAGAGACCAACCCCTGCCTGACTACAACCTCCCTTTAGGCAGTTGTAGAGAGCAATAAGGTCTCCCCTGAGCCTCCTCTTCTCTAGGCTAAACAACCCCAGCTCCCTCAGTCGCTCCTCATAGGGCTTGTGCTCCAGCCCCTTCACCATCCTCGTTGCTCTCCTCTGGACACACTCCAACATCTCAACATCTTTCTCAAACTGAGGGGCCCAGAACTGGACACAGCACTCAAGGTGCAGCCTGACCAGTGCCGAGTATAAGGGGATGATGACCTCTCTAGTCCTGCTGGCCACACTATTCCTGATGCAGGCCAAGATATCATTGGCCTTCTCGGCCACCTGTGCACAGTGCTGGCTCATGTTGACTTTCCTGTCCACCAGCTCTCCCAAGTCCCTTTTCACCTGACTGCTCTCCAGCTGCTCTGTCCCCAGCCTGTAGCTCTGCATGGGGTTGTTGTGTCCAAAGTGTAGGACTCGGCATTGGGACTTGTTAAACCTCATGCTATTGGAGTCAGCCCATCTCTCTAGCCTGTCAAGGTCCCTCTGTAGGGCCCTCCTACCTTCCAGCAGATCGACACTTCCTCCCAGCTTGGTGTCATCTGCGAACTTGCTGATGAAGCACTCAATCCCCTCATCCAGATCATCAATAAAGATATTGAACAGGACCAGGCCCAACACTGATCCGTGGGGAACACCACTAGTGACCGGCCGCCAACTGGATGTGACACCGTTCACTATCACTCTCTGTGCTCAGCCATCCAGCCAATTCCTAACCCAGCACAGAACATTCCCATCCAAGCCACGGGCTGCCAGCTTCTCCAGGAGTCTGCTATGGGAGACAGTGTCAAAGGCCTTGCTGAAGTCCAGGTACACCACATCCACAGCCTTCCTGTCGTCCACCAGGCGAGTCACACGGTTGTAAAAGGAGATCAGGTTGGTCAGGCAGGACCTGCCTCTCCTAAATCCATGCCTGCTGCGTCTGATCTCTTGCTCATTCTGCAGGTGCCGCATGATTGCACCCAGGATTAAGTGCTCCATGATTTTACCTGGAACCGAGGTCAGGCTGACAGGTCTGTAGTTACCTGGATCGTCCCTACAGCCCTTCTTGTGGATGGGTGTCATATTGGCCAACTTCCAGTCGTCTGGGACCTCTCCAGTGAGCCAGGACTGCTGATAAATGTTGGAGGGTGTCTTAGCAAGCTTGTCTGCCAGCTCTCTCATCACCCTAGGATGGATCCCTTCAAGCCCCATAGACTTATGAGGATCCAAGTGGCTCAGCAGGTCTCTAACTTCTTCCTCCTGGATGTCAGGGGGGCTGTATTGCACCCTGACCCCATCCACCACTTCAGAAGACCAGTTGTCCAGTGGACAATCAGCCTTAGTATTGAAAAAGGAGATAAAGAAGGCATTAAGCACCTCAGTCTTTTCCTCATCTTTAGTTACTATATTTTCTTCAATATCCAATAATATATTTTTACAAATATGTTTGTAAAAACACTTATTATCCTTAACACAAGTGGCCCATTTGAGCTCCAGCTAGGCTTTTGCCTGCCTAATTTTCTTCCTACAGTATTTCACAGTCTCTTTTCTGACTACTACTGACACAGTTTCTGTCCACTGCTTCTGGGCTGGTTGCAGAGGCTAAGGTTTTCAGGCGGCATTGAAACCCTTGTCCAGGACTCCAGACTGTGAGAAAAACTCATGCATAGAAAGAAGGAATGGATAGAAGGGCTTTTGAGTGGCTTCAGCAAAAATTTCCACCAGCCAGATTTTGTTAGGCCTGGAATAGACTTTATTGGGGTAGACCTTTCCTCACTTCTACTGAGTGGAAGAAGGACAAAGTTACCTGAATACATCAGTCCTTGCTATATTAGTGTACCAATAGAAATCTCATAAATCATTTGGTAAAATCTGTTGTTTTTCTGTAGTGTTTAGTTTGAAGTGGTCTTCAGCCAGTGCCAATCAGCAGAGCTAAATTCTTCTTTACAAAATATTATATCTAACATCATTGCAGAACAAGAACAATGAAATACACGCCAACTTTTTATTTAAGAGTTAGGTTCAACTTTACTTAATTCTTAAATTAAATCCCCAGGCAACCCCATCTCAGTCCGTGACAGTTTTATATCAGTTTGCCTCACAAAGATGCCATGAAGATTTTTAAACTTAAATTCAGTAGGTAAGTGAATGTAGAAAATATATCACTTTATGGTTATGTTTCAGTCATTCTCAGTCATACAATGACTTAAATTCAAATGCGAAACTGCTAATATTGCGCTTTTCTCTTTATCTCTGTTTCATAAGTACAACCATGCAAGATGCTTGTTGAACAGATTTCTTCTTTCAATTGACACAAAAATACAATTGCTATTCTTATTTCTTGCAGACTTACAAAACCTGAAATGAAATATCTACCTAGTCTGAGACACAAGATGTTTCATTTTTCGTTATTAGGTTGATACTGAATGCAAATTTCCTCAGTTCACCCACAAAGAAATTTGCACTGTATAAAGGACACGTTTTGTCAGAAAACATTGAGAAAGCTGTACGTTTTCTCCCTGAGTGTGCCAGTAGAAATGTTTCATCTCTTTTCAGCAAGACTAGGATTCAATTCTTAAGTTCCAATCAGTTTTCATATCTTTATATCTATAGCATCTAGGAAACTGTAAAGATCCTTTTGAAATCAGCCTAACAAAATCCTTAATCAAGTAGAAGTTATAAGTCTTCTAAGCTTAGTATTATTTCTCTTTTTTTCTTTTTTTTTTTTTAATATAAATTAAAGGATTAAGAATGAGCTTCTCAATTCCTGTGAGATATGCTGAATGAGTAGCTGTTGAGAATGAGCTGGTACAAAGTTAGGAGGAAGAGAACAGCTATGTCCTATAAACCTTCTGAGACCATGAATGAAGTAGGTTCAGAATATTTGAGGTGCTTTAACACTTCTATATCATCATGCCTTTAGCCTTTCTTTTGTGATTATCAGATATGACAGTGTTGAAAGTCACCTTCTCAATTTGGAACTCAATTCTGGAGGCCAAAATAAAAAGAAAAGTAGCACAGAATTTAAAAAAAACCCCAAATAACTAACATACAAATCTAAAAGAAAATAGTAATATTTTAGCAAAAAAATAAATTTGTTCCTAACTCAGATACAATTCACAAATTTAACAGGAAATAGCTCTTTGTCTTTTCTCAAAATTACGAAAAAGATTCCTTTATCTTTACCAATGAAAAGAAAAGAAAACCTTTAAATCTAATTTGGTCTTCTCTGTCAATTGTATCCATTTTGAATAAAGTAACACAGCTTGCAGCTGAAATCATAACATCAAGAATTTAACCATATTATGTTGTATACTCAATTTTTTTTGAGAAATCAAAAATATTTAATTAATAATATAATTCTTAGTGTATTTTTTCTATTAATCTTTCCTTTGTGGTCATTGAAAATCACTTGTTTTCTTTGTGTGTGTTAGTGTCTGATGTGACCATAATGAAAAGAAATGTCCCTTAAAAGAAGATCTGTTTCCTAAAGAAATCTCAAGGAAATAGTATGAAATACATATTGCACTGAATTCTGCCTTGAAAATGTCATTAGGAATTAACACGTTTTAAACCAAATGTGTTAATCATTTTCTTCACTGGCTGTGAAAATAAAAAAACATAAGTTATGGCCAAGTAAGATCTGTGTGTTTGCAGAGTGTATTGTACAGCAGGAAAAACAACTCAGAAAATGGCACATTGTAAGATAAGAGAAGCTTCACATCAACTGTTTTATCTTTTCCTGCTACACCCATACCTCTTCCTGCTAACTCACGTTCTCACACTTGCATCTAGTGACATCTGTACGTAACAATTATTTTCTACGTAGTCAGAATGTCAGTTTATGGCATAAATGGCAGTTCTGATAGACCCAGTCGTGTCAACGTGAAAATGAGAGCAGAAGAAAGCTCTTTGTGTTGAAAGCGTAAGGCCTCGCTTATTACACAGCTTTGAGAGAATCGTCTAAAGTGAATAATCCCCTATGAAGTTTTTTCTCAGTAAAAAGATACAAGTTCCAAGGTTAAAAAGAAATAAACCACGTAGGTTTCTTTATTGCTGGAGTGTCTGTGTGTGTTTTGGTTTTGTTGTTTTGTTATTGGTTAAATAATGAGGAGCAACTGAGGGAGCTGGGGTTGTTTAGCCTGGAGAAGAGGAGGCTCGGGGGAGACCTTATAGCTCTCCACAACTACCTAAAGGGAGGTTGTGGTGAGGCAGGAGTTGGACTCTTCTCTCAGGCGACCAGTGACAGAACAAGAGGACATGGTCTCAAGCTTCGCCAGGGGAGGTTTGGGATTGACATTAGGAAGAAATTCTTCACTGAGAGGGTGATTGGCCATTGGAATGCGCTGCCTAGGGAGGTGGTCGAGTCACCATCCCTGGAGGTGTTCAAAGAGAATTTGGATGAGGCACTTAGTGCCATGGTGTAGTTGACAAGTAGGATTAGGTGTAGGTGTTGGGTCATAGGTTGGACTCGATGATCTCAAACGTGATGATCTCTTTTCCAACCTTACAATACTGTGATACTGTGAAATTAAGATTTCCCAAGTCATGCATCCTAGGACTTGTGAATTTCAAGGTATTTGCTCATCTCTCCCTTTGGACCGTCTTAATTTATAGTGGCACCTATGTTTCAACACTGTAGAGAGGAGGACTACCAATATTTTACTGTACGTGTGAAAGATGGGTTAGACATGGATCAGAAAAAAAGAATTATAGTAAATTCATATTATTTAATGTTTGGAAACCCTGTTTTACTGGAAAATCTTCTGGATTTTACAAAGATTTAAACTGCATCATATTGCAGGTACTATTACTGATTAACAGATTTTGCTAGTAGATTCTTTTGTTTTGTTGTTCAAAGCTTTTATTAATAATTAATTATTATTAATTAGATTAAAGAATAGTCAGACACGGTTTCCTATAAAGAGAGTGAAGTTACAGACCTACCTGTGACTTCAATGATACATATATATGAGAAGCAACATTAATATTTCTGGTGATAGAAAATGAAAAATTATTAACAATTGTAATAAACAACTCTCCTTTTCTTAATATTAAAATTGAGATTATTTTTGTATCAAAATTGTAAAGAACTCTAAGAGTTATGCCAGTTTTAGCCTAAAATTGAAAAAAAAACTAAGGAAATTAAGCTCTTGTTCTTTTTCACCTTTTTTCCTTATTGAGAGAGAGAGAGGTTATGAAATGCAGTAGATTTTCAAGATTCTTTTTGTTCTGTGCAGGTGACAGAAAACTTCCCAATGTATCTGTTACGTGAAAAGTCTGAAACTTCACTTTGCTACAAATTTCTTAAATCCAATAAGGCCACTATTTTCAGTTTCCAGTTTTAAATTTTCAGTAGCAGGAACTCTCTGGACTCTATTACCTTTCAGGAACAGTTGTTCCCTTCTCAGTGGTGGGTTTGTAGGAAAATGTTTTCCTTTGTCACCAGTAAAGAGACACTCTGTTAATCACTTAAATTCTGTCAGAAGACTTTTGCTGCTCTACCTCTTCTCATGTTGAATACAATTTCATCCTTTCTTCATTTTGCCTGTTCCCATCTTTTTCTTACCCTTGATTTCACTAGGCATATATCTGATTTGGTCACAATATTACTGGAAGATTGATTTTCTCTTGCATTTATACCTGCAGAAATGAATGTCTTGGGTGTACACAGATGATGTGAATCATCTTCCATTTTGAACTACCTTGTGGCATTTATGTACAACAAGAACAACGTGGAAAGAACCCCGAAATCCTAGAGAATGAGGCCAATACACAACAGGGGAGGATAGGTAATTCAGAATAGTTCTGTGCAAAAGTAGAACATTAATCCTAGCAAGAGCAAGAAAATGATGCTCTGTGTGATTTAAAGAGGCTTATGCATTTAAAGGTTGAGTTCACAAGGAAACAAACAAAACAAAAAGATAAAAGTAATACATTGGCAAAGCAACAATTTATGGATCTGACTTTGTTTTTCATTTCACTGCAGCAACCCCATTGACTTCAACAGAGTTCGACTAGATTTCCGCTTGCCTGCTGAACAAAAGAATTTCTCCCATGGCAGGAACAACCAATTCCATTCACAAATACACAGCATGCAAATACTCTAAGCTCAGAGAAACATAGAGGAAAGATATATATTTGACAGAAGAAATCTGATCAGCAGGCAGTGAGTTTGAAAAACATCTGTGCCTCAATATTTAAAGAACTTTCCCATTTAGATAAGCCAACCCAGGAACTCTACAGAGTCTACTCTATGGGGATCTGGGTTTTTTCCCTTCCCAATGATCAGGGAGAACCTTCAGCATTATCTTAGAGAGAATATTTTGATAAAGAGCCTGAAACACCCCATGTTTTTGAAAAGGAGTCAAGGAAATAGATGAGGAACAGGGAACATACTGCATCTCAGTGATTCCCTGCTGTTTTCCACTGTGCTGGGAAATACTGTCAATGAAAAGTATTAAAGAATGTGATAAACTTTAGTTATAGCTGTAGCTACAGACTCAGGAATCTGTCTCTGTGTTCTTAGTATCATCTCAAAGATTTACTAGCTCTTGGCTCAGCAGTCATCTGAGGCTGCACATTCCCTGTATACTCCCTGGAGGCATCTACACTGTCATCAGTGGGATGAAGACACCTTTGACTGCAACCTTGACTGCATGAGTTGAGTGCCAAACACATAGCTTGCCTTACAGTTTTATTCCCTATAAACCTTCTGAACCTTCATACCAGTAGCTCTCTGGTAAGAACTTTATGTGATAAATACTGGCGTTCAATTCAGAAGTGATTTTTGGTATCATAAAATTCATAAACATTAGTGAAAACAAAATTTTCCAAGAAAACTATATTTTAAAAATATGTTGAATAAGTTCTTTGACAAATAATATACATGTGAATTATTTACCAGTCTTCTAAAGGCAGTATTATAGAAGTGGTCTGGAATACCTGTACTTTCTTCAGGTGACTGTAAATAACTGTCCTAAGACATTTTTTGATTGTTTTGTTGTTTCTTAAATAAACACATTTATTCTTCTCTGGTGGCTGATAAGTGTTGCATCTGGTGATAGGATCATAAATTTTATACATTACTATCTATTTACTATATTCTTATCCTCTTTCATTCAGTTCAGTATTTTCTCCAATGGAGTGTTTTATCAAGATTTATTTTGTCATGATTTCTAACATGTGTTTATCAGAGATATAATATCAAGATTCCTCTCTGCAATGGATCTGGACAGGCTGGATTGATGAGCCAAGGCCAACTGCTTTGTGCTGCACTTCAGTTACAACCCCATACAATGCTACTGATTTGTCTTGGGGAAAAGTCTGCCTGGTGGAAAAGGACTTGGGTGTGCTGGTTGACAGCTGGCTAAATATGAGCCAGAAGTGTGCCCTGGGTGCCAAGAAGAGCAACAGCATTCTTGTATCAGAAATAATGTAGCCAGCAGAAGTAGGGAAGTGATTGTGCCCCTATACTTGTCACTGGTGTCACTGTGCTTCAAATTCTGTGTTCTGTTTTGGGCCCCTCAGTACAGGAAAGACATTGAGGTGCTGGAGCGGAGGGCAGCAGTGCTGGTGAAGTGTCTGTAGCACAAGTTTTATGAGGAGTGACTGAGAGAACTGGGTTTGTATAGTCTGGAGAAAAGGAGGCTCAGAGGAGACCTTATTGCTCTTTACAACTGCCTGAAAGGATTCCCAATTAACAAGCGATAAAACAAGAGGAAACGGCCTTAAGTTGCATCGTGGGATTTTTAGATTGGATATTAGGAAAAATATCTTTACTGAAAGAGTGGTGAAGCATTGGAACCGGCTGCCCAGTCAAGTGGTGGGTCACCATCCCTGGAGGTACTAAAAGAAGTGAAGATACGGCACTTTGAGACATAGTTTAGTAGTCTGCTCCTCCATCCACAGACAGAATTGTTTCCTAGGCAGAAGCACACAGAAGCAGTTTTGGAGAAAATTCAGAAGTCATAGGTATCTGGAAGAACTTCCTCATCTCAAAAGAACAGGCTCTCTTTCTGGTCTTCTGGGACCTGGACTACAGAGGAAATTCAGGAGCCGACACTACCCCCTCTTTTCTACTTTTAAAATCCTTAGACAGCTAGTGTGACATGCAAAGAAGCTGCATCAATGTGCATTCATATTGGAAAAAGCATGTGTTGAACAAACAGGCTGAAACCTGTTTGCCTACTCTCAGCGTGGAGGCAGCTGGATCTCGTGTTTAGCCAACTGTCCAGCCACATCCAAACTCCCTGCTCCTCTCTCTGTTCAGTTGCTCCTGTGTTCTGAAAGCTGCCATCAACTTGACACCTCTATTTGGAATATATCCTTTTTTTACCCTTCAGACCAGTCATGTACCGCGTTAGCCAAGCACCATTAGTGCCCAGGTTCCCCCATGTAGGGAAGGAAGAACAAGAGTTAGTTGTTGATGCAGACATGGCAAGAATATTGATTACTGGAAAGAAATACTTAATTCATCACATGATTTGCTCTTCCTCAAGGTTGAAACTATTATTCCTGTCATTATTTTTCCATAACAAAACTCTGAACAGGGGTAATTTTGTCTCTGAAAGAGAAGAAAGGAATGGTGTGTTTCATTTTTAATACTAATTCTGAATCACTTATAATAGTTACACACCAATGACCATTAAAGATAGGAGGTCTAGTCAAGCCTCCTATCACTTTATCCTCTAATATAACCATAGTTTTCAAAGAGTCATTGCACAGGGAGATATTTAAGGACATTTTCAGGTTGCTTTTGCACTATGCCAGCATCTTCAGAGAAGCAATTGCCATCTAGACTTATACAACATCTCAGCAAGAATTTCCAGTTCTTTTGTAGAACTTGAAAAAGAACTAAAATGCTTCTTTCTGTTTTACTGAATTGTTTCAGGTCTGCAAGTCACAGAATTAAGGCCCTGCCAGATGATGATTCACTAATTATTCTGCTTTGGAGACTCTGTTTAGAGTTGAATAATGGTGCTCCAGCCAGAAAAGACCATCAAATAGTCTGTTCTCCTCAGTTTATACATTAAATATATAGAACTGTTACTTTTAATGGCATTTTTGAAAAATTATTCCCAAGGAAAGATGTGATGTTTAAAAATTATGCTAGAGGGGTGGCACGTAGGTCTTGATGCACTGAAAGACCATTGCTGGAGCATTTCTCTGCCTTTCAATTTGTGCAGTTCTGCCAGGGATAGATTTACAAATATTAATGCTCAAGGCACAGAGGAACAGAAAATGAAAGAGAAAGAAGGTGGTGAGGTATCAACAGGAGGAAGCGGGGTTATTTTTCGTTTTTTCCAGTGAACCTGTAGAGTACAAAAGAGTAAATCAGAAGTAATGCAAGACAGGCATAAATCCAACAAACAGTAGTAGTCTTTTTCCAGTGGATCAATCTCTTTCAATTTTGGCTTTCTTTACATCAGAGCTATAAAAGCTAAAATGCATCACTGTGAAACAGGAATTCAAGATAAAAGAGAGTCAGGAAGGGAAGTGCTCTTTCTCCCTTCCAGAGAGAGGCAGGGGAGCAACAAGAGTGAATAGGCTCTTGGATGGGTATTTGCCTTTGTATGGATACATTAACTGAAAAAAGAATAGTAGAAGAGCTCATGATGTACCTTCTGTGAAAACAACTGAGGAGCTATTTCTTTTCAAGGAAAAGATAGCTATCATTCTAATAGTGATTGTGTAATTAGTCAATTAGTAGAAAAGACCAAAGACTAGAACTTTACAGTTTTCATTTCTGATACTATCTTAATGAACCTGAATACTTGTGACAATACTTGCAATTGTTTTCTAATTTAAGGTTTCTCTCTGTTCAGAATAGAAAAAATGCACACAAGAATGTGTGAATTGTAAGTAGTAATAATAATGCTATAATCTTACGTTTGAAATTAATCCGAGCTCTTGAGGTTGTATTTAATATTTAGCAACTGTAAACTCACTTATCACTGAAAATTATAGAAGAAATACTTTATTCTTTTGTTTTTTATTTAAAATATCATTACAATGCCTAAATTTTGGAAATATATACATTTGATATTTAATAGAAGTTAAATAAAAAAAAAGATAATCTGGCTTTATACACTTCCCAGCAGAGATAAAAATGAGAAAACATGTTGTCATTTAGAAATATTTCTGAGCAATTCTTTGCATGTTTATCCAGTGATAAACATGCATTTCCAGTGAAAATACCCAGTGGAGAGGTATTGTTGTGCTGAACCAGGAGAATAAAACATGTCTCACTAAAGTTTTTCTAGGTATTTCCATGTTATTGACTACTTTGGATTCACCCAGAGGTGCTAGATGACCTAGATTCACTAGTTTAATTAGAATCTACTGAAAGATGTTATTCTTTGGCAATAATAACATTTTAGCTTTTAGTACACGTATGCTACAATAACTAGCAGTGCAACTCTTGTTTAAAAATATGCTTCTTTTTTCCTCATTATTGAAATAAAAATACAGGGGAATCCCTCAAACATTAAAAAAAAAATGTCTTTAAATAAATCTGATAGATTATAAGACACGAATTAGAATAAAACTAATATTTCTGCTTAGTGCAATAGTTTCCAGATACTAGTTAGCTGCTATCAGAGTATTCTGCTGATCTGATACAGATAGTTACGAGAGGCCCCTCACACGGTCAACAGCACTGATAATGTGCACATCCCAGAATGAGAATTATGAAGCTGTACTGAAAATTTAATGGCCATCCTTAGTTTTTACTTTCTTAGCACACACATTTACAATTGATCCCTGCATGATGTTTAACTAGGGCATATATTTTGAATAGCATACTCTATAGTTTCCAAAATGTAAGAGGATTCCAAATTTCTCTTTGTATTCACATTTTTACACAGAAGCATATTCAACTGTCCTCTCATTTAAATTATTAATTTGCAGGCAAAATTATGTTTATCAATTTAGAAAAAAGATTAAATTCCCATGTGCAATTTTCAAATCACCGTAATTTTTAATTTCTTACATTGTCAGCTTTGACATGCTTTTTGGTTTTGCTGGTTCTTTCACATTCACTGTTCTGCTTTTTTTCTGTATAAATTATATTTGTATTTGTAAAAATTTAGTCCTAACTGGTTATGCCTTTACTGTGCTAACCTATTGAAACATAACTTAACCATGTGCACGTTACCAGACATAATGCTCAGTCCCTCTTAATACACAACAAAATAGTGGTGACATATAATTAAAAATAACCTTTACCCTTTGACCTTAATTCTTTGCAAAAATATCTTATCGGTAATCCCAACAAGTCTTTAGCAGCTTTTAATCTGAAACGTGAATGGACAGGATGCCATTTTTCAATGCCATTAGCTGTTTAAGAAATAGATATAGGTCTATGAGATATATATAGAGATATATGTCTTTGAGGTGGAAGATTCTCAGTCTCTTTCTCTTAAACACACCACAAAAGTTAAGAAACATAGCCTTGCTTCCTGGGGAAGTTATATCAGTATAGCAGAGAGGATGGAAGAGCAGGTGGTGTGGCAATGCAAGAAGAGAAAGCGGAAGAGCAGAGTCTTTGCAGGTCCCAGCACGACCATGGCCACATAATTCCTCATGTAGACACCTCCTGTATTTTTCTTGGTTTTCTTTTGCCTCCACTCCTCACAGCTGTCTTTTTTTTTTTTTTGAAGTGATTTGCCATGTGTTGTCCTTGGGTTTGCATATTCTTAACAGAGTATTATCTCACTTTTTGGAGGGGTGGTGGGAAATCCAGTATGGTCATGTGTTTTTTCCTGTTTGGTTTTCGATAGCTACATTACCTTATTTGCAGTTACATGGTTGATTTGTTCACATTATTTTTTCCTGTGCGGTTTTTATTTCTTGGTGTGTATTTTTGCTTTGCTGTGATCTAACTGTCAGATGTTACGTGGTCTTTTTCCTCGGTGGGAACAAAAGGATTTATTCAATATTTTTTCCTACACATGCTATAGGTGTGGGGCAGGCGGGCTGCCCCTAGTAAGAAAAGAGACATGGAAACGTAAGGATTAGGGACAAGGTCTTAAGGAGAGAATTAGCATGGAAAAGCTATGAAGAAAAACACTGGCTTACTTATGCAGAAGTTTATCTGTTGGGTTTTATGGGATCTTCTTTTGGCATGTGCCCATCCTTTGGCCTCTGCAGCTTTCTCAGAGCTGGAGTAAGCTTACTGAGCTAAACTGGAGAGAAACTATGAGGACAAAAGAATATGAAAACCACTGCCTTTTTTCTTGAAGATTTTGGGTTTTGGAGAAAAAGAAAATAACATTTTTTGAGTTCTTGGTTAGGGAAAAGATTGATTAAAAAAATAAACCCCCCTTTCTTTTTACCTGATTTTCAAGCTCATCATCTGTATAAACTATAATGTAACATTTCCATGGGGAATGGCAGCGGACATTGAAACAAATGAAAGTAATGTTGTTTTTCTGCTGGGTTGATAGGAAGCCTGTGTACCGCTGGCTGTGAAGTCTGGGATAGCTAATGGCTGGAATAACCAACTCTCGAGCCATGGAGGAATCAGCCTTGTTTATGAGGCTGAGCTGATACTGCAGCGGAGTTACAGGGCTCAAGAAGGAGTTCCATGTGTGTCTTGAACCAGGCTGTGTTGCTTTCATTGCCCAACAGGCCACAATAACATAGAAAGGGACAGTTCTGACTCTAAACCGGTGAAATGAATCGTTACAATTTTTACACAGATTATGCAAAATGCTAGCATTAGACTACCCCTCAGAATCTCACAGTACTCTGCAAACCAGATGACAGGTTTATTTAGAAACAGAGAGAGCTCAGGGCCCAGTCAAAAGTATTTGTGGCATTGTAAAGATTTTGATGGTTCCATTGTGGTCTCCACACTGAAGAGTTCACATGATACACAGGCAATGGCGTCTTTTGGGGAAAGGACGTCCCAGCCTACCTGCGGTGGAGACTCTTGAACTATGGAAAACATAGTCATTGAGAGTTTATCTGCAGTGAGGGTTTATGGCATCTATAAATCTGAAGAAACCATCTCTAGGAGGACATTTGCTTCCATTACCACTTGATACATTGCCACCTTTGTTTGCGGTATTGGTTTTGTGAGCAGCAGATGAATTGTAAGCATGATTTATGTTAGAGAGGGCTGTAGGCACAGAGGGTTATCATGAGATATACTAAGTTTACTTTCATGTGTTGGTTGCAGAATCAGAACTCATTCTGTGGAACTGGCTATTAACATGCTGTAAACATCTTCATTAATTGGTTGTTGTGTTCCTTGTATCATCATATTTATTGCTATAAGCAGAACCTCCCTTCTTTGTCCCTATTTTGCAATTAGAAGGTCCAGTTTTCCTGGGGATGTGCTCTGTTTATATTCTTATTGAAGACATCAGAAAATCTTCTGCTAAATTTGCAATTTACTGTGCTTTTTTATTATATGAAACATGCTGATTTTCAATGTGGGAGAGTGGATACACAAGGGGAAAAAAAGGGACAAAATCAAAATGGCAAACATGCTCTGATTATTGTTAGAGTTTTGCCATTGATCATAATAAGAAAAGATTGGTTTCTGGCTGAATTTCTCTGAATTCTGACTTATCTATTAACACAGATGGGAGCCTGGGTAGGCAGGCTTTCCTGAACTACACTCCAGTGACTCTTATTTTGTAAATCATTTTTGCCTTCAAGGAATACAAAACTAGATGAATTCATGAATGATCGGTTGTATTCTGTTATTGGCATTCGTTACTCTCCATCCTGTTTTTGATAAAAGGGTTTCCTGCTTCACTTCATTGTGTTTTGATTATACCTTTCAATACAGCTAGGGACTGCTATTCTTATTGTTTATGAAAGGATTATACTGATGCCTAGCATTTATGACACATTTTTTCCCTTTGTCTCATCAGTTTGGCAGGTTGCAGAGGTCAAACAACTCTCAGCTACAGTGGTCTGTGTTGTTGGGAGTCATGCCTTATGGACTGATTTATGACTGCTTATGTCCATGTAGTTCAAGGTTGCGGCTTGCTGTTACCTTCTTACTGCTAAAGGCAATCAGAAGTATAGTTCTGAAAACTGCAAGATGACCATTTCTGACAGACATATGCAGCTTGACCAGCATCACAAAACAACCTCTCCGATGCCAATCTTGCAAAAGTGTCACCCCGTTAGGCTTGACAGTTGTCAATCTCATACAGGTCCTTCGTCTAGTTTCATTACCAACAACTCACGTTGGCATGACATAAAGTCAAAACTACCGTTGACAGCCACAAGTAACAGGCACAGTTTTTTAGTCACTTAGTCAAAACTGCCCAAATCGTTGTGACAGTATGCAAACATGAAGTTATTAGAAGTAAACTGCCACTGTAACAGCACTGTAACAGATTATAAAGCCAACTGCAGGGTCCAAAAATTGTTTTAACTGTATGCAACCCACTTTTCATACATATTCTCTTCTTTCTCCATAGTAATGAAAAAACCCTGGTACTGATCTTTCTGGACATAGAAAGAGCATATTCCAGATTAAATTCCTTAAGCAAAAGGAACAAAAAGAACACAAGAAGTGTGAGCAATCACAGCAGAACAGCTCACTTGCTGAGACTGAATTGTCTGATGCATGCTCACTGTTGTGTGTGGCTATCACAGCTGAATTCACCTGCTTGATTGTTTCTTCATTGGTGTCACTAATGTACATTTTCAATTCTAAACCCACTGAACTCAGCAGAGCTTTAAAGCAGGATATTGTCTAAGATGTATTTCAATCAAAAGAATCAGATACAGATAAATTCATTTGCAAAATATTTTTCCAAATTAAACATATAGAAAAAATCATTTAGAAAAAATTATTCTAGAATATACCAGTAACTCCATTCAACATTAACTTAAAGATAGAATGTGCACCAGGGTGAGCCTGCTTATTTGTACTGTGAATATTTATAAATAACTTTTGTTTCATATGAGCCATCATGTTTTCTCTTTCCTATCTCTCTTTTATGAATAAAAAGGCTCATGTTAATCAAGAGATATCAATATTTGATTACCCACAAACTCCTTTTTAAGTGTATTACATTGACTTTGGGAACAAAGTCAACACTTTGTTGAGTTAGGGAGAGCCTTGTCTACAGTCACCACAAAATGATGGAGTTTAGGATCCTGTGTGGAAGAAACAGAGCAATAAGCAGGATTACAGCCCTGTTCTTCAGGAGCACTTACTTCAGACTCCTCAAAGACCTGCTTGAAGAATGCCATGGGTTAGGAGTCGAGAATGTAGCGTTGTCCAGGAGAACTGGTAAATATTGAAGCACCACTTCCTCCAAGATCAACATGAATACATCCCTAAGAGTAGCAAATCAAGCAAAGGAGGCAGGAGACCTGCATGGATGAGCAAGGAGTTTCTGGAAAGACACAAATGGAAGAAGGAAATTTACTGCTACAATACCAAAGCAAAAATGAAAACAAGTTAATATTTCATGCAAAACCATATGCAAAATGACAACCCTTTCTGAATCAGTCTTCAGTTTTTCAGCTGTGCTCAGTTTGCAGTATTTTCAATCTTTTCAGTTATGGACAGCTGTTACTTCTGTCATAAGATCATATGGAATTCCATAGGAGTATGACAGGTTCTTTACCTTGGTAAAGGATAAAGATAAGCAGAAGTTTTAAGGTCAGGGAAGGGCTGCTGGAATGCAAAATAAACAGAGAGAAAAATTTACTGTAATTATTGTACTGTTTCATACAAGTTGACAATTTTTCCATGCTTCTTGATAGACAAGGCAAATATGGAGACTGGCAGAAAAAAATAGCGCTATTTTTTTTTTCTTTTTTATGCCAAACTGCTTGCTTGGAAATGTTGAAGTAGGGCATGGAAAGAAATGACATTTTGCTTTCTGGGTCAGCTTCATTTGTTTAAACATATATATCTAATGTCACTTTCCGGTCTAGCCTCTAAAATATTTCAGAAAGTTGCCACAGATCACACATTGCATCTGGTAGGCTCATAGCGGACATTTAGACATCTGAGGTGAATCTCATTGGTGCCATATTTCCACACTTAGGGAATTGAACCCTAGCCTGTGTCTTCTATTTACCTGTCAGTCCTATCTTACCCTTATTCCCCCATATAACAGAAATTACTGTTCTATTCTTGTTTCTCCAGAAAAGGTAAAGCAAACCTATATCCATCAATCTGCATAATCTGTCCTTCCAGCTTCCTGCTTCCACCTCAAATTTTGGTTTTTGTTTGTTTGTAGTTTTTGTTTCTTTGTTTGTTTTACATTATGTTAAATGTTAGACTGGAACATTTTCTCTTTTTAAACTCTATTTTATACAGTTTTGTAGTGAAGCACTGCTCAAAGCAAAAAAGACAAGCTAGTGTAGGCAGTCAATAATAGCTTTTCTGGGGTTTATAGCTGTTGTATTAGAAAGCATGGCTTCTAATAGAAACCAGGGAATAGAGAGACTCCCTGAATCAGTGGGCACAAAAGAGTGTAATTGTGAAGGAAACAAAAAAAGATATGCTAGATAACAGAGCATTTGCAATCTAGTGTAAAGAACCTTCAAATGGTGCAACGGAAAGGGAACAGTTTACATGTCTACAAATATGGTGCTCTTTTACTTGTACACTCGAAGGTTGGTTTTGTCTTAGTGAAGAATTGTATCTCTGTAATAAAAATTGGAAAGATAAATAAACTCTATGGAATAAATACTTTTTTTTTTTTTTTTGTGGAGGCCAGAGATATCTGATCTGCTGCAGTGTTCAAGGCAAATTAGTTTTTTTTTTTACTGTATACTATGCTTAAATCTGCCTGGGCTGCTTTCCAGAACTGCCAGCAGTATTGGAATTGCGCTAGAACACACAGCTTGAAGCTGAACTTAGGTTTGAACTCCATCATACAGAAATTGCTTTGAAAAAAATAGAAACTATAGGTTACTACAAGGAAGAACAAAACAAAACTTTGTATTAGTTTCTTTTCCTTTGCAGCTGTAACAAAAGACAAGTCTAATTTTCTTTTCTTGGTGAAGTGTGACTTTGGGCTTTGGTAAAGTTATAACTTCTTCACAGCAATCCAAGTAGGAGAATAAACTTTAGACTTCAAAATAAAGTCAGTGAAAGAAAACTGGGTGCGAAAAGGTGTGTGTTGCATATAATCCATCTGCAGTGTTTGGGGTTAAAACCAAGGACTCGCTGCAGTTTAGAATAAGCATTGCTACTAAGACATCAATATTCACATGAAATATCATCTTCAAATTGCCTCTGTGTTTGCTTTGGTGATCAACTCCTGTAAGAACAATTCAGCTCCAAGATCAATCATTATTCTTCAGATATCATTAATGGTTCTACTTTAATACCTGAACTTATTTCTGCAAGTCCTTGGTCAAGATTTAAAATTAAAACCTCACTGAGGTAAAAAGAAAAGGGGCTTTATTTGGCTTCTACTGAAGTTGTAATTTTATTTTTTTACTTTTATTACAACACTAAAGTGGTTGAGATCTCAGAATTTGTTTTAACTCAATGTGTTCAGAATGAGGGCATTCACATATGGTCTTGAGTGATTCATATATAATTGTAGTAAGGATCCCATATAAGATAATTCTATTTGAATTCCATTTTCACTTATATTCTTGGATTTATACAAGTATAAATGTGAACAGAATTAAACTCTGCAGATGACCGTAACCTCTGCTTCAGTGAAATCATATGAATCCTTTCAGAGCTACATTGTGATGTGATGTGGAGTCCCGCTTCTTCAGCACTCCTCTGTCCTGAAACAGTCCCTGCAGAACTCCCCTTCACAAGTCACCCCATGATGTTTGTTACAGAAAAGGATGAAATAAAGAAATTAATTATTCTTAACATAGGCAGTACCAGGAACAGGTCTCCGTATACATGAACAAGCACACAAAAGATCCGCTTCTGTAGTAGATTCACCTATGTGTAAACTAATTCAGTATCTCTGGAAGCAGCCATGTGTTGCCAATTGCAAATGTGATGACCTAGTTTTACAGGTTGCACAGAGAAATTTATCAAGCCAATTTTTCACTCTCTTCCTTGTTTCTCTAGCATAGACAAAATGAAAATGGTGCCATCCTCGTGGAGTTCTTGCAAAATACCTAAAGAAAAACTATAATAAACACATCTATGCACTCTAGCAGTCAGGTTTCTTTGTTTTGCTTCCTGTAAAACTTTTGTGGTAGGTTTCTGCCCAAGGCTGGCTGGAGGGAATAAACATTTAAGCTTAAGCACACTTGCTTAAAAATTACTGCAGGGAGACAAGATCACTTCTGAGATCTGGATGCTGTGAGGTTCTTGCACACAGACTTGTATCGCAAAGTCATTGATCTCCGTTTAAACAATAAAACTGAATAATCTTGAACAAAAAAATTGATTTACCGTTCACTGCTTGGTGAATGGCAGTGGCATTCAGATTGGGGGAAAAAATCTGAGTATTTTTACAGCTGGAGGAGTATTCCAGTTAAGGCTGAAAAATTGGCATGTGATTTCAAAGTAAAAGAGTTTGAAAAAAACAAATTAACTAATTGCTTTTTTAAAAGTTTCCTGGTGTAGAAGTTGTCTGTCGGAAGTGCAGGACAAAGAACCTTGATTTCAATTTGATTCACTTTAGCTCTCACCTCACTTGTCATTAAATAACCTTTTTGTCTGTGTTTCAGTTTTAAGAGAATGAAATGACACTTTTTATTGGGGTGATTAGAATTTGGCAGTAAACTGGAAGTTATTCATTTTTTCATAGTATAAATTGTTTGATAAATGATCGGTGCTGTTCCCAGATCTTGTTTATCTTGTTTATCTTATATTCACTTTTTTGTTTCTCCACTCATAATGCCACAGCTGTAAAGATATTGTACCTTCTTAACCTCTGTGTTTGACTTCACATATAGTTACTACGCAGAGGCCAAAAGCACTGGACATAATAACTGCATCTTTTAAAGGGTTTTTTTGCAAAGTACAAAGCTGCCAATTGCCATATTTTTTTCAGGTAATACCAAACTGTGATATGTTCAATGGTCCATGTACTTTGCTAATATGAAGTTAATATTTACTTTATAAGGAAATAAATTCACTTTCAAATTTGGGGAAAAAGAAAAAAAAAGAAAGAGACACCAGAGGTGAAGCACAATTTCTTAACCACTACTGTCTCATATAAATCTAATCAAAGACAACCATATGTAGTAGAATTGGACTGCTTCATTTAGAAAAAAACCCCACATTATTTTTTCCAAATTCACTTTAAAAATGAATGTATCTCTGAAAGCATTGTAATACTTTGATATTTTTTGTATTCATTAACATAATTTTTTCTTTGATACTTTTGCTCTGATGTTGTTTTGAATGTTTGGTACCCTTGTGAATTTTTTCCAACACAAGACACCTTTCCTTCTGTGGCCATAAAACCTGGACACAACAAGGGGTTCATGGAGTGCTCAGACAAGGCCCAAACTTCCAGCTGAGAAGGAGCCTCAGCAGGCAGAGAACGCCTCAAGATATTTACCAGGCAAATGGCTTAGTAAAGCAGGAAACTTAAATGGTCTTATAAATGTCTATAATAATGACATCTTTTGTAACAAGCTAATCTTGTAGACATAGTTGTTCTGGTAGATGAATGTTTAAATACCAGAGAAGCAGTTGTTTTCTGAGTCACATAGAAGTTTTTTTAATTGATTTGGAAATGCACTTGCATACAGTTAAGTATTAAAACCAATAATTTTTCAATTTCTATTTTAAAAGGAACTTATATTTAGTTAAAAACAAAGGGAAATTGTATTTATCTTTTTTTTTTTTCCTAAATAATGGATGGGGGATTAAAAAGAGTAAAAAAACAAGAGCTTTCAATATATTTAGGAGACGACTGATAATTCTTTAATTCTTTAATCACTCTGATAACCTTTTTATTAATAACATTGTCATGAATAATGATGGTCAGATAATTTTAAAATATCTTTTTCAGATCAGAGCTAAGGTTGTGCTCCTCAATATCTTCATAAATGACCAGGATGAAGGACCTGAAGGTTTATTGACAAAGTTTGCTGATGACACAAAACTGGGGGGAGCCATTGACACTTAGGGGCAAAAAGACCCTGCAGAGGGATCTTGGCAGATTGGAGAGCTGGACAATCACCAACAACATGAAATTTAACAAGGGAAAGTGCTGATTTCTGCACCTGGGACAGGGCAATCCTGGATACAAACACAGACTGTGGTCTGAGATGCTGGAGAGCAGCCCTGCAAAGAGGGACCTGGGAGTTCTGGTCGATGGCAAGTTGGACATGAGCCAATAGTGTGCCCTGGCAGCCAAGAGGGCAACCGTGTCCTGGGGTGCATCAAGCACAGCATTGCCAGCTGGTTGAGGGAGGTGATTGTCCCACTGTGCTCTGCACTGATGGGGCCCCACCTCCAGTACTGGGTGCAGTTTTGGATGCCACAGTATAAAAGGGACATCAGACTACTGGGGGGTGTCCAGAGGAGGCCCTAAAGCTGGTGAAGGGTTTAGAGGGGATGTTGTATGAGGAATGGCTGAAGTCACTTGGTCTGTTCAGCCTGGAGGAGACTGAGAGAGGATCTCATAGCAGTTTACTGCCTTCTCACAAGGGAGGGAGGTGAAACAGGTGCTAATCTCGTCTCTCTTGTGAAAAATGACAGGACTAGAGGTAAGAAGTACCAGGAAGATATGCCAGGGGAGGTTTAGACTGGATATTAGGAAGAGGTTTTTCACCCAACTCGGGGTGGAGCACTGGAACAACTCCCCAGGGAAGCAGTCATGGCACCAAGTCTGCCAGCACTCAAGAAGCATTTGAGCAATGCCCTCAGTCACGTGGTGTGAATGTTGGGAGTGTCCTGTGTAGGGATAGGAGTTGAACTTGATGATCCTTTTGAGTCCTTTCCAACTCAGGTAATTCTATGATTTCGTGATACTATGATGTGTGAATGCCCTTCCCCATACTATAGAATATTTTCACTTCAGTACTAATATTTATGTCCAGAATTGATCGATGGAAATTTTGAGATAGCTACAGAATTCCTGTATTATTTAACCTTCGTGGATTACTTAAGTAACCTAAAGGTTAAATATTCTGTATTAATATATTAATTTTATGGGAAAAATAAAAAACTTTATTCAAAGCTGGGGAACACAATCATTGCCAGATTCTGCACTCCATCAAAAAGACATAATACTGTATCTAGATACATAATGAATTCTTTATTCTCCATACTTTTAGCAGAGTTTTGTCAAATGCAAAACTGCAAACTCAAAAGTACTTATGGCCTTTGAAGTATTTGACCATGGTCATACATGAGTCCAAAGGGTTTCAACATCCAAATGTATCCAATTTCACTGGTGTTTTAGCTTGGTCTAAAGCAGAACCAATTTTCTAACTTTTCAGCTAAGCCTGTTCTAAGTAACTTCATTTTCTGAAAGTTAATTATACTTTCAAATAGTGTCTGTCTCTAGAGGTGGTAACACATAATAGTTATTGCCAAAGAGACAGGACATTGCTGTGCAGAAAGGCTTATACTTATTCCTCTACATATCACGGCCATCCTCAAGTTGGTGGAACTTTGTAAGGCGAAGGGTAGAAAACCCTTTGCCTCTAGGGAGGACCGGACAAGGCAGGTGTCCCAAAACTGGTCAACAAAGTATTCCATTCCATATACGTCATAGTATAAAGCTAAGGGATCACGAGGGTCAGGCTTTCTTCTTTGATGGCTGGTGTCCAGTGAGGACCTCATCCATCTGTCTGGTCCTAATCCCAGTCCATGCCTTCCTGGATCCATTTCCGAATCCAGTTCCTGTCTATCACCCAGTCCAGTCTGGGGCTTTCCCTGTGCCTGTCCTCCAGTGTCAGTGGTGATATATAGTCATCAGGGGAATTAATTTGGGTTTGTATATTTGTGTATATTTGTATATATTTTATTATTTTCTTACTGATATTATTATTTTCATCTTCATTATTTTTTTTTCTGTTAAAACTGTTTTAGTTTTAATTTTAGTTTCCAACCCACGAGTCTCTCTGTCTCTCTCTTTTCCTTTTCCCCTTTCCTCTCTCCTTTGTGAGGGGGGGAACTGCGACCACAACTGCCCTGTGTTCAGCTGCTGACCGGGCTCGGAGAGAGGCTAAACCAGGACAACTGGCATAAACCAGATAAGTATGAAAAATAAGGACATAATGTGAAATTTGATTTCATTTCATAATTCCTTTTGTTGCAATGTGCAGGGCCCAATCTAGCTCCATTAGCTAAACAGGTACCATTCACAAACCTTCAATTTAGGAAACGAAATTAAGAAAAGTTAAAACAAGGATAAATTTCCACAAAATCTTAACAAAAATTACTTTCACTCTGGGAAAGGAAGTAGTAGGAAGAAAAAAGTCACAGGTGATTTATACAAAACTTCATGAAGTTTTAGAGCATGCTAGAGTTTAAGGAATGTGACTACCCAGGGTGAACCAAATGAACTAATGATTTATTTATTGAAATTCTTCTATTCTGTTTCAATTATTTTTTTACCCCTCAAAGCTAACAAGGAATTTAATTTTCATTCAGCACAAGAAGCTTACATGGGTGTGCTTCCTAGTGGAAAGATTCACTGTATCCTTCATAAAAAATAGGGAAAAATTACTCTAATCAAGAAACGGGAGTATAAGGAGTCACTTGGCTTCATTGTCAAATGTGATTCTTTGGAAATTTGCTTTGAAAAGTCTATAAAGAACCCTGGGACATGGCCCAGGTAATGCAGATGGAGATAAAGGAAAATTTATAAAGAATATGTCAAAGAACTGGGAAAGAAATGGATAGAATGATCATGGTATATGTTGCAAAAAGACTAATTTTAATAATCCCCTGAAAGACTGCCATACATCACGCATTATTGTGTCTATTTATACTAAAATAGATTGATAAAAGATAATTTTATGTCCTTGATCAAAGTTTGTGAAACATTGTCTCTTGTTTAAATACGTATTTCTGTTTGTCCAAATGGACATTTTGCAAAGCTTTGGCTTATTGGTGTGACAGCATTCACGATATCAGCTGCAGAATTTTATTTACTAACTTTTTCCCTGTAAAAGTCTGAATTTTTTTCTGAAACTTAAAGGTTAATACCTTCTTAATAATGAGACTGTTGTTAATGTCTCTTACCCCAAGGAGTAATTACTGTTGCAATAAAAACTGGCTAGTGTTTCCACCATATTCGAAGAAGGTTGTCAAGATAGGAAAATTGTTAGTGGTTTCAAATATATTGGTGAGTTGCTTGAGACAGATTGTCTTATTCCTCATGGTCTGGGTTTCACTACTATGGATCACTGAGCATTAGAAATGTGTAATTCAGCAGGTTAAACTGCAATATCTGCTTTACTGGCAGATGCAGTACAAAACCGTGAAAGAGATGACATGACTATAATGTTTGTGAAATCATTGCAAATGTATCTGCAATATTCTTCCAATGAAGTGAATTTAAAAGTACAACTCAAATTTAGTACCAAGATATTACCTGCTGCAAATATGCAGAGTATTAGTTTCTGAATCTAGGTTTTAAGTAGACAAGATGGAAAAAATACTCAGTGGTGTGCATTTAACAAAAAATGTCTTGTAAATTACTGGAGAAAGAAGATATATCTCATTTTTCCAAAACACGGAATTATAGTATAGCTGAATTAACATGAAATCAAGTGAAATTATGTGAAATAAACTAGTTCTAAAATGCTGGTTTCTAATGCTGCTGTTAATGTCTATGGATCTATCTTGCTCTAACACCTAACACAGTGGTTTTTATATCATCATTCATTGGTGCTATCTGCTGAATAATATTAGTCTGCTTGCTTTATGCCCTTGAAATCTGCAATCTCTACTGGGTAGGCATGATTTAAGACAGATTTTTATACAACTTAGAAAACAAATGTGATAGATGAGGGCAAGATGGAATGTACCCCTAAGTGACCCTTTCACCTTGTGAAACCTTTTCTTAAATGCCAAATTGCCTTTTTTTCAGCAAAAGATGCCAGTTGGCCTTGTAATTTTTTCTCTCTAAACCTATTTCTTCTAACTTTAAGGAAAGGAAAAAAGTATATAGAATTTTGCAGATGAAACTGCCATCTAAATGAAGAAATATTGTAGAGCAAAAATGCAATCATCTAGGAGGTAGTTCTTTATCAGAAGCTGAAGCTAGATAAGAGTAAGGCAACTTCCTCGTGATCTGAATATTTTCCGAACTTGGAAATTGCACCTGGAAGGACCTATTTAATGCTTTTTGAGACTATATATGATTAATTAGAAGAAAATGCTGGGTTTAGGCGGAATAGTTGGAGTTCCCTAAATCATGGACATTGAGCGCTTAAACAAAGGATGTGACTGAAGCTGATTCTTGACTTCTAACTGCCTTAAGATGAAAGGTATTTCTTGCCATATAATAGATTTGCTTTTTTCTAGTTATATTTTTAGTATAATCAAGTCACTACTTAAGTGAACTCCGTGCAGGAGGCAATCTCATGAATTTGTGGTGTAGTAATGTTATAGTGGAAAGAAATTTATTCACAAGCCTCTGATATGTACAAGTTTATCATACATATTTGTAAAACTCGCTTAGGCAAAAATAATAGCAATATGATTTTTTATCATTCATTTTGTATAGCCAAAATATTTTCTCAAATATTACTGAAAATACAAAGGAAAAATAAAATGAGAATTTAAGTGAAATTATGTAAATTTAAAAGTATAGAAATATTTCATTATAACTTAAGAGTGGTTTTAATCAGCAAATTCTAGAATATTTTGTTTATAATGCAGGAACATGAATGTCTTGTTATGTATTTCACTGTATATAAGCAAAAAAACAACTTTCCAGTAGGAAACGAATTTCAGTAGTTTATTTATATTTAATTTTTATGGTGTTTGATACTATCCTTCACTCTAATTTTATAAGTATCTGATAGGGGGTTTATTATCAAAACATCTGAAAACATGTTTATCTTTGTTAGAATATGAAGTATTAATCGATTGGAATATAGGGACAACATAGGCAAAAGAAGGACTAACGGGTTCTCTCGGCAGTGTTCTCAGAATCGAAGCCTCCTTTAACTGGTAAAAATTACCATAAGTCCAATTAAGTCAGTGGAACTTTTTCTCAGAAATGCAAGCTAGGGCAAGTGGTACAATTATGCTGTTCTTTAGCTGGTACTCTTATCCTAGAAGTTCTTGATTAGATTCTGTCCTGTGAAGATGATGGAATAACTAGACCTGGAAATTCTTTCTAGGCTAATGAAGGACATCACTGTGGTAAGAAATAGTTAGCATGGATTAACAAAGGGGAAACCATGTTTGAGCAGCCAGATCTTCTACAATGAAATGTCTGTCTTGGTAGATAAGGGGACAGCAGTGAATGTTGTTTACCTAGACTTCAGTAAGATTTTCAGTACTGTCTCCTGGGAGCTCCTTATGGAGGAATTGATGAGATATGGGCTGAAAGAATGGACAGTGAGGTGAATAGAAAAGTGGATGAATGTATGGTCCCAGAGGGTGGTGGTGAACACAAAATCTTGTTGGTAGCTAAACTAGCATCCATATTGCAGAATACAATATCAGGATCAATACTGCTCTTAAGTGATCTGGATTATGAGGCAGAGTGTACGCTTAGCAAGTTTGCAGGTGAACCAAACTGGGAGAAGAGAAAGCTTAGGGGGATCTTGTCAACGTGTTCAAATAATTGAACAGAGTGCAAAGAAGATAGAAACAGGATCTTTTCAGTTGTGCTCAGCGGCAGGACCGGAGTTAATGGGTAGAAACAAATGCAGGACGTTATAGTTGAGTGTAAGGAAACACTTTTCTGCAGTGAGAGTGATTGAGCCCTGACAGAGGTTACTATGAGTAGTCTCTATCCTTGGAGATATTCAAAAGACATCTGCATGTGATCCTGGGCAATGGACTCTGTGTGGCCCTGCTTGAGTAGAGGGACTAGATGAGGTGACCTCTGGTGGTCCCTTCCAACCTCAGCCATTCTGTGATTCTGTGAAGGAATATGTGCTATTTTAGGTGCCTGTCAGGTGATATAGGACTTACTGGAGACACAGACTCCTCTTGAATGAACAAGTGAATACCTTAAAGCACTAATAATAGCACTAGTTTTCTGTTTATATAGTTGGATTTTGCCCTTAACAACAGTTAAACTTAATTGTTCTCTGGAAACTCTAGATTTTCTGTAGTGATTGGCCTAGACTTTCAGAATTAATTTCTAGTATAGCAAAGATATTATTCTATATACAAGCAGAATTATTTTTTCAAAATAAAACTGTAAAACAGTTTACACTAAAAAGTTTTTTGTCTCATTTTATTGAAATATACAGTAATATATGATATAACCAAGCCTAACCTCGGTTCCAGGTAAAATTATGGAGCGCATAATCCTGGGTGCAATCACGCAGCACCTGCAGAATGAGCGAGAGATCAGGCCCAGCCAGCATGGATTTAGGAGGGGCAGGTCCTGCCTGACCAACCTGATCTCCTTTTATGACCGTGTGACTCACCTGGTGGGTGAGAGGAAGGCTGTGGATGTGGTGTTCCTGGACTTCAGCAAGGCTTTTGACACTGTCTCCCACAGCAGACTCCTGGAGAAGCTGGCAGCCCGTGGCTTGGATGGGAATGTTCTGTGCTGGGTTAGGAACTGGTTGGATGGCCGAGCCCAAAGAGTGATAGTGAACGGTGTCACATCCAGCTGGCAGCCGGTCACTAGTGGTGTCCCCCAGGGATCGGTGCTGGGCCCGGTCCTGTTTAACATCTTCATTGATGATCTGGATGAGGGGATTGAGTGCTTCATCAGCAAGTTCGCAGATGACACCAAGCTGGGAGGAAGTGTCGATCTGCTGGAGGGTAGGAGGGCCCTACAGAGGGACCTTGACAGGCTGGAGAGATGAGCTGAGTCCAACAGCATGAGGTTTAACAAGTCCCAATGCCGGGTTCTACACATTGGACACAACAACCCCATGCAGAGCTACAGGCTGGGGACAGAGTGGCTGGAGAGCAGTCAGGCAGAAAGGGACTTGGGAGTGCTGTTGGACAGGAAACTCAACATGAGCCAGCAGTGCGCTCAAGTGGCAAAGAAGGCCAATGGTATCTTGGCCTGCATCAGGAATGGTGTGGCCAGCAGGACTAGAGAGGTCATCATCCCCTTATACTCGGCACTGGTCAGGCTGCACCTTGAGTGCTGTGTCCAGTTCTGGGCCCCTCAGTTTAAGAAAGATGTTGAGATGTTGGAGTGTGTCCAGAGGAGAGCAACGAGGATGGTGAAGGGGCTGGAGCACAAGCCCTGTGAGGGGCGACTGAGGGAGCTGGGGTTGTTTAGCCTGGAGAAGAGGAGGCTTAGGGGAGACCTTATTGCTCTCTACAACTCCCTAAAAGGAGGTTGTAGTCAGGCAGGGGTTGGTCTCTTCTCTCAGGTGACCGTCGACAGAACAAGAGGACATGGTCTCAAGCTTCATCAGGGGAGGTTTAGGCTTGACATTAGGAAGAAGTTCTTTACTGAGAGGGTGAATGGCCATTGGAATGCGCTGCCTAGGGAGGTGGTGGAGTCATCGTCCCTGGAGGTGTTTAAGGAGAGATTGGATGAGGCACTTAGTGCCATGGTGTAGTTGATGAGTAGAAGTAGGTGTAGGCGTTGGGTCATAGGTTGGACTCGGTGATCTCAAAGGTCTTTTCCAACTTTATGATACTGTGATACTGTGATTTTACTGAAAATATTAAAAAATGTGTAACTGAAATGTCATCCAATATATTTAATTCACTGATGAAATGAAAATAAGAACCAAAGCAAGCTTCATTTTTAAATAGCTATTGTTATTTATTAATTATATTTGTTATTAATAACTAATATTTATTACAGAAGGAAAAAATATTTTAGGGTTGCTATTAGTGACCTATAAGTTTCATTACATATGAAAGAATAATTAATAGTTCAAGACTAAAAATATAAATGTTAATATTCATTTCCATGTGTTGTACTATGTTACAGTGTGTGAAGTAAGCAAAAAATCTTCTGAAGTATGGTTAATACAGTACATTTTCAGAGTATTAGGCACTGGTTTACCTAAAAAGGATTACAAGACAGGCCAGGAATAGGTGAACTGGACATAGCACTGAAGCACAGTAAATTGTGTCATAGCTAGAAACACAAAACTGATGTAATTTACAAGCATTTTATCAAGACTAGAAAGACAAAATAGTATGTTCTACATTTGAACCAAGTAACATTACTTGGATATTCAATGTAATTGTAACATGAGTTAAAAAAGTGACGAACGTATTGTTAACTCATTTGAACAACTGAAAATAAAGAGGTTTAAAAACTACTTAGTTTTAACAAAAAAAGGTTTGATTGTGTCAGTTGATTGCTGTCATTGGTAAAGAATATGAAGACAAAATGTGAAGAAGAGGAGAAACTGAGAGTGACTGTGTGCATCACAGGGAAACTATACATAGAGTTCATAAAAATAAAAATTCCTTATAGATTTGAAATGTTGTCATTAAATCCTAATGCTTAGGATACCATTGCTGAGATTCTGTCATTTGTTGGAAATTATCTATCTTTCAATAGGCATAAAGATAGCAGGCTGTTTTTGTAAAATGATAGTGAAAATGATTAATGAAAAAGCTTGGTACATCATCCCACAAACTGCGTATGGGTTGATCTACTGCATATAACAGATAATGGATTTGAGGCTCTTTAACTATTATCAATGCAAGAGAAAATCATCATCATTAAAATAGTGTGTGGAGGTGGTTACAACTGATACACTCAACTACGGCTGGCTCTTAATAAACTTGGTTCTGGAGTTTGGGTTTTTTGTTTTGTTTTGGGGTTCTTTGTTTTAGTTTGGGTTTTTTTGGTTTTTGTTTTTGTTTTAAATCTGATATTAGACTTCTGCTTAGGAAGCTGAAAGCTGTATGTATTTATTAGCAACTGATTGAAGACTAATTGATATTTGGTGAAACAAGAAGTCAGTAGGCATTTTCATCTAAAGTGCAAAGCATTTTATGTAATCTTAGAAGGTTTAGAAGCTTATACTTCATTCTGAGACACAAGAAATGCTTGACATGTGGACTGGTTTTCTAGTACAGCTTTTTATGTTTGAACAGTAGACAATAAGTCATAACTTTAAAGCTAATGGTGTTTGTAGAGTTTATGTCTGCTGTGACTGGATAATGTAACTGTCCTCTCAAAGGAAACAAAATGAATAATTTTACTCTAAATTCAGCTATATGGCACTGATATGGGTATTTTATTTAAATGCAAATTAATCTTTTTGGACACTAAACCTCCTACATCAAGCAAGCAAATATTATCCTTGCTTATACAAAATATTTTTCTGCCTTCACTGATGAGGAGGACAGTGCAGGAAAAATATACATAATACAACATCTTTTTTCATCTACTTCTTCATTACTTGAGTGTGGCTTAAAAAATATAATTGAGCACAGAATACAGATCAGGTCTGTTTGTTTGTTTGTGATAATCCAAATAAGAAGCGTGTATACTTTGTCATTATGCCATTCTGAAACAACCACAGCTTGAATAACATACCTTCTCTTGAATAAAATGCAATAAAATTACCGCTAATACATTTTTGAAACATTTTTAATTGTCCTACTGTCCAACGGTAGCCAGATTACGTTCGAGTTGGGCTTTAGCTTTGCATAAACTCACAATAACTTTGTAGTCCTCCTGAGTTCCCTATCCCTTCTTCCAAAGATCATAAGCTAAACTTTACCTGATTTCCAGCCAAAGCTCTCTGTCCAGCCAGGCCAGTCTTCTTCCCCACCAGCTCATATTTTGCCACATGGGGACAGACAGCATCTTTAAGACTTACATCTTGAAGACTGTCCAGCCTTCCTGGACTCCTTTGCCCTTCAGGACTGCCTCCAAAGGGACTGTCTAGTCAGTTTTCTAAATAGTCCAAAGTCTGCACCCTGGAAGTCTAAGGTGACAGTTCTGCTGACCTCCCACCAAGAAATGAAAACTTTTGTTTTTTTCTGATACATTAATTATTCCTTTATGGGAAAATGTTTGTTCATCAATTTTCAAAACAGAAGAGAAAGAAACTTGGATGAAATTGAGTTAATCAGCTAGAAGACTTAAACTTATCTGATTCTTGAAGGCTCCAGAGGACAGAAAATGTATAATGTTTAATCATAGGAAAAACAAATTGATGATGGCAGTTCATTTTAAAAAAAATTATTAAAAAAAACCCCCAAAAAACGAAGAAAAAATAACCTTTCTAAAATTCAGAACTTTTTTTTTTTCTTTTTCTTAGGGTATGATTACCATGACTCTTTTGGCTCCAAAGGTTCTTTAACAAGAACAAGTTACATTAAAATCCATGAAAAATCAGTGAATATGGTTTCACAGCTCAGTCTGTGGAGTCCTTCCTCCCATTCCTTTATGTAAATTCTCAGCTGCCTGTACAGGTTAAGTCTACACAGTCAGATACTTAACTGCCTGCAAATCATATAGGCACAAGCCCAGAACTATCTCTGACTGGAAGGACTGTGAAACCCTTCATTTTCTCCTCTTCTCTCAATAAGCATAGATAACACCAACTTGTAGAAGAGAGTTTAGCAGAATACGACAGCTACAGTCTTCTTTTGTCTGGACTCCCAAGTGTAGGATAGAAGAGGTTATAACTTTTTCTCTCAGAAACGGGCAGTCTCAGAAGTCTCAGAAGGTCTGGCTAAGACAGTCATCACAACTGCCAGGCTTTCTGTAGTTTTTTTTTCTTCTTTTTTTTTGTTTTTTTTTAATACTGTTTCTGCTTTTCAGAGTGACCAGCTCTTTATTCTGTATTCTGCATGAATAAAGTACATGAAGGGTACCAGAACAGAATGTAGGATTCACTGTAATTCACTGACCTTAAACTAACTCTTCTCTTTCCTTGCAAAACAAGAGGGACATGTGTACCCATAGCTTGTGGAACAGGAGCACTTCTGGTAGATATAAGAAGTCAGTTCAAAACCCGTAAGTTTGAGGAGTGAACTGATTCCAAATCCTATGCTTTTAAAGTGATTGCTCTGAGTTCTTACATATTAGCATACAGCAAACCACTAGCAGAATACCAGGAGGAAAGGAAAAAGAAGTGACCTGTTTTGCACTTCTAAAAGGAATAATTTAAATCCCAGAGAAAGGATTCTGATCTGTGAATCAATCACATCAGTTTCCAGTTCTGAACTGTCTGCTCCTCGCTTCATTATTTTAAAATGCTATTATGTACCCAAATAAACCTGCTAATATACCATATTTCTCACTTTGAATATTAACTAAAGTTATCAGTAAGACTAAAATGTAGCTGAAGAATACTTAAAAAAAGGATAGAGATTGCAGTCAATATGAAGAATCTCGGATCAGATTTCAATCCAACTTTACTGTGCCTCCTGAACTTATAAAAGGAAACAAACATGCCTTAATATAGCAACTGTTACTAATCTGAAATAAACTGTAAATAGCAATAGAACACTGCAGTTATATAAAGTGTGTTGGGAAGCCAAAAAATCATAAACTATAGAACATAATGCTGCAGTATACTTTAAAAAAAAACCCCAAAACACATGCAAGCTATTCCACTTTCCACAGCACATGGTTATTAAAAAAAATAAAAATAAAGCTAGAAACATATCTTCTATGAAATGGAAAATCACCATAGCTTATGTAGACAAGATGCAACTGGCATTGAAATAACGCAAAGAAAAATGTAGAGACATCAGGGGAGACATGCATGTAGTGAAATTAATTGGAAGAGATTACTTTTTCATATGCATGATTTATGGAAGAACAATCTTAATGATTTTGATCATGCAAGGATTTCTATCATGCAAGACTAAAGTTGCAATGAGAGGCATCATGAGAATTTTGATAATCTGAAGTTCTTACTTTTCACTGGCAAGAATCAGGGTACACACCATTTGTTTCCCTTATCATTTCCTTGAGTGCACAGCATGACTCACATGCCCATTAGCACAGTAACTACATTTTTTAAAAGACAAAAAGAAACACTGTGTTTCTCAATGCATTTAATTCTGTGAGTAGGTGACACAATTCTTCACTATTTTCTATGTCACATATATCTTGTATTAAAGTGTGCTTTTCTTTCATTTTACACATCTGAGAGGCTTTGTCAGCTAATCACAGGTATGACAAGACTGTGAGGAAAGCATTCCCAATTTAACTGCACTGATTGATGGCATTGTAGAAGATATTGACAACTTACATCAAGTCACTACTTAGTGCTTTGCAGCTATTTCCTCTACTAAATGGTGAAATTATAGCTATTAAGGTTCATCGATATTGTTATGAGATAAACGTGGACTCACGTGAACTGTGGACCATGTTTTATGGATTTACTGGCAGAGAATGATGGCATAAGTATGTTTCACTATACATCCATAAGCACAAAGGAGTTGGAACATACTGAAGTAATTGAAGATGACCGTGCTCAATATTCAGTGTGGAAACTGTTTGCAATCCTGGAAACTGGCTTAACCAAGGACTCCTATAAAGTACAATCACTTGGAATAGTCTCAGTGACCAATTCTGGAAGCAGGGATTGGTGGGATAGTGGGGAGGTCCCTTAGCTGTCAGACAGCAAAGAGGAATAAGACAAATAGAAGCGGGTAAACATTTTCCTGTTAAACAAGAGTGTCAGATCTAGGACTGTGTTGTGTAGAAAATTGATATATATTTAAACGTATAATTGCTTTTAGAAGAATTTAAAATGCAAATTAAATTTATTTCTTCACCATTCAGAGTGAGTCAGCTATGCTGGTTAGATAGAAACAAAAAAACATGGTATTTCACACGGAAGCATTGAGGGGCTCCTCAATTGCTCAAGAAAAGTTTTAGGACAGACTGTTGGCAGATTTGTGTGCAAGAGATGCTTTTGATCTAACCTGAGATGGCATTTTCTATGATGTCATGCTGGTTTATATGAGTGTCTTTAACAACAGCTTTTCTTTATCTTGTGATTCTAGTTGACAAAAATAGAGTAGATAATGAGAGAAAAAAAACAACTAAGAAAGGTAAGAGCAGTTTCCCCCCACCTCCCCTTCTTCCCAGGTTTAACTTTGGCCTTTCATTCTCAACTCTTCTACATCTCAGCCTCAAAGCAGTGCATGGGGCATGAGGAACAGGGGCTGCGGTCAGTTCCTAACACTTTCCCACTGCCTCTCTTTCCTCTTGATGGTCTTCTCCTGCTCCAGTGCAAGCACCCTCACAAGCAGTACAGTTCCTCAGGAACAGACTATTTCAGCACGAGTCGTCCCCTCACAGGCTCCTGCCAGGAGCTTACTCCAGTATGAGCTGCTCTCCACGGGCTGCAGCTTCTTTCTAGATCTGACCTGTTGTGGTCTGTGTCCTCCACAAGCTGTAGTACGGATGTCTACTCTGTTGTTGTCCTCCACAGGCTGCAGGGGAATGGCTTGTTTTACCATGACCTTCTGCCTGGACTGCAGAAGAATTTTTGCTCCCTTGCCTCAAGCATCTCCTCCCCCTCTTTCTTCACTGAGACTGGTTTCTACAGGGCAGGCTGTTTCTCTCACATTTTCTCAGTCCTCTCACTCACAACTGCCATGTGGTTTTTTCACCCTTTCTTAAATATCACAGAGATATCACCAGCATCGCTGATGGCCTCAGCTTTGGCCAGAGGTGGGTCTCTTGGAGCTGGCTTGAACTAACTGTGTCCAACACAAAGGTAGCTCGTGTTGTCTTCTCCCAGGGGTTATCCCTGCAGCCCCTCTGCTTCAGAAACCTTGCCATGTAAACTCAATATTAGTCATCAGTGCACTGGCTAAGCTTAGTTTTTCTTTAATTTCCAAGGAAAATTTAAATGATTTTTGTAATGAACTAAAACAAACAAACAAAAGAAGAAACAAAACTTCCTTTCAAATGACAGAAAGCTTGCTTTCAGAAATTAATTGTTTGTACCACTTCCAGATGTAACTCCTGCAAGCATCTTCTACAGTAGATTGTTTATCTAATTTCTCTCAAGTAGTCTTTACGAGTCATTAGTGGTAAAGTTTCAGCACTTCTATTCATGGCCACTCTAGAGTGAATGTCACAGTCAGGGAGCTTTTCATGATAAAAAGCCTTTATGAGCCAGGAACAAATAAACCATAATAAAGTGACTGCATATCTAATTATACGCCCCTTAAATGATTCAAAAATAACACGCTTGTAATAAAGTTTTTATATTTTCAGATTTTTAATTTACAAGCTTGTCACTTGCAGTTTAGTCATTTTGTTCAGAAAGGGTGAAAAACTGCTTAAGGTTCCTCTAATTGCCAATTCTTATTTATCAGTTCTAATTATCGTTAATACTTGTGCTGAAAGCCCCACACAGAGAGAGAAACCTGTGGTACAGAATTTAAGAACGCAAGTATTGAGTGTAGAGTTCTATGATTATACACGATGAATATTAACATCAAATGCTGAAAAATGCTTTCTTTAACAGAGAAGATTTCTTACTGCTGTACACTCACAGGATGTCACTAAAATGAATGGTACTGGGGCAGTATTGCATTCTTTCTAGTCATATGGGATTAGAAGAATGTTGATAATTAGAGAACTGTTAAATCATTTTATATCTGAGAAGCTCACTACTCACACTTCTTGATGAGTAAAGAAAAGCCCAGACTGCTGGAAAACTGCAGGTGGGCAAGATTTGTATGGAAGGCTGCCTGGATAAAACCCTACTGCTGGCAAGTTTTACAAGAAACATTTAAATATTTAGTTTTGCAGAGTTCAGTCAACAGGTCTTTTTTTGTGACAGCACGGGTCACTTTTTTCATATGCTGTTATAGTCTTGTTAGAGGTAAAATAGTGTTCCTACTCAGGTTTGCTCTGCTCTGTTGATAAGCTCTATTGATGTCCTTGTCGAGGCTGCCTCAGCAGCAGCCAGAGGCAGAAATGGTGCAGAAAGCACGAGGAGGGAGAGAAGAGGGAGACTGACCAGCAGCAGTTTCCTACTGCTGCAAAGGTTTGTGGGAGTGATCTTGTTTACTGCGGATTCTTCCCTGAAAATTTGTAAAGGGTGATGGGAGAAGGTGAGCAGACCAAGGTCACTGTAGTAACAAGGATTTGAATGGCAACACCGTAAGAATCACAGGGGCAGGAGGGAGATAACTGAGTTAGGAAGACTATTGGACTCCTGACTGGTAATTTGGGGAGGGTAAGCCAAACATTTGCTGATTTAAGTTTCTCTGAACTGCCATTTATTTCCCCTGACTACCAATGAAGTTCTGTTTGCTTGAATGTACTTAATCATGAGTGCCTCAGTGATGTAATTTCTTCTTTGGGTGCATAGCTGAGCTCACGTACAAACTTTCTGCCAGTCTTAGTTTTCATTTGAATGCTCATGGGCCATTCTTTTTCTATTTTATTTTCTTCTGCTGAGACTGATAAAAGTAGTTGAGCTATATTTTGAGCTGTTGAAGAGATTTTTTTCTGACATGAATGCACTTCCACCCCTCTCCTCCTCTCAATATGCCTCAGTGGTTCACTCCGAGAGAACAAAAGCAGAAGGCTATGTGATGGAAATATTGTTTGCTTTCTAATATTCTGTAGTGGACCAGGGCCAGAAAGGTGAGGAAAATAGGATACTCTGTTGCTCGTCCTGGAAGTACCAAGTTCTCTACTTAGTCATTTTACTTCACTTTACAGGCCTTATTCTTCCATAGCCTTTTCAATTTAAAGCTCTCTGTTGAAATTGTCTCTACTTGAATGTTCAGCTTTTGGAACATAATACTGTTGTTAAGCCTTACAAGAAAAGAATTCCAATTTCACTTGGTTAGAAGGAGCTCTTCTGAGTAGTGCAACTCACTGCTGAAATTCCTCTCCTTGAGATCTCTTTCTGAAAAGCCTTTGTGTGCTGAACTGGGATTCATGTGCCCCATAATTTTAGTCCATGGAAATTACACTCCATAATTCCTAACAGGATTTTTCAGAGAATTTATTTGTATTGATTAAAAATTTGAGAGATTCATTATGTTGAATGGGTTACATTTCAAGATTACAGTGCTTGACATATAAAAAAATGTGTTAAAAATGAAATAAAACCCCTACTGTGGTGTCACAGAACCATACCTTGTCATGTGAAGGGGTGATAAATTGCAGTTCATTATTTTCTCTCAGAAACAGACAACATCAAATCTTCAGAGAAAGAACTAACACTAAACCCGAAATTCATTATGACGATTACTAAAGAAGATTACTGATCTTTATTTCCTAACTACAGTCATTTTCTTTTAACAAAAGAGTTTTTCTGAAAGAGATTAATGTAATAATGAATTTAGATGTAGTAATTTTCTAGAATTTAATCTTATAGAAGTACATTTCTTTTACATTTATCACAACTCTTGAACAAAAAACTATTTGAGGCAAAAAACACACAGTCCATGTTTCAAATATTTGAATATCAACACACAAACCCAGAGTTTCAGCAGTAAACATAAATTCATGGTTTTAAAAGCTCCTAAATCACCTAGTAGATTGAACCTTACTGAAAGTCAAATGCAGAATGTGTAAAAACATCTCATAAATTATCCTATTATAATGCTGACAGGTAAAGTAATGAAACTCAGCTTGTGTTACAATATCTGAGTTCTATAAGTAGTGGATTTATCAACTAGTTTTACAGTTTTGTGTTTGCGACTGCTGAATTTCATAATATTTCATAATATTTCATAATATTTCTTCATAATATTTCTTCATAATCTCCATGTATTCATGCTAAAGCTGTGGTTACAGAAGAAAAATTTACATACAGGGCTATTTTTGTCTTGAGATTATATTAATGACTGTGTTTCTGGAGCTGAAATATAGATAATGTAGTATTTTTTTCCAGAATCTAGATCTAGATTTAATGCATATGTTTTCTTTTTGTTTGTTCTTTTTAGAGTAATGGACCTTGTGGTCTCTGGAGATAATATTCCGGCCAAATACACTAAGACAACTGATTCATTATTAAAAAATCATAGCCATAAATTGTGTGACATTAGCCTAAGCCTGAGGCCAAGTTGCTTAGTAGCAGCATTCTTACTTGATTTCATCAAGATACTTCAATAATGGCAACCTAGAAAATACTGATTTTCTACTGTTAGCTGGCATGTCTGAGTACTACCACCAGTGGGCAATAATGGGCCTTTTATGCTTATTTTGAAGCTAACTGTATTCATAACAGAAAGAGGAGAAACAGGATTCTTTATCATATCTGAGAGCTGTTTCTGTTCTGTTAATTCTTGACTGAAATCGGTCTGTTTATTTTCTTTGTACTGTTTTCATAGAGCATGATTCTCTATCTGTCCAACATAAGATGATCGTATATCATTAAGTATAATCAATTCTTCATAAACTCTTCTTTTCTCTCTTCTTCTTCTTCCCATTTAAACTTGGTAATTGAGCACTTTCATCGCTACTGCAGAAGCATTTTGAAGTGCTGATTATGCGACAAAACCTGTAGCCAGTGCAGTGAGCTGTGCACTTAAAACAAAGATAAGAGCAGTGAGGGAGGGAGGAGAGGAGAGAGAGAAGGAAAGACAAAAGCTAAATTGGGAAATCGTGTCAGAGAGATGGAAATCTTGATCAACATTGAATCTGCTCTATGAAATTACTGCGTATCAGTGCCTGTATCTATAGATATGATTCAATCTGCCAACCCTGTGGCTTAGTTGACCACAGATGCTGCTTGATGAATTGTCCTACCAGCTTTGAGGTTTTACTCGCTTGGACCTCAGCTAATGGCCCTCATTCCATCTAAAGTACATTTTAGTATTTATGACTGCATCATAGTAATTTGTTACTCTTTACTGAGTTCTGCTGGAGGGTCAGCTTACATAAGACCTCTTCTTATATGAGCGTCAGTGAATACACTGAGAGGAACAGAATCCAACTGGCTTTATGCAAACAGACTAAGAAATATGTTTGACTTGCTAAAATAGGTAGCAGCAATTATGGATTTTTCTTGTATTAATATGTATGTGGACCCTACAGCCACTACTAGCAAAGAGTTTCCAGCAGAAGTATGATGGAAGGGGAGAAATCTGTGCAACCCACCAACTTTTGACCTCACCTGGAGGGCGAGTGTGTTACTGAGGGTAACATAGGCATGTGGGAAGTTGTCAGGTTTTCAGCTATTTCTGTTACTCTTCCATAGGCATGAGGTTTTAAGGTTTTGTTATATATGGTGATGTTTCCTGAGGGGACGCTGTGGTAGTAGCATCCCGTGTGGAACTGAAGTGTTTGAGGAAATGGAGGATCACACTATAATAGGAGTTTAATTAATTAAATTTAATTATTTATTGAGTGTTTTTCCCCTGCTTAATGAGAGAATATGAGACAGAGTCTACACTCCAACCTCAATCCCAGAGCAGTTACTTTGGCTTTCTGACCTTATAGGATAAAAATAAAACAAACCAAAGCAAACCAAAATAAACACCACCACCCCTCCTTTAATTAAGATGACTGGATCTCCCTCTACTGGTCTTAGAAGGTATCTACTTAGCAGAAAATTGGAATCTTGGAAGTTTCAGGTCTGTCGGATTCTGTCACCTCTGGGACTGAACCCCTAAACTTGGGAACTGGGGAAAAAAGACAGGTGGCATTTGACCATTTGACCTAAAAGGGAATCTAGATAGAATCTTTAATAATATATACAATATAGCTGTGGATGCATAAAAGCAGCAAAAGAGAGGAATAGATTTTAAAATACGGGAAGGAATGACCCAGTGTAATCCATTTTAACTGTGCTGAATCAGAGAATGATTTAAAAAAATTAAAAAAAATGCTGGGTATTCTTTTTTTTTGATGGCTTTTGCAAACCAGTAAGCATTGCTAATTCAGTGAATTAGTTGAGGTAGCTTCCTTCAGCGATTCTCTTGGGATACGGTCAGATGCATAACGCTTTGATTTATCAATAGACAATTTTCATTTTACAGCAATATATTGATATTTTCCTGTTTACTGGCAAACTGCTCGTTCAATCCACATTAAAATTACTTTAATAAACAACACATTTAAATGGAAGGCTTGTAAAAATATAAGGAAGAAGGGGATGTCAAGGAAGATTTTGTAATAAATCACTTACTGTAGTTATGTGCATCTATTTGTCTGTTAATATCTTTGCAGGAAGAAAATATATCTGGTATTAGTTATCTTTTTATTTCCAGTACCCATCTGAATTCAAGGCGGGAAAACACTGAAAAAATATATTCAGAAACATTCATTCAAATCTCTGAGAGGATATTTTGTTTGTTTAAGAATAGATATGAATATTTGTGATGTGAATAAGCTGCATACAAATATTTACTCAGACATGCATTCACACAGGAAAGTTTTACAAAGCCATTGTGAAAGCTCTGTAAAGATTTAATAATTGTCTGAATGTGAAAAGAAACATGTGATTCAGGAGCTTAATTACACAACATGAATATCAATCATACTCCTACTATTCAAACAATAACTCCATCTCATCCACAATCTGTGATACATTTTCACTGAGCATTCATCAAATAGCAAGTAAATTCATGTTGTTGAGTGAAAATAATGAGGAAAACAGATCATAAACAGTCCATTTTACAGACTCCAGAGTTTCCTTAGAGTCTGTAAACTAGTGGAAGATACTGGTGAAGGACAGGCTTGGGGGCACAAGTTGCGTTTGGTGTGTTTGCTGTTGATCAGCCTCCTGCCTTTGGGATGAGAGGGGCACGGCTACTGTAATGGGCTTTGATCTATCTGTGAGCACAGCTGCAACATCGGTAACAAGGGCAAGCTGCTGGTGATTGACTGTGAACAGGAATAAAGATAAGATAGTTCAAAGTTCAGTCTGGATGGCCGCTTGTTTTGGATCCTCTTTTCTACCTGCAGGGAAATCTAGGGGGGTGTTAATTTGCATGTATAGCAGCAAGGTCTACTTACTATTCAAGCCTCGCAAGCTACATTCTATACCTATATCAAAATATCGCTTTAAGTATATTTGATGGAAATGGGAAATAAACAGAAGCTTGCTTTTTATCTTACCAAGTAAGGAGATCTTTTGTGCTGGATAGCAAAGTAAAGAATGTGCTGCAGTTAAGGAGGCCAATTCTTTACACTCTGAAGCAGTTAAGCTCCCCCTGAGAATCGGAGAGAGGGCATGGATGACATAACAGAGCTGTGCATTAGGAACATACTGGAAAAAAGCATTTGACTGAAAACAGGGAACTTGTAGCCAGAAGAGGATTTCAGCTGAAATAATTATTCCTCAACAAATGTATCTGCTAGGACTATAAACTTGTTATCAGACCTCTATACTTCACCATGAAATATGTAGGAAGACATACATGCAGAACAAAAATTTAGATACAGATCATTGCCCTTCATAAGATAATAACAAGCTTTAAATTAAGGAGAAGATGAGGATGTAATGTGCTGAGAAGATATCATCACACTTACATTACCCAAAGTGTGTACAGACAGATGAAATTTTACAGAGGGTCTGGTGATTGTCATGAATGAAAATGCCTCTAAGAAAGCATGTTCTGTTTGCTTTTTTTTCCCCCAGGGTCCTAGTCTTCTGGGTTAATTTTCCCAGGAAAAGAAACCGAGTGCCAAAAGTTTTGCAAGAAAAATATTGAAATTCCAACATGAAATGTAAAATAAGAACACCAGTATATTCTAAAACAAGGAAATGCACAGTAGGTAATTGGAAATTAGAAACAAGACGTAACAGAGGTTATCACAGTGAGTTGATGTACAATGTACCTTTAAAGCACAATGTAAACCAGCCTGGGCTGGAATTCAGCACCCAGTCTTATATCAGGACCCTTTATACATCCTGTAATGAAAGTTAGGTTTCTCAGAAGAACAATTTACCTAACTCCATACAGTAAGTAAGTAGGAGGTGCTTTGGGTTAGCCCATAGGAAGTGTTAAACAGCAGGGTGTACTGATATATCCCTTTGTCTGGAGGCTGATTCAGGGCTGCAGGAGAGCTACCTTCATACAATTGGGAATTATAACTCAGAATCCTGCTTGAAGATCATCATCTGCAAATTTGCTTTGAATGTAACAAACAAGGGTATTTTGTTATTTTCTTAAAAAAAAAAAAGATTGTAAATGTGATACTATGTGTCTTTCAAGCCCACTGACCCTTGACAAACCTTTGTCCTGTTCTCTAGTCTGTGTGAAAGAGTTGAATCACACTTTTTCCTGCCTCAGTGTAATACCCTTGCTATCAGCTTCATGGCTGCGAGGAAGGATAAATGCTCTCCAGGGCTGCTGTTACAGCTGAGTTCGTATGCAGCTGAGAGTATTAAGCTCACAGTGGGTGAGCATGCTTCTGTAGCCTATAGGTCATATTATCTAGTTTGAGGATGGATGACCTGGATACAAGGAAATCTAGAAGTTGTATTAATGTATTTTATTTTAATCAGCAGCTAGATGAAAATCAGAAATAATCCTTAAGGCCCCTTTCATATTTAGAAACAGAAATAAGCATTCTAATAGTAGCTGCGCTCCCCTCTGCATTGCAGTCAAAGATGCTCTTAGCAAGTACACCCTGCTGACCTGTGCAACCTCCCTGTAGCAGCTGTAGCAGCTGCAGCAATTGTAGTTTAGCCATAGTGTATTTGACAGAGAGTTTCCCCGTAAACTATAGCCTACTACCTTCCGTAAAACAAAATCTAGTACCAAATTACTGTTACCAGCACTCCCCAGTTCAGAAGCCCTATAGGTCACATTGATGCTTTCAGCTGGTGACGCCAGAGCTCAAGTGAGACAGGACACTGTATGCAACTTGTGAATCTTGCACTTACTCTTCTTTTCTGTGGGTAAATAATGGCGTGACAGATATTTGTGGATGGCTAAGAAAGAAGAATAATAATTCTAATAATCTTTATCTCTTCATCTATGACATAAACAATCTTGAATGGAGCTGAATGAGATAAAAGATCCCCAGAAGTCTATTCTATTCTGAACCACTTTATAGAGCCCAGCATGAAAATAAGGAAGTGTCATACCTACTTATGTTCTCGCATATTGGCATATTTCCTCCTAAAGTTGTGAGAGCGTTTTGTAACTTCAGGTCCGTGTTTCTACAACGTGATTTCTGTGTAAAGGGTCTTATTTCTGTATTGAAATGCAAGAATATCATTACTCAACTCAGCGTCCCTTGCCATATCCTTCCAAGGTAGTATACCTCAACCAGTTTTACTTCACAACAAATTACCAATGGATCAACACTTTGTCAGACTGTGTGGCTCTTGTATGGCACTTTGTAGCTAAGGCTATATAAGGAACACTGACACCTAGTAGTAACGCAAGGAGTGTCTTCAGTTGTATCAGTTTTGTATGTTGTCCAAAGTTCCACTTTTTTTCAGTAAACTATTTTCTGTTTTATTCATTCTCTGTGGATGAAGAAGTGCTTAATTTACTCTGATGTTTCATTTTTAGAGCCCGGATTTTATTACACTGCAGCTTTTTAACTCAGAAATCCTGAGCAGATAAAGTTTCATGTTTACTATATCTGACTTGACGGCAGGCAGCAGCCTTTCCCTGAGGGCTACACCGGAGCTCATCTGCAAATGTAAAGGAGCTCCAGACTGTGAGAAGTACTGGGGATTTGTTAGGTCAGTGTCACTGTCTAGGTGCCAAGGCTGATGTAAACTTTTGTCATTCCAGGTAAATGACATGCTTTTACCTCTCCTGAACTGATCTGTTGTAACATATTAATCATTTGACGTAAGGAGAAACATATTTTTTTATAAGGCAGAACAAATTGCCACCAAATGCATTTTGTGGTTTATCTTTGTCCGTGAAGAAGAAACATGGGCAGAGTTTCATCTGTCTAGCTGTAATGTCTGAAGACTGTTGAGTTAGAGGGACTTGTAACACCACAGATTGCTACAAGACATGTTGAGTTTTGAATGTAGGAAATGTACAGAAGGATAAAACAAATTGCAAGGATGCACAGGAAATCTATGGATGACAGAAGTCAAACCACTTGCAGGAAAATGTTATCTAGGGCATGACCTCTGCTTAAGGTTGGTGATATAGAAGTGGTGACATTTGGGAGGATGTTTCAGTTTTTACTAGCTACAGTTTCAGAAATGTTACTGAAACTATAGTGGCATGGCTGTGGTCAGGTTTTGTGGTGGAAGCAACAGCATTTGTCAGGCTAAAATAACTGAACATGGAAAGTCTTCTATAAAATGTGATTTGGATAACTGTAGCTTCTCTGCCACCATTTCTGAGACTGTAAGAAACCTATCTGAGCTCATATGATATTGCCTCTTAAAGGAACCTGCAAGTATAATAATTAATCGGTAAATAAATAACAAATAAGTACACAACTGCTATCATGTTTATGAAACCACTTAAAAACAGGATTATTCAATGAAAGTATTTAGCAATGTGCAGAAAGTGTGGGGACGTGTACAATTTTCCTTATAGCTAAGAAAAACCCAAAACCATAAGGATGGATATTAAATCAAAAGTGCCTTTTGTTTTCTTCATGGTAACCCAAATGTTAGGATTTCTTCCTGTTTCTATGGTTGTAGTTTTGTTGGAAACAACATCAAAAGAAACCCATTTGAAAACTTCAATACTATACTTTATTATAGTATTTTTTGTCTGTCCAATGTGAGAAAAATAATGTGTACTAGGAGTTCATACTGTTGTAATGCACATTGAAAACTTCAGGTAACCGTTCTGAATGCAGCAGCTCCGTGCTAGTATGATCCCATTGGAACCGGCGCAGTGGTGAATTAGGCAGCAGCAGTAAACTACAATAACACAGTATTGGTTTTGGCTCTGGAATGCAAGTGTCTTATAAGCTGCAATTCGAGAGACATACTCTGCAAACAAAAGCACTAAGACAGACTCAAGGGCTGACATATCATGGCTGATTTATAATGAAAGACTTCCACGCATGGAGCTCTGTCCAATCCTTCTCTCCCTGGAATCTATTGAAAGGAAGTTAAATGCGTGATCTGACACACAGCTGGAACCAAGCAGCAAGTCATAATATTTCTATGCTTCTGAGGACTGAAATCTGACTTGCTGGATGTCGGTACAACAAAGGGATAATTAACCTCATGTGTAAATTATATCAGTTCATTTTTTTTTAATGGGAGAAAACAGTTTTACAAAGAGACAAAAAAGCATTTTTTTTTACCATCAATGATGGTATTTAAGTTATGATTTACAAAGAAAAGCAAGGATCAATGACTGTATAGTTGCTGTACTAATTTGGCAACAAAACGTGTGACAAAGGAATTTTGTTTATAAGCCTGGAGTGTATTGTTGCCAATAATCTGCCTGGTGTGTTTGCACCTAGAACATCTTCCTCATTATTAGAGAAGTGCTTTTCTGCCAACCTGCTTTACAGTCTTTTTATCACCATGCTCAGCTATTTTATAATACTGTTTGCTTTCATCCGTGTGAATTTAAACTCTGGATGGTTTAGGCACGTTAAGCTTTGCAAATCTTTTTTTTGATGGCAATAAAGTTCTGCAGCATTACACTATTTCTAGAAAAAGAGGGGTTTAGCTCTTGTAATTTTATTCTGAACAGATTTTTATCTTTTATCTGTAGCACAAACCTATCTCTCATGCTAATGTTCAAAATTTCTCTTGTCAAACTAAAGGTATCCAGCAAGATCTTTTTGTCAGAAGCACCAGAAGTGCATACTTTCATATAGTAGTGCTTTCACAGACCAAATCTTTATCCTGTTTTTGAAGGGCATTCCCATTCTTTTTCACTCTTTGAGCAATGGAAAGATTTTAAAATATGCTTTGTTTATTTTTTTGCTATAAGATATAAAAGCCCACTGGGACTTTTCCATTTTCTTTCTTCAGCCTTTTAACTTACTGGAGTTCAGGAACTCCTGTTTTCTATTCTTACCAAAGTGTTCTCATGACTAAAAATGTCACTTAGGTATTCCTTCAGATTGTGAATAATTTTGTAACATTGAATCCTTCACATCTGAACCTCCCCACACCATTTTGCTAAGGCAACAACTGCTTCTTCTGTGCAGTAGTCTAATTTTAGTTGCAACTGTTTTCAGGTTAAAGCTTCCTACAACAGCTACTGTAGAGAAGTCCATGTTCAAAGAACATGAAAGTATTCAAATGAAACTGTTGTTACCATTTACTATATTTGTGTCATAACATTTTCGTGAAATGTTTCTTAATTTTGTCCTTTAACATATAATAGATAAAATATGGTCAAAAATTCTGACTCGCGGAACATAGGCTTATGTCATACTATGAAAGATTTGAAAGACACAGAAATGACTCCCATTTATAGAAATTGGATGTCCTGGTTTTGGCTGTGATAGAGTTAATTTTCTTCCCAGCAACTACTATGTTTTAGATTTAATATGAGAAGAATGATGATAATACACTGATGATTTTAGTCGTTACCAAGATATTAAGGACTTTTTCAGTTTCTCATGCTCTGCTAGTGAGCAGGTGCACCAGAATCTAGAAGACAGCATAGCCAGGCAGCTGACCCAGGCTGGCCAAAGACATATTCAATGTCACGTAATGTGATGCTCAGTATAGATAAGGTAGGTTGACTGAGTGCCAAGATTCGCTGTTTGGGGTTTGCTGCTCAGGGACTAGCTTGGTATCAGTTATCAAGTGCTGAGCAATTCATTAAGCATAATTTGCTTTTTAAATTATTATTATTATTATTAATATTATTTTTTCCTTTGTTGTTCTTTTAAACTCCCTTTATTTCAACCCACAAGTTTGCCTTTTTTGTTGATTTTCCTCCCAGACCCACCAGCAGTGGGGGAGCAGTGTGAGAGAGCACCTGCATGGTCCTAGTTGCTGGCTGGCATTAAAACCATGACACTGGGCAGCAAAGCATCCTTTATAACTTTGAAAACCACTAAGGTTCATCTTTGCTCCCACTACCAGCCTTCATGGTTCCCAGTTCTTTAGAAAGTGAAGGTGAGCTAGGACACGAACTGACCTTTTCAGCCAGATACTTCATAATCTTGTAGAGTCTTAAAGATATGATGTTTGTTCCCATCACTGACATATTTCATTCCAGCTAGATGGAGTCGGTTCTGCTCAGCCCTGCTGAAGGCACAAAGAAATAAGTGGCGATAACAGTGATGTCTTCTGTTTGTAAAAGTTATAGAGGAGGCCTCTGTGTGGCCTCCATGAATCAAGACAGTAGGGTAACACATATCTCTAGGGAGTATCTAGACTATTTTCTTCCTTTGGAGCTGAGAAGGGAGGGGCTGAAATTGAAGCCTCAGTGCATGCTGTCCTCTGACCTAGGCTGTACAGTGACCCCCAAGCTCCCCAGGGTCCATGGGGCAGAACCGTGTCTCACACAGCCACAGTGACTCTGCAGTGCTAAATCCCTCCTTGGATCCCACACGGGGCATATGCTAAACGTCCTCCCTCAAAACAGCATTAATCATCAGCCATACTGTGCAAAGGTGTCAAGCAATAAAACATAGCTTGAAAGAGACAAAAAGAGATCTGGATCAAGGAAATTTAAGACAATTGCTGCTAGGGTTCAGCCACACAAAATGCTGCTGTTGGTCTGGTAATGAAGTCCCGAGGGGTGCTCATTTTCCCACTTTCCACTCTATCCTCCCACTGGTATTTACGTTCTGGTGTTACTTGTACGACCTGTGTTCTGTGCTTTGGAACACACTGAATTGAATGAGCAATTCTCATGTCTAAAATTTACCACAAGCCTCTTCCTTCTATTCTTCGTGCTCTCAGGTTTCTTTGGGTAAGCAAGGCTTCCATTATAGGAGTGGGTATTTTGAGTACACATTTGAGGCACTTGATTTCTTTATATCCCTTTTTTTTTATTTATGAGTAGCTTCTTCTGACTGTTTTTAAAGGTCAGTGGGCCTAAAATGCTTTTTCTGTAATCAATATTCCCCGTGAAAAAGTTCTTGCATCCATAATGCTACACTTCCTTCACTTTCATTTCTCCCTCCTTTTTTGCAACTTATATTCTGGATTGTTTCTAAATACTTCCAAAAATCTACATGCCTGAACTTATGCAACACCTGGTGACACACACAAATACGTGAATGTCATTGTCCCTAAAGTTATGAATTGAAACTTCTGTAAGGAATACTTTCTCTAAGGTTCCAGGTGATTTTTTGCCCAAAAAAGATCTTGAGAAGTTTGCGTGTGAATTCCTTTGCTTACCTGGATCTGCCTGGGGAGTAATTTGGGGGTGAATTTGTTCTTCACACAATATGGATTAACTTCATAGAACTAATGATGTAACTAATCTATTTAAGTTGCAGAATTCTAGATATTGGAATTTCATTTAGTGGAATACTTTCGCAATATCACTCCAAGCTTCCCTCCCCCTTGGATATACTTCAGGCTTATACGCTTTCTAGATGCAGAATTCATGAATTCAAAATGTGGAAGTTAGCACTAATGAGGGTCCTAAGAACTTCAGTAAAGGGCAGGATAAAAACTGAGATCATGTCTCTCTGATTGCTGGCAGAATATGTTTGGAACAGCAGCTAGGTTTGTAGTCTGTTCTTGTCTCAGTTTGTTATTCCATTTAGGGGAATGTAAACTATTATAACTTGAATCTAGAGGCCTATCACAAGTGACAAATGACTTTTTTTTATGCAGCTGGCTTTACCTTATTTGCTTCATACTAACACTAAAATCTCTGAGAATTTCTGCAGTTTACCTTGTGGACCTAAGTGGTAACCTTATGAATGGCCATATCTAATTACAATGAGTCAGGATTTTGAATAACTGTTTAGTAAAATATACTATACTAAATCTTCCTAAAAATGTAATTTCTTCTCTATTAGTTGTATAATATAGTTTTGACTAAAGAATTGACCACCAATAGTCAGAAAACCTAAACAGACTCCAACTTGTATAAATAAACACTATTTATATTTACCTAAACGTGATTGTGGGAATAAAGTGCAAGATTGGCCAGGAGGAACTATGGACACCCTCATATGACCTTGCACCTGGGATGTAGAAAAACACGTAAATCATGTTAATTGCTGCCTAGTTTTAGGTGTTTAACAAACAGAGCCCTTTGTGTTTAGCTAACATAGGACTGTGAAACTCAGGGCCATAAAATGTGAGTGAAATTCTAGCCTTGCTGTGGAAAAGATTGAAGGCTTTTCTTTCCTCTGATAGATGCAGGCAAAGCAGCATTCTAGACACACACTTTTGAGCAGAACTGAGCTCTGCAGTGCCTATGCTCCTGTTGGCATTCTCTCTGCCAGGGTTCTGGTTTCAGAGTTGCGCCGGATTGTAAGGTAACGGAAATAAATTTATTCTTTGCATTTATCTATGGCTTTGTGGTTGTTCTGTGCTCTGTCTATGTTTGACTCGCGCAATAATGCATCTGGATTGCTGTGTTACTCTGCCTCCGTAAAGTGGACTAACGTCTGTTTCCTCACAGGATTCGTGGACCTCATCGGTGTGGTGTGGCAGAACATATATTAAGGGTTTGCAGGCCAATGTAATAAAACACAGTGAGTGACATGGCTGTAGACTGTGCTACTGCATTTAAGAACAGGTTGGCAGATAACAGAGATAAAGGAGAACAGGCTGATATCTGTCTGGGCTTTTAAAAAAGTCCGTCACAGATGATTGAAAAGGAATGGTAGTAGTAACCAGATAAGAAGTAAAGCCAAGAATGACATAGTGAGACTGATTAATTAAAAAACCCTCACAAATCTAAAACACTGAATAGGAATAAAAAGGCACTAGGAAACCCAAAATGTTCAAGAATGCTGTGGAGGCACAGAATTTGCCAAGGACAGAGAATCATTTTATGTTATTAATAGTTAAATAAGGTTAAAATGTACCTTTCAGGCCATAAAATTCAGACCCTTTTTAGATATTTCTTTGTTTCTCTCTTTATCTACTGAATGGAAAATGATGCAAGAAAATAAGCAAATAAGTAACAGGAAAAAAGGGCTTCTGTGGAAGTGGTAATTTTGCTGCTTCATCTTTAAAAACGTTAATATATGACACCAGTTGACTCTGTTTAGGAAAAAAACATCAGAAGGGCTGTGCATCTGGTATTGATAGGACGATACTAATACAGTAAATACTGAGAAGAAATAGTGTGGATTCACACTTGGGTTACTTGTTTCTTCAGAAGAAACCTCTATATAGTTTTTTTATTGGGAGCTCACACACTCTTCACATCAGTGATTTTGATATATATGAGTTGAGTTGTGAAAACAGTCATTCCAGTCAAGTTTTCTCTTGAAGTGAGAAATTTTATGTATTAAAATACTCTGAGTTAGTCTTTGGTTCTACTAAAGTCAAGGGAGAATTATGCAATTGCCTTCAATCGGACCAGGATTTAGCCTCATATGTTTATAGATCAGAAATCCTTTAAACAAACACTGCATCCTATTTACACAGATCACTAATCCACTTCTCTGAACCGAAACACAATTCCACTTCCCTTTCATGTTTGCTCCTTTCTCAAGCAAGAGCAGCATTACAAAAGTCAGCAAACAATGTCATTCTGTTCACAGTAAATATGTTCTATTTTCAGAGAGAATGACTGCAAAAATATCACCCTTACTTTTTATCTCTGAACATGCCAAAATAAAGTCTGAGAGCATCTGAATAAACAAAAGCTTATAGTTATTTCATTTTTTCACCTATTCAGAAAGTTGCACTGCGTATAAAATGTGGTTGTTCCATTTAATATTTATTCTTAATCATTTAAAGCTACTAAAGATGAGATGTACTTAATATTTACTTTAAGTAGCCTATATGATAATATACAATAATCAATTATTTGTTACTTCCTTGATACTCTCTGAATCCCGTTTTCTGAGATAACATAATCCAGAGCTTTAACAAAGCACTATCTGTTGAGGAACATGTAGACTTTTGGGCGAAAAATAAAAAAGAAATGAAGATTTTGTGAAGTTCATTACCTTTTTTTTAAATAAGTTTACATTATGTGATCATAAAAGGACCTTGTGCATTGCCAGTTTAATTGACTTTTTAGTCCCATGCAGCCGTGTAATTTCTGTAAATATGTATATCTGCAAAGGATCCCACCAGAGTCCTTCAGAAGTCACCTTCTTCTCCAGATTATCTCCAGTGCCTCTCACTCCTTTTTTTGTACGATATTTATTGAGTGTAGTAAACTAAGAATATATCTTTTTGTGCTTACATATTTTTTCTTGAAAAATCTTTATCAGTTTATCAGTGATTATCAGTTTACTGGCATTAGTTAACTGAATCTCACATTTCACAAGGCGAGCCTATTCTTAAGCGATTTAAAGATATGGACCAGAATAAAACTAACTGCATTATCTTTATTTTATAAGGCAGAGCAGGTGTATGTATATTAATCTGTGGTCCTTTTTCAAAAGCCCTCTTTAAACTTAGCTAATCATATCCAGGAAACATTTGTTTAATTCACTGACCAGAACTAAGGTAACATTTTTACTGTCATCAGTCTTTACCTTTAAGTTCCACGTAAAATAATTTGTGGTTTATCTGGTTAAGGCACATCAGCAGCAGCAACTGATATGAAACAGAGTCCTTAGTCATTAAAACTTTAATTTTTTAAGTAAATATAAAAGTCAGAAAACCTCATGCATTTGTGTGTATGTATGTAAGAAGGCATAAACATTCATTTTTTTTCTGCAAAAAAACCCCCCTAGAATCCTATGTTTAATTTCAGCATTTTTTTTCAGCACTGTCTAGGCAAACCATTTATCTGCACTCATCTAAAACTTGGTCCTAGTTTTTAAGCGTTTAGCATAGATAAAACATAAGCATTTGAGTTGGTATTTGACATCAATCCACTATTTTTCTTAATCCTTACATTTTTCTCATCAACCTCCCACTTCCAAAAACCGGTTAAAAATGTAGGAAATATTAGAGTAAATCAAAATTAAGTCAAGATTCTCCTTGTAAGTTTATTTCCTTTCTAGTTTTTGCCATAGCTACTGGCAGTAGAAATAAGCAAGAATTGTTATCTAACCATTGACCTGAAAGACTTTTCTGAGGGAGTTATGAATTTTCCTCCTTTTTCATTTTCATTCATTCCTACAATCCTATATAATCACTTTTGTCACTGATTTTATGCAAAGCAGGAACAGTATTACAGTCTTTCAGTAGAAACATCTCCACAACTGTGGAAACAGTTGTGATAGTGAAAGCTGGACTAGGGTGGCTATTGGTAAAGAGAACAGAAGTTTGTGTTGATGCAGCAGGGAACAACAAAATTACTGTTATTAGTACTTGAAGTTCAATGATGATGGCAAAATTTAGCACAAAAGTCCCATCAAAGAGACTATTTCTGCCATATGTGTAGCTGAAATATTAAAAATATTTAAAAGAGATACCAAATATGTATGATTCTTTCCTGTGTACTCATCCATTTGGAGCCCCTATTCTCTGTAGAATCTCATTTAAATTAGAGGATGGGTTTGAGCCGATGTGTGTCTGAAGCCACCAGAGGTGTACGACCATGAGTCCTAACACATTAACTCCACTGGGATTTGCACTTATGATGTATTTTCACCTTTGACTACTATTTACTAAAAAAATCTTTGAAACCTATCATCCTCTTGGTTTATAGCTTGCCCTTTCAGAGGCTTTCAGTCTGCTTCACCCTGACTGAAACTCTGGTTTACTTCTTAGTGAAACAGAAAATTGTCTTACCTAGATCTTATAAAACACTTACTTAATCCTGCATCCTTTCCTCATTAAGCAAATGAATATTTTGACATGGTATAAAATAAAGCCATTAAATTTTCCTTAAGGAAGAAGATTTCTAAAAATATGTTTCAAGTAATGTCACCACCATTCCGTTTGTTTTCTTCCATTCAAATTATTCACCGAGTTGATATGAGATGAATTAACAAGTAGTTTTGTTCTTGACTAAAGTGACATTTTTATTCAGTTGGTCTTTACTGAGAGAAAGAAATTCATCCATTCCTACATCAGTTTTTGCAAACACCCAGACTGTGATTGGCTTTTTGTTTACCTTTTTCTACGGACTTTTCTGAAATCAAAATCAGTTAATGCATTTTTACTACTACTAATTACAAAGAACTTTGTTGTGTTTGCCAGTGCGATGAATCAGATGTATGAGATTCTGTCTCCAACTAAGAACTACAGTTAGTACCAACAACTAATCTTACTGTTCTTGATATTTGTATTAGCATTTTTTCCTTAATTTTTAATGTACCAGAGGGTAAAACCAGTATATTGTAACAGAAACTCTGCCTTCACTCAGCATTGACGATGTAGAGAGAGGAATCTGGGACAAGACTGCAGTCTGTTCCCATGTCACCTCTCCTCTTGTGTTTCACTGCACAGAATGTTGCATTGTTTGAATCTGCATAAATGCAACTGAAGGGAATTGCCCTATATTCACCCTGCAGGGCTACTTGATTTTTAGTCCTAGGTTTGAGACAACTTTTCCGAGGTGCAGAGATATCCCAGTGTGCTCACTTAAACAGAGGCCAAACAAGGCTCCTTTATTTTACGGGAAAAACAGTACAGATAACTTAAATCACCTATGAAAATCACATTCAGAAAGCTTACTAGTGTGCTCTGGAATTTTTGCTTCAGATAGTATTAGCCAAACATTTTTCTAAGCATGTTTTTTTTCACCTCATTACTGTGAAATCCCAGTGACAAATTATATGATACAATCAGAAGCAATGTGGTGAAAATTTGAATAAGATTTTAAGGTCTAGCTGTAGTGCTGTGTAAGCTACATTGACTGAATTTAATAATTCAGATGTTTTATTTCAAATACACAAAGATTTTTGTTTTCTGTGCCCCTTCAGTTCGCATCAGCACACAAATACATGAACGTCTTTTACAGCCCTCACAGTGTGTCCTTTCACAGTCCTCTGGCTTTTGAGGTACCCAGCACCGCATCCCACAGTGTAATGCGAGTGAAATGGTAGGGTTGAAGTCAATAGGAGGATGTAGTACTTGCATTTATGTATTTGGTTGGAAGGTAGAGCAAAATTTTAGGATTATATATCCTTAAAATGCTTGACCTGAGGTGAAATAAATCACCTTCCCTGTTTCTAAAACTGGAACAGATAAGTCTTCTCCTGCTGTACTGCTGAGGTTTACTACTCCTAGAGCAAAGATGTTCTTTCAGACAGATTTACCAAGCTGTTAGTAACCTGCAAACTTCACAGCTGTCATTTTGTATAAAGCATTTCCTTCTACAAAAGGAAATGGAAGTGTTATGCTTATGACATGAGGGCTGGCAAATCTTCAAAACTCTATCTGCTTGTATATGCCAAGGTCTATATTCAGAACAAAAAGAAACCGTGGAAGGCTGAGATACAATTGCTGAATTTTCTTCTTGAAATAGACTGGCAAGCTACTAATAACAGTAACAAATAAACAGAATTTTTTTTAATAAAAAATCTATGATCATTAAAGGAAGAAGTCTTGCTCTAAAGTGCTGGGCATATTCAATTCAGCAGATAAGCAATTGCAAAGTGTTCAAAGACATAAAACAGCTTTTGTGAAATATGTTTCACTGATGCTATGTAGCTCATTTTCTTCTATGTTGGGCTGCTAAAATTTCATATGAAATGGAGGAGAAATGGGATTTCATGCAGAATGTAATAACTCCTGTACAGGAAACAAGGTGATTTTAATGACACTTCTTTAATATTGCAGGTGAGCCAATCAATTATGTTGAAACTGCTTTGCATCTGCCAAAGAACTAAATTTTTATTTAGTATCTTACGTGTTCGTTTTTGTAGATCATAAAGTAACATAGCTGTTTTGCCCTGAGGGTGAAGTGTAGCCACTAAATAAGTTTATCAAAGAGTGAAAAAATGCTAATCTATAATATGGTAAATGAGCGGATATAGAGAATTCACTCTCTGGCTAGATTAATTCTATTGTCCGAGACGGGTTGTGTATTTCTGAACTATATTGTACTTAACTGTAAAGAGGGACAGAGTCAAGTGCAACACTCTTGTTGTCCTCCCTGATGTGTATTTCTTGCTGTCCTGCTTTTTTTGTGCAGGCTGTAAATGCCATTACAAGTAATGTTGATTCTGTCTTGTAAAGGTCCCATGGGTCTGGACACCACCAACATTCTCAGCACCCATACTGGGTTCATAGTTGCTCTTGGATTCCTTTGTGCTGAAGAAAAACGTTCAGACCCTGCAAAGGGTGATTAAAATCTTCAGTGAGTCTAATTATCTGCTCACTGTGCTTATGTTTTTCTAGGCATTGCACAATATGAATATGCTTAGAGTCCTGTGAGAGGTAAACCCTCAGAGACATATTCAGTGCACAGGACCCAGGGATTTAAATGCAGTCTTGGTGACCTGAGACGTAGTTAAGCATCTAAATGGATTTTCAAGAATGCTGACAAATTGCCTGGCAGGAAATGCTTGTCTGTATGTCTTTTATGCCTAATTATCCTTACAAATTTGACCTACTTGCCATAAAATGTTCATTTATTTATAGTTTTTTCTGGAAATAGATGATTTGTTTGTACAGAGCTGCAAGAACAACTTCACGGGTACATTGGATTAATTACCTTCTTGATTAAGTACTTATTTATAGATGGAAAGGCGGAGGATTTAAGAAAGATCTAGTGATAATAAAGTCATTGCTTCTATTTCAGTTGTTCATCAGAGGGCCCATATAAATAATTTGTTCAAACAGAAGCTCGCTGCATCTTTGCACAGTCTGATCCCTGGGAAGTTTCTCTTTCTGTCAGACTCAGGGTGTGCAGAGGAACACTCTGTTTATGTGACTACATCAGTCTACATCTGATCTATGAAGCCTTTATATGTTGCATGTTTCTGCCCTCTCCCTTCAGGAGAAACAGTTGCTTCCTAGGAAAGGAGGAATTTCCACTATTCTGCTCCCCTCCCTCCAGGAGAATTCATCTGAACCTATAGTAGATCTTAAAGAAAAAAAGAAAGAGTATATAAACTGTAGAATCTTAGAATGGTTTGGGTTGAAAGGGACCTTAAAGACCACTTAGTTCCAATCCCTCTGCCATGAACAGGGACATCTTCTACTAGACAGGTTGCTCAAAGCCCTATCCGACCTGGCCTTGAATACCTCCAGTGATGGGGCATCCACAACACACCTGTGCCAGTTCCTCACCACCCTTGCAGTAAAAAATTTCTTCCTAAAATCTAATCTAAATCTATTCTCTTTCAGTTTAGAACCATTACTCCTCATCCTATCACTACACTCCCTGGTAAAGAGCCCCTCCTCATCTTCCTATAAATAATACATCAGCCAATACATGGAGCCATAAAATCCTCTTCTGTAAAACAGCATTCATTTTTCCCCAAAAAGGAGGAGCGAAGGGGTAAAAATCTACTAAATTTAACCATATAAAATTAAACCCTAGAGAGGAAATACTATATTCCACGGATATTATTGGCGGAAACATATTGATAGGAAGGAATTCCAACAGGACAATCTTCTGGCAGAAAACTGATTAATTAAATCTAAAATATTTTATGCTAACCTATTTATTTCTAATAACATATCATAGGAATTGTGATTAATAGGATTCATTAATGTCTTAAAATTTTAAATTATATTTTTAAATCTTATTAAAATTATACTTTTTAGTTTTTCAAATTGAAATTACATTGTTTTTCACAGTGGGGACAGTTGAACATTGGAGCAGGTGTTCCAGGAGTTTGTGTAGTCTCTTTCTCTGGAGGTTTTTGAGACAAGACTGGAGAAAGACCTGAGCAATGTGATCTGACCCCAGAGCTGGCCTTGCGTTCAGCAGGGGGTTGGAAAAGAGACCTGATGAGGTTGCTCCCACACTGCACTGTTCTGGAGGGTACAGACTTTTTTGGAAGCATAGGCTAGTACAGCAAGAGTCAGCCTTTATGTGAGTGGTAAGTGTGTATGTGTGGAGTTTTGCTGTGGAACAGGTGATGAGCCAGTTGAGCTTCTGAGTCAGGATTATCAGGCAGATTAACATCAGTAATGTAGGTTTCTGCTATAAAGCACCTGGCCATGAAAAATGTTCTTCCTGAAAAACATTTTTCCTGAAGAATGGTCAAAATGCAGGATCTCAACCTTGGATTTCAGAAAAGCAGACTTTGCTCCATTTATGCATCTTCTTGGAAATACCACGAGAGATGAACCTGGACAGAAGAGCTGAATGATATCAACAGTCTTCCTGTCCAAGTCAAGAATGGTCTGTCATGATGAGCAGGAAGTCAAGTAAATTTGTCATGAGACCTGCACAGATGAACAAGGGTCTCATGATAAAATTCAATCATAAAAAGGAAGTGTACAAGAGGTGGAAACAGGGACAAATGACCTGGGAGGAATACAGAAACATTGTTGAAGAGGAGTGGAGTTAGGAAACTCAAAACCTACCTGAATCTACCAAGGCCCTTGAAGGGAAATAAATACTTCTCTAGATATATCGACAGCAAAAGGAAGGTTAGGAAGAATGTGGACCTTCTTCTGAATGAGGCAGGAGAATTGGTGACGAAGTACATGGAGAAGGCCAAGATACTCAATGGCTTCCTCAACTCAGTCTTCACTGTTAAAACAGTCTTTCAGGAATCTGAGACATCTGAGGACAGTAAGAAAGTCTGAAGCAAGGAAGACTAACCGTCTGTGAAGAAGGATCTGATTAGAGAGCATTTAAACAAACAGGACAAAGGATCTAACAGGATGCACTAACAAGTGCTGAGGGAGCTGACTTAGAGGCCACTCTCTTAATTATATCTGTGGAAGGTCGTGGTGATGCTTGAAAGAAGTGGCTGAAGACTAGAAGAAAGCAAATGTCATCCCTACCTTCAAAAAGACAAAGAAGGATTCGGAGGACTACAAGTCTGTCACTCTCACCTCAGCAAGGGTGTGTGGTGATGGAGCAAATCCACCTGGAAATATTTTCCAGATCCACAAAGGAAAGAAGATTTGAAGTTATCAGCATGAATTACAAGGGGAAAATCTTGCTTCATCAGCCTTATAGCTTTTTGTCATGAGATGGCTGGCTTTGTGGATGAACAGAGAACCGCAGATATTGTCTATCTTGTCTTTAGCAAGGTTTTTAATGCTGTCGCCAGCAACATCATAACAGACAAACTGATAAAGTACAGGCTAGATAGAGATGGTGAAGTGGATTAAAAAATGTCTGAATTGCTAGGATTAAATGTTTAAAATCAGCAGCAGTCTGAGGCCAGTCACTAGTGGTGTACTGCGGGGGCCATAATTAAGGTAATGTTTAACATTGTTTAACATCTTCATTACTGGTTTGGTTGATACATTATTATGCTCACTCAGTCTATTAAGCAAAACTGGAAAGAGTGGCTGACGCATCAGATGGCTGTGCTGCTTCAATAGACAGGCCACGACTGGTTGGAGAACTGAGCAAACCAGAATCTTGTGAAGCTCAGCCAGAGATTATATCAAGTCCTGCATCGACACAAAACAAGCTTGGGGATAACTGGCTGGAAAGGAGCTCTACAAGATAAAGACCTAGGGATCCTGATGGCAGGAAGCTGATCATGAGTGAGCACTGTGCCTTTGAGCAAAGAGGATCAACAGTACCCTTGACTGTTTTTGGAGGTGTGTAGCCAGTAGGTTGAGAGTTGTGATCCTTCCCCTTTTCTCAGCACTGGTGAGAACTTTTTTGGACTTCCGTGTCCAATTCTGGGCTTATCAGTACGAGAGACATGGACTTACTGGAGAGAGTCCTGCAAAAAGCCGCTAGGATCATTAAGGGACTGGAGCACCTCTCCTATAAACTGAGGCTGAGAGAGCTAGGGTTGTTCGGTCTGGAGAGGAGAAGGCCGAGGAAGATCTTAACAAGGTGTATAAATACTTGAAGGGGGAATGCAGAAGGTGGAACCCGATTCTTCTCAGTGGTGCCCAATGACAACACCAGAGGCAATGGACACAAACTGGAATATAGGAGGTTCATTCTGAATACCAGGAGACATTTTTTACTGTGAATGTGACCGAACACCGAAACAGGTTGCCCAGAGAGGCTGTGGAGTCTCCATTCTTGAAGGTATTAAAAACTTGACTGTACACAGTGAAGAAAAATCTGCTCTATCTGACCCTGCTCTGCAGGGAATTTGGATTAACACCTCCTTAGTTGCCTTTCAACCTCGGCCATCTTGTGATCCTGTAGTTCTAAAAAATTAGTTATTACTGGAAATGTCAGCATTTAAATTTTCCATCAGACTTGGAATGGTATTAAATTTGAAATGATTGAATATCCCCTGGGACAGAAAATTTGTCTCCCAAGCAGTCATCACTATGCAGTTTTAGTTGTACATAACTACAGACACTTGAATCTTGAAGTATTTGTCTGAAACATCACTAATGCAAATTCACATACCATTAAAATAACAGATTTGCCAAAGGGGAGGACAAGGGAGAGGAGTGTTTTCCTCTCACTTTTCCACAGACCATCAAAAAGCATAATTTAGTTTGTTTGCTAGAGAAGCAGCTGAGCAGCTATATGAAACTTCATCTGCATCATGATTGCATCTTACCCTAAAACAGTAAAAATACTCACATGATTGTTTGAGAGAAAAATAATAAAAAAATATATTAAGCAACAAACATATGACACACTGCACTCTACCTTGACAATTTATGAGGAGTGAATTAGGACCTCTATGATGCCTTGGGTTAACAGTAATGTACATCCTGGTCATCTTTCACAAGAAAAGCAGCGGATCAGATGAAGGTGGAAGGGCGATGACAACACTGTCCAGTCTATTTCTCTTACAAGGATTAACTTCAAGGATTCTTGGGGCCTCAGTGATCACAAGGTTGTACAACACAGTGGAAGCATGAAGACTTTCTGACAAGAAGGAAGTCAGATAATCTTTTTTCTATGAAATCCAAACAGTATCACAGTATCACAGTATTGCAAGATTGGAAAAGACCTTTGAGACCATTGAATCCAACCTATGACCCAACACCTACTCATCATCTAAACCATGGCACTAAGTGCCTCATCCAGTCTCCTCTTAAACACCTCCAGGGACGGTGACTCCACCACCTCCCCGGGCAGCGCATTCCAATGGCCAATCACTCCTTCAGTGAAGAATTTTTTCCTAATGTCAAGCCTAAACCTCCCCTGGCAAAGCTTGAGACCGTGTCCTCTTGTTCTGTTGCCGGTCACCTGAGAGAAGAGACCAACCTTTGCCTGACTACAACCTTCTTTTAGGCAGTTGTAGAGAGCAATAAGGTCTCTCCTGAGCCTCCTCTTCTTCAGGCTAAACAACCCCAGCTCCCTCAGTTGCCCCTCATAGGGCTTGTGCTCCAGCCCCTTCACCATCCTCGTCGCTCTCCTCTGGACACACTCCAGCATCTCAACATCTTTCTCAAACTGAGGGGCCCAGAACTGGACACAGCACTCAAGGTGCGGCCTGACCAGTGCCGAGTATAAGGGGATGATGACCTCTCTAGTCCTGCTGGCCACACTGTTCCTGATGCAGGCCAGGATACCATTGGCCTTCTTGGCCACTTGAGCGCACTGCTGGCTCACGTTGAGTTTCCTGTCCACCAGCACTCCCAAGTCCCTTTCTGCCTGACTGCTCTCCAGCCACTCTGTCCCCAGCCTGTAGCTCTGCATGGGGTTGTCGTGTCCAAAGTGTAGAACCCGGCACTTGAATTTGTTAAACCTCATGCTATTGGAATCAGCCCATCAAACCTAGTGCTGTGTAATATTCAAGTAGCTTTAAAAGTCAGAATCCTGAATTCTAAAAAAGTATAAATGACTGAAACCAAAGCAGACAAACCTTTATTGAGAAAACTTGGAGAATTTAAAAGGTACTTAGAAACCAGGCTATATAGTGTAACATAGATCTTGTGTCATAGGAAACACAACCTGATTTTTCTTAGGGAAAAAGAACCAACACAAACAACCCAACAAATACTTCAATTCTGAAAATTCAAAAGAATTTAAAATTCCTTTTTTATGACCTCGAACAGTTATAGTTAAGTTCAGTAAACTGTTAGAACTGTTATCTTCTCTATTTTCAACGTCATTAATAATTGTGTAGAATGCAAATTAATTAACCAGAAAACCTATAGTATAGCAGTAGCAGTCTCATATCAGCCCTCCAGAATGTAATCGCACATTTAAAAACGAAAACAAAAAAAAAATCTGAACAAAAAATTATGTAATAAAAGCTTTTCTGATACACATAAGATGAATCTATAGGTGTCACCTGTATCACCCATATTAGCAAAACTCTCATCTAGCTTGTTAACTTTTTTTGTCTATATGAATCAACAGCAGTTTCATCTTTTAATTAGAGTAGGTATTGCAAAAGATTTGACCCTTTTCTATACTATTCTTTTTATCTTATTCCATGTCTTTTTTGCTGAAATATGGTGATTAATACTGCTACAGAAGTTTTGCCAGCATGATTTCTTAGATCTTCTAATAAACCCTTGAGACTGACTGTGTTTTTCTTTTGTAATCTATCACATCCTGAAGTTTTAACAAATATCTTGTTTTATTCAAAGCTTTTCTCCTTTCTTCAAATGCTTTATAACAATTTCATACCAGAGCTCTAGAGGGTTGCCTTTTTAAAAAATGTTATGGGAAAAGTAGTTGATATATACATCACAAAGTCCCCTTACAATCAGTAGCAGGAAACTCAAAATCCCCAAAAGAAAAAGCAGAGGAAATATAAAAATTTTGATTTATAAAATTAAAAAAAAACCCCTACAACCAAATCAAATCTTCCTACTGAAAGTTTTTTATTTGTTTCTTTTTTCATATATATATATATATATATCAGAGGTTAGTATAAAAGATGAGAGATGGTGTTTCATCAGAAACGTTTTCCAGTTTTGATCTTCTACATTTATGATTCTGTAAGCTTTACAAAGAGTGCTACTTAATCACCAAACTGCTTCCACTGCAGAGAATTACAAACATCTTACTGGGCCTATAATGCAGTTGCATTGTACTGGTGTCATTTTCAAGTATGTCTCTTCCTCAGTTAACTGTTTTCAATTGATTTAACTTCTGGTATCTACCCTGTGTTTTTTTAAATTATTAGTAATTAAGAAAAAATGTTATGCTTATAACATAACTTATCCCAGATATCTTAAGTAGATCAGACAGAAAAAAGTGCCAATTTCCACTGTCCCTATATAAGGATTCTAATTTGGTTAGCTCAGGTGTAAAAGTAGAGGAGATAAATTCCTGTCTCTGGCAACGGCTGCAGAAGTTTCACACCTCCTTTCCTTCTCAAACCTGTTTTCTTTCTTCAGAGGTTTTTATCCCCTCAACCACTCAGTTTTCATTGGATTATGATGATTCCTAGCTACCTCTCTAGTAAGAATCAAATTCATGTTAAAAGCTTCCAAGTTACTTTTTCCCCCTCTTATTTTGCTTCCATTTTCTCATTCTCTTTCTTAAAAAAAAAAAGTTACCTGCATAATTTTCAGACAATGTTTCTATCTAGAAAAAGGGCACTGGTGTACAGAAAGGCCATTGCTTATTCTTATTCCTATAGATACCAAGACCATCCTTGAGCTAAAGGAATGTTGTAAGTGAAAGGGCAAAAAGGTGTCGCACCTGCAAGGAGGAATGGATAAGACAGGCAGACCAAAACTGACCAATGGATTATTGCATCCCATATATGTCATAGTTGGTATAAAACTGAGGGTTCATGTGGATCACGCTCTCTTTTTCTTTGGTCCTCATCTGTTTTTTGGTTTGGTTTGGTTTTTTTTCCCTGATCCTACTTCCATGTGTTCCTGAATCCAGTTCCTGGATCCAGCTCCCTCCTGCTGCTGAGTCTAGCCCAGGGCCTTTCCCTGTGTTTGCTCTGCAGCATCAATGGTGAGGTAGTCATAGAAGAGGGGCGGATTTCATGTATTTATACATATTTAATTATTTTCTTATTAATAATATTTTCCTTATTACTATTATTGTTTCATTAAAGCTATTGTAGCTTTAGTTTTCAACCCACAAGTTGTTTTCTCTTGTTTCCCTTTCCTCTTTTCCAGTACAGTGGGGGAATTAGGTCTCCCACTGCTCACATTTAGCTGCCAATCGAGCTGGGCTGAGGTTAAACCATGATAGTAAATTATATTATTTTTTGATGTCTGAAGGATTTTTAATCAGATATCTCTTCTGTTCCTTGCATATCATGTAAATTATGTCAAAACACATACATGATTTTTCTCAAAGCTTTTAGCAAATTTTCCTTATAAATATTTCATCATTATTCTCCCTATCAATACTCCACACTCTTTTCCTTAAACAGCTAGTTGTTTTCAACATCAGGTTTATCTCCCCATTCTATAACAATAAAATAATTTTCTCTCTGGGTTTCATCATTCTTTTATGAATATTTCAGCCTGAAACACTGGTGCTGTCTTCCATGCAGCAATTAGATACATGTCTAACTTTCCATAAAGCCAGACAATTGTCTATTCAATGCCATCCACAAAACAATTCATAAGTGGTCTCTGATAGACTTGTCAATGATTGAACAGTAGTAGTAGGTTTTAATGTCAGTCAACTATTTTTGTTTACAGCTGAGCTAGTTGCTGTAAATTTTCTTTATAATCTTTGGAGAAACAAAATACTATCTAATTAATTTGGTCTGGTTTGATGTCTGCCTTAGGATGAGTAATGTTCTAGCATTTCTTTTTTCTTTTTTTTTACTACAGAAGGATCTAGAGTCACCAGTTCAGATATAGATGTCTACACTATAGAAAACCCTGTGATAATTTATTATATAGAACAATACTATCTTGTTATTGCTTTCCATCGCTAAACCTCTTTGTGGTGACTGTATCACAGTATCACAGTATCACAGTATCATAAGGTTGGAAAAGACCTTTGAGATCATCGAGTCCAACCTATGACCCAACACCTACACCTACTCCTACTTGTCAACTACACCATGGCACTAAGTGCCTCATCCAATCTCTCCTTAAACACCTCCAGGGAGGGTGACTCCACCACCTCCCCGGGCAGCGCATTCCAATGGCCAAACACCCTCTCAGTAAAGAACTTCTTCCTAATGTCAAGCCTAAACCTCCCCTGATCGTCTCTTGCCTTCACTTGAAAATTCTTCAGGGCAATGTAAAACAGGATAGCGGATGGCAGATTATGTTGAGTGTCTTTGTACAATACTGCGTTACATCATAAAGTTTAACTGTACCAAAAAATATAGTAAAGATATTATTGTAGGTAGAGTGAAAGAGAATGGAGAATTTGGAATATTTTTCATTTAATTGGATGACGCTGATCTATTATCATTATAAGTTTATTGGAAAAGTGCAGGTTAAGGAAAAAGTACTCCAATACTGCTGACAAAAGATGGCGGAAATGGACAGCTAATGAATGTTTTATTGAAGAGCTAGATTGCCAAAATTGCAGAATTCTGGGTTTTGGCTTGGGATAAATAAATTTTGATTAATTCTTTGTATTTAGAACAGATCAGCAGAGATAGCAAAAAAAAAAGGGTTTTAGGATACCCATTGCCTCAGTGCCTTCACCAGCATTTAAACTGGATTTTCAAGTTCTTCCTTATGCAATTGAAACTAGAGGTACTAGTCTTTTTCTAATATCAGAGCCTCAAATCTTACCACAAGTTTTCCACACTCTCATATCTCCAGATTAGGATTGAAATTATTCTAAGTCTTTTCATGCTGTGAAAATAAAAATCCCCTATGAATCAGTTTACCATGTATTGGCATATCCTGTTAGGGTTATCTCTACTTACAGTAAGTCGGTATGAAAGGAAGGTGCAGAAAGGACAGAAGACAGGAATAAGAAAGTACTGTTGGTGATTTTTTTTTTGCGTTTGAAACACCTATTAAGATATGAAATCCACTTATAAAAAAAGAAGGATTACTACCAAAAGCAATCAAATCATGCATTAGTGTCATCACATACACTTAAGTTACAATTCATCATGTTCTGATTAGTAGTTTTCCTAAATACTGATAAGTTACAACTACAGAATTCTTAATCTAATGGCACGGAGCGCTACATTTTCTGGAGGGTGACATTTAATTTATTGCAGTCAGGGGTTTGTAACATTTTTCAGGTAGAGAGATTTTCACACAGTTAACTTCAATGCCTTTCTCTCCTGCTAGAATTATTAAGGTAAATCTCTTTACAAAAAAGGAGAAACTGATGCATCCAATCATTAATAACAAATGTGTGTATTTTATTAGCATAAAACCTAGTCATTCAATGGAAAAAGAAAGTCAGAGTGACTTTTTCAGGTTGAGTTTAATATGTTAATAATCTAAATTGCATACTGAAAAAAAGAAGTTGTTAAAGTGAAGCTCAACCAAACACATGAATCCTTTTGTTTCAAAGATCAGATTTTTTTTAAGAGTAAATAATCTTGCTTCTAGGTTCCAGTTCTTTTCACATACATATTGACAAAGAGAAAGGCGAGCAGGATAGAATAGTAAATTATGCAAATGAACTGAGAAAATATTTCCAGAATTGGCATGGACAGTATAGCTTGCAGGAGAAAATTATCCAGGTTAATTTATTATATATTAAATTGTTGAATCTAACTATAATCTTAATGGTTTCAGGGATAATGACTTGTTGTTTAATAAACCTAACAAAAAGACCTCAAAAACCTAAAGCAAATAAGAACTGAAGAAGTTGTTATGTTTGGCATCGAGTACTGTGTTTTAGACTGACTGAAAATGAGATCAGGAGGGGGATATCTGTCCAACATGAAATGGTTATTTAGCTGCTTGTCAGCAAAAAAATATCAGGAAAGTATTTAACTCATGTTTAATATAAAATACATATTTTTTTCAAAACAATACCTCCTTAATTAACTCTTGTTAATCACATTAGATACACTAAACTTGTGGTTTCTTTGTTTTGATTGAATGCTCAATTTATATTGTTTATTTGGCTGTATTGGTATTGTATTTGGTATTGTTTGATTTTATCTAAAATACTCTATTCAGTCACTTCTGATGATTTAATATTAATATTTAACAGTATTTTAATGTTACAGGCACACAAACAAACTGCCAGAAAAAAAGCTCGCAAGCTACATACAAGTTCTTTTTATTCATCTCTTTGTTAGTAGCTATAACCTCAATGCTGGTAAAATTACACATATTAAGTATGGTCTCAGATTAATAACAGACAAATGTAGACAAAAATCAGTATTAATAGCCAAATATCCCTAATTGGGACGTTTGCAATCAAAGCTTTAATGTATGAAGGTAAGGACACTGAACCTTCTATAGTCAAGAAATAGATGCCAGGAACTTCCAGTGAGTTCTCACTGGACCTCTTTTATTGAGGACTGCCACATTAAGGTCCAATACCACATTGGTTGACATGAATTCACCCTAACAGTGCCAAATATAAAGCATTGATACATTTCTTTTCTGAACTCAATCCTATTTTTCAACATCCTTTCAAGACAAGAACACAAGAGACCCTAATACCCAGATTTTATTCTCCATAATGGTATTCAAATAAGTTATTTTCTCTAATTCGATCTTCCAAGAAATTCTCCCTTAGTGCACTCAAGAACTTCCATTTCTGTCTGTTATATATCTTGTACTCCGTCAATCATCTGAGACTCTTAAACATTGTAATTCTATTGTATACCAGTGCTTTTTTAAAAATGAGCTTTTGTCCATGGTTCGGTAGCACGACCTGAATGATGCTAGATGTCTGTCTTAAACATCTAAATCACACTATGAAAATGTCTGATTGATTACAATTCATCTAGTCATGTCTTCTCACTGATCAAAACCTGACATCTAGACATCTACTGACATAGGCAAATATCTAAGTTGGGGGATATCAAATTTTGTCAGTTGAATCCCTTCCTTGCATCAATCTCCATTAACATTTAAAAAAAGATTCTTAGGTTGGAGTTTGATATTTGATCAATATTGAAACCTTCTGGAAGACTGTGATGTTGACAGCATCCCCGATCTCTTTCAGAAATTCTTACCACTTCGGCCTTGTTCTTTAACTTGGCAAACCATTGAGGAGCTCAGGCTTCCACTACATCTGTTTGAAAGTTCTCGGAAGGAGAGGATGTTAAGAGCCTTGACATTTCCAGTTTTTAACTTCACTTCCAGCACAGCTATAGCTGCTATTTAGGTTGCTGGTTCTGAGGCAGTCAATAGTTTCCTGGAGCCCGGAAGGCAGTGGAAAATAGCTTTAACTGTAAGATTTGAAATATCTTGACTTTGTTCTGAATCAGAATAACATTATATTACAGAAATTGAATTTTTTTAGTCCTCTTAAACATGGAGTTTCTAATCATGTCAAAGTTCTACTTAAAATGTAATTTGTTCAGATGAACCTACTTTAGTACATGATCAAATATGTTTGTATAACTAATCTACCCTTCTATATATACTTCTTCTCCAACATTTATATAAAATTTACCAGCAAGTATTTTATTTCAAAAGTATTGATAAAAATATTGACCCAGTTAGTTTGCAATATAAACATGAATCTGTGCATAATCATAATAGTTGCTTTCAAAACACAATAATTTCTAAATGAAAGCTTGTGATCTATCATTAAAACAGCTTTGTTTGTTTTTAATGCATTTATTCTAGGCTGCATTGGCTTTGTGTAGCAATGCTCTTGTTATAAGAATTTTCAAACTGGACTCAGTGTAATGCCTTACAGAATTAATTGTATTGTGGCAAGACCATTGACTGCACTATGGCAAGAACTACAGAACTTAAGTTATAAGTACAAAATTCAAGTTTGTTCTTTACTCGTAACTGGGTATCAAGGCTGTGCGTGTGTGTCATTAATTTCCTGAATGGTCAGAGTGTCCTTTGCTAACCATTTTCATAAATGAGACAATGCACTGGCTTGAAGTCAGTTGAGTGAAGTGACTGAACTGCTAGTCACTTTCACAACAAAGTATTCAGCTTATCAGTGCAGGAACATTCCTTCTGGGACTTTTAGGCTGTCATGAATATTCCCCCCAGGTAGATCCTGCTTTGCCTAAACCAACTGGTATTCCTAAAATCGTTGATTTGCATCCTGGGTGGAGAATGTGGCCCCTGTGGGCCCCTCCTGTAAGATGTTTCCTGCTGCAAATTGATCAGGTTGTGCACAGGTAAAAGGTCAGTAGAAACTTCCTGTGGAGGCAGAAACTGTCACATAGGACAGTCGCTTGTACTTTGCCAAGATAATTAAATAACTTCTTGAATGTAGATTAGGATAGTTAACAGTGATGTGTTGTGCATGTTATGGAGTAGTAGGATTACAGTCAAGATGGATTTTGGTATGAACAGAAGAGCAAGTCCTGACTAGGTCAGTTTATGCCAGTTGAAGGTGCTTAGAGGTACCCTTGTCACCATCCAGACAGAAACCCACCATACTGTTCAAGTGATATGATTTCCAAAAATGGCTTTACCATATTCCAAGATACCAAAAACTATTCCTTTTAACAAATCTTCTTTCTGTGATTGTCAGCACAAGAACATGAAAAAAAACTCATAAAAAAATTACTTTCCATATTTATTTTAAATTAAAAATTCTATATACACGTGCATATTCATTAATATATAAATACATAATCATTATCAATCCATTAACACTCCTTAACTACTTGCTTATTGCAGCCTTTAGTCTTTCCTGGCATTTTTCCAGGATTGTTTTTTAGAGTATGTGGCTCCACATACTGATTTATGCAAATCAGCCTGCCTGCATTTTTTAGAAATAATTACTTTACGCAGTATTTTCAAATCAGAAATTTCCCCAAATCCCATGATTTGTAGAACATTAAGATGTAATCTTTCAAAGAGCTCCACAGATACTTCTTAATGTCAGGAAAATGCTCAGACGAGGTTTTTTTTTGCATCACGGTTTTTTTATACCAGTCCTGGCTTCTGTACAGTACAGAATCAAGTGAAGGGCTTGTTTGAAAGGTTTGTAAGCATTTTCAGGCAAGAAACAATGTGTTTGTTCTTTGTGTTTACCAAAAAGCAACAAAATCAACAAATAGTAGTGTATTTGTTGGTTGGTTTCCTGCTTGACAGCTATGCTTTTTTTTTCTAGCAATATGTTACTATAATAATGAAAATATTTTTTGAGAAGATTGAAGAAGAACCCCAATCCCACATTTTAATAGATAGATATCAGTCTAAATCCATTTCCTAAACTAAAACAAATTATTCTATCTTGCTAAGAAGAAATTAATAAGCACGCCTTAAATGATTTCTCTGAAAAAAAAGTAATGAAAGGAATTTATATTGGGACTAAAAATGTGTTCAAAGGATTTTTTTGTATGAAGAATAACAGTAACATAAAAGCTGTGAGAACCGATCCAAATAAAATCTTTTGTGGCATTTAATTACTATTAAAAAGTATTCAGACTTCTAAATTTGAATCTTATAATCCTGGCATGAGATAAAATGCAGCTTCCCTTGAGCCTGCAGGAACAGAAATCTGAATGAATATCATATAAATTAATAAGCTTAAACCAAACAAGTAATCCAGGTAATCTAGATTCAAATTGGAAACATCACTGGAAATCAGAAAAAATTTTCTACAGGTAGGGTTTCTGTAACTAGTTCCCTAAAAGTCTTCTTACAGTTAAAAAAGCTTTCCAATAAACCAGAAATCCTTTCTGAATTCCATTTTCTCTCATTGTTACTAAAGCAAATGATTGTGCACTCCAGTGTTCTCAGATTTGCTCTAGACCAAAACCATTTTAAAAGAACTAATACAGTAGCATTGCAACTCAAAGATCAATGGTTGAAGGCCACGCCGACTACAGAGGAAATTGAAATAAAAAGTTTCGAAGTTTGTAAGTGTTCCCTAAAATCAATGCAATCAATTACTACAATTAAGTGCTGGCCAATTTTCAAGACTAAAGAAAACAGGCTCCTCAATCTACAGACTTAGAGATTTATAACGAAAATGTGAGTGGCGTAACACTAAATCCATTGTAGCGAAACTTATTTCTACTTTTCTTTCTTCCACTCTAATACAGACAATACTAATTAATCCTAAACACTTGTAGGACTATTCCTATGATCTGTAATGACCAAATAACAATGACTAACTCTCTCAATAACTGTGACATGTGGTCCTATTACACAGGGGACATTTTGGGATATTCATTGATCTTGCTTTCATTGAAATCTGCATAAAATATGATAATTCCAGTCCTGGTTGTCTCCTGGAATTCTCTTTTCTTAACTAAAATAAATGATATATGATGTAAAATCTGCCTCAAATGTCAAGTGTTCACATCTCTGACTTGTTTTGTGTATGCACAAATTTGTTCAGTATGTTATCAGTCATTCAATTACTATCTAGTTTCAAATTTAGGTCTCATTAAAATAGTATTTTTACATGAAGAAAAGCTATACTCCATGTCCTTGAATTTGTCTTTCTGAAAACACGTTTACCTTGCCCTATCCTAGCTGTCATGACACTATGAGACAGAAATAATATGGACATTTGGAAAAAACCAGCCCCCAAAAAGAAGAAAAATCATTAATTGCACACTGATAAATTATTAGGGAACTGCCCACAAGGATAACTCTCTGTAAACAACCACTGGAGGAAGAAAAAGATAGAGGAGTTGGAGGAAGTTATTTAATTGTAAAACTAATTATAGAGATCTAGAATGTTTGTCAAAAGAAATCTATAGTGTGTATGATGGAAATATAGAAAAGAGTAAAATACATGTTGGTTGGAATTAAATAATTACCTACCCATGGGACAACCGGGTTTGTTACTATGCGTATTTTATTGTCTTTCCAGAAAAAAATAAAACAAAAAAAAGAACTAAATTTACTGAATTTCAGTTTAGGCAATGCATTTATGATTCTGAGGAGAACTTAAGTAGTCACAGTTTCACCACACTTGAAGTTCCTTAGTTTTTCTCAGGATCAGGGAGGGTTCAGCAATCCAGCCCTGTAGAATGCCCCATGTCCAAAGGCCTTGACAAAACAGCTCCAGCTCATTATTTTCCATATATCAAGATGCAGGTTTTCGCTATATTTTTCTTTTTGAAGAACCAGTCTGAAATTAGAGTTTTGGTAATTAATACAAGTAAGTAGGAAAATTACACTTTCAAAGTCTATGTAATATTACAATATATTGCAAACAGAAGAGAAATGCAGTTTCCATGAAAACCACGCACGTTGAATATAAAGAGAAAGACAAGAAATATAACAGTATGTAGTGACAGCAATACAGAATATATAAATTATGATTGAGTTTTCATTTTTGAAAATTATTTTTGAATATGAGGCTTTGAACATGCAAATTCCTAGTAACATTTTCAAACCGCAGTGCATTTTATGCAAAGCAAAGACTAAATTTGAGTAGGTGCCCCTCATACTGGAATGAGGAAATTTTCTGTACTTTGTTCTTTATGCTTTTAAGGAAGAGTAAATATTTTTGTAACTCATTTCATTAACATCTCCTTGGAGGGAAAGATTGTAGTGATCAGATGGTTCAATAAGAATATTATTTAAATGAATGGTGTATTAAATATCAAGAAATAAGTTAGAGCCATTGTAGTTGTTACCTTCTATCTACTCTATACAGTTAGGCCTTTCTTTTTTTAGATAAATCTAACATAAGAAGTGCAACCTTATGATGTCACAGTGTAATACCACAAATTCTTTGAAATCTGAGAAAGTTTGGGGCTGTAAACTGTATGACATATATAAGCCTACAAATATGAAGCGTAAATTTGCATTGTCTATACTTTCAGGGTTAATTTTAATTCTTAAAACCCAGAAGTCATTTCCCCAGACTCTGATACATTGAATTAAGCAAATTTACATTCCAGGCCTCTTAAAAATTTCATTTTGCCATATATTTTCTTCTTCATACTTACTGGCTGGACTTGGATCTAGTGGTAAAAATAGGAATTAAGCAATAGTAATACAAAAAAGTAGGCCAGTTTTAATAATTAAGTGCATTAGACCTCACTCTCTTCTTGAAAGACAAAAAGGGTTTTTCATGAAGGGGAAACCCACAGCTTCTTTATTCATGCGGAGCTGTGTGATATGACTGTCATAATGTGGTCAAACTTCATGGATACTGCTGTCTTTCCGCCAAGAAAACTACCTTTGGGGACATGTGTAACAGAGGCTGTCAGAAGAAAATTAATATTAAAAAATCCCTCAACTTCAATAAAGTAAATTACCTCCAGGATAATTGCACAGACAGCAGTTAATTTAACAGCATTTTATTGCTGATCTTGAACCACTTCAATATGGTGGTTCATACGAGTGTCACATAGCTGAATTTCAAGTATTACACTTGCAACACAATGAACCACCTGGTAAACCCTGAAAAACACTCAGAGACATTCTCAAGAACAGTTCAGGTGATAGTTTGTGAGTGTTTTGCTGTAGCAACTCAAACCTTGACATAATAATAGGAGTCAATGGAGGAGAGAAGTTTTTATGGTTTCATACCTGTTGGCAGTGAAGTTAAACATGCTTTTAAAATGTTTTATTTATCCTGCTGATGGTCAGGTTAAAAAAAATGAGTTTTCATACTGAAGAGTTTCTATTCAGTCCTTACTTTTCTTAAAGAAGTGCAGAAAAGAGTTGTTTATGAGTGGGGTAAGTTAGATTATTATTTTTTAAATAACAGAATAAAATCACATAGGAAAGAGTTCATGGGCAGTTTAACTTCAGAGCAATAGAGCTGGTATTATTAAACTGCCTTTGGGGATTGAAACATAACCCTGGACTGAACAAAACCATGAAGTTTAAATGGACATGAAAATAAACACAAAAGATCGTCATCTTCACAGTGTGATCAGCTGGCGTAGTGACAGTTAGGTTAGTGGAAATAACTAATTTCCTACCTTCTATTTTTAGTCACACATCTCCCAGGCTGAAGTGCTGACTACAACAACTACAGCAAAGACAATTGCGTTGTTGTAGCGGCAATTATCTTTATCCAAGGTCAAGTAAGCCGGAAACCAACACTAACAAGGATGTATAACTATTGTTTCAATTTTCTAAGTGTCAAGAATGAAGATATTCAACCCAGTCCTTTTCATGTGATCATCCCACAAAAAAGCCATATAGCTAATATCCTATAACACATCCGCTAACTCTAGTACACCCAGGAGGCTCAAAATCATAAGAAGATCCAAGACCTTTCGTGTGAAAAAGACTCTAAGCTGGATGCACATATGTCTGAAAGTGACAATTCACTAGATCAAATTTAAATATCTCAAGATCTTTCAGCATTTAATAGAGAGAATTTGGTGCCCTAGAATTAGTCTGTATACTAAACAAGAAAACCTAAACCAGTATGAAATGTAAAAATGTAAGGAGTGTCTCTTCCAGAACACGTTACTGTCCTGAGCTCTAAAGGTGGGTCTTCAGGGAGAATTTGTGGATTGCGTCATTTCAGACTTGCTCATAATAGCTTCAGAATTCTGAAGTTCATCTGGGCAGCAGATGATCTGGTCCACCCTCAGAGATGATCATAACCCATAGTTTCTACATTTTGAATGTTACAGAAAAACCAAGAGCCTAAGAAATATTCTGGATAGTCTTTGTTGCTGGGTAGAACATGGACCACTGCACAGCGAGCAGTGAAAGATGCGTGATTCCAGGGAGAGATAGCACTGAAAGGGAGGTTGTTGTTGCAGCCATATAATAAGTGATATCTTTAAGAAAAAGTGATTTTCTACTTTGAACCAAGAGTCAGAGGAGCATCTTGTGAAGGTTCCAACCTACAAAGCTAAATAAAAGCAGACGAGATGTGAGCTCAGAGGCTTGGTCTCTCACTGCCTAGACTGCCAAAATCTTAAACACCTCTCTTTCCACTTGGCAGAATGCCATTTGGCTGTGTTAGCACATTTCCAGTTCAACCCAGGAGCTGTTGTCGAGGGATGAAACTACTAGATTTTCTCCCTCTGCAGTCCTCCAACTCTGTCCCAGAAGCCTTTGCTTTTGCAGACATCCCTTCATGATCTCCACCTCTGTCCCCAAATAAATTGTTTCATGTCTTAAAATAATTTATCTGGGGTGCTGCACCTAAACTCTCATAACATATTTGGAACTGGAAAAGAGAAAGCAATTATTCTGTCTTCACGTCACAAGTGCATTGTAGGGGGTCCAGAAAGAGGTGGCAGGTGATGTGGATGTAATTAGTCTGGTTTAGATAGTACTATCTATAAGCTAGCTATAAGCATGGACATAAACAAGATTTGTGTCACTTGTCTCTTTTATTCAGCAGTACAGATGTAGCAAAAGATCCCTTTATTTCTTCTTTGGCAAGTTCTTTCATTGTTTATTCCTTTCCTTTTTTACTCTAATTAAAATGCAGCAGTGCTACAGTTTACTAATTTGCAGTTTTTCATAATCATCCATTAAGAAGAGCACACTGTATAGCGGTAGAGGGTTTGAGTGACAAACAAAATTGTCAGGCTGAAAACAGAAGGGAAGGAAGAGAATGAGAATTGTAGAGCAGCAGCCAACAGCAACTGCCATGAAGTTGGAACCCTGAGGAAATGTAATACATGACTAGAAGAAGTTTAAATTAAGTCTTGTAATTTTGAGTGGTTTGTGAAATCCTTAAGCCAGTAAAAAAATACAGTGGAAATCATAGTGACAAACTGGAAAATGATCATTCTGCTTGTCTTCATTTCCTGTCTGGAGTTGGAAAAAATGTAGGAATCCCAGAATGCAGAAAAGAAAGAAGCGAGATGCTGGAAGAAAAATAAGATAATGTTACAATAGAGTGGGCTAAATGAGAAATACGGATCGCAGCAGCAGAAGCATAGGAAAGAAAATACTGTTTAAAAAGGAGAAGTCCTTGTCTGTAAGGAACAGTATGAGTGACATTAAGATGGGCAAAAAATTACTGACCTAAGCATTCTCCAGCTGTTTAGCAAAACTGATGCATCTGAACCAAAAATCATACAAAAAATTGTAGACAAATTTTAAAACTATCTGAAAAAAACCCCAAAATACATATATGACATGAAGGTTTAGTGAATTGCTTATATAAAACCTGAAAACTTTAAAGAAACAGCTAAAGCAGTGACCTATATGATTTTGTCCCATTTATCTGTTAATATAAAGCTTCTGTGACCTTTCATATGGATATAAATTAAAGTTCAGTACATAGACACTCTTCACAATGAAATGTGCACTTTGAGTCACCAAGGAAAAATTTTACTGTTGCTGAATTGCTAATTGATAAGTCTGGTACACAAGAAGGCACCTGCTCTAAATAAGTGGTGTTTATGTATCTCCTGAGAGGTTATACAGCCCTTAAATTAGCAGGAAAAGTCTGCCTTTGAATAGGGGATAAATAATTATAAAGAAGAAGTGCTGATAAGAAAGACTAAGTATACCTAGACTCCCTGGAAAGTTCAGCTATGGCAAACAGCTGCAAAACGAACCTACTCCATCAAGAAAGTGCTTTTTCTACTAAGTGCGACCTGAGATATAAAGTAACCTGGGATAGGAATTCTTGATTTCTCTTAATTTGAGGTAAAAAGATTAAAATTAATTTTTTTTCTCTTTTTTCCTTCATCTTTTTCTTCTCTAAGTGTTTAGATTTTTTCTCTCATTTTAGAAATAACAAATGCATAATTTTATTTGTAATTCACCTCATGTTTAATTACATTAAGGATGATTTCAAGACAAGTGGCTGTTAAGATGTCATCCCTTGGGAGTGGTTTTCAAACAAACATGGTATGCGAATACTTCAACAAATGCCCAGCTCATAATAATACTCCTCAGGGTACTGCAAATATGCAGGTTGTGTTCTCCCAAGGACTGTAAGGCAATTGAGAGGCACATCCTCTGTGTGTTGGTAATAAACACAAGGACCCTCTGAAATATGGTAAAACAGCAAGAAGCACGCCTGCAACAGTTCTTAGAAATGTCGGAATAGAAACTGGTGTCAGTGCATTGTGCAAGCGGGAAGGAGTCAAGCTTGTGGGAAGCCTGGTTAATTGGGAACTTTGTTGGGAACAAAAACTGAAAAGGAAATGAACTGACTTTGAAACAAGAGAAAGTCTTCTGTTTATCAGGTAAAAGACAACACAATCTTTTCACATTAATTGCTTACATGGCAATAAGTTTCTTCTTAGCATGAGAATGAACATGAGCATGTCATGAGACAATTCCTTTTTTTTCCCTGTTTTACTACAAAAGACATTATCAAGGATAAGTTGATAAGTGATTGGATATTTTTAACGTCATTTGAACCCTAAATATGCTATAAACAGATAGCTGATGTATAAGGAAATAAATTAAAATCCACCACATGGCAACACAAACCCTTTGTGGGACTTGTAAAACCATGTGTATTACAGCAGATAGAGTTCAGAGTAGACTACATATGAGGAATGGTTCTTCAGATATTTTTCCAAGGACTTATGTTTAATAAATTTTGATTGTCCTTTTCTGCCCAATGAAAGTGAGTTTAAATATTAAATTAAAAGGGTTACTAAACTTCTATGAAAATTTGGCTTTGTGACATGTTTTCTTTGATTCCAATAATGCATGTTTAGTCTGCTTCTTAACTTAGTTTGACTCTGAAGAATCAATTTTAGCAACAGTGATGGCTATTAACTTGTCTCACTGGCTGATATATATGAACATAAAAGGAAAAAAAACCCCACTGAAAGTAGGATTTGTTGTTTCATAAGAAATTTGGAAAGAAATGGATTCCTGACAAAGAAAAAACTCTTTGAAAGACAGAATGTTTCTCTTTTTCACTGTCTCAGAACAAGAGCATTTTAACAATCTCAAAGTTTTTCAATAAGGAAGACCTAATTTTGTTCAACTTTAACTGGAAAGCTAAAAATGCATGCAAAGAATTACCTTTACTTTAAAGACAATTGAAAAATCCAGTTATTTTTCCATATATTCAGATTTTTAATTTAAAAAGATGACTAATGTATCTTTGTTGCATGATCAAACATATCTCTATAATAAAGAGCATATTTCTGAGTTACGTTCAAAGAACGTCTTAATGCTAAATTACAGTTACCCTTCTGGAGAACACATTGAATGATATAGCACACTGCCATAGTAGAGAAGGATAAGGACAATTTCAAAATGTGTATTTTTATTGTATTTCCTTATGACTGCAGTATTTTCAATGTAATACAGACAGATATTTTCATTACTAAAAAATAAAATTAATACAACCAGGTATGACAGATAATTTCTTCCAGAAATTATCAAAATAAATTAAGAAAAAATATTTATTTTTTTTTTCTGGAACTTATAAACATTTACTAAAATCAGTACCTTGGGATCATTGAATCAAACATGCAACTGAGCAATGACCAAGTCAGAGATGACTTTTTCAAACAGGAAATAAAGGGGGGTTTATTTTTTTTTTCTCACAATTCCATTTTTACAGGCTTTAAACAAGAGTTTCTTTTTGTATTTAAAGCTTTCATTATTTTATTTTTTCTGTATCTATTCCCTTCTGGTTCTTTTACAGTATTTGTTCAGCCTAGATAAAAGAAGGCTCCAGGGAGATCTCATACCAGCTTTCCAGTACTTAAAGGGGGCCTACAAGAAAGCTGATGAGGGGCTTTTTATCAGGGAATGTAGAGGCAAGATGAGAAGTAATGGTGTTAAGCAGAAAGAGGATAGATTTAGGTTAGACATCAGGAATAATTCCTTTACTCTGAGGGTGGTGAGGCACTGGCACAGGTTGCCCAGAGAAGCAGTGCATGCCCCATCCCTGGAGGTGTTCAAGACCAAGCTGGATGAGGCTTTGAGCAACCTGACATAGAGGAAGGTTTCCCTGCACATGCCAGGGGTGCTGGAGCTAGATGACCTTTAAGGTCCCTTCCATCCAAACCATTCTATGATTCTATGATTTATCAGTGAATATACTTCCTTTTTCTTAAAGCCCTCTGAATAGTAAAACATTGCCGTGTTTAAGCTCTTCTTGTAGAAGCCTTATTGTTGGCATATTTCTCATTAATTTCCTCCTTAGTATGTATCAGAGGTGGAACATAGTTGTTTATCACTTTTGTGCCTGTTTCCATGACAGTGAAGGTCAAATCTTTATTGCATTATGATCGGCACAGGTTAGTGTTTTTGTCTTCTCAATATTGTGCAACTAAAGGCAGAAATTTCATACTCTTTCTGATAAAATATATTATATATTTATCTGGGCTTTGAGATAAATTTAAAAGCTAGGGAGATAGATTTAAAAGCTAGGGAAAAAAAGGTGAAGTTATAGACCTACATCATTTTCCATTCCCCCCAAATCCATTGATACCTCATTGCAAAATCTTGGTGGCACAAAGGGGCAAAGAAATCATAACACAGAAATATTATTCTAAGAGAAATCTAATAGCATGGAAAATACGCACTTCTGAAATAATATCAGCTAAATTTTTAAATATTATAACACTTAGTCTTGCATTACCTAAATTGTTTTAGGACAAAACCCTCTAAGGCTGACTTTGAAAATTATCTTTGTTACCCTTTTTTCTTCGTCTCTGATTTGAACTCCAGCACTTTCTCATTTATTACAAGCATCAAGGTTTTTTGGTTAGTATTTCTTTTAAAATATATAGAGTCCTGCTGTTCAAACTTGTTATGTATTGCATCACTAGTGTTTTTAACATCATAACTTGGTGTTTTCAGGTGTTTCTGCAATTTTGTAATCATCTTTGAAACAATGCTGCAGCACATCAGAGACATGGAGGATCACTGACTGAAATTCTTTCATATATATCACATTTCACAAGGCATACATAATGCTTGAATAGATTTTCTGGCACTCTTGTGAAGAAGTAAGATTAGTCCCATTTTACATGAAGAAATGAAGCTTGAGGACTCATATAAAAACAATCAGCAGCGGAGTTGTGGTTACAGATTAAGAACCAGATGCTCATTGACCTCTTTGCACTTTGTTAAAGGAACCATAAAAGTCGCCGTTGGAATCAGGAAGGATATCCCTGATCCTGCAGTCACAGCAGCCAAGCAACAGCCTGCTGAGCAGCCAGCTACAAGGTTGTATCCTGAACCAGAGTGGCATACTGTGCACAGGTATAGCTGGAAAGGTGGTGCTTCCCTGCGCAGAAAACCCTGCAAAAAGCAGATGTGTGGGTGCATCTCAACTAGGAAACTGAATGGCAGTTCTGCCTGCGCAGGGTGGATTTGGTCTGGACAGCGGTCTCAGCTTTGCCTACTTAGATCATGTTGACCCTGACAAAAACAAACGTATGAAATTTGTTCATTTTAGAGCCACAAGAAACAAGGATGCAAACAAGAGGTAAAGAAGTGCTGGGGTTTCCCATTGTTTACTCTTTGGGGTAAATATTATGAGAATGCCAGCCCTGCTTCTATAAATCACAGTACTGACCCTCTAGCCCTTTTTCTCATCTCGGATTTTAAAGCAAGTTCTCAAATAGACTAAATATTACTTCTAGCACTTTCCAGATAATATAACAAAGAATGCAGCAGAATAAATGAATCTGACAACAGCTGGCCACTTGCATCTACTGAAGTTAAAAGTCTGCTTCAAGCTTACATTTCAGGTGTACAAAGTCTTCTTTTTTGTCTTCTGAACTGCCCATCACTATGTATTTCACAAAGTGCCTCCTTTGGCACCAGATTTAGTGCTCTCTAAAATGCACATGATCTGCACACATGTGGGAACCATTTTGAGGTGTCTACAAGAATAATATGTCTGAGAATGCAGTAGTGGGATGGTGTACTATTTCTAGAAGTCATATTTCTGCGGTCTCTTAGAAATTGCTTGGGCATATGTTTGTGCATTTTCCTCTGCCCTCCCAGGTATATGCAGTGATCAGTTGTCTTCTCCAGGTGTCATATAGAGTGTCAAAGCAGAGACTTGACACCGTGAAATGCAAGAATAAGCCTGCTGTGTTGATGTCATACACCTCACTCGAGTCCCATACTACTGAGAAAGTCTTACTGTCTGGGTAGATATCCTGGGCCCAGCACCACCATCCTATGGTAATCAGGAAAATTCTAAATTGCACATCCTGTAAGTAAAGAGAATGACAAACGACCCATTGTTCTGTCTTCTTCATCATCGTGTAAACATTGCCTGTGTTCCTTGCTTGGGAGGTTACAGAGAGCAGTTTCAAGGGCTGTGCTGTTTTATGGGATGTTTCTTCTGTAGAAGCGTGGGTGAAAATTACTGTCTGTACACTAGCTCAAGCAAAAAGTAATTGAGCTGTCTGTAGATGCTGCTTGTACTTTTCTGGCCTTCAGCATTGCTAAAAGTAAATGCTGAAAATCATTAGCTGAGAAAATCTGTAGAACTTGGCTGGTGCTGGTGCTGCATTTATTGACAATGCCAACTTTGCTAGACATTTCTAAAAAGTTTCTACACCTGAATGGCTAATAGCATGACTTCAGCACTACTTCAATCAGAATGATCTGCTTCCCCAGAAGACACATACTTGAGAAGTTAAAGTACTTTATTCCTTGGTATGTCTCGATGTACTTGATTGAGGCGGTGTATTTCTACTTGATGTTATCTGAAGCTTTTCAAACAATGTTTAGACACCTGATGGATATGATGCAATCCTCTTTTATGGGTCCATAAACTCAACTATTCATAGCAAAGTTGACAGAAGGCTAAGAGCCTAATACTGTTGACTACTGAATTGCCTAAATTCAGGATTTAAAGATAGTTCTTGATGCAGCATTCTATACAGTCACAAAAAAACGAACAAGGGAGGAAGATCAGGCAAGTGCCAGCTCAGTCTGATAGGTCTGTGTAGCCCAGGATGGCACAACGCAAAAATGCTGACAGCAGTTTAACTGCTTCATCCTCTCAGCTGAGCTCATCATGTTGGGCTCGATGCCACATCAGGGGCCTGTCCTGTTTTTAATTCTCTGTGAGTTTTAGTCAGAAGTAGCTCAGATCTCTGCTGTGGTACTAAAATGCTCAAAGTTCGTCTAAATTCATTGTTCTCTCTGTCTTGAAAAGACTTCCTAAGGCTAAAATTTGGGACAATCAGTCTGTGCCTAGCAGTTTGTTTTGTTCAGGGAGATATGCTTTATTACTTGCGGGAACCTGAGATTTTCAGCAAGTAGAAAATAAATCAGCTGTCTCCAGCAGATGCCATGAGTATGTGGGGTGAGCATCTCCTAGCAGATCTTCTCAAAAAGCTCATGTGCCTAAGTCTGATAGAGCGCCAAGAAAGAAAAATTGTATTTGAAACTCCCACACCACAGGCCCCTCATGTCTATCACTTCCGCAGAACACCCTAAGACCCAGTAGATTATTTTGAGTGAAAAAGGGGAATATCCTATGGACTGCGCCATAAGCACACACAAACTCTGTAGTGACTTCAGCAAGAGGGACTTCACTGTTTTCCTTTTATCTGGCAGTAAAGTAGTATACACATACCTACAAGAAAAGTGAGGAAACTTAGGTGTGTCAAGTACAGTTTCTCAGTTATGATCACATAGATTTCTATAGTATCGGATGGGAAGAAAATCACAAGAAAAATACTGAAAATTATGGTACTGCCAGAAGCATCTTCATGCCGGGAAGAGGACTCATTAGAAATAGCACCAGGCACACACAGTGAAACTTGAGGGTCTACTAACGAGATAAATCATTATTACCCGACACTAGGAAAATTGGGACATATTGATGGACATGTTTAGAGGGGAACAGCATGGGATCTAGTGAGGAAGGTTTACTTCCTTCTCTTGAAAGTGAGACCTTTTTCAGTTATGCTAGCAGAAGGCACTGAAAGCTAACAATGAAAGCAGAAATTTGACATTATAAGGATACATTTTAATGATTACATTGTTGCCTTTTATGATTTTCTGGTAAAAAAACCTGTCAGTTTCCTTCAAAAAAGATACTCTGATATGTGTTGAATAAGTGTATAGTAGGTCATCCCATAGAAAGCTATCAAATTACTTCATAGTCACAATGTTATATAATCATATTTAAATGCTGTTTTACTTACACATCTTTCAGGGATACAGGACTCTCTTTGTGACTCTGTGGTGCAAGGCTAAGGCAAAAAATGACCACTGGTAAGAATTTTATACAAAATTCATAACAGAGTCCGTGATTTTGCTCTTAATAATTCTATGGATTTTTCTTTTTTGAAAATGGAAGCATGTTCATTTATTCTTAAAATCTGATAAGAAAACCGTTCCGTGTTGACTACTTATATGAAATAAAGAGTACACAAATATCTAAAGATAGAAAAAAAAATTCCATCGCAATTATTCATTATTTGAAAAGTATTATTTATCATTTAACAGGGTCGCTAGAAGTCCTGACCTTAAAACATAGTATTTATAAGCCACATTTGGCTTTAGCTTCTTCAGGCTGCTTTAACAGTAACATATCTACCATCTACCGCAAAGAAACATTCTGATGATTAATCATTATAGTCTAGATTTTAAACAGCAACCAACAGTTAGCTTCCAAAATTTATGTTTGGGTATTCCTCAGTTTTCAGCTCCTGATAACATTAGTCAATCTGTTAACTTTTGAAAAATAAAGTTCAACTTAAAACAGTTTTGCTGTTTGAAATACTATATGAGGCTGCAAGTGCTGTGGATTGTACAGGCATTTGTATTTTTCATTAATGGTTTTCTGTAGTGAAAAGAAGATTATATAACCATACTACTTCAGGATGTGCAAAAAATACACATTTTTACAGTAAGCATGACGAAAATCAGAGGCATGGATTTTTGTTTTGCTAAGTGTTAGTATGACTGCATGAAAAATATGGTTCCAGTATGATAAATGAATGTTCAGCTTCAGACTAGACTACTAGACTTTCCGTTAATCCAGAAGAGAACACTTCTCTTCATTATAGCGTTACAGTATGTCTGAAACTATAGCTGCTAAAGAAGGTGAAGTCACATTTCAGTCTGAATATGTATTTCCATAGAGTAGACTAAAACACTAAAATATGAGCCTATCATAATTACTTTTTTCCTAGCATATTTCCATCTCATTTTCATTCATTTTTTGACAGCTTAGCTCAACACTCCTTGGAAGAATTAGCACTAAAAGAAGAATTGTAGTCACTTGCAATCAAACCGAAGTCACTTCAACATAGATAACCCAGGCAACTTAAGAAAAATTTGTGAAATACCTTGCCATGAATAATTCATTTCTGTGAAGAACGTTAGATAAAACAACATTTGTATGCCCTCTACTATGGATTTTACTTTGAAAAATACAACGGGGATTTATGAATGTGAAAGTTTCAAACTCAATTCTACCACGTGTGAGTGGTGTGTTAAGGTCATGGGCTTGGCTATATGGTTTTACTTCCTAAAGACCTTTTCCGTTTCTGCCACTTTTATCACTCTGCATTACTGTGCAGAGTGGTAATGCATGATATTTATATCACACATTATAGAATGGTCTATTACAAGGCAGAACTAAAATAGACACCAAGTGCATATTTAGCATCTATGATAATGAAAAACTTCACAGACAGCATTAGCTACTTTTTTCCAGTTTTTTACCTTTGTTTTCCATCCTTTAGTTATCAAATTTCACTTGATAAATAACTGCAAGGATAGATTTCTGACATTATCCTCCATATTCACAAGTGATAATTTCTGCTACACTATCAGCTGGAAAACGCAATCAGAAACATACTTTTCTAGTGGCACTCAATACAGGAGGAAAGACATTCTTAATCTGAATAGCACAATTTTATCAGTTAAATAATGATGCTTTCTCCCAAGGAATACTTGTGTTTGTGCTTCTTCAAAGATTTCTTGTACAGATAAAACTATTTCAGCATGCAACAAATCCAGCTCGCTTGTCACTGATGATGGAACAGGTAAGTGTGTTCCTGAAGATAGAAGCACAACTAAAACTCACACTCATTTATTTGTTTTCATCCATTCCTTTCCAACACGTAGGTGAGTACATTAAAAAGAACTGACTGGTTTTTATCAGTCTTGGGGGAACCTGCAAGGCCAGGAGTTAGAGACTGTACATAACAAAGGGTCAGGCACTACACTGACCAGATGAAGGTCAGAAAAGGAAACTAATGAAAACTTCTTGAGAAAAGCACAGATATGGAGAAAAAAGAATGCATCAAAATAATGAGACCACATTCAGTCACTACAAAAGACAGTAGAGAAATAACAGAGCCTCTATGTTTTGCCACGCTTCTGAAGATGAGAGGTACGCTACATGTACTAATCCATTAATAGTAAAAGTGAATTGAATGACAACTTTTGTTAAATCAGTTTTTTGTTCTGTGTTGTTTTAGTTTGGTTTTTTTGTTTGTTTTTTTTTTACAATAAGAAAAACTGTAACTACAGTGCTAAATGCTACTGTCAAGGTTGGCAAATCCGTTCAAGATATTTAACAAATATCTTGCAAATACTAGTGTGTATGGGATGTTCTATAAGGCATGCGACACCTTAAGTAAACTGAGAACAGGTTTAATCACACAGTTCTCTGAGCTCAGTGCTGCCATTGGTAAAATTTGTGAGATCATTTTACCATGCTTTCTGCGGAAAGAGGTAAAACAAGGTAATTAAGACTCTTACCTTTCCTACAGCCATTCTAGTTCCTGCCTAGATCATACTCTTTTTTGGGACATCCTGTAAACCAGGTCACTAAAACTGTGATTATTTTAAAGTTTTTTGGGAATATGGTAGCAGTGTGGCCTCAAAATGACTTGTGAAGGAAGAAATGAAAGAGCATGGCAATGCAGAATGGTAAAAGTGGCAGAAACTGAAGTTATCTTGAGGAAGAAAAAGTATATAGACATGTTTTAGATATTGACTCAGCTTCTCAGGAATGCTTGTTTCCTACAGTGCACTCCATATTGCCTGCACAAAGCCTTTATTTGATGGATGCTTGCAAAGCTGCATTCGTCAGAGACTTTCAGCTTTCTCATCACTACTTTTAGTAGTATTTGGTATTCAGAGTGCTACCAAAGGAAATAATCCTTTTAATTGGTACCTAAGGGTGAAGCACTGGAATACTGTTCTTGGAGTTTATTTGTTTTTCCTTTAATTAAATTTTTAAAAGCATAGTAAGATTTAGGCACCACACATATATTTGAAGATTATTTTTTCTGAAAAACTTATTACACTAATAATTATATCTGATTTGTACAACTGGAAAACATTGAAATGGAGTTTGTAAGACTGTCTGCATCTTAGAAAACAGATGCACCTACTTTTTACACGCTTAATGTACCACAGAAAAAGTCATTGTGATTGCAGTACAGTCTTCCCAAAGAAAGGTCTGCATAAAGATAACGAAAAGAATGGACAACTCTAAGAAGATGGTTCAGTTCATGTGTTGTAGGTGTCCATTTATCGTCAATTTAGTGTTTGGAGAGTAAAAAAGATATTTTAAGTGCCTGCATTCACCGATGATCTGAGTCAGCTTGCCTGCTTCTGAGGTTAGACCCTAATGGAATAAGGTAGTTACAGGAGCCCTTTTATTTTAAAAATGACGGCAAGAATAGCTTTCCATCTGTGTTTGCATGAAAGACTAGTGCTTATCTTCTGAGGAAGTGGAAAGACCATTGTATAAGCTTTTTCCAGTTCAAATATACATCTGATAAATGTCAGAAAAATAAAGCACACTCTTTCAGCAGAAGTCTGCAGAAAGATTTCCTCCCTCCTCCTGTGAAATTCGGGTCACTGTTGTGCCAGGAAGGAAAGAATCACCAGGCAGCCCAGAAAGCCTGACTCTCACCCATCATGGAATATCTTCATGTGATTCCAGAAGTATTTCTGCAGTTAATGTTAGGCTGTGGCTGAAATAGTTCTGGTACCAAGGATCAGAGACTCCCCCATACTTTCCCGCTGACTGCTGTAGCCACTACACAGAAGTTAAGCCCCTCTTGCACGTCACTTCTGAACCAGTGATGGACCACGTGACTGAATTTGAAAAAATAATTTGGGACATGCTTTGATGCGCTGTGTTTGTATGTCTGACACGTGCAATGCCCTCCTGGGGACATGTTCAACCTGGACTGTTAAGCTGGTGCTAGAGGCTCCAGATAGCTTTCTAGCACAGCACTAAATAAGAGGCTTCTTGGGTGGCAGTGGAGTGCTAGGTAGGAAATCTGCCCTTGCATGGCTGTCACAGGTACTTCAGCACTGGACAAAGTTTTCTGGGACCTTGTAGGCCAAGCAGGAAGACATTTACCAAATTTAGGAGCCTACAGAATAGACAATACTAGAGAGTGGGCAACCTGACTTTCAATACTGGGTTTGAGGTTCTTTTTAATTTTTTAATTCCCAGTTGTTGTACATCTTTTTCCTCGTAGACGTCTCTTTTTCTCATCTCTAAGATAAAGGCAATGATACTGACCTCTTTTTTAAAGTACATCAGAAATCCACTGAAAAATGCAATTAAAAATACATGTAGTAATGACACTTGAGATTACTTTTACACTTGTTAATGTGCTTCAGATCAAATATATATTAATCATTGAACTGAAAACATATAAAGACTAGTACACTTGGGCAGATATATTATAATGCAGTTACTTCTTGTCTGTTGTGCATTGATTTACGGCATCACAAATTAATCAAAATGGAGGGCTTGGCAAATACCCTGTGGAAAAAAAAAAGATGATAAAAAGAAAAAGGCACAATGCGCATCACAATAGAAATCAAAAGGGAAAAGTGAGAAAAATCTTGAATGTGCATTAATGTAAAGTAAACTTTGCAATGGTTTCTACCAGATATACTTATCCAAACTTCACTCATATCTGAAAAATGGATTCCTTGCATAGAAACATTTTTTTCCCTCATCCGTTTTCATTAATACGGCATGATTTCAAACAAGTTCACGCTTCAGCAATACTCTTTGCTCTCAGCTTTACACATTCCTCTCAGCATAACAAACTAGAAGTCACATTTTTGCAGAGGAAAAATATAATACATGAAACAAAACAGAGAAAAAAAAGAAAACAAGAAAGAGCTATGTGGAAATAAGTGGATATGAACACTCACATTTTGGCCTGAAACTTAGGTTCAGTATCTAGATGTGATCTGATGACTACCAAAGACGGAGGAACAATCCCTTCCATTTGTCCATGATCTGTGCCCCTGTTCGTGTGGCCCAGGAGGCTGCTGGCTGCCTTTGCTGCCAGGGCACACCAGGGGCTCAGGTTCCGCTCTATACATGGAACCTCCCTGAGGCCTTTCCCACAGAGCTGCTCCTCAGTTCCAGTGGTTTCAATCTGTCCCAGCGCAGGGGCTCTGCCCTCCCTGAAGCAACATTTGGCATTTGCACTTGCTGACTTTCACGGGCTTTCTGTCAACCCGTTACTGCAGGACCCCCTGGCCCTGCCCAACAGGTGTGCAGAGTTGCATGATGGTGGGTTCCTATTGTGAAGGAGCCTATGAAAACCTAACTGTACATAGAAGGGTTCCCTGACTGACCTTACAAATTAATTCCAAAAGCAGAAGCTTATGAATAAACATTAGGAGTAGCCACAATGCAGTCAAGCTCTTTACCATAATAGTCCTATTGTAAAGGATGCTGAGGAATACAGAGAATAGCTGTGGATAGACTCAAAAAATCTGAAATAATTGCAGGGTTAGAGACTAGCATACTCTCCCATCACTTCCATTGATCTGATTAAACAGCCTCTTAAAAAGGAATAAAGGGAAGGAAAAAAATGAAAGTCTAACATTGTACTCTATTTTAAAGAAAATTACTTCGGTTTCCCTCAGGAAGATAATAATTAAGGAAACAACAGAAAAAAAGAATCTGAAGATAGCTGGCACCTTCTTTACATGTGTAAAGAAGAGCATTAGAGTCTTAATCTGTTTTGCCCCTTGTGATGTGCATTGAAGAAGAGAGAAGGAAAGACTCTTAAGTAATGTCACCTGGCAAATGAACTGTGTTCTTTCTCTTTCACCCCAGAGACACCCACAAAATATAGGCATTTTCTATATTCAAACATATCGTATAGGTCTCTGGGCAGTAGAAAAGAGAATTGCCCTCGAAGGCTGCCTGCTTTGAAGCTTTTGCCAAAATTCAAGCTGCTAACCAGAGGAGTTGTTAAAGGAACAAATGCCCATACAGATCTAGAAGAACAAGATGAGGGCAGAAAGGCAAAATGTTGGAGGTCTGCATATGCATGTGACAATGAAGGCAAAGAAAGGGTGAAATAAATTATTTGCTTTATTCACAACCTTTGTTTGAAGTGTTTTCATTTCAATTTTGACCTTTTAGATTTTGTTTATCACATATTTTTTTATCTCAGAAACTATACATAATACATTCAGTAATTTACTGAATGTTTTTACAAGTAATTCATTCTCTGTGGTTTAGTTGATATGGAATATACACAAGAGTTTCTATACAGGTTTAGATAAAGATACTTGATTTATATTAAAAATATATTTAAATAAAAATTTAATGGAATGGCTGAAGCTCAGCCCTTATGTGTACAGTCATCCTCATTTCCAAAATATTCAGATAAATCAAGATCAGATGAACATCCACATGTTACAGAAAATTTACACTGAAACAACCAGCAGGGAAGGATTATGGCAGTTTTATAGTGGGTTATATTTTTAGTAATTTTAAATAGTTTTACATGGCTTGACTTATAACTATGAATTATAGCAGCTTTGTGGGCTAAGAAAAGCACTAGACCTATCACACAATTGATTTTTATGTTCAAACATTTATAATGTCAGATTTGACGGGAAGAGTGCAAGGTACTCTGAAAAGGAGGTATTTATATGGGTGTCCTTACACTAGAGAAAAATCATAATTTAAACATACACAGAAACAATAAGGTGTCTAGAGAAGCAAAGAGCTTGCACCAATGACAGCAGTTAATTTCTCACACACAAACAAACAAAAAGGTGCTACAAATTGATACATTCGTATTCTGTTTTGCTGGTTTCCCAATTGCAAACTGTGGAACAGAACTGAATAAATCAAAGGCTGTTATTACAGAAATGATATATTATACGCTACACTACATTATAAGGAGATAATGCAATAGCATTTTGTGGATCACTACAAGTCATAATTCGTGACAACTATAAGCATCTGTCCACAAAAAAGGTCATAGCTATGGGATACCACAGCCCACTGAATAAAATGAAATGCGATACTGTTCTGTCATAACTATTTGAGTTGGAAAGAGCAGTTATTATTTTTTTAGTAGATTAATATTTTTTTAAAAAGTTCACTGCTAAGAAAGCTATTTTAATACCATCTCTATTCTTACGTAAGGCAGATGGGGATAAAAATGTTTGAAGTCGAAGATTATACTAAGAAAAAAGTAGCATATGGCCACACGTATGCTGCATGGGAGATGGGATTGCAACACTATTGTGTTGCAAGAAGCCAGTGTCACCACGCATATAGAATTTTGGCTGTGCAAAGTTTATGGAGAGTACACAAGTGTCACTATTTAGCCCTGACCCAGCTAATTTCAGCAGCTAAAAATTATTCAGTTGGGCTTCCAAATTCCACCCCTCACCCCCAAGGGAAGGGGAAAGGAAAATGAGAGGAAAAAGGCTTGCAGGCTGGAAAGTAAAACTACAACTTTAATGAAATGATGATAATAATAGTAGTGATAATTAAAATAATTTGAAAGTAACAAAACACTTGCAAAACCCTGAAATTGTACCCCCACCCGTCTCTCGATGACTATATGTCACCACAAATGCTGTAGAGCAGATATGAGGGAAAGGGTTCACAGCTGGGACTCAGGAACTGGATTCAGGGATGCACAAATCTGGAATCAGGAGCAATCAGACAAACAAGGTCCTCACTGGACATCAGCCACCACAGAAGAGAGCAAGACTCTCATGATCTCTCAATTTTATACCAAGTATAACGTATATGGGATGGAATACTCTGTTGGTCACTTTGAGGTTGCCTGTCCTGTCCGCCTGTCCCTCCAGGTGCGACCTTTTTCGCTAGCTCGAGGATGGCCTTGGTTACTAGAGGAATAAGTATAAATGTTGGCCTTCCTGCATACCAGTGTTCCATCTTACCACTTCTAGAGACAAACTGTCTGAAAAAAAATACAGTTACCTTTCAGAAAATGGAGTTACTTGGGCTAGGATGAGCCAGAGCCAGGAAAGAGACCCCAATTTAAGTCAAATCATAACAACAAGCCACATTTGACCATATGAAACACTGAGTTTGCCAAATACTAAATCTATGCAAGTAGTCCCAGGCTGTGCAGGTACAGCCTACATGATAGGCAGAGAGGAGAGGACATTATCAGACCAGCTGTCAGTGGGTGAATGATTTTCATGTCTCTAATATATTGCTTATGGAAGGGTGAAATCATACTGTACCGGTCTTCACAAAATGTTTTCTTCCTAAATTACTACCTGTTGATGTTTAAAGAATAATAATGCTGTGGGTTCAGTCATATACAACTGATATTGGTTAAAAAATTTACTTCCTATTTTTAAATTTTTTAAATTTTTTAAATTTTTAAAATTTTTAAAATTTTTTAATTTTTTTAAATTTTTTAAATTTCTTTATGGGACTAGATATAGCTGAAACAATAATTGCCTCTAACTTGAAGTTAAGTATACATCTTGGTAAAAAAAAGACACACTCTTTAAACTGATACACAATATTATTTGCACGGGCAAAGGCAGTTTTTTATCTTGCTTTTGTAGAAGTGGTGTGAGGGTACTAATCGTGTATTCATACGCAATCATGTAATCACAGAGCCAGGGTGGCTGAAGGGCTTATTGCTTTGAGCTTTTTCTTCCTAGTTCTTCTGGGGACTGTTACTGCAGAAGCTGTGCTAGTTCATAACTTGACATATTAACTTAAACCAGCCATCAATTTGCATTTACATTATTATTTTCAGGCTTTAGCTGCAGTAGCTGAGGGCAAGACATGCTGCTTGATGAAGGAGTAGACCAAACAGCTAAAGCCTAAAAGCTTTTCAGTCATTGCAGCCAAATACAGTAAAGACTATGAGGGCATAGCTCTGGGGAGGATGGAAGCAAGGCAGAAAAGGACACCGGTGAGGAGATACGAACCTGCAGATTCTATCATAAAAGCCCTGGTAGCACAGCAGTGAGGTTAAATATAAGCTGAGAGGAGTTTGACACCATGAGCAAGATATATTTGGGTTTTTTTTCCTTTGTTCAGGGAACTGAGAGTTTGGCCATTCTTCAACAGTTTCTCTTTTGGAAGAAATTGGTTTACATATTCTAAATTTTGGGTTAATTGCCCAGTTCAAACAAAAATAACAGCTTAGTTTGCAACCTGCTGTTAGGTTCATGTCCTATACAGAAAGCCACATCATAGAATCATAGAATCACTGAGGTTGGGAAAGACCTCTGTAAAGACTGACTTTACTTGTATTGTTGTCTTAAACATCAACTGATTCTATTTATATTGTCTTAAACATCGTCTGACTCTTACTTGTACTGTTGTCTTAAATGCCTTCTTGAGTGCGGGGGCTCCTGCTGGGCTGCCTGTGCTGCTGCAGAGGAGGGGGAGGAGGTGCAGTAGCAGGTGCTGCCGCCCCCACACACCTGACTGCACATGCGGACCCAGAGGGGTCAGGCAGAGGTTATTCTGGCAAGGATCTGTTGAGCTGCCAGTGACCCTGGAGCTCTCAGACCTAGAGCTTTCCCAGAGGAGTTTCTGCACATGTGCCAATTCGAGAACTTTTGCAGCAAGACCACCCTTCATGCTAAAGGCAGGGGTATGGACTTGCCCTGTGGATGGAGGCCCACCAAGAAGGCAGGCGCATAAACCCACCACCCTACAGAACCTGCCTGAATATGTGCTGCAGAACCATCACAAGACCACATTCTCCTGAAGACCACATTTTCCAGAGGCCCATGGAGTAGTTGGTATTTTTCTCTACCCATCTGCACCTCCCCTCCCCCATCCTGCTGGTCTTATTCCTCTCTCTCTTCTTTTCCTTCTCTTTTCCATGGCACTACTGTGCATCAGATCAGATCTGAGTTGAGTTGTTTTCTGCAGCTGCCCTGAGGGTATCAGATTGTCATCTGAACAGGTTGGGACCTGGTTTTGCAACTTTTGGGTAGGTGCACGGCAGAGTGCACCCGAGTATTTGACTTGATATTTTGGCTGTGCTCAAAATAAACACTGTTTTGATATTTTGACTGTGCCCAAAATAAGTACTGTTTTGAATGTACCCTGGGAGATTTGTCGATATACAATTTGCTGTGCAGACACCAATTGACCCTCCCCTTTCTAATTGTGCAGGTCAGGGAGACCTAGTGGTGGGAGTGGGACTTGACAACCTCTAAGATCATCAAGTCCAGCCTTCAGCTCAACACCATCATGCCTGCTAAACCTGAAATGCCATATATATGCATTTTTTTAACATCTCCAGGGATGGTGGTGACTCCACCACTTCCCTGGGCAGCCTCTTCCAGTGCTTCATCACTCTTTCAGTAAAGACTTTTTTTCCCTAATATCCAATCTAAATCTCCCCTAATGTAACTTAAGGTCATTTCCTCTCATCCTGTCACTTGTTACTTGGCAGAAGAGACCAACACCAACCTCGCTACAACCTCCTTTCAGATAGTTGTCAAGAGCAATAAGGTCTTCTCTGAGCCTCCTTTTCTAAACACCAGCAGTTCCCTTAGCTGCTTTTCATAATACTTGTACTCCAGATGCTTCACCAGCTTTGTTGACTTTCTCTGGACAAGCTCCAGAAACTCAGCGTCCTACTTGTAGTGAGGGGCACAAAACTGAACACAGTGTTCAAAGTACAGTCTCACCAGTGCCAAGTGCAGGGGTACAATCACATCCCTAATCCTGCTGGCCACATTAATTCTACAAACCAGGATGCTGCCAGCTTTCTTGGCCACCTGTAAACACCACTGGCTCATGGTCAACTAGCTGTCAACCAACATTCCCAGGTCCTTTTCTGCCAGGCAGCTTTCCAGCCACTCTTCCCCAAGCCTGTAGAGTTGCATGGGATTGTCCTGACAGAAGTGCAAGACCCAGCACTTGATCTTGTTAAACTTCATACAATTTACCTGTGTCCATCAATTCAGATTGTTCAGATCCCTCTGCAGAGCCTTTCTATCGTCAAGCAGATCAACACTACCTTCCAGTTTGGTGTCATCTGCGATCGTACTGAGGGAGCACTCAATTCCCTCAACCAGATCACTAATAAAGATATAAGACTGACCCCAAAACCGAGCCCTGAGGAGCACTGCTTGTGACACACTGCCACGTGGATTTAACTCTGTTCACAATTCTCTGGGTTCAACCATCCAGCCATATTTAACTCAGTGAAGAGTAAGCTGCCTGTCTGTCACATAAATAGACAAGACTCTGATAGATAGCGGAGAGATGTCTTCCCATTGAGTCACAATGTTCAAGATGGACCTTCTTGCTTTCTAAGCTTCTTCTCGGAGAGGAGCTACTTTGGACTGAATCCATATGTAGTCCCAAACTTGGTTGACAGTTTATCACCAAAGGGTTATGTGATATGTGTTAGCCACCAGCTAGAATTAGTATAAACACAAGGTAATTTATTTTAAGGACCAGATATAAACAAGACGATCATATATATATACATATATACAAAAGAAATAACGACTGAAAGTTGAATTAATAGGTTTTTCCTGCAGGATTCTACAATAAAGTTGCTTTTGGACTTCTCTCTGCAACCTCATCACTGTCAACCTGAATAACCAATAGAGGATAATTGATTAAATCAAACGGCTGTACCAGCTTAGGGAGTTTCCTAGTAGTGTCTGTATCCTGGACCACATGGAGGCAGCAGACTTCCCTGTGGGATGGATTTGGTCAACATGTCTTTCTCTCCATATTGCGTTTGTGGTTTTACCATGGTTTGCTGCTTCAGAAAGAGTCCCACAGCATCATGCTTTGCTCTGGAGCCCTTTGCCTTGGTGATTTTGCCGCAGTTTTGCCTGAAGACAAATATGCTTATCTTTTATAGACCACTGTGGTAAATTTAATAAGAAAATCTTGCTTAATCTTCTTAAATCATCTCAGTGGGAAGAGCTATAGGCATGGACAGCTTCCTCAACAAGTGGACATTGCCAAGAAAGGATATAATCTAGTCTTAAATAACCTCATATCATACTAGACAAGATGGAAGAGCTAGAGAGACATCATCTATATGGACACAGAAGATAAAAATCATCCACTACTCAGATCAGTACGACAGTTCAAACATTCTAAATGTAAGTGGGACAAAAGATTTAACACTTCAGTTAAGAAAACTTTAATCTCTCGATTACCTAATTTACTGACTTTTTGTAGACTGCCATATCTTCAGAACTGTGAACAGTTGCACGGCTGTCACAATCAAGCTGTAGCCAGGTCTAGTTTAACTATGGTCTCTCATTTGTGATACAAAATGAACTACTTAACATAATTCTTCTGAGATTATGAGCATGGAAGAAATATGGCTTTTTCTGCTTCTCTGTGTTTCTCATCAACATTATCTGCTTCTGTCTTGCTTTCATTTTTTTCTTTTTTTTTCCACATATGTTAATATTTAAAAAATATAGCATTATGAATCATGGTATTTGCCATGTTCCTCATCAGTTGACATCTCATTCCAAACTTAGATGTATTTGGCTATCAATGCCGACTATTTGGGTTTTTCTTGTTTATTGACATCCCTCTGTGGGGCTAAGTCTGGAAAAGCTTGTGTATCTCTTGGTAGCCCTCTTCATCGTGGTTTCATCCGTATCATCACAGTGTCATATCATTAGGTTATATTAACTCAATATTTAACTCAGTCTCAATGTGTTTGATAACAGTTAAATGTATTTCAGTCTTCCAGTGAACAACCAAGCGCAGTAATACTTAAAGGTAACAAATTTTTATACCAGGAAATTAGAAAAAAAATCAAAAAGTGAGGGATCTTTGAATCTGTTTAGATTAAATTTTTGAGGAGTACCAAGATCTGCTGAAACCAGTAGCTCTTCTCTGTAGCTTTTAAGCGTAACTGGAGCATAAATCATGTGAACAACAATTAAAAAAAATTCAATGCTTATAATCAGCAGATAATACCGGGTGATAGAAAATGCTTTTGTTTATGTACAAATAGCTTTGAAGGTGTATCGACTCTAAAGAGGTAATGCGCTGCATTTATTAAGGGACATTCCTTAGAGACATTGTATTTGAACATAGGTTCTACAAGCTACTGATGTCCACGCATGACTTCCTGACTGCTCTCTTGCCTTTAGTCCCGTGATTTTTTCACTTTTGTCACGTTTTCCCTATCTTTCGTAAGTCTGTGTGTGTCGGTGTCTAACAACACAAATGAGCTGTGGCCTCAAAGCCTCAAGGACCTACACATGCCACTTGAAATAAATGGCTTATCTTGATGTAAGATTCAGGTTAATGAATAAGCTTGCGGATTATTGTTATTGTTACTTCTAATTTTTTTTTTCCTGTTTTTTATCTTTTTACTAATGGTATGAAGAGCGACTGAGGGAGCTGGGGTTGTTCAGCCTGAAGAAGAGGAGGCTCAGGGGAGACCTTATTGGTCTCTACAACTCCCTAAAAGGAGGTTGTAGTCAGGCAGGGGTTGGTCTCTTCTCTCAGGTGACCGGTGACAGAACAAGAGGACATGGTCTCAAGCTTCACCAGGGGAGGTTTAGGCTCGACATTAGGAAGAAGTTCTTTACTGAGAGGGTGATTGGTCATTGGAATGCACTGCCTGGGGAGGTGGTGGAGTCACCGTCCCTGGAGGTGTTTAAGGAGAGATTGGATGAGGCTCTTAGTGCCATGGTGTAGTTGACAGGAGTAGGAATAGGTGTTGGTGTTGGGTCATAGGTTGGACTCGATGATCTCTGAGGTCTTTTCCAACCTAATGATACTCTGATACTGTGTATTTATTCATTTGAATTCCTCAGTATAGAGAAATTTTGAGTAGTCCTGCTGACTATTATTGTAACAATCCAGAAGGCAAAATATTTTCATGTCAAATATCAACCTGATAATATTTTCATAATACCATTGCTGACATATAACTGATAAATTGCAACAGATATGCTAATGGACCCAATACTGGCTCCAGTCCTGTTCACATCTTCGTTAATGATATGGATGATGGGACAGCAAGTTTGTAAATTACACTAAACTGTGTTATGCCAGATTGTTATGCTGCCATCCAGAGGGACCTCAACAGCTGGTGAAATGGGCTGGCAGGAACCCCAAGAAGTTCAACAAGGGGAAGTGCAAAATCCTGCACCTAGGGAAGAACAAATCCATGCAACACTATATGTTGGAGGACACCCATCTGGAAAGCAGCTTTGCAAAAAGGAGCTAGGGGTCCTGGTGGATGTTGAGTATGACCTAGCAATGTGCTCTTGTAGCAAAGAAGGTGAATGGTATGCTCATCTTCGTTAGAAAATACATTGCCAGCAGGTCAGATATTAATAAATGTTCATCTGTGTGTGGTAAAAATCAGCAATATATCTGAGTGTTTGGGCCTCATTCTTCTAGAAACTACAGTTGTTCTAGTTTGTTACTAACACTTATCAAAGATGTGGAAAAACAAAAGTTAGTTGCCTGGTCTGAGTCAGTCCTTAGAGCAAGCTTCCTCTCTTCAGTAAGTACGCACCAGGGATCCTAATTTCTTCAAGGAAAAGTTAGCAATTTTAAACATCCCTGTAAGAGATAATTAGACATAACAGTAATCAACTGTGCCGTTTGACTTCAAAGGTCAAGAATTACTCCAGCACATCCCTGATACCTATTGGTTTTAAAAAAACAAAATAAAATAGGCCAATAAAAATAAGGATATTTCCAAATTGAAATTAAAGGAAATATTAGTTTTGAGAAGTCAGTACCACATTAGCTGTAGTTTCAATCTGTTTTTCTTACTGATCCATACAATTTATAATAATGTCATTGGGACTCTTCACTAACACGAGTGATGTCCTTTGCTACCAAATAATCAGGTATGTGAAAACTTTCTAAAAAATTCGGGAAATCCTGAGTGATTAATGATGTTGCAAAGAGAATTCTAATTTTCTCTGCTCCTCTTTAGATTTTTATTTTAATTGTTACAGCTTGATTTTCAAATTGCCCTCTATTTTCTTTCACTCCTTTCTCCCAAAGAATTCTAGAGGGACGTGCATAAACTAGTGCTATTTTCCTGACTGCCTGGAATGTTGTTGCACCTGCGTATGTACTAGTATTCACAGTCTAAAAGAAAACTAAGAGAAAAAAGTCTGGAAGAACAAGTGCTTACCTTTAGGGCTACTCAGCTGTTTGCTTGTTTCATAATATATATTGATGGCTGAACCTACAAACTGTGAGGCTGATCATGAATGTGTTTCTTTAAAATCATACATGATTTAGACTTTGACTTGACATTGCACAAGTAGTCTTAATCTTAATAACTTATACTTCTACTTCAGGTATTGGGATATTTGTTTTTAGATCCAGTGTTGTTTCAGTGAAAATAATATGTGCAGAATTGTCACAGTTGTTCTGTCAATAACTTGCAGGGTAGAGTGGTTATTACAAAATGTATTACATTTTTCTTTTAATGTTGCATATTAATAGTAAAAGCACTTCTTTCTGCAAATCCAGTTTTTTCCTTATGAAAATATATTATACAATTTAAACATCTCTGTGGATCTCAGTAGCATTTAAAAAGTTTCCATTTACTATTGGTAGCTCTAAGTGCTTTCAATGGTGGTTTTGATTAACTGATTTAATCTATTACATGATTTTGAATGAAACATCAATTTTGAGAGTACCAGTTTTTAAGCTACTATAAAATTTTGTAACCTAGTTTCTTTATAGCATCTTCACGTGATACTTTTTCAGTTCATCCTAAATAAAGAACATTGTAAACAATAAAGGCATTGCAAGCATGTTAATTTTGCAAAACGTTTTAGAACTAGATAAACATTTTTGATCTCATTTATCTGCTGAAACTTCTTTGATGGTTTATTTGTCTTCATGTTGCATTTTGTAATTCAGCAAAGACCAATTAAAGCCACTTTAGATGGATGTCCAGGTAGAAACCTTCTTACCAGTCTTTTCTGAAACATATTGGAAAAAAATTTCACTGAAAGTGTGAGAATAGTGCACTATTTGTTACAGATTGTTAGATTTTAAGCAGTAACATAACAAACTCCTTTGCTGCTGGAGTATTCTTTCATCATTATTATCAAGTGGCTCAAAGTCTTCATTAAAGCTTGTGCTTGGCCAATACAGGTATTGACAGCTATTCATTACAAAAATTCCTTACATTACCAATATGTTACTATTTATTGTAATTTTCTTATAGATGTATTTTGCTGGAAACTTGATAAAATGCAAATCTGAGGTGAGGGAGATTTTCTTCACACCAATACATTTTGTTTTGGCACACTGGGTGATGTTGCCCCTCTCAGATAAGTTTGGATAATTTGTGTACAATTTATGTCATAGAAACTGCTTGAGATTTTTCAGTGTTTAACTGATTGATGAATGATGGAAGAAAAGTAAACTACTAAGCCAATCACTTCTAAAGTTTTGGACAACAGACTGATTAATTACCAGTCTGATAATCTGATTAATTATTTTCCAATCTGATTAATTATTTTCCAAGACCTTTGCAGACCCTGTGAAGACAAATTGATGGTATTTTATTTATTTTATTTCATTTATTCCAGTATTAATCATACTTAGAAATTTTTAGAGAATGCTTATATTATTACATTGATAGAAAAAGAAACTGGTTTTGTTCTACTGGCTCCAGGGGTATTAAATACCGAAGAGAAAGGGCTGATGTAGATATGTCCATGAGGTCATCACTGTTATTCTTTCACCTTCCTACGTGCCAGCTTTTGAACCTGCTAACAGTTTTATGCGTACACCAGACTGTAAGATGACAGCATAATTTGATTGGTGTGTCATGACCCCAGAGGGTGGCTTTGCCTGACCCTCCTTGGAGACGGCCACAAATGTGAAGTGTCCAGTTTTAATCAAGGTCATTCCTAGTATAAGTCTGTTTGCACTTCAGATTAGGGCCAGGAGGTTGATTAATGTAAATTATACATATTTACTGAAATTGATACTTCTTGCAGCCTGGCTCCTCCTTTCTTTTCAGTTCACCTTTCTCCTCTGCTCACAGTAGCAGGAAAGAACACACTTATTTGTGTTTTTTACTCAATGTAGATTTCCTTATTTTCTACCTGAGTTTATGAAATAAACGGTCTTCTCTTTAATTACCTTTTCACTGGGACTTTTTTAGTACTCAGGTACATTCCTTTACTTTCCCAGCTTGCCCTTCTAGGAAACATCCACCTCAGCTTCCACATTAGAAAATCAGATTTTCCAGACAGGGATTTCCATTCACATGAGTTATTGTCATTGGGTAATATTTTGTTGACTAAAACTCAATAAAATTTACTTGAAAATACAAACATTTGAAATTCAGGAAGTTTTTCTTTACTTTGAAATATAATTTAAGTTATTGTTGTTCTTTGAGTACATTTATTTCATTTCTATACTCTTTTATCGTTATCAAAACTCATAAACCATAGTTTTTACAGAATGATATTGGTTTTTATTGAAAAATGACACGTTGAATTGTCCAGAAAAATAGAAAACAAAATATGTTAAATGGTTGCAAAAAATGGATTTTTACAGTTATGCTCTGATAAAAGGAAATCTAACTGACTGAAAAATATAAATGTTAGTATTCAATCATTTTAAAAGTACCCTATATTTGGAACTTGATTTCAATGTGACACATAAGGATACATACTTAGGATGGCATCATTTGTTTTTTGCAGTGAAGTGAGTTTACAGGAAACAGTCGCCTCATCAGCATAAACCAGAAACAAATAAATATAAACATATTTGTAGTGGTGATGTTATGGGAACATATTTCATTAACAAGTGAACTGATCAGAGAAGTTAGTGTCAACTGCTCAGTTGGTACAAAAAAACACAGCCTGAGCAGTGCCAGTGAAACCTGCTGATTTGAATCCCCCCTCCCCACTGCTGGGAGCTAACTGTCTGTCTAGCTGGAGCCTAAGTTACTGCCTACTGAAACTCACAAGGGAAGAAAGTAAATATATATGTATATCCCATCATAATTTGAAAGGTGTGGGTTTCAAGATAATTCTTTAGATCAACTTTATATCTTTCACCCTGGAAATACTGATGAGCATTCATCATCTGTGCCTGCTGTGAAAGGCAAACAAACCTGCTTTGTGCTAGAGCCCTTAGCATAGCTTTATTGCCGAGGGAATGAACACCACAGACAGCTCCACCAAGCTGTGCTGTACTGAGGATGGAATAAGCACCAGCGCTCTGTGAAGGCAGCATGCAGTACGCTTGTTAACAGCAAAAGTAATGAGGTGAACAACCTCAGCCCATTAACTTGAATGGAATTTGTTCTTTGTCCTCCCTCTCTATGGCTTGGTAATAGTGTGGGCAAGAAGGAACACATAGAGACACGTCTGGTCCTTTTCAGCATTTTTGCCAACGAGAAGTATATTGTACCACAGGAGCTATTGTTGTAGACTCTGCAACCACAGGAGGGCTGATCTCTATTAAAAATTCAATACATTACTCCATTTCTCATTTTGAAAGGAGCTATTGTCACCTGGCACCAAAACGACACTTTAAAAATGCTGAATATGGTTTCCTTCTCTCTTTGAAGGCCAGGTTTTACCAGCCTAGCCTAGAATGAGCATTATCCAAAGGCGACTTACAAGATCCAAATTTTACACACTGAGCTTCAAAAATTTAGAGCAGTAATATTTTGATTTTCCTCTTTAAAAATGATTTTTTTCCTATGTATCATTTTCACTGGATCACTTTGGGAGGAAAAGAGAGGAGATGAATACATGAAATCCCTGTGCGTTGAGATCCTTGTACTGAAGACATGCTTATAGAGCACATCAAAACCACAGGGGCGATGTGAAATGGTCACCTGTCTACTTATGGTTTGCATGCAGAGCCTTTGATAGATAAATTCCAGAGAACTTCACAGTATCCATCTTACTTCCAAGCAGGTTACAATGCAGATGTATAAATCCCCAATTAATGATGTGCATCATGGCCTCTCTACCTTCATAATTTCACTGGACTGTTATGTTAGGGCAAGAAAGATGAGACCAAGTCTTTTCTCCATGAAACTCTTCCCTCTCCACATTTTCATGCAGTCACTAGACCAACAGAGACAGAAGGAGCACAGAGGGTTTCTTTAGAGCTTTTAGGACTCAAAATCCTGGAGGTCGAAAAAAGTCTGTAAAAAGCTGAAAGGTCGATAAAGTATTCTGAAAGTAAAGTTTTTTCTAATAATCAGTGGCAATTTTATCTTTGAAATCTGCACAGTTCAATTAATAAAATGTTGAGCAAAAAGTATAAGCCATGAAAAAATGGGCAAAAAAAGATCAGATTCAATTTAAAAGCTCATAAGATTAGAATATAATGATTCAAATTTGAAAAGCCTACCATCAAGGATTTGAACTTTGAAAAAACCCATACATCTGACACATTCTAAGAATGATGTTAATTTACAATAACTCAGGAGATATTATTTGATATCGAGGTATATAAAACTACTAGTCCCTTTTAAAAGAAATCTTGGCCAAGAGTTTTAAGTTTGTTTTTTTATGGTAAGATGTGCTCTTTTCAGTAGCACGCTACTTTCTAGTACCATGATCCCATCGAACTAGAAAGATAAGGCCTTTTTATTTAATGAATAAATCTAATTATCTCCCCTTATAAAATCTTAGTTGCACAACCTCTTTCAATCTTTCTGTTTCCCAAGCTCTGTACTTCACAATCACATTTCTGATTTCCCAGTATCATCAATACAAGAATCTTTTGTTAGAAGAAAATCAAAAATCTGAAACAACTCCTAAATGACAGCAACCTTTTCACAAAGTTCAGTATAGTAGAATTAAATGAACACTTTTCACTAAATTTAGCAATATAATTAATTAATTAATATTATTAGTTAATAATAATTCTTTGGATTTGGGGTGTTCCAGTGCATGGGAGACTTTGTGAATAATCACCTGCCACAGGAAGCTCAGACTACTCATTATCTGTCTGTTTTGTATAAAGTTAGTCTGAGGGAATGTGCTATTACACTTCTAAAAGGGATCTATCAAACAACGCTGATCCTCTTGCATGATTCACTCTGTAATATTTTCCTTTCAAGTATGCGTTACAGACATAGGTGCAGGAATACTGAATTCAGACTTCAACTTCTGTTTCTGAAGGACAATATATTTCATTTATCGCTATTAGCATTGTGATTAATTTGTGAGCTTCTTTGGACTCCAAATGTGATATAAGAACCCCTCAAGGTAAATGTGAGTGCTGTATTCTTGCCTAAAATAAATATAGATATAATTATACATATAACTTGTAGAGACTGACTCTACTTGTCATCTTAAACATCATCTGTCTCTACTTGTACTGTTGTCTTAAATGCCTTCTTGAGTGCGGTGGCTCCTGCTGGACTGACTGCGCTGCTGCAGAGGAGGGGGAGGAGGTGTAGCAGCAGGTGCTGCCCTCCCCCCACCACCACCTGACTGCACATGCAGACACAGAAGGGTCAGGCAGAGGTTATTCTGGCAAGGTTCTGTTGAACTGCCAGTGACCCTGGAGCCCCCAGCCCCAATTCCAGAACCTTCTCAAAGGCGCTTATGTGCATATGTCAATTCAAGAACTTTCACAGCAAGACCAACCCTCATGCTAGTGGGGGAGAGTGTGAACTTTTCCTATAAATAGAAGCCTGACAAGAAGGCAGGGGTGTGCACCCACCACCTCATGGAACCCACCTGAAGACGTGCTGCAGAAGAACCACAGGACCATGTGCTCCTGAAGACCATGTTTTCCAGAGGCCCATGGAGTGCTGACTGTTTCTCTCTTCCTGACCCTCCCCCATCCCCTATTCTTCTTCTCTCTCTCTCCTTACTATATCTCTTTTCTATGGCACTATGGTGCATCGGATCGATCCAAGTCATGTTGTGTTCTACAGGTGCCCTAAGGGTATCAGATTGTCATCTGAACAGACTGGGATCTGGTTTCGCAACTTTTGGGAAGTTGCAACTCAGAGTGCACCTGAGTATTTGATTCAATATTTTGACCGTGCCCAAAATATTCATTTGTTATTTTGGCTCTGTGCAAAATAAATACTGGTTGAATTTCCCCTGGGAGATTTGTTGGCCACCAATTTGCCACACAGACATCAAAGAACCCTTTCCCTCTCTGACTGAGCAGGTCTAATGGGGAGACACTTGGTGGCTTGAGCGGGCCTTGGCATAACTAAATTATTATCGTTTGTTAGTTAGAATCTAATAAACACAATGTTGATTTTCCTAAGATGAATTATTTTTCCTTTATAATTCATCCTAACATGAATTATTTTTACAGTATAAATAAAAAGTTAATTGTTGCTGTGCAAAAAAATCTCAGGTATTAAAGATCAGACCATTGAAAATCCCATTCCAAAATTAAATTAAGAGTAGCATTTAGATTGCAAAGAGGACATTGAAGTCATTCAAGCAGTTTGGTTGCAGAGTACGCTGAATATAAGCACATTCAGTCAGGCTCCATGAAAACCAGCAGCGGAGAAAAGCTAACAAACAGCGATGCTGGTGCTGACCCTGTCAGCATGATCACCTTCTTACCTGGTTCTTTCCGAGAAGCTCACACTAGCTGACACTAACAAGTAGTACAGAGCAACACTGGCAAATCTGTAAAACAGAAACCAGTTGGTGCTGAGACCTCAGACTCTACATTGTAAGAATTTCAGAGAGTTCCTTTTGGAATAGCCTTTGTTTGATCCAACAGGCATCTAGCTAGTGTGTTTCACTGTTTAATACAAACCAGGACACAGTAAGTGGAGAGAAACAACAGCATTACTTCAAAAAATTGTGTTTGGTCTGAACATGCCTCTACAACACAAAGAGGAGGCTTCAGATTTGCCTACAGTGAGGATCAAATTCAATATATCTCATATATCTTAAGCCCACAAGACTGGCTATTCTGTGGAAGAGGATACACCCAATAACTGACAATACAGCTCTACCAAAATACAGAAAAAAACATGTAATTGGCCGGAGAATGGAAGTGTGACACCAGGCACTAAGTAGGGAGGGAGAGCGTGAAAAAAGGACTCCTGATGTCCAGTCCTTGCTTTTATATTCTTTGTGAGTTTTGGATACATTTGTTGGGGGTAAAATGCATAGGCAATCCTAAAAGTGGAAGTCAGGATGTCCTGTGTTTGACAGGTAAGCAGGTGAAAAAAGTAGTGTAGCATGTGTTTCATTTCTACCTTACAAGGGAATGATCAAATTAGGAAAGGCTGCATGTGCCTATCTTCAAAAATGAGACTCCAAGCCATAGAGGATAACCACCTTGCATGGCTCCTCAGTGCCAAGTGAGGAGTCTGTGGCTTCAAGCTTCCATGCCCTCAGAACAGCAGGTCTGCTGTAAGGTTATTCATTCTAGACTTCAATGTAGCACCCTTAGTTCTATTTTCTAAGACACCATTGCTCTCTACAACTACCTAAAGGGAGGTTGTAGTGAGGCAGGAGTTGGACTCTTCTCTCAGGCTACCGGCGACAGAACGAGAGGACACGGTCTCAAGCTTCTCCAGGGGAGGTTTAGGATTGACATTAGGAAGAAATTCTTCACTGAGAGGGTAATTGTTCATTGGAATGCGCTGCCTGGGGAAGTGGTCCAGTCACCATCCCTGGAGGTGTTCAAAGAGAATATGGATGAGGCACTTAGTGCCATGGTGTAGTTGACAAGTAGGAGTAGGTGTAGGTGTTGGGTCATAGGTTGGACTGGATGATCTCAAAGGTCTTTTCCAACCTTACGATACTGTGATACTGTGATAGCATTTCAAAAAGAGAGTGGAAACCCCACCCTCAGATTACCCCATTCTTGGAGTTTGCACTAGGAGGAGCCTAGCATTCAGGAAGAGAAACGATGTATAAGCCCTAGAGTTGGTACGGTGTGTAGAAAGGATTGCCACCCTGCTATGCGCCTGGATCCCTGTGGGCCCTTTCAGAGCTCTGGCTTATAAAAATAAGTACCTATCAAATATCACATCTCTAGAAACATCTTTGTAAGAGCTGAAGAAACTGGCAATCAATCACACTACAATAAAAATACTCTTATGGGCCTTATTCCCCAAGGATAATATAAAATTTTTAACCCAGTTTCACCCTAGTAGAAAAAGACAGGAAAAAGAAAATCAATCCAAAATTTAGGTTTCACATTTTAAAGCCAGCTTCATTGTGCAAAAAAAGTAAGAGTCTATCATTTAAGTTACCACGTAAAAGTGCAAAGAGTTGATTTCCCCTTTTTGATTGATATCTCTGACATTCTCAACAAGCAGCAGCTGAGCCCTTCAGAATCAAGCCAGGAGAGCTTAAGAGAATGTTTTTTAGGGAGTCTGTGATGGGAAGATCCTGGATGTGTTGTTAAGACAGGATGGCATGCTACTTACAATATATGCAATACTTCAGACAGAGGAAATAAAATGAAGGCAAGCTGATTACAACTTTCATACTGCATACAGAGTGGTACAAATGCCAGAGGAGAAAATAGTGACAGCTGCTACAAAACTGCTCAACACTGAAAACCTTTGGCTGTTATATGACATGTAATATTAGGTGTCTTAATGGAAAATGAATGCCTGTGAATGCTGTGACACAGAGAGATGAGACTGCCTTGTAGAAAAGTAATTGATTACTGGATTCTCAGAACAACTTTGGCATTTTCAGAAAAAAAACCCTTCTTTTTATGTTTTATTATTATTTTTATTGTTGTTGTTGTTGTTGCTCTGACTAAAATTCGATGTAAAGCTCCACAGGTGCATTTTGAAAAAAGAAAACAACACCAAAACAGAATGAAGTTTCAGGCAGGAGAATAGTTGTAACAGTGAAGTCCCTCCCATTCTACTAAGCTGTTAAATATAAAGACCACAGAGACATCAGAGTGAACAGTGCACAGCAAGACTAAGAAATACTGTTTTTCCTGGGACTATTGTTGCAGAAAATTCTATGTGTGTCTCATTTCACATAGTTTTTATAGATTCCATCCCTAATCTTTTCTCCTCCCTCCCCCCAACACCGCACTGAATGTTTTAGCTCCAGCAGAGAAAAACATATTATCTTATGTCTCACCAACAATATTAAAACCACAAATCATGTTTTGGGACCAGATGCACAGGCAGATTGAACGTAGCAGGGAATCACGTATTTCAGAGATGTACACAAAGGGGTTTTGGAATCTGGGTACTTCTATCTTATATCGTCAATTTTACCACCATCACATCAATATTTTCCCAAGGGACAGAGAAGATTTTCGGGTTTTCCACATTTTGGCAAGATGTTGTGTTTCTCCATTTGTAAAATGTTATGGAGAATGCTGTGGCTTAAAGAAGGCCTCTTTAAGTTCACAGTCTCACCGAGGGGTTTGTCCTTTGAAAGTTCACATCCAATTGGCTGAAGCCCTGTGTGTTACCCCAGCGGGTTCCAACCCCCAGTTACCTATCAAGAGTGAGAGACTTACAAGCAAGAGGAAGGTTACATTTGTTTCTGATTATACCAAGTGACTTCAGCGAGTATATCTGGGACATTAACAGAATTGAAGATTTTGGCCTCAGGAAGCCGCTTAATGTCTGACATTATTTACTTACTGATAGTAAGTAATACTAACAGCCATCATTTCAAATTACTCTCCCTCTCACTTTGACTTCTCCACAATCAAGGATGAGCATAAATGCTGGCATATATCCAGTTCCTAAATCTACTTCTGGTGTTTGAATGAAGTATTTATGTCCTTACTTATTGTTCCACTATTAGGAGGTCAAGTTTGAGAATAAAGCTCACAAGAGTAATGAAGATAAAAATCCCCCGATTTGTTGTTATAATATAAATATTTTATCACATATACATATTTAATATATCTCTGTATATACATATATGATGTCTTAGCAGTCAACAGAACATCATTCAGTAATGAAATTTTTCTAATATCCAATCTAATCCTCCCCTGATGTAAGTTGAGGCCATTTCTTCTCATCCTACCACATGTTACTTGGCAGAAGAGACCAACATTAACTTCACTACAACCTCCTTTTAGATAGTTGTAGGGAGTGACAATATCTCCCCTCAGCATCCTCTTCTCCAAACTAAACATCAGTTCCCTCAGATGCTTCTCATAAGCTTTGTGCTCCAGACCCTTCACTAACTTTGTTGCTGTTCTTTGGACAGACTTCAGTACCTTAAAGTTCTTCTTGTAATGAAGGGCCCAAAAATAAGCACCGTATTCAAGGTGCAGCGCCACCAATGCTGAGTACAGGTGTACGATCACTTCCCTACTCCTGATGGTCACATCATTTCTGATACAAACCAAGAAGCTGTTGGCTGTCTTGGCCAGCAGGACACACTGCTGGCTCATATTCAGCTGGCTTCCAACCAGCACCCCCAGCTCCTTCTCCGCCAGGCAGAATTCCAGACAGTCTTCCCCAAACCTGCTGGGTTGCATGGGGTCGTTATGACCAAAGTGCAGGACCCCACACTTGGTCTTGTTAAACCTCATACAATTTACACATCCTTCAATCCAGCCTGTCCAGATACCTCTGCAGAGCCTTCCTACCCTGAAGCAGACCAACACTTCCACCCAATTTGGTGGTGTTTGCAAAGTAGCACAGGGAGCAGTCAATCCCCTCTTCCAGATCATTAGCAAAGGTATTATACAAGACTGGCCCCAACACTGAACCCTCGTGAATACCGCTTGAGACTATCCACCAGCTGGATTCATCTCTGTTCACCACAGGTCTCTAGGCAAGGCCATCCAGCCAGTTTTTTACCCAGCGAAGAGCGTACCTGTCTAAGCCACGAGCCACTAGCTTCTCCAGGAGAATGCTGTGGGAAGCAGTATCAAAGGCTTTGCTGAAGTCAAGTTAAATAACATCCACAGCCTCTCCCTCATTCACTAGGCTGGTCATAGAAGGAGATTAGGTTGGTCAAGCAGTACCTACATTTCATGAACCCATGCTGGCTAGGCTTGATCCCCTCATTGTTCTGTACATACCTGATGAATGCACTCAAGATGAACAATTCCATAACCTTCCCTGATACCAAGGTCAGACTGATAGGCCTGTACTTCCCTGGATCCTCCTTTCAGACCTTCTTGTAGAGAGCCATCACATTAGCAACCTCTCAGTCATCTAGGACCTCCCTTGTTAACCAGGACTGCTAATAAATGATGGAGAGTGGATTGGCAAGCTCCTCCACAATGGAGGTTTGTAAAGTGGTTTGAGTTCAAAGAGACCTTGAAGATGATCTAGTTCCACTCTCTCTGCCATGGACAGGAATACCTTCCACTACATTAGGTTACTCAAAGCCACATCCAACCTGGCCTTGAATACTTCTAGGGAGGGAACATCCATAGCTTCTCTAGGCAACATATTTCAGTCCCTCACCACCTGCAAAGTGTACAATTTCTTCCTTATATCTAATCTAAATCTACTCTCTTTCAGTTTAAAACAATTACCCCTTGTCTTATCACTGTACATCCTCTCCAGCTTTCTTATAGGCTCCTTTTAGTTGCTGGAAGGCTGCTATAAGTTCTCCCTGCAGCCTTCTCTTCTCCAGGCTCAACAAGACTGACTCTCTCAGCCTGTCTGCATAAGAGAAGTGCTCTGCCCCCTTGACAATTTTTATGGTCCTCCTCTGGACTTGTTAAACTGGTTTGTGTCCTCCTTATGTTACAGGCCTCAGAGCTAGATGCAGCACTCCAGGTGGGGTCTCATGAGAATAGAGCAGAGGAGAATCACCTCCCTCGACCACTTCTTTTGATGCAGTCCAGGATAGGGTTGGCTTTCTGGGCTGCAAGTGCACATTGCCAGCTCATGTTGAGCTTCTCGTCCACCAGCACCCCCAAATCCTTCTCTTCAGCACTACTCTTAAGCCATTCTCCATCCAGCCAGTATTTGTGCTTGGGATTGCCCTGGTCCTGGCGCAGGACCTTGCATTTGGCCTTGTTGAACTTCAAGCCTGTGAAGGTCCCTCTGGATGGCTTCCTTCCCTCCAGCAACTCAGCTGTCCCATATAGATTGGTGTCATTAGCAAACTTGATGAAGGTGCATCAGTCCCACTTTCCATGTCTCCGACAAAGATGTTAAACAACACCCGTCCCAATACCAACCCCTGAGGAATGCCACTCATCACTGGCCTCCACTTGGACATCGGGCAGCTGACCAGAACACTGTGAGTGCAACCATCCAGCTAATTCCTTATCTCCAAGCGGTCCATCTGTCAAATCCATGTCTCTCTAGTTTAGAGACAAGAATGTTGTGCAGGACAGTGTCAAATGCTTTGCACAAATCCAGATAGATGATGTCAACTGTTCTTCCCTTATCCACCAACACTGAAACCCCATTCTAGAAAGCTGCCAAGTGTGGCAAGCACTATTTGCACTTAATGAAGCCATATTAGCTGTCACCAATTGCTTTCTTATTTTCCATGTCCCTTAGTATAGTTTCTAGGAGGATCTGGGCAAAGGGGTGAGACCGTAGTTCCCCAGGTCTTCCTTTTTTTTTTCTTTTTGCATGTGGAATCCAAGTATATGGTAGAAAACTCCAGACTATGGGAGAAGTGGAAGAAGAAAATCACCTTTGCTTTTCACTCACCACACAAGGTAAACCTGCGTCCTTTGCTGTTCTCGAGTCCTCTTTGGGGCCTGATAAAAGAACTAATGTCCATCTTGTGATTCCTGTGATGATTTCTTATGTACTCAAGTCCTAGAGTGGTCTTCAGAAAGCTACTGTGAATACCTGTGTTTGTCTCTGCATGATCACACAGATGATGTATTCCATTTGAGCCCTCACAAATGCCTTAGAGAAACAAAAAAAGAAATAAAAAATATTGTAAAGGAGTTAGACGTATAATGTCATATAACGAGTTTAATTTGTATTTCTATACTTAAAGAAGGGGTAGCTACTAATTTCCACTCTCCATTTAGGAGAACTAAAGCACACAAATACAAAATGGCTTGCCCAGCATTACCTTGTGTAGCAAAAGTGACTGGAATTAAAACCCAGTCACTTGATTGCAATCTCCCTGTACATTCCCTGAGCTGGATGTATTGCCATATTTCCAAAAAACACAGTACAAAGGGCTTAATAGAAGGAAGTTCCACTTTAAACTATAAAAATTTGGTTATTTAACCAGTTCCTATTAAGTTAACAAAGGTATTTTTTCACTACCTGTGTCAGAGAGACAAAAGTGAGACTACGTCATGTATGCTCGTGAAATAAAGTTTACAGTGACAGAGGCAATTGTCACTTGATGGTGCTGTGGTTCCATGGCTGTCTTTTTCCAACTTTTTCGTATTACCACATCTGAGATGCAGAGTATAAATCTTCTCCAGCAAACACAGATCTCAAAAGTTCAAATAAAGACTGCAATATGAAAAGTGCCTTTAGCATGGAGCCAGCCAACAGCAAGGTACTCAGGCCTGAGAAGAAGATACTCATGCCTGTCAGTGTATGGTGGGTGCTCGATGGAGGGCTTACAGAAGAAATATAAGGGGATAGCAAACAAGTCATCTGAAACCAGAAAATAAAAGTTTAGAGCATCAACAACATTTTCATTCTGATTTTACATTACTTCTTGTGTTTTCACATTGATTTTAGACAACGTGATAAACCAATCAAGCTGGACAGTTGAATTGTAAAAGCTAATGGAAAACTTCATTCTTTAGAATATGCACAGCTGTCAAACATTTACACCTACAGAGAGACCGTTAGCATAATTAGAATAACTCAAATAATTACATTCTTAAAGGTGTTTTGGAAAGAAGATTGAAGGTTTCAGGTTACTTAAAAGTATGCTTATATATTAATGTAAATTAATACATAAATTTCATTAACCTCTCCCCTCAAACAAGTCCCAAACCTATAATCTTTTACCAAAAATTATATTCTGTTTCCTTGGTTATTTTTGTTTGGAGATGGAAAAAAGGAGGCAGCTGGGCAAAATAAATATAGATTGCTTAATTAGTAATGTTGCCCATCACTTCCATGTTTAAGACCCTGATTTCGTTTGTTTATAAGTTTGCCAAACTTCAGCCATCTGGACTGAAATTTCCCAGCCTGTAGGCTGATCAGAAGAAAAAAAAAAAAAGAATAAAGCTATCCAGGCATTTTTAAGGATTAGAATACAGAAAAATACTTTGTTTTACCATTGTAAAATAAAAAAAAATGGTAATATTTCTTTGGAAATTCTAGTCCTTTTTCTACTGTAGTGAAATGACTTGAAATGCAGTACAGGGAGGGCCCATGTAAGAAATGTGACTCTTGTCTTTGTTACAAAAAAAGACTTTTATTTTTTAATATTACAGTTCACGTATGCCCTCTGAAGACTTGTTTGCTTTAAAAACCAGGATCTTCAAACATTTCAGTGACACTGGTAATGCTTTAGTCTGGGGGCAGAGAGTTCTTGACTCTATAGCTGGGTTCCTGTGGGCAGCGCAAAGTGCCTGAACTGACTGAGCAAACTGTATTTTCAGACATCATAATTATTTTTTTTCCTGATGGAAACAAATATAAATAGAATGGGACAAAAAGTAGTAGAAACTGAAACCAAAAAAACTAGTAAACTGAGGCTTGGAATGGCTAAACTAAAAACTGAGGAAGGAAAGGGCTGGTTGGAAGATATGAGAAGAGAGGAGCAGAAGGAGTAAGGATTTTAAGAAATGCAGGGATGAGCCTATGAACACCAGTGGGTAGTTCTCATCAGAACCTGAAGTGGTACCTAAAGATTTTCAGTGTCCTCATATCTGTGCTCTCAGATGTCCATGAAAATCAAAGACCAATACTAGTCTGCAGAGTGAGCACAGCGTAAACCTGTTATTCCAGTAATTCAAGTGCTAAACATGTTTAGTGACCCTTATCCTTGATGACACCTTAATTATAACATTAAGAAAGACTTGTTTTCAAGTGTGTATTTTTACATCTGATTTAACCAAGGAGATTTTACTACATAAACCCACAAATTCTTGATGTTGTGAAGAAAAATGTTTAACAGAACTAAATGTTGCTGCCATAATTAATGACAATGTTATAGTGTCTATGCACAGGAGGAGTATACACTTCGCTGCATAATCCTGATATTCCATGGGGCTTTTTTGAGCACTTAACTTTTCACTTAAGTAATATATATTAATGAGTAGTTTTAAGTAAAACGTGCTACATGTAATATCAGGAAAGATTAATTCTTTTGAGAAGAGAGTATTGAAGATTATCAGAGATGTGCAGCTTTCTCTATGTTTCTTGTGGAACACATAGTAATTCTGGTATTTTTTGAAGTATACTCACTTTTTCACACAGACACACGTAGAGAAAGGTTCCTGTTGTCATAAGATATTTTATGGTAGTTTTGAGCTAGGTTTTACACCTCAGGATGTTTTTTGCAGGTTTTACTGCTCTCTAGAAGGGTTTTCCTAATAGGAAAAGGCAGTCTGAGGATTTGTATGATGAACTATTAATAGATCTTGCTCAATTTTTGCTTCTGCTGTGAAGCTGAGCAGCATATTTAAGTACTTAAGCAAATGCATGCATTTAAAACTATCTTCGATTTCAATGTATTCTTAAATATTTGTCTGATAATGATAAAATGAGGTCTTGACTATTTTTCAGTCTCGCTACTACAAAATAGAGATGGGATTTTCCAATTTATCCCTTCATTTTCTCCTGCAAATTATTTAGATTGTAGAAACAATTCACTTCCTTGTTGTACACCATTATCAAACCCTCATAAAAATTTTGCATACCTAGACAGTATAAGAGCACACATTTAATGCTTCAAGCACACATTTAATATATTACACAGAAGCTTAATCATTCAACCTTTTCTATAAAAGGAACTGTCATGTGATTTTTGGTTAGGTTTTTGTGAGAATTAATGTAGAAATGATGAACTGCAAAGAACCCACAGGTATTTTCAGAGTGCTTGCTGTGAAAAATGCAGAACTGATAGCTGATGCTTGTAAGAGTAATCAAACAGCAGATTCATGAGGGTAAGCATACCACCATAGACATGATGAATCTAATGAATAAAAAGAGATAAGATACCCTTGATGTGTAATGAACAGTATAAATACAAAAATAAGGAAAATGCTTACAGTGTGAATTTCCAAGTAGTAGCACTGCAAAATTAAGGATATAAAAAACCTGCAGGAAGCTGGGAGTTCAGAAGGGAAGAGATATTAACCTCAGGGCGAATTCCATCTGTTTCTTCTAACTAATATGATCCAGCTGAAGTCAAGCAATGTAGTTTAAGTATTTGTATAATAAATAAAATTATAAATTTAACTCCTATACACCTGTACAATGTATTGTTAAAGTAGGTTTTATTTTACTTAGGAGGAAAAAAGAGGTTTTACTTTGTTTCTTTCATTTCAAATAATCTAGTCATTAAGTTGATGCTCTAATGAACTCAAATTACTGTTGCAATGAAGGATAATTAAAAATCAGTATAATAATCAATCATCTTGTGATTCTGATCTTGGGTGTAGCTTCTAGATGTTGCTACAAAACACATAAGTGTGATGACATATCTTAAAGCAAAATATTCAGCCTTCTGCATTTTATCAGAGATAGGTTTTTTCTTTCGTTTACTTCTGACTTTTTTTTGAGTAAAGAGGAATAGGGATGAGTGCCTTTCAGAGAATGCATAGTAGTTATCCTGTACTACTGTGGCAATGTGTGAAGATCATGGCGTATCTATGCTGAGAGCAAGAAACTGCATCCAGATTTCCAAGCTTAGCTCCTCCATCCTCATGCTCCCAGCGTCCTGCCTTTAGATGTGAGAGTACTGTTTATTTTAGAAACAAAACAAGAAATATATATTATGTTTTTTGCATTACCAAAGCCAAAATTAACAGTTTCAGTTCTGTATCTACAGGTCTGGAAACATGTACAAGGTAACTCAGCAATCAGAGTAATTTTAGTTTATCTTCAAATTATAATTCCAAAAGATTCTGTTTAAGGATAATTTATTTATACATATTTGTGTATATTTATACAGTTTGTGCTACAAAACCCGTGAGAACTACCTAAAGAATCTAAATTATAAACATTTTTCTTTCGGCTGGGAAGGAAGGCAGGTGGAAATGTGCTGCCAGTAGTGCTAAACAAGCCATTTGTCATTTGGTTCTATCTGTTTAAGGGCCTCTGTTATTCTGAGGGCAGAAAAGAGAAATTATACCTGGATATGCTCAGCACAAGGTTTTGAGAGCCTTCTAAAACAGCTTTTGTTCTGTGCTTTATAGCAACAAGCTCACAGTACTCATCTGAAAGCATGGACACATTCACACCAACGAATGCAACGTAAAAGCACTTAAGCAGTCAGATATTTATTGTACTTTGCCCCACAAAAGACAGAGATAAGTGGCAAAGGTAAGTTACAAATTGTAACTTCAGTACCCTCAGTAAACCTTGTATCCAACTGCTAGATCTGATGGGGCTAAAGTTACCACACAGCAGCAAACTGTCCACAGAGTTCTGATCGGTATCGGTTGGTGATTTATGCTTACCTACCACAACCAGACATAGTGTAAATTTCATTGGACTGCAAGGTTATTCTTTTCTCTCTGTACCCCATAATGGGTCCTACCACCCTTTAGTCAGTAGCCCCCTTCAGTCTGCAAGGCTTTTGGGGGAGAGTTGATTGGCTCCCCTCCGTGTTTCACACCAAGGCAAGGTGCTCCTTGGTCTTTGGCAGTCTGAGTCATCACTCATTTGGATGCCACACTTGCCCTCATCACGTTACTGGGGTTCCTCTGCCCATCACTGTTCCTTCAGTCTCTGTGTGTGCTGTGATTAGTCCTTAGCCATGTAACCTCAGAGCGAATTGCTGTTCCAAAGATCTGAAGATCATATTATGCATAAAAGCTAGAAATCATCCTCTAAGAACAAAAAGTTGTCCCTCCTGTTATTATTTGCTTAATAGTTAAATGGCCTTCTACTCTTGTTTTAGTATAAGGAAAATCTCTTATATATCAAGAGCTGTTCCTTCAATCAAATGACAAGCCTGTGAGCTTGAATTGTTACACCAACAAATAAAAGTGAAGGATTAGAGTCACAAATCAATCAATTATTTCCTAAAAAAAAGAATTAAAATACCTTCTTCCAACGGCATCAGATTTAATTTTATTTGTTAATTTAATTTGTGCTAACAAAGATAACATGATTGCACCATGCTTAACAGCAGCAATTAACTAGCTACATGGGAACCTTGTCTGGTGAGTATAAAAGGTCTTTATTAAAGCCTACTGAACACCATCGGGCTGGTAAGGAAAGGATTGAAATAGAAGAGCAACTTCTTTCTCTTTTCTCGAGAAAACCGTTTGACATTCAGTCTTGCAAAACTGCCTACGCAGCCTAGAAAATGGTAAATAGATTCTAGGATTCAAACATAATGTGATAGAAGGGTCCTAATCCAATCTTGACTTGTATGTTTTTTTAATAAGGAAAAATTCTTTCCTCACTGGGAACTATTTAATTTTTCACCTGTATCACAGTACATCCACAAGACCTCATTTTTCTTCTTCATTCACAAATTAAGTCCAAATCCTGGAATTCACTTAACAGTTTATATGCATTTTATGCAGCTTCATAGGACATAACATAGGGTTTTTTTTAATTTGCAGAGGAAACTGAAGGAAAAAGTTAAGATTTAAGAGTGTAAGATAGTAATTTATTAGAATGAACATTATGCTTTTACTAGTGGATTGCAGCTTTCTACTCATCCTGCCATGTTTTTTCACCATCTTATAATGTAGGCAAACACCCATCTAACTGTTGCTACCTACCAGTTTCCAAGAGAAATTGCCTTCCAGGTGGTACCTCAGTGAATATATACCCAATAACATTTTCTGTTTAAATGATTTCCATTACAAAGCGGGTATTGTTATGTCAGCTGTGATGACATATAACATGATATAAAAATATTATGATGTAAGTGGAATTAGAAGTTTTATATTCAGCATAGATTATTAAATGCTATTATCAAAATGTTATCTCAATATGCTCACTGGGGTGAAATGGAGAAGCAATAAATAGCAATAGCTCTGGTGCCCTATATTTGCATTTCATGCTGGATTTATTCCAAAGGCCAGTCCTTTGTCTTCTTATGAATGGTCATTTGGGCTGGAGCACGGTTTATGTCCAGAATAATACAATATGAAACACTGCTCTCTCATTGCAAGAGCGACTGTAGAAACAGATGTGCTTATTCTGTGCCATGCTTGTGCACCTAGAAAGCTGAGACAAAACCCGATCTCAACCAATTAACTAAGGATTTTCAAGTAATTGTTAATTTTATGGTAGTATTCTTTCAGTAAAATAGGGAAAACACATTGGTGGTGATTATATATGCTCCAAAATTACTTAAAGCCAGTCAAACCACCCCTCAATAGTTACTTTTCTGCCTTGGTGTACAAACTTTCACTAAAACAAAAAAATGATTGACTAGTTTTAGTCACTCAGCCCCTTCCACCAAGTCCCAGTCCAAATGAGAATAATTAAATGTTATTTACCCTTATTAGGAACCCACACACACATCATCCTACTACTACAGTGACAAAGTAAGTCAATATAGCAAGAGGATAACATTCTCAGGCTTCCATTCCTCTCTCCAATCATGAAATGTTATGACAGACAAACAACAAAGTTGGCTCTACTTTCAATAGAGTATGCACTTATTTCAGTTTGACTGTTCTCCATTTGTACAACAAAAGGGAATTATATTGTTTCCTTTAAATTATTTTATGTTAAAATACAAATTATAGATTGTATTTAATAGTAAACCAGGGATAAGAAAAAATGTATTAAACAGCTACAGAAAACAGAAATTTGGAACTGCTGTGAAATTGTATTTAATGCAACAACTCTCCATGCATGCTAGTCACAGAACTATTAAATTGGCAGATTTGCTCTTTTGTCTCCTTAAAAGGCTGTGAGCACAGCAAGAAGCAATCTCAGTGTTTGCTCTCAGGCATAAATCACTGAAACAACATCTTATACTGATAAACTGGTTTGGCCCACAGAACTTCCTTAGGTGTCTAGTTTACCTTATGTTTAATTGCATTCTGGTTTCTCTTTAGATAAAAGACTTTCAAGTAATTAGATAAGAGATACTCAGATTTGCTATTAATCTAGTTCATTGCTGACCTATGGTAACTAAGTAAGCCCTGGAGAAAGGAGTGGGGAAAGCCAAAGACATATAGGACTCCACGAAACAGAGCGGATTTGTAATGGTTAATCTATTGTGTGTTGCATGTCTATGCGGTATTTATGTATATATATAACTATGTATTTTTTATATTTATATATACATAATGAGCTATAGATCCAATGTTATGTATCTAATGGTTTATACCAGACATTACTTCGAAAGTGTGGTCTCCGTAACAGTATGTGGCATGTATAGCATATTCCAGGCCTTCCACAGTATGGGTTACATGGTTGTTACCCTGTCAATAGAGACTTTTGCTTGTGTATAATATTAGAAAAACAGTCTCGATACAATCTGGACAGAATATCTACCCTCACATTAAATATTTTTGAGAATTGGAGGTCTTTATTATAAATTTGCTCTAATTTTTTTTTCATTCAGTAATAAAACTAATTTTAGAAGACTACTTACTACTGTAATAAAGTCTTAGAGGAAAATTTCTAGTGTTCAGCAAACCTGAATGATACTAACTAGTTGACAAAGATACTGTGCAGTATGCAGTTTGTTTTTAGAAGACTGCAAATGACTGTGAATAGACATTACTAAGCTGCTTCCAGACTGCTTTCATTCCTATGCTGTGATGTGTGCTGCCTTCTGCATTAGAACACGCATTCACAGATACCCGAGAAAGTCATAAACCAGGATGGAAAACAAAAGTTACTGAAATACTGCTCTAGATGGGCAATAGATCTACTCCATGCAGATGTTTCTGTGTTCCTTTTTTTAACTCTAAATGTGATGATGTGCAAATCCCAAGTTTGAGTTTAACTCCCTCTTCCTTGTGATAGCAACCACATCTCTAGCTGATCATTTTCTGAACCCACATGCATCCCTGCACCCTTTTTGTCTTCCCTTCAGTCTCATACATTACTGCTTCTAACTGAGACAAAGCAGAAAAGGACATAGAAAAATTTCTATGACTTAAGTGGATATAGATTCTAAATATTTAGGAATGAATGAAATCCGAGAAATTGCATGTCTTTATTCATTTAAGGGAGATGCTGCACTTTCAGTTTTCTTAATTGTAGGTTACTGGAATAACTTTAGTGCTGAAGACCAAGATTGTCTTGACAAAATAATTAAATGAGAGAAACCTGTTCCTTCTCGAAAACAAAAATAAATTTATGGATCTTTAAAAGCGATTGTTTTTCTTTTTCTCAGTGTTTCTTAATTCTTGTTTCAACTTTACTAGGACATATTTACTTCTAACACCCAACTATTGTTGTCATTCTGCAGGACTGATTATCTCATTTTTCTGTGAACACTTTGGTGGTTATTCCTTGCCTTGTCTCGGATGTGATACAACCTTCTACTGAGTGTCCTTATAATCTCTACAATATTTCTTCTATTTGATTTAATTTTAAAGTGAAAATACAAACAATTTTCCTTATAAAAGTAGGGGGGGTTTATTTTCTTTTTGGTACATTTAAAATTAAACTACAACTACACATCCTTTTTTAGTTCTGGCTGCTCATGAAAGAAGTTCATGAGCCCCAGACCACCACGGGTTTGATTGTCCTTAACAGTGACTGGTCAAGGATGATCATCACCTCAGATTTGCCAGGTGATATATTGATATGATTGCTCCCTAGTCTACTTCAAGAAAACCAAACCAAGCTAGTGTGAAACATTTAAGTAGAGCCACTGTCACATTAGTTTTTATTGAAAGTTTATGGAGTAGATGAACTGGCAAACTAGAAAGGCCTTAACCTCCAGAATGTGGGACATGGCCAGATGATGGAGACTGGGACCAGTGGAACACCAGAACCTGAGGTCATGTATCCGTGTAGTTAGTTATACTGAGATTTTTGGTATGCTCCTTTACAGGATATTTTTATTTTGAATCTATGATGAAAGGAGATCTCCAGGCTCTCCCTCCCTCTTTTTACTGGAGTTACTGGTTTCCATGCTTACACTATAGAGTTTGAAATGGTGATTTGGAGATGTGCTCTATATTCACTTGCTACTCCTCATGACAGGAAAGTCCCCATTTTCAAGGTGATAAAGGAAGAATATGACTACAATTTTTTCAGCAATATTTTTCTGCCTGGTGAATTGGTGCAAATACATTAGTAGTCTGCAGCACTAGGACCAGAATGTTTTTCAGCTGGGTAACTGCACCCATTTCATCACAGTTGTCTCTTTTAGTTGCTCAGCTGGTAGCAGAGCATTAATAGCAATTTACATTTCATCTCATCTCTGATCGATCCCATTCACCCAGTTAACACCTCTGTCACAGAACAATGGAGATATCTCTAAAATATTGTTCTTGGCTCAATAGGATCGATTAAATATAAATGTTTGTTACTGTTCTGTGTTTCAATGTGTCCGCCTAGCTGCTACCTCTTAAGCTGCCTGAAATTTTATAGTGCACCATGATAATTTTTTTCCTTTTACCTGAAAGTGATGAATTTGGAAACCAAAAGAAGAAAGAAATTTTGTCTTATATTACTACAAATTGATGCTAGATGGCACATTTTAATAATAGCACTGTTTTGTATTCTGGTGATTGAGCGGTATTATTCAAATATATTTTGATTTTAAACCAACAGAGATTTGCCAGAGGTTTCCTGTTCTCCTTCTTGTCTGTCAGAAATCAGCCAAGATGAACAGCAGCCACATTGCCTCCCATTCTTCTGTAGGCTAGTTGCAAGTTGCATATATACATAGGCTTGCATCCTGGAAAAATGAATGTAAAATTATTCATCTGTTTCTAGGGAGTCTTATGAATTTTAAATGACAATGTGTTAGCAATAATTCTTAAGGTTCTGCTCAATGTCAGAAACATATTTATTTCAATGACCAAACGGCAACATCAGCAGACAGTATGCGTTAAGAAGCTTTAGGCTATTGCTCTAGCCTATAGTTCATGTGAGAATGAACTGAGTCTCGATCTTCATGTATGGACTTAGCATTTTAAAGTCAGAGGAAACCATACTTAACATTACATGCTTGACTGCCAGTATGGAAAGCAGCACATCAGCTGAAATGTCACCCATTCACATTTCAGTGCATGTGGACATGCAAGAAACTGTAGAAGGAACTGTGAAGAAGCCAAACACCAGTTTTTGAAGGAACTTACAGCTGAATAGAAACATTTCCAGGGAGAGACAACATCTGAGTAGCAGGTCAGGTATGGCTTTTTGGATTTTGATTGAGCATGTAGGAATGGCAGAGTTTGCCTCAGAGTCTGGACACAGGTTTTTGAACAAAGTCAAGTTAGAGGATATACAGCTGATTTTTACATTCAGTAGCCCAGTGTTTGGATGTTGGCTATTTAAGTCCACTTTCACTCGCTGACAATGTGGGAAGCAAATTGGTGGGCCAAAGGTAAAGAAGAAACTCTGCCTTGGGTTTCCCTGAACACAGGAACTGGCTGGAGTAGTGCCTGCCTTCTGTTACCATATGTTGCAGCAAAATTGTTTTTAATGTTTGCCGTCATCACTGTTATTCATGTCACATTTATTATGAAAGTTTCAGAGCAAAGGAATTCCTCCTCTGTCTTTTAGAGCTCTGTTTTCACCTGCCTAACTTCCTATTTGTAAGTGAGGTTTGGGATAGTTGCATAATATTTTCAGCTCTGCCTGTATCTCAGTATCTTGCATTGAAGAAATACTCTCATTCTTTTACTTTTAGTCAGCCCACAGACTATCCCATCCTGACTCTCAAACTGGGGTTTCTGGTATGATCATAACAGACATTAGCTAACTGTTCTGTAAAACTCATGATCCTTGAAACCTGGATTTGGTAGCTTTCTACAGGGAATGCATATGATACACAGTCTCAAGCTTCGCCAGGGGAGGTTTAGGCTCGACATTAGGAAGAAGTTCTTTACTGAGAGGGTGTTTGGCCATTGGAATGCGCTGCCTGGGGAGGTGGTGGAGTCACCGTCCCTGGAGGTGTTTAAGGAGAGATTGGATGAGACACTTAGTGCCATGGTGTAGTTGACAAGTAGGAGCAGGTGTTGGTGTTGGGTCATAGGTTGGACTGGATGATCTCAAAGGTCTTTTCCAACCTTATGATACTGTGATACTGTGATGTAATAATGCAGATGAGACACGTATTAAAAGACAACTTGAGTAATCTTTGAGATAATTTTGTCATTTCCTGAATACCAGTTCCTCTTAGAGTATTTGTGTAACACCAGATTGGTTTGAAAGTGTTTGATATAGGGAAAGACATGGAATTTTCATACAGTTTGCATCCTTTTTACGGGTGTTTTTGTTCAGAAGACCATTCGCAGTGATGGAATATGACCAAAACCTCATCTAGACGCTGCATTTTAGATAAAATATTGTTGCATGAGAGTATGAAAATTTATTACAAAGCCTGACTCTTTGTGTAAGTAAAATCTTGAGGTTTAAATTAGTTTTGTCCTTTAGCTTTATGTTGTGATTTTATATTGGGTTTGTTTCTTTGGTTGGTTTGGTTTTGTTTCTTTACTGTTGGTCCACTAACAGTCCTTTTGTCTGATTCATTTTCTAATGGGCAAAGTTCTCATTCCAGAAAGTGACAATAAAGACACAAACCAGGTGTAAATATAAGCATTTTCCTATTTTGGTATTACAACTCTTTTAAGCATTTCATTATTTTTTTTGCAGTACTGAAATAAAGCCAAAATAAGAAGCTGAGCTGAGCTGAGCTGAGCTCAGTAATACTCTTGACCATTTACTGTTTTTAGAATAACATACATTTTCATCTGTTAGACGTTATGCTTTGGGAGATCCAGGAAGTTTATTTGTATTCTACGTAGTGTTTGTCTTAATGGGGGAATGGCCTAATCTGAGGTGTAAACAATGTTGGAAAGCAGGTAATTCTACTAGACAGCCATAACAAGGGAGAATTAGCGAGACATCTTCACAAGAGTAAATGACACACAATCCAGAAAGTGTACCAGGCAGGATTTTTTTTTCAGGAAGTTTTCTTTTTACAGGAAGTGTAACTGCATTTTTTTTGTAGCTGTACACATATGAATGTATTAGCAGAAATATTTAAAACTCTTTTGGACTTAAATATAACATTATTTGTACACCTTTTCCTGTACACAAAACCACAGGTCCTTACACTTCCAATGGCAGAGATAAACTTTGAAGCAGCCAAAGGGAACTAAAAGGGATGAAGAATACTGAAGCTCAAGAAATTTTCTAGGTCATATGGAACAGCTCTAGATCATATGGACTTTTCTCATGGTCACATGGAACATATAGGAACAATACCACTTCCACAGGTTCAGGTCCTCATCAGGGATTTCAGCCACCTCGAGATCTTCTGGAGGGACAACACAGCAAGACACTGGTAATCTAAGAGGTTCCTGCACTGGCAATAACTTCCTCCTCCAAGTGACAGAAGAGCCAATGAGAAGAGGTGTTCTTCAGAAGTAATGGGCAGAAACTTAAATACAAGAGGTTCCCTCTGAACACCAGGAAACACTTTTTTACTGTGGGGGTGACCAGGCACTGGCACAGGTTGCCCAGAGAGGTGGTTGAGTCTCCCGGAGATGATCCTGGGCAACATGCTCTAGGTGGTCTTGCTTGAGCAGTGGGATTGGACAAGATGACATCCAGAGTTTTGTTCCAACACCACGCGTTCTGTGATTCTGTGTGAGTCTGTGAATTCATTTTTTTTTTTACTTTAGTCACTGACGTGTTTACCACATCAAATATGTCCATCCTCGCTAGCAGTTCTGTATAGCAGGTTGAATAAGTGGAAGGACAATTAAATTTCACAGACTGAAGATTTTAAACCAACTCCTCCCCCCACATAAATGCTTAGAAATTATAAAAGTTTCTACCTTCTCATAGTAAATGGAGGAACAAAGATTATTTGTTTCAGATAGCAAAGAAAAATATCCAAAAGTGAATTAAAATCCAATAACAGAATTTAATCAGATAATTTACTTTTAAACCCTCCCATATGCTCAACCAATAATCACAATTAGTGTAATTATCCAATTGTTGTTCAGTATGTAGCAATCTTATTACAGTAAACAAAACATTGTGTTAACATTAATCGGTTTTTAATGATTCGTTTTGTGCAAAGGCTACAAAACATCTATACTAAAATTAACAATGTGGAAATTAATGTTCTGTTTACCTTAGTTCCACCCACTCCTTCTACCTGGCTGATGGAGAAGCACTTCTGTGGCCTTTCAGTCCTCCTCATAACATTTCAAAAGTCCTTACCTATTGGTAGTTTCCCAACCCCCTATGAACAGGAAATATGACAGCTCAACAATTTTTAAATATGTCTGGTTTATCTCTTCTGTATCACTGTCATTTTACTCCCATTTTCTTGACACTGACTGGTAAATCTTTCTTACTCAGATCACCTCTTTCATTAGTATCACTTTGCAGTATCCATATCCAAGCCTTGTAATGTTTAGGTTTTGCGGTGGATTTTTTTAAATTTTTTTTTGTACTGATACAAAACCCAGTTCATTTGTTAGAATCGATACTGTATATTCTTCCAAGGCCAAAAAAAATAAAAAAGAAAGAAAAGTATTCGGAGCCATCACTTTCTCTCCTGCTGAATATTTTGGGTAGATTAGTCTATCATCTTTCCCATTTTTTACATTTCCCATTATTTACATTTTATTTACTGCTTTCTCTCACTTCCCCTAAGTTCCTTCAAATTACCACTGTAAACAGAAAACAATATAGGTAAATAGGTCTAATAATTTGCTAGCTCTTCATTTCCATTTTGCTAAGAAACAACATTTAATAGTAGGACTCTGGTCCTACAAAGTACTTATACAAGTTAGTAATTTAAAAGTACTTGGCTAGTTTATAGACCATGAATGTTCTATACTTAAATAAAAATCTGCTTCACTGATCATCTTAGAGACAGTATTTTTTTCTTGAATAGATGCAAAAACATGTGGCCCCAACTCATACTACCAAAGACTGGAGGTGACAGTACTCCCTACAGAAATCCTTAGAAGGTCAATGCAAATAATGCTACTGCATGTGTCAAAAACATTTATTTCACCTTATCATTTACAGACTTTCTGAGGACATCAGTTACGTTTAGATATACTTGACTGACATCAATTTTAAAATTAGAAATAGCTTTACAGTCACTTGAAGTACTGTTCTAGGAAAAAGACTTGCTTCTTGCTGACTGCTGCATCATCACAGTTACCCAGTTCATTCCTTACTATTGTTCAGATACACACATAGTAAATAACTGATTTTCCCTGAACTCTTTATTAAAAGCTAACATTTTCCCAGTCTACTTAATTATGTATCTTTCTATACTGTTGCCCTGGCTTTATCTTCTCTCTTCTTTTGCCCCGATCAAATTGAAATACCTTACTATGTCACTTACAGTATACATCTTAACCTGAGGTTCATTTCATAAGCGTTGCAGAGAAGGGCCCTTTAGAGATCTTCACTGAGCCAAATGCCACAGGTAGGACTGAAGTTTCTGTCTATGATGTGGTTTATCAAAGGGTCAAACGTTCCCTAAAGGTCAACTTTAGTGTTGAGAATTTCTATAGTGAACTGAGACAACCGAGTGACTCTAAAGTGTGGGATGAAAAATCACTGTCGTAAAATGCATATACACTCTCAGTAAGTGTTCAGAGAACTAAGAGAGGTTAATTTCCCTAGTTTTGTGGAAATATCTCTCTTAAACTCGTTCTGTGGTACACTGACAGTTGTAATTGTAACTCTTCCAGTGCACCTGACATGGCAATTTTGGCATTGTTTTGCCTTCTTCTTTAATTACAAAATAATATAGCAAAAATTCAAAGATAACAAGGAGCATTTTATTTTCGTTGTTAAGACATAAATAGAATAAAACCTGGATTAAATGAAACACAATCTCTATGTATTTAAATTCATTTTGTTAATTTGTTCATTTGTTGAAACAACCTTTCTGGAAGATTTCAACTAGTTTTACTGATTTCAATCAGTTTTACTGATTACATTTTCATGTAAATGTAGATTTAAGACATCCCATCAAATACTGACACTGTCTTTGAAATGTACTTCATTATAGATCTAAAGTTCACCTATAAGGTATGAGAAACAGGATCACGTTTGGTTAATTCATGGTTGGAGTGTATCGATAATCCTGACATTACATTTGGTTTGAAAGGAAAGAGAAACTTTTGAGGCAGATAGATAAGAAACAATTATGTTTATCACTCATATATGCTAAATATGAACGATTTGATCGATAGAGAAAAACTTAATAAGTTAATAAGTTAATAAGTTAATAAATAAACAAAAATTTTCCCCCAAATCTGTTTTGAAGTCACTTTTGTTTTAAGGGATTTAAATGAAAATTACTGTGGCTTTATCTTACTCTGCAGAAAGATAGTTGAGCTCGTGAAACACATGTACTGCCAATAGAAGGCACTGCTGGAAAGAAAATTTTAAAATATCCCACATTTCCTGAATTGACAGTAATACAAGGTCACCAGAGTTCCTGGAGTGATAGCTAGTTTGTTTCTACTTGTGAAGTTTAACAACGGGAGATATACAGCACACAAACTGACATTATTTCTGAACTACGGATTATGTCATAGGGTCTGTATTTTGAATCATATTGATTATATTCTCAGGCTTGAACACATTCTGTCATATTTAGTCAGGCAAAGTTATGCAGTGTGCCTGATCCCAGAATGATGTAAAACATTACATTAGACAGTGGCACGATCAAGGTAGCTTTAATTGGGTTTGGTTAATGTTTCAACACAAACAGTACACTTGAATCTGTGGCCATTCTATACAATCAAATAAATACTACTGTAAACTACCGATTTTTCCTTAAACTTTTTCGTTTAGTCAATTCTGAAAAAGAGAATTGGGGTTTTTTGAGCTTTAAATTTTGGTGGAAAATTGATGTAGTTAGTTAAACTGAGTTTTATAACACAACATTCTGATTAAAGGAATTAAGACTATGCAAAATAGTTATAGTACCTAGACAACAGATGACAAAGTGATAACTGATGGATGTCAAAATCTAATCACTAATAGAAAATCAAAGAATGAATATATAGCCTCAAGAATTAATCCTCAATCCAATGCAACTCAGTGTCTCCATCAGAGATGTGAAGAAAATATAAACAATCTTCTGTCGAGGTTTATAGACAACTAAGCACTGGTAAAGTGATAGATAATAATAAGGGTCATTTTTAAACTGAAGCAAATCATTTCTAAGAGGGTCATGGTGAAAGAGGAATAATATGCTCTGTCAGCTACCATTTTTCCTAAAGTCAGATGCAAAGACATAAATATGGAGGGACAAAAGATTATTGAATGGGAATTGCATCTTAGGAAGAAGCAATGACCTTGACAAAGATTTAGTGTTTGACCACGCTGCAGAACAATCTGACTATGAATTTCCAACAGCATTTAAAAATTCAAGGGCTAAAATTGAAGGTAGACAAATTCAAAAGGGAAGAAATATTTTAACAGTGATTAACCTTTTGAAAAACTTCCCTGGAGAAGCAGTGGAGGCACCTTCATAAAATTTTTTGATCTAAGATCATCTTTGTAAAATATGTACTTATTCATCCAAAAATTATTGGATTCACTGAAGATATTGCAAGGTGAAATTTTATAGTTGATAGGAGTTTCAAGTAGAAGTTGATTAAAACTCATTTTAGTCTTAAAATGGGTAGATACAAAAAAAAAGAAAGTATCCACATTATAGTCTGGACTTAAAATTTCTGTTGAATCTGCTTTTTCAATGAGAAACAATCTTTAGAGATTCCTCCTCTAAAAATATTTTTTCAATTTTACATGCTTTTGGAGAAGGGAAAGAGAAACACAAGCAGAGGTTACTTTAGGAATCATAATATTTTTCACATTAGCCTTCTAGGAAAACATCTTGTTTTCAGTACAGTGAAACTCTAAGTGATTGTGTTAAGGCTACACTAAGAAAACCACCAGAGCAAAGTAAAAAATCAGAGCAGAGTAAATGACATAAGAATGAGGATAATACGGCTAAGAGAACGATAATAACAAGAGCAGTAAGTAGGAACGTAGTAAGACACTCTGACTATTCAGCTTGTATTACAGGAAGCCTTACTGCTCAAATACATGACTTTTCAGAATGGAATTTGTAAATACAGGTTAATAAAGTAGATAGAGAAATTGTCTTCTGCCTATTGCATACAAAAGGATTAGACAAACAGCAACAACCTCCTTCTCCCACTTTTCTAATCTCTTTTCCTGTTTTTTTCCCTGTTCTTTTTTATTTTATTGTTTAGCTACAAAAATTCATCTTTTCTCCTTCTGTGTGACTTTTAGATTTACAGAGAAACTATTTTAGAAACCTGCTTTAATTAGGCATTGGTTAATTAATCTCTAAACTTCCTATGTAACTAATAACTCCTTACAAATCTCTATGAATAATACGCACACTCTTGTTATGTATATTTTATATTTTCTCTTCTTTTCCTTGCCACTTTTGATTCCATTAGCCAAACAAGACCAAGATATCCTCAGTTCGAAAACCCAAATTAATTTTTAAGAAAAACTTCAGAATACTGTGGGTAAAGCCTTGGTTACGCTGAAATCAGTATGCATTTGCTACTGATTTACTTGGTCCAGACTTTCAAACCAGAACTTCCAAAAGGATACTAGTCCTATCAATTTTCTACAAAACTCCTTGGTTTCAGCTGAGAAATCAGTCATGAATTACATTTATGTGATAAGAACATCACAGTTATAATATGTAAGGCAACTTCAGCTTTTGGTGTGTATCTATCTGCTTTCCTAATTCCCCAGCATTCTGTAAAGTAGGTTGTTTTATTTATTAATAAAGAGGAGAAAAAAAATGACAGAAAACATGACATTTTTAAGTCATATATAGCACGTGTTTCGTCAGGAGAATTGCACATGGAACGCTTGTATATAAGATAATGGGACTTACTCTTAATCAAATAATTACCGTGATGCATGAAGATTGCATGTAATACAAACGCAGTATGCTGAGAGTTCTGTATTACTAAAAAATCTCTACTACCTCAGAGGATGTGTTTATTCCTGTACTGTAAAAGCAAACCCTAGGTGCTGCATGTCAGTGTCAGAGTGACAGCTTTAAGAGATCATCTTTCTAAATAAGTAGAATATAAAAACATGCCAAGCACATATTGCACTAGAAATTTTCTTCTTTCAACTGAAATTTTGTATCTAGGCAAAATAATTTGCATGGCCAAAATAATAGTTAAAAAAAAAATAAAAATATGACAGCATGATTTACAACTTCCCTAGTGAGCAACAATACATAAGACAGGAATACACTAACTAAATAAATAACACGGAAAAAACCTTACCGCGGATTACAATTATAGTAGCCTGGGTTCTTAATTTTATGCAATGTTACTGTAGATGGAGGATGAGGTGAGAACACAAGGAAGCAAGAGAAAAATTCCCAAGGATGGGTGGCTAGAATTATTTAGCAGTTAAATTATTATATCCTGTCTATATGCAGTTACCTGCATGTCATACATAGATTTTTTACTTTATGATATATTGATAACAAAGTATAAATATTATATGTTCAGCAAGGGAGGCAAAGGAATTTCTTGTAGGATGATGTTAGGCAAAATCAGAGTAAATAGCAATATAATATAACAAAGAATACTCAGAAATTATGACTGAACGTATCATTAGTTTAAAACATATCACTATTTCCAATAAGATAAACCCACTAAATATGGAAGAGTGAAGAACTCTACAAAATCATAGTAAGAAGGAGAGAGGAGAATGAGTTATCAGGTACTATCTTGAGAGAAGGCTTGACAGAGAGAAGGGCTCAAGAAGTCTCAGTAGAGGTTTTCTCTGAAGCTCTAAACCTCAGGGAAGAGTGAATAGATGTGTAACAGTCCACATTTTTGTTGTTCGCATGCTTGCTTTGAGAGCCCAAGGTCCTTTGTTTTACACAAACTGCTATTTCCTTTAGGAGACTGCACTGTCAAGAGACCTGATCGCTGTTTCCCAGAGGGAAAAGAATCATAGCGCTGCAGCTGAGGCAGGCTATGGAGCTATGGCTGCAGGACTGAGCACCAGTATTACCCTGGCACCTGATACTCAAGAAACCAGTACAGAGACCTGAAAGAATACATCTTAGACACCCATCAGAGGTGGTGACTTAGAGCCTGAAATCAGGAGAGTATCATATCCCGGCTCCTAAAGAAATTAATTAAATACATACTTCCAAGACAGCTTACACATGTATGTCAAAATAATATGAGAAATGACACTTTAAGTTTCAGCAGTCTTCATTTAACATGTTGGTTTTCTGAGCAAACTATATAATCAAATGTTGTATTTTCCAAAGATCTCATCTTAAGGGTTTTTCCGTGTTCATTAGAGAGCTACAAATAGAAAGGTATATGCTAACGAGGACTATTTGGTAATTTGAAAAAGTAACTTGAGTATCATCCTTTGATTAAGGACAATAGATTCTTTAGATAATTGCCTATGTAAGGTACATCTGTATTTTGTAAGCATTATTGATGCTGTGCAGTTATTGCACTCCTTTTCTTTGATTTAGTGCTCATCATGAAAACAGCCAAGTCTATTTCGAGAGAGAGTATCTTGTGAACAATGATCAAAGTGTAAATTTATGCAAATTCAGTGTTTCACCTTAATTACCTTGATGGCGCTTGTCAGCAGCCTTTTCCATGCTTCCACTGATTAGCAAGCTATCACAAATAATTATTATTTCATCTGCAATTACAATGATGCTGTGCATTGGCTTATTGCCCAGCCGCTGTATTGCATCCCACCCCTCAGCCTGCTCTTCTGGAGATATGCCACAATGCACATCATGAATTAGCATCCCTGTTCTACTCAATCAATCACTGTAAACTCCTGAACTTTATGATCCCATAAGGCAGGTTCTCTCTAAACTTCTACAAGCAAGATTACTACATAAAATTGTTAAATATAGCCTGGAAAATTGCAAGGGCCAGACAGGGCTGTTTTCCCCTCGCTTTCTCTTCAAAAAACCCTTTCACTTCTCCCCTTTCTTCCTGTACTTCAGCAAATCAAGTGACACCACTGTTGACAACTGAAATCTGAACTTCAGAGGCCACCAAATTTCTTCCAGGCAGCCCAAGGCGTCATTGTAAAGTGGGCTTCACAACGTGGAAACAGGTTTAGTTCCACTGTGTTGGAGGCTTTGAGTAAAACCCAAAACCAGATGCAAGCAAAGAACAACCCAGGAAGTAAATAAGTACCTGCTAGTTCTTTTTCTCAGTTGAGTAATGGAGCAGGAAAACTAACACAACTGGGCTCTGCTCCCATTTCAAACAATTTATCTGTCATTATATCAGATAATCTTGCACATACTGAGAAGGGCATGAAGAATGTGGGGAAGTAAATGTCTGGCTGGTGTTCTTTATGAATGTTTATACATTATCTTAAACCACTAACTATGGCTAACAAGCAAAAAGAGAACAAATATAAAAGTAAAAAAAAGGCGAATAAGCAGCAACATATGGTCAAATATGTTATCCCTTAAAGCAGGAATATAAAATAAAAAATATTGGAAGAGAAGCTTGAAGTGATGTTTCAATACTCTAACTAGAAAACAGTGTTTATTTGCCCTCCAAGGTTAAAATAAAAACGCCTGAAACATAAATAAATGCTTTAGTTGCACAAACCTGTTCTATGAAAAGGAGGCTGAGGAGGATGCAGAGAGACTGGAGTTAATAGCAGCCATCAGCTCTAAAATCATAAATGACAACTAGGTGTAAAACAAACCAAATATTCCACAAACAGATGATACATTTTTAAGTAGCCTCTGAAACATGGCACAGGACCTCAAGAAATACCATAGAATTACTAACTTCATAATTATTAGATCAATGGAAAGAATTGTAATTAAATCTGCCATAAACTGAAGGGGAAACTTTCCAATTTAAACCAGAAACATCAGCCAGGTGTTAAAACACATTCCTTACTATCACATATTCTAAAACTACAAATCAATGTCCTAGAATAACAAACTCAGATCACAGAACAGAAGAGCCAGCATCAATTTAATCTAGATCTGCAAAGAAGACAAAGCTGGTAAAACCATGCAAATGCAGCTATTTAAAAAAATAAAACAGGGACAGGGTATTTCCAAGATACTTATAAAGAAAACAGCATTCTGGTTTGATTTGTCAGACCTGGAAAAGCAAATCTGCTGAAGATTCAAAATGTTACTTAATACTTTGTGAAAAACAGACATGAAAACCAATGTCTCGTTAAGGTATCAGATATATCTGATGAAAATTTCCCATTTGAAAATATGGAGATGAACAGGGGTTGCAAATCAACTGCCTTAGTATAATGTAAAGCAAAATAGTGTTACTGTCTTGCAATACCTGTGCTCAACAGAATCCAATGGATTCAAGAGAGCTACACAGTTGAAATTTAATCATCTACTGAAGGATAAGTTAAATAACTTTCTGTGACCCAATGACTGTATTTGCCAGATCTCTGCTGGGCATGATGGGAGCTTCTAGCTCATGTGCAGGCTTTTAGATTGGAACATAAGTTTCTAGTGTCAACCAAGAAGTCTGCGTAGTTTGGTAGATGCAGTGCAGGACCTATAAGAGTCCTTAAGGTAAAAGGACTTAAGGTAAAAGGTATAAAACCTTAAGGTTTTTATTTTAATATCTATAGGCCAAATGAGTTGCCCTATGTGATCATAAAAAAACCACCTGTTACTTAGGCTTAAGCAACTGATTCACATCCAGAGTTGAAAATATTTAGATATCAATGTCCTAAACTACTTGTTGAATCCCTTTCCAAGAGTCTATTGGATTAAGTCAAAACTAGTAAGGAATCAAATGTTATTAGGTGGATTTGCTGCTCCCACATTCCGATTTCATGAAAGCAAAGCAGAGTCTCAAATATTAACTAAATTATCAGTAGAAATAGGAAGTAAAAAACCCCATGTATACAGTAGCAGTGACTGTGTAACTAGAAAAGTCCAGAAAAGACTGGAACAGGAGGAATCATCATACTCCAATATCTAAAAATCCTTGTATGTGGCAGAGTGATTTTCCTTCAAATCATCAGCTTGTATGAAGCCACCAACCACTACGTGCTTATGCTCACAACAAAAGAGTATGATAGCAAAACAAATATTCTGTTAGGCAGCAAACTTCTGCCACATTATGAACTGAGAAAAGTAATAAATACAGATTATCATCCCAAATATGTTTTACTGCCTCATCGTTGTGAAGTCCTGTCCAATTATTATTTGAATGGCTTCTTCCTATATATTGCTCTTTAGAGTCATGCACAAAAGTACTTATGCGTATTTTTGGAATTGCAGAAGAAAAGAAAGAATTGGCAACCAATTTCTGTTCCTACCTCTGGGAAAAGTTAGCAGGATTTCCCTTTCAGTAATGGGTTGTGTAATCCTTACTAATATTAAAATTTTCCTGAATTAGTGAGATGAACTAGAATGTACCAGTTCCTATGATTTGTTTTACGTAGTGGAAAATGCAGCTATGCATGTTTGAAAAGCTTTACTAAAAGATCAGTAATTTAGTAATTAAACTTCATATCCTAAACCTGTAGAAGTTTGAAATTGAAAAGAACTATATAATCTAATTAAGCTAATTCTGAACTTTTCTCAATTGTACACTAACCAGGACTTTGATCAGCCTACCTTTAAGTGCATAAATGAGGCTACTTACTGGGTTGGAAAATATTCCACAACCTGCCAGAAGATAAGTAGCAAGTTTTTCCAGCCATTTGAAACCCACTTTTGTCATCTTACTTCTTCACTGCTATGTCCTATTGGCTGCCATGAAGTTAAACACAAGGGTGCTGAGTGTTACTGTAATGCAGTAGACGTGTTGTACACATTGTTGAATTTTTTTCATCTCCCTTGGCAAACTGAAATGTTTGTAGCTCAAGTGTTGCATGTGGATGATATTTACATGACATGGTATGAGATGCACACTGCTAAGCTGCTTTGCCCCACTAAATCTGATTTGTAAACTATTGCTACTGACTGGTATTCCTTGTGACCTGCAGTACCTTACCCATGGAAAATAATTTTTATTAACAAGACTATGTAGATTAATGCTTGATTCAGAGTGTACTGATATTATAACAGTTTATGCATAATAAATATGAGGGTTTGCTAATGGAAGAATGTGTTCTACTGGTGAAAGAATTCTTCTGACTAAATCTATTTAATATAAATCTATTCACTTAAATCTGCTTTTGACTATCATCTGCTCATTGACCAAGTGCAGAAACCCTATCATTAAATACCTAGGAGTTAATGTATCCTCTCTGTCATATGTTTATACTAACGGGATTTTATCTGTTGGTCACCTGCAGCTTGATGTTTTAATATATAAATAAATTTTGTATTCTGTGGGCTTCACCTTTACCTGAAAACTACCCTAGCTAAATAATATTTTGAATTTACTATTGCATTTGTCTTTGACCTACTATCTTTACTTTTCCTCAGCACCTTAAGATTTTTTCTTATTAATTACGTTCCTTCCGAAATTAACCCGATTATGATTCAACTCAACCCGCATCAAAGAGAAAAAAAAAACCATCCTACCATCTAACGCTGGTATAAATAAAGAATACCTGGAAACCTGAAGAAAAAGTGAAGTATCCTTCCAGCATGGCTGTAAAATTCTGTCCGCCTCTTGGTTGTTTTATCATGCAACTTCCATATTCCTTAGTCACAGGCATTAACATTTTTTTATTAACTCATCCCTCTACCTCATTGGCTAGTTTTAAAATCCATTATAAATAAAACCTTGCACTAATTTAGTTCATTAAGGAATTAATATACCGCTCAAATTCTGGCACAGCCTGCAAGGCACATGTATTCTACAACACTAGCTTGAAGCTGACTATGGCACGCTATCGTGGGCTGAAGCCCCATCCGCTCGCTACATGTCTACTTCCAAACTTGGATCAAGTGTGAAGTAAAGGAATAGGCTGCCCTGGAGAGATTTTAGACAGGGGAACATTCTAGATGGGCCAGAGGAAAGACTCATGCACAGCCCATGCCTCTGTTGGCAAAGCTTGCTGGAGCCAACCTTCTCTCCAAAACCAAGCTTGAGTTTGAGCCTCTGTACTAAAGGCACTGAATACAAAGGCTTGCTCAGCACGTTTTCATCATTCCTCTGTTGAAAGTGAGGTCTGCAGTTTTGGATGTTCTAGCAGCAGTTTCAGATCATCTCAAGAGTTTAAATTCTGCCCAGACAATCTGTAGATGACGTGGTCTGAGCAGATTCTCCATGTTCCCTCTGTAAGCTGTTTGACGAGAAAAACAGACAAAATCCATTCATACAGCTAGTGAAAAAAAAAACAACCCAGAAAAAAACCCAACCTAACCACTCAGAATCATAACACAGATATCCACAAATGGCCATCTGTCACAGCTACTGGCAGAAATATGAACAGCATTGAATCTGAGTTTCTGTTACACTTCATACTGCTGTACTACCACAAGCACACCTTCTAGCACAGGTTCCTAGGGGTGCTGGCCATATTCGTTAGGAAATCAAAATGTTTGAAGTCACCCTTAACAAAAGCCATGCACACAGTCAGCTGCTTTCTACTGAATCCTAACTTTCCTCTAGAATTATATCCATGAAATTGTATCAGAAAAATGTTCTCTTTATTATACTATACAACTTTACTATACTACTTTGCTATACTATATGACGTAGAGTCTCAAGACCATCTCTTTCTAGAGGGACTACAGAGCATAGACGGCATCTAGGGAAAAAAAAAAACAAAACCGTGGCAACAATTTACAAGATTTCTTGTAAAATCTTAGCAACCCAAAATTTAGGCTACAATAATCTGGCTGCATGATTCACAACAGTTTACCGGACCACGTTGCTGAAAGTGGTTTTGCCACAGATGACATGACTAAAATGCAGGGAATTTCTCCTTACAGGGAAATCTGAGCAAATATGATGGATGGAAAAGAACTGAATTAGAATGAATTGCATCCCAACAACAGGTACTGTGCTATGGAAACAGAAGGATAACAGATGAGTTCAGTCTGCAGAGAGATGTTGACTTTACTTTGGTCAGATTCCAGAAAGGTTCTGTATGTGCATATCTATTCCTTTTGATACACTTTTGCTGAGATGATCATCTCAGAAGCAAAAGAAGTAATTTTGTATAATAGTTTATTAATATGACTATAAATGTTTTTTTCTTGTCTTATAAAATGTTTCTAAGTGTGTACACTTGTGTTATGTAACAAAATGGAATCACAATCTCCATAAATATTACCACAATATGAATGTAAATGCCTTTGGGAGCATAAGGGTGGAGAAAATACATGTAGTCTACTTAGTCAACAATTATACTAACTTATACCTAGTGCATCTAGTACTAATTTTTTTTCTGTCCTTCAAAAATTCAGAATAAAAAGAACATTCATCTAATAATAACAATGTCACTCCCTATAGAATGTACCAGACCCAATTCTGAGCAGTTGTCCTTACCATTGAAAACTTTTTGCTGAGACTATTCAAATACAATAAACTCTAAGGCGTTGTTGGCATAGATTTTTCAATCGTCAAAGTCCCTGGACAATGTTTACGTTTCAATTTTAGAAACTGTATTGGAAGAAAAGTAATTCTTCCCCCTTCACTTGAATTAAGTCCTTTGAGAAACAAATGTCCTTTTACAACCAAAAGCCCCTGACTTGCTGAGGCTAGAAAATCTTATTCTGAAGAAAATTAAGAAACACTAGAGGTAAAAATCCTGGACTACGTGAGAATTTTGTCTTTCATTTTCATTCTATTCTTAAGTTACTTGGCTACTTGTTTTTTTAAAGCCTCAGACACTAGATAAGAATAAGCAGATTTTGCAGATAGTATGAAACAGTAGCTCTGAATAGCAGTGTATGCTGTGCCTCTTCTGGACTGCTTCATCTTCCACGTTCTTTGTACTGTAGAAAATAATACCTTCTGAGGCCAGATATCCCAGGGATGCACAGATGAGGCCAAATGACTGATTTATTTATTTAATTTTCTCATTTCTATACCCACCTGTCATCCCGACAGCTAAATGCTCTGATTATGGAAAATTACACCACAAAACAATAACACAGCAAAAATAGTTAATCAAATGCCAAACAAAACAAAGTCTTCCCTCCTATCCTGAAATCATATAAATTAATCATTGATTAGAGCCATAACAAAACATAAACTATTGTACTCTTTTGCCACCTGCTTGTCAGTTAATAACCCAACCCTTAATAATTTTAAATTTTCAAGTTCCTCTTCCTAGACATGATGTGCAGTAGATAATAAAAAGTAACACAGACAGAACCATTATCTCATGTAAGACTAATTTATTGAAGATGCTTTTTATTAGGTTTTCTTCCTTCCCTTTCATTTTTATTCAGACTTCCTTAGAGAATGAGGTTTCTATGATCAGGAGAGGTCAGCATTTCAGAGGAAGCAGGAGGAAGTTGATGCCTCTTTGGGTAGGCCATCTGTTGAACCTGTTAGTATCAAAATAAACTCACTGAAAGCTTCACATTGGGAATTAAAATGAGAATCATCTAGTCAAATAGGCAGCCACACTGAGGAAAAACATCTCTGCCTGCTCAGAAGGAAACATCACAGTGGAAACTCTCATGTTGCTGAACAGCTCAGTGAGCCCATATGGAGAGAAAATCTTACATATGTCCCAACCATAGGAAAACTTTAAATGAACTTCACGACCCAAATAAAAAAATCTACAGGAATTTGAATTTAATTCTTTCCAATGTTCATGAAAAGATTTGCACATTAGTGTTCTGATATTTCACAGGCTCAGGGAACGGTGCAGGACCTCTGGAGCTCAGACAGTCCAATCTCTTACCATAGGACAAAAGCTGCTCTCTGGGTATCATCTACAGAGGAAGCTGGGTTGTGATACACTGGACTTTGTAGAAAGTAAAGACATTTTGAGAAGTGTCATGGAGAAAGAAGGGGTCTGTTTTTGTACATCTGAACTTTGTTCCTTGTATGACAAGCAGGAACAAAGGAGTTCTGGTTTAGTATGCTGCAATTTTTAAGTGACCATTCCTATGGGAGTCTTGAAAGTCTCTTCAGCAAGCGTATTTGTGTGGCTATTAATTATACTGTGTTGAACATAAATTCATGGCATGCTAACTATTATAACCATCATTAAAACACCATTACAGTGTAAGGCATCTGTAGTGGAGTTTTGTCAATAGAACAAGCAATAAAAAGTCTGTGTCACGCAGTTTAGCAATTGTGAGGTGATAATGAACAGCATGTTATAAGCTACTAACTTCAGAGTCTGTAGCAGAAACTACTTTAACTCCAGTAAGAAATTAGTGCATAAAGATGAACAAATAAGGTACATGTTAAATTTACCTGTACTAGCTTTTAAAGTAGAGGAACTGTTTAAAGTTCAATGTAAATGTAGAAAATTTCCAACATCATGTTCGTAATTACCATTGAAATGATCTTTTATACTATGATATCACTACTATGTTTTCACCATCTGAATCCACTAACATGCCTGAAAATGTATAACTTCAGTCTGTAGTGGTCAGACATATTTTCTGTTTTTCTGTTTTCTGTTATCCTTTTTCTGTTTCTTCCATGGATTTAGCATTAGTATTTAGCGTTCAGACTTTTTATCTTTGGAGGTTACCGTGTAATCTTGAAGAGATTTTGTGGATAAATGAACTGAAATACAATGAAGTGAGTCTAGTTAAACACAAAGATTCCAGACTCTAAGTACTACATTAAGAATCAGCAGACAACAAAGATCTTACGGCCTAAATCTGTCAAATGAACTGAGATGTTTTATTTTTTTCTCACTAATTTAGATTCTGTGAATAGAAAACATCCCCACATGACCCTCATTTATTCAATATAGTTGCACAAGTGAGAGTAAGAGAATTTAAAGATATTGGGGTTCAATAGCTGGTCTATAACTTGAATTGAACTAGGATCCTGGAATAATATTTTTGTGTTTGTGGCAAATAGACATTTTGTTTTGTTTTCCTTTGTAACCAGCTAAGAGCCAGGTCTTCAAAATAGACTTAGTTAGCATATCACCAGTGTAGTCTCTTTTATTTTGTGTTTTTCTTTCTGAACTACATTGATTCTTCAGGTATTGCTGCTATCTATAGGTAGGACCTATCTGTACAAATATGCCATTATGCAGGGCCAGAAAGGAAAGGGCATATTGCAAGCTCAGAGATTGCTAATATATGCGAAATCTTTATTCACACAACAACATACTGCTCTCAGGAATGTAATCTAGTGTCATCTTTGAAGTTTAAATGTTTTCAATAGCACTTCTGCTCTTTCTCCCCTCTATTTCTATCCTAGATGCTCTTGAAATACTCAGGCAGGAAGGGGAACAAAACTTGAAGTATTTTACAGTAGTTGGAATTATGCTCTCTAAGGCTATTGCAAAATGTAATGTTTTCTAAATGTTAATTACCTTAAAAACTCTATATTTTTTTGTCCTTAAACCAAGCCAAAAAAGGCTTGAAAAACACAGTCACTCAATTTACTGTGGATATTTAAAGGGAAGAGGGAGTAAGTTATCAATTATAGATTTTTCACTTGCTAATTGGATAATCTTAAACACAGTGACTTATATTATATGGGCAGAGATCCACGGTGTGTTATTCAACAGTTGAAACTAGATGGCTTAAAAAGATTTCTATGCAGCCATAGCTACTTATAGAACTGAAATTACCAGTCCAAATCCTATTGCTTAAATATAGCATGGAGAGACTTGACTTGGTGAGTCACCGTGAACAGGGTAGAGCTGCAGGTCTAAGGCACCTCGGAAAGGGAACCTGGCACACAGGCAGATGAAATGGAATAGAAAACAAGTGATTAAGTGTGCAAGTGCTAGTTAGGGCTCTCACCTGTTCAAAACCTCCTGAACAATCCATTATATATTTTATCATTTCACAGGAAAATAGTGATTTAGTGAAGAGTGTATAGATGTGATTTCTGTTGCACATCAAAACATCTTTTCTGTTGCACAGTAAAATGAAAACCAGGACTGTCATGGTTTCCTACTTACAAACAAAATGTCCAGTTGCTGTTATGAAACAGAAAGAATAACATTGGGTATTTTTCATCTTGCTGTCCTCAGGGTAGCAGATATGAAAGGGTCACATTGAAATCACATTCTAATAAAAAGTTGATAAAATAGTCAATGAAGGCCAGAGCACTGTTCCAACCCAATGGTTTTGCTGAGCACATAACACCCTAGCATCTACAAGAAGTTTTAAAATCTTCACAGAGTTCAGAATAGTTCTTTTGATTATTTATATAAATGATACCTTACCACAGTTTGATAGAGCAACTGCTTCACACATCTTGTGCCAGGGAGCTCCTCCCTTCCTGTGGTAAACAAAAACCCTACCATGAAAGAGCAAAAACCAAAGTCGGTTTGTTCTCTGGAAAGAGAATAGAAGAGCCTGAAGACAATCTGCTTCATGGTCAGGTACTCAGATGATTCTAGGAAATGTATCACTGTAAGGAAAGGCAGACTTCTTCCAAAAAATAATCCCTGCGGGCTTTTTTAGTCTGATATGGAAGAAACATCCAACTCCAACCTCACATCTGGAGACTGGATAAGGAACTGGAAACAGACTAAAAGTGGGATAGTATTTAACCATGGTTGATTCTTATTTAGCATTTCAATAAAGGACAAGAATAGAAGTTATAAGTTGGGAAAAAAGTCCTTTCACCTGCTGCCTCGTTTAAGAAGCAATGACACATTATGAGTGTTACTCTACTCCACATTCGAGGTTGCATCACATAGACCTAGACTATTTCTTTGCAATCTTTACATCTGGAAATATTTTTGTATTTAAAATCAGAGATTGCATGACTGCCTCAGAGGTAATGGTTGGATTTCTAAAAGTAGACATTAGCTTTCCACTACTAAGCTCAAACTACTAAATAAGAGATATTATTTTCAGAAGGCTGTTTAATGCTTCATGTTGAGATGGATTTATTTCAATCTGGTTTCTAGTGTCTCAATTTTCCACAAGAGAAAATGAATAAAAATAATTAAAAAAAATACTGTTTACCTTTGTTAACAACCTGGTTGTCTTTCTCAGTATAAAGGGCAAAATCATCCAGAATGTGACTGAAGAACAATTTACTTTCATCACCAGGGCAAATCACGACAGTAGGTCAGATGTAAGAATTTTATTTCCTCTTATTACTTATCAGATTTTATAAAGAAAAATTTCCACGTGTTCCAATCTGCTGCTTTCACAAAGAGTGAAATTTACTTTAAAAACATACAGTAAAAAGAAGGATATATGAGCAATTTAGGTCTCTATAAAACAGGCACAGTAAGAGGTCTCAGAAAATTACCAAGAACAGTGGCAATGTTAATTTAGCTGAGCCACAGAACCGCACAAGTTATTTTTAGCTGTTAGCTCCTAGTTTAACTTAAAGTTGATGCTTAAAGAATTCTTCAATGAGATAATCAAGCAGTTTCATGTATTTGTTAACAAGGAAATATACACTGCTGTAGTAAAACCTTAAATAACAAAGCTATATATTATTTTGTTATGTCAAACATGCAAGAGAGGCAGAGAAGTGGAAAATGTTTTCACATAAATCTTATGGGAAAGTTAATTAACTGCCAGGAGTTTAAATCATTTATTGACTTCTGTAAGAACATCCTAAAAAATCTTCTGTTACAAAGCCCAAAGTAGAGTATCACAGTATCACAGTATCATAAGGTTGGAAAAGACCTTTGAGATCATCGAGTCCAACCTATGACCCAACACCTACACCTACTCCTACTTCTCAACTACACCATGGCACGAAGTGCCTCATCCAATCTCTCCTTAAACACCTCCAGGGACGGTGACTTCACCACCTCCCCAGGCATTGCATTCCAATGGCCAATCACCCTCTCAGTAAAGAACTTCTTCCTAATGTCAAGCCTAAACCTCCCCTGGTGAAGCTTGAGACTGTACCACTTGCAGCTTGAGAGTGCCACATACGAAGAAAATGGACCTTCATTTACACATATTATATGCACATACACACGTATACAAACGCATATTTGTGCACACTGCGAGTATACTAAAAGTCTTCCTTAATTTCCTAGACATTGACTTTGTCCTGTCTTGTCAGGACTTCAGCCTACGCATAAGTGCTCAGTGTTGATTCAGTACAAACGTGTTGCAGTGAATCAGCATTTTTCAGTCTCTACAGGGACAAGTGAGAGACGTGTTGCTCGTTGTCCTGAATAACAGCTTACAAGTTTCATTAATCACTGATTTCTTTTCATTGGACCTACAAAACCTTGATATAGGGTTGGTATATACATGGAATACGTGATATCTGGAGGAAAGTTCTGTGTGTATTTAATTTTTACCAGTCCATGGACATGCCTTGCAACTGTTAATGTTTACTATTACTATTCATGCAATTCAAATTTTCCTCTCCCAGATTAGTATTAATGAGAGGTCACTGAAATATATTCTAATAGATATATCAGTGCACAGGCAGTTTTCTTGTAAAGAGGTGCCCAATTTTTTTAAAGTTAATTTAAAAGAAAAGAGTGATAGAAGGCTATTTTTAAGGTCTTCTCAGACTAACCATGCACAAACACCCAAATAGTACAAACTGAATGGAGATGACAGGCTCTAAACCTCTTTTTTTTTCACAGCATTCTGCAGCAGGCTGAATCTATAAAGCTGAGAAAGCTATGAAGCAAAAGGGATGATCCAAATCAAGCCATGTTGAAAAAAAAATACTACTTCCCATATTCTGGTAGGATAATATATTCCTGGGGCTCCCCAAATTCGTAAAAGAATAATGATAAGTAATGTTCTCATAAAACCAGCTTAGATTCATGAAAAAGTAAGAAATACTGACAACACTTTTGGTAGGTGTTTTTTCCTCATTTACTCTTTAAAAAATGCTACTAAATGTAATGAAAAAATGGATGCAGTTAAATAGATGGTAAATTAGAAGCAGAATACTAAGTGTTAGCAATGTCATTATATCTTCCCTGATCTTCCACCAGTGGACAAAAATAAAAACTTACAGAATTATATCAAAGGAATTTTCATCTCAGTCTGAAGAGCAGCACCCTGAGTAACGCCAGACTTCAGCTAAAACTGATTAGAAGAACTTATACGGATCTAGAGGGGAAAATCTGAAAATATGTATATTACAGCAGCAAAGATCTTTGACACTCATTTTGTTAATTTGCCTGAGTGACAAAGTAGAGCCTCTGTCTTAGCAGATCTTTGCAATGCTTTTTTTTCTTAAAGCAGCATTTCATATCCCTTTATTAACGTCTTTTTATCTGCTGAATAAAATGGTCAGCCCAACATAAATTTCTCAGAAGGACTTTTTTTTTTCCCTTTTTCCCCTGATATATATGGAAAAGTAGTAAAGGTCTTGAGGTCTGCTGGCAGATGATAAAATCTGTATTTCATTTGCTGGGTAGGATATAATTTGTAAGAGATGCCAGTTCTTGAGGCTGACAGCCAGAAGTATATAAAGTGAATGGAAATGTTTCTAATCTTAGAGGGATTTTTTTGAGGGAAAAAGAGTTGGTAAAAGTGGAGTTTTACCCTGTGGTGTAATATGACAACCAATAGCTAATCACTGGCTGTAATACAGACTCTGACTTACAGAAGTTTCTGAATGGCGTATTTTCAAATGACGACACTTTGAGGTATGAATTTGTGTCTAGCTGCCAAAGAAAAATCGCCATTTTTTAAAAAAAACCAGTTTTCTTCTATTAATTGTATTCAAGAGTTTGATTTTAGATTCAGAATCTAATGAGATTTGAGTACATGACAAAGGGAATAGCTATTCTGCATGTGGGAATAAAGTAACTATTTGTTCAAATATAACTGTACATGTATAGGTTTAGTTTCCTCTTTTCTTGTGATCTAATATTTTCAATTTTCTCAAAAATATACTGTAATTATTACTTTTTAAAAAAAACCAAACCCAACATACTATGGTAGAAATTCAGCTATGGGAATAAAGAGGAATTTCTGGAGTTTATGATGTTTATTTTATTTTCAGGAAAACAATCTAAGCCATAAAAATGTTTTCTTATGCTGAGTACATTAAATATTGGATGTGGAAAGTGTCTGGCACTTGAGAAGGCAAAAGTACCTAATAATAGAAGGAGAGAATGGAAGCTGTCTGCCAAAAGAAGGTGGAATAGCTGGCAGCTGTGATGGATGACCTAGTAACAAAGATGAAGAAGTCTTAGCAGGAGTGCACAGATAGAGAATAAAACACAGGGTAAAAGGAGATGAGACAAAAGGAAGAAAATGGATCTGAAGTGGTGAAAAAGCATTGTTCAAAGGAGCAGGTGAAAAACGCATCACCTGGCTTGCCACAAATCAAAGGAAAGGAGACCAAAGTTGTGTTAGGAAATTACCAAGATTATTTTAATATTTTTGTCTGGGGAAAAAAAAAAAAATGAAGACAGTAGTTAGGGATTTTAAATTAACAACTGAAGAAAATCCATTAATGAGAAATAAAATTAGTCTAGTTCACAAATCATAGACTGTGTCTGACAGGCATACTGTTCTTTTCAGAGTCTTAAAAGGGCAGAAGATGTGCGCCAATTATATTTAATTTATCAATATACTTCATTAAACTCTTCTATATGACTGCACAAAAAAATTGATTCTATCATTGTCATAGAAGCAAAAAGAAATAAAACCCAGTAAATTGTGATTAATAATAATTTGTACTTCCTAGGAGAGTCTGGATTAAAGCATTACTTTTAAGAAATTATTTTCATACATGAGATTTTTTTCATAGCTTTTTAAATAATATAGTGGATGGATTAACTGGGAATACCTTCAGCTTTTATGAGAATAAATAGCTAATGGAATTTAAAAAAAAATATTAATCCGTGCAATATAATGATGTTTAACAATATTCAATATAACAAAAAGAAGTGGTAAAGTTGTACTAGATGTGTATTTTGCCTCAGGCTGCTTCCTCCCAGGAGGTAGCTTCCATATACAGTTCTGAGTGAAAGGAGCCAAGGAACTTCTTCCTCTGTCCTCCCACCACTTCCCCACTGTCTGATGCGTCGCACACATTCGTATCACGCTGTCCTGCCTTGGCCATATGCCTGCTTGCCCCTGTGTTTGAGGATGGAGTTCAACACTGCAATGACTTTATATGCATCGCTATCATTATCACTCACTTTCGCCCATAGATTCGTTTGACATCAATTTGTTTTCTCTTCCTTTCCATTACTTTTGGCAGCCTAAAATGTATGTTCTTCATAAGGATACTAAAAAAAGCGTATAAAAGTCTATTGAGTGATTAGAAGCATTCCCTCACATTAGTATCCAAAATATTCACAAAAAATAGTCTTCCTACCTTGAGAAGGAGAATCAAATTATTTTCTCCATTTTCTAGAGGAACTTAAAGGTAGTGACTTGACCAAGACCACGTATGTCTTTCTACCAAGTCTGAAAGAGTACAATAAAAAGCTGAATTTGGAACATACAACATTACTCTTAATAAGATCCAATTTTGATTATATATATTGATTTCATACATAGATTAAAGTCATAAGCCTCAGTGAAACTGAAAGAGAAAAAAACACTAGATTTTTTTGTTATGGGAAGATATCATCAGGAAATTGTAATGGCCTGTAAGAAAATTCATCTATTATATATCTGATTTTAATATTCACTAGAGTGATGGATTTTAGTGTATTGGCTCACCTTTAGGAATTATCCCAGTACTGCTCATCGAAGAGCAGAAATGAAAAACCTGAAGTGGAATGGTTGTTTCCAACGGTAACTGTGTTCCTGCATTTCATCAGATGACTGAATGAATTCCTTCTTGTGCATACTGATTATTTTATTTTGACCAGCCTTCTTCCATTTCAAAATCTCCATAAAAACATTTTTGTAAAGGAAAACCACACAGCTTCATCCACCTCAGGATCATTTTACAGGTAGTCCAAAAACAATAAGGAGAGAAACTTCGGGAGACCAACCTCATTTGAAAACAGAATCATTTTCAATAGGGATCAGATTTGATGTGATGATTGCGAAGATAGGAACTGTCCTCAAACCCTTCATTGCTCATTTTCTTTACTCATTCCTTTTCTTTTTTTTTTTTGAAACACAACAAACCTTTTCCAGAAACCACGGAGATTAAACAACCTCTCTTCTTGTGCTATAGGCATCACTGTAGGTATTACTAGTCTATAGACCAGTGTCCCATTCATTCACTGGCACTCTTATCAGCTGTCTTTGTTAAGGAGTAGCTGAATCCAGCACTGTTCAGGACCCCATGGTTTCCTGCTTCATGGCCCGTGAGAGCTGGATCTGTGTACTCACAGACTCTTGCCCATGCCAGGCTCTTCCACTTCCCTTTTCACATCCAGCTAGCATCGATGCTGAAGATTAACTTCAAGAGGTAGATACCCACAACTCACACAATATACAGAGGACACTAACACAGCCAACCACACAGACCAACACAGGTGTCTTTACTGGTTCTGCATGAAAACCACAGCACTCCCAAAACCACAGACAGCCCAGTCTTCTACTCCTCTCTGGCTGAGGCTCCCACTCTGTGATTGCAGCACCCACAGACTCACAGAGCTCTTTAGAATGACCTCCGTGTCTGGGTCCTGGCCCCTTCCTCCAGTCATTGGATCTCATTTTGATCATTCTATATGTGGGCTTCAGTTGTTAGTCCAGCTTTAAGTTGACCTGGGAGTTACACAAAACCCCATGCACAAAGGACTGGGTTTCACGAGGAGAACAAACAGTCCGGTACCTCCTGTTGGCCTCCAAATCTGCACACTGCTGTTATACCCTTTGAACACCAGGGCTGTAAGTTGGGCTTCCTCAATGACTTAGGTAGCCCAAGCATAATCAAGTGCAAACCTTGTTCTGAGATTCCTGCATCTTATCTCTGAAATGAAAATGGGCTTTTCCCCTGGCCAATAATTACAAAGAATCTCTCAGAATCAAAGGAAAAAGTTCAAGATTGTGTTTGTGTGTGTTCTACTGTGAACTGCATGCAACTTGTCACAAGGAAGCAAGAAAGGAATGACAGCATTTCTAGCTGAATTATCTTATGCGTAAATTTGTCTCCATCTCTTTTCAGAGTCAGATACCTTTATCTAAGTATAATCTGGGCTGAGATCATGTAATGAGACCTACAGTAAGAACTGTTTCTCTCTGCGATCACACAAGCTCAGAGAAAAAATTATTTAGCTCCTTTAAATGTAAGATTTTTTTCCTTGGGATACTTGTCATGGTTTGCCAAGACCTCATTGTCTTCCTTCTTACTCCCTGCTGTCCTCACATTTCATATCAGACTGCTTTTCATCCCCTTCTCTGCACTGTATTTTTGCCTGGTAAGATCACACTCTGAGATGGTGCTTATTGTTTGGACAAGAGTGCGAAAGCTTTTGGCAAACAAGATTAGTGGGGTGTTGTGGGAGACAAGTATATGCTTGAATGTACTGTATTATTTAGACGTCTCATTTTTAGATATGTCCTGTCTCATCAGTCCTGCAACAGAAGATTGTATAGACGTATTAGCTTTTGAAAAACAAAAAGTGTCAAAAAAGACTTATGAATTATCTTGCCATGTGCATTGTATATAAAAAATACAATACTTGTGGGCAAATTGTTATCAACTAATAGTATACTGAAGCTGTATCATTTTGACCCATGAATAACAGAAATAAAAGCATAAATGAACAATTAAAAGACATGCGTTGTAATGACTGTATGAAAACAGCATTTTAAAAATATAGGATCAAAAATATTTTTCTCTGTTGTTTTTTTTCTTCAGGGACTTAAATAAGTTGGTTAAGTTAGACCCCAATGTCTCCAAACTGCCTAAATAAGAGAGATTACAGAAACCTGCAAATAGTAATTCGTATCTCCTAAATTCTGTGCCTAAAACCAGGTATCAATTAGCTCACACTTGAGTTTTCCAAGCTGCCTTTTTACAGCGACAGAAGAATGTTGTTTACTCATTAGAATTACGTAAAAGTAGAGATTTGAGTCACCCCGTTAAAATTTGTCAAGATATTACAGTGTGTTAAAATACAACAGAATTGAGGTTTCCATTACATGATCTCCCTTTACATGGTCACATACAATTTTTCCCCTTCCTTTTCCTTTTCCTTAGTTGGATTTACAGAGTGGATGTCTTATCTTAAAAATTCAGCATTATGTAGCGAAGAAAGCTGTTGATTGCAGGATACTTGTTGCTGAATTTAGAAAGAGCTTACTGAGTGACTAATGTGATTGCAAGCAGAGAGAAGAAGGTCTCATTAGTAAAAGCAAACGAATGATTCTATGGAAAATTCCTATGTTAAATCAGTTAATCTGTCTCTTCACAGATGGTCACTATTTTGCCTTTCTTATTTTCTGAATGCTCAGCTTGATGACTTGGTATCTAATTGATGGACATGCCACTTAGTTACAGTAACGAACAGCAATGAGTGGCAGCTAAGTTTTGGACATAAAAAGTGTCATTCAGTGCTAAGTGTTCTGCAAATAACAGGTATTAGAAATGTTAGATTAGGGACATTTTTCACACTTATCTTACCTGTTCTTGTCTTCCACTGGCAAAATGGAACCCTTTTCTTGCTGGAAAAGTTTGAATAATACATTCAAAAAGGTCGTAATTCTCAGAGCTAGCAGTGATATTTGGGGAAGGCAAATCCAGAATCAAATTTTTATTAAGGTGTCATTGAATAAGGAATGGACACATATATGTTTAATATAGAAGGTGGAAAATAAAGACATGCTGCTCTAAATATAGCACATGAACATATTATTACAACTTTTTCATAGTACACACGCACCCTTTTATAGGCATTATCTAGCTTTGATTTTCTTAGCTGAGTGGTTTTAAGTGACTGAATCTAAGAATGTGGGGCTGTTTTCAATATGCAATGTTTTTTGTAGTTCTGAAAGGCAATTTTCTAAAATTTTCTTTACATAAAATGCTATACAATTAATTTTTATAAAAAGCTGCTTAGACTCCTACATATTTAGTGTGAGAATCCCACATTTCCTAGTGGTTTGTGTGTAATGAATGTTTCACGAAGAGTAAAATTCATTCTTAAGAGTCTAAACATGAATTTTGCATCCTAAATTCAAGATCCTGTTCTAGTGGATCTTGACCATTTTGCACAAAGATGCAAACCACAAAATGCAGGCATACATAGAGACATACTAAAACTGTACAAAACCATTTAGCTTTTAAGAATGCAGTTGAATGATGCTTACACGAAGCATTCCCACATACGCTTTCCAAACACCACATGCATGTTTGCATCTCAATTTTCCAATACATTTCTTCAAATATTTGAGCTCCAATTATATCATGAGTTCAAGCACACAAGTTTTTTCCTCAGAAGTGATTTTTTTTTTTCCCTGAATTGGACAGATAGAGTAAGGTAAAAGAGTCCCTAATTTTCCTTACTCTCAATTTCTGGCAAGGCAGTTCAAAGTAGACAATGGTCTATTTCCACTCTTCACAGACTTCATCTGTTCTTCAATAGACAGATGTGATAATACAAAATATACAGTTAACTGTAATTTTGTATCTATGTCCTTGCCTGTCTCTGTATACGTTCTTGTAACAACACAAATATTATGTGTATATTTGACATGAATATTTGTAAATATATTTTCAGAGAAACGCAGTTTTTCATTCTGTATGGTAAAAATATTAAAAACATTTAATTGGGTTAAGCTGTTGGCTTTACTTCCTCGTACTAATACAGTATTAGGTTCATTAGTCTTGATGACCTAGATTTCTCTCTCCATACTCAGATTTGGACATCACTCAAAACCTCTGTGAGAAATAGAGGATAAAGATAAGGATTTGGCTGGATGGTCACATCCAAAGAGTTTCAATCGATGGCTCAGTATCCAAATGGAGATAAGTAAGAAGTGGTGTCCCTCAGGGAGTTGTACTGGGACTGATATTGTTCAATATTTTATTAATGACATAGAGACTGGGCTTGAGTGCAGTCTGAAGTTCAACAAGATCAAGTGCAAGGACCTACACCTGGGTTAGGACAATCCTTGGTATGAATACAGGCTGGGGGATAAATTGATTGAGAGCAGTCTTACACAGAAGGCCTTGGCAGTACTTGGAGTAGTGCATCCAGCTTTGGGATCCCCAGCACAACACATTGCGCCTGTTAGAGCAAATCCAGAGGAGGGTCGCAAAAATGATCAGAAGGATGGAACACCTCTCCTCTGAAGAACGTTGAAGAGGGTGGGGGTTGTTCAGCCTGGAGAAAAGAAGACTTTGGGGAGAATTTATTGCAGGTGTCCAGCATCTAAAAAGGTCTTATAAGGAATGTGGAGAGAGACTTTTTGTTGAGGCAGGTAGAGATGGGACAATGGGTGGTGGTTTTAAACTGAAAGACTGTATGTTTGGATCAGACATCAAGAAAAGTTTTTTTACAATGAGGGTGGTGAGATAATGGAACAGGTTGTCCATAGAACTTGTGGTTTCTCCCTCTCTGGAAGTGTTAAAGGCCAGGTTGGACGGGGCCTTTGAACAATCTGGTGAAATATGTCCCTGCCTGTGTCAGGGGAGTTGGATCAGATGAGCTTTAAAGGTCCCTTCTATGATTCTATGATTCTGAATTTATTAAATAAACTTAGTATGATACTTTAAATAGTAGGACATCTAGGACATCAGAAAGGACACTGAGTTTAAGAGTGGTGCTAATTATTTGGATGTTGAAACATACAGTAGCAATTATACTGTGAAACATCTTAATAAAACATATAAAAAAATGTTTCGTAAGATGGATCCTGCCAAAAAAAAAGGATAAAAAGAGGGAGAGTGACATTACACCATAGCTATTGCTACTGTATATTCACAAAACCTTCCTAATAAGTGTTTTTATGTCTCTCAGGTTTGCTTTCACATAACAGGTTTATAATTATGAGAATTATCCTCTCTAGTGTGGTTCCCCATTAGGCATTTTAGATCTTAAAAATTATGCATATGTCTGTTTTCACTTGAGGGCTGTCATCTTCACATATCTGTCATGGATCTGGTCAGCAGGAGTTATCTACACCCATTAAACTGTCTTCATTCTGGGTATGCTGCCAACAAATATCATTAACTAAACAATGTATTTAATCTCATAAACATTTGCTATGCTCACAATTTGCTAACGTTAACTTGCTAGAGATGGTAAAATTGCTATAATTTCTACTGGGTTGTGTAAATCCTATCTTATTATCCCTAATTCTGAAAGACTGTACAAATGAACGATAAAAGCAGGAGACTATGAACCAGAACCTTTGAATTTCCCTTGACAGATAAATGCCCTAATTGTTGGTCTGGTCATTCTTGCATGTGGTCTTGATCTCTGACACATACAATGTTTTGTGCTCTTTTACAGAGTGGAATGGCTTCAAAGGAAGGATGTAGAATTAACAGCATCTCTTCACTCTGAGTTGAGTCCAGCTTGTGATTTTTGGTACTGTCCAGTGAAGGGAAAGCTAAGATCTGGGCAAAGGAGGGAAGTGTACGTGTTTTCCCTGGTTTCAAATCTAGTGCTTTAGCCATAGAGATCATTAATAATAAGATGTAGGAGATGCCTAGGATTCACCCAACTCCTTTTTTGAATGAAAGTTTTTGGGAATTCCAGACATAAACCCTGAGTGTAAAGGATCTTTTCTGAGGCTCAATAAAGCACTAAGATCCAAGGAGGGGCATTTATGCCGCCGTATTTTCAGTTAGGTACCTGAACAGATTCTATTCTATTCTATTCTATTCTATTCTATTCTATTCTATTCTATTCTATTCTATTCTATTCTATTCTATTCTAACTTTTGTAAGAGCAACAGGAGATGCCTAGGCCTCAAAGTTAGGGAGTGGACCTAAGTTAGACGTTATTAAGCAGTAACAGGTTTTTATTCCTTTTTAACTTGGGATTGGATCTGTCTTCACTGGGAGGCATTCATTTAAATGTTTTTATATGAGTTTGCTGGGTTTGTGTTTCAGTTATGATTTACAGATGAGATTTTCAGAGTTGTAAGATTTGGTTTGATGACCAGTCAAAAGCTAAGGGTCAAGGCTGCTTCAGAAAAAACCTCATCTTACCTCAACACAGTTTACTCTGTGGAAATCTTGGTCATTTTCCTGTCAAGAGGATGTTTGCTATTAATTTCAGTGAAGCCAGTATTTCCATCCAGACAATTTTTCCTTCAGGATAATCTGCCATGACAATTGAACAGAGGATACCTTTGGTGTATTCTCCCAACTATATTTTGCATTTTTATTTTGCAATAAGCGTAATTCTGGCTGATATTTTAAAGAAGAACACCATGAGGCTTTGAAGCTGCAGAAATCTTTTCTGTTTTAATACACCTAATAAATGCAGACTTTATCTTATGAAGGTAAAACGTCTATAGAGAGACACAATTCAGAAAGTGTATGCGCATAGAAGAAGCTATTGAGACTTAGAAAAATTGAGGAAGTGTATAGTAGAGATATTTATTTAAAATTATGTTTATCATGTTTTAAGTAGATGGTCATACAGCCTTCCAAATCTAGGATTAAAATAAAACATAATTTACTTGCATAATTGACAGCAAGAGATGTAAGTAACTCTAAATATTAGTTCTTATTTTAGCTTGTTTTTAATGCAGCCCAAATTTATAATTTAACATAAAATTTGCATGATTGTTCAGTGAGTTTTTCCAATGAAAAGTTATTTCTCAATAAAAAGTACCTGATATGTAAATCTGAGCACATTTATAATCACATAAAATTTTATTAGCCAAACTATCTCTGTTCTAGTCTCAAGAAATTTGCTGGTTTCCTAGACTGTCAAATTTTATTTAACTAAACAGTACTTTGACCAGTTGAAGAAATTCATTCTGTCAGTTAAGAATTTCTCTGTAGGTGTTCCTAACTCTATCATGGTTTAATGGAGCTTTGCAATGGCTGGCTCATGTAATGACTAAAACAAAAGAAAATGAATTGACTTTTAAGTAAGAACCATCCTCAAGGGAATGTTTGTTCTAGTTTAGTTGCATCCAGATCCCTATAAAAGGCTGCGTTCAGCAGGACAAATTTATATTTGAAAGCTTAATTATAAACAAATTTTGACTTTCACATGCCTTTCAATCCCACTCTCTAATTCCAACGACAAACAGCGATACTTTTTTAACACGCACACTTCGAAAACTAATCCACATCATGCTTGTACTGTGCAGATAACTATGAAACGTGCACATCTAAGTAAATTTTACTGGAGTTATTCTAGAGCTGTATGTGGAGCTTCTTTCTACTTGGAATAATATGGACAAAACCCCTTAGACAGGAATAGCTTTGTTCTAATGTGAGTTTCTTCCTTTTGAGTATGGACATGTCAGATGCCTCAATTTGAGGGCATTTCACTAGAATAAATCAAACTTTTGCCCTATGTGCATATGGGTGTTTTGGTGTTAGACAATTTTGACCTTTCCTTTACAACTGATCTTCTCAGCTGTAGTCTTAGATTTTTTGACCTTTTAACTTAATTAATAGTATATGAAATAAAATTTCTTATGTAGGAAGTGAAGATATTGCAGCAGTTGAACAAGCTGCCTAACCCAGTTTTCTTCCAGCTTTTAACAAGGTCTTTAAGTTATTATTCAAGATGACAAGCAACATAAAATTGGTTTATAAATGTACATGTATACTTATGTGATAAAAAGTAGTATAAGTTTTAAATATTCTTAGACATATTAGTTTTTTGTTTTCTTAAAGGTGTTACTTTTATCTTCTATAAAATTGTTGCTTCTCTTTCAATCTTATTTTTATTAGGTTTTTTATAGTCTCTCATTCTCATTAAAATTCTCATTAAAATAAATTTACCTTATTCCATGTTTAGTAAACAAAATACCTATTAAAAATAGTTCTAGTTATTTGATAACTCTTATCAGTTACATATCTAGTAGAAAACGTTTTTATATGAAAGCCAAGGAGAAATTTCTTTCCCTATTTTTGTTAGCTAATTACTTTTATTCGTTCACCAACACATGTTTGGTCTCAGGTTAGATTTTGTCATTTTTAGGGCAACAATCGTAGTCTAGATATAGTGTAAAGCAAATAGATGGCTACTTTTGTTCAGTATACAAGTAACTATTAATGATGATGCTTATTCCCCCCGCTCCAATATTATTAACCTTTTTTTTTTGTAACCATAAGTGCTCGGAGTTTTCAATGTGTATAAAAAAGAATAAGAACTCACACATTTTTGTGTTTTGATCTAGAGAGTGACAAGCAAACAGCAATGAAGTTTTATAGGACTAATAACTATGGTTTAATACAAAACCAAAACTTCCAGGCTTTCACTGCTCTCTCCAAGAATTCCAAAGAGAAATAATAAAAAAAAAAACAAAAAACAAAGTGCTGTTCACAACTAGAGAAGAAAGATGAGGGGAGCAGTAGATAGTCCTGAATTGTCAGTTATATACGTCTTGTTTTACCTTGCGCCATCAAAAAAGCAGCCCTATCATGAAATGGAGGAATATTTCTAATTGTAATTTTTTGAGGGAATCAAGTCCACTAACCATGTTTAAATGTACGTGGGATAAGTGACCATGTACCTTCAAGTAATAGCCTCTAGATCTGAGGTTCAGTGGGAAGAATTTAGAAAGAAATCAAGACTCTTGTGCACGTGTATTTCATTTGATCAAAACCAGAATTTCATATATACTAGCAGTCTTTATTTTGTACTGAGAGGAATCCCATATTTTCTCAGATGCAAAATAAAAATCTCTGTCTGCCTCTGCTGGGCTACCTATCATGGTTAACATTAAGGAGCTGAACAAGGAGTGGCTGGAGGAACAGCCTGACTGGAGTAAGCATAAGGAAGAGTGAGCAGATATAACTCGTACCATAACAGCAGTGTGGTTCAAACTAGACTTTACTACCCAGAAAGAACTGACCATCCTAAACTTTGAGAGAAATACTATGAATTCATGCTTACATGTCAAATTAGATACTGTGCGTTTTCCTATTTGTTTATCTTGTTGGAGTTTTCTCCCATTAATGCAAATATTGGAGTTTTAAGCTAATTGATTAATATCTGAAGAAGCAAAAAGTAGTTCATTGAAGGTTTGAAAGTTTAGGTTAATTTTTCTGGATTTCTAATTTCAGCATTGAGCTACCTGTTAGTAGTGACACCTTCAAATTTGAACCTGGATTTCATTGCTGCCAGTCATATCTTTGGGAAAAAACATGATATCTTGGTAAAGGCTTTCTAGGACATATATCTTACTATTATAACAGTAAATAATATTATTCCTATCTCTTTTATAGACTTTCCCCTGTCAGTCTACTAAACACTTGACAGCAATTTATCTCCTAAAAGCAAATGTCAGCTTCAAAATTCATATCCCCGGTTAACTAATTGAAGTACCTACACTTGAAACCCAGTCAAAGCTGGGGGGTGGTTGTAGCCAAAAGTGATAGCTGGGCGTCTTCATAGAGAGTTTCAGATCCTCTGCACTTACTGTTCACGGTCTATACAACACATATAAAAACAAGTGATTGATAGATGTTGTCTTCCAAGAGGTGTATGATTGCAATAGCAAATCGCAGTGGTTCCTATTAGGACCATGGAAGAAAAATCAACCAATTTTAAGAGACAAACCATAGACAGCAGAGATGAAAATAGGTGAAGCTTGGTGAAGTATTGGGTAAAAAAACATGTTACTCCCCTATTCTTAAACTTTCCCTTAACATTATCTTTTGATACTGTTGGTTTGACCCAGCACTTGTTTTCTTTGGTCTCAGGAAGGAGTAAGGTATGGGACAAATGAAAGAGGAAGGCATGAGACATTTGGAATCTTTGACAAACGATTTACACGGGATACTTTATGATGACGTACCACCACACATTACGATATCAAGTATTAATTCCTGTGTAGAAGTTTCTTTTCCAGCATCAAAGCTTAATTTTGAAATTATGCTGATGAAGGTATGATTTATACATACCACATTTCCAATTAGCTTTCTTTAACACTTTTGCTTCCTTTAATGCACTCAGATCTTCTTAGCCTATCATCTGCTGCCAGTGGTAATCAAGGGGCAGAAATACTTATAATAGCAGCAATGAGGCTCAAAAATTACCTATACACCATAATTATTCAGCAGTAATTAGGAAAAAATACCTAAATGATATAAAGAAAAATGTTAATTCTGAAAAAGAATATGAATTCATTGAGACAAGAATGGGAAATGTTTAAGATACTGCCATGCATTAAAAAAATGAGCTGGTAGAAGAAGGTTGGGAAGGCTCAGGGTCTCTAAGTGCGTGTATTTACACAGAGAGAAACTTCCAAAAAAATTTCTGATGTTCTAGGAAGTTGAGAGTCCTATAAAATGTAGTCAAACAAAGACTACCACAGTGTTGAGGAGATGAAGCTTGTATGTTCTAGATTTTAATTTAAAGAATGAACTGAACTGCATACTGCATATTCAGGGGAGGTTTAGGCTTGACATTAGGAAGAAGTTCTTTACTGAGAGGGTGTTTGGCCATTGGAATGCGCTGCCCGGGGAGGTGGTGGAGTCACCGTCCCTGGAGGTGTTTGAAGAGAGATTGGATGAGGCACGTAGTGCCATGGTGTAGTTGACAAGTAGGAGTAGGTGTAGGTGTTGGGTCATAGGTTGGACTCGATGATCTCAAAGGTCTTTTCCAACCTTATGATACTGTGATATTGTGATACTAACAACTCAGTACTGAAAATATTGAGTGGAAAATCCTGACCAACAACATTCTTCCTATGAGATTCAGGACGTTTTTGTATGTGCATAGTGATACATATCCTGCTGTTTCTCTGTCTCTTAGTTAACAGTGATTACCTACAATTTCATTTTTGCACTCATAATGAAATAAGAAATATTAAAAAAATATAAACACAAACAAACAGGCAATCAAAATTCTTGGCATGGCAATGATATCTGAAAAAAATAAAAGTAAAACTCTATCTTCCCCCGCAAACAATCAGATTTATGCTTGTCTCATATCAGTTGGTACTGGCATCCAGGCAGCAGAGGACTTACAGATTATGTAGCTCTTATCATCAAGAAATTTCTACAAATGTAGTAGGTCATGAATTTCCCTCTCTCCAGAGTGGTTTAACTTTAGCTGAAGCCTTTTGCTGGGTTCACCTTGTGCTAGGATATGAGTGAGCATCAAACATTTTCTGAAACTCTAGATGTTTTGAGTAATTGTAGATTGTGGGCAGTTGATGATTCAGTCAGAGTTTTGATATCAAGGCAATATATGTACATTTCCAAGCCCAAGAGGGAGGCTGGTTGACCTGTCTTCCCTGGGGAATGTGATAAGATTAGGTATTAACTTATTAATATGAATCTAGATAATGCATTATAAAAAATGATGTCTCGAGAGCTCAAAAATTTACAGAAAATAAAAATTTATTAAAGGAGCAGTTATGTGTACTGTTTAACTCTTAACAGAGATAAAACCAAAATCTTTTGTTTTTCCCCAAATAAATCAGTCTTTGGAAATCTGAACGTTGCTGAAATCTTTCAGTTGTTTTTTCTCTTCTTGTCTTGTTTCAGTCAAAGAATAATTTTCACCTGGTTTTTAAGGATACAACTTTTGATGATAATTTTTTCACTTACAAGTATAATAAACATTATTGATCTAAAAGTGTTTATGATCAACATGAAGTGTTACCTAAAGCATTGTTGCTGGGACAGGCTTTTCAACTAAATAAACAAATAAAAATTGGCCTTGTAGTTTTGAATAGAGACTTTATGAAATGGTAGACAAAGCACAAGGAGATTTTTCTAAAGCCTCGAAGTGGAGTCTGCTTCTCAAGGCCTGTATACACTTGCAATTAACTGAATGACTTTCTCAAGTTAATTATCTATGATTAACTCTATGAGTATGCTCTTATTTAAAATAAACTTAGCATTTCAATATATATACAGGTGACTGATTTGGGTTTTTGCTTGCACGCACATAAAGTTGATTTTTGCAACCTGAAATAATTCATCCCAAGTAAATATTGAGAATGAAAAACTGGAACAACACATGGTATTTTATCTGTCTCCTGTTTGGGCAGAACTTTGTTCAGATTCTAAACCCCTACATCCAAAACAACTTTAGAGTAAAACATGATCTTTATTTTTCCTAAGATCTTTAGGCAATCATACAGAACCACATTTCTCTATTTTTGAAGATGAAATTATTAAATTTTGATTATTACTATTTAAAAAATAAACAAATGGAAAATGTTACAGCATAACGGTTAATAAGAAAATAATTGCATCATAGGTAGGTATGCATACTCATCCATAAATAAACTAATAGATGAGTTTCTCAAGCACAACGTATTATTCAGTGTGATCTCATCTGCTATTACTTTTCAAAAAGACAAAAAAAAGCATAGGTATAAGCACAACACATGTTTTACCATTTGATATTCTCATTAGAATTCTGTATTCCGTGAGGTTTTTAGAGGAAAGATACAATTCTGGCTTTTGGACAGCATAATATTCTGTCACTGAGGAATGCAATTCATTACATAGAAAATAACATCTAAGTCTACGTTATTGTCTCACCATTGTTCTGTTCGGTTATCGGGTTACATTTGTTTTACTAAAACAGAGTTGGTGAGAACAGCATTGAAGTTAAACAAACTAACGTTCATTTACAAATCCTATTTGCATCGTATTTAACTATAAATATACAAAACACTATAGCATTACTAAAATGTAATACTTTCTTTCCTTAGAATTTAAGGCGTTTTAAAGTTGTGTGCAATTGCAGTACAAAACCACATAGCAAAGCAGATCTGCCTCAAGGTCACAAGACTCTTCAAAAATCTAAACTGTACAAACTGTACATCTTGCCTGGGGATTTGAAAGCACTCAAATTATGAGATAAAACAGGTTTCCTAGGAAATCAGAGAATTTAGACATAAGGTCCCCATTTGGTGTCAGAGTAAAGTATAGGGGATTGTGAATAGATGCTTGGCATGGTAACTAGTCACAGCAGGAAAAAACAAGCACAGCTTTTTATTCAGTTTTCAAACTCAAAGAAAGAATGTTTATTTCAAGTAAAAAGGTGTTGCTATAGTAGGAACAGTGGTAGATCCTGTAACTTCATCAATCTTTTGTCTGAGTTTCTAAACAGTTGAAGACCAAACATATTGTACATCAATAAAAAAACCCTGTGGTTCTATGAGAAGACACCCAGTCCCAACAAGGGTATACACTTTACTATGATCTGGTAAACGGGTGCTACTTTACAGTACCACTTCTGGGAATGCAATTACCATATAATCAGCTGGCTACAGCATATGAAATTTCAGATGACAGCTACAACTGTACGGCATGGCACGCTCATCGACCCTCTGTTTACAGTTGACCTGACTTAGAGGCTTATGTCCCGCCAAAAACTGTACATCACAGAAAGGAGTTATTCCTTTTTTTTTCTATGACAGTAAAAGCACACAGTTTGTTAGGTTTGCTCAGCTATCCAGTTTATTTAGGCTGCTTTGAACTGTAATGTTAACTTTTTAAGAGTCTCCCAGAACAGAGGTTACCAGTGAGGTGCATCCCTGTTAGCCTTGATATGAAGTGTGATGCACTATGAAATTGCCCTCGATAGTCTCAGGTAATAAACTAAACCTAAGTGGTTTCACACAGGACCAGGTGGTGCATAACTTCCGTTTGGTTTAATGACTACTAGTGCAGACACAGGAGCAGCTCAGGATGGGTTCATCCAGATCCCAACATGGCGATGCAATTCTGTTAAGAAATTGGTGGCAATTGATGACAACCAGTAGCAGCAGAAGCAGTGTTACAGTCACATGGAGAGGGCAAAGAGGTAACGTGAAATACAGAAAAGATTGCAGAAGAGCTGAAGAGGAGGAGAGCAGATGCAGAAAGAGTATGTGCAAGCCAGAGAACAGGGAAAGGTCAAAAAGACAGCAGCAGCAGACTAGGGGACTGTGACAAAGCAAACAGAACAGAACACCAAGTACCGACATCTGTCTTCTGGCATGCCTGTGTGAATAGTCCCTGGAACAGTTTCCTCCCCAGACTTGACAAGATGGGTCACTTCTAGTCCCTGGAAGAAACTGCCCACTAATAGTGTCCTAAACAATTCCTAGACGTGGCTCATCATGGCTAGAATTGACTGTAGCCCACTCATATCTGTCTATTTGGTTATTGCTACCCTATTTTGGGGGCTACAGGAGTTTACTTGTGTAAATTTGGTCTATTCCATGGATCATCGGCCTCTCTGTCAGTCAGCAGTTTAAAGTAGCTGTAGTCTATAGCTGTGAAGGACTTGTATTATTTCATTGTACTGGGATTTTTCTCCTTTCCTAACCATCTCAGACCAAAAAACACCCCTATTTTGATAGTATTCTTAGAATAGGATAGAACAGAACAAAACAGAATAACAGTACAACAATTTTATTGTTTAATGAAATGCATAGATGTAAACATACAGTTCACAAATGGTTATTTATAAGCAATCTTTAATAATTCTAATTGTAGACAACTTTCAGGACAAAGAAATCTACTTGACCTCTACTTGACCTCTACTTGACCCTCTCTGATGCTCTGGACACACCAGCAATGGACACCAAAGAAGCACAACTGTAGATCTGTCCTAATTGGTTATGTTTAAAAGGAGTACTCTTTCCTCAGGAAGAAAATTACACTTTCAAACCATGGAACTCAACTTTTACCCCAAAGTCATCGATATTTTTCCAGCCAGAGACTGAATAGGATGCCAGGAGGATATTTTGTTTGAGTGGACAAAAAGCAAATGCAAACATTAAAGTCTACAATTACTTCTTCAGCTGAGATTTCTTTGATTTCTCTGTAGCAGGGATGCTTCTGTTTCATTTGTTAGTTTTCCTTGCATACAGTACATATTGATTCTTCACAAGCATGCTAACACCAAGAACCCCGCTTCTTTAGTACCGAATGTTTTTTCTTCCTTGGGAAAACTGCTGGCTTAGTAAAAAGAAGTATGGTTTTATGCCTACATATGTACTAGTCATTGTGTAATTTATTTCCATGAATGTACATATTTCATTTTTGCTTTCAATGAATGTACATATTTTATTTTTTGCTTTGGTTTCTCATACAGTTTAAAATAAAAGGATGAAAGGGGTTCATCCCAAAGGAGAATAAGTATGCACATATATAAACTTGCACACTTATACATATTTTATTCCATATAAAATACCTACAATATGTGTGATTGTGTTCCTGTACTAAATAACTTCCTAAATATGTTAATAATGCTTTTTATATGGTTTCTTTTTTTCATATTCTCCTCTCCTTGTTGGTGATTTCTATATATTTAAAGCTATAGATTTTTTAAAGAAAAAGATATTTAAAGACAGAAATACTGCGCAATTTTCAGTATAATGCTTCCTGCAGTATAACTATTAATTTGATACATTCCATTATATTTGCTCTCCTTTTAAGTTGGATCATTTTTGCATTTGTTTAAAAATGTAACATTATAATCTAGCACTGTTTATTTTTTTAAACACAAGCAGGAAACACAGAAGAAAATTGCTTGCTATTCCTGACACAGACCTTTATACTCCTGGCCTCCTACTATTTTAGTTGACAAGATGTTCTGTCTAAGATATGAAGTATTATCCTAAATTTAACATTTTAAGTTCACCATTCAAGGTTCTATAAGACAAACTATTGAAAAGAGTTTTAGATAAGAATTTTATTTAACCATATCCTGAACCATACCCAGTCAAGATTCAGAGCTCATTTCATTCTCTTCCTTATATTCATGAGTCTGGAGCATGAATGTTGGTGTTGACCTACTTTAATAGGTTGACGTATACTAGTGCTAAAACAAAGTGACATCTGTATTTCCTTTTTTTTTTTTATTTGTCACTCTCATGATGACTAATACAATGTAATGATGCTTGGCTACTGTCACAGAGGAAAAAAGACTGCACTCCTCTGCATTCCTCTATTCCTTTCTAAGACTACTTTGATACCTACATTAAGGGATGTAGGTCCATGAGCTTTAGACATTTTCGAAATAGACCTCTACATGTCAGTAACATGTCTAGATTCCCATTACAGAAGGCTGGCTGGTCAGCTCGGGTTAGGATGTAATTATCTGGCCAAATGTATTTTTTTGCATCATAGTGGAACGAAAAAAGCTCTGGAGGCCACGGATGTCATAGAGTAGGTCTCAACGAAATAAAATGAGTCTAGACACTGCAGCTTAAATGTTACACCTGTGCTGGAGACACCTTAGGGTAAGAGAGGTGATGCCACTCTGAATATCAGAGACAAAATTTCAATGCCAAAAGATTTCAGTAATTCATAGACATGCCAGTTCAGTAGGTCAGCAACTACTATTTTTTATCATGTATTCAACTATTCTTTCAGACATTTATGCATAATAGGATGCCATAATATTTAGTGAAACTAATCAAATTTTTATCATGCTTAGTTTGAAATAAATAATTTGTCATATTGTTTTGCACTACATGAAGAAGTATTTGTCAGGCATGCAATTTTAAAGGATTCCAAGTGCTTAATTGCTACTTTCTAAAACACTATTTTGAAGGTAACAACCTGTTTTTCATTGATTGGTTGAAATCATGCCTTTTAGTTTCTTGCATGACACTGAAAGTATAGATCATCTTCACTTGTTAAATCAAAAGGGTTAATGAGAAGTGCAGACATAGGTTCAATCCATGAGAAGGAGGATTCTTGCTCAATTGTGTTTGCCGGCATACACACAAAAACTTTTGTGTTAATAGGAATAATGATTACATTTCTCTTTCTGACATTTAGAGTAGCACAAATATTCACAAAAATATGTAATTCCTATTCTGTAGCTTACTAATAACATTGTTCTTTCTTTCAGGGTACTGATGAAGAATGTATACAATCCTTGGGTAAAAGCTGACTTGATTTATTCTTTTATACATACACAGTTATATAAATGAAAAATAATTAATGATTTTGTAGAATGAAGAATTCAAAATATTCATGTTGAAGGAATTACGTGTGTGTATGTGTGAATACATAATTTTAAAGAACGATGGAAAATTAAAATGTTTATTCCTTTTCTTTGTATCACTTAAAATACAAATATTTATTGGGCTGGTGAGAATTTTTTAATATTTTTAACATATACCATATCAACAACATAAATAACCAGTGTCTAACATTCCTCTGTCCTATTATCCTATTAGCCCTATCCATTCCACATTCTAAAGTACATAAATGCTATACATGGTTGCAATTTATGATCTAGGACCTGGGGGAGGATAATTATGCTGTAAATTTTAACATGAAATGAACCAAGATATTTAAATATTGTGTTACGTTCATGCTGTTACAACCTTGACATAAATGTGTATTGTTAATTTTATAGCAAAGACTTTGTAAAATGACAGCTCTTTCTTTCTATTCATTTTCACATATCTTTCTGTGTTGACCTTGTTTTGAAAAAGGAAGTTTTTAAGGAAAATAATAATTAGTTGTCAGAGATATTTGTAAAATAATTTGCTCCATAACTTCTATTTAAACACAGCTGACTATCAGGAATCAGATTTCAGTTAATATCTTAGATTAAGTTCTGTTTTTCAGTCTAATGCAGAATTTTGTTGTCAGACTATGTTACAACAATGGAAATGTGTTGCTTCCTAATTTAAGAAACTTCTTAGAGTCTTTCTGTATTAAATATACCTCTTAGAAATTTTAATTTTGTGTTAAGCCCTCTTTTGTCAGTCATGTTTTCATGGAGTTCCTTCAGTGAAAACATGATGTTACCACATCCATGCGGTCCTTTAGTTAGCATCACATTCTAATTTCAGTGAAAGAAATATAACAGGATCTACATCAGTTCCAATCCACTGAGAGGACCAATGGAAAGGCACAAGAATCCTGGAAATCTGCTCTACAGCTCTTTTTCCTGTCTGCAGACCATAAAGTTTTATTTAATGGGAACAGGAACAGATCTTACTGACAGAAGAGTCATTGCCCTTAAACAGCTGTTGGATCAGCCTACTGCGTGGATGGAAGCGGTAGAGATGGTAAGTTTTAGATCTTACCATGAAGCAGACATCACCTTGCCTTCAGAGCTGTGAGAGTCACCTTGTTCTTGCATTATTTCCCTTTCTATAGCAGTTTCACACATACAATGCTGCAAAGAAAGAGGGCTGTCTGCCCTGTAGATATGGTACCAAACGTCTCTATTTCGCAGTTTCCTCTGTGAGGTCAATCACTTTTAGCCTCAATCCGCCCCCACACACACAGGAAAGGGAAAAGTGAAATGAAAGAAAAAGAGACATGCAGGCTGGAAACTATCACTGAAACAGGTTTAATGAAGAAGTAATGATAAAAGAAGATAATACAAATAATAAATTATAAACAAGTATACAAAACCAATGCAAATTCCCTCAATTAGGAATAGGTGTGGGCAATGGCCTCTCTACACACCAATGGACCGTTATCTTAGTCACAATTATCAGACTTATCGTTTCTAAAGGCAGACAGTGCCTGTTAAACACCCTCTCCTCTCCTCTAGCCAGTCAGTCATGACATTATAGACAGCTATCAGTTTGGTCAAGTTCCCTTTGGTGAACTCATGTCGATCACTCCTGATAACAGTAAGATCTGTTCCTGTTCCTTCTTTTCTTCCAAATGCTGGGACATGACATCCAGGATGAGCTGTTCCATCACCTTTCTGGGGCTGGAGGTGAGGTGATCTGGCCTGCAATTTCCAGGGTCCTCCTTCTTTTCTTTCTGAAGAGTGGAGTGATACTAGCTTTTCTCCAGTCCCTAGGCACCTCTCCTGTTCTCCATGATCTTTCAAAGATGGTAAAGAGTGCTTTAGCAATAACATCTACCAGCTCCCTCAGTACTTGTGGTTGCATCCTATTGGGGCTCAGGGACGTTTTGGTGTCCAGTTTGCCTGCATGATCTCTAACCTAGTCTCCCCAACCAAGGGACAATCTTCCTTTTTCCACACTTTCTTTTTCCTCCAGGGTCTTGGATTCCCGAGGGCCACTCTTAGTGGTAAGATGAAACAAAGAAGGCATTAGACAACTCTGTCTTCTTTGCATCCTTCCTCATGAGGGCACCTACTTCATTCAGTAGTGGGCCCACATTTTCCCTAGTCTTTCATTTGCTATTGATGTACTTGAAGAAGTCCTTCTTGTTGTCCTTGACATCCACTGCCAGATTTAACTTCAAGTGGGCCTTTGCCTTGCATCCCTACACACACCTCTATTCCTCTATTCCTACCAAGTGCCAGTCCCTTTTTCCACCCTCCATAAACTTCTTTCTTGCCTTCCCTAGTTGTCTCACTCACCAGTTGTGTCAGGAAGTTCTTTCACACACTCCAGAAACCTCCTAGAAAGTTTCCTCTCCATTATATTATATTTCCAGCAGACATCTGATAAGTTCAAGTCCCCATAAGAGCAAGAGATGAGTTTTCAGCCATATATTCTTCCTGTTTGGATCACAGTATCACAGTATCACAAGGCTGGAAAAGACCTTTGAGATCATCAAGTCCAACCTATGACCCAACATCAACACCTATTCATCATCTAAACCATGGCACTAAGTGCCTCATCCAATTTCACTTTAAACACCTCCAGGGACGGTGACTCCACCACCTCCCTGGGATGATCTGTAACAGACTCCCACCATGATATCTGCCTTGCTGGCCTTTCCACTGATTTATACCCCTTAAACGCTTTACAATTTCATTGCCATCATCAAGTTTAAACAGTTAAAATATTCCCTAATAGAGATGGCTACCTCACCGCCTCTCCTATATTGCCTCTCCCTTCTGAACAGTTTATAGCTAACCATTTGCAGCATTCCAATTGTGCGATCATCCCACCACATTTCCATGATTGCAACTATATAACAGTTTTCCAGCTGCACAATGGCTTCCAGCTCCTGGTTGTGTCCACGCTGTGTGCATTGGTGTAGATGCACTTCAGTTGGGCTTTTGATCCTGCGGACTTTGTTTGAGGGAGAAGCCCTAATTCCTATGTGACCGTTCTCAGGTGTTTCCCTGGTTTCTTACACATCAATAACTTTTGTGTCTTTGCTGCTGCATGGATCTCCATCCACTATCTCCACTGAGATGGCAAATCAAAGGACCTCACTAGCACACTGTCCCTCAAACATTGGTGTGTCACCCTCAGGCTTATCTCTACCAAGCCTGGTTTTACCTCTTTCTGCCTTCAAATCTGGTTTAAAGCTCTTTCAATGAGCCCTGCTAACTCCTGCACAGAGATCCTTTTCCTTCTTTGAGTCAGGTGTACCCCATCTGTCATCAGCAGGCCTAGTGTCATGAAGACCGACCTATGATCAAAAAAACCCAAATTCTGCTGGTGACACCAGACTTGAAGCCAGGTATTAATCCACTGGCTCATCCTGTTTCTTTCCTCATTATTCCCTGCAACTAGAGAAGATAGAAGAGAACACTACTTGTGCTCTCGATCCCTTAATGAGTTGTCCCAAGGCCATGAAGTCTCTCTTGATTGCCGTTGAATTTCTTATTGCAACTTCATTGTTGATTACTTGAAAAATCAATAATGGATAGTAATCTGAGGGCTGTACCAGGGCAAGAAGTTTCCTCTTCACATATTTAACCTAGAAACCAGGAAGGAACTAGACTTCCCTGAAAACTGGGTCCAGTCAGCATTCTGGACCTTTCTTTCCCTCAGGACAGAGTCTCTCACAACAGTGACCCCTCTTTTTTCTTTATATAAGTGGTTTGATGCAGATCATAGGGTGATTTAACCTTGGCAACACCTCCAAGCTAGATGAACCATTGTCCTCACTATTGTTTGGTTCTTTTACCTACTTTTTAGGACACCTGGGAATATGGAATCCTTTTTTGAAGGTTGAAATACCTCCTGGAAAACTTCCACAGGAGCAGGTGGCACATAGCTCATTTCCCTTTTTACCTGTTGCTCTCACAGACAGTCTAGCAACAACAGCAAACACAAATTTTTTGGTAGCTTGTACACTCCATCCTGCAGAGTGAGGTAGCAATCACCAGGGAATGGTAGGAACAGAAGTAATAGATTACATTTAAGACTGGGTCTGAGACTTGTATCCATGTCTGCCATCACTCACAGAATAGAATTTATGATGTTGCCATTTTAGGTTTTTCTGTTTTAAGAACTTGATAGTGTAGATGTTGTTTCCTCTTTTAGTAGTCCCTGGAGTGTCTCAGATATTACTTTATGTTATTGATAGCAGTCGTGGCCATAGTCTCTGGGACATTTCTAGTGAAACTTCTATCATTTCCTGTTAAATCTAATTTGAGAAAAGAAACTAAGTGCCTCACACATTGTGTATGTATTAGAAAAATAAAGGAACTAAACACCAATAATTCAAAACAATGGAAGTAGCAAGTTTCCCTTTGTGGAATCACAGACTGCTCAATTGCAAGCCCTCTAAATTGTGCCTGAGTTCTCCAGACACCAGGGGTCTTCAAAAGGTCCCATTGTGTTTTTTTCTGCTGTGAAACACAGTAATGTCCTAAAAAAACAATGAAACCAATCTATTTCAAAGTTTTTAACTCAGTAATAAAAATATGTTTCATTTTCCTTATGACTCAAGCATAGCTGTCACTGCCATACAGAGACTCAGTCTGGAAATCCATAACCAGTCTTATGTTGTGCTAAGGAAGTTTCTGCACTAAATCATATAAATTCCCAGCAGTAGGTGCATACAAACTTTTTGACTTTGATTTCTTGCCTTTCATTCCTTGTAGCCCTTCAAAGCCTATTAAAAGGCATCACAGGTATTTGAATCCAATCCATTTAATTATTGTATCACTTTCCCATAAAGATAATCTTGACAAAAAGCAGTAGAGTTTTTAATTATTGCCTTTTCCCAAGAGAAGGTAGTTATCCAGATCATGAAAATTAGTTATAAACCAGTCCAAATGTAAGTGTCCCCCAACACCACTTGAGTTTCACCTGTGATTAGACCAGAAATCAGACCAAACCTTTAATGAAGGTCTGAAATATTCAGATAACATTTTATTTTTATGTATGCAAATTTTCCTTATGGGTTCCAGATGGAACTGCAAATGATCAAACACCAGCAGGGCTTGTTGTAGTATTTCAGAACCAAAAGCAGAACAGCTCTAAATTTCCCAAGAAAATCTCTTCTTGTAAGATCTCTAGATTCGTTCTAAAACTCAAACTATTCAAAGAGTTCAGTTGAACTCTGGCTGCTCATATTACTATATTTAAATGATTGGAATTGTAATTTTGAACCATAATTTTACTTTTTTTATTAAAAACTCGTGTCAAATGTGTTTTCAGTAGAGACAAGAATGGGAAGAGAAAAAATAAGACATGGAAGACTTGGAAAGGTCTCTGTGGAAAGAAGTGAGAATACTGAAACAGTTTTAGTGGTAAAGTTTGGGTAGATATAGGGAGGAAAAATGCTCTGTGTGTTGTTGTGGTTTAAAACCATGTTGAAAGACTTTTTGTGACTTTAATAGGTGCTGCATCCCATGCTTAGAGAACAGGAAGAAACAGAAAGACATATAGAAAATATTACTATTTGCTTGTATTCGGCTACCACTGAAAAAAATTGTTTAAGAATCAAAAATAATACTAATACAAAAATATGCCAAACCAGTCCATCAGAAAGTTGAGAATGAAGAACTTTATGAAAGCATATGAAGATCTTTCCACTTTCTTAAAGTAGGGAATTGAAAAAGCCAGAAAAATTAGGTCTATCAGCAAGGGTTTTTTTGCCTTTCTATGTTACATCATCCTACTTACTCAAAAGGAACGAAGTATGTGCGAACATAAATAAACCAGAGTTAATTTAGTGCATGCAACCTTGTTAACCATTTTAAAAACTTGATAAAGCATTGAACTCTGAGAATGAATCAAGAAATCAATGTATACCTTTTAAAATATAGGAATGCCATGTTTCCAAGAAAATTTAATAGGGCATGACTGTGACATTTGCTCACTGTAACTCCTAATTCTCTTAGTGCTTTGTCTAGAAACTGGACTGCTTTCTGTTTGCTCTTTGTAACTTGGAATAATTAAAAATCCATTCTACTTTCATCTCTTCAATGACAGTACATAAATTAAGCCTCAGCAGTTCTGAAACACATGCAAAAAGTGATATGACCCTTTCAGAGTGTCACTTATCTGCAATGCAGATTTCTCCTGGGCAATCAGAAATTCAGCAAATATTTTTCATTTAGAACTCAATCTTTTACAGCTAAGTAGTGTTCATTTGTTGATTCACAGTTCAGATGTTACTGAGGTGTTTATTTTTGTTCATCAAATGTGCACTTCTCTAGTTATTTTTATACTCCAGAACTCCCAGTAGTCAGCCTCAAGGATGCCTTGGTGTTTCTTAGCACTGACAGCTGCAGAATACACAGTCAGGTTTTCACTTTAAAAAATGCATATTTTCAGTAACCTGACAAGATGTAACAAGGAGCGAATTCTGTTAAAAGTATGTGTTATTTACCTTTTTTCCTCTTCTGTGTTTACATATTTCTATTTTAGACGTATGGAATAAAAATTAACGTAACTCAGTGCTCCTCAGACCTTTTTTACTCAAAGCAAGTAACATCTGATTGGATTAAACCTTGCAATTGTGAAGTTGCGTGAATACAGGGCTCATATAAAGGAAAACGTACTTGTAGTTAGCCTAGGTCAGATGTATAACTTTTTGCAAGAATCTGACTTTGTCTCTCTGTTTCAATTAGTGATTCTCAGTTTCAGTTTATCCTGTGAAAAAAATTGTTCTTCTAAGCTTTTCTGAAGGTACTGCATGAGTTTTGTGCTACAAGGTGTGTACTGAAGATAGTGATAGCAGTGTTGCCTGGAAGCAACCTCTAGAATTCATGTAGTCAAACCTCTTGTTCAAAGCACGATCAGGTCATACAGGGTTTTGCCTAGGGGTCAGGAAGGCCAAGACACAGCTGGAGCTCGATTTGACTAGGGACACAAAGAATAATAATAAAGCCGTCTATAGGTATGCCAGCCAGAAAAGGAAGATCAAAGAAAGCGTACACTCTCTGTTGAACACCACTAGCAAACTGGTGACAACAGGTGAGGAGACGGCTGAGGTGCTAAAACAATTTCACCTGTCTCCACTAGCAGTCTCTCTTCCCATACCTCTTGAGTGGATGGACCTTAGAATGCAGACTTGAGGAGCAGAATCTCTTCCACTGTGAGAGAAGATCAGGTTTGTGACCACATAATGAACCTGAACATACATAAGTTTATGGGACCTGATGAGATGCATCACAGAATCCTGAGGGAAATGGTTGATCTAGTTGAAGATTTCCCTGCTTATTGCAAAGGCATTGAACAAAATGAACTTTAAAGGTCTCTTCCAACCCCAAACATTCTATGAAGATCCCACAATTATTTTATGTTATTTTTTTGTTACTCACAAACCCAGAAAATCTGCTGTGCAATATCTTGATTAGTGATTAGTGAAGCCAAGAGACTCCCTTGCTTTAACTGTGAGTTTCTGAGACTGGTGAACACCAAAAAAGAAGGGTACCAGAGATGTAAAAGTGGACTAACACCTACTGAGAACCACCAGGTCATTGCCAGGATGTGTAGAGATGCAGTTAAAAAAGCAAAAGCTCAGCTCGAATTGAAATTGGCCAGAGATATCAAAAACTACAAGAAAGGTTTTTTCAGGTACCTGAACAACAAGCAGAAACAGAATGAAGATATTGATTCACTGTTAATCAGAGGTGAATTAGACACCAGCAATGCTAAAAAGACAAGTTATCAACACTTTCTTCACCTCTGTCTTTACCAGCACTGTCAGGTCCCAGGCCCTGGGAACAAAATTCCAGGTTGATGCAAACACAGACCAACTGTCAGAGAAGGAGTAGTTGGTACCTGAATCATTACAGGAGCTTGACCCCTACAAATCTATAAGCCTTGTCAATATCCACCCAAGGTATTAAGAGAGTTCTCTGATGTTGTTGCAAGGCCAGTTTGGAAAGCAATGGAGACTGAAGGACAACCCAAAAGACTAAAAGAAGGTGAATGTCACTGCATCTACAAGAAGGGCTTATAGGAGGATCCAGGAAATCATAGGCCTATCAGTCTTACTTCAATCCCTAGCAAACTTATAAACCAAATCCGCCTGGGGGCTCTAACAAGACAAATGAAGTAGATGATTGGGAAAAGCCAGCACAGATTCATCAAGGACAAATCATTCTTGACAAACCTGGTTGTCTTCTACAACAGAGTAACCTGCTTGTTTGATGTAGAGCAAGCAGTGGACATTGGCTACCTGGATGTCTCCAAAGCTTTCAATACAATTTCCCACAGCCTGGTCCTAGAGAAATTGGTACATTATGGTCTAGACTAGTAGTCTGTACCACGAATAGCAAACTGGCTGACAGGTCAGCCGCCCGTGGTGGTAAATATCTTCTTTTCAAACTGTCAACCTGTCACAAGTGGGATCCCTCAAGAATCAATATTTGGCCCAATGCTGTCTGATGCCTTCATAAGTGATCTGGACGATGGGATCAAGTGCCCTGATCAAGTTTGTCAATTATACCAAAATGAGTGGGAAGTGGACACTTTGGAAAGCATGACCACCCTGCAGGAACACCTGGATAGGCAAGAACAATGGTCTGACAAGAACGTTCTTAAGTTCAACAAAGTCAAATTTAAGGTCTTGCATCTGGGAAAATATAATCCAGCAGTGCAGCACAGGCTTGATTTTACTCAGCTGTAGAGCAGCTCTGTGGAAAGGGATCTGAGGGTCCTGGTAGACAACAATGTCAATATGAGTGAACAGTGTGCTACTGTGGCAAAGGAAGCCAACAGTGTGCTGGATTACCTTAAAAAAAGGCATCACCAGCAGAGATAAAGAAGTCATACCACTCTACTCAGCACTTGTTAGGCCGCACCTGGAATAATGTGTTCAGTTTTTGTCCCTGCAATACAGAAAAGGTGTGGATGGGCCGGAGAGAGTCCAGAGAAGGGCCACAAGGATGACCAAAGGATCGGGAAGCTTGCCATATGAAGAAAGGCTGAGAGAACTGAGCTTGTTCAGCCTTGAGAAAAGAAGGTTTTGGTGAGATTTTATCACCATGTTCCACTATTTAAAGGGTCAATAAAAAGGAGATAGAAACTCCCCTTTTATGAGGAATCACATGAAACAGATGTGTAGAAATTACTCTTGGGAAGATTCTGATTGGACACAGGGAAAATTTTTCACAAGAACAACAAACCATTGAAATAATCTCACCAGGGAAGCGTTGGGCTCCTCAACAATGGACAATTTCATGATTCTGCTGGACAGGATGCTGAGCCATCTTGCCTATACTGTGCTTTTGCCAAGAAAGGTTGGACCAAATGATCCTTGAGTCCCCTTCCAACCTGGTATTCTACAATTCTATCATTTCAAATCAAGATGGTGGCAGACAGGATCTCTTGCAGTAATAGTGAAGTATTTCGTCGCTTCAACTGGCCATACCAAACCACTGAAAAATTGGTGGCTTCTGTGCCAAGGATCTGTGTGCACCCTTCCCATAACCTCAGGGCCCACATGGCTTCCCATGCTCTGGATCAGACCTTCAGGGTGGCTCTAGTCTGAATCTTGGTCCTCTCCATCACTGCAGTCTTTCCGGGAAGTTCTAAGATGACCCAGTTACTGTCCCCAGCCTGACCCTGCTCCTTAAATGCTGTAGGATGGGGCCTTGCTTCAGGAAAGCATGGCCCTGCCAGCCCCATGACCACCCTTTTCTCCCTCCCATAGGACAGCCAGCCCTCATAGACCCCTGATGGTCAGCTTTGGTCTGTCTGTAAGACCTTACTGCATTTTTTGAAATAGAGAGCAAGTTGCATCTTTGAAAACCTCATTGCCTTTCAAAGAATGTAGTAAATTTTTTGCTTTCTGATGTTTTACCAGAAAAGCATGAACAAAAATCAAACTTAATCATTCCTGTATCCCCAACATCTACTTTTCTATTCTTCTTACCTTGTTTGAAGACTGTTGGTTTTTGTCCTCATGCATAACTCACCTCACTATAAGATCACGAGATGTCTACTAGACTTCTTAACATTGCCCCTGTTATCTTATTCAGTGAATCACACTTTCAGCAATTCATTTAAAAAAATGCTGAAAATTTGTTAGTTCTGTGTGCAACTTGTCTCTTTTGAATTGAATAAGGCAGGCTTCTGGGAAAACTAGGAATTTGAAAAAAAACCCCCAAAATAGATATAAAACCTAGGAATTCTCTAATAAAAAATAAAAAAATGAATCCTTGACTTCATGAGTAACAACTATAACTTTCCTTTTGCTTTTGTTTTTGTTCTTGTAAATTTGTGAGGAATATTTTCTTAGCTTGAAATGGAAACTTGCAAACAAGTCCTTTTCCTTATTACTTTCAGTCATTGGCTCGACTATTCCCCAAGGAGTGACTCTATCGAAGTCTTCACATTACTTTCTGATGGCTTGAACTCCTTGTGGTACTGCTGCACAGTGAGATGAGCAGAGGCCAAGGGTAAAATCAAAGTGTGTAGGCATCAACACTATTGCGTTTCTGAAAATATTCTGTTCATATTTAGAAAGTTTCCTCCGCATTTATTATAACAGCTAGAAGCCCTTTAGTTGAGTTTAGTACAGTTTCTAATTAAATCTTGGGTTCTTTAAAAGGAACTCATTATTCTATTTATTTTATGAAACATGGGTAGTTTTATCCACCTTTTCCTTTTTAATGCATTTGTTCTCTGGTCTCATACTATCTATTATCTTGATACATTTGTAAAAAACCCCTGGACAACTTTTATTTATGCTCCTATTTCTTTACTTCCTCCTTACCTTTTCTTTCTTTTCTTCCATTTTCTTTTTTACCCCAAACCTAAACTGACTGTAAGATACAAGATTAATCTCAGATGTTTGAGCATCTATTATGATTCTATTGGTTAATTCTGGGCACCACAGGTAAGATTCACTTTCATTCACAAATAAGTCATAAGACTTTGTTCTTGTGTACTCCTCTGGGTGGGAATTACCAGAGTATATGTAAAACTCTAGCACTATGCCTTAATTTCCTTAAGATCCCTTCCTATCTAAGCGGGGGAAGCAGAAACTTTGAGGTCATAATTTATCTTGCTATTTAGCTAAAATAGTTCAGATGAACAGAGGTCTAGTATTGTCTCCTTTTCTTCATTGTCCAAAGTAGCCGAAAAGAGTCAGCTCAATTTTAGGTATTTACATTACGGACAGTTAAATCTAAGTTAAAAGAATCTTGCCAGAGATGAGCTAAACAATTCCTTGGAAGCAAGGGAGACTGTGTGGGTGTTCTGTTTCAAATTTAATTCTGTTGTGAATTCAAGTGAATTTATTTGTGAATTTGAGTGAAGTTATTTGAGAATATTTAGTGAAGGACTAGAAAAGAGTATTTAGGCATGTTGTCTAATCCCAGTTACTGGAAGATTTTATGACAGACAAATATTTGTCCAGAAAAAATTGAGGGACAGAGAAAGTAGTTCAGATAAGATATAAGTGGAAAAGACTAGAAAAATGAGCAGGCATGTGTGGACACTCTTGGACTGGTATCAGGAACACACTGCACAGATTTCTGCTGTTCTTCACTTGTAACATGAGAATAAAAATATCAAGAAAATGGTGCTTATCTGATTGTATACTGGATACTACCAAGTAATTTTTCTTATACTGCATAGGATGAATACCACATCAGTTTCACATTCCGGAGTAAGTATTTCTTTCTAATACACTTCAAATTAGAGTTCTTCGGGGAGCCAATATGTTGAACAAGTTAAAACACCTTGCAAGTGGAGACAACATGAATCTTATAACCTACTCACCATCCTACACTCTTCTGGGATGAAGAAAACAATTTTGTCCCTCACAAAACTAGAACATCCTGAAACCTGCTCCTATTATGATCTCAGAGTTGCAAGGTGGGTGGAGGAAAGGAAGAAATTAATCAGGGTTTAGACAAGTATCTGAAACAGGCAGGCTGACCTGAGGTGTCAGGCAGCCCTGATGGGATATCCAATGACAAACTGTTCTATGCTGCACTTTCTGTCTAATCACTCAGCGAAAAAACACTTATAAGGAAGCTGAAAAGCTAAGGAAAATGAAGGAAACAGAGGGAAGGATATTTGGTAAAGGGGTTATAAATTGGTTTCTCTTTGCCAGTTTCAGGTTTGCACTTTGGGATTACAAACACAGAATGATTTTTCTCAGCCTTGGCTTAACAATTTTTGAAGTGGTGACAGGGTGGCAGGAAGAGGATAAGGCAAAGTTTGTAAAATAATAAGTGCTACAAGGACTTTGGGAATAAAGTACAGAAAATAATTTTTAAATGTACCAGAAGAAGAGATAAAAGTTACTACCCCCTAGTCTTTCCAGTTGAAGGATTGAAGAGACAGGAAAATATTTTCTTCATACTATTTCTTGGTTGTGTCCATGAGTTTATAGGAACATGTCACACATCCCAATATATAATGCCAAGATTCACAGATATTTCTTTGTGCTTGTATAAAGTAGTTGTCTTCTGTAGAGAATAATCCAATTTTTCATTTTCAGAGCTACTTTGCTAAAATTCGCTGCCTGCAGCCACCAGGTATCTCCAGAGAAATTATTTTAAGCAAACAATGGCAACGGACAAAATATCAACAAAAATAGAATCAGTAGAAGAAAGCTCTGCGTGCATCTCAAAATAAGTGTCCTTTTAGGTAATAAAAGAATCACAGTCTTGAATTCCTCTGGCTCCAATTCCTCTCTAAGTTGCCTTTTGCTTTTGTATGCTTCTTTTCCTTCCCCTGTGATTCTTCCCTACATGCAGCTGTTAAAGATATTTTTAGGTATGGACAGAGATTGCCTGTAGCACTGGCTAAATGAGACTGTCACACAGGAAGGCTGTAAATGCACACAAATAATAAAGCAAGATCTAGGACTTTGGCTACCGCCACCTGTTCCAAATATTTTATCATGGCTCCTGGCAAAGAAAGAAGTTAAAGATGAAACAAAGCTTTCAATTGCATAAAGGAGTTGTTTTGTCTGGGTGGTAGAATGCAAAAGGTGTGTCACAGGAATCTTTATGGGGGTTGGGTGTGGAAAAGACATGATAGGAAAACTGGCAACTGTGATAACTCCCAGATAAAGCTTATAAAAAGCTGTGCAGTACCCTACAAAGAGAAGAGTGAATATTTTGCCTGTTTAAAACTGAATTATGCAGTTTCCTGATACACTAGTGGAAGGAAGAATAGGACACTTGTTGCAGTGTGGATGGGCGTAGAATGACATTAGTCCTTCTGCTCCAGAGGGTCAGCGCATGAGCTTATCTGTGGTTACAGCTCAGAACTCTTAGTATCAGGTTGTGTTATTTGTTCATGAGAAAAAGGATGGCAAATGTTGTATAAAAACATTCAGAACAAAAATGAGACCGTATGTAAACTGTTATCTTTTGTCAGCCCTTACAGGGCCCCCCTTCTTTTGCCAGTTAGTGGCTGCACTGCCCCACTGGCCATTATCAGCTCTCCTGGACACTTCAGCAGCTCCGCCCTACTCATGTCACATCAGGTGCAGATGCTTTTCCATTGGCCGCAGCTCTCTGGTCCAGACGTTACATCTACCTCTATCTTCTTAAGGAAAGACATTCATTTAGTGCTTGACCAGGTTGATATTGCTTTTGTCAGTCAGATTTCTTTATTTAAGGGTGCTTATGGTGGTTAACAAATCTAGCCGTAACACTGTGAGCTAACAGCACAAGATTGGATCTTGATCAGTTTTTGAAATAAAGAATCAGAACTACAGTTCCTCTTCATGGAAGTAAGCAATTCCTTATTGGTTTTCATTTTCTGACATGCATTTTATAATTAGTCAATTGGCCTATTTGCATGCTAAGTATGTGCACAAGCAGCAATCATTTATAGCACTCTAGCCAGTACATGTTATGTGTCTTTCGTTAACACATTTAACATAAAGCATCCTAGGAGTCTTGTATAAAGCTTTACTGGTCCTTAGACAAACTACAACAACTACATCAGATTGCTCTCCAAATATTTGAGAACCACATTTTCAAACTCTTTAACCATAATATTTTTCATATCTTAGCACTTTGATTTAGCACAGTGTAAAGGACGACTTTGAAAACCCTGGGTTCAAGCATGGTTTGACATGGAATTGAGAGTCCGGTGAGACAAAGAAAGGTGCATTCAGACCGAGCAACAAGAAATGTGAAAAAGAAAAAAGAACTTTTATTTATTGAGCAAGGAATAAAACTATGGTGTATTTGAAAGTTTTAGTGAATAAGGAAAAGGAGAAGACAAGAGTAGAGAGGAAAAGAGGAAAAGAAAAATAAATAGAAAAAGTATATTATACTACCATCCCAGCACTCCAACAACAAAGTTTCTTCTTCCCTGGCGATGGAGTCTCCTGTGTCATGGACCCAGGTCTAGATGTAAGGAAGATGAGGCAGAGACAGTAGTTGAACTGGTCAGCTTTTATCTGTCCTAGTTCTCAAGGGTCCTTCCACTGGGCTGAGAGTGATTATCATGCTCATTCAGATCTTCTAGAAGATTCTGAAAAAGGGTCTGGTGACTCACAATCCCCATAGAACTTCTTCTGTCACTTCTCAGATACATAATCAGCAGTCTGGGTTGCTTCAGGGTGGGAATCAGGGCTGGATACTGAACAGTACTCCACCCTCTGGCAGATCTTTTTCCTTATCAGCAGCTTCCCTTAGGCATTCCCTTCCTTTCAGTTACCAGTTTCTTCAGTCATCAGTGTGGGTGGGGGTCTGGGCTGGAGACATGGCAGTGCCCCATCTTTAGTAGTTTGAGGAAAACCTTCTTATCCGTTCCTTACACAGAGTTATTAAATGAGGGCAACAGAAAATTATTATTTGCAGACTACTATAAGAAATAGCTGGCTGAGGACTGCAATCGTACCTGAAACACGTTTACAGTCCCTTCTTGTCTCTATAGTCTTGATTTGTCCTGAATTGAAATACATGACACTGCTAGCAGCAAATTGCGTTGCCTCGTTAAGCTTTCCACCTTTCAGGGCTTCCCCCCAAAAAATTATGGTTATGCCCAACTGCAAGGGTGGGCCTGAGCACTCCAGCCAGCTGTGGGCTACCACAGATGAACAGCTGTCCAGCTCCAGATGTGTCTTTACCGAGCAGCAGCATGGCTGTGTTCAAACTCAAGTGGGCAACAGCTTGAGTGAGGATGTCTGAAACCTGCCCCTGTTGTAACGGAGGCGTATCCTACCAGATGCCTTGCAGAGTTGGTGCGCTCTTGCACTGTGGGAAAAAAGTAAATAAAGTACACTTCCCAAACCCATAAATTCATGGCAAAAAAAGAAGCTGTCACTCACAGTTGATTGAACACCTCTTCAGAGAACAAACTCTCTCTTCTCTGATATGCTTTGATGAACAGTGAAATAGTTAACAGTCTTGACATTTATAGATTCTAAAGAACAGGTATACTTGTTAGAGCCTTCTGCCTCATGATGGACCAAGTCAAGCCTTCACTTTCAGCTTCTATTTACAAGCATATTACAAGCTGGCATGGGAAGATTTTTATTAAAATTAAAACCAAAAATAAATGATAATTTTAAATGCCTCTGGCAGAAACATCTTATCCAACCCAAACCATTCTATGATTCTATGATTCTATGTAAATGTAGACATGGTCGTTTTATGTTATATAAAGACAAATAATGCATTTTTTCTTACTTTTTTCTTTCCCAGAGATGAATTCTCTTCAATCAGAACTCTTCTGTAATTGTATAAAAATATGAGACATTAAGACTCAGTGAGCGTATCTAAAAAAAAGATCAAATTCACATGTTTCATAACGTTAAACATCTGCTGGGGTAAGAGCAGAACAAATAGCAATATGAAATAGGAATAATTGGTTCCTAAATAGAAAAAATATGTATGTGTGTTAGCAAAAGAGAGGCAGAATTCTTTAACGAACTCTTATGTGTTTGTTCCTAGCCTAACAGTTAATTCTGCCCCTAAAATCAATATTCTTCTTTCCAGCATGAACCTAGTCATTCTGTTACTCCTTTAACTCTGTTTCTTACATACTGTCTGAGATTTTTAACATCATTCCTAAGCCTGAGATGCTGATTTGCACCTCAATCGCTTTCTCTGCTTTTTCAGAGTCTTTGAGCATTTATGAGCATTTATTAGAGGTTCGACAAGTTAAAGATCTTTTCTGTTGCTGTCAGATATATAGGTGATAGAGGAATGAGTAGCATAGTACTTATTTCTGTTTTATTTTTTTCCTTTCTTCCTGTCAAGGGAGGTCATTTTACTCTTCATAATGTCCCAGATTGGTTGTTCTCGACGGGAGGTGTTTTAAAAAATAATAATAATAAAAAAGATTGTCAAACCAGAGAGAAAGAAAGTGGCTTCTTCAGATGACCCTACATGTATGCATAATCTCCAGAAAGGAGTATGACATTATAAGGGTTATTTTCTTTTGTGTGTGGCTCACAAGCACTGAGAAAATAATCAGTACTTTACTGATTCAGGCAGTTATCCACTAAACTAAAACTCTGTTTTCAGAGTACTAATATCAGAGCTTTTGCAAAAAATGTTAATTTTCAAGCGTGGCAATTCAGCAAGATATGTGGGCTTACTGGCTTTTTAAAAAAATATGGAATGAGAGTTTAATTCCCTTTAACTACATGGCTTGTGGTGATATTGACAGTTAACATCTGGAAAAATAGACAACCAATAATGCTATTCCTCATAGCCTATTTGTGGAAGACAAATAAAGTAGGTCCATTGTTGGATTGAAAATAATGTTCACTTGACCACACACTGACACAGAATAAAGCTGATGATTAAGTAGATGTCTGTTCTCTAGGTTCCTCTTAAAACCTGTGTGAGAGCTCAATAGGCTGAATGTTTGCTTTTCCAAACATAATTTTCAAGTAAAATCAACATAATTTAGAATCAGAGAAGAAATAAATCAGAGACTGTTAGGTTTACATTGTATCCATTTTAAAACTTAGATAGGAAAACATCTGGAATATGCCAGATGGGTATTAAATATACAGATCAGGTCATATAAGCTCGATCTAACTTACATTAGACCATTCATGACACAATGTGAAATATTCAAACAGAAAAATCTTATAATTTTGAAGTATATTTTCAGACAGGATGTTGGGAAGAAAACTGAAAGTCTGAAGTGAGAGTAACTGAGAGAGAATTATCCACGTAATACAAGGGTAAAAATGTTATCCACCCAAATCCATGTTCAGTAAACATTCACAAATTTCTAGCAAGTTGGAAGTTTTCTTGATACCCCTAGAGCCATCCTCTAAAACTGATGTTTTCCACTAATTCCACTTGTAAACTTGATAAGGCCACCAATGTTACTTAATAGCTGCTAGAGGCTCTCCAGCCCACTGCTCCAAAGCAAGAATGCCGGTAGTCCAAGCAAGTAAGAATCATAGAATCATAGAATCATCTGGTTGGAAAAGACCTCTGAGATCATTGAGTCCAGCTGTACCTGTCCCTTTACTAAACCATGTCCCTCAGAAACTCATCTGTCTGTCTTTTAAACCTCCAGAGATGGTGACTCAGCCACCTCCTTGGGCAGCTGTGCCAGTGTATGACCAGCCTTTGAAGAAATTTTTCCTAGTGTCTAGTCTGAACCTCTCCTGGCACAACTTGTGGTCATTTCCTCTTGTCCTGTCACTTGTCACTTGGGAGAAGAGACCAACACTCACCTCTCTACAACCTCCTTTCAGGTAGTTGTAGAGCGTGATAAGGTCTCCCCTCAGCCTCCTCTCATCCAAGCTAAACAACCACAGTTGCCTCAGGTACTTCTCCTAGGACTTATTCTCCAGCACCCTCACCAACCTCGTTGCCCTTCTCTGGCCACAATCCAGCCCCTCAATGTCCTTTTCACAGTTAGGGGCCCAAAATTGAACCCAGCACTTAAGGTGCAGACTCACTCAAGGTGTGGCTGAATACAGGGGCACAATCACCTCCCTGCTCCTGCTGGCCACGCTGTGTCTGACACAGGCCAAGATGCCATTGGCCCTCTTGGCCACCTGGGCACACTGCTGGCTCATGTTCAGCCGGCTGTCAACCAACACCCCCAGGTCCTTCTCTGCCAGGCAGCTTTCCAGCCACTCTTCCCCAAGCCTGTAACGCTGCATGGGGTTGTTGTGCCCCAAGTGCAGGACTCTGCACTTGATCTTGAACCTCATCCAGTCTGTTCAGATCCCCTTGCAGAGCCTCCCTTCCTTCAAACACATCGAGACTTCCACCCAGCTTGGTGTCATCTGAAAACTTGCTAAGGGTCCACTCAATCCCTTCATCCAGATTGTTGATAAAGATGTTGAACAGGACTGGACTGAGCACTGAACACTGGGGAACACCGCTCATGACCAGTTTTCAACTGGATTTAGTTCCATTTACCACTACCCTTTGAGCCCGGCCGTCCAGCCAGTTTTTAACCCAGCAGAGGGTGTGCCTGTCCACGCCGATGGCAGCCAGTTTCTCACGCAGAATACTGCGAGAAACGGTGTCAAAGGCCTAACCAAAGTCCAAATAGACCACATCCACAGCCTTTCCCTCGTCCATTAAATAGGTAACCTTGTCATAGAAGGAGATCAATTTGTCTGACAGGACCTGTCTTTTATAAACCTATGTTGACTGACCCAGGTGATCACCTGGTTGTCCTGTGTGTGCTGTACAATAGCACTCAAGATGATCTGCTCCGTGACATTCCCCAGTACCGAGGTCAGACTGACAGACCTGTAGTTACCCAGATCCTCCCTCTGACCCTTTTTGTAGGTTGGTGTAACATTTGCCAGCCTCCAGTCAAGCGGCACTTCCCCGGTCAGCCAGGACTGCTGGTAAATCAAAGGAATTTGGTCAAACCTCTGCAAGGATATTAAGGGAGACTCCTTTGCAGTTCCTCCATAAAACCAGAGAAATTTCTCTGAACCAAAGACAATTTTTTTCTTTTTTTTTTTAATATTTTGAATTCAACCAATGCAAATTTTTTTCTTAAACTTTGAGAACTTTGGGGTTTACTCTTGTCTTGATTTACAGCTCCCTTGCTATTTGGCAGGTGGCAAGAGGAAGGAGGTGGGTATTTGCCTGTTTTAGGGAAGGTAATCCATCAGAGAAAAGAGAGGACACCTTATAAAATAAATAAGTGGATGCAAACAATCAAGGGAGTATAAGAAAGGAAATGAAACAAAGGTAACAGAAGAGTATTATGGTCCCTACTGCAAAAAATAGTTCTTAAAAACAATTAATCAGTCAAAGTTCGGGGGCATAATTTGACTATCATTCATAACTGTGAAAATCTTATTTAATAACTTTAATAAATTCATGTGTCTCAACTGCTAGTAAACTAGCTAATATTCTAATTACTGATCTAAGATATGTTGTGGTACAAAATGGAAAGTTTTTTATTTAAATGACCATGTAACCACATTGCAATCAAATGTGCAAATAAAGCCTTAAACATTGCATAAAATCTCTTCAAACTGATCATTTCCATAAACACCCACTGAAATCAGTGTAAGTATAGACCACACTTAAATAGCTCCTTGTCTTTCTTCATTAAATATTCCCAGAGATATAGCACTGCAGAGAGATAAACCGTATCACAATATTTTTGGGTGCTACAAAACTATATTGCAAAGCCTGTCTATTAACCATTATGTCAGCATGAACTAAAGGGGATAGCATTTAGTCATAAACAATAACATTTAGTAGCTGTTCAGGTTTATTTTCAAAAGTCAGGAGTATTTTCAGCTGAGCACTAAAAGTGAAATATGAACTGCATTTTGAGGATTGTGTTTTGAAAGCATACTATGTATTAATATTTAATTTCTAATATAACAGTTTCATAATCTGTGTTTATATAAAGCAGTAAGATGTTACAGTATAATAAAAAAATATGGCAAGTTTGTAATATAGGTTATTTTTGCACATGAATTTGCATGTATACTTAGGGGATCACAATACATATAGATTTTCATGCCTTCATATATGTTTAAAAGGGACATGTGGATCATTGCATAAATTTCTGAAAATATGTTCATATATTTATGCGCTGATATTTCATCACAGCAGTTTGCGCATAAAAGTATAAGAATTAATGCAGGTTTTACTATGAGTGGAAAAAGACAATAAACAGACTAAAGGATGAAAGGATGGGTGGATGGGAAACTAAAATATATTTGATTAAATTATTGTGTCACAGAATCTTTCAGTTGCCTTAGACAGAATTTTCCCCTTGCTTTCAATATTCTTTGTATTTAATAATATGAAATACAGAGTATACCAATTACATTAATGCTATTTACATTACTAAATTATGTATCTAATGCACTTCATTACATAGATATTTGTTTGACTTAATTGTCAATAACATTAATTTCCTTAACTGAGTTAACTCTCTAATATCAAAGCATTTAAAGCATCAAAAGTGAATGTAAATTCTGTAGAAAATAACTTTTTTGTCTGAATATATTTTGTCTGAATATATTTTCTTAAGTGTCCTGCAGACTTCTTTTCAAATAAGATTTCTAAATAAAATGTTTAGATATTTTCTGCCATTAAGATCATACAGTTTCCATAATTTCATGCAGGATGTGTATTGTAATCATTCAAAACATGGCTAGATATTTTTAAAATTAAAAAATTCAGCTAAGCTTTAATCCTGAATTATGCAATACTCATAGTTCTTGAGATGCCCTTTAGGTACTCTCTCAATAACAACAAATCCACCAGATCTTTGAGGAAGAATGCAAAATTTCATGCCTGTATGTATTTTATTTTCTAGAGTTACCAGCCTGTGAGTTGGGATACATATTATCTATGACACCAATATTTAAGGTCCATTTTTAAAAAACCTGAACAATGTCTACATTTTGAAATCAACGTTTGGTAGAAAAGGATAGGTTTAGATAATTTTTTTTTTTTTGGTCAGGTGAAATCTTTAGATAATTTACAAGTAGCAGAGATGATCATCTTCTAAACTTTTTTCTAGCTCTCTATTTTTTTTCAACAAGGGCAAACTAAGAAAATGTCATGATAAGCTGATGAAACTGAACTATGACTAACATGTGCGAAGATTCCAGATCTGCCTAAAATCTGACCTGTCCTTTTTGTCCATAGCAAAAGTACGAGGGTAGATGACGAAATTTTATTCATTCTCCTGCAGCTGCACGGAGAAGATGAGGTCTTGGCAGAGGAAGTCTGGATGTATTAATGTCCTTGGATACAGATTAAATGTTAAGAGTATCTGGGTATTCTGCATCATCTTGGAGTATTTTCCTCCCAGTTTCAGTGGAAGCAAAGTAAATACAGAAGGAATAGTGATTGGTGCATTAAGCCAGTAGTAAAGTGATTAGGGATATAAAGTGTATCTTCCAACAAAAAAACTGCTTGTCTTCAGTAGCCTCTTTTCATATCCGAGTCATCTGATCAGAAAATCTGTTCAAGTGAGGAAGAGTCTCTTCCCCAACCAGCTACCTAGAGACCACCCTGACACTGCATTGCAGCGAATCCCCACTCTGGGTGACCACAAAGAAGAGAACGCTGACTGACCTTCCTTGTCAAGGCAGAGTTTGGGCACGGTGATCTTGCTCAACTGCAGAGAGAATCTTTCTGGACCATCATCACGAATCTCAAAAGTTGCGTAGGCTGGGGTTGGAGCACACACCAAGGTCAGCCTAATGCCCAGCAAACAAGAAAAACAGACTGCCCAATGATATGAAGTATTTAACACTACATTTTCTTAACAAATAAGGGGTTTTCACAAGCTGTAGTATTCTCTGCATGTTTCTAAGCTATCTCATTTTACATCTACGAAGGATTCTTTGAAAATCAATTCTTCTATAAAAGTGTTTGAAATTGCAATGTATCATTTTATGTTAGTAGCATAGTGTTTGCTAGGGTTTTGTTGGCTTTTCTGGCAGGGATTTTAGAAATGATTCAGAGATTATAAAGCAACATAGAGATAAAGACCAGCTTTGAAAGACAGGATATACTGCTCTCTGTGATTTGTATGAACTAATCTCTAAGGCTTCTTTGGGAAAAAACCATCAACTGAAGCTTATAGTCCATTGCATACATTAGCAATGACTACTTATTAATCTTATAACCTTTTCTAATTAACAGAGTAAATTCTAAAATGAATACAAATTGAATGTATCCAAGGGTAAAATATATTCAGCTATGAAATGTGCCTTTACATTTGCTGAAATATCTCTGAAGGAAGTGGTGTGTCACAGAAATAAACTGTTTTATTTCTTTTTTTGTTTGCTTATAGTCAACAAGAAAAGAAGTGCCAGCAGCTGGCACTTTGAAAGTAACACATCTGTGTCAATCTTATATATTATTACAGGCTTGGCCAGTAAAATTGTATTGTTTTTGTTGCTGCTGTTGCCATTGCAGCTGTTGCTATTTACTATGTGCTATAGTTATTCCTTCTAAATGCATGATCAATGAAAAGTAGAAGAGAAATCTGAAGGGCAAATTTAGAACAAATATCTTTAAGTCATAAAGTGCAATACAGAAATTAATCCTTGAGATGAATGATGCTTATGAAAAAGAACTAAAGATAAATTGGATCTGTACAGAAATTCAGCTGTGTGTGTTCCAGCCAATAGTTTGTTCCGTAAAATCCAATGCAGAAAAAAGATAATGCATGAGGAACCATCATGAGAAACAGAAGTACAAATGCCTATAGAAATCAGGACATGGCAAGATGCAGAAAACAGCTATGATTATTTCCTAGCAGGAGTAGTTACATGAAGAAGAATAAAATATATATATAGAAATTGGATCTAGTGGTAAAAAATTCTATACAGTTTTGGTATCTAAAGGCTGGGAAGGAATTAATATGCAGCCTTAAAATCATAGAGTAATAGAATAGTTTCAGTTGGAAGTGACCTTTAAAGGTCATCCAGTCCTTTAGAGGCATCTGACCCTCATTCTACTACCTAGGCAGGGAACACAGAAGCTGTATTAAACAACCCTGCCCGAATTGTTCTTTCTTATCAAGAAACCAAGCAGAGGTTCTAGAGTAGAGGTGTTGCATTACTTCAGCTGGCACCTGAACGCTAGAGTAGAATTATATACACTTTCCACCTTGGGGAAAACAATTCAAATTCTAGGGCACATCTGCAGAACCAGAATTAGTATTATACTAGGAAAAATTACTTAAAGAAAATGGGAAACATGAAGCATGTAAGCATAAAACTAGAACTTGTTTTCATTTTACTTGCCATAACAAAAACTCTATAATATCCATTTAAGACAATTGTATCAACGACAGTGATACATCAAACAAGACAGGCAGGAAGAGGCATGAAACTGAGACTAATAATTGTGAGTATGTGTGTCTTCAAATGTGCATTTATCCATGTAAGGATATGTGTGTATATGTGGTGTCCAGTGACAGGACAAGAGGCAGTAGACAAAAACTGAAACACAGGAGGCTCTATCTGAGTATCAGGAAAAACATTTACTGTGAGGTTGACCACACACTGGTACAGTTTGCCCAGGGAAGCTGATGGACATCCTTCCTTCAGAGATATTCAAAGGCAGTCTGGAAATGGTCAGAACAATTCGCTCTAGGAGACAGTGCTTCAGCAAGGCGGTGGACCAGATGACCCTGGAGGTCCCTTCCCACTTCAACAATTCTGTGATTCTGTGATAAGGTCATTAAATCATTTACGATCAAAATAAAAATCTATTACTCAATGAAGTTTTCTGATTAATTAACATATGCAACTTCCATAGTAATGCTGTAAAGCAAAATTATGACTCCTTTGCAGCTGAGTAAGTTTATCCCAGAGACATTTGATAGGTGTTAATCTGTGTAGATATTCAATATGTTGAGTCTCTTTGACCCACATCCCCAAAGGCATTTAGATGCTAATGTTCCATGGACTCAAATTGATGAAATTATGATTAAGTTGAAATTAAATGACTTTTCAGTGCCTAAATCTCTCTGAGGTGTTTGGTCCTCTCTTCTACAAGGAAATCTGTCAAATAGAAAAAATCCATCACTATATAGTTACTTTGGTACAGGACTTCTTTCTTGGGCTGCCTTTGTGTTCTGTTAAATTACCAAAACTAAAACTGATTTTTGAATAGAATTTTCTATTTTTACTAGTCCTTCAAAATGTATACAAATCTTACCAAGACAGTAATTTAAATTGTAGCAATACAGTCAATGTACATACAGCTTTATATTCATATTTTCTTACTAAGAAGGCATTTTCCTTATAACTTTATTTGAATGTTGTAAAGAAAAACACAGAACTTGTATACTAGAAAAATGTAAATCAAGCAGAGAAAACAAGGAAGACTAGTGAAAGCAGATAATCCTGGGTGCAATCATGCGGCACCTGCAGAATGAGCAAGAGATCAGACCCAGCCAGCATGGATTTAGGAAGGGCAGGTCCTGCCTGACCAACCTGATCTCCTTTTGCGACCGTGTGACTCGCCTGGTGGGTGAGAGGAAGGCTGTGGATGTGGTGTTCCTGGACTTCAGCAAGGCCTTTGACACTGTCTCCCATAGCAGACTCCTGGAGAAGCTGACAGCCCGTGGCTTGGACGGGAATGTTCTGTGCTGGGTTAGGAATTGGTTGGATGGCCGAGCCCAGAGAGTGATAGTTGAACGGTGTCCCATCCAGTTGGCAGCTGGTCACTAGTGGCGTCCCCCAGGGTTCGGTGCTGGGCCCGGTCCTGTTTAATATCTTCATTGATGATCTGGATGAGGAGATTGAGTGCTTCATCAGCAAGTTCGCAGATGACACCAAGCTGGGAGGAAGTGTCGATCTGCTGGAGGGTAGGAGGGCCCTACAGAGGGACCTTGGCGGGCTGGAGAGATGGGCTGACTCCAATAGCATGAGGTTTAACAAGTCCAAGTGCCGGGTTCTAAACTTTGGACACAACGACCCCATGCAGAGCTACAGGCTGGGGACAGAGTGGTTGGAGAGCAGTCAGGCGGAAAGAGACTTGGGAGTGCTGGTGGACAGGAAACTCAACATGAGCCAGCAGTGTGCCCAAGTGGCCAAGAAGGCCAATGGTATCCTGGCCTGCATCAGGAATAGTGTGGCCAGCAGGACTAGAGAGGTCATCATCCCCTTATACTCGGCACTGGTCAGGCCGCACCTTGAGTGCTGTGTCCAGTTCTGGGCCCCTCAGTTTAAGTAGGATGTCGAGATGCTGGAGTGTGTCCAGAGGAGAGCGACGAGGATGGTGAAGGGGCTGGAGCACAAGCCCTACGAGGAGCGACTGAGGGAGCTGGGGTTGTTTAGCCTGGAGAAGAGGAGACTCAGGGAAGACCTTATTGCTCTCTACAACTACCTGAAATGAGGTTGTAGTCAGGTAGGGGTTGGTCTCTTCTCTCAGGTGACTGGTGACAGAACAAGAGGACATGGTCTCAAGCTTCGTCAAGGGGAGGTTTAGGCTTGATATTAGGAAGAAATTTTTCACTTAGAGGGTAATTGTTCATTGGAATGCATTGCCTACGGAGGTGGTCAAGTCACCATCCCTGGAGGTGTTTAAAGGAAGATTGGATGAGGCACTTAGTGCCGTGGTTTAGATGATGAGTAGATGTAGGTGTTGGGTCATAGGCTGGACTCGATGATCTTAAAGATCTTTTCCAGCCTTGTGATACTGTGATACTGTAATTGAAATTTAAAAATACAGTACATCCAAATCTTCCTTGAATTTTTACAGTATCTGGCTCCAAAAATCACAGAATTCTGGGACACTTTTTTTGTATTGTATATGCTATTGTATTTTTTGTCTTGTATATGCTATTGTATTACTATGATTAGATGACCATATCCATGCAGACTATGGTTAATATCTATTTAACAATTCAAAACAAAGATTTAATCAGTGTTTTTAAATTTATTTCCACAAATTTGCAGTCAATATTCATTCAACAGATATATTCTTTGACTTTTTATTGTAAGTAAGCATAGTACATTGTACAATCTGGTTTAGGAATACTGAATATATCTGTCATAATTAAAGGAAAATTTTCACATCAGGGCTATTTGAGTTATGTACATTTATTAGTGGATTCAGTACTAATTTGCCATGTGAGATAAGCAATGAGAAAGCTTTGGATGGTATGGAAACACTGTCAGATATCTCAAAAGCTGAGTTCTGTAATTTGCAATCCAAACACACTGGCAGAAATATTATATTCATCACAGATCGGTGCTCCCTTGACTAAAAAAACCAGCAAAACCAAACAAAAAACTGCCCTCTAAACCCCACATTTTGCATACAGAATAGAATATATGCTGAAGGGAAATAAAAAAAATGTTAGATTTTATTTTCAGCAATACTTAACTCAAGTTTTTACTACTTACTTTTTAAAATAATAGAGTGATAGAAACACATGAAGACACCACAGCATTCATGAAACCATTCTTCACAGTAGTTACTGACTCCTGACATCAGACCATCTCCTTTCCCAGCTAGAACTCTGTCAGGCAACACAACACGGCACCGATTCTTTTTTTTGTCATTCAAACAAGTCTTCAGTATTAGGAAGATCTGTATTCTCATTCACAGATTCCTACACATTTTTTTTTTTGTAGAAAAGTAAGTGACTTTGTAGTGAGAATAAAATGTGGCAATACAAAAACTCATGACTCTGCAGTGACCTCTGGTTAGCTCCAACTCCAGAGGCAGTGGGATCTGATAGGTTGCAATCCCTGACTAAGAGTTTGTTTGCTTGCAGACTGGCAGTATGATTTCAGAATTATGTATATAGGTAAATTCAGTTAATTGGTCTTTTAATATAATCAAGTTCTAGCTTACTTAGACTCATCTTACATTTCACAGGTTTTTGTATTCACTGGCAATCTGAGCTGATAGACCACAGGCATCTCCCACTGTTCAGTAAACAGAAAATACAGGTGTTTAAATAGGACAAAAGTATTGGAAACACTACCAATGTCCAAGCATTCTGTTTCAGCATACTTTCCCGTCTGTACTCTGCCATCGCTTTCTAGGCTACCATTCAAGAGTAGTTTTTCAAACTCTTCTCATTTTGCTCTGATGCCATATGCAAACTCGCACCTTGTGCACACAAATTCCTAGTAGCTGTTCTCCACTCAGTTGTTCAGCTTGAGAGCTTCTATTGACAAATCTTGTAACTGAAAAATAAAGCTCCACACCTTCATTTATTTGAAATAAGGTGCCTTAAAATTCTGTATATGCTAAACCCTCTTTGCTTGCTACTTCTTCCATCTGTCATACAAGCACAGCATCCCCACTGAGATCAAATGTACAATAAAATTTACATTCAGTGGGTAATAGTCTCCCCTCAGACAGCTGGAAAATGATTCTTCAGTCTGGCATCTTTTATCAGAAAATCTAGTTTATCACCAGTACATCGGGATAGCCTTCTCTTCAAGGCGCAGGAGCAGGCTATCCCGATGTGCTCTAAGATGAGCCGCATGGGCAGACGGCCGGCCTGGATGAGTAAGGAGCTTTTGGAGGAGCTCAGTGAAAAAAAGAGGGTGTATCGCCTTTGGAAAGAAGGGTAGGTGAGTCAGGTTGTGTTCAAAAATATTGTCAAGTCGTGTAGGAAGAAAATTAGGGAGGCAAAAGCCCAGCTGGAGCTTAAATTGGCCACTTGTGTTAAGGACAACAGGAAGAGCTTTTTCAAATATATTAACAGCAGAAAAAAGGGCAGCAACAACCTTCAATCCTTATCGACCACTAAGGGAAATATAGTAACTGAAGATGAGGAAAAAGCTGAGGTGCTTAATGCCCTTTTCAGCTAGATATGGGAGAGAACATATAATGAAAATCTCATGGTTCAAGATAAGGACAGGGAGAGATGATTCACCAGTTGCCATTATGGGCAAAACAGACCTGATTTTGGAAAAAATAATTTAACTTATTACCTTAAATCAGATTAGGATAATGAGAAAATAAAAACTAGATCTTAAAAGACCTTCCCCCAGCCTATCCCTTCTTCCTCTATTTAACCTTAGCCCTGATTTTCTTTGATCACTGGGGGTTGTGATCAGTTCATCACACATTGTCTTTGTTACTCTGTCCTCCTCAGAGGGAGGACTCCTCACACTCTTCCCCTGCTCCAGCACGTGGTCCCTCCCATAGGAGACTGTTCTCCAGGATCCCAAAGGGTCACAAGTCCTGTCTGCACACCTGCTGCAGCATGGGCTCCTCTCTGCACAGGTGCTGCTCCAGTGTGGGCTTCCCACTGGGTCTCAGCCTCCTTCAGGCATCCACCTGCTCCAATATGGGGTCCTTCCTGGGCTACAGATATGTACCTCCTCCATGGGCTATAGGGAGACAGTCTGCCTCACCATGATCTTCATCATGGGCTGCAGAGGAATCTCTGCTCTAAAAGCTGGAGCACCTCCTGTCTCTCTTTCTTCACTGGCCTTAGTGTCTGCAGAGTTGTTTTTCTCACATATTCTAACTCCTTCCTCCTGCTGCTTCTCTGCCACAGTTTTGTTCCCCCTTCTTAAATTCATTATCACAGAGGTGCTACCACTGTCGCTGATCGGTTTGGCCTTGGCTGGCATCAGGTCCTTCGTGGGGCTGGCATTGGCTCTGCCAAACATGGGGGAAGCCTCCAGCAGCTTCTCTCAGAAGCCACCACTGTAGCCTCCTCACTATCAAAACCTTGCTACACAAACCCAATACACAAACATAGGATCAAAGTTCTATAAAGCAACACAAATACCCTCTAGAATATATAACAGGTCTGCATGGTTTAACGTGGCACATAAGGGTCACCAACACTTGGAGCGTGGTTACAGGGGAAAATGCAGTTCTGTCAGCCTGCTCCTTGTCATGGGAGAAATTTAAGACCCTGTCAGTGAGAAATATTTTGGTTTCTCTACGTCTGTAGGTGACACATAGCCAATGAAAGATCTTTTGGAAAGTATTGCTCCTCCTCTAAGGAGGTGGCAGGCAGACACTGGCGTGGGAGACGGTCAGAGGCATCAGCTGATACATTTTACAGGCAGTTGGTATGGCAAAAAAGAAAAATCCTGTTTCCTTCAAAGCCTCTTTGTCCTTCCCTTCCCTCTTTCTTATTCGTCTGCCCTGTCGCGTGGAGTCTCACTTGAAACAGATTAGTGGTGACACAGACAAAGCCAAAACCTTCGGAATGGGATCGGGCCAGAGATACTTGGAGCTGCCTGCTCCAGTACTGGGATTTCGAGGGGACAGCAAAGCTCTTCCAGAAATACAAATCTTTTGGGGAATGAATCTGAAACTGACCAGCCTCTGGGAAAAGAAAAAACGAGGAAGAACAGAGGATGTGGGTGATGGTTGAAAGGACTAGAAATCACAAGACTGACTTTCAGGTTGAAGAAATGGCTCTACCTCAAATTACTGATTATCTACGTGACAGACCTGGCAATCCCAGATAGAAAAGGGCTGGCAGGGTTTTTTATTAAAAATAAATAAATAAAACTTAACCCCCTCTAAACCTACAACTTTGTCTTCTTCATTTGCTTTTAAAACCTTTCTGGTTAGGTTGAAAAAGGATCTTTCCTTCTGGGGAAACCCTGGGGCTGGCAGTTCCAGAGTTTCTTCTGGTGCATTTAGAAGAACAGAATCCTGTGTGTCAGGTCTGAATTAATGGAAAAAGAGAAGTAGTATGTCATGATGGCTTTATTAGTGGCAAACGAGCTTGTGGTGAGGAGGCAGGAGAGTCAGAGCACTTGCAACACAACTCATAAAATTCACGCTAAGTATATTGGTAGTGATATGACCAGCAGATTACACATAATAAACTGTTTAAAACACTATCAACAACAGCAAAAATTAGAATGAAATGGATGCAAGAAATTCACACAGACTGATAAACAATTGAATTTCAGAAGTTCTTCATAAGATCTCTGATGTATCCTAGTAATGTAGAATAGTTACAGTTCAACTAGAAGCATCATCTTTGTGGTGTCAGTATCATAGCCAAAAGATCTTAATTCCAACACAGGGACAAAACATCAGAAAACCAAGAAAACCTGCCTTCCACCATTGTTTCTTTATTCTCATCATTAGGAATAAGTACTATATCTGATGAACTTCTCCAGGATGAAGAATATAGTTGTTTGTTATCTTGTACCTTTTATGTGAGAGGCCATTGCACACCCTATAAATTCAATGATATGGATGTGGTAAAAGTACCACTTATGATGGAGACTAATTTCTTAGCTGTATGGTTTTGCTCTGTTCCTGTAATCTCATTCAGGAGCTCAGTGTTAGATAACACTGAGCTCAATGGGACCTATCTATGCTCTGGCAGTAACAGAATGCCCTGCTGAAATGTTGACTTAAATGATAACGTGTCTTGAACAGTGAAATAGGGTACGTTTCAAAGACTTTTTAAAAAGGGCAGACTCCAGAATATGCTTCTAAAAGTGAGGGGCAGAGAGCAGGGAATACTCATGGAGCAGTAATAAATATCACCCCCTCTACCCATTAGTTGAGATAAAACTTTGTATTCCTTGGAGAAGAAAAATCTAAACTGGCTGAGAAATGTCTTTTTAAGCCATGTTGCATCACAACAATATGTTATATCTGGCACCAAAACATTTGGTATCTAACTTTCAGACTTAAGTCACAGATAGCTGGGAGTACTTAGTATTTGAAAAATGATCTCCTTCTGCTTATGAGCTGATATATGGATTTATTTCCCTGATTGTAGGCACCAGATGTATGTCTTTCCTTTTAACTTGAAACAATGCTTTCAGGGCATACACAAGAGAAGTGCCTTGCAGAAAACAGAGGAAAGAGAGCATGACTTACCAGTGAAACTGTTCTTGTATTTTCCACTAATGGAAGATAGGTTTGTTTTTGTCAAACATTAAAGTTTTCATTAAAATACAGTCATGCTTTTCTCAAAAAAAAACAAAAAGAAGGAAAAATAAGTCTGAATTTGCATGATCTTAAAAACAAATCTCTCCACAAAAAAAGAGGGAGTAGAAAGCAAAAAAGAAGAATAATGGAGATGAAGAGCTCAATAAAGAAAAATAATTTTGTCAAAATATTTCATTAAAGATTAAAAAAAAATCCAAGCAGATTTATTTAATCCTGTTTTCATCTATAATTACACAATGAAATGTTTCTTAATAAAAACAAAATTCACCAAGTCAATATGATCCCGTGTTACCATATTCATATCTTGCCTGCATTCAGGCGAATATTCTACTTCACTAAATAAAGTTCTTTGAAAATATTGTGATTGCTGGGAAATGTTTACCACCTTGACTACATATCTCACAGTTTGAATATAAACTGGTGTGGTAAACATTTGAAAAATAATTTAAAATGTATATTCTATAACTAGCAATCATGACTTCACAAGTACCACACGACATTGCAAAGCTTTCAATGATCCCCTGCAGCTCCAGCCTTTCATAGAAAAATGTTTTTCTGCTAAAAATTTGCTGTTTTCTGTGAAGAAAAACTGCTCACATAAAGAATCTAGTTATGTTCTTATATTCCTAAAATATAACATGTATTCTTATTTTAATGTTGTATTTTGTTTATGATATTCCAGAGACCACTTCATTCTGCAAGGAAGTGGTATGCACTTTACCATTCCTATACCTTACAGAAAGATAAGTGTGATATTGTCTTATGATATCATAATTTTTGATGAAGACTTATTAGAATAATTTTTACCCATGGATACTGTGGGTAAAATGAGGAACATATTACCAATGTCATCTGTTCTAGCACTTTGCAGGAAGCAGTTTAACAGCAGCTGTGGAAAATGAGATCATAAAGGTTAACAGGGTAGAGATCATAACAATGATTTTAATGGTGTTTCAGAGATTCAAGCTATATCCTCCTCCCCCCTCCCCTTTTTTTTTCAAAGGATATTCTGAAAGTTTATAAAGGAAATTTAATGATGTGCATGCTTGTGCATGAAGAGAATTTGAGCATCAGTATTCCAGAACTGAAAGCACAACCAATATGTTAGTTGTTGGTGTGCCTTTAGGATAAAAAAGTGACATTATTTTATCTGGGAGCCATGGCAATGTAGAGGTGCAAGATCAAGTACAGATTGAGTTCAAAGGATCAGGTTGTCAAGCAACATCTTAAATGAACTCAAGTCTGACGTGGATCTTTAGATATAACTATGCAAGTTAAACCAAGGCTTTTTAACTGTCAGTATTATTTAATCTTGCTGATACAAGGACACTGAGAAAAAGATGAGAACAGACAATGCAGTTGAACAGACAGCATCTTAAAATGGCGTCAGCACCTGCTTTCAAAGGAGTCCTAATCATAAATTAGTTTAAATAAATCAAACAATCCTTACTGAATGGAAAGCCCTAGAGCTTCTCCAAAATTTTTACTATTTAGTATTTACTCACTCTCTTTGAATTCAGTCATCATGAACCACTATATATTTTCAACATATACCCTTGAATGACAAGAAGGTTATGTAGGGACACCATGTAACCCAAGTCTATTCGTAAAAAGTGGCATTCAAAGGATTGATGGAAATACTCATTTTTTCTTTTTAGGGTTGATATATTACTCTGATTTCTATTTTAGTGGAAAGAGTATCTTTGGTGATACTAACGCTTTGTCTCTTTGGCATATTGGCTATTTTGTTCTTATGCTTGGATCATACCTTCAGGTCTTCCAATCACCTTCAGCTCTTTAGCTGTTAGGTCTTTTCACTTAGCTTGTGTGCTACCTCTCTAGTGATGGATATCCGACCTTTCTTCTGCACATACACCTTTGCTGCTTCCACGCTGCCTTTCTTACTTTGTCTCTTAGGTCTGGGATATATTTGTAAAACACTAGTAAAGTGAAATATTTAAAATCAATGAATATCACCACACAGCTGTGAGTTTAGCAGTACTTTATCTGATCATAATATACTTAAAAAAAAAAAAGAGGAGAGAGAGGAGGTGAGACTTATATGAAATTAAAATTATTTAAAGGTGTTTTATGAAATGTCTATCAGTTAATGGAGCTTAGCTGCAGATTCACTTAATCACATGGGTGTGTCTTTTGAAGAAGTGATTAAATTTTACTCCTGAACCTAGTTTCCCCACTTCACTGAATTTCCACCTTGAATATCTCCTGTTAATCACTTCTTGAAGTTGATAACAGTGTTCATCTTTCCTTTAGAAATGCTGCTTCTCGTTTATGATGAAAATGAGAAAAATCACAATGGCATAAAGAGGACAAAAACTTGATGGGTATTTCTTACATGGAAAAACTTTTCTGTCACACCATTCTCACCCCCTCCTACACTTCTCTTTGAAGGCTGAGAGTCATTTCATATATTGCACTTAGGAATCATTTCTGGCCAATCAAAGTGACAATGACAAAAAAGCTCTTCACTTCAAAGATACATCAATCATCTGCATTGTTCGTGGCTGGCTAAGAATCTGAACATGGAAGACATGAACTTGAAAACTGCTTCTGGATTGGGGCAGGGGCGGGGGGAGGAGAAAAGAAAAAAAGAAAAAGCAACTCCAAAATCAAATAATTCCTGAATTTGAACAGTGAGATTTACAGAACTGACCGAATACACTGCTGCAATCACCACACTGGGACTGCATGTTTCTGCCAGCTTCTGCACTAACTTTTAGAGTCCTGCTGGCTGTGCTGCAACAGAGGACAAATTTCTAAACAGATTCTGTACAGAATTATCCTTTGCATTGGCTTGTGTGTGTTTCATCACTGGTATTATTCTTCATAGAAATAACTGGAACCAGATATTCTATTATGGTCCCAAATAAAACCAGATTGCTGGGGTTATGAGACACCTTGGCTAAGTGTTTTCTTTTGTGTGGATTAACAATCAGACAGACGGAGATACTCAGAAATCCTAAGCAGCATGTGGTGTGTGGTGAACTGAAGAAGTGCTGTGTGTAAGCTTTATGACCACCTTTCAAATGACAGTATCTTCCTGTCACATAATGTACTCAGAACGAGCAATGGTATGTGTCCATGAATAGATCAGCTATGAGTCATTTACATCTGTCCTGATTTTGGCTGCAATAGAGTTAATTTTTTTTTTCTGATAGCTGGTGTAGTGCTATATTTTGGATTTGGGATGAGAATGATGTTGATAACACACTAACGCAGTTAAGGACTTCAAAGTTTCTCATGCTAGCCTGCCAGCAAGAAGGCAGGGGGTGCACAGGAAGCTGGGAAGGACACAGATAGGATAGCTGACCAAAACTGGCCAAAAGGATGTACCATACCACATGGCATCATGCTTCATATACAAACCACCAGAACTAGACAGAGTCCAGGGACTGTTCTTGGGGACAAGCTGGGCATTGGTCATTTGTTGGTGAGCAACTGTATGATGCATCACTTTTTTTTTATATTCTATTTTTATTTGGTGCAGAAGTAATTGCCATTTTTAACCATCAACTTTAAAGCAATATATCTCAGAACCATTAGAAGCTACACATTTTGCTGAGAAGAAATGGGTCTATTTATTCCAGCAGTATAGAGTTCTGGAATCCCTGAACAGATCAAATCTTTGAAGGCATTTTGAGCTGCTGTTTGGTTGTGGAAAACCTTATCTTGCAGGAAGTTGTTGAGATGCTCGAAAACGCGATAATCATACAGAGAGACCCGGTGACTTAAGCTGGGTGGGTTAGTTTCATAGCCTAGTTCATGCAGTTTCTGCAGAGTCATTTGTGAGATGTGTCATCAGGTGTTGTCACAGAGAATTAGTCCTCTTCAATTGGCCAATGTTGGATGTAAACATTGCTGTTCTTGTTGCATTTTGTCAATTTCTGGCAATACTTCTCTGCTGTGATGTTTTCAGCAGGATTCAAGAAGTTGTAGTGGATGATTCCACTTGCTGACCACCAAGCAGTGACCATAAACGTCTGCTGATGCAGCTTTGGTTTGAGGAATTGTTTTCGTGCTTCACCTCAGCCCAACCACTTTCAAGAACAGAGTTGGTTGTTGTATAAAATCCATTTTTTGTCACATGTCACAATGTGATCAAGGAATGGATCATTGTTTTCTGCAAAAAAAAGCACAGAGCAGACTTTGTAACAGTGATGATTTTTTAAATTTTTATTGAGCTTACGCAGCATCCATTTATTGAAAAGGCTCATTTGTCTGCTTTGATTTTCCAACTTGGTGTAAATGTCAAACAACTGTTGAATGTTAAATGTATAGGTCTTCTGCAACCATTTGAGTTGTTTTGAGTATATATATATATATATATATATATTTGAGTATATATCCTCTTCTATACCGCCCTCAATTGCTTGTGGTTTGTCATAGAAGGACATCTGCAACCCTTCTTATCTTCAAAACTCTCATTTCATTTACGAAATTTTTGGAACCAATGTTGAGCTGTACATTCATTGATGGCCCCCTGGGCAAATACTCAGTTGATATTGCTAGCAGTTTCCACTTCTTTGTATCCCTTTTTGTACTCATAAAACAAAATCACTCAGATTTGCTTTTGTTTCCATCTTTGACAATGCAATATAAAAAAGTATAAGCAATGAAAACAAAACTATTACCATAAATAAGTGGCATGAATTTTTCACTTTAACATAGTATGATACATAAACAGAATTAAATAGCATTTAATCCAGAATAAACATCAGATTTTATAATGACAAAAATTACAATTATTTTTGAACCAACTCAACATTATAATCATCTCCTATTTTGTTTTCCTGTTTTTATTTCAGTCTATGAGTTTTACTTTTTTTTCATGCTCCTCCCCATCCCACTGTGTAGGGGGTGGTGAACAAGAATCTGTGTGGTAATTGGTTGCCAGTTGGGGTATAAAACACAATATTTTAGTAAGTATTATGTTAATAATTTTTTCTTATTTAAATACTAAATTTGAATGAAACCTCTATTTGCTGTATTCTAGGCTTTCACAATCTGGAATTATGATGGTTGTCATATACTATAAAGTGAGATCACAGAACAAAAATAGAAAGAAAATATACACAGACATTTCTGTGAAACAGAAATTAGTCTTTGCTGAAATCAGGTTACTGACTTCTTAACTATGTGACACATATTTATTCCAATTAATTTTAATTACACAAAACCAAATGTAAATGAATATTGAAACATGAATAAAGGAACCATACTAATTTTCTGTTTTCACCAGGCCTGATTTTCATCTAAGGTAATCAGTGCAACTTGTAGACATTCCACTAAGAATTCCAAAATATCTCTCCTAAACAATGTTGCATCGAGTAGTCTTCAAAATACAACGTTCCTTAAATAGATTAATATGTTTTGAATTTTCTAATGAATGTTGACACGTATATGTTACTTTTGTTAAGACAGTTAATAGTGCATAAGAATGGAGAGTCTGTTGCTTCAACTCTGAACTCTTTCATTTTTTCGTGTTTCGGAAATATTCACACAATAAAATCTTTAGAAATATCTCTTGTTCTTGTTTTCTGGAGAATCCTTTGTTAATTTATATATTGTGTTCTTCTATGAATTAGGCATTGCTAGAAACAGAAACAAACAATCTGGATCACACCCCATTTAGACAATTATCTGTCCTTTCCATCAGAAGAAATCTGCACCATCTGTTGGACATATTGTTTCTTGGAGACAGTGTATCTTGCTCCATTGTCTGTTCTCTATAGTAAAAATAGTGCAAATAACTTGAAAAAAAAATATGTGGGGAAATGTATGCTTATAGTTTTCATGTAGAAAGAAAAGAAAATTTTGAGCTATACATCTAAGTCAGATATTTTGCTAACGACAAGTACTTCAGTTTTGGGTATGGCTGTGCTTAAGATTTCAGTGCTAACAAACTTTTTTATCTATCTTACTCAGCTGCTGGTTTGCTATTTAACTTTGTCAGAACAGAACTGAACAAGGGCTAATTTATGCTTCTAAGGCACATTATTCGCTATTCCTTTTATAAACCACACTTTAATAAGTTTTAGAATTTGAATTACTAATAGTAGTAATAGTAATTATTTGTATTAATATTTTATTTGGCATATTTGACAAGTTACTTGATAGTACTTAGGATAATGATGTTACATTGTAAGGGAAGTACATAATCAGCAGAGGTAAAGTAGGGGAGTGAAATGAGAATGCAGAATTAGTGACTTAGTGATTCATATTAAAACAAACTTGCATGTGCCTAAGCATAGATGTGCTTTAAACAAAACTAAAACCACAAGTATATATATTACATTTCTCAGTCTGAGATCAGAGCATTTAGTCCAACAAATCTAAGTTGGTTCCTGCAAGGTCTTTCATTCAAAAAAATAGAAGCAAATGAAAATAAGAGACTTGTCCGAACATAAAGTATTTTGAATCCAGGTAAAGTATAATTTCTTTGTCCATACAGCCAGTTTTATCTGCCTTTATTTTGTCTTTCTAGTTATATGGCCTATTATAACGTGGAACAAAGTAGTCTGGTGAAATCACACTTCAATGTTTCTATCAATTTTTTCAGGGAATAAGAAAAGACTCAACATAAAACCTCTTGATGATGCTGGCAGGGATCTTCTGTCCCAGATCTCAAACTACTTCAAAACTACTGCTTCTGGATTGCTTCTTCCTTTAAAATTAGCCTTGAAAACTTCTATTTCAGCACCTCTGGAGGGAAACATATGTGTTTAATTTTCTTGCTTACAATTAACATGAATATGATCATCCTCTAGAAACCTTCAACAGCATCTTCATTTGTGCACTATAGGTATGAAAAATATGCATTTGGAGGAACTTCCTCCACTGTGCTCCAAATAGTACTGCTTTGTAGGTGTCTATATTAAATAGATCTTTTCCCATCCAAGTCTAAGATAGTAGGATAAGCCAGACATCTGACTTTCCCTATTCATCATTTCCATGAGGAACGTTTCTCTCTAACACATTACCAACAATAATTGTAAACATGCTTTCTTTTCCTGGTCTAGATTTTTTAATTTCATGTTTTCCTCTCTCTTCTGCTTGTTACAGTCAGTGAAACTGGAGTGCTTTTTTTTTTCCTGTATCTTTCTCTGGTTTCTTTTCTAATTCATATACTTTCATAATTCATACACTACATGCTTGCACCCAGTTTCTCTGTCTTTCAGTTTATTTCCTTTCCTACTAACAGCATTTCATTTCTGTGGAGCCATAAGCCAATGAGATAGTAGCTAATGCTGGGCTTAGTTGTTTCTAACTCCATATGAAAAATACTTCTTTCATCTCTCATTTAAATCATTTTTGTACTCTGTTTTTAAGAGTGGAATGTAACAGGTTTGGTGTTGCTTCTTGTGACCCAAATAAAAAGGTACATTTTATAGCTGAATAGTAGCTGACCCTCGGTGTCTTTGGATTTATCCTCTCGGTAAGCTTTTCATTGTTTTGTTATTTTTTATTATCTTTTTTAGCCAGTACATTCTACATCATGATCTTTACAGTAAACAGTATCCTAGTAACAGAAGTAATGGGCTGTTGAACTCGGAAAAATGTATTAGTTTGCATTGTATTTACAACAAAGAGCAAGGCTGGAGGCAAGCTTACAAATATCTGATGGACACAGCCTTAAACTATGGAATGGGAAAGGTTGGAAACACCTGACAAGGTCTTTGTTTTAGTGTAAATTAAAGGTATTGACAGTAAAAGTAAAGACTTAGTTTGCGAATCTTCTATTGGTGAAAGGTTTCACTCAGCAAAGCTCCTGAACATAATGGGATGATGAAGACAGTTAAATTGCAAGCCTAGGTTCAAATGCCTTGCTGAACTAGAATCTTTCTGCTCATGATCTTACTAGATTTGTGCTTAGTCATGAGATAATACAGGATATTAAGAAATAAAATACATTAAGGTGTTGTAACTAGTTTATACCCAATATAATACAGGGTAAACTCTTTTAACTTAAGAAACAAAATCTAAAAAACCGCTTAGCAGATGGTGCCCTAAAATAATTTTTCATGCATAATTCAGAGCAGCTTATTTGTTTGCTTGGCTAAAAAGTATTTCTGAAGATACAAGAAAATGGAGAATGTATGATATGCATATGACAATTTAAACTTTTTAACGCAGCAGGTAAACATTCGCTATAGTAGAGACTGACAGTCACATATTAAATGTCATGATTTTTTTTCCAGATATTAAGCAGTATTCTTTGAGTTGAGTACTCTCAACACAATCATAATTGATGTTAACAAAAAATGTAAATTGGAAAAATATTCTAATAGATACATATTACTCTAGTAAAATAATTAAAATGTTGGCATACAAAATGATTAATATGACCCTAAAACCAAACTGCTTGACCTGTATAATGACGACAATTCTTTTAAATACTTTCATATGGATATTTCTTCACTGATTTGCAGAGCATGGTAAAGGCAAAAAGAAATGAAGGTCAGGGAAAAAAAACAACCAACAAACAAATAAGCAAAGAAGTTTAGACTTTGAAATTTTTTTTAAGTGAAACTTAAGTTTTTAGTTGCAGAATTCTGATTGCCAAAATCTCCATTTGGATACCGTTGAAAGCATTTAAATTTTATACGTTTTACTTTTTTTAAAAAAAATTAAAGATTCCAGGAGACATAAGTGGGATCCAACTCCCAAAACACAGATGTCCTGAGATTTAGGCTGTTTATTCTGGTTATCGTATGCCTTTTTGCTTTTTAATCTGTGAAAAAAAAAAAAAAGAATATTCTCAGGCATGATATATAATCTTCAGATAGATATACAAGCTAGGCTAGACACATCTTGTTTTCTCTCCCCTAGGTAGAAATGGAGGTGAGCTCAGCTCTAGATTTCTTCTTTGTAGGTGTGTGAACTTAAATAAGATGAATCTCAGACCTACAGCTACACTTCTACCTAAAGTGATTTCTGAATCCTTCTGGAAACAGGGAATACATCCTCCCTGCAACATCTAACGACTCCAATCCTACTTTCAGATCTCTCATGACAACGTAAGAGTGAGGTTCTTCCTGTACAAGCAGTTTTCTTTCAAAACCCAGGATTAAAGAAGACAGATAATTCTTTCAAGCCTTCCCCCGCAACATCTTTCTAAATGGCACACACAGTTAAAACAAAGCATCCCTAAGCAGCTGCCCGGGTGTGAGAAGAGGATGAGCAAGGAGAAACACAATGCACTTTCTGCCCTTCCTGTACAAGCTTTGCAGCTGTGCAGGAAAGACTCCTAGAGTCACTCGGTCAGGGAACAAGTAAAAGCGACAGAAAGTGACTTCATAGCCATAAGGTATTTCCCTTCCTGCTCCAGAGCCAGTCTGTGTACCTCATGTGATTAAAAACACTTAATGAGTCTTGAAGTCCCACAGCAAAGCTGTCATCACAACCCAGGTGATTGCCCTTACCGCTAGGGAATATTACCCTCTTTCTGATTTCCCGGATTTAAAATTGTTTACTACTCAGTGGCACAGTTTCAACCTGAAGATGGAAAGTGATTTTGTTCATCCCCAGTCTGTACACTTTTCTAGATATTGATTTAATCTCTCAGCCTTCTGGAAACATTCTTGCCTCCTCTAAACTGGCTTGTAGATGCAAGCTTTGATGAACTTTACAGTCTTCCTCTTCCAAAAAATAAAATATCAGCTTCTGGGGCTTTCTACATCCATTTGGTTCACAGACTTTGTACTTTCTCCTCTAGCAGAGCAAGCCCAACTAGTATGGAATAAGATTGTGGCTGGGTATCATAGCCAGTGCCAGAAGATGGGAAGCATGCCCAAGCCCCAAGTCTGTATACATACCCTGCATCCCCTAGAAGGCTTCCTAATTCTGCTGCTTTCCTATGTATTCCTTTGGCTTTGTCAGGCAAGTGTAACTACATAGGGTCACTTCAGGAAAGCTGAAGGTTGAGTGCAATAAACCAGATAAAAGTTTAAGCCACAGCTTATGTTGGAGGCTTGGTGCCTTATCAATCTCTGATCTGCAGATTTTTAGTAGTAGTAAAATTTCAATGAATAGTAAAAATTTTGCTCCAATTTGTGTTGTTTTCAGTACATAAGAGGACCTTTGGCTTAACAGATATAATTCCTCAAAAGTCTCCTACAACTTTACTGGCTTTCTATGGGTTTACTTATGAAAGTTTCACGGATGCAAGCAGTTTCTTTGTATGAAAAGAGGTTGTTATATAGTTAGATAAAGGCGATTGTCCATTAAGATCTAAGCCCTGCTTTTAACCTGTGAAGGCCAGAGACCGGTTGTCAATGGAAAATCACCTTGAGACCTCTTACAGTGTAACAATCTTTCATGCAAAGAAAAGGTTAACATTTTCATAAAACAGTTTCAAGTAAATCTATGAAGCCAACTTTTTAAAGTGTAACTGCATTCCCCAACATCAGTCTGGAGAGGAAGAAGGAGAAACACAGACAATATCTGAAACTAAGCATAGGTTTAAAATGTGAAGATGGCATCCCTCTACATAGTCTAATACTGGGTGCTTTAAAAATGATGGGCAAAACTAAGTGGCTGCAGCATTAATTCAGAGTACATTTATGCAGCTGTCTGAGCTCTAGCAAAAAACTCTTGTCATTGCCATTAATTTCCAGAAAGGGCAGAATGCCATCTAGCTGCTAGGGATGGTCTCCTGTGGCTGAATTTTGTTGAAAGATAATCAAAGAGGGTTGTCATTCAGTAGCATAAATCTTAGTATCAGAGAGAATTTCCCTTTATTTTTAGTAAGTATCATAGGGGAGAAGAACGGCGCATGAAACGGCTCCTTTTGCAGAATAATACTTTTTAAAAGCTTGGTAAGTGATAACATGTCACTGGATGACTGTGTTTTTCCTGTGTGTCTGACAGGGAGGTGTTAGTATCTAAAATTCCTGTTCTAACAATCTCCCTGGAGCTTAAGCAGTTATCAAGACAGTGGCATTAATCTATTACTTCCCAACGCATAACACATGGCAATGTAAGGTTGACAATTACAAACCATCAGCACATTTTCCTAAACCTGAATATTTTGTAAGTTTGGCAGGAGCAGGTATAACATGAAAGGTAAAGATAAGCAAAAAATTAAAGAGGTTCTCACACATGGTACAAATTTCTAATATTTTAGAATTATCACTATCAGCACAGGCAAATAATTTTTAAAGTAGGGAGTTTTTGTGTTCATAGCTTGGTTTTTCAGTTCTGAGCTGTGAAGACATATTAAACCAAATTTATTCTCTCACAGCCCAGCCTGAGTCCATAAGGCTTTTGATATTCTTTGTGTCTAACCTTTTGTAATAAATACTGTTACCTAAAGCAATTTCATATCAAATTTTCTAAAGAACTTTCACAATTAAGAGCTCTGCCTTATAATTTCAACCACTTCACAGTATTTTTCATATAGATCAGTTCAATAAAATATTATCTGCATCAAAGGCTTTATCATTTGATAATTGTAGAACAAATAATGTTGGAGAGATTTTTGTAACTGAGCTGACCATATACGCTGCATGTGTTCTCGCCATATTTAGTTTTCTTTTTCAAGGAAAATACCTGTGGCACCGTTCTTTTATGGATAAGGCTAATATTAAACTACATAGGGAATCTAGCATAATTTATAGTAATGGCATGCTGTTTAAGTATTCAGGAGATGCTGTATAAGCGTTGCAAGGCCTATAATCCACATCCTGCAAGATCTGCAGTGTTTCATAACTTTGACAGTACAGTTGCAGATGTGAGGGTAATCAAGCCAGTATTTATATTACTAGCCAGCACAGTACAAGATTCAGCGGGTGTCTGGAGTTCAGCATCTTTCCATCTGCAGCATAAGAAACCTTCAGCTGCTGAACCTTTTGTTGGCACAAGCTCACTGCTCATAGAACTGAACTAGCAGGTTAAAGCTGTTGAGGGTAATCTTAAGAAAAATTTTCAACATCCTTTGTTTACTGTACAGGTGCAATTTTAGGCAGATTCTTACTGGTTTTGATGTAAATAAAAGCTACCAAAATGTTTTGGGAAAGCCATTTAATCTATCAGGTTGTTTCCAGGACTCCTTGAATTATTTTCTGGTTTAGCAGCCTGTAAAACTTGGAGTCCCTAGACCCTGGCTCAGGTCTCCTGGTCTTCCAGTGAACAATATGTCTTAGATGTAGAGGTCCAGATTAAGATATGTCACCTCCTGATTTGGGAGTAGTCTGCTTATTTTATTTTTCTTTGTTACTGAGAAGAAAGCGGTCCTGCATCCTGTGAGTCCCCAGGAAATCTCCACCTGACAGTCTGACACTGACCGATACTGCTGCAGACTGCAGAGGTGTCCTCACTCCTCCTGGTCACCATCAGCCCGCGACAGGCCCGGAGGAATCAGCAGTTTGTAGGCCTCTGTCGTCAGGAGATGATCCCCAGAGGGCATTTACTCTCTGGAGGTTCCCAGTGCACAGTTTTGCTACGCCAGCCCACACGACCGTCGGTTCTGCTCCCAGCGTACTTGGGTAGGGTGGACTCATCTTGGAAGCGAGCTCCTCAGAGAATATTTCAGACGCTGAACAGGCAGAAAGATGAAAAGTTTTGTCTTATGCATGGAACTATCACGCCCTAATTTAAGTCAAAACGTCCAATGTTTTAATACATATACTCAATTAGAACACAGGATTTCGATAGCTATACTTGCCCTCTCTCTTTTTCTTTCTTTTTTCATTTGTTGCTATATGAGGCGGCATCTTATGTGAAATTTTCTATGTTGTACACACATCTGAACACCCAGATCTCACATTACTACAATGTGAAATAAACTATTGCTGGCAAGTGATGATTCTCACTGAGCTGTGAAGGATATGGGCATATTCACTTAGTTCTCTGCAAACTTTCAGTTGGATTTTACTGAGCTGTCACCTCTCTCCAAAGGCTTATATTTCCCTCTTTTTTTTTTTTTCCTTTTTCTGACACAGTAATTTGAGGCAAGTAAGGACATCTTTATTTTTAAGAGCCAGGAACCTGGGACATCCAGTCCCTGAGGGGGAAATATTATTTAAGTAATTCCATATAGTCTCCTATGTCTGCTAAAAGCGAGAATAAATATAATTACAAAAATGTGTCCAATATTTTTCTCTGAATTCCCGGTGTGCATCTATTTTAGCCACCTGTTCTCTTTCCTCCTGGCCCTGATCCCACATGTGCTAAACCGCAAGCACAGGATGTATCTGCAAATCTAAAGTTAAGGGTATCTCATACCTCCTACTATAGAGGGATCTTCAACATCCTAGTTTTCCGGCTCTTATTTAAACTGTACCTTCTAAAGAGAAGGTGCCTTATTGAATAGCAAATGCACCTTTACCAGCATTGCACTGTCAGCATTTTTTCATTCCCAGAAGTTAGAGAAATACTGTTATACTTCTTCGGGCACAGAAGTTAAATGACTTGCTCTGGGCCATACAGGGACTCTGTGACAAACTAGGATCTGATACTGTTAAATAATACTGCAAAGGAATGCACTTCCCTCTGAAGCTTAGCTTTCAGTTTAGACTGCCATATTCTACAAACAGGCACCTTGTTAAATACCAATAGTTGTTAAATGACAGATTGGAAGTCAATCTCAAAGTACCAGAGCAGCACATTCTCCTTCATCCCTCCTTGTTAATAAACTGTGAAATGAGTAAATCCCATCAATAACCTGTTGTGAAAAAAAACTTTCCTTGTTAGATCAGGCAGTGTCATTACAAAAATGGTATACTGTGCTTCTCATTTTATTTTGCAGATAAACAAGACTACTTTAATTATCATGATCTGACATGCCATCTCCAGAACAGACGTTACAGTAATGAAAGGTACCATACATTTGCAATACAGGGATGTTTTATTTTAGGCATTAAACGAAATGGCATTAACATAGAGTACGAAAAATACTGCCCTACCCTTAACAGAATTTTCTTGAAGGAACAATTATAAAAATGGATTTCAGATTTTACTGCTTCAGGCAAAATATTAGATGTCATGTTAAATTATATTTTGAACAATATGAAGCTTGTGCCACAAACAAGAAATTACTTTTATTATTCAGGATGTCTTGCATGTTTTATTAATTTCTTAGATCTCATAATGCAAAGTTAATCTTTACTAGACCTTGAATAAGGAGGATGTTAGCAGTCAAGAGCTCTAAAAGGCAAATCTTTTCACAAAGACTAATTTTCATTTTCTGACTGATTATGGCAAAATAGCCATCATGATCAATATGGCAAGCAAATGGGAGAACTGAGAGGCAAAGAAATAATTATTTGATAATTTGGATAATTACTTGAGGGCTGTGGACATTTAAAGAAATGAGATTAGAGAAATGGCACCAAGAGGCAAGAAGAGTATAAAAGAAAAGCCATATTCAGGCAAGAAGAAATCAGAGCAGTAGAAAAATTATCATTTTTGATACCTCAGTCAGGCAGCACAGACCAGCTGCTGTGCCTAATAGAACAAACAATTCTTGCACCTGCAGAAAGAAAAGAAATAATAGCAACACAGCATCTTCCTGATGAAAAGAAGTAGATGTGGATGTCCTTGAGAATATAAATTGAGATGCTTGTTAAGGTCAGCGCCAAGCAACTGCGGGAACAAAACAGATCCAATGACACCAAACACCTTGTTTGAGTTATTGCTGTATACCCAACACACAACACATATTCTCCCATATGCTTCAGCAAGAACATTTGTTTGAAAAGTTTTGTGTGAGCTGCAGCAGAGATGTGGGCACTGGAGACAGCACTGCCCCATACTGCAAAGCACACAGGCACCAGTGCCATGCCACAGGGAGCCCTTGCGCCACATAGTGAGGATAAGAAAACTGGGATATATGGATTCTGTCATGATGTTCATGATCATGAACACTGCAGAAGAGTATTTGTATCCAAACTGCAGGCATCTTTCTTCCTAAGTTCATGTAGTACATTCAGTAATTGAATAAAGCAAAGAGGGAATTATGCCACGTGAATGGCCATCTGACAGCTTTCCAGGTGCAATATAAACAGTCCTGAGTGGTTATCAGGGAAATACCTGAACAGACGAACTCTATCAGCATAGACAGGACTTTGCTACCTACAGAGAGCTTGTAGAGCATCTGCTGAAGAATTACAGTCATGAACACAATGTGAAACATCAAAAACAGGACTTCAAGGAAAGAGTACATTTCCCAGGACAGGCATCTGGATATTGCGGAGAATGACATTTTGAATGAAACTACAGCAGAAAAATCAAATAAAGCCTAGGTTTTATAGGCAGAGAAATATACCACATATCACAATATATTTTTATAGGACAGGCTTCAATAGTTCCCAAGAACCAGGTCACAACTTTAATGTTCGCTGACTGAAGCTATTGCATTACTATCATCCTAGATAACTTTTGCACTAGTGATGTGCTAAAACCACGAAATTGATTTTAATATACCATAATGTTGGAATTAACTAGTGTTTCCTGGTAAGGAGCAAGTCATCTTCTGTTATCAAACGTCAAATCATTTTAGTATTTTGTTGATATGCTCTTCTCTGGTAGAAGCTGCTGAGGAAAAAAGTTTGCCTGCTTGCAGAGTGGAAAGAAAATTTGCCTGAATAAGATGCAGATAAAAATGGACACAGAAATTAGCCCTGAAGTACTGTAGATTTCCCAAGGCCTTGCTAATAACTCAGAGACAGTTATATTTGGCTTTAAGTGCTCAAGCCCAAGTTTTTTCTTAGAAAATTATAAATCCTATTCAGAGAGTTTAAATAAAGGCGAAGATATTTAAAGGAAAACCAAATTTTATTTGTGACAAAACACTACCTACATCGGTGGAAGAACAGGTACGGGAGAGGGATAGTGAAAGATATCTTTGTTGTATCACTTGAATTCAGAACTCACACATCAAATATGAAGCAAATCTTCAACTAGGCTATGTGTCTTTATCGGGAGTTGATGAATTTGTGGGGTTTTGAAGGGTTATGAATTTGACTTGCATAAATATACATACATGGAGTCTTATGGTACACACTCAAGCACAACTGGTGCACCTGAAGTGATTTCATTTTGAAATAAAGGTTGCTGCCAGGCAATATGACGCTTGCTAGGGAGTACCTTTTTAATGTGAATGCGAGGTTTTTTGTTACATAGCTCTCTGTGCATTTTTACGGTACATGTAATGTTAGATTGCTGGCAATGTGTTAATTATTTCTTATGTGTGATAATTGTTGCTAGAGATACTGTTACAGGTCTACTCTTTACCTGTCTATAAGTTATTGAATTATAGTCCACTCCACTATTATCTTTCTATTTTTAATTACTTGGTATTCTGTCCTACTAATGCTGGATAACAGTAAAAAATAACAGGAAATTGTGCATTTAGTGGTTGTAATTGACAGAAATTGCTGTGCAAGAAAAAAGCTGAAGCTAAAAGCCTAGGAAATGATCTCATCTGGAAAATGCCTACAGCCTACCCATTTGTAGGTGAGGATGGAAATGTGCTTCATACTGATTCTTGCATTATAAAGATAGAAAAGGCATGTCTTGCCTTCCTTGTCTTGGCACGTTTTCTTAACCGAAATTCTCTTCTATGGTGAATTTAAAAACAGGTCCAACATAACAAACCTTCTGAAGGCTAATACAGTAATGGTTCGAATCAGCTACCCACACTCTCTTGTTCCAGTTTCTGAAAGGGAACCGTAAGCTGGTTTATCCCGAGTGCACCTCTGGCAGGCTCCCATCTGAGTCATAGTCACAGTAGCAAGACTGAAAGAAAGATGAGCAGCACGGCTGGAGCCACGGCTTCCAGAGAAGATTGTTCCATGACAGCTGGTCAGGGACAGCATGCAGTGATTTGGTATGGTTGTCTACTGCTAGGTGTATGACCCTGAGGATTTCGTAGAAACGGCTCTCTGTTTCTGGAGTCAATGGGACTTTCTCTTCAGGGTCTCTGGAGAGATCAAACAGCAGTGGGGGATCATGCCGTGTGATGAAGCCTCCATGGCAAAAGCAAACATGAGAATCGTAGCAACCATTGGAGTCTTCTGGAGTGAAGTTTGGAGTGAAGAAGAATACTTTCCAGACAGATTCGCCTGCAATTTACAGACACAAATCATTTGGTGATAAAATGACAAACTAAAAGTCTCCTAGTCCTATTAGACTCTAACTTACACTGCAGGAAATCAGTTTTTTGGTAAAATCTCACTCTGTACAGGAACTGCGCTATACTGAAAGAGTAAAGTAATAATTATGCACAACAAAAGAAAGCAAAACATGGTGATTTTCAGGCTATACATATTTAGGAAATAATTATGATCATTTGATTCCCTTGGAAGAATTTTGATTAACTAAATCACAGAAGACTTAAAAGAACTTTATGTTTTTACATAAACACTGATAAGAAGATTTGCATAAATATTTACTAGGCCATTGCACTGTCTTCTTCAAGACTTACTGAAATGGATCCCTTGACCCGATTCAGACACTGCCACATCATGTCTCCTCCTTATTTTGCTAATCAAAATAATTTCATTTTTACCTTTTTCTCTCTTCCTTTCTTTGTGTGTTAAGTCATTGCCCTCTGCCTCATGTTTTCATTGCAAACATCTGGAGAAAGGTTTTCTCATTTTGTTAGATGTGATGACATGAAAAGGTATTATGGATGCTAAATTCCTGTCATAGGTCTGTAATTGTTTTTTCCAAAACTAAATAACTGTCATGGTAGCGCAATTTTTAGGTGACATTCTGTTTTGTAAAATGAGAATCAAATGTCTTCATTTATGGATTGGTCATTCATTTTCAGCATAACAGAAACTGAACTGTCTGCACTAGTGTAACTTCAGTCAGTATTTTCACTGTTTAAAAACAGTAGTTATTTTCTGTTTGATTCTGTTTGATTAAGAACAAGCACTTCCTTCAAGAAGCACTCTTGAACAGAAGGTGCACTGGAGAATCTGAAAATACATAACAGAAAGGAATAAATGAAAATGGCTATTATTTTTCTTGAGTATCACAGAACAGACAGGGAAGGCAGAAACAGACAGCTATTTCCAAGGAAGGGCACTGCCCTCCCACAGCCAAGGAAGTATACAGTTCTCCGAGAAATGGATCAGAGAACAATTAATTGGAGTAAAAAATCTGTACTTTATTTCTCATAAAAGTAGGATATTAAACAGCTGAGGTCTATGATGTCAGATGACCTACCCACTTGAGTGTATGCAGACATCAGAAATATGAATATATATTTACATTCCTCAGAACCCTATTGTGAAAAGCATTTTTTTTTGTATCACCTGCTTTTTTTTAAATACTTAGGGAAAATATTTTTTAGTTTTTAGTATTTTGTTGAATTTTATTAAATTCGTGCAAAGCTTGTTAATCTGGTAAAAATTTTTCACAGTTTTATGTGTGCTAAAGTGATTAATATTCATTAAACAATTCATCGATTCAACAGAAAGGAAAGCACTAGAAAATGTGAGAAGGGCAGAGATGAACTGGTACACGACATGCTTTAACTACACCACAATCAATTTTTACAGATAAAAGCAGGTTTAAAGAAAGAAATGTTTCAGTGGACTAAAGAATTACAGGCTGCAGTTCTAGTCTATAGCGTGAATTTAAAGGACAGTAGGTGACCTTAAGATTCTTTACAGCTTCTTTTATCCCATAGCATTTTTTCACATTATAAGAGATTTTACCTTTAGGAACCAATTCAATGACAGAGCTTGGAGACTTCTAGTTCACTTTTTCTGCACTTAAATCAGAATTGGAGGGGTGATGGTTATTATACACATTGGTCTGGAAGAACCCTCTGAATGCTGCTTGGAAGTCAGCAAAGGGGAAGCAGCTTTAAAGGCTGAGAGTGACTTTCTGGCACAGACAATAGGACGTGGCAGGCTTCAAAAAGCTCTGGCTGTGACAACAGGAATGGCACAATTTTACTGGGGGAAAAGCGAATGCAAGGCAAGGCAAAGCAAGGCAGCATTCCTTCAACTATCTTTCCAATAACATTTTGAAAGGTTGGTTTGATAATTGAAGTATTTGCTGTTTTCTCAGAATTAAAACAAACAAACAAAATCTAACACTCCCTCTTAAATTTCTTTGAACTTATGCACAGAACATTTCCCAGACCAAAAATACTCCTCTCATTTACTAAGATTTAGAATTTACATTCTGGAAACGTATATAATTCTATACTAAGCATTCCTTCAGGCTCTTTAAAAGTGTTTAATAGGCAAGATGGACAATGAAGAACAGAAAAAGCTAAAGGGCTTTATTAATAGGTGTACTATGTGCCTTTGTAGACACGGCAACATCTGCCCCACCTAAGAGCAAAAGAAAAGCAGAAAAACCATATATAGCTATCAAAATGTCAACTAAAAGAAATTCCAGTAAGGTCATGCATAGGAGAACTTTGTGGTCCAGCTGTCTTAACGTACATCTGTCTTTGATGTTACACTTGTACTGAATGACACTGAAAATAAATCTTCAGCCAACTTTTTTTGCTACTGGGCACTGTAGCCCCGGGCTAGTTCAAGGGCTTACAGACAGCTTAGGGCTTCTGAATTAATGCAAGTCAGTTTGAGCAGCTCAGATAGGTAAGCCATGGGGAAAAATAAAAAACAAGTAAGTTGTTCCCCAAAGGATAAGGAATTGTTCAGGTTTGCCTACATGTAGAGCATATGGCACGTTGCAAAACCATGCGTGAGGTTGGGGACAGGGCATGTGTGACATCACATCATGTCTGAATCACACTGCTAGTGTTTTGAAGAGCTGATGCTAATTTATCAGCTATGCAGCTACATAACGTCAGCATACTGAGGAAAACACTGAGCCCTGGGATAGCAAATTCTGTTATTGTGCAATGTTCATCTGTTGCACTGCAGCAATGTTTCAGCGAGGATCTGGAGCTTCGTGTGGTGCTTGAGGAACAGTAATGTAGATTTTAAACAGTGGTTAACTAAGCATTATAAAAACTAAAGCCTATCTGTGGGTGTCTGCTGCTGTGGAGCAGTCAGTGTAATATACTAGGAGACATAAAGAGCTGTCAGACTTCTGATCTTTAAAGCTGAGGAACTGTACAAGGCATGATATTAAAAAAGCTAGCTCTTTCCCAGTTGCTCTCAGCTGATATAAAATCTCATTTTGTCAGAGGGTTAACTACAAGGATCACACTAATCTGTCAGCAATTAATTATACCTTTGTACTGCAGAGCACTTGGATAGTAAACTCTCTTTATACCGATGGTAACTATATGTGTCATCCTTAGTGAAGTTAGTAGTAAAATTGTCAGGGCTACCTCACAGTCAGGTATATCTGATCCCTTTTAAAACAGCAGGTAAGCTCTAAACCTGCTGCAACCTTCAAGATCCTGTCCCAATGCTTCACAGCTACTTTATCTAGTATCCATTTTTCCTGCGATCCTACAGCTCTCCAAACTGGCCAACAATTTCACCTGTACAGCTCTCAGGATAACTCTCTCCTTCACACGTTATGAACACAAATAATCTCAAATTAAAATAGGTTGCAATTAGTTCAAGCAAATCTGCTATGAATATAATTGCTCAGATTTCAATCTCCCTAACAAACTCTTCTGTTTTATTCTCCTTCACTCATCTGTTTATCCTCTCACACTCTGTATGATACAGACAACCATAGCTCCAACAGATGAGTAGCAGCTGTGAAATTAAATAAATGTCTCTCAATAAGATTGATATTTCCAAGATAAAAGTGACACACTGGATATGGATGTGATTTCTGTTATAATAGCACTGTTTCTTAATCATTGATAATGCTAAATGATGTTTTCTGATAAGCAGTTCTTGAAGAGAATAGAAACTATTGCTATGTCATTGCATGGACCTCATTTTTACTACATTTAATCTACAACAGTAGATTTACAGGTTTGCTGCTATTGACATCTCCTTTGTTCATCTTAATTTACTTCTTTCTGTAGAAGAATCAGTTAAACAAGCCTGTCCTTTACTGTAAATTGGGGAGTTGGTCTCTCCTTGATTTCAGATGCCTTTGGGTATAACCCTTTGGGTGTAGCGTACCAATGCAAATTGCCCACAGACGTTTCCTGAATCTCAAGTGTAGCCATTGTGAGCGCCCATGCTCGAACTCAGGTCTTCTTCATTTACACAGGGTAGCACATGAAAGCAGCAACTCACTTGAAAATGACATTTTTCGGATAAGACTTACTATTGTTAGATTGAATGCTTTCTTCCCACTTTCTATATCTTTAGAATAATTTAGAATTGTTAGGTTCCCTGATAATCTTAAATAAAGTAGATATCACGTATGTGTATATATTCAGCTCTTCAATAATTTAATAATTTAGAAAAGGATTCAGTTGCTAAATTCTTGTAGGACTATACATAGCACATAGAAAATACCATTTGATAACTATAAAGCAAATATACATATTGTTTATGACTATGTGCATTGCTCAAACAGCTAATAAAAACCTTCTATTTGAGTTTAAAAACTGAAACTTTGTTTTTCTTTCAGTGAAAATTTGTAATTTTTTAGATACTTATTTTAAGTTTCTGGGTGTTTTACACTGTTATATTGTTACATCAATCAAAAGACAGCATGTTATGTCCCAGTGTAGGTGGAGAATAACTAAATGATATTCAAAGACATAATGTTAGTTTATGAGAATCAGAACTGTGCGGAACATACACTATAAAACCTCAAATAAGAACACCCCCCCAAAACCAGAAGTAGCAGTGGTTTTAAAATTGCAAGGATAGAAACTGCAATGTTAAGTGTACTCTAAACCAGAAAGGATTGGATATCTAATAATCATACTGAACAACTGCTGGAGGAAAATTACAAAACAGAGCGAAATCGTGTTCAGGATGCTGAAGTCCAGACAGAAATCTCATAACTCAGCTCTTTATCTATCTAGAGTAACTGCCGTGGTACGAGAAGATTCCACTGAATTTTGTTGAAAAGTCAAGATTATCTGCTGAATGGTAGCAGCTGTTCATCATCATCTTCAAAAAGAATTGATTGATCATTTCCAGAGCTTTCTTTTCTTATTGAAGAAAGTTCCAAGTGGTAAGAACCTGTGGGCAGAGATACTAGGCTGCTAAAATAGGAAGTGCTACGATGTACTGTTGTGCCTTACATCTGGAAGTCTTAGTTAATAGCAACATGGAAGAATATAGGTTGCCCTGGAAAAAATTCCATCCATAGTAATTTGATGTGCATAATGCAGACACTTGCTAACGATTTTTTTGAAGAATCTATTTAGGTGCTGAACGGTCCATGTAATTTTCAGTTAATCCAAACTTCTGAAGTCAGAAGATAATGTTGACACAAAAAAGAAAAAAATACCAGTCATTTTCAACCTATATTAAAAGGTCTTTGAAAACAGAAAAGCCTTATTTCTTATGAGAGAAATATTATTGATTTGCATGTACTGGATTTCCACTGGAGTCAGTAAAAGATACAGTTAAGAACCGAGACAACGATACACTTCAGCATGTAACAAAGCACAGCCATTTTCCCAAAGATGGCAAAAACCAAAGAGAAACTCATTCTGAACTGTGTTTTCTCTTTTCTTCCTTCTGTCTTTCAAAAATAAATTTTATTAACAGAAAAGAAATTGAGGACAATCATTATGGTTTCTTACATAAAGTGGATGCAATCATCCAGAGTGAACCGAACAGATCTGCAGTATTCAGACAGCAATTTTCCTGACACTAAGCAAATGTACAAGACAATAATGCAAAGGAAGTCCTAAGCAGCTTCTGCAAGTATTTCCAGAGGAGTTTGAACCAACCAAGCCCAAAATCATCCCCAGGATTTTGTTTATAAATTGTTTTCGACAGACATTTTTCAAAATTTTTTGGATATAAAAAAAATGACACACAGATTGCTAATGAAGCATTCCAAATCATTAATCTGAAAATAGATAGCGTGTGAGAAAAATATCTAAAACTAAAGAAATAACTACATAAAGTTATTTTAAAAGTGACAAGTAGAAATTTTGTAAATGCAGTATCATAGAATTTTGTGGACTGTCAAAGAATATTGAATATATAATAATAATAACAATAACAATAATAATAATAATAATAATAATAATAATAATAGGACATTTCCACAAAATATTTTTGTTTTGTTTTGAAATTTGAATCCGTTAAGTACAAATTACAACATAGCAAAGGAGTTCCTTTTGTCAGAGTAAAAAAACTAAGTCAAAAAACTCAACAACTTCTAAGTGATATGGTGCAAAAATCTTAGTATGTCAGACATAAATATTAAAAAAAAAAATTCTGAATGACTGGATTTTTTTTACTGTAAAGTGTGTGTAGATTAGCATCTGAAATATACAATCATGGCTTTTGTCCCAGAGTTAGAAAATGTACGTCTTTGCAAAATCTGAAACTAGCAAATGATTATGAATGGTATGAATTTGGTGTGAACAGCTGAAAGTAAATATGAATTTGCATCCTTTGTATTTATTGCAAAGAAAAGTTGAAATAAATTTGCAGGTATTAAGCTAATTGGAACTACAAAAACCAAGATACCACCTGGTAGCTTGGGGATGTCCTAATACCCAGTGTCTGAGCTGGAAATTGAGTGTTTGGGGGCACAGAAAAGTTTAACCCTATGTCATTAAGTTTCTTATGAGCCTATCATTTGGAACCAATATATTTGAAGAAACAGAAAACAGAAGTTTACTGAAGGTCTGTGATGCAGAATAATGTGACTAATCAGCATATGTTACAACAATGAAAAAAACCCCTTTAAAATCTTAAATTAAACCTAAACACCAAAAGCACATATCACAGGATACTCTCTTAATGATGATTAGCAGGGACTCATATAAATTTATTCCTAAGAAAATCCCTAGAAGTCTGTTGTCTGCTTTCACATGGACTCGTTCCAAGTTAAATTGTTTCAGAGAAATCCAGCAGTTTTTCAGTGTGGACCTTTATGTAAAAGCCAAACTTCATTTCACAGTTCTTCAGTTAGCATGAATGCTTGAGTTTGAAAAGTTTTAGGAAAGCAACGGGAATATTTTCCTGTCTTGGTGGCATGCAAGATAGATCGAGAGGTCTTCAGCTGTTCTGCAGATAACAGTTAGTGCTGGAAAGAGAAAAGAACCTTGACTCTCTCCTCTTAATTTTCACCTTTAAGGAATGCATGTGTGGCGTGGTGAAAAACAGGCTTTGCCACTCTGAAGTGCTAGAACCTGCTAAACTTTCCTTTCTACTAAAAACAAGAACAGAGAAGGGTCTCCTGGGGCTGCAAATGAGTTTATGTTCTTACTATCATTAGGAATAGGGTAAATACTTTCTTTAAATTTCAGGATTTAATTTCTACCCCTCCCTCCCCCCACACACTTTATTTGTCTCTGGCTCCCAGAGTATGTAGGGGAATGCTGGTAGGGAGTGGAGCACTGCATGTCCCAGGGTAGAAATAGCTGTGCCTGAGCCTAACAATAACTCTGCTACCACTGTCACAGAGCAGAGCAGAGGCAAGAAAATACTGTAACAGTATTTGTCATGCTTGAAGGAGAAACACATTGATATCTAAAATATTGTTAGCAGAAATGTACATTAGTTGATTAGGTCAATTTTCCTGAGCTTGATATAAACAGTTTTGTGGTGTCTGTTCAAGATAGGAATGCTCTTCTACCCTTCGGCAGCTATATTATTTCACACTTACCAAATAATATGCCCATACTATGTCACCCAAATTCAGCTGCAGCTGCTCTGATATGAGGATCAAGATAACAAATTAAAATACTTAATGAGACAGTCAGGGTAAACGACACTTGATGCTTATTGTCCTTCCTCCAGCTCTTGTGGTTGAAACACTGAACACAAAGTAGGGATTTGGGACGCCATTTGGCACGCCTCCATGAAATGGGCAAGATCAGGTAGAGAGATTTAAAAAAAACAGAAACCAAAGAGGCAAACATAGAGTGAAGGTGATGCTCACAATGCAAGTTAGGAAGCAGGGAAAGCAAAATATCTTCAATAATCAAGTAGATTAAAAGATTCAATGGACTTCAGCAACAAAGAGTAATAAGTGACTCAGATGTTTGATACAGTGCAAAAAAAAGGAAATGGTATGCCTTTTTGATAATATCAAAGAAAAAAACAGGAGCAAAGAAAGAAGTCAAAAAGAACTTAACCATCCAAACTCCAAACATAAAAAAATTCTTGTAAGATAAGAGACTTCTCTGGAAAGAACAGTGGAAGTGAAGGAACTTGCAGGACTGAAAAAAAAACAGAAAAGGAAAAAAAAAAAAGGGAAAATTTTCATAAGAATCAGAGTTTATTACAGCATCGTTTGTTGCAGAAGGGAGAGACACACAAGGGCTTGATCAATTCAGTGGATCAAAAGGAGTTTCACTACCAGTGAGAAGAGAAGCTCGGGAATGTAGAAGGAAAGGGGAATAAACGGATGGGAAAAGGATGAAAATAGTAAAAGGACAGAGTTAAGAGAGGAGAAAGGGGCTGCTCTTTGTCCAATGAAAATGTAATGTAAGTAACCTGAAGGCTCTTTTAGGGGACTATGTAGCTGAACCAGTGGAGAACAGACATACATCCACATCCACACTGACATTTCATTGTTTTTCATGCATGGTGATCCTCCAAATCAGAAAGGTGGTCTGCAACACTTGCCTTCTGCCGTTCAGGAAATCTCAAGAAAAAAACGTTACTGCAGATTATAACATGTAAATGTGAAAATATCAGTAAAAGATATGTCTACGTACCTACGAAAACTTCTTACTTACTGTTGCAGAAACATAGACTCATTTAGGTTGAAAAAGACCTTTAAGATCATTGAGTCCAACCATTATTGTAGCACCACCAGGTCTGTCACTAAACCATGTTTTTAAACACCACGTCTACACATCTTTTAAATACCTTTCACAACGGTGACTCCACCATTTCCCTGGCAGCGTGTTCCAAGGCTTGTCCATTCTTTCAGCAAAGAACTTTTTCCTAATATCCAGCCTAAAATTCCTCTGACACAACTTGAGGCCATTTCCTCTCCTCCTATCATTTGTTATCTGGGAGAAGAGACCAACACCCACCTCACTACATCCTCCTTTCAGGGAGCTGCAGAGAGCAATAAGGTCTCCCTGGAGCCTTTTTTTCCCCAGGCTAAAAACCCCAGTTCTCTCACCTGCTCCTCTTAGGACTTGTTCTCCAGACCTGCCACTAGCTTTGTTACTCTTCTTTGGACACTCTCCAGCCCCTCAATGTCTTTCGTATAGTGAGGGGTCCAAAACTGAACACAGTATTCAAAGTGTTATAGATTTCTGTATAATTTCTGTGAACATTGCCTCTGCACGTTGCTATTAAGATAAAGTATGGTGACAAGGAATGAGGTTTAAAGAGACTTGATGAAGTTTGTAAAGTGATTTTGGGGAAGCACATCTATGCTTCTACATTAAGATTTGCCCCACTCACCAATAACACTTACTTGTAAGAAAGAATAATAAGATTCTTGGAGACCCAATAGTGTGCTGGTTTTGTCTTGTGTTAAAAGGAAAATTGAACAAGTGAAGGAAGTGGCAGTTTCTTAATTAGATTTTAAAGATCTTTATGCCAGTGTAACTCAAATCAGGATCTGCCACTCATCCACATATTTCTTTTCTGACGATTCTTGTCAGTTATTTCGCAACACCGATACATGGATAAAATGTCATTCTGTATTACAAAACCAACTCACTTTATATTTTACTACACAGTCTGGCCTGGCTATCTTATTTATTACATATTTGTAGACAGGCCCTTATTTGAACTTCTGCTGATTTAAAAGAAAAATGACACTAAGTAAATGACACAATACTAATATTTTTAGTCAACTTCAAGAGACTCCCATGGTGTCATTCCTGACACATAGCAAAATATTCATGTTTTTCACATTATGAAAAAAACAGCAAGGTATTTCTGATTTTAAATTCAAGGTAATAGGATTTATTGCTCATTACTGTGTTGCTTTTTATTATGCAACTTGACAACCTGGTCACCTCACTTAATTTTGCATCACTGCAGTGTGGAGGTCTTTATGTAAGCTAGTTTCCAGCCTATACTGATCTGCCTCTTACCTTTGTTAAAGTTTGGCTTTAGGGTGAGAAGAATTCTGCTTATTTCTCTTTTGATGAGGCTCATAAGCTTAGGTTAGTTCAGTGGTAGGTGTTTATGCTGTAGACATCTACACGTCATTACCATCAGAATTTGATAAAATTCTGGGGTGTGAAGAGCCTTGAGGGCACTAAAGAGCCTCGCTGGCCCTGTGCCGTAGGGTGGACCGCCATCCATGCATCCTGCCCATGGACCAAGATTCTCACTTCAGCTCAGCCTGAGGCCATCGGTCCCTACCGGGGTGGTGCTGCAGGAGTGCTAGTTCCCTGCCCTGTCTCTTGATGGCCTTTCTTTCAGCTCTGTCTATGCTCCCATCTCCTCCTGCTCCTGACAGGACTCCCTGAAGAAACACTTTGCCTAGTTAGGTGCTATTGGTGGATCCTGTTATCAGCACCCAGCTCTGCTCACTCTGCTTGGGTGCTGGAAGACAGTGCTCTGTCAGTAAAGACTCTACCAGTACTGGGGTCACTTTTAGAATGAAGCATCATGCCAAGTTACAGTTGAACTTCTTGTCTCTCAAGCATTATCTAGTCTAGCTTTAATTTTGCTTTATAGGATGAAATATCTATCTATAAGGTGCCAGTGATGAAAGATAGGTGCCATGATGTTCACAGATAGGGGATTAAACATCTCCTCCTCTTGAGTGTACGTAAAACTTACATATTTAAGTACTCTGGCCAGAAATTACAGAGATTTGCCCTCCTTGTTCATATGTGTTACTTCTGTATACTTTTTAATGAGTCTTACTTATCCTTAACAATCATTCAATGACATTTGAAATACAACCACTAGCTACAGTACATCTGCATTGGCTCTGCTTATGTGATGTCTGTATCTTTCTCATATTAATGTATGCAGGTTCCCCTTTTCCAGTTGTAGAAAATAAGAACAAAAGCCCATTTAAGATATTTCAAATGAATTGTCTTCTTGTCATCTAATTCATCCCCCTGCCACTGTACGATTGTTCCCTACAATCTATTTTTTAAGAGTTCTCTTGATCGATGGTGTCTTCTATTGTAACTTCTGTACTACTATCATTCATTTAGGGCTTTTTGGAAGACAAAGACATTTTATTGGCACACTCCTTTCACTTAGTTTGTTATCTACTAACTTTTTCAAATACAAATGCTTCACAAACTTTTTCTGGAGTTTAAGCAATGTTTGTGGTGCAGATGATTGTCTCAGAATTCATTTGGGTTGCTCCATCTCTCAGTTATCTCTGTATTTTCTATTCTAAATACCGTTTCTATACTTTTTGAAGCTGCTGTGTGTTCAAGTAATTGTTTAAGCAATGATCTACATACACTCCTCAAATCCCATCAAATCCCCTACTTCATACTATTTGAGAAAAAAAGAATCAATTATTTTTTCGGTTATCTGTGCTGTTGCTTAATAAAACAGTTAAGAAAAACTGTTTTATTTCTTTGCTACACTGATGCATACACTATGAGTGATTTATTTAATGTTGTTTCAAGGTCTGTAGGAAGACAAAACCTGAATTAAGTTTTACCAAGTCTAAGACAAGCGTCCTATTTACTGGACAACTCTACCTTGCAGAAAAATCAGTGGTCAGCATTTAAATTTTCACTCCATTAAGATTAAACTCACGTCTGCTTAGCAACATTTTCTAGCTCCAGATATAAATTCCTCTGATACTCTGGTTCTCATTCCTAGAACCTTCTTGCCTTTTCTTCTTCTGGTAGATACATGGATATGTATACATGGCATGCAACCTAGTATATCCAGGTAAGTCCAAGTGGTTTTGAGCTATGTAGTGCATGGACCTGAATACAGTATTTTAAACAAAGCCCTTTCCACCTTTTGGGACTGCTGGAAAGATTCAGCAGCATTGAATAGTCCTGCACAACATCCAGATTGCTCAGCTGAGATGTAATCAGCGCTGGAGTGATTTAATCTCAAAATAGAAGAAAGCAGCAATAGAGCCATTAAACTCCAGTCACCGTTGTTCATTCTCTACATTCTATCTTTTTACACTTTTATGTGTGGAAAAAAGACAAAACTGCTAGGACCTCAGGCAGTCTTTGATCTCTCTCTAAAAATGACTATAATCCAGATCCTAACTCAAAACTTTTAGGCTGTCATTTTCATGGGCCACGAGGGGTGGGGTTTTGTTTTACATTTTCCTCCTAATACATGAATGGCAAAACGAATTCTGATTTTTCTTCCCCTCTGATCTCTGAAGCACAGTTGAAGGAGGGTGGAACACTGCTGTGAAGGAGGTGGCAGAGTCAATATTTGCTCTCTTTGGCTTGATCACCCATTTTTATTTAACTATATAATTTAATGTAATAATTCTAGCATGCATCAAAGTTTCTTTGAAGAGGGCGCTTATGTCACAAACTTAATCCGACATTTTTTATTTATTGTGGCACTACTACAGCTCTGTTATGCAAGGTAATTACAAAGATGAGTTAAACAAAGACAGTTTCATCCTTGAGCAAGAAATCTTACATCTTTTTACTGGTCTAAGAGTATGTTCCCGTAGATTATGGTTTAGTTTAATGGCTTTAACCCATTATTTTAGGAAGAAATATAAATAAATAGACTATAAAACAGCTTGCAGTCTAAAATAATTCAGTTAAACATTGTACTTCCTCAAAACTACTGAAAGTGCTTTTGGCATTACATGACAAGATATAAATTTTATATATGCCCTCTCTCCTCACTACAGTTAAGAGTGATGACAGTACTCAAAGGATATTGTGAAATACAAACATCTGCATACTGGCAGGTTTTTTTGGCTTTTGAACCTTACATTCAATTTTTAATTCATAGTTCTGCAAACTCAGTCTTCATCTCTCAATTTTAGTTGGTTTCTTTGTCAAAATACTCTTAAAATTTATGAGAATAGTAATGGTAATAGGACACATCAGGAAATATTTGCCTATTGTGGCTCCATCTTCTATGCATTTTTATGCTGTTCTTCACAAAGCAAGCAACCATACACATATTCCTCATTTGTTGAAATGGAGAAGAAAATGGATTACATAAATGATTTTCAGTTTAATTTCAGATTATTTTTAGTATTCAGCAATGGCTTGCAGTAACCCATTCTGCTTCATAGTATAGTGTATTGCTGAATGTGCCGAAGCTTAAGCTCTGTTTAAGGTCTGTCTAGTTTTAACTTCAGAATTTTGGATCACTACTGTCTCCTTGTCTATCTAACATAAAAAGTCCAAAAACACAAATGTAAAAAAGTTTATCTGCTTCCAGAGCCATCTCCCCATGTATAGATCAATGTCCCTATACAGCCATGTAGATCCTCAAATGACCAAAGAACACAGATAATTTAAACCTTCCCAAAGGTGCTCCTTTCCCTGCCTGAGACACAAGGTGTTCTCATACACCTTGTCAGAAAATTTAGCAACTGAAATACAAAATCTAACCATGAATAGTGTTAAGGATATATATGAGGTCAATTTAGTCGACAAAGTGAATGATTTGCTTGAAACCAGTTAGGAAAGACCAAATATAATTTTCTTGCAAACTTTTTATTGTGTGTTTAGGTACAGATTGTTGATGGTCTCATTCAAGCACTGAGATTCTGTGCTGGTTTTGGCAGAGCAATGTTCTTCATAATAGCTAGGATGGGGCTCTGGTTTGGATTTGTGCTGGGAACAGTGTTGATAGTTCTAGGATGTTTAATTTACTGTTGAGCAGTGATTACGCAGAGTCAATAATGCTTATGCACGTCATATCATCCTGCCAGTGAGTAGGCTGGTGGTACACACTAAGTTGGGAGGTGATGCAGCTGGAATAGCATATAAACTAGAGGGAAGTTGGCCTGGGAGCTGCTGCTCAGGAACTGGCTGGGCATCCATCTGTTGGTGGTGAACAGTTGTTTTTCATTTGCATTAATTGTGTTTCTTGGGTTTTATTTCTATCTCTTTGTTATTATTTTCCTTTTCATTACACCTTTTGTATAATTATTAAGGTTTTCTTACCTCAATCTACGCATTTTCTCACTTTTACTCTTCCCATTCTATTCACCCCTCCACCCTGGCAGGGGGACCAAGCAAGCATCTATGTGGTGTTTAGTTGTCAGGTAGAGTTAAACCATGCAATGTTCACACTTTGATGAGGTAAAAAACTGCTGGTGGCTTTCTCATATCATGGCAACAACATTTCTCTATGAAAGAACTAGTATTTATTTATCGGCTTGACCACATAAAGAAATACTTACATATTGTCCTTGCTTATAATCATTTGCCAACATCCTAAGTTTGAAGAGTACCCACTAATGGAATAATTCTTTGCATCATTCAAATAACATACTTAAAACTTTCACTTGATTGCAAGATAAAAAAATACGTTTTTCATATTTAACTCATGTTAAAGAGTCATAGTAATATGTTGACTTTTGCATATTTTGATCTTCAAAATATGAACACTTCTCATGGTTACTTAAAACTGGATTAAATGCTTTGAAAAATATGCATTAAAATATTCCATGAAATATAAGTAGTACATTAACTTTAGTTTAGTTTAGCCTGCTAGTTGCTAAACATCCAAATATACTTCTCAGAGCTTGGTTCCACTTTTTTTTTCTTGCCAAAACTCAGTACACTGTAACTATTTGAAAGCACTGGTAGAAATTAGAACACTTCCTAACTGGAGACCTGAAATATTTTAGCACATGAAAGGGAGCAAAAAGAGGCCTTTGATAATGCTCAAGAGCTATAGACATTGTATTTAGTATCAAGTTCCAGAATGCAGTTAAAGTATTTCATAGCATCTTTTTTTGATTCTTACAGCCCTCATTGTGAACACCAGCATGGTTTCTTCAGCCAGCCTTTAGTTGCCACCGCATAATCCTGGTGTTTGGAGCTACTTGGCATTTTTGAGATCCTCAGAACTTCTAAAAGACCTAGCAGATCTGCTAGGGCAGAGCTGAACGAACTGAAACAGATGAACGAAAAATCTGTATTCTTGTACAATGTTCTGCAGATCAAGTTGCTTTTCTATCCATTGACTGATTACGTTTCCAATCACTGTGAAACGAAACTTAAAAAATTTGTGTTCAGTACTTTTATGCTAAGACTAGTCTAGTGATGGACTTTTGCAGTTTGCAGGTTTATCCTTCTGAAAACTCAGATATCATAATCCAAGTATTTCAAGTATGATGATCCATTTTTTTCATAATGGATTTCATTTTACTGTAATCCATATTTCAAGTATCATAATGTATTTTCTACAACTAAATATAAATTAAAGATTACTAACATTTTTTCCATAGGGAAAAGATAAAAATAGAGAACGAGAATCAAAACAATGCATGGAGCCTCCAAGTTTTCCTTCAAAGTTTAAAAGTGATCACTGTGAACAGGACTCCAAACAATTCTGTGTGTTTTTTATATTTAATCAAAAAAAAGTCAAGTATCCAAACCGTCAATTTCAGTATGACACAACTACATTTTTTTTCTCTCCCTCATTCACTTGATTCTAGCTTTAGTCTTCTTATGCTGCCCAGCTCTGTCAGGATGTATTTTTCCAGATGATATCTATGTTTTTTAGAAAATTCCAAACTTTTATAGCAAAATTTCCCTCTCAGCACAATTCAAACCATCTTTGCTTCTGTGAAACAAGTTTCTCCACATATGCATAAGTTCATGCCTTCATGGTGTATGTACAAATAGTCCTTACTGATGAAACTGTTTTTCTCTGGACAAAAAAAAAAAAAGTTTTGTTTATCTTTTGCTTTCTTCTAAGTTGCTTTTTAAAAACTAACCTGAACATTCATAGGCTACCATTGTTTCTGAATCATAAAGTTATATGCTCCTAGAGCTTCTGGCTACAGCTGAAAATTGGCTTTTGTAGCAACTGCATTGTTTCCAGAATTCGAAAAACATTGTAAACTACAACTACTACAAGCAATTTACCACTCAGTATTATAGAACTGTCAGTATCATCTTCTATAGCTGCAACTCACAACTTTAAAATTGTACGTAATACTTCAGAATGGAAAAATCAGACAATAAAAACATGATCTTGTACAGATGCAGATAAAAAACAGGAGGAGCTTTCATGTAAAAAATCATCTTTTTATTTTCTAGGTTTGGCATGCTGCATAAAATAGAGAGGGAAATGCTACAGTAAATTCCATTTTTTTATATAAAAGCCTTAACACCCACACCTACATACTGTAGGCAGGAATTGCTTTTTCCCTTAATGCAACACAATATTGTCTAGGACAAAAAGTAACAGCTGATTAAAAGCAAACAGGAATATAGTTCCAATGAATCCCTGTTTGCTGGGCTGAATGTTGGGATAATCTGAGAAATGGAGAAGTAAAGAAAGGGCATGAACATGCCTCCATGTCCAGCTGCAGGGAAAAGAGTGGACCTACACCCAGGTTGGACTACAGGATTTGCAATTCTACGACACAGCGGCTGTGAAGAACTAATGACTCCTAATGTTTTCCACAACATTCTACTATTGGAGAAAAATGCATCCAAAAGAAACTCCTCAGTGCTGAGATACCATTTTTAGATAATAATTCTTCACTCAGGTAGATTTATTTACTCACAATGTCTTGTCTAGCATTTCTACCCCATACATTTTTAGAGCTAGAATCAAAATCTTGAATCATGAGACCATCTATACTTTGCTATCGCCTCTCTCCACTTAACTACCATGTTAGTATTTAAGCAGCTCCACAAAATAATTAGTTAATAGTCATGGCTTTTGGAAGATAGAAAGTAGTTAGAGTTTGGAATTGGGGGTGGCATTTTGTCTTTTCAGAAAAAAAGAGAAAAATGTGTGAATGAAATCAAGCCTTCCAAAACGACAATTCTATAAGGAAGGGCTAGAAGAGCGAATTACATTTGATTTGGAATCAGTAGCAGCACAGTAGATCAAGACATTGTTGAGCCCAAATTATAAGGGTTTGCTGGCTAAGTAGTTTTGCAATCAGGAACTGATGCTGAGTAACTATAATGCTTTTAGGACTGAGATTCAATCTCTACTTGTCACTGAACGGGACCATATGGATAGATCAGAGCTACAGAGTGAAACACTGCTTGTACATCATATAACACCATTGAAGACAGACCAGATAATATAATTAAATTAATCTTGAAGACTGTACTGAGTCTTAAAGGCTCTACTCTTCTCACTGAGCAAGAGGTATGATTGACAAGATTGCTTCTGTGATATCATACCATTTCTACACTAATGTACAACACGCTGGTAATAGGTTGTAAATGAAAAATTAGCATACACCTGGCAAGGACAAAGTTATTTTATAGAGGACTAACATTTCTTAATACTAAAAGAGTCAGCCTTCCTACACTGCAATAGTGCTAATTCTAAGTAGTAAAGTATCATGAACTCAGTGAGGTTTTCCTAAGGTCTTGTTGACTTTAATATTGTGACTACACCGTAACTTCCAACTTCCTCTTCCTACTACTATTGCTAGAAACCTATTTAGCTTTCAAATGCCAGTGTTGAAGAGGAGTGAGCAAGCGAGCGAGCGAGTGAGTCTCACATGTTTGCATCAGAGTCCCACATCTAGGAGGCCATGGAGTCAATAAAAATATATGCATTGTATTTATTATGCTGCTGAATATGACTGAACTGCAGCTGAAGATTTATTTTCAATAAATCATTGAGTAAAACTTGGAATAATGAATACATTTTAAAAATGTCATAATCTGCAGGAACTTGTTCTATACTACTTCTTGGATTTTGCACTTCTACTAAGATGTCACTGAAACAACTATGACAAAAATTATTAGTGAAATGCAGACTCCATTTCAAAAAATTTTTACATAAATCCATCTACAAAATTCTCTAAAAGCAATGAAACAAGAAACAAATTTGAAAAGCTATGAGTTTTTTCTGCCTTTTAATAGAGTTTTAGAAAAGTCTAGATGTCTTCACAAAAGATAGTTGAAAAATGGAATGCATTATTATGATCCTTTCATAGTTTGAGACCGAATAAAAACCCATCTGAAATTGACAGGAAAGTCACTGTTTGTACTGGGACATGAGCTTTTCTCAGGCTGACATTTACACTGATTATTCTGGTTGTGTTGGCTTTCCAAAGTATGGATCAGGACTTACATTCAGAAGCACCCACACAGTACAGAATGCACATCATCCACAGTTGTAGACTGGTCTTCAGCATATTGTCCAAGTGCACTCACCCTCTGAGCACCCATTCTTTTCTTCTATAATTATCTCTTCTGTCTTTCACGACACAGTCTTTCATTGCATGCTAAAAAGCCATCTTGCTCTTGACAGTTTTCCAGGGAATTTCTCTAAACAAATACTTTATTTTCTAGGAGTAATAGGATGTCAGAGGCTGAGGGACACAGAATACTGTATGTGGGTTGCACATGCATTAACTACTTCCCTTGAAGAACATTGCCTAAGCTAACATATGCATTTCAATCTGATTTTAAAATTAGGATGAATCAGCACTGTGTTCTGAATGTAACATGCAGAATGCTGCGGGCTCAAATCCAACAGTGAACTAAAGATATTTTTGGAAGTGTAATGCTCCATAAATTGTAAAAGACCCACTTTATGTGTGACTTGGTAAGCTGAAATTAATTTTTGAAAGTTGCAGTGTATTTTTATTTATTCTTTTATGTAGTTGTTGTTATTTATATTTTTCTTTAGCTTTATAAATAGATAAAAAATTATCAGACAGTTGTTCTAACTCAGATTTTTTTCTATTTAAGTGTTAGCTGTGGAATACAGAAAAAAAATCTGTAAGGTTTCTCTTTTATACTGTTACAAGTGCATGACATAATACCTGACAGCAAGCCATTCAAGCTAAAATTTAGATAATACTGAATTAGCTGCTTTAGATGCCTTTTCCTTTATATGATCAGTGAAGCCTGTCAACCTTTCTCTATTCTCTAAGAACATTATTCATTTAGGTCAGGGTACCTTGGATTCAATAGACTAGTATGTTATGCTTGCTATTTTTATATGAAGAAAAAGCAATATGATATGATCACTGGAAATCTGTGTGTGTCAGTGTCACAGGATATTTACTATGGTCTTCCACTGGGGGAATGGCTCTCTGAGACTAAAGTGTTCCTACATCCATTTTACTATGATCGAAGAAGTCTATTCTTTCTAGCTAGAAAGCAAAACATTTTCCAACAACAGGAAAAGCTTATTCTTTCAAGTGTTTATCCTTTCTTTCTTATCCTTTCCTATCTGTTCTTTTCTGACAAAAGACATGAGGTTGATATGATAAGATTTGTTTAAAGAAAACATATTTCTTTGTAAGGAAGTAAAATGTTTCCTTGACAGCAGTTATGATCATGCTGGTATTAACTCTTCTTTTGAAAACGCCGTGCAAAAGAAGGTGGTTCTGGATCAAACCTCTATTAAATTTACCTTCCTTTGGATTGCTAAGCAATGAAAGCAAGTTAATATAACTGCTGACGTTCTCAGGGTCAATGTGCATCCTTACTAATCTGTGACAGCATCCTCTAAGTCCTTTGTTCACCAAAGCAAAAGTAAGTAAACCACAAATGGAAAAAGCTCCTTAGGGAAACAAGAGAAAGAACAAGAAAAAGTTAGGTAAGGCTATGGGTTCTGCCAGTGGGTCTACTGGGTATGACAGGCACATCCCCCAGTTTACATATGAAGCTAGCATAGCATTCATTCACTGCATGGCAAACAATACAATGAAAAAAATTGTTCTTCTATTACTAAGAAAGTAAGGACAAGAAAGGGGGAAAAAAAAACCATTTACAAGGCTTCAGAATATGTATAAATTTATTGTTTATATCAGAGAAAGTAGAAGAAATATTAAGAGATAACTCTAGCAGACCAAATATTTAGCTATATCTATAATACTTCATACTTTAGAGAAAACAGAACAGCTAATTTACTTTGTGGATGTCTGAATGATTATGTTTCTTAAATGCTCTAAGAGGACAGAACGAGAAAATGCCAGAATTTCAAATAGAAATATATTGACACCACTTACACTCCAAAATCTCTCTCACATAATTAATTCATTTCCATTTCCTACTGACAACTACTAGCATTACCTACTCTCACACTGAGAACTTGACTGTAGAAAAAAAGAATTTTAAGCTGGTTCTATAGAGTTTCATAGAGGTTTCCTTGCCTAAAGGCAACAATCCTGCAGTCTCTTTCTTTAGGAAAATACTGTGATCACAAGTTAGAGTTCTTTAAGCATGTTTACACTTTTAAACTATTAAGACTCCATGAGATATTACCAAGAATGAAACTATAAATGGCACTGTAAATAATGCAAGCCCTTGTAAGTAATAAGGTAACCCTCATTATCCCTTAAGATATGCCTATCATAATCCTTTCCAGAGGTAAGGGAACGTGCAAGCTATTCCTTTTCTTACTTCCATTTCTTCAGAAATACATCGTATATTAATTCCATTTCACAAGAAAGACTACACCCGTCCAAATCAGAAGTTAGTACAAAGTGGCCCTTCTGAGCAGTTTTCCTGCTTTGTCCTCTCTTTACTGAGAGTCCAATGTCTTTAGTCAAATAGAACCTGGAGGAATGTCTCAAAGAAAAACCCTATTCTGCATATTTATCCTACATTGTAGCCTGAAACCAGAAAATGTTCATCTCTTATTCTCTTTTTGTTTGTGTTTTACCTGTAACAGCTGATACTGCAGAAAAGGCTGAATGCTAGGAAGATCCCCTCATCCTTAGTCAAAAAACAAAATATCTCTCATGAAATACTGTAGACAGTTGGATGCTGGAGGACATTGCAACAGTCAGGAATCACAATAGCTATGAATTCTACAATGATATAGAAAAAAATCCCCGGTTGGTGAATTTCATTGAACTATTTTCAGTAATTGCAGAAGATTGTAACGTACAGGAAACTCAGAATAATCACTAATTCAAGTGTGTCCTATTTGTCAAGTGAGGCAAAGTGGAAAATGTCTATGTAAAATTTTTAAATGAGCTTCTACTGCGTTTAAAAGTCATTACTTTTGCATGATAAGCTAGTTTGATTCTATTGTCTACTGTACTTCAATTTAACTTGCTATAGCAAGTCTTTTTTTTGTTTACTGAATGACATTTTCCACTGAATAATGAAATCCATTTTAAAATAGAAGAGGTGAAGTGCTGCTAATAAAGTCATTCTAATGTTTATCAGAAACATTATTATATTTTTATATAGTTGTACCAAAATACTGTGACGATTATTATTTCTTTAGAGTGCAGACTCTATTGCATTACATTTTTCAATTTTTGTTACACAAGATTACAATATATTTCCTCCTTATCAAATGAAAATTTTGCGCACAATCAGAAAAGCCTGAAAGATGCAGTAGCTCCATTGAACTGTAGATTTGCTCTGTATCTGATGAATTCTCTCCTTATAATTAAGTTGTCATAGCAATGCATTTTTAATAGTACTGATTCATATGCCACTGATGTTCTGGAGACAGAGCTCTTGATAGTTTTTTAGTATTCAGTTATGCTAAATTATAACTTTAGCAAATACACAAGTGCTGGTCTACTTGCAGTAGCAGAACAACTTGTGATCAGAGTTAATTAGGCCAGAGCATAATCTGACATAGATAACTAACAGAAAGCTACATAAAACTTCAGATAGCTCAGATCAAGAATGTAAATGCAAATGTTACACCTGCTTTGTTTTAAATGTAAATGTTTTATGATTAAAAACCCTGAATGGTTACACATTACTAGGCAGAAAGAAAAGTTTCGGGATTTTTTTTTTCTCAAAGGTGTTGCTTTCATGTATTGCTACTTGTACACCAGGCAGCTGTGGAAGATAAACATTGATAACGGAAAATTGTAGTACGTTGCTGACTCTGTATTAGTATGCTTTCCTCTTTGTATTTTTAACAAATCAATTAAATTACACTTATTTATAAGGTTTCAAAATAACAGGAAATCATCCTCCAAGGACTTAAGACTGTATGTCAAGGCTGTTTCCAAGGCACTAATAAAAAGTATCATGTGCATCAGTCTATGAGAGCAAGACGTGAATCATGAGCAAAAAAAATTGCCTGATACTTCATTCCTTTTTTAATTCAGAATGTGAAGATTAATGTACATTATTTTTATTATCAGGCAAAATGTAAGTGAACCAAAGAGAGATGAAGAAGAAAACTGTTAGCTTATTATCTGTGGCTGAGAAAGAGAAGAAGGGTAGAACAGACTCTTCACATCTCTCTACAAAGGGTAAGGCTTCAAATTTGAAGTGTTAGTTGAGAAAAGCATTATATAGCACATATCCTATAAATGCTCCTTCAAAGGGCTGATGAAGAGGAAATTATACTTCGAATACAGCCACTGACCTAACTACTATGTCTTAATGAAGATATGTATAGTTATGAGGAATACTTAGCCTCTAAATATTTAGGCAGTAAATAGTAATTGTTCACTCTGAAGCTTCTAACCTTCCCTGGATGACATGAGAAACACACCTCCTTAAGTCAGTCTTTAGAAGCTTGCAAGCAAAGTTGAGATGTACATGTACTATAAATTTTACATACACTAAATTTATCTCTTTCATATATATATAGCCTAAGAGTGAAAAATTAAACCAATTAAATTTTTGTTGTTGTCAGACTGAAACACAGTGGAAATCTAACAGTGGCAAAGATAGTTACCAAGGGAACTGTGGAGCGGAGGTAACAAGGTACTGAAGGACTAAGCAGAACTTTTGCTTCCCTCTCACTTCCCAATGTACGCATTTTTCCTTAGGATCAAAGTTAATTCTACACCTCCAGTATGTAGGAAAAAATATGGAGTATACAAATTGAAGCTGACATTTCCCAGAAAATAAATACAGTAAGAAATACGAGAATATATGCATAAATAAGTGCATGTATGCAGTATATGATCCTTTACCCTTTATTTAGAATGGATTGTACTTCAGTTACTAAATAAATAAAAAATATAATATATATTTTTCCTTCTTCTATGAATTTCTAGCTGTTGCTGCTTTGTTGTTCCAAAAGTTTCCAAAATTAATAGAAATGGCAAATTTAGTGAAGGGATCAGAAATGTGAAATGTAGTCTCAGACTAGTTGGACAATTAGGTCCTTCTGGTAAAGGCCTATCACCAGATCAGTACAGAAGATGCTGAACATATTATTATTATTAATTTTTCACTGTCACAGTTTCTTCCACCAAGCCTCAGGTCTAGTGGAAGGCAGAACCAGTCAGCATAATGTGCAGGTAGTATATTTTTACACAATTCCAAATTACCTGTAGTCAACCTAGTTTACTAACCAGCGAACACAGATTGAGAACAACACAAATCTTTCCCAGTATAGAAGACCATTTACATTACACAGAAAGAGACAACTGTTCCTTGACAACATTTTTTTTCCAAGAATTTCCTGATTTTTCTTAGATAAGGAATGTCACCTCTTCAAGACTATCCTTAAGAACATTAAGTATCTGCTTCTGGCAGTCCTCTGTGAATTAAGTACTATTTGCTTAACTAAAGTCAATGGCAAGGTGCAACTAAAAGATCCTACAGTCATTTCTGGATACTGGAAAATGTGTGTGCCCATGGAGGAATGTGGCCATAAAGCATGTTATATCTGAAATAAATGTAGAGCTAGGAATGGCGATCAGTCTACACCCAAAACCTGAAGACTTACAGCCTTGTAACTGATAAAAGTAGCATGTTCAGGTTAGGTAAAAGTTGCACAATTTTCCAGCTTTCAAGTCTATCTTTAATGAACATGGGCTCAATCACTTTCTTGGACGCATTCTTAAGTATAGAGAATGAACTGTTACTACAGGATACTTCTAATTTAGTTCTTTGCTGCTACCTGCAATGTTTTGTCTTCTCCAGAAAAAAAAAAAGAAAAAGAAAACAATCACATCATATTTCTGCTTTACTCGTGTTCATTTTCACATGCTAAAATATCACTTCATAGTAGCATAAACAGTGACTGTGGATGGACTCTTGAGATTAGCTGTAAAGAGCAAGCAATGGTAGGAGACTAGAAGACAATAGTACTCTGACTAGTAATATACAGCACTTTGAACTTATCACTTGCTTAATAAAGAGCCGCTGAGATATCAGAAGGAAAACCAACCATACTCATTTTTCCACATGAGTACCCACAGCAATGTGGATAGCATCAGGTGCGTTCAGACATAGTACAAGTATATTTATCACAACAATAACACATGGGAGACAGATAAACAGGGAAAATCCTTTAGCTGACTGCAACAAATATCTTTACAAATATGATTGCATTGTCTACATGGAAAAAGCATTTCTGAAAATCTGAGATTCTGCAAATAAGATGTTGAGCATTCCTAGGGGACTGGTACAAAAGACATCAGAGAGGAATATCTGGCTATCGCCTACTCTTCTACTGCAACGTAGGCTGACAAGGTAGTGTATCAAAAATGCTTCCATACAAAAATCAGCCCAGAGTTATGAAGATATTATAGTCTGATTCTGAGTAGGCTTTCGCTTTTGATTGCCTTGGAAAAAGGATAAAGGGAGAATCACAATCTACATTGTTGCCTCTCAAGTAAACACAATAGACTAGTCCCTCATCGTTTCTCCCCTTATTGCCCATTAAACTCCCTTTCAGTAAATAACAAAGCAGACTTTTTCCTCAGACAAGGGGACCTTTATCTTTCAAAGGTCTAAGTTTGAGAAAAAACAGCTTCTCAAACTTGCCTGGATCTCTGTCTACTCCTGCCATCACCATCACACAGAATAATTTCATCCAACCTGAGATACAAAATTGTACTAAGTAACCACATGTTCCAATTGTTTTTTTCTTCCTTATGTTAATTTATCAAATGGGAGATCTATAGGCAAAGTAATGGTAAATAAATGTTATATCTAATATATAACCTTTTCATAGTTCAAAGTCCAAGGCAGGCATAAAGTCAGCCTTCAGATGACCAAGAAGACAAAGTTTTCAACTGATTTTAAGTTTGCACACTGACTATTATGCAAGTCATTTTCCAAGACATTTAAATCAAAAAGTGCTACACCAAAGTTTCTCTTGGGTCATCATTTTGAAGCTGTAACACAAATTGTCACTTTGAGTGTCAACTGAGATGACACAAGTGTGTGTTCGACTTCATTCAGCACACACAATTTTATAGAAAGGGAAATAGGCTTTGTTTAATGTGGAAGTTGTCACCAGAAACAGTAACACCAGAAATAATTTTTTCTTGGCTTACCAGGTGAAATTGTATCATTCATAAAAAAGTATGAAAAGGGACCCTATAATACTGCATTCATCTATCAGATAATTATGACTTTGACTTAGTGTTTCTCCTATACCTTGCTATCCCAATAATAAAAATGGCCAGGCTGACATCATACTTGTGGTGTTATTCAGTAAGCCATCCTATTGCCTGCACATTTTTAGGAAGATTTATTACATTTTAATTAACATTGATTACTTCATTCTGTAACATAGCCTCTCTCTCAGGCATGTTTAAAAAAAAGTAGTTTCAGATACCATATTGTATTTGTATTGTACTGCTATACAACATTAAAGCAAAGCAACAAACTGATGTCAAACAGTAAAATGGTGAATAGGTGAGTTCTAGAAAAAAGAAAACTGAAAGAGAAGGAAAAAGGCCTAGATACTTCAAAGAATTTATTTGTTACCACAGCCCAAGGCTTTTTCCTGATTATTTTCAAGCTGCAATTAAAATTATATGGAATATTTGAAATGGGAACAGGCAAGTTTACTTACTATTTCTTGGATGCCAGCGCACTGCATTTAAATATGCATTACAGTAATGGAAGAGAAATTCATGCTTGGATTGAGTAACTTTTCCTTGAAGTAAGGGCATCAGATCATGTCCATCAATAATTCTGAGTAAGAAAGCATTTAAAAATCAGAACCCTAACCCAAACCTGACTTAACTGATAAGATAGAATAACTGCATTTGTACTGCTTAAAAAAAATAAATCTACATAACCACCTCCAGTTGGTGAATTCAGAGAAGAACATTTCAGGTGGTTTTCCCCTTTGATTTTTACCTTATTTAAGAAAACATTAATTTTATATGTTGCCATTAGGAATGGTTGTTTCCTCATCCCATTTTTAACCTTTTTTGCCTTTTTTTTTTTCTTTTTCCTTTTTTTCAGAGACAGTGAACAGAGATATTTAATAAATTGCTACCACAGAATGCTCCAGGTATACATGCTCAAGCTGTTTGGGAGAAGTCTGGCCAACGTAACCCTAAACCAAGAGAAATACATATCGTACTGTGCTAGCATCTCCAGAAGTAATCATAAGAACTCTGGCCAGCAAATTATGTATGACAGAATTTAAAACAGAACTGGTCTGAAAATTAACAATGTTTAACAATTAACAATTAAAAAATCTGAAAATTAACTATGTTTAAATACGTGTTTATCAACTACATACATAGACACACACAAAGAGATACACAGAAACTCTCTAAATTCTACTGGAAAATTTTGATCGTGCTTTGAAGGATTCAGTCAATTTACATCAAAATGGAGTTATAAAATAAGCAAAGTGTTTAAATGTTTCCATAAATTAAGCTGGATTCAGCTGGCAGAGGAGAAATCACAAACTACCTTTTCGACCTGGTGTGAGTTACAAATTTTATAAGAAATTTCATAGAAAATTATTTTTACTGATATACAGATTGGTAGGTAATTCTTTTTTAAGCATTTTGAGCAAGATCTCACAAAAAACTTTTTTGACGTTTAAAAATCTCTGTTAATTTTCATGACCATGAAAAATACCTTTTCACATTGGTGTAACTACTAAAAGACGGGTACTTACTTCACATTTTTAAGCCATGAGCTATGTATGACTATGAAATTCTTGGCAGCAATTGTATGCAACAGCACCATTCTATGCAGGACATGTCGCAAAGAATGGGCAGGAAAGCATCCTGGAATTCCTAAAGCTTTGCTGTCAGATAACTCTGTATCCCTTTCTGTGGGGTCTGTTGAATTAGAGGTTTTCCTGCTTTCAATTTGCCTTGTTTTCTTGCCTGAGTAATGCACTCTGGTCTTGCCACTGCGAGCTGGTTCATGGTCAAGCTGAGAGCAGGACAGATGCACATCTATTGTACACTTTATGTTCTACAGCCTGTTGATGGGGAAAAGAGGTGTCTCAAGTAATATGTCTCCATTACTCTTACAATCTTACAACTGCTGGTTTCAGGAGGATATGTGAGAATTTTCTTTCTGATGACTTATTTTTCTTCTTTAACTAGGAGCACCTCCTCCTTTCTTTTTTAACTTGCTTCATCCCAGCGACTGAGTCCTAATCATAGTAATTTCCCTTATTTCTCAAGAAGAATTCAGTGGAGTGATAGGAATTGAGCTGCTGGATCAAAAATGCTTCAAGCTAGTCCATGATCCTACCATGAAGCTGTAATTATGACATCTAGTCTACACAGAAAAATCAGAGTGGAACAACCTGTACATGGAAGTTACACAAGTACATTGGGATTCTTATCAAATAGATCTAAATAACTCACTCGAGCAATGTGAAAACAAAATGCATAAGATCTGCTCACATTAAGAGCAATCTGAACTGCTTAGGTTCAACAGTTACTGCTTGAAGGGGATCTCTCACGATAAGCCTGACTAATTTTCAATGTCTTGCACGTGTCCTGCCTTGCCATTTCCTTCAAGCATTCAATGAATCATCATTAGCAGAGCATCTCTGCTCACTACTGTTTTTCCTCATGCGGATTCTGGATCCTTAGTGCTTAAAAGCTGTTTGCATATCGTAGACGTGTTCAAAGCATATGCATATCAGCAGGTTTCTCCACTTAGTGGATTTGGAGGGCAACAGAGTTTAGGTGGAGGCACATTGCTGCTGAAATTGAGTATCTCCTGAACAAGACAAAACACAGGGATGTAGGACTATCAATAAAGCATTTTATGAATTTTAGAAGTCCAGTGGACCTTCTTATCATAATCTCTGTAAGAGATTATTTTCACTAACTTGGTAGAGGCCAAAAAAATCTGAAAGAAAAGCCTAGCTGGCATTTGGATATATTTTGTTATACAAAACAGGTCAAGGTTGAGCTTGTAAAGTTTAAAGTTTACACTTGTAGTTCCTTTTTCTACCACATTGTCACATGTTCTTTCTGATACACTTGGTCTTGCTTTCAGTAAACAATTCTAGGGCTGACTTGAAGTATGTTGCTCTTGGTGGTATTCTCTTATCTTCTTGTTGCTCGGTGCTTGTTATGTAAGTTAAGCTGCATTTACGTACAATGTCTCTGTAAAATACATCACTATGCCAGTATGAAAAGAGACAACATACTAATGTAAGTAATGACAAAAAGTGCTTTTAAAACATGGCTTTTTCTTTTCCTTCTCACCCCCATATTAATAGACATCACCAGAATGTATAAAATATTTCTGAGACTCTCTCTAAAACAGAGATAACTACAGATCGTACCTGTCAGAGGGCAACTGTGCCTTGGCAAGCTTGACTATGGTAGGAAATATATCCATGTTACTTGTCGGCTCATCGATATAGGTACTAGCCTGTATTACTCCAGGCCAACGCAGAAGCCCCGGCACACGAATACCTCCTTCCCAATTCATTGATTTTCCACCTGAAAAATAAAAGTTTTTTTGCTAAGAAATCAGTTTTGTCTTAGAAAAATACCCCCTCACAAAATTTAATTTCCAAATATTAAATGTTCTGTCTACCTAGAATCTTTGCATTACATTTATGTTATTTTCAATTTGCTAGGTTTAGATTTTCCACCTATAATCATTACCTTTCTCGCAGTACCTCTAGTAACATGTATTAGATATAGCTTATAAAATGTATTTAGTTTACAAACAAAATTAAATAACAGTTGCAGGGGATAAAAGGGCACCTTTCTAGAATCTTCACATACAGTTTGGTCTAGGTAGTGCGTCACATAGCTATGTGGAGATACAGCCAAAAAAAAGGGAATCAAAATCAAACTGAGGTATGTTTTGATATCTGAGGTATGAATCCAGGGGAGATATATTTTATTAAAAACAGTGCTTAATGACTTTAGATAGAAGAAAGTATAATTTAAGTATGTTACTGAATTCTACAACTTAATGTATTAAGAAGAATTCACTACAGTATTGGTAGATCTCAGAATGCTGTGGATAACTTTTTGACTTCTAAACCAACACAGTTGCACCAAATACACTATCAACTGATTGCATTCAACACTACATTGCAGATATTTCCTTTGTTTGTACAACATCCATCATCTTACAGTCTTCCTGACATCTTCGCAGAAGGGCAATGTGTTTATTTATGACATTTCTAGCATTAATAAAAGACTGACAGAACTCTATATGAAGAGCTTTCACAAATAATATTATTAATTTCCTACACAGACATGTGACTACACACAGCACTTCAGGCTGATCTTTGAAATTAATACACTTGAAAGAGAATACTTCTGGGAAACAGATGAGGTTTGGATGTGGTTAAGCATAGCCTGGGCTAAGCATTTACAACTAAATGGAGATTATTTTATAGAACAGAAATATCTGAAAGAAGAGGAATATGTGTGTTGCCATTAACTGAATTAAACAGTAATTCAAGGTTCAAGCAAAACTATTGTGAGCCTATTTTTCCATATCTCCCTTTTTCAAGTAAAAAAAATTCACAAAAGAACAAAGTATTACAACAAAGTACTTCAATAGTTCTGTCTACTCAGCCTCCTAGACCCTCAAAACAACCCCCCAGATGTTAATTTCGGTGTCAAGCCCAGGCCTTGCCATACATGATGTCTTTCTTACTGACTCCTCAATGATCTCTTCTAATTCAGCATTGGGGGATTAAAATCCACATGTTTTTCTACAGTTTTTCACTTCTCAGTAAGCTTTTCTACAGGTTATTCATTATTCCTAAAGGTAAGTGGCAACTTCAGGAAGGAAAACTCTTTTGCAAAGATATTTACCCATTTCTATATATATAGTCTTGTGACTGCAAAAAACTTTAGCTCATGATTCTTGGTTTTATCATTTTTTTCCTTTTTTTTTATGGGCTTTATCAGAATTTACAATATTGACAGAGACACTTAATTATCTAGTCTGACATCAGAAAATTTACTTCCTAATACCCAACATTATGTCAAGCAACTGTCTTTGCTTAAATTGTTTTTGGAAAGTTGTGCCAAGTTCAGATTTAACAAGACTATCTGTCTTTTAGAGCAGTCTTAAAAACTTACTCTTCTCACTGCATCAAAGGCAATTCCATTATCACGATAAACTGAATGGGTACCTATCCTAAAACTCAGGAATGAGGTACATGGATTATTTTTGTTTAAATTCTGGTGAAAAATATGATTTTTCAAAACAAAAATCTAAAGAAAATGTAGACTTATGATTAAAGGTGTGACTTCATGAGTAACACCCGTCACCTAGCAGAAGGAAGTGTTCACCCAACAGTATGCTGATCAGCTGTTAATATGGTTGGGTCAAGACTAGTGTAGATGTCCATAGACTGTATGTATCTTCTGTAGTAAAGATGACTGTATCCATGTACAAGTCATTAGAATTTTAAAAGTTTGGTGCTACCTAGCAGGAAACTGTGAAGATTCACAGCCTGACTGAGCTACAATTCAAAGAAAATCGTGTTGAGCAGTAGCAATTAAACCTGAATTAAAATATAAGAAATGTGTAAGGCCATAAAATTACAGATATCCTCAGATTAAGGCATTTTTCAGAGAACAGTCATAAGCCAGATCCTAGTTCCATGCACAGCTTGTTGTACAGCAGCTTGTTTGCTGGACAGAGAGAGAACGCTAAGAGCTGATCGACATCACAGATAGTTAAAAGCATCAGCTTTCTTTTATTTCTGTAAATCTATCTGAACCTAGTAACAGTGCTAGCTAGACTGGATTGTTTAAATAAATTCTCATTTCACTGTTGTGTCCTGTGGAATCTGAAGACAGAGCAATTTCAAGGTGAATTCCATTCCCATACGTTGCAATTTTTAAAACCTAGATATTGGATCACAGCTCCTAGATTCCTAGTATAATTTTCTTGAATCACTGTAGGACAGGACAGAAGACTTGGACATTTCTCAAGCACAAGAGGAGCTTTCAGCAAACGCTGTATCCCCGCTATGAGGTACAAAAAGCAAAATGGACTGCAAAGCAGGGCTATCACCGTGCTTATGTCTATGAAGGAGAGAATGTTGCTTTCCTTTCAAAAAGTAATTGTACAAAAAAAAATTGATATTTGGAGGTTAGGGACAGCAGGAAACCAGGGCACGAATTACAGGTCATTGCAAAAGACTTTTTTCTTTTACCTATGCCTATGTGGCGTTCAACTTTACTAGAATCGTGTTTAGTGACATCACTAGATTTGCTTAATGCCATTATATTAGGAATCCCTTGATACACATTATCTTTAAAACTATAGCTGTTAAACCTTTTTCAAGCTATGTGCTTTCCTTTTTTCCTTAAAAAATAAATCTTCTTCTCTACTTATGCTTGAAATACGAAGCAAACATCCAAATGGATAAAATTAGAAGGAAAATTAAAAAATCCACAAAAGATCATTATTTAAAAATAAAATCTCCTGATATTTCAGGATCTGACTCATTAATTTTATATTTTGCTTGACTTTGACAACAGTGAAACAGAGAAAAGGCAGAAACATAGTAGTGTGTATTCCTGGCAAACTCTAGGCCGCCTAGCTATGTAGTCTTAAATGCTTCTAAAAATGTTTTTAGAACAGAATAAAACACTCCAGGCTGTATATTCATGCTTAGCTTTCTACATTTTCTGAGTAGTTCCACCCTTCAGTGTTATATTGAACAGCTTACATTCACCTTTCCTGAAAAATCTGCAGGAGCAGGCAAAGCACAGATATAACTCTCTGCAGTCATCCACAACATGGTGTAAAATTTCCATTTTATCCTAATTTCAAATCTTAGCTAGAAGAATATATCTTTTTTTTCTCGCTCTGCTTTAAATTGGCTGCTATTACCTACCTCTAAGAAAAGCTTTTACAAAGGATGATATAGAAAGGGCAACTCTGTGGTATATCACTATTAATATTTTGAATGATGGATGATGAAAGCTATTTAAAATAACTTCCTTAGATCACTTGGATTATAACCATACTACCATTTCATTCTTTCTTATATTATTCCAAAAACAAAGCTTCCAAACCAAATATATTCTATTCAGTGATAGAAAAATGCAAGGAAATTAATTATTCTACCCACCTGAAGTAGACTTCACACTACAAATATCAAAACTGTTTGGTATTGTTTACCTTATAAAATAATCAAATAACAATTTATTTTCAATAGCAAGCTCACTCTTTATTTTACTGATTTTTAATCTTTTTAATGTACTGCTTTTGTTAATTTTAAACCTGAGCTGTTCTTGTACAGCTGAATGTAATAGCCACAGCTCATTTGGACATCATCTCATCTGATCTTTCTTCTAATCAAATGAAATGGTCTCTCAGGATATTTTCCGTTTCAGTCAAAATTACAAGATGGACTGATTATTTAAAAATCTGGATCACTTCAGAGAGAATATAAAAATACAGTACATTAGAAAAAAAAGTTAATTACTGCTTTCATTAAAGCCAAAAGTGAAATTCCAACTACTATCACTAAATATGCAATTGCATAGTTCCTGAGGCCAAAGTGATTGTCAGACGGATTTCTCTGTGGCTTACAGATAGGAAAAAGTTTACTAATTGCTTCAAGAAACACTGATGAATGCACTTACCACTGCTGTACATGAAATTGTATAAAAATAATAAATTTCAAAACATTGGATAATTGATTCCTCTAGTCCTTATTTAGCTCTCACAGGCGCATAGTAGATTTAAAAAATCAGGGTTAAAGTCCTAAAGAAAACTTCATTTTTATTTTTCATGAATAGTAATGGTGAATACACCTATATCTAAGCACAAAGCACTTAAAATGAATGTTGTCCAAATGGTTTGACACTCAGCATTTGACTCCATTTCCATTAGCAGCAGAACTCTTGTCCTAGTCTAGCATCATGACAGTAGCCAAGTGCCTGTATGCATTGTGCTAAATGCTTTATAAATACAAAGACAAGGTTTCTAATGTGTAGGTCCAAGGTGCAGGCAGAATATATTTAGCTACAGATTCAAAAGAAGGTTATAGTAAAAGTATTAAGAGTTGAAAAGACAGTCCACAGAAAAACCTATAGGAAACAGAGTGGGATAGACGTCAACAAGTGATAATGAGGGAGGACTTCCACTCTCTGCACATGTACCAGTGAAACAGTATAATAAGAAAAATTTTCAAATGCCTGCACATTTACTGCTATAAAGTACGTAACAGGAGAGATATATTCTATAGCCCACTGAAGTTAATGTAAGAAATTAGTCACTAAGCAACTAAATAAAAACTACCACAAAAAATAGCTTCAGTATCTCAGGGTACCATAAAAGAATATAACGACATCCTTTGGACGAGTTATCTTAACCTTCTTCATGCAATTGTTCTAAAGCAGAGATCTAAATATCTCAGAAAAACTGACCTTATTTCTTTTCCTAAAGGAAAGCTAAAGTCACTAGCTCAAATGGGCATGGTTAAACTACAGACATCATTCTAATGAGAAAGCTAGTGAAAAATGCTTATGTAGAAGTCAGTGCAAATATCACATACAAAACCAGTATTGCATACATTTTAATAGAGAACAGAGGAAAAAAAAAACCTGCTGTAAAAATTACACAGAAGCTTTTAAGAAGAGTTTAGTTAAACACAGTACTTTCCTTATTTCAATCTAAAAATGTTTAAAGGACTACAATTTAAGTGTTACAAGTCATAATAACTTGTATGTTACAAATTTACAAATTATACATTACATAGGATATATATATGAAAAAGAACTGATTGATCTGATATGAATGATAAAGAGCTAAATAGAAAAATACAAAGAAACAAAGATTTTTCAAAAAAATATGTCACAAACTAGAAGTTTATAAAAGACATAAAAGGCTGAAAGGGTTCAAAAAACCCATTGACCCAATAAGCACATGAGAACTCCTGCGTTTCCAAGAGAAATTGATAATTTCTCTGTCTAGTTTCTGATCAAAACATTAAACAGCCAGGAAAAATATATTGTCATATTTGCACCCAAAAGTCCTTCAGGAGTTCAGGTCTTGAGTTGTTAGAAAGAAATTTTTAGTAAAATAGACACTGTTTTCTTCTTTTAGAGGCTGTATTTAGATTTAAACCTTTGAAAGATCTTTGACAAGGACCTTCAGGAAAAGTTTCTGGAACATTAATCATAGCCTAGGAGACAAAAGGTTGTCATGAATCAAAATCTGACTAACAAGCAGGAAGCAAAGAGCTAAAATAAACAGCCTGTGACACTTTGCAAAAAAAATCAATAGAGGTGCTACTTTGTAATAAATTCCTTGTTATTTTAATGTATCTATTCCAATTTTGGACAAGTGAGCTGTGGAACTGAAAAATCCACGTATGACATCAAGTATCATAACTTGATCAAATTCAGAAGAAAAGATAACGGACGTCACACCAAGGTAAATGAACAGGAAACAAGATGTCAGTTCAAATTCTATAAAAATATTTGCAATACAATGAACATTAGAAAAAGGGCCTATGGTTTTAATTATTCATACCGTAACATTCATTGCATACTTAAGAAAAAAAGACCTATGCAAAGACTAATGCTTAATGCAGATCTGTAATCAGTAAGACACAAACACAACAGGATTCTATAGTATGAAATGGATAATATAAAAAATTACCTGTATAAACAGGTAATGATATTTCATGGCAAAACCTGAAAGGTATTACTTGTAAAGTAATTTTAAAAGAATATATTGCACATTTAGAAATACCTAACAAAGAAAATAAGAAATTATAGACAAGGAAAAACTCATCAGTTAAGACTGATGAGAGACACAGATGAGACAATTATTACCTGGATAAGGTATTAAAGGAAAAGTTGCACAATAAAAGTATGTAAAACAAAGGGAAGCTAGGAAGGTATATCAAGTTTTCCCTCCTTTATCCTAAATCATTTATTAAACTTCAAGGAGATGTTCCATGAAATTTGCAACTGCCTCATTTCAAAATAGTAAATGAAAGCACCATGTTCTCTATATTGTGGATTTCATAGACAAAGGATTTAGGCTATGTTAAGAATTTAGAAAGACTTCAAGTGAAATTTCAGCTTTATATGATGAAAATTTATACAACTGCTGCTAAAAGGTTTTGTAGAATCTCAGGATACACATATTCAACCAAAGTCATAGTATCTAGAATTAGGAGGAGCTCTTAGGGATCTTCTTTATTCTGTACACAGTTCCTGCACCTTCCCCTCAGGATCCCAATAACTGTCAGAAGCAAGCCACTGGAAAGAGAGGCCATGGTTTTGATCCATCACAGAATCACAGAATCACTTCGGTTGGAAAAGACCTTTAAGATCATTGTGCACAACCTTGAGGTTATGCTGCTAAGTCCACCACTAAACACTACATATCTTTTAAATACCTCCGGGGATGGTAATTCCATCACTTCCTTGGGCAGTTTATTCCAGTGTTTGACAACTCTTTCCATGAAGTAATATTTCCTAATATCCAGTGTAAATACCCCCTGGCACAAGAGGTCATTTCCTCTTGTCCTATCACTTGTTACTTGGGAAACGTACAACTACGTCACTACAACTTCCTTTCAGATGGCTGTAGAGAACAATAAGGTCTCCCCTGAGCCTCCTTTTCTCCAGACTAAATAACCCCAGTTCCCTCACCTGCTCCTCATAAGACTTGTGCTGCAGACCCTTCACTGGCTTCACTGCTCTTCTTTGGATGTGCTCGGACAGCTCAATGTCTTTCTTGTAGTGAAGAGACTAAACACTGCATTCAAGGTGTGGCCTCACCATCACCAAGCACAGCAGGCTAAACACTTCCCCAGTCCTGCTGGGCATGCTGCCAGCTCGTATGTGGCCAGCTGCCAACCAATACCCTCAGGTCCTTTTCCAGCTTTCCAGAATTTCACCCCCAAGCCTGTAGCGCTGCACGGGGTTGTTGTGGCTCAAGGGCAGGACCCGGCACTTGGCCTTGTTGAACCCATACAATTGGCCTCGGCCCACTGATCCAGCCTGTCCAGATCCCTCTGCAGAGCCTTTCTACCCTCAAGGAGATCAGCACTCCTGGCCAACCTCGTGTTATGCACAAACTTACTGACGGTGTACTCCATTCCTTCATCCAGATCACTGACAAAGATATTAAACAGAATTGGTCCCAGTACTAAGCCCTAGGAACACCACTTGTAAGGGGACAACAACTGGATTTAACTCCATTCACCATAACTCTTTTGTCCTGCCCATCCAATCAGTTTCTTAGCAAGCGAACGCTACTCATCCAAGCCCTGAGCAGCCAGTTTCCCCAGGAGAATGCTGTGGCAAATGGTGTCAAACCTTTCCTAAAGTCTAAACAGACAACATCCACAGCCTTGCCCCCATCCACTAAGTGGGTCACTTTGTCACAGAAGTAGTGTTACTATATAATGTCTTCTAAAAAAGAACATGAAAGAGATAAAGTGGACTGACAGCAACTAGTTAAAAACTATATTAGCTCTGGTTTCTAATTTCAAGGGCTATCCAAATTTACAGTGATTGTTCCACAGTCAGAATCCAAAGTAATAAAACCTTCAAATACAAATTTCCTCTTTTTTGCTTTCAGTCTTCCAATGCTAGCATAACTCTCCATACTCCTTAGATTTTATTATTGGTGCTCATTTGGCTGGATATCAAGACAAATTACTGAGTTCAAATTGTGGAGATCTGTTGAGAGCTTTTGATTTTAGAGCAGTACCAATTACTGCTGAGCATACTGCTCCAGCTCTGACAAGAGTGTTAAGTGGCTTGATTAATATTCACATTCATGCAGCGCTCATATACAGAAAGGTAAGTAGAAGAGATTGTCTAGCAGAGACAGCGAGAAAGGATGTACATGTCGCCCAGTTTTGTAAACTACTCATCAAATGAAGCAAATTCCTAATGTGTGCACATATGAGCACAAACAGCATACAGATCACACTCATGCTTTGTAGGGCACATTGCCACATCAGTGCCTGAGACTTTGGGATCCAGATCTGCTTTTCATTAAATCTGCCAGAGATGCACAGAACTTTTACACATCTCATGGTACATGACTGTTAACATGAATAAATTCTTATGTATAAAAATTTCTAATTATGCAATTAATTGATCACTTTCACTTCTGCATAAATACACCCATTAAATTGAGGATTGATATGGAGATAGGCTGGAAGATAAAACAGATTTCATTGTATTTTAAAATGGTAAAAACATATTCAACTGATTCCACAGGTCTTTTAATTTCTTCTTATTTTATTAAGAATGTTTCTGATTCATTCATTATTTTGTTTCTTACGTAGGACTGCTTTCTTTCCCACAGTGCATTACCACATTTCCAGCATAGGCAGTAACTGTAAGCTACACAATTCATTTTAAAAGCAAGAAGTGCCTTCACTCCCCAAGAAACCTTATCAATTGGATTTTTCATTAATTCAGGTAAGATGTTATTCAAATTGTTCTCCATTCTGTAAGCATGAACATAAAATTTTGCAAAGCTTAATAAAAAGGACTCCATTCAACCAAATTTCTCCAGGAAGACATACTCCTCAGTGAATTTGTCTTTTTTTTCTCCTTGTCATTCATCCCCGTATCTTATGTCTGGCATTCTAGAAAGCAAATATTTTTTAGAGCTTCTAAAACACCTCAGGCTGTGCCTACAGCTACAGATATGTAACCATATGGTTCTTTAATTACTTAAATCACTACATAAGGTCTAAGTGCTAATGTTAAAGATACATTTAACTGGTGTTAGCCCAAGGGGAACCATCTGATAGTTTGTAACCTCATGACTTTAGCATGGCTTGTTTTGGCTCTGTAGCATTTCCTTCATAGCTCTCTTAAAATATACGGGTTATTTCTCAGATAGATATTTACTAACTAAAAACTGTGGAGCCTCCTCACTTGAAAACCTCAAAGTATTATTATTGTTTACTATATATGTCTGTCTTTCCTACTTTTTGCAGCTTTGCAGATTATACAAAACTGGGAGGAGTCATTAATCCACTGATGGTTGTGCTACCACCCAGAGGGACATTGACATGCCAGAGAAATAGGCAAAACCAGAACCAAGTCCTGTGTCTGCAGACGAATAACCTCTAGCAGCAGCACAGGCTAGGGGCTGACTGGCAGAAAGCAGATCTGCAGAGCAGGACCTGGAGGTCCCAATGGACAACTACCTGAACATGAGCCAGCAGTGTGTCCTTGTGGTAAAGAAGGCCAACAGCATCCTGGTGTGTATTAGGAAGAAGGTTTCCAGTAAGTTGAGGGAGGTGATATTTACCCTTTGCTCAGCACTGGTGAGACATGCCCAGAGTGCTGGGTCCAAGTGCAAAGCTCTCCAGTAAAAGAGAGACACGGACATACTGAAGTGAGTTCAAACGGTGGCTATGAAAATGATTAACCAGTTGGAGCATTTGACATTTGAGAGTCTGAGAGAGCTGGGACTGTCCAGACTGGAGAAGAGAAGGCTCAGTGGGATCTTATCTATCTGTATGGTTACATGGATTTACCTGAGTAAAAGGACAGGGTCAGGCTCTTTTCACTGGAGCCCAGTGACTCGACAAGAGACAACATGCACAAAATGAAACACCAGAAATCTCATTTAAACATAAGAGTTGGGGTTTTTTATGGTGATGGTAATTAAACACTGGAGCAAACTGGCCCTAGAGGCTGTAGAGTCTCCATCACTGGAGATTTTCTACAACTCAAATGGACGCAGCCTTGAGCAACCTGCTCTAGCTACCCTGCTGTGCAGAGGCTAGGACTGTAGACCTTGGGAGATGCATTCCAGACTCAACTACTACATGATTTTGTAATTTTGCAACACTACTTTTTTAAAAAAATCATACCTAAAGGCAATTTACTTCTTTATCTCTACAACCGGAAGTTGCAAGTTTGGTAAATGACTTTCTAAAAAGTGCTGGATTTCTTTAATTTTGTCCCCTGAAATATGAGGGAAAAACAAATTACACAGTTACTTTCTAGTGAAAGAATGAAAATAACATTATCACTGATAAAGTGACAAAAATATTCACTGCATTTCACAAAAAACCAAACACTCCCACCTTATTTCAATAAGACTGAAGATTATTGAAAATATTTTGATGTGGATTTTCCTCATGATGTGTGATCAGCACTTGCACACTGGAAAACACTGGGTTTTGTACTTGTTCAGAGAGTATCCTTTATTTCATATTTGATAATGTTGTTTATTATCCAGTGGTCCAGTGATATATTACATTCCTGCTGTCTGAAGGGATCATGATGCTACTGACATGGGAATGGACAAAATGAGGAAAGCTGTTTGCTAAGCTGGAATTTTTTTTTTTCTACCAGATTACCATATTGCAATAAAAGCAATATCTTTCAGCATTGTTGTGTGATATCACTGGGACAAATTCTATTGTGATAAGGTAGACTTCAAACACATTTTAAATCTCCACAGAACAAACAGATTATAGATTAATCTTCTCAAAACCTGCAATAAAAGAATACAACTAAACTCTGTCCTTTTAACTAAAGTCTCTCCGTTTCCAAGTCAGTCTTCAAGTCAGTATGTCTGTTATGCATTATTTTCAAAATTTTCCTCTTCAACTCAGACCTTTCTCCTTGAAACCTGCTTGTCTTTTTCCGGCTGTTGTTCAATTTTCCCATTCCAAACTCAATCCAGCTCCTCATTTTTGTCTTTAAATTTAACTTCTCTTTTCTCCTTTTTCTGTAAGGAATACACTGGACTCTGTTGCTGATTTTCTAGTTTTCTTTTCATGTGATCCCACTCACTCCATGATATTTAGGTCTTGTTAATGATTCTTGATGTCTCACAAACCACCTTTTTCCCTGCTTTTTATTCTTCTACCCAGTCAAGTACTGGGTAGAAGAATAAAAACTGACACCCTTCCAAAGCTGTACCTCTGGGCATTTCAAGAGTATATTTGCTAGTCTTAAAACTCCATGAGCATGTAATCTGGTTGAGCTGCTGGTTTTGACAACCAAACCTTTCATATTTACTGTCTATATTTGAATTAGAATGAAACTTATGAAAAACTTCTTATTAAGGAACCAAGTTTTCACCTTCTTGACCCTGGAGTACATTATCGTTTTAGAGCAAGAACAAGGAGTGTCTAACGTAGTTTTTCAAAATCATTAGAGAATGTAATGTTCACCTTTATATATGCCATTGTATCCTCCATGCACTTCTCCAGAACTGGAGATTTCTTCAACATGAGCTCCTTGGTCAGACGTAAAGTACACAAGAGTATTCTTGCTCAGATTATATTTCTCCAGCGCATCCAGAATCTGCCCTAAAAAAACCAACCAAACAAAAAAGCTCAACAAAACAAAATAAAAGAAAAATCAAGAAAAAAACCGACCAGCTTTAATGTCACTTTCCACATAAACATTATTATATGCTGCAATTGGCACCATGCAGCACACAGTAGGGGACAATTGCACAAGGCTTGTTGCAATCAGGACCATGGTTTAATTGCTGCAGAGTTTCTTGAAGTATAAAATTAGAAGATTTGTACACATCAGAAAAAGGGCTGATCCACAGAGAGACAGTGACCTTTGGAAGCAGTAGCTCTCAATCAAGGAAACCCCTCAGCAAGAAGATTTAAACCACTGAGGATATCTGAAAGAAACTCGGCATACAGAATAGAGCTAACAGTTTGGGGGTAAGGCTTTGCTGCCTAGCAACCTATAGAGGCAGCATGGCAAAAATCTCACTGTGAGTGTTAGAATACAACATTCTAAGAAAAAAAAGTTAATGTATGAAATACCTCTGGAGACCACATGGTTTTATTACAAAACCTACTAACTGATCTCTAATTTCTCATCATATAAGAATAGATATTGACTAAACTCAAAATGTACAAGTTAATAAGCACACATACGTGCACATATTAAAAAAATAAATCCAGATGGTTATGCTCTGAAACTCCAAGGCACCGTGGGCTCATGCTTCGTTTTCACAAAGGGCTCCTTACACTACCTTGGAACTGTGGAGAGCCTTGCATTGCACATAAACTGCATTCAAATCTATTTAGACTAAGTTCTTTAAATATGGTTTCTGTATAAATGAGAGTGAAGCCGCTCCAGTGAATTTTATACTGATTAGGAAGCTAAAATTATTGGTCCTGGAAACCAACCAAAGTTTAAGAATATAATTCTTCACATTAGCCTGCAAATGATCTTTAACCTTGTCCTTTAGGGATCTCAGAGCATAAAAAGATAATTCTGTCTTCATAACAATTTTATCTTTATTCTTTTTACTTAAACATCCCATTTGATTTGCTCACCTGCCCACTAAGAATTAATCTATATCAGCTGATGTCAAATTATTGTATCAAAGGATAAGATAAGAATTTTGAAATACAGAGCCTTCTTTAATGATTTTCAGATCATCATTTATGCTGCTATGCTCTTTTTCTGGATAAGGAATAGTTACCTTACCTTATTGCTACTATTAATACTTGTCATTTAAGGTTATAGCATTCTAAAATTGCCTTGTTAAAAGGTTGTCTTCATTTCTTATCAGCTCAAATGACTGGGTCATGAATAAACGAACATAAGTAGTTAAATAAGTGATACCTGTTGGTCTTGTTCGCAAACCAGAAGCAAAGAAGAAATGTAAGAGTAGGAGAATTTGTTTATGTAAATTTTGGAATCTTGTGGGAGTAGAAATTTCCCAACAGAGTGGAGGAAAATCTGTTACAAAGGATGACATTTTGAAGTTGGTGGGTTGAGAGAAAATCATGCAGATCCATCTGACAAGCCATTCATTTGCTGTAGCATGTGGACTTAGTGCCAGGAAAGTAAAAGGCAATTTTCCATTGCCTTCTGAGACTGTTTGGAGAATGCACTTGCTAAGTAACTATAATATCCCTAGGAAAGGCAGCAATGATTATAAAAAAGTGAATAATACAGATAGGACATTATGTGTGGGTATTCTGCCACATGACCTCCAGAGTTCCCTTCCAACCTGTATCAATCGTTGATTTTATAATTCTGAGTATAACAACAAACGGGATTGCGCAAATAAGTATATCTGCAATGACATGCACAAATGCATTTTGTTACATACATAGTTTTCCTTGATGAAATTGGATTTTCAAATTCATCCTGTATATAAATCAAAATGATACAAAACAAGAATTCCACTCATCATATCACATTAAATGATCTCTGGTGATCAGAGACATCTGCTGTCATTCAGTAATGGCCATTTTGATTTCCTAATTAATCTGGAAAAAATTGAGAAGCAATGAAAAATGTCTCGCTTCCACAATTAAACAAATAAAGCAGTCATCATTAAGACTACTTTGTTTTGTTTTGTTGGGGTTTTTTTTCCAAATAAGGCTCACTAGCTTGACTTGGCTTGAAAAAACCCCAAATCTGACACTCAAATTTTTATGCACCAATATAATGTATAGAAAGTTTCATCCAAAGGCTGTTGAATTCAGTGGTAAAAATTCTATTTCATTCATTTGGATTTTTAAACACAAAAAGAATTTGCTATACTAGATTTAATTAACAAATGCCAAAATGACAATCTATTTTAGAAAAACATTTTTCAATACAGATGGACTAATAGTGGTAATTCAAATAACACTGTTTTCAGAGATTGACTATCTCAATGCACTCACAGAAATGAAGTAAAACTTCCATTTCTATTTTCATCTCAAACACTGACATCATCTAGGATGAAAACTACAAATAAGCAATAAAGTATGTGCCACTATGAGACAGGCCTCATTAAAGTATATTTGAATGATATGGCTACTGTTAATATAAGTAATATATTCACTTACCAGCAATTCTAAATGGTAACCTATCGCATCTTGAAAACCAGTACAGAAAAAAAAATACAAAGAATGTATTGTGGATCCCTTTGAACAGACACTGTACACATGCAATATTATAAATTTTGGAAGCAAATACTGCAAAGTAGGCAAAAAACATCCTTTACTGTTTTCTTATAAAAATTTAACTTCTTTTTTACTTTAATTCCCCCATTCTTATTATTTCTGTAGATTTCACAGAGACTTGGGATTAAGTTAAAATTGATGTATAAACATTCCCAGGCAATGACAGTTAATGAGCAAGGAGGAGTTTCATCTAATCTATTTTAGCTGCCTTATTTTTGAAAATGTGAATCACAAGTGCAAAAAGGTCTTTTTTACCTGTTGATTGAAAAAGAGAAACAGACAAGGAGCTTAAAACTAAATGCCTTCATATTAGACATCAAGGACAGTAAGATGAATCCTACCCAAAGTGTTAGACATGCAACTACGTGAGCAACACACTTTAATGAGTGTGGTGAACAGATAAATGACACCTCAGTAAAAGTAGATGGTAAAATTGTATTGCTTCACCCATAAAATACAATTGGAAGGGTATCATATGTCATGTGCTCTTGAATTACAACGATGGGGCTTCAGCTGACTTAGTAGTCCCATTGCTGGTTGCAGAAAGCAATACAAACTTTAGAAGACTTTTGGGATGTAAAGAGTTTATACAGAATATGAAATTGTAGGATAAATAAGCCAAAACGCTGGGAAAACTGTAGCTGTGTTCAAACAACGACAGCTTCCAATCCCCAGTGTAGAAAATGATCAATAAAATGGAAAGATTCTTGATTGAAAAGACTCACTTGAAAGCCATGTTCTAAAAAATTAACAGCTGCACTGATCTCTGTGGATGCTGTTGTTTACATTTTTTCTGATTTGAACAGAACAGATTTGGAAAGATAACATTTCTGAACAAAATCAATCTAGCACTGAAGGAGCTGCATAATTTCTGAAGCTATGTAGCAACTAGAATTTCAGATCAAGTTTCTCCTGCTATTGCCATTCTAGGAATGTATACCGCAACGGAAGTGGTTAACATTGTAGCAGAAAAAGGCCTTAGATCATGGGACGCTTGTTTCCTATGTATTTTTTAAGATATGAAAAAAGGTTAAGGACTGCATTAAGATGTTATTTGTTCTAATTAGTTTGTCAGTGTTTCAGAATTTACGTAAAACTTCCTCCAAAATATACGGAGGACTGCTCTCCACGTTCTGCTCTGCACTCTTGCTTCGAGCTATAGCGAATTACAGAGTTGTTTCATTCTTAAAGTGAAAATGCCAATTTCAGTGAAGTGATAGCCATATGAAAGCGATAAGTGCAATTGACTCTGTCATTTAGAAGGAAACTGAGAGTGCCATGCCACTATTCAACTTCCTTTAACGGAGCACAAATCGTAGCTGAACCAGCTTTTCTAATGCTGAATGTAACTGTATTCATCTAAATTAAAATATAGGGTTTATAAAAATGACTATTAATTGGAAAATAAGGTACACACATTAAAAAACAATAATGTGTTTACAAATGTGTTAGTGATTTAGAAAACTGTTTAAAGTTTTAGTCAAGGAAGTATATGAACAAATGCATTTGATTCATAAATTAGCTTACTGTCATTTGAAGTCAATAGGAAACAAATGTTATTTGTATTAATTTGAAATAATTTAGAGTCTTTCTGAAATTATGAATAAAAAGCTCTAGAACTTATGTATAATTACATCTGTGTAATCCAGGCATTAGGACAAACTAGTCTCACTACTCATGAAGAAGGCTTTAAAGTGGTATGTCAGATTTGTAGGAACAACAGGATTCAGAAGAGTTAAGGATCTGCCTCAGGACAAGACACTTGATGACAAATGGAGTTCATGTAAATAAGACTTTCTTTTTCCATTCCAGCAGACGTTCACATGCTTCTGTTGTATCCACTACATTACAGTAAGATAGAGATAATTATTGGATGATGAGTGACCTGGGAAGATCAGCCATCACACCTCTATCTAGAACAGGCAGTTGGGGTTTTTAGAGCTTTTTTATTTTGCTGTTTCAGAATTCCCTATTGATACTATAAAACAGAAAGAATAGAATAGAATAGAATAGAATAGAATAGAATAGAATAGAATAGAATAGAATAGAATATTTCAGTTGGAACAGACCTACAAGAAGCATCTAGTCCAATTGCCTGACCAATTCAGGGTTGACCAAAAGTTACAGCATTTTTTTAAGGATGTTCTAATGACTCTTAAACACGGACAGGCTTGTAGCAGCAATCAGCTCTCTAGGAGGCCTGTTTAAGTGTTTGAACACCCACTCAGTAAACAAATGCTTCCTCTAAAGCATATTCAGAACAGCATCATTAACCAGAATCACAATTAACTTGTAGTCAATTGAGGGGGTTCATATCTGAGAGTAGCAAGCCAGGAGGGCTTTGAATATATTCATATAGTCCTACATATTGATCCTAAGTGCATAAGTATCTGGAAACATATATTTTCTCCCTGAAACAATACCAATACCATTCAACTACACAGCCACTACCTAGTAAACCCCTGGGACCCTCTTCCTGCTACAGGAGTTAAATTAAGGTAATTCCAGGGTTCATCATCTCTTCAGGGTTCAAAGGTTAAGATTTTCACTTTATGAAAACTTAATGTAGAAAATTCTGCACATCATCATTCACAAGCTGACATTCATTTTAATCTCTATGTTGATTTTGTGTCATGAAAAAGGATACTTCACTCTTTAATGCACTAATCTGATTACAAAATTCACTGGCTAAAACCTTTGTATGAAAACAAGCTTAGTAACTAAGACCAAGACATCCTTATCTTAATTTTAACTTTTGTACAATTCAGGTTATAAATATGCAAATGCTTTTGTGATATGTTCAGAGCCATTCAGTTTCCCCTAGATAAATATGTAAATCAGTTTGTCCCTGCAGTGGGGAAGTAATTATCACTTTCAGACCTAGTCATTGAACACAACACTTGAGGTAAAGATGGAAAATAATAAAACCATTGACAGCAACACAAGAAGTGGCTGTACATATGGTGAACAGTACATTAACTCTGCATGGTACTTGTTTAATATTCAGAGCTAAACCACAACCACTGGAAAGTGGAAATTCTAGGACGAAGTAATAGGTTGATATTATAGTACATTATCTAGCCAGTTAACAGAACACAGTCACCTAAGAAATCAAGTGATTCTGCATAGAGGAAGCATTATCACATGAACCTCAAAGGTGAGAGTGAATACTAGTTAATGTAAGTGTTTGACTAGAACAGAAAATAAATTCATAACTAATTACAAAATATTTAATAATTCCTGTTGGAAGAAAGTGGAATTCAGTGGAAAGTATTAAATCAGTTTTGAATCAGTTCTATTTTGCTACCATTATTTATAAAATTATACTATGGAAATACAATGAATCTTTCTCAAAAATACAAAGCCGGAGTCTCAAATGTGCTATGTTGCTACTACAATAGCTTAGTTGGATCATCAATGTCAAAAGGACATTCTGCCAAACAAGTCACATCTGGTTCTGGAAAAACACATCTATATTAGTGTTTCAATTCAGAATGGGAGTGCACATTTACAGTAAATCCAATCACGCACAGTTAATATATTTCTGTTTGCATAGCAAAGTCTTCTTGGATTTTGTGTCCTGGATTACTTTCAAATTAAACTAAACTTGAGGATGGACTCTGGGAATGGATCTAAGGCACCTGCACTACCGACAGGCATTCAGTCTACGGGACCACAGGAGAGGTGTTTTGAAGTAGATTTCCTGTCTTTCTCCGGCTTGGAAGACAGTTCAGACCTGCCATTGCTGGCATTTCAAAACGTGGTAGGATTTTTCAATCCCTACACTGAAACTCTGGTGCTAGCACAGTCAAAAACCACCTATGCATATTGTAGATACATATATGGTTGCATTTATGTACAGCGTACCCATCCACATTGCACATAGTAACTATAAACATTTTTTAAAGCAAATGAAGCAAAACTAGCATTTTCATACGCAGCTCACATATCTTAAGATGAATGAATTCGGCCCCCAAAATTCTGAATTCTTTTCACAATGAGGTAAGGTGAGGCAACTGCCACAGATTTAACTACCTACAACTATCATTCAAATCAGTAGTTGTTAGATCCAACTAGTCTGCAGAACATTAGCCATTTTTCCGTTGGATTCCGCTAGATCCAGGGTGAGCCATGTAAAATCATTGTAAAAGCTCGGGGAAGGGCAGTCTTTTTTGAAGAAAAAACAACAAAGGAACTTTAATGTGGGGTCAATTAAGCTATCAGTATGAAATTGCTTTCTGTTTGGATTTGGATTGTCATATAATTGTAAACTTGTAATTAGCTTGTGACTGTTTATACAGTCTTATAAGTATAATGTGTCTTTCAAACCCTCAGGACAAATTTTCAGCATAGTGCACAGCAGATTAGGTATGCACTGCTTAGCAGCTACGAATAAATCAACCAAATTTTGACTTATAATTATCCATAAGATAAGCTTTTTCCTAGCGAGTACCACATCTCTTATTTCTCTTATTCCTCTTATTCATATAAGTTTCAAATTATTTTGTAAATGTGAAATTTGGTATAATATTTCAGATATATAAAAACACATGTGGACAATAATGCACAGAGTTAAGATGCGAATAGGAAAGTTGTGAAGATATGTAAGTTTAGCTGCAATATACATAATACAGGATGAAAATATTTTCATTATTTACATCAGTACTGTAACATTAATGATAGATCATTAAAGGTCAAAAGTATAACGATATAGTGTCCATCTTTTCATTAAAATTTAAATTAGGTAATAAATGCATTCCTTGAAATTCACTTTTAGACCTTACATCTGTTGAACATAAGACTATGTATTTCTAATGTAAATCTTAATTTTTAGGCTGCTTAAAATGCTAGAAATGTGAGAGATGGTCATGCAATTTTAGTAGAGTCCATTGCATTTGCATTTTGCATGACAGCTGTGATAACTTTTTGTGTAAATTTCCATCTTCATTCTGCACACATCTGAGAATAAGATGACAATTCATACATTTAACTAAGGTGCATAACGCAAAAGACACTGTCTAGTTCCCCAGTTTGAGGTCTCCCATGTTCTATTTCAGATTTTGGAAGAGATTTCTTTAGGTAGTACCTAGGCAAACTGTACTGACAACCCAAAGATGCTATTTCTTTTCTGAATTAGACTGTCAGGTGAAGTTAAGGCTTCAGTTGATTATTCCAAAATATGCTGATGGTGACTGATTCCATAATTGTACAATGATAAAAGAAACTCTTTTCTATATCTTCAAAGGTTTAAATATTTATTAACATTTCAGGTTGATACTGAATATGTATATGCTTTTAGACCAAATGCATAATGCTAACATTTTGCCAGATTAAAGTATAAAGAATTATGAAGAATTGAAAACAGGGCAAGTAATTTAACCTCTCATTTTAATCCTCTACACTTTTCTAAAATTTAAAAGTATTTGTCACTGTGTTTGTTTCTTTATGACTTTCATTAAATAAAATTAGAACTGTGATAAAACTGGTTGACATTAGAGCCTAAGCATTTCTTGTCTTTCAGCAGCCAAACTTCTAAACTTTCGCTGAATTGGGAGCGGGTTTTAAACATTTACTATAAATCATATATCATAAAGTTAAGAGTAGTTTTCTTCAACATTGGATGACTATTCTTCATGAATTCTTAATTCTTTTAATCTCCCAGTTTTCTGGTTTTAATTGTGCAAATCTAATCTTACATGAAAGTGGCTGTGCATTAACTGACCTTCAAAACAGAAGATGCCTTTTCCCTGCCCTTGATATGATAATACTGTGCTTGAGACACTGGCTGCCATTGGCCTGGGCAGGCACACCCTCTGATGGGTAAAAACTGGCTGGATGGCTGGGCTGGAAGAGTCATAGTAAAAGGAGTTACATAAGTTGGAGGCTGGTCGCAAGTGGTAATCTCCAGGGCTCAGTGTTGAGTCTAGTCCTGTTCAATATCTTTATCGATGACCTGGACAAGGGCATCGAGTGTACCTTTAGTAAATTTGCTTGCAGATGACACTAAGCTGGGAGGAAGTATGGATCTGCTTGAAGGAGGAGAGGCCCTGCAGAGGGATCTGGAGAGGCTGGATCCATGGGCTGAGACCAACGGGATGAGGTTCAACAAGGCCAAGTGCAGAGTCCTCCATTTGGGACACAACAACCCCATGCAGCGTTACAGGCTTGGGGAGGAGTGGCTGGAGAGCTGCCTGGCAGAGAAAGACCTGGGGGTGTTGGTTGACAGCCGGCTGAACATGAGCCAGCAGTGGCCCAGGTGGCCAATGGCATCTTGGCCTGTATCAGACACAGCGTGGCCAGCAGGAGCAGGGAGGCGATTGTGCCCCTGTGCTCAGCACTGGTGAGGCCGCACCTCAAGTGCTGGGTTCAGTTTTGGGCCACTCACTACGAAAAGGACATGGAGGTGCTGGAGCGCATCCAGAGAAAGGCAACGAGGCTGGTGAAGAGATTGGAGAACAAGTGTTCGGAGGAGCAGCTGAGGGAAGTGGGGTTCTTTAGTCTAGAGAAAAGGAGGCTGGAAGAAGACCTTATCACTGTCTAAAACTACCTGAAAGGAGATGTAGCGAGGTGTTGGTGTCTTCTCCCAGGTGACAGATGATAGGAAAAGAGAAATGGCCTCAGGTTGCACCAGGGGAGGTTCAGATTAGACAGTAGGAAAAATTTCTTCACTGAAAGGGTTGTCAGGCACTGGAACAGCTGCCCAGGGAGGTGATTGAGTCATCCTCCCTGGAGGTGTTTAAAAGATGGGCAGATGAAGTGCTCAGGGGTATGGTTTGTTATTGGACAGGTACAATTGGACTTCATTATCTCAAAGGTCTTTTCCAAACTAGTGATTCTATGATTCTATGACCATCATCATACACACTTCCTCGTTCACCTGCTTCTCTAATAACTTTTGGGCAACTGAATGGCTTTTCGGCCTAAGTACTGCTAGACATCGATGCTTAGTGTGCCACTACAACCTCCAAACCGTGACAGCTGTGAATGAGTCTCTGTAAAGACACTGTAAATATCAAAAAGAAAGCAAGCCTGACTGTGAAAACTGTCCTCAAGGGAATTTTCCACTAATGAGTGCAAACTCCAATCTGTAAGCTCCAACCTCTCTTCTCTAGATGACATTCTGAACTTTGGAAAAAAGCAACAAATTAATTGAAGGCCACAAATCTTTATGATTTGGCTTTTTTTTCAACTTATTCTCCTTCTTTGCTTTTATTTTCCATCTCCTCCGCTCCTGGTATTTGTATATGTTCAGTATGACAGTCTCTATGCTGGTTTAAACTCTAGAGGATCCTTTCAGAAAGGAAAGCAAATATTTTTTCAGGTCATCCTCATTGATCATAGATGACTAGCTCAGAAAATTGCTCAATAGCTTATGAAATGGGACTTTGATTCCTTAATTCATCTAAGTGCTCTTGACAAAATATTCTCAGCCTATTCAGAAAGAGCTTTTGCTGAAGTTTCAGAGTAGTATTAAGTAGCACAGCAGATGTCTATGTTTTTCTGGTCTGAGGCCTGGAAAGAGAAATATGTTACTCTCATCTTAAATTGGTTAGGAAATACTTGACGTTTCTGCTTGGATCAAGATATATTTGATGCCTCCAAGACATGGTGGGGGCATGTGATCATGGTGCCCTGAGAGCATCAGGCCTATTTCTTAGCCTTTTCTCTACTTAATTCTTACTCATGAATAAAGCAAATACGTGACATGTGAAATTACTAATTAGTAATCTGATTTTACAAAAGTCAGACAATATGGATGCTCTGTGTCATTTGGTTTGTAATGGGAAATCACAAAAAAAGGAGTTATGAGTCGTCCTTGATGAAGGCAAGAGATTTCTGGAAGGCTCTGCTTTGCATACAAGGATCAGAGAGAGATGTGTTTTTTAGGATAAATATGATGACTAAATTTGAGATGAGAAAGGATCATTCACATAGTCACACCACAGATCAGCTGAAATAATAACACAGACACATAGACAGTATTTGAGGAAGACAGAGGTTATTACCAAGGTAAACTCCCCAAAGGACAGATGGCAAATAACCACTGCAAGACCCCAACCAGTATGTTTCTTACTCATGGGAACAAATATTCCTATGGACAGAAGAATAGTTTTTTAAAGGAATAGTTTTTTTCAAACCTACAACATAAAATCTATGGACATTATTATACAGGTAGACATCCCTGAACAGGAAAAAATTGAAATCTCCACATTTCACATGAATAGTTTCATAACAGACTGGTGTTTCAATATCAAACACACACAGAAGTAAGAACAAAACAGCAAATAGATTTCTGCTTTCAAAAGCACTGGAAAAGCATAGCTACGTATGTTAGGCAAATGACTGTATCATTGCCAAGATTGAAAAATTAAATATGACAACAGTAGGACAGAACATTTGCATACATTTCCTGATAGTGTATTTATTATACCAGTTTCTCCTATTTTAAACAATTATTTTCTACTCTTTTACCGTGTGTTCTTTAAGCTTAATATGGATCAAGGGAAGGAATTAAATGCCACATCAGAAAATCAGTTTACATTCTGAGAAAGATAGTTGACACTATTCTCTAGTATTTTTTGCCAAGCAAGTCCTCAAAGTTCTCTTTAACTTGGCGATCTGCTTTTTAGGAGCAGCACCTGGGGGTTATTGCAACAACTGGTTGATGAACTGCAGCAGAACTAGACAAATGTTGAGATGTGAACGGATTGAGATATTTTGTTAAAATATATATCCTGGCTGCCACTGAAGTAGCTTGATTATGCATCGAAAGAGTTTCATGAACAGAATAGGTCTGTTTTCAAACATCAGTTATCCAAGCTTCTGATATTCTCAAGGCATTGCATTTTATTTTATTCCTTGTTCCCGCATTAAAGAAAATGCTGTTTACTATTTAATATCCATACCAAACTTTTGAATATATTCATTAAAGATTTCTTACCAAAACAACTTGTCAGCACAAAATTGAATCAAAGATTGCCTTAGCTGACAAAAGAAATTCTAACTTCAGATTTACAAACTTCAGAGGTACAGAGCCCCAGAATATAAAAATAAAAAAATTATCATCTGAAAAAATGTAATGACAATCACTTTTATATTTTTTGACATTACGTGTTATTAAATGATTCTGAAGGTTTCAGCATGATGTGATGATTTTACAAATACCATAGACTCACAGAACCACAGAATGATTTGGGCTAGAAGGGACTTTCAAAAACTATCTGTCCCTGCCACGGGCAGGGACATCTTTCACTAGATCACGTCGTTCAATGTCCCGTCCAACCTGACCTTGAACACTACCAGGAAGGAGGATCCACAACTTCTTGGAGAATCCTGTTCCAGTGTCTCATCACCTGCATCACAAACCACTCCTTCTCAGTATCTAATCTAAGGCCCTGGTCAAAATTCTCCCTCCACCTTTCTTATAAGTCCCATTTACATATCAGAAGGTTGCAATTAAGTTTTCTCAGAGCCTTCTCTTCTCTAGGCCAAACACCCTCAAGTCTTTCAGCCTTTTTCACAGGAGAAGTGTCCCAGCTCTCTGTTAATTCTCATGGTTCTCCTCTGGGCCCACTTGAGTAGGTTCATGGTTCTCTTGTGCTGGTAACCCCAGAGCTGGACACAGTACTCCAGGTAGGGTCTCACCAGAGTAGAGGGGAGAATCGCCTCCCTTGACTTGCTGGCCACACTTCTTTTTATGCAGCCCAGGATATGACTGGCTTCTGGGCTGTAAGCACACATTGCTTGATCACGTCCAATTTTTCATCCCCCAAATTGAACAGAAGATTATACCTGTTCAAATTGTAAGTAAAGAAAAAAATAATTTATAATGTGCTCACTGTTTGTTCTACTGTTTTGTAGTGCCAAAATCAGTTTTACTCTGGATTAGAAACACCTCAATACCTTTCACAGTCATATACTATATATACAGCTATAGTTTTCACCCTGCCAAAACCAGAATCTTCCATTACTTTGCAAGAAATGCTGAGACACTCTGAACTACTCATTCACTTCAAACATCTAGAAATAAGTTAATTTGGGGTTTGCAGGAAGACAAAATTCCTATTGCTTTTCTGGGCAAGGTCATTGCTTTATTTAAGATAAAAGCAAATTTACATTTGTGTTATTCCTTGTTAGCTTACTCAGTTTTAAATTCTAGTGTGATCCAGAAATGGAAGTAAAATAATTTCTAACCCACAAATATCTCATCTACTGAAACACAAGAGCCTAAAGAGCCTAAATCTTTTACCCTCATAGCACAGAAATAGTAGCAGTACTTTAAAACCATGCAAACTAAAGCACCTAAGCGCCAAGTTAATCACACATGATTTTAGGTAAACCAAGTATGCTATTATAGATGAGTCTAGAAGTTTGATAAAAATGTGCTTTCTGAAAAAGGAAGTTGCTTCTCCTCTTTCTCCTCTTTTCTGTTTTCTTTGGAAGATGGTTAGGAAAAAGGAGGGAAGGGTGCTCTGCATCCTCTCTTTTGGTATAAGCAAGCTGGAAGATCCACTGAAGCTGTAGAATATAACTTCGTGCTGGTCTAAGCTAGGGACTTGATTATCCTGGGGTTTCTCTTTCATAATTTCAAGCAAGTAACTCAGCCCTTAGGGGTCAGGTATTCCTTTGGATATTGAGCTTACTACTGTAACATAAAATCTTTTGGGTCTTCTCAGGGTTACTACAATGTGTACTGGACAAGTTGGCAGCCTGTGGCATGGACGGGAATGTTCTGTGCTGTGTTAGGAATTGGTTGGATGGCCAAGCCCAAAGGGTGGTAATGAATGGTGTCCCATCCAGCTGGCGGCCGGTCACTAGTGGCGTCCCCCAGGGATCGGTGCTGGGCCCGGTCCTGTTTAATATCTTCATTGATGATCTGCATGAGGGGATCGAGTCCTTCATTAGCAAGTTCGCAGATGACACCAAGCTGGGAGGAAGTGTCGATATGCTGGAAGGTAGGAGGGCCCTACAGAGGGACCTTGACAGGCTGGAGAGATGGGCTAACTCCAATAGCATGAGGTTTAACAAGTCCAAATGCCGGGTCCTACACATTGGACACAACAACCCCATGCAGAGCTACAGGCTGGGGACAGAGTGGCTGGAGAGCAGTCAGGCGGAAAGGGACTTGGGAGTGCTGGTGGACAGGAAACTCAACGTGAGCCAGCAGTGCGCTCAAGTGGCAAAGAAGGCCAATGGTATCCTGGCCTGCATCAGGAACAGTGTGGCCAGCAGGACTAGAGAGGTCATCATCCCCTTATACTCGGCACTGGTCAGGCCGCACCTTGAGTGCTGTGTCCAGTTCTGGGCCCCTCAGTTTTAGAAGGATGTTCGGATGCTGGAGTGTGTCCAGAGGAGGGCGATGAGGATGGTGAAGGGGCTGGAGCACAAGCCCTATGAGGAGCGACTGAGAGAGCTGGGGTTGTTTAGCCTAGAGAAGAGAAGGCTCAAGGGGGACCTTATTGCTCTCTACAACTACCTAAAGGGAGGTTGTGGTGAGGCAGGAGTTGGACTCTTCTCTCAGGCGACCGGCGACAGAACGAGAGGACATGATCTCAAGCTTCTCTTCTCAAGCTTCGCCAGGGGAGGTTTAGGATTGACATTAGGAAGAAATTCTTCACTGAGAGCGTAATTGTTCATTGGAATGCGTTGCCTAGGGAGGTGATCGAGTCACCATCCCTGGAGGTGTTCAAAGAGAAATTGGATGAGGCACTTAGTGCCATGGTGTAGTTGACAAGTAGGAGTAGGTGCAGGTGTTGAGTCATAGGTTGGACTCGATGATCTCAAAGGTCTTTTCCAACCTTACGATACTGTGATACTGTGTGTTCTTCATGAAGTAATGTATAAAGAAACTTCCACTGATGAGTTGGGAGAGGGAATAATTTAAAAAGAGAACTGTGTATACAAAGTACCAGAACTAAATCAAAAGGAGGTCAAAACAAAAAGAAAGCATTCATAATAGTAAAAAATACCTTGAGTACACGAAGTGAAATATGCAAAAAACACCCAGAACACTAACATTAAAAATAACACGTAGGAAAGAATAATAAAGATTTAGTATTGTTTTTTTCTTAAACAGTACCCTAAAATGAAACATAAATGCCTTATTTTACAATCAAGTAGTGAAAGAAAAAGCTGGAGAATAGGAAAATTACAACTTCATCAGCCCATCTTTCACTAATCACAACATCATCATTCTAGTGCTTTCCCTAACCTTACAAAATTCATTACTTATCTGCTGGTGTGATAAAAAGCTTTCTGTAATTTAAAATACACAACTTTTTCTACAAGAATAATGATCTTTGTTAGTATTACCAGCCTGTTATATAGTGAAGCTGTTTTAGCAGTCAGATCTACCACTGAAGAACACCAGCAGTAGTCAATAAAAAGGCAGTTCTACCAACCTCATCAATAAGAGCTCATTACCACCTGGAATTCGAACCTTGTGATTCAGCAGCGTGAAATTTCTGCATGGCAATTCACTAATAGGAACCAGCCTGTCGATGAACAATAGTTTACAACACAGAATCAATATTGTCATAAGCTGTAGGCTATGATTATTATTCTCACTAAGAATTAGTTCCCCTCTTTTTGAACAGTACGGTCTCAAAATAATTAACACACACTTAAAAAGAAGCATGAGAAAGTTTCATGTCTCCTCCAAGAAACAGTAGTGTTGATTTTAAAAGCACCTCTAAGACTCTCAGTATCATCGAAACTGAAATGCAATGTAAGTTTTAGGTTTTTTCTATAGTTAAACTGAGATGCAACCAGCTATGACTAAAAGGTAAAAAGCTGGATGACACATCCTGAGTCATCACAGAAGCTGCTCATGGTATTACAGTTCATATGTTGGTGAAGGTACTTAATTATCCTTAAAAAACATCACTTAATCCCCAAGACTTGAAGAAAATCTGAGCTCCTGAGTTCAATACACATTCTAACTATTTACCACATCCAACATGGATCAAGACCCATAAGGATTAATGGCTTGCTTTCCACCATTTTGCATTTCCATGCCAGGTGAATTAAAATCGATGCATTACTATAGACCCAGAGCTGGATTAGTGTGTGACTGGCAGCAAAGCTTACCCCAGTAGGTAAATCTGAACACCAACTTTGTGCCTCAGTTTTTCTCCTGGGAAACAAATTAATGAGTTCCCCTTATCTCACAAAGACTTTGTGAAAATGCTTACTTGTGAATCTCTTCAGAGAAGTAATGACACAGAAAAGATGAGAGGTGTCAAAAAAATCTGTCTTCAAAACAGAACTTCAATAGTGTGTGTTAAATAAAACATGAGAATTCATATTTAACAATGAGGAATACACCTACTGTTGAGTATCTTCTCATTAAAAAGGCATTCTGTGATGGGGAGACAGGGTTCCAATGGGAAAAGAAATGGCATGTAAACATACGCTTAAAAACTGTACCATAAAACACAAGCAAAGGAAGATTGATTTTTCCTGTCTTTGAGTACTTGACTTCATAGCCTTACAATGTTGACTTGCGCCTTTCTGCTTGTTCGTATGAATGTATAATTATTCACAGACTGTATCAGTTACATTAAGGTATTGGGTAATCCACTACAAAACTATCTGAAGGAACAAGGAAGGGCCCAGATTAAAAATCCTTAACATCTCTGCCCTTTTCTTCTTTCATAGAGATGTAACTTCTACCAGTATCATTCCGCACACTTGCATCCTTTATTAAAATCATGATTACAAACTCTACAAATACCTAGACAGTTATTGCTTTCAGTGTCCAAGTGTTGAAGAAAAAGGATGGCATAATCATGCTCACGATTCAGTGCTGAAAGGGACAGTTTCACCAAAGTGAGCAAAAAGAGCTATAAATCATGTCTCTGTCTGATCCCTTGCTGGGAGTGACTGACTTACTAAATTCCTGCAGAATTTCTCTGGGATAGGGCAAATACACTTCCTCATAACAGCTTCGCATTATGTATGCTAAAAGGGTTGCTATGTAGAGGCACTCCACCAGCAAAATCTTCAGTAGCTTCCTTTAAACTGCCTTCCCAGCCTGTATTCTGGAGATTATCTACAATTTGGATAAAGTCAGCCCCATTCAGTTTCCTTGTTGCAACCTTCATCCCAGTATACAAAGAAATTACTGTATTCCTGCAGGCCAATTTTGGCTTAAGTCTTTACTGTGTTCCAAATTCCACTGATGATGAATTTCTCCACCCACTTTAAGCAAGGAGCAAAATCCAACCATATCATTTATATGTGAAATTAAACTAAGGAGAAAAGGTTAGGTGAAGGTTGGTAGCACGTTTCATTACAGAACTTCCCGTCCTCATTGCTTGGAGAGTTGTTGGGATTCTTTTATCCCTAGTTTATCTAAAACAAGCTTTGAGATTTCTCCTGCTAATGGAAATCAGCTGTCTCAAGAGCAATGCTAATTTTTTCACCAATTAGAACACTTTGATCATAAGGCTAGATGTCATTTCACTGTTGTTTTAAAACCAATTTTCAGAGGATCATAACTAATAGAAAGCCTTTAAAATTTTGAAAGTTATATGATTACATTTTTGTAAAGTAAAATGCACAATGCACTAACACATCTTGTGCCAACAATTTAACTCCTATAATATCAGATGCAAAAGGAATCTATTCAGCAGCTAGCAGCAAATTTTAAACAACATATCATTTCTACAACAAGCTGTGTTACAATGAAGTTTTCTGTCATGGAGTCCGTGTTACTAAGACATGATTTAAACTTGACTGATTAAGAAATTCTATAGGAATGGCTGCTTAAGATGTGCTTTGTAATCTTGTAAATAATGTTCTAAGAAGGAGCTTTGCTGTGTACAAAGATGTAATACAGAAAAACGAAACTGTGCTTAAGGAGGATTAAACAGCTCAGGAGGTTTATCATAGTGGAGATGGGAGTCTTTCATCACTTAGTCACCTCTTAAATTTGGTCCTGTTCAGTAGTGACTGAAAGTCATTGCTGCTTAGTGACATATGAAATGAGTTTGGGATTTAGCCCAGATCGTAACTGGAAAGCATCCACATCATAAAAGGCAGAAGCACAAATGTCTTTAATCTGCACCCTTATTGACAATTTTCCCAGATCTGACCTAAAGAGTGAATGTGCTTCAAGAGCTTAACTACTGTCTTAGCTGAAAAAACAGTCTCCTAATGTTAGGGTAAGAGCATGATGGCAGAACTGGGTGAGAACATGCTGTTCTAGTCACAGAGTACCTGTATCAGCTGAATAGCTTCTCCCTCAGAGATGCTGGCTGAACATCTTTCACGATAACAAAAACAGCCTAAAAATAAACTTCCTAGACTTGAAATGTATATCAGTATAAATTCAGGAAAACAACATCAAGGAATGCACCGTTACCATCAGGCATCACTCTCCAGATTAAAGTTCTGTCTTTAAGTTTTCAGGCTCAGTTAAGTTTATGTCACATTCATAAAAGATGGATAAAATGATCTGAGCCTGATTATCCACCACTTCTGACAACATGGCATCGTTTGGCATTGTTTATCTTTTAAATTGACTTTGCACTGTTACAAATGACTACATCAGGTGAAGAAGCATGATAAATTAGGCTTCTCTCTGCATACAAAGGTCTTTTTCTGGAAAAAAAGAAATAAGGATAGCTCATTCATTTTTTTTTCTCAAAACATTTTTTTCCTTCTGTATTATTAATGATTTATTAAATGATTATTTATATTTTTGGCATAAATCAGAATTCTCAGAAGATTTGTGCTATATTTTTAGTTTGATCCTAATAAAGTAGGCTTCTAAATAGAGGTTGAAAGCATACAAATGCTGTAAAGTAAAATAAGGATGTAAAAGTTCACAATAGCAGTCACTAACAACTATATGGCAAAGAAAAGTCATACATTGCAGATGCAACTTACCAATGCTATGATGTTTCCCAGACGACTAGGTACTGCTCAATATAGGAAAGGACATTAAAAAAATAAAACTCAAATCCACAATATATCAGAATGTCATTTCAGGGCAGAATAACTTGAAATATTTATAAAAATTATATTTTAATTTTTTGTAATTAAAAGTACTAAGTAAAGTTTAAGAGCTCATAGATTTGTGAGTTTAAAATAATTATTTTAAAATGAGAGACAAAATTATTTTCCTAATAAACTGAAGACAGATCATATGCTATTTTGAAAGCATAAAACCCCTGAAAATTTGGATGAGTGTAACATACTTCTTAATCTCAAGAATATTTTGGCTGTAATATTTAGATCCTTTTTTTTCCTTTATGATTTTTTCCTGTTAAATTGGAATGGTTTCCACCTAGGCCCCTGACTCACACCACTCCAGAGTTGAACAGAAATTAAAAGTAGAGGATGTGATCAATCCAAACAGGTTGCATATTATCTAATTAAACGTTCACACATTCATCAGCTAAAGGCATATAGGCATTTAGTTTTTATCATCTCACATTTAGGGACTATAAGAATTAAGACCCACAGCATAATCCTGCAGATACATATTGACATAATTTCTTTAACTACACTGGGATATCTAATGATGGAACAAGTAAATTAGATGTTTCCACAAAGGTCTGGAGCTTTTGCCCTTCCCTTCCTCTTTGAAAGCGCTGTGCGAAGATACACTTTTATAGACAATTCTTAATCACGATAATAGCTGAATCAATGAAAAACAGTGTGAAAACTGTCTGATTTTCAGTTAGTCCTGCCAGATTGTACCCTAGCTGGCCATTCTCAGTGAAGCATACTTTACTTCTGTTTTGTTGTATTTCACTATAGGCCATTTATCACCCCATAGAGCTGTGTAGTGGAGTTATCACAAATGCTTTAGCAAGTCACAAATGTTCCTCAAGTAAGGTTCAATTTATTCAGATATTCAAGATTTTCATTACATAAGTACTTTCAGTTAAAAAAAGTCAGGCACTGTATTTTCTTGTAAGGAAAAACTATTTAAGATATCATTAGCATCCTCAAAATTTGTCATCACTGTAGTATCACAGAATCACAGAATAGTTTGGGTTGGAAGGGACCTTTAAAGATTATCTACTCCAAACCCCCCACCATGGGCAGGGACAATCTTTCACTAGATCAGGCTGCTCAAAACCCTGCCCAACTTGATTTGAACACTTCCAAGGGAGGGAGCATCCACATCCTTTCTGAGCAAACTGTTTCAGTGTCTCACCACACTCACTGTAAACAATTTCTTCCTAATATCTAATTTAAATCTCTTTCAGCTTAAAACCATTGTCCCTTTTCCTATTGCTACAGGCCCTGGTAATAAGTCTTATACACTCCATCTATACATCAAAAGGAAGTAATAAGGTCTCCTGGAGTCTTCTCTTCTCATGCTGAACAATCCCAATGCTTTCAGCCTTTCTTCAAAGTAGAGACGTTCCAGTTCTCTGATCATTTCTGTGGCCCTTCTCTGGACCCACTCAAACAGATTCATGTCTTTCCTGTGCTGGGGACCCCAGAGGTGGATGCAGTACCCCAGTGAGGTCTCACAAGACAGGAAGAGAGGAGGAGAGTATTATGAGAGTAACTTGCTTCAGTGAAGGGCTCCTTGGTTCCTCTAGATTATATTTTAAAGGTTATGTCTGATTTTGGTTCAAAATATGAATTGATTTTAGCAAATAGCTTTTTTTTCTTTTTTTCAGCATCTTGCAGAATCGGAGAATGGCTGAGGTTTGAAAGGACCTCTGGAGGCCACCTTGTCCAACTTCCTCTGCTTAAGTAGGGCCACTTGGAGCCCAGGACCATCTGCAGATGGGTTTTGAATATTTCCCAGACGGGAGACTCTCTAGACAACCTGTGCCAGTGCTCAGTCACTCACATAATTAAAAAAAAGGATTTTCTGATGTTCAGAGGGAACCTCTTGTGTTTCAAGTTGTGCCCATTGCTTCTTTTCACTGTGCACCAATGAGAAAAGCCTGGCACCATCCTCTTTGCACCATCCCTTGAGCTACTTATATACATTAATAGGATCTTCCCTCGGCCTTATCCTCTTCAGGCTGAACAGAGCTCTTAGTCCTAGCTGTCTCAGCTTCTCCTCATACGAGAGATGCTGCAGCCCCTCAGTCATCTTCATAACTCTTCGCTGAACACTGCCCAGTAGCTCCATATCCCTCTTGTACCAGAGAGATAAGGAACTACTCTCTTCATATATTGCTCTACCAAACCTTTTATGATATTTCAAACGTAAGTTACGTGTAAGATGCAGTGGGATTTATTTCCACTCCTTTTCTTCTTCTTCAGATGATGACGGTAGTATTTTTTTTGGCATAACTTGATCCAAAGACAGGTCAAAAGATCATGGCAGAGAGGCAATTAAGCTTTTTTCGGCTTGCTGGGCATCCACCTAATGAAGATATACAGACGATGCCCCCACCCTACATTTACTTAGCTTCTGTGAGATGATGATTTCTGAGATTTTTACACTGAAGCCATTCAGTTACAATTGTTCCACAAAGGATTAAGAACTGCTATGTGGTTTTGCTAGTGTTAACAATACAATAAACAGTCATTTGCAAAAGTGGTGTTGAATCAGTGTGTCTTCACACAGCTTGCATGTAAGTCTACAGGGGGCTCCAAAACTCTTTGCAGTGATCTGTTTTGGATTAAATTAGTGTAATTTAATTTATACCAATAACAATTCCTAAACATGTCCATTTCCCTTCCTATATGCAATCAGGAATCAAAGAACAAAGGAAGGGAAAAAAAGAGGAAGGAAGGATAATATTGCATTCAGTCAGTCAGTTATAATTTCTTTTTCCTTTTTTAGACTGTAAGATTATTTCATCTGCTCTCATATGAATTACAATTAATGGCATTAATAAGGTGCTTAGCCTACATTGAAAGGAAATTAATGTTATTAGCCAGAGAATAACTCTCCAAGGCATGTCATATGCAGTGACATTATAACTCTGAGTGCTTTAACTCTGTCATACACACATCAGTATGGAAAAACAGCAGACATACCTGGTCCCAGAGCTTATTCAGAGACCTTTTATTTCATATTTTTGATGTGGACTGTAATCATACTCTTCAGTATTGGTTTAACAAGTCACAAACATGTCATATGCAAAGGAGTATTTTATTTCTATGTTTTATAGGGTTTTCTCCTCTGAGCATGGAGAGTGCCTTATAATTGAATTATTGTCCAATTAGGTAATTGATTATCAATAAATAAACAACTGAAAATCTTTTATTTAAATTTCTCAATCTGAGTGGGCTTCTCTATCTTACTAGAAAGGCTGTTACTATTTCTCTTGCAATTTCTCTTGCAAATCTCAGCTAAAGCCTTTTTTCTGATTCCAACCGATCTCTCAAATCAGGAAAAATAGTTCATGATCCAATCCTGATATAACTTTTTCATCATTAGTACCTGACAGTCCAATCTTCTAGTTGTACTTTTATTTTTACTCATCTACAAGGGGTTTTTTTCCCAATATTTCCCACTCAGTAGATAACACATTGCAAGTCTCTTTTACGACTGACTTGAAGTTGGTGTTTTCTTTCCTATCAGATGCTCATTTTTGTTTCTTATGCTTGTGTTGTCTTTAATTAGAAGGTTTTGCAGCATATTGTTATATCTGTGCTATTTTTTCTTACTGCTTTTGCCAATTACATTCATCTATGCATAAATACTAATTTCTGTCTGGTGAATGATAAAACCTTCCTTTGTGGAAAGTTTATGGTTTCAGCTTTTCTAGAAACTTTTGTTTGACTTTTCTACTGTAACATCTCCAGAGGCTTTCCAAGAAAATACTGGTTACTGACAACAACAATACAGTGAATAAATCTACTTTGTCTGACACAGTTGACACATTAAGGCTGGAATTTTTAGTGGAGGTTAATGGAAATAAGTGCTCCTTTCAACTGGCAAACAAAACAAAACCACCAAAAAAAAAAGAAGAGAAAAAAATATATTATTCCTTCAGACTCCTTTGGAAATGTCAGCCATAACTTTTTCATCGTTCTAATAATGGAGGAGAAAGTAACAGAGGAACAGAGGAACTAAACATATTTTCTACCTTCTGAAGCAAACACACATCTGTCAACAAAGGAGTCCTACAAGACATAAGCAAAAGCAAATAACTAGACTGCCAGCTGAAACAAAATCTGATGTTTATATACTGGAGTATGGCAGATGAGAATCTGTTTCCTGATTGATTAAGGTAGCTCCACTGCCATGATGGTCATGCAATGGATTGTAAAGGACAACATATGATGAAATTCGTCTCTCTCCTCTCTGCGTTTGTTGAAAATTCCTATTATCACCACTAAATTTGTATTTCTGATTTATCCCAAGCTTTTTTAATAATATGCTTCTGTCCTGCAGTTTGGTTTGTATGACACATCTGAGAGCCTATGGTCATCCTGTAAGAGAGTAATGGTTTCAATCTTTTAAAACCTCTGCATCACTAAAAAGCCTGAATCAGCAGCATGTCAGCTATCTTGGTTTCCAACTTGCCATTAACTGGAAGACCAACTAGTGCTCAGTAGCTTACTATAATGTGGATGCAAACAGAAATGATAACACATGCGTACTTTTATCTAATGCAAGCACTTGATTGACCAAATGCTGGTTGCTGTTGACAGCAGTGATAAAGATTCAGGGTGCAAAACAACTGAAATGGAAGCCACTCTGTCTTGACAAAAACTGATTTGAAAAAGAGGAGTTTTTTCCTATTTAATCCAGTTACTGTCTACATTAAAGCCCCTTCCTACTAAGCGTATCACAGTTCCTCACAAGGATTTTTCCCAGTTTTGCAAATTCTACACTAAATACATTACAAATCACTATATGTACTGTGATGCCTTCTTTTGCCCAGCTTCTGCAACTAATTTCATGCAAAATATGTGAAGGACTATACATTATATTTAACTGCACATGCTTGCATAATTTAGAAAAATGTATGCACCAAAGCTGAATATCTGTTTATCACAACTCAATAAGGAAGTAAGATTTTCTTGAAGAAAGCCAATTTTTGAATTGACTTGGTGTATATGGGAGTGAGAAATGTAAAGTCATCTTTAGCTCCTAATACTACTGTTCTCCAATATGATTATTTTAAAATATGACCTGTTAGTTGTTTTCACAGAGATGATTATCTCTGCAATCAGAGAGTTATTCCAATACATCTAGGGATAAGCGAATCCTGTTGAAAGATGTAATGATCTACTGCTCTCCAGCCCCATAGAGAATGGAAGACTCTGAAGGGCAAATTGTTTGGTTTTGACTACTCTTAATGAACAGAAGAGGACTTCATCTGAGTGATTTCACTAATTCAGACAACTCACTAAAATAATTAGCAAATTACTTTAGTTATTAGTGCATACTGGAGCCAGTTTATTTGAAAATATTTGGATATCAATACCATGTGGTCACTTTTCGAGGTGGTATACTGTTTTATGAGGACAACCTGCAAAAGGCAGATGGCACTCAGAAGCTCATGGGTTTAGATTCAACTACTTTGCTTCAAAAGTCCATGTCTCTGATCAGCCATACTATTCAGACTACCTTCATAATCAAAGAAGTGAGGAGGCATTTGTAGGACACAAGAAATTTGATCAAAATGCAAAATTTACAAGAGGTCAGACTATTGTGCCTTTTAAATTACTTTTTCTTTCTCCTAAGTATAAAGGACAAGTATGTCAGATATACTGTAGACATCCAAATTGCCAAAGTCTGCATTTGGTGGACATGAATTTCCTCCATTGATGTTAGAAGCACGTGTAACGTACCTACACTCCAGTCCATTTCTTCCACTGCATCCCCATATAAACCATGCTTGCTCTTTCTTCTGAAATTCTTTGAAGCATATAGAGCAGTATGGACATGTAGATAAGACAGGACAAGAAGAAATGGTGCCTCGGTGTTTCTGGAATAAAACCAAAACAAAACAACCCCCCAAACCCTTAGTATATCTAATAACAAAATACAAAGAAATCTTTCTACAGTTAAGATCAAAAAGAAAAAAAAAAGAAAGAGGAAACGGAATACTATTTACAGGGTAATCCTGAATATATACACAAGGAGTAAAAATGTCATTCTTAACTGCATACTGAATTGAAAGCAACAATAAACAAAAAAAATTAATTACTGTTTGCTATATGTATTGAAAGAGGAGGTGTTTAAAGCAAAGAACCTAGCAGTTTCTAGCTATAAGCACCTGTCTTCATTTTACAAGTAAATATTGAAAAGACTAATCACAATTCCTGTTCAAAAGCATACCTTTCTGACTTCAAATATATAGGTAAAACATGATTATCTTCTTTGTAAAGTCATACAGAAGCTGATCAACTACACAATTATGAGGGCTAGGCTCAAATATACCATAATATCACTGACTATGTTAAATTAAGCATACTGGTACTTTTCCTCTTTCTTTTTCCTGGACTAAGGCATATGAACAGATCTTCTCTTGCCATTTAATGCTCACTGTCTGTGTATGCATGTGATCAGTACATAACACTACAAATATGTTGTACCAAAGAATATGTAATCTCAAAGTACATAAGAACATAAAGAAATATTTTTCCTCTAACTGTAATGAAGTCTCCACTGCCTTCAGTCTATTTCCTGAACTGATACTAAAGAAAGGATGCAATAAATAGACTCTGTAAATTTTGCTCTTCGTGTGATCTGTCAACACAATATTTATGATCAGTTCCAGCAGGCTGTGAAAGCAAAGCTCAAGTAAGAACTTTTTCTTATGCATAATTTATAGCACTTAACTTAAAATTGTATGATACTATCCAAATGTACTGCTATAGGCTCTCACAGCATTTGCAGTACATGATGCATATTGTAAATACCAGTTGAATCACAAAAGCACTACCTAGAAAACTTGTCTGGGTCTCACCTTAACACATACAGCTAACTACAGAATATTTTGGCTTTATTGACTGTATTTTTCTTTGTTACTATGTGGTGGACAATACTTGTGATGCACATCAAAAGTAAAGGGAGACTAGATACTTCCTCATGCAGTTGATTCATCCACGTTTAAAGAGGGGAGGAAGAATATAGACAGGTGCATACAAACTGTTTCTTTAAAATGAAAACAAAAAATCTAACCTTTAGAACTTGAAAACAAAGTGTTACATTAGAAGGGATTAATACAATATCAATACTTTACTCTTAAGAAAGAATAAGTAGGTTTGATGTAGTATATTAATGATCCATTTTTCTTCTCTCCTTGGTTGGATGTGTTTTTGCACAAATTGCATGGTTAAAACTTTCGTTTTTACTGGCATAGGCAGCAACTCAAAATGGCAAAATTTTATTCAGGTTACTCATTTGGTAAGTGCATTTCTGACTTGGACTTTTTTGTCATAAGTTTCTGTTTGTTTTTTTTTAAATGAAAGAATAAATATAACATTTTTTCATGTGGAAAGTGAAAACAAAATAATTTTAATTCCCTTCATATACTAGTCCATGCATCCTGTATCTTACTATTATAAAGTACTGATACTATTTCAGAGATCATATATGTGAGAACCTTTCATTACTGTAACAACAAATAATACATGAGATTTCCGAGTCAATTAAAAAGAACAAAAATGTCAGCATTTCAAGTAAAAAAATATGTATACTTATAAGTTTAATATTAATATTTAATATTTGAAATATGTATTAATGTAACACTGACCTTTCATTAAAGAATATTCCTGCCAGCCAGCTGATTTTTGCTTTATAATCTGCATTTTTTACTGTATGGGATTCTCTTTGACTTTTTCCTTCAATGCATTTCAGTGAATTGAGAGTGATATACAAATTCTAGGATAAAACACTATAAAAAACTACTTTATACTTATAATGGTGTAGGCATAACTTATTATTCATGCAAACTTGTTCTAATGTCACAGAGGCAGTGCATACTTCTGTATTGCTAAAAAGGAGTATCAGAAGTATCCACTTTAAATGTTATTTTCAAGAGATAATAACTCAGGTGTTGGTTTTTTGAGTTGTGGTTTTGGTTTTTTTTAATGGAACTGACACAAAGATCTAACTTTTATGAAGAGTCATCGACTCAGTGATTGATATGGAATGGCACTGCATCATACTCTTCTTTGCAACTCAAATTGACAGGTTCTGATTGACATCTCACTGTCAGGTGGAGAAGTGTCTCACCTATTAATATCATATAAAAGAACACAGACAGCTACTTATCTCCTGCCAAAACTCTTTGAGGAGAATCATAACAGACTACCTTTCCCATGACCTTGACTATATCAGCTAGTAGGGAGGAGAGAAATTTGACAATAACAGCTTAACTCCTGAACCACTTCAGTAAACGGCTCCTTCAAAAAACGAATCACCACTGTCTTTTACACATTCCAAACACAGAGTTCAGCTTTAAAAGATCAGAGCTTCACTTACTGAAAGTAACAAATTTTTATCCTAACATGAATAACACAGTCTTTTCAATTTAATGATTAGCCAGAGAGATTACACACTTCTGTCAGAAGACATTCTTTAATATGTGCTTAACTGATCTCAAAAACATCATTGCACAGTACGAGGTTCTTCCCACTTAGTCTGAAGTCTTTACATTGCTCAAGGATTTAGTTCACGCTTAAACCACAGCTTTAAAGTGGGTGAGAGAGCAAGTTACAACTAATCTGACTTTGTGCTTCACACATGGGTCTTTTAAACTTTTTCCTCCAATTTTGCTCTCTGTATTTGCTACACTGAAAACTCCTTGGGTACTTTTGCTTGCTTTTCTGTGCATTCATGTTAATCTAAGACCACTGCAGCAGAGCAATAGGTTGGGCTCTGAATTTGCTGGCCTGCAGTTGTCAAATCAAACAGACTTCAAATATGGTTCCACACAGGTAATGAGATGGGAACACGACATGGCAGAGGTCTATTTGACTTCTTCACAATAAATTCTAAATTAATCTTTAATATTACGGAAAACTACGATCTTTCTGAACAATAGGGGGTTTTGCTAGACATGAAATTATCCTCAAAGTCTGTCATAAAGCATTGAACATTACATTTGCTCTCTTTCCATCCACCTAGGAACAAATTAGGAGTAATACGCATATCCTAGAGTAAGGAAGAACAAATACAATATCACCTCCCCAAAAATCAGACCAAAGTAAGTATAACAGCACATAGCTACAAGCTATGAAGAAATTTTAAGAAGACTTTAAGAACATTCTAGTTATTATACATATGATAAGAAGTCATAAAGCTGACAACATCACTGAGAAACAGCTAGAAAAGAGAATAATGCCAGGAAGTCCATTGCCCAGACTCTGAAGAACTTATAAAGATAATGCAGGTATAACGTATAATAAACTTATAGATAAAACATTTATGTTGCAATTGTTTTATATATATAACTATATATATATCTCATATAAATTATACCTAAATACAGCATAAAAGGTCGATATAGGAAGTAGCCATGCTGTGGATGATTGGAGCTTCATCACATATTTATTGTAAAGATAATTAACCAGTTGAAACCTACATGATAGCTGATGACTTTTTAATTTGATGATAAAACGTATTCAGAACCAGTGAAGGCAAATAACTGAATTCTTCAAATTCAGGATTGTTTGCACTTGGGTATAGCTATGCACAGGGATTATTGCTGTACAGGACTGAGCTTGCTACCTATTGTATTGTCTAAACAAAAGAAGTCTGTAACAATTCAAGTGTTGAGTCAAACATGTAACTAAGGGAGGGCTGAAGGAGTCTGTTCACTGAAAGAATGACAAGAGTGCTGTGGAGCAAACATGGCTGCCAAAACCCTGGTGCTCTTTCACTTATGAGTGCCAGATGTCTGGCTGCTGCTGCAATCTGGTTGCCTTCTGAAGGTCATTCCCCTACAAATGGCCAAAATCAGTAGACTACTCATAAAAGCAATTATCTATTGGTGCACTGGAGTTGACAGGTATGAACTACATAATGTTAGAACCAGTGTGTCAAAGCAAATATTGATTTTGTTGCTCACACTAATATACGGGACAGATCAGTTCAGTGAATATTAATCTTATTACTCCAAATCCCAGGAGCAAGTTTTACAGTCATACACTTTCCACGTGAATTCACTACAGTTAAGATTGCTCAAATGCCCTAATTGTTTCTCAATACCTTAATAAGCTTAGATATTCTTTAATTTAACATTGAAACTGACTTCTCTGGGTTATAATTCTCACTATAGTCGCAGCATTCCTGCAACAAAGTTTAAAGTAAATTATGAATATGTGCTATTAATCTTGAATTCAATTTAACATTAGTTTTGTCTGGAAAATACATTGGGAAGTGGGGCTAAGTGCCTAGTTGATGTAAAGCCTCTTACCTCCAGCTGATTCAACAAAGCTATGCTGACTTAGATGAGACACTGTTTTGTCAGCTCGAAACACTAAGGTATACAATAACACTGTATGCACTACAAATATTAATGAATTTAAAAGAGTTACTAGTTTTCTAGCATTCATTTCCAATCTTGAACTCACCCCTTTTGGGGCTACAATTTTATTGTCATCACATCAAAATCAATGAAACAGTTAGAGATATTCAAACCATTATGAATCACTACAGACACATGACAGACTTCTAAATCATGGAAGAGTCTGCCAACATATAGTTAATGTACTCAAGAGTCATCTAAAATCACCAAGCACTTGGTCACAAAGCAAATAACCTCTTAACAATTTTCAAAAGGTGGCTATGTGTGTGTACTTGCAGTAAACAAAGTACTTCACTGTTAAATTAGTTAGAATATAGATGAGAAGGCATCTTTCTGTCTATCATCATTGCCAAGATGAAATAAAGATGGTTTAGTTTATTTATAAATACTCATGAGAATGTTGACTGTTGGGAAGCCTTAAAGAAATTTTGTATAAAAAACATTTTATTTTGGTATGCTGAGTAGACATGGTCACATCAAATAATGATAGAAATTATAGAAAAAAATGCAGTATTAGATCGAGATTTGAGATAAATATTTTTTTTTGCTAACATTTTTGATGACTACTGCATGCAGTCATTAAGTCTAGAAAATTTAGCCTCTGATTCTTTGGTATAAGTTTTCATTCAGCAATGACAACCTATGGATCTATTCACAGTAACTAACAGCTACCTGGTTTTCAGATAGTAATTATGGGTCTTCTAATGTCCTAGAACATGGGGTTTTTTTTGATAACTATTTTTAGAAATGGTGCAAACTATTTCAAAATTCTCAGAAAAATACTCTGGCATATTTTTCAATAAGTTACACGGATGGACTACTTTTGCTCCAAATATATTGATTTATATTTAGACTCATAAAATTATTAACGTTGGAGAAGACCTCTAATACTATAAAGACCAATTGTCAGCCCAACACCACCGTGCCTATTAAACTGCATTACAAAGTGTCATGTCTACATGTTTATTGAACATCTCCAGGGATGGATACTCTACCACTTCCCTGGGCAGCCTGTTCCAAAGCTTCACCACTCTTTCAGTAGCGAAATCGTTCCTAATATCCAGTCTAAATGTCCCCTGACACAGCTGAGGCCATTTCTTCTCATCCTATCATTTATTGCTTGGGAGAAAAGACTGACACCCACCTTGCTACAGCCTCCTTTCAGGTAGCTGTAGAGAGTGACAAGTTCTTCCCTCAAGCCTCCTCCTCTCCAGACTAAACAACACAAGTTTTCTCAGCTGCTTCTCTTAAGACTTGTTCTCCAGACTCTTCACCAGTTTCATTGCCCTTCTCTGCACAGACTTCAGCATCTCAATGTCTTTCTTGTAGTGAGGGGCCCCAAACTGAACACAGCACTCGAGGTGCGGCCTCACCAGTGCTGAGTATAGAGGGATAATCACTTCCCTAATCCTAGTGGCCGTGCTTCTTCTGATACAAGCCAGGATGCGATTGGTCTTCCTGTCCACACTGCTGGCTCATATTCAGTTGGCTGTCAACCAGTACCCCTAGGTCCTTTTCCACAGGCAGCTTCCCAGTCATTCATCCCCAAGCCTGTAGCATGGGCTTGTTTTTACTCAAGTGCAGAACCTGGCACTTAGCCTTGTTGAACCTCATAAAGTTGGCCTTGGCCCATGAGTCCAGATCTCTCAGTACAGCTTTAGTGCCCTCGAGCAGATCAACACCTCTGCCCAACTTCGTGTCCTCTGCAAACTTACTGAGGGAGCACTCAATGTCTTCATCCAGATCACCGATAAATATATTAAAGAAGACTGGCCTCAAAAATGAACCCTACAGAGCACTGATTGCAACTAGCTGCCAACTAGATATAGCTCCTTTCACCACAAATGTCTGGGCTCAGCTCGTATATTTCAGAATATACAAATTTAGACTTCTATGATATGTCGCCATTAAAAGACCTGTGGTGACAATTATGCCAAAGTAGCTAGGTTTGCAAAGATGAGTTATTCAGGATGACTTTGTACATCCAAAATTTAGGTGATCTGATATGATGGTTATTAAAAAAATCATTGCTTTCAAAAAAAACATTTATTTCCTAACTTCTGTAAATCAAATCTCTTAAAAATGAATCTGCCATAAAAGTGGAAGGACCTAAAACGACAATATCTTAAAAAATTGGTCTTAGGAATGCCATTTAATGGATGCACTAAGTAAATAATGAAAACCAGTTTCTCATTCCAGACAAGTCATGGATTATGTCTCTGCATAGTGCTTTCACATAATTAAGTTACACCACAAAAGATTTTTTCATATTTCAAGGTAAATGAAATTCTCAAGAATTAAAGTCCTAAAAAAGCGGGGTTTGATTTTTTTCTGAAGCATGTGAACAGAAATAGTTTAAAATTTTTATAAAGAAGATAATGACATACCAGATAGAAAGTCACTTTTACTAAAATGATTAATTTCAGTCACATTTTAAATGAAAAAAATTATGATAATATATGACATATTGCTTGTGCCCATCAGTTCACTTTTTTCTTCCTACTTTTTTGGAAGCATTGTCAATATGAAATGCAAACATTAGCTTATAATACATTTAGAAACTTACCTTCCTATAAACTGTATGGCTTCCTTTGTCAGTCTCTGAGTAAGGTTCTCATAGGACAGCGGCTGCTGTATAATCTGATGGTTTCTCATTAAGAAGCAGTTCAAGTGTCGAAAATGATAAAAGAAAAAAATCAAAACCGCAAGTGAAACAGCGGTTATTAATAAACAGTAACTCAATACCTGGAAAGGTACTTTGAGGAGACCAATATACTGCACTATTGCCAGAGACATCAGAGTGATTCCAGCGATTTGGATTGGGATGACAAGGGATTTTTGAACCCCTTTTAAAAATACGCTGCCTTGGCCAGGTTTGCAGTCTCTAAAATTGGTCACAATAAGCCCATAAAAGTAATCAAATCCATGACTGAGGGGGTGGTGACAGAAGTCATTACTGCTTTCACAGTTCATCCCAAGATGCCACTTTCCTACAAAAAGAGAAGGACAGGGAGTATTTTTGTAGTTAAATTAACAAACTTATAATGTGAGCTATTCTAAACATGAAACTGTCACTATTTGGCTGATATCCCCTCGCCTTCACCATTTATTGTGTGGATCCCTATTTTCTATTTACTTTACGTCTTCATCGAAGGCTTTGTTTCATGTATGCTTCTTCATTTTATTTAGAAATGTTTTGGCACAGCTTGTTATGGAGACCATTCAATTCTCAGTGGGATAGCAGGTCCACTAGACTAGAAGAGCAACAGTGCCCTAACAGTTAACTTTGAAAATGAAGCCTTTGTGCATGTGTATTATAATTACGTAGTCATAAGAAAATACCTTTTTGTAGCAAGCAACTGCTTTCTTAGGAACAGCCAATATGGAGTTATGAAATATTTTTCCTGCTTTTTTTCTTGAAAATAATTCACATTTGTCTAGTTTAAAAAAAAAAAGGGAAAAAAGTAACAAACAGGAAATAAATCAGGAATAGTGAAATTACCAAGGTGTTTATTATTTAAATTATTGCAGAATCTCAGAAATTGCCAATCTCTCTCATAACATACACGTAGACAGTAATGGAGATTTTTTATATACATATATTTTTATTTATATAAATAAAAACCAAACAACAGAAACAAGTAAATTACCACCAAATATCTCACAGCATTATGTCTCACTAGGAAATCATGCTAATTCTGCAATAATGTTGGAGAGTGACAGACACAAGAAAACAGTGATTCTGATTTGCATTGTAGCAGAATAACCTATGTTCACGCTGATTACAGGAAGAATCTAGATAATTCATTCTATGACTCAGGTACAACCCCTCGCCATATGCTTATATAGTGCTTAGTGCAACCGATCCAACTGTTTGGTAGCAGTTATTTCAATTCAAATGCATAATTTTAAAAAATCAAATACAGTTAAGTCTATTGACATAACTTACAGCCAAAGAGCTAGGCTCTTTGGTCTCAGCAAGGAAATGTGCTGAATATCTGACAAAACTCATCACCTTTGAAAAAACGTATGGCAACATATATTGCTGGGTCAAATTTTATTTATTTTTTTCTAATAGAAATAACAACATGACGAGCACAATTCAGGGGTTGTAATCTTAAAAGAAATAAAAAAAAATGCCACAAAGGCCTCAAGCCCGTAACCCAGCTCAAAGAAATCTGAAGTATTTTGTTCTACAGAATTCAGGATACACACAGTAGAAAGAACATGAAAGGGAAAAAAAGCCAACATATATAGAATTTTCCCCTTTCGTGAATCAACCTAGTTTTTACACATCTGTAAGAAAGAGCCCTGATGCAGACAGCCCTGAGCATCTCCTGGGTCTAGACAGCAGCATATTTATTCTGCCCTTCTGCCTTTGGCAGTGAAAAATGTGGGTACTACAGTATCAAAGAGGGTGTAGATGGGGGGTCAGCTCTGATTTTTTTGAAATAGTACCTAGCAAATGGGCTCAATGTCATTTCACACATGTCATTTCACAAATGACAGAACTAAGGTATGGGACGGGAATGTCATGTGCCTAGGCCCACCTATCAGTAAAGGTGGAGAAAAATAACACACAAATCTTGAGTCTTACTGAATGCTTAGTTGAGACTTCAGTTCTCCTTGTACATCTCTTGATGGTCTTAGGTTAGAAATATCATCTGCATACCATAGTAGCAGGTATAAAGGCATTTTCAGGTCTGCTTATGTATCAGTGAAATGGAGACCTCTATAGCTTACTCATTCCATCAGTTTTCCTACTTACTGTCAGATGACCCCTCACCTGAGGCAGTACTCTGCTTTCTGTAGGGAGAATGGCTCTACTCACTACTTTTGACGTGGTCCAGTGAACATTATCATGGCCAGTGAAAAAAAGAGCAATGTAGTACTGAAATTACAACACACCACTCTACGGAAATTTGAGACGTTATAATGATGCCATAAAAGGCTAGCTAAGACTGCAACTCTGAATTTTATTCCCAGCAAGCATAGACATAGATTTTGGAAAAGTGGTTCAGTGTTTTCTCCTGGAATGGAATAATGTATGGAATAATGGCTAAGGTGAGCGTGAAACAACTCTCACCAAGTTAGATAACTGAAATAAAGGTACAGGCTTATAATCACAGATATAAATGATCTTAAAGTTTTAATTTTTAATATTTTTGCTGTTATTTGTCAATCTCATCACCTATAATTCAGTAAAATAATATGAAAAAGAACCCCAAACAAATTCATTATACTTTTAAGATTATTTATTATGAAATAAAGAAGTTTGGTTAAACTAGATCTCAATAAAACTAGACATTACAAGCCAGTACAAGAAGAAACCTGCATCAACAAGTTAAGGAAGGGGAAAATATAGGACCAATTTTTATCAAACAGTTTCAGCAAGCCCACAAATTGTTCAATGTCAGTATGAACTTGGGCCTCAAAAAAAAAAGTTTGTTCAGAAGCAACTTATGTCAAACAAAGCAGACAGCAGGTTATCTGGGAAAAGCAACAGAAGTACTGGTTCAAATTATGTTAGCAGCTGTGATGGAAAGACACAACTGCCATTCTTAAATGGCTAACGAGGCAGAGGGTTTTGATAGATCCTGTATTACTATGAAATAGCAAGTGATGACTTGGTCCAAAATTCCTGCTTTGCTTCATTCCTTGTGACAATAACCCCTGCCTTCAGCTACTGCTTCAACAGATTATTGTAATGTGCTCTGGAGCCCTTCTGAACCTGAGAGCAGGGCAAAATACTCTCACCTCTTTGCCAAGTGGAGCTTCATAGTATAGACACTTCACATAAGCATCACATGTGTTTAAGCAGATTCTATCAAGATTTTGAGTGAAATTCATGCTGTTAATTGTAAATTATGAGTACATCTCCTTTGGCCACGATTACGATTTATGCCCACTGAAAGCAATGCAATAAAAGCGAAGTGGAAATAAGAGGCAAGTCCTATTCAACCAAGCAATGTCACTTGGAGCTCAGTTTTTCAGAACCCAGAACGCTGGAGAGACTTCAAAAATCCACGTTACCCTCTACTTCTCCCTCAGACAGTTAAAAAGGGAGCAATCTGAAGGCTGAGTTGTATATAATGATATAGTTTTTACGGTTTGATTTTGTGCTCTTCAGAGATAAATGGTAAGATGGTAAGATGCAGAGCAAGATGCAAACAGAAATATTTTAAGTTCTTGAAAAAATATACAAAGTACATATTAATAAATTATATATTCATATATTATTAATATATTCAGATTTTAAGCTGTTCTGTTAATGATTATTCTACTAATTCTTCTCCATAGGGTCAGCTGATCTTGTACTGGACACATCACTAATGTGTCCATTTATTACAACACTTAATTCTGGAGGAAAGATACAAGTCCAAGTCTATCCATTACTATTTTAAACATCGGAGATAAGCTGCACAGTTGGATTTAAAACTTCTTAGAATGCTAGACGACACATGGGAAAACAGTAATGAGGAGAACTTGACCTTTACTCAACCACAACTGAGTATAGCAGTAGTTAAAATAATACCCATCTACTTTCAGTGGAATTTTTGCATTATGAATAGCTATTTACTACAAAACATCAACATTTCTTGCTGCTTTCCTGGATCCTTAACTGATGAAATATTACATATTCAATACATCTGCCTTTTTTGTCAAAACTTGGTTTGTTGCAGATCATCTGATTGCGTGTCTTCCTAACAGAACTATTAGATGTCACCTTCTTTGTGTCATAGGGTAAAAACAATGAGGTAAAAAAGTGTATATACATAAAGTAGATTTATAGCTAAAATATATTTAGGGACATATCAAGCAAGAGGAAGTATATATTCAGAGGAGAGAAAAAATTAAAAATAGAAAAGAAAATGCATTTAGGGAAGAAAAAAAATGTCCTTAGAGAGTAAAGGGCAGAGAAACTTGGCAAAAAAAGAAGTGACAGTATAGGCTAAAGGAACCGAAAGGCTTCAAATTACCATTATGCCAATCCATCACTGGTGCAGGATTTGACAATTAATTGTTTGGGAACTGCTGAGTTAGATTGAACTAAGCAAAGACTCCCTGACCTAGACCAACATGATGTGATAAGAATATCAGCAGAGGCAGAAAATGGGCTGGTTGGGAATCAGAGTCTGCCTATCTAGTCTTCAAATCTACATAATTTTTCTTTTTCTCATTTATGCAAGCTTTATCCTTAATTTTACTGCACTTCTTGATTTTTGGAAGCCTTCATTATACTCTAAGGATATGGTAATACTACATCTTATGGTTTCATAGCTATCATTCAGACCACTTGGAAGAATTGTTCATTAAGCATCATGGAGATAAGTTCTGGAGATCTAAGTGGCAAGCTGTCATGTTGCAGAGAAAGTAGTTAAAAAAAGAACATTAACTAGGTCAGCCCCAGAAAATGAGTTGCCTTACAGTGCTTGTTACAAACAGAAAAAATGATTCTTTTGCAGTCTTTAATTGAATATGGAGCAATAGGAATTAACTCCGTGATGATCCTGACAAATTATGAATGGCTTTTTTGCACTATGGTTCAAATACACCTTCATTAAATATACTTCTGTTAAGATTTTCTGATTTTCTGTTTTGAATCTGTCAGAACATCAGTATATACTTTCTAAGACTAGGGTATAGCTAAGAAGGATTTCTACTTGGAAACACAGTCATGGCTCTCTACATGATTCAAGTATTTTTGAACATTTGTGTGAACTGTTGGCCTTACTAAACAGCCTGATTTTTTGAACAAAAACTAGTCCCAAAATTGCAAGCTTTAAAAACCATTTAAAAACCAAATTGGGTGTATACACCATCTAATTTAACATAGCAACATTCCAGTATGATGGTCTCTAAACAACTAATTCCTGGCAATTCCTGTGTAGAAATACATTACATAATACAATTTGTATTTCCTAAAAATATTCTAAAATCTAAGCAGTGTAGAATAAGTCAGTGGTCAAATTAGGAAAAAATAATCACATTATTTAAATGTTATACCTTTGTGATATTCATTCCAATTCTGTTTAATATTCATCTAGTGGAATTCTTTTTAACTATTGCTGTATAGTTATGCTGCTGTTAGTTGTCTGAACCATCTTTATAATGATAGAGTAACACATTTTTATATTAAACATCTACCACAGGATGAGATACGCTTCCTAGAAATGCCCATTTCTGACTGATGACTAAGAAGAGAATCCAGATGGTTAGTCAGGTACTACATTATCTACTTTATGGATACTTGAAAACTGGTGAAATGAATCCTACCACTGTGCTGACTTGTCTCCTGTGACTGATCCCTCTTTGTCTCTCTTGTAATCAAACTCCTATTTATACTGAAAACTTTTCTAGAGCTTGAATAATTTTCAATTTGTTCATCAAGTTTCTTCAGTTCCTTGCACAATGAGACTATAACTATACAAGAGAATTAGATACATTTACCTGATCAGCGTTTCAACATGTGCATAGGAATGTGCTCAGCTTTGTGCCAGAAAAATAAATTTATTACATTGTGGGGGAAAATGCTTAAAACAGTCCCTTAATAGCCCACGTGGAAAACTAATGTTCTTTTGATTGAAACGAACAGAAAAGGATGCTGTGTATGTATGCAATTTTACCTATTAGAGCTGTTGCATAACCTCTCTGCTTCAGGAGTTTGGAAAAAGTTATTTCTTCAGAAGGGAGTCCCCCAGAAGAGGCAGAAAACAAGAAGACACCAACTCGTGAGAAGGCAGCCATTCCTAAATGCAACAAGTCAGACAATATAGTGAAAAAGCTTCCATTCGTTCTTTCTGCATGTACTTTTTTGCTTTGGGTGGTATGACTTAAATGACATATTACCACCCGATGCTAAATGGTGCAAGTGGCAGGTACAGTCATCCATTTATCTGAGAAAGATCTTTTCTGAAGTGGAGAAAAAATTCTCTGCTTATAACCGTGCAGCCAGCCATCACATAAAAAGCAGCAGCCCCTTCTGTAGGTGTTCTAAGGTATAACATATCTGAAAGAAGTTGAGCTTGGATAATGTATTTTTTTTGTGTACAAGGAAGGAATGGGACTGAGGAATATGAAAGGTCACTTTCAAGTTCTACGTTCAGAATTTCCATTTCCTCATATGTGGTTTTCTACAAGCCTATAAGGTTATTTGAGAGAAGGCAGTTAAAACAGGGTAATCTTAAAGCTGGACATGTAAATAAAATGAGGTCAAATAACAGTAACAGACAGATCCTGGAAATACACTGGCTAGGGCACTCAGCTTTGATGGGAAAGGATCAGTGCTGCAATGGCATGAAGACACATGATTCAATGTAGAGAGTGCATTAAATCAGCATCAGCTATTAACTAACTAGACAACATGTAAGAAAGGCACAATAATTTCTACATGCTGAGAGTCTGAGGAACACAAACTCGAGCTTATAAATGACTCTCAGGATGAGGAACTTGAGAGTTCAGGTTCATGAAAATTAGATTACTAGGATTCCAGATGAGAGCTGGCTCTGAGTATAGAGAGACAGAACACAGAATATCTATGCAAATCTGTGCAGATGTATCTCCAGGAAGTCTGAATTATGCAACTGGATGATTGCAGTGCCAAAGTTACATGACTGATGTAGACAACCACAATCTTCCCTCAGGTATTCCTTGTGGTTAAATGGGAAAAAAAAGCAACTCATTTGACTGGTTTATTAAAGAAAGCTCAACCTACCCTTCAAATGTTGACTGCAGTTTTTCACCCCAGCTAGTTTTACTGATCAACAGTTTAAGTATTTTTAGTCATCTATATATATCTACTTTATTTATTATATATTTATATTTATTTTTATGTACTTTAATCTTTTCTAACTGAAATCAGTGTAATACCCTTATGTTACCAGAATGAAAGCATGGTTTTTTTATACCATTGTTGTCTTTTTTGGAGTTTGTATCTCATCAAATACTGGATTTTGGAATATTTTTCTTCAGCTCTATTAGCAGAAGCTTTAAATTTCTAACACTTTTTTTCACATCATGATTCTAGTGTCTTCTATAATAATCCTTTACTGGTTTTTCAATGAAGTTTGGAAGTACTCCACATTTAGAAATTTCCTAATTTAATTAAGACAAAGTTCAATTTTACACCTACATGGAAATGATTAGCTATGTTTGAAAGCAGATTGGTTAAGAAAAAGCCAATTCAAATGCTTATTTTTTCAGAAATGAGAACAAGGTTCATAATGGGTAGTGACATGTGGCTTTACCTACAGTAAATATTAATAGCAATATAGCTGTAACAGGTATATAAAATTTTTCTTTGCAGCTGAATGTAACGGAAAATTTAGCAAGTTATATTAGCTGGCACTTTTGCAGAAGCTTGTTACTTAATTTGAATGAGCACGAATGTATCAAGTAGGCTCCAGAGTCTTGCTTTGCTTTCATTCCCAGAAGCAAGGACAGGATGTTTTATCACTAATGAACAAGTGATCTGATTAATGTATAATGATCCTTGCTAAAAATGATGTTAAGGGAATGTTAAAGTTGCATGGCTAAGCACTGAGGGGCTCAGTCTCAGCACACTAAAATAAATAGACTGGATCTTCACTGACTCAAATGGGCTTTGGATCAGGTACTTTAAGAGAAGCTACCAAATGCATGTATTCATAGGATGCTTAACACCGTGTATGGGTAGATATGGAATGAAAATATTTAAAAAGAAAGGAGATTTTTTGCTTTCTTCTTCCTAGTTTTAAGGGCTGCTGGAAAACAGTAATGAACTGTCCTGTCCCTCTGTCCTCTGTCTCTCCCATTCGTCTGTCCCTTTCCCCCCAAAAATAACAATTTGTCTTAATTAAAAGGTTCTGTATAAACATAAATGTTTGAGCAGGATTTACACTGGATTCTTCCACTTTGTCTTTCTAGATGCATCTCTCTGATGTCCAACACTGAGGTTGCCCCACAACAACCTGTAAGCAGCCTGAATGCTACTGGGGAGGCAGGCAAAGAGCCTGGGGTCATTTAGACAGTGAAGCAAATCAATGGAATTTGTCTGCTGCTTACATCAAATAGTTACAGTCAGAGTTTTTTCCTCAGTATTTAAAAAAAATATTTTTCTTAACAAAAAAATCTTTATTGCTGCGTTAACTCTTCTGAAATGTGAAAATTTCCCATATATATGGAAGATTTAAAATGTTGACCAGCTCTGCTGAGTTTGATTAGACATTGAAACAAGTACTTAACCCAGTAATGACAGATATCAAGAAAGGCCAAAGAAAAAAAATGCAAACATTAACTGCAAATAAAATATACTTAAATATAAATAAAGGAATGGGGTTTTACCCAATCTGATAGGATATCGTCCTGTCAGGAAAGCCGCCCTGCTTGGAGTACAAAGTGGGGACGCTGCTATATGCTGAGTAAATGTCACTCCTTCCTCTGCTAGCCTGCCAATATTAGGGGTTCTAGAAAAACAAAAGCAGAAAAAAAAAAGAATACACAAGGATGATTATTTTGCTACGAGGATGGTGAGATCGAGGCACTGAAGGAAAAAACAATCAGGAAAAACAAGTTAAGACTTACTTTATGCAATTCACCAAAACTATGAAAACCCATCAAAACTATGGTAGTATTGCAATTCCAAGTCCTATCATGTCAAACACTTTTACATTAGGTGTCATCACTGAACTGAGATACTGTAGCATTGTGCCAAAAATCTTTTCTCCACTTTGATCTACTCTTCTACTGTGACATTTGGATATGTTATGCACCCACACTTTTTAATTATTTCCTTGACCCAGAACTGTAACTTTGCTATTTATATAGCCTTTCTGCTTCAGCAATGGGGAGAAGAAAGACTGGAGAAAGGTTGTGCTTCCTTACTCCCTACTTAGTGTCTTTCCCTAGTAAAAGTTTTTCAAAGTAGAGGTAATGCTGTGTGGTTGTACAAGTTATTACAGGACATTCAAACTGTTATGAATCTATGTCAGGCTCTATATTAATGATGTTACATGTCTGATATGACCACATCTGCAATATTAGATCCAGGAGTACAGCCAAGATACTAAACTTGTGTGGGAAACTTGTCTGTGACCTGGTTTATCAAGCAGATGAAAATCAGTTCCTGCAAGAAAGAAATCCTGTGCCCTTGGACCTACAGAAAAAAACCTAGGTATGCAGACTGGCCAGGAACTGCAACATGCTCTAGTAGGTTCCTGACCTCACAGATTAATGACCATGACCTCAAGGCACAGCAGTGCTCACATCATCTAAGTCTGAATAGTGAGAAAAATTAATTATCCAACAGACTTCTTTGCTATTTGTAACATCACCTACTGATAACAAGAGTATGATGAAATTTCTTCATACTCCAGAGTTCTAATTCCGGATTCTCACATGAGAGCACACAGATCTTGGAGCAGTTCTTGTCCTTGCGGGGGGAAGAGATCCAAGCATTGGTCTCACATACACATTTTTCCTGTTTAAAACTAGTTTTAACTTGAGTTAAACTTGAGTTCTTTTTTTCTGCAGTTTGAGTTATGAGGAGCTTTTTCTTCTAACTAGCAGCAGGACATGAGTATAACTTCTGGCAGTTATTTTAGTCTGAAAGTTTTATTTGACTTGATCAAAAACTTTGCACCACCGAAACACAACGACTAGGTACAATTCGCACTGTTTACCCAACGATCATACCTAAGCTGCTAGTAAGGATCATACTGGGAGACACTGCTACAATACTCAGATATATTAACATTTGTTTTAATGAATTTATTGACTACAGCATGAAGATAAATGAAGACAAAAAATGAACACTTTATTTCCAGTTGTTTAGTGACAAGCTTGTCTCAAAGCATGAGTGCTTCAAAATATGCTTAATTCATAGTTTTTACAGCATGTATATTTTAAAACAAAATTATTGATTGCTTCTCTAGACCTACCTTTATTTGGTTGGTTGCTCAATTCTCTGTTTCTGATGCAACTGTTCAGTGGGATAAACACATCAGAAAAGTTTTTCTTATTAAGAAAATAAAATAAAGATTAAATATCCTATTTAGTGGAAAGCTTATTAACTTTGGTTACTTATAAAAAACCCTAATCAAATATCCACATATTTTTGAGTTTTAAACTTTACAAATCCACAGAAAAACTAAATACAAACCTATGACTCCCCCAAATGTATCATCATACCTTAAAGTTCTGTTTCCATAACATCCCAGGTCTCCAATACCAAGATCATCAGCCATCAGTAAAACAAAACTTGGATTTGAAGCACTGTGTGTTTTGACACTGCTGATGGCATACTGGCACATTATTAGAAAAAAAAGGAGTCTCATCTTCTTCCTGGTGTAAAAGAACAGGTGGAAAACATACGAAATGGACTTTTTGTAGAATTTGACTGTTTATAGACTTTAACTCTTTAGTCCTATTCTTTCCATCCATTGTAAGTGGTAGATAGCTAATTTTTATTTCCACCTCATTATACACACAAAACCTTCAAATAAAGACGAACAAAGCACTAGTTAAAACCTCAGTGACAATACTTTCGCATAAACACATTCACAACACAGCAACAAATCATGAGATCAAATAAGACTTTTATTTTTAAGTTAAAAGTGTGATATGAGGAACACAAAAATTGAAGTAATTTATGAGCAAAATTTCCAAGGTTCATACTAGAAGTTCATTAATTCTTCTACTGATGAAAATGACTGAATTCCTCTTCAACAAGGAACAAAAAAATACAGCTTGATTTTCTTGAACAGGAATAAGTATTACGGAAAAGCACGTTGAGATGTATTATGGAATTATTGAAAGGAATGTTTAAGAAAAAGCTCTTCACAAACATTTTCAGAATCAAGGCCTATAGCAAAATTATGTAAAAATATGTGATATATCACAATATTCAATAAACAATGCTCATGCTATATCCAACTTAAAACAGGAAGAAGAATGTATTGCACACAATACTACATATATGCTTTTATGACAAAAGCATGGTCCATTTGCAGATGTGCATGCTATTAACGCTATTATACCTAAAAAGGGACTTGTCATATCTTTGTTTCAAACTCCATTGACTATGCTCTGGCTGAAACTGAGTGCCTCTAGGCTGTAATGGACTGGACTGTGCCAGGTATACACATTAAAAAAAGAACAGATTCTCTCTCTTTTGCCTTTAGTAATACTGCCATCTTTTCTGGATGCAGGCAGTCTTTTTCAAATGCAGATGATGCACGAGTAACACTGGCACTGGATTATGCTGGGACAACTAGGAAAGCCGAGGAAACCCAAGACTGAGGCAGGAATTTGAAAGTGAAAGAGTAGGAAAAGGAACTAGAAACTTGCATTGCAAGAGAGAATTGGGACAGCAGGTCAAGAAAGAAAAAACTTGTAAATCAGTGAGTTAAGGTAGATGAAAGTAACTGGAGAGAAGCTAAAGAAGCCAGAACTGGAAGAGCTGGTACAAAGAGACTAGACATCAAGGGAGACAGATTCATAAATCAGTGAGGTGGGGTGGGTGAAAGTATCAGCAGAGAACATGAAGTAGTCACAACTGGAAGAGCTTGCACTGACATGAATAAAGAGCAAGAAGGGAAGCTTGAGACTCAGCTGGAATAAGAATTGCAGGCTGAAATGAGGAGAAATGTTAGAGTGTTTAAGAAACTGAAAGGGATAGTATGACAGTAGATAGGAAAACAAATTGAGGAGAAGAGGTGGGAGAAGCAGGAATGTCTGGGATGAAAGAGCTCAGGAATTATGATTAAGGGAGATTAAGAGAACTGATTGGAAAGAGTCTGGGCAAATAAGACTTGGGATAGACACAAGCAAGAAGAGATCAAAATAGTGGGGATCAATCAACATAGGCTGGGATTTCTGATTCCCAACTTTCACTGTCCCAATTCTGTTCCATTCTGTTCAGAAAGTACAGGTGCAAAGAGGATTTTAACTCTTTTAGTTCTTGCTGACATACAGATAAAACACTAATAAACACATTAACTGATTTTTACTGCTTAATGTATGCTTTATAACCCATTGACCTTACTTTAATCAGCCAGCAGCATCTAAAGACCCCCGTCTTATCACTGCGGCAACAGATTTTACCTGGTTTACTCCATGGGAAGAAATCTGCTTTGTTTCAGACATGGAAAATACATACACAAACTTTAAGACGAAAATATAAACTCAGCTTGGTTGGGTTCATCTAATCAACGCTTCATCAAATTACCATACTAATGAAGCTGTGCAGCACCTGCCACAGTGCAGTCTTCTAATCTGCACAGTAGACTTACCTTTCCTCCCCAAAAGGATAAACAAGCCTGAATTTCTTCCCACGTGCTGCAGTTGAACAACTAACATGCTGATCTCATAGGACAAGAACAACCTGCTGCCATATCTTATGTTTCTACTTTGCTGTTCAGACTGTGAGGGTCTCAAGGCTCCTGGTAATAGGGATGATGAAAAGCGTGACATGAATGTTTACAGGACCTGCACATTTTTTTCATAGTTCTGCTTCAGGCTTCGTGTTGTCTGAATAAAACCTAGAAAAATGCAGTCCTGCCATTAATAAAAATAAAAACCAAAATACCTTTTTAAAGGCAAAAACCTAGCTGATTTTGCAAGTTTTACAAACAACAATTTCAAGGTTTAATTCAACTTCTACAAAGAAAACATCCCGTGTTTTAATCAGAAGGTGTGGATGTATGTATATATGGCCCTTTTGAATATGTGTGGGGTCTTTGACCACTAACAAACAGAAGAGATTAATTTTCCTTTTATTGAGCAAAGTAACTGTTGGATATCAGAGTAGTAGCAGTATTTTATTTTTCAGGATTAAATAAATCTAAAAAATGAGTGAAATCTCTTAGAAATTAACTGGCTACAATTTATCTGAATTTTAAACCAATTTCAAGTCTGCATAGAGACAAAGTCTGTATAGAGACACAAGCAGGAAAATAACCTATTCATCAAAACACCTAAGAAAATTAATCACCTTCATCAAACTTTAAAATCTTTCACTGTACATATTCTACAGCCTCTTTGTGTAATGTTTTAAATAAACTTACACAGCAAAGTTAAAAGGAGCTGTGCACAATATCGACTGGATCATTGTCATTTGCAAAGTAGCTGAAAATCTTATTTTCTGGACCTATTCCTGCAGAACTTAGGTGGATTTATTATCTTTATTTCTCATTTTGCAAATTGACAAAAAATATTATTGAAAAATGCCTCTGATGATACAATATTGCTGGATACTCTTCCACCCTGAAGAAATAACTGTTGACACTCACACACTGGGCTATTTGCCTCCACCTGATATCATGTCCCTAAAGTGAAATCAACAAAGAAACAGGAAAAAAAAATCACAACTCTGATTTCTCTGTGTACTCTCTCTGCAGCAGACTTTCATGCATCTTAAAGGGATGTGCTTGAAAAGTAAGAAAAATCGGATGGATGAAATTGAGTGGAACAGACAACATCATAGAAATCTGGAGGAGCAAAAAGGGAATGACATGAGAAGAATGAAGCTCTGAGGATGTGGAGGCTCATCTATGTCACAGCGGGATTTTTAATGGTAAAAGACAGGCATGTGCAGACCTAACATGAAAATGATTACACCAAATCAGATGAAACTTCCACTTAAGGTAGTATTTCGTCTACAACAGCAGCCAATCCAAATGCTTGAGGGAAGAATGTAAGAAACTTGGCAAGTATATTCTTTTACTAGTTCACTCTTCTAGTTTTTGGCAGTCAGTATTCAAGGTATTTTGGAGAGGAGAGCACTCTACTTCATGGATCTTTTCAGCTTCATGAATTTATTTTAGTCTACTTTGAACCAATTCAATTTTGTTTCACCTGGTTGTTTGTTTGGTTTTTTTGTATTGAGCCAATTTGATTTTCTTTACTTCTACAACATACTTCAGGAGTTCTTGCAGTAGGCTTCAGCTTTGAAGACTCATATTTTAGATTCAAGTGGCAACATTTTTCCTGAACTGCATGCAGGACACCTAAGTGCAATTTTTAATCTCTGCTCAACTTCCCCTGTGATATAATAGGACTAATAGTACCTTCTCTCTTCCCAAGGTGGCTGCTAAGTTGAATAGATTTAAGAAGTGCTTAATTTCTTACAACAGGAGACATATAAAAATTTGGATTTCATATGTGCTATTTCAAACTACAATACTTCAATTATTGTACATGAACCTATTTACATTCATACATACACATAGATGTGTTGATACACTCATCTGCCCATGTATGTGGGTGCATATACACACATATTCTACTTTTTCTACATATCTTCCAATTACATTTGGGAGATTCTAATACAGGTTTTCTATTTGACTAAAATAAATTAAGTATAAATGTGTAAGAACAAATGAATGAAAATAAATAATAAATATAATCCACTACTTGTCAATATTTCACATGGATTTATCAAATCCTTCTTTACAGTTTTAGTTGTCCTTATTAAAAAACGTTGGCAGATGATATAGAAACCAAAGAGTTGTCTTTTTTCCAACCTCTACCCTCAGGATAATTGGCTCAAGATATAGCTAGTTGTTTCATCCTTATTCTGATCACAACAGACACGTGCATCTCTTACAAGAACAATGATATCAAATGCTTTCAAATTCCTTTTCTTGACTGAATCATCCCAGCATTTTTATTCTGTTTGATTAAGCAATTTATCTCCAAACTACTCTTTTAATGTAAAAGAACACTTTGAAAAAATGCTTAGTGTACTTCATCCTTGAAGGATAAAGAATTTCCTGATTAAATAAGCAAATTTAAAGATATTCACCTCATTAAAAAATGCTGTGCTATCCTTAAGCAGTATGAAAAAAAAAATTATCTTGTTTAACTGCCAGAATTCCCAAAATTTCCCTAAAGTAATAAAAATCACACTGTAAACAAGCTAGAAGATAACCCTGCCCTCCATCTTGCCCTCCAAAAGATTCAGCAGAAAGAAAATTCCTCAGCTTCATGAGAAACCAAAAAGTGAGTTTTTAAATTGTAACATATGGTAATGTTATGTACTACTAATAATTTTATAATATCAGCTTAAGATTTGTTCAAATCTCTCAATTAATTCCTCAAATTAATTACAAATTAATTCCCCAATTAATTACAAAGCCAGTCATATCTCTTGCATCTTTTTATGTCATACGACTGTGAAAAAGAGAACTAAATTCACACGATTTAGGCCTGCTCCTAATGCTAATATATTTAGACAAACAAACATCACTTTGCATTTGTAAAAAGCTAAAAGGTCAGTTAGCACATCGCAATTGATTGATCACTGGTAATTCAATCTTAGTAATATGATTGCTTCTAATATTTTGGTTTTTTAGTGCAAACTTATTATTTCTTAATACTGAATTTTTAATATTTTGTTACTTCTCCTCCTTCCTGGCATGATACCTTCTCAGAATCCCTTCCAGCCCTCAGAGCAAGACATACTTCTCCTGTTTCTTCAGGTCCAGGCATATTTGATTTACTTATTAGTTGGCATTGGGTTTGTTGGTTTTTTATTTTTCTTTTCCAGAAAAGCCTAAGTGAAACAGGAATCTTCCTTCCTACCTATTGGTTAGACATTTCAGTTTCAGCACCAGATTAGGTTGATTATTTGTTTCCCAGGCTGGAACTGATTTGCATTCAACCCTCCCACCACATAGTCAAAGAGAGCTGGGTCTGTCTGCATCTGTAAACTGATACCTGTGTCTGTAAAAAAGACAGAATGCTTTTCTGAAAATTGCCATTAGATTTCACTATGCATCTTCAGGTAACTATGTACATAATTGAAAATCTGTATTTAATTTATTAAAAGTTGTCTCACTGTTAAGACCGAAATTTCACTTAACATGAGCTGGGAAAAGCACCAGAACAAATAAATAGGTTTCTTGTTCACATATGATTAATCATTGGGTCTGAATCAAATACAGATGAAGTCACGCAGCCTTCATCAGATGCAAGTTCAATTTAGGTCTCTTTTTAAACTGGTCTCTAAAGAATTTGCTAGTTTCATCTCAACTACATTACAGAAATTAATGGCAGTATTAATAAATAATAAAAATTATTTCTGATAGCAAATTATAACCTGAATGGAAGAAGATTATCTTTTGTAATACAATGTTATTTTTCTACTTGTAATAATACTCCTGTATAATTACATATAAGTATTAGAGCACACATTCTTTTCAATGATGACTGTATCACAATAGTTCTTCTGTTGGCCAAATGTACATTAGAAATTTAATTTTTAATATGCGCTGTGGATGCCCCCTCCCTGGAAGTGTTCAAGGCCAGGTTGGATGGGCCCTTGAGCAGCCTGGTCTGGTGGGAGGTGTCCCTGCCCATGGCAGGGGGGATGGAACTGGGTGATCTTTAAGGTCCCTTCCAACCCAACCCATTCTAAGATTCTATAACACAGGTAGTAATCCCCTTTGTTAGATATGCACCATCTTTTCATGTAATAAAAAAAGCTAATCATGATTAATTGCTAGTGACTGTGTCACATCACTACATGAAAACTAGAGACAAGTGTTCTAAACAATCAAATGAAGTCTTTCAGATTCAGTAATTGCACATTACTAAAATTTGAACACGTATGAAGGATGCCACTCTTAAACTGTCTTTAGAGTTCCCCACTTCACAAGGACTTTCGATGTATATCTCTGCATATATTTTTGTCTTTAGCATAAATATACAGGAAATTACCATTAGATGCTGAGGGAACAGAAAGATAAGAGAGATGAGAAAGCTTTGTTTCTGAAATCCATATCAACTTCAGTAAATATTACATGATGCTGACTGACAATATATGTAAAGTTGCTGATATATGCTATTATTAATTATCTGTTTTAATGTGTATGTCTATTAGAATAAGAGCTTTACAATGCTATATTAGCCAACATAATGTGACATTTGCTTACATACTTTGAGAGCTTATCTAAACTCATTCATGATATCGAGCTTAATTAATAGATTTGAACGCTGTTGAGTCAGGGTTTTTTAATATTCAAAGCTAAATGATATGTGAAATGCCTATTTTTGATACCACCTTTTTCAAGAGTGTCAAATGAACATGAATAACTAGTGTGACTAAAACTTTGTACTTCTGTTTCCACGATAAGCAAGCAGATAGAGGCTGTACAGCTCTGCATGTCTGTGAGTCTTACATGTGGAATTTAGAGAGAGTTTAGCTATGTCCATTTGAATTGCACTAAAATATGAACTATAGCTTGATCTCATTGACTAGTTACAATCTCTTCACCTTCACCTAACTATAGCCAAATTGGCCTCTTCTGAGTTTCCATTCATTTTCAAATTAATATTCTACAAAATGATTAAAAAGCAAAAAGGTATAATTACATGTAACATTGAACTAAGACGCTGAACTCCACCAATACACTGCCTCCACAGGGACAGGGCCAAGACCTGAAGGTTGTATACAAGTTCTGTTATAAGTCTTTGGAGAGACAGTTAAGACAAATGGCCAATCACCTAACACTAGATTTTAATTTCATTCTATTTTAAAGCAATTTCTATGTCTTTTTCACTGAAATGGTAGTCTTCAAATGCCTATCAGAGGAAAACATGAAACTTAACAGAAAAAAAAATAAAAATTTCAAAATTCAGAAAAACTCTACTCTTTCCACTGAGTTACTCACTGACTCCTTTTGGAGTCTATCAAGATAAAAGTTGTGAATTTTATAACATAATATTTCTCTACCAACAACCACTTCTCTAGTCAAAGTGGTTTACCAGAGAAATTGCAGTGAAATGGTCGGTTAATTTTTTTTTGCTACATAAAGCTAGAAAGTAACACACCAATAAAAATGATCCAGTATGTTATATTACTTCCAAAAGGATGTTTCATTTAAAGGGAAGAGAAGTTACATTCACATTAATTTGTCTTCAAACTGTGAGATTATTATTTTTAAAATAGCTCTATTGTTATTTATCTTGCATTATGATAACTTTCAAGGGCATTCAATGCAGCTGATTGTACCAGGTACAAAAATTGAGAAAAGGCTGACTGAAGCCAATATTCATTTTCCCCATACAGAAGTTAAATGCCTAGATGGCCCATATCAGCTAGGCATTCATGCTGCAAACCAATACATCTCAATTTTTTAATCTTAAAGTCATGTATTTAATCTGAGCTAATTATTAGGTTTCCTCTCTAATTAATAGGAAGAGATAGGCACCTTAAGGAGACGATTTATCTCTTCTTAAGACTGGTAGAATGAAATGTTGAAAGTGATGCCCATGATCTTTTTCCACTGACTAGAATGAGAGTCTACACACCTAGTTTAGGCTAGATACATACCAAATGCATAACATTATGCAAAATAAATCCCACCTTGATGGTAGGTTGGTCGTGTGCTCTCAGCATAAAATATGAACAAAACAACTTTGTGGAATATACAATTACTATAAGTGCTCTACCAACCTTACTAGTTTAATAATTTCTTACTCTATGAGTAATGCCACTGAAACCTGAGAACCAGGGACAACTCTTCATGAGTTTTAGTTGCAAAGTTTTGCTCCAAGAGATGCATGTAAGTATTCTTCCTTTTCAAATTGTATAGCAATCTGATGAATAGTCCATCTCAAATATTTTATTCTGTCATTACTTTCAAACAAAAGATATTTGATATAAAAGTGATTACAGTCAAGAGCAAGTATTACTTCACAGGAAGACTGGTGATTCTCTGATTGAATTCAGCTATAACCAGCCCTGTATTTAGGTTACAATCACAAGTCTGATCAGAAAAATAAATTTTATCTCCCACAGAGTTCTGACAGAATAGAAATTACATTCCCTGCTGTTTCTCAAGCCAGATGATATTTCAAGGAACCTGTCAGAGTTGACTAACCAACAGATCATGAGCTCAGCCTGACTATGGTTCACAGCCTGCTCCGTTCTGCCCTCTTGCCTAAAGCCTCAAATGCAAGGCAAACAAAATAGCTTGTGACTTGCTGAAGTATCACGTGTTCCCTTGATCCCCGTCACACCATGGGGGACATCCTCATTTTCATCATGGGACAGTGATGTACATGCTTGTCCTGCCACATAAGGGGTAAGAGAGAAGAATGGTATACTTATGATATATACTCAGATCATTTGATGGAGAGTGGAGTATTGCAAGCAGTCCTCTTGCTTATCCACAAGGAGCTGTTCAGTATGTCCCAGTGCAGAGACTGAGAATGACACAGGAGGTACGTAAACAAATTGAGAGGAAATGATTGTGTCTGGACTATTACTTACATTCAACCTTTGCATTCTTTCCCAGAAACATTATTAGAAAGACTATGTATTAGAAAGAGCATTAGAGTCTAATAAAAAACTCAAGTCTCCCATGTTTATCAAAACAAAGTATCATTTGTACCTGCATTCAGATTATCTCAGTTTACAGACTACTGAGTAGGAGGGAACAACAAGGCCAGAGTAGTAGGAAGTGCTCCACACCAGAACGGGTACATGCCAAAAGGGACTGTGGCCCATGAACGGCCCATACTAGAGCATAGGAAAAAACCAAACAACAAGGAGGGGCAGCCAAACAGTGAGACTTCGTCTCCCTATGCCACCCATTGCCTCACTAAAGGGACAGAGAGTAACCTGCAGCAGTATGACAGATGACAGAAGATGTCTGGAGTTAAGGTTTGAAGTGAAGACTACAAAGGTGGAAGGCAGGAATCTGAAGTTAAGCTAGGGAAAGTGAGTGAAAAGGTGTTCTTCCTGCATGTTTAAATGTTTCCCAATACCCTAATTGGTAATTAAATATTTATGCTACCTGGCAATAAATTAAATTTCCCAAATAGTTTTGCTAATGCTAGTACTTGGTAAGTGATATCTCTGTCTTTATTTCAATCCACCAGGCTCCACGCTCTTGTTCCTCCTATTTTCTCCCTCATCTCACTGGAGAGGGGAGAGAAGGAAGTGAGCAAGCAGCTACGTGGGTGCTTGGCTGTTAGTCAGGGCCAACCCACCACACTTAAAATGAAAGAGGATGGATGGATCCAAAGGCAAATTACTTCCATTGATTACCATTAGATAAAAGTTTCTTTGCTGTGATACAATCCAGTCAGATTCTAAATGTGAGCCTTGAATCTGAGATAGAAATGGAAAACCTCTTTAAGTAAAAATAATTTGAGATCAGCTAACTTATAATGTTGCTGGTGTGAGCAGGAGGCTCACAAGACATGGAAGAACAGCTTCTCTCTCCTCTTTGTTTGCACAAGTAAGAGACATTTAAAATAAATAACTGTAGCTGCTTATTGAAGACTGAAGTCCTTCTCTACAGTTTCTAAAACAAAGGAAAATGTTTTTTGTTACTTCTGTCTAATATTGAGGGAATGATATGTCCTAACTCTGTAAATACTCATGAGAAGGTCTTACAAAAAATTGTTTGTAACTTTTTTGACAAAATTATTTCCAGTGGAAAAAAAGATGTGTTTTGAAGCAAAAAGATTTATTTTAAATGTCACAACTCAGAAATGAAATTGTTCTTTACTTTTACACCTAGAAAACCAGTTTGTTTAGCATTTAAAAGGTGAACGCAAACCACTTTTATTGTTCTTTGGAACAGGGAGGTATTTTTACTGTGTTATTTTGAACAAGGTTAAAAGATGAAACCCCCCATTTTTTTGAGACCTAATGCAAAATTAGAACAAAGAGAACAGAATTATCTATTTATAATTCCTATTTTGCCCCAATTACCATGGAGGGAAAAAAGCTTCAGAAATACATATATATATAAAATTGTAAGATGGTAAGAAATTTCCTAACCAGCTCTAGTGAAGAGATACTCCACTATCATTTCTCATTGTAAACATGAAAAGTATAAAATAGTTGGCAACATAAAGGTATAGATCATGAAATTAGGAGGTCTTACAAACCACAAAAATATTAACTGTGGAAAGAATATTTGTACAATTAGTGAAAGCAGGATTATGAGCTGCATAGTGATTATACAGCTGCCCGACTGCAAACCACGTAGATCAGAATCTTCGAAAAAATGTGCACGCCAAAGGGTAAAGACACTTGTAAAATAAGGCATAAACCTTAGCCAACTTTTTACCCCAATTCCAAAGATTTAATAAATTACTTATTTCAGTAAGTATATAGTGCAATAGCTGACTTAACTCCTCCATCGAGGAAAAAAAAAACAAAACCAAAAATAACAATTGTGAATATACTTAGATTGGCGAAATATTTAAGGGACAGAATTCAACATCACTGAATTAGACAACAATTAGAATGAAAGTCTTAAAAGTAAGGATATTTGAAACAGCAAATAATTCTAAGACTAAAAATATGTCCCTACAATATGAAGAGGCTAAGTGAGTCTGAAAGAAAAAAAGTATCTTGGATAAAAAGTGTAGAAATACATATATTGCATTACAGCAATACAGGAAAAACAGCAATTCAAACTACAAAGTATCCAGGTTCCTTCTGCCTTGTGTGAGCAGAAAACTCTCACTCCTTCCCTCACCTTTCTTTTCTCTAGTTCTTTCTTTCTCTCTTTTGTAGGGACTCTAGGAAAATTGTAAATTCTTGCTGTTAAATCACCATCTCCTCACACATAGGAGCTAAAAGGCAAAATCCTAACATGACAAAATGAATGAAAATTATCATTAGCTCAAGACTATAATAATTCATTTCATTTTCACCTTATTTTGTATGACATTTCAAGAGCATAAATAAATATAAGAAGTATTCCAAAAAAGCATTTTTTTCCATTTTCTTGTGGCACACATTTTCTTCTGGTACATCAGTATTAACTTCCTTTTAGCATTTGAACAGTTTCTCGATAATAGCTCCAGGGGTCTCATTATCTTTTTACCTGGACTGGAGTATGCTGCAAGTATGTTTGAAAAGAATAACATGATTTTTCAATCATATCAGAATGTCTTTAAATAAGTTATCAAGAAAGGACATTTTTCTTCACTCTGTGCCTTTAGGTAAGACATAAGCTGATGTTTTTAAAGGACGGATTCTGCTCATCAGTAAAAAACAATGTATTACTCCCTCTGTCCAACCTGCATTTTTCAGGACTAATACTTCACTGCTTTTATTAGACAACTGCTATAACAGACAGCACATCCAGTTGTCTATTATAATAACTCACATGAACTGGACACGTGACAGTTCTTAAGTAGCTAAAAGTAACTTTTGTAAATGACTAATCTGTCTCAACAGCTTCTAATTTTCATCATAGTTGCCTGGTTTGTCAGCAGCTCAGCAGTGCAGAATATACAGATTATGAAACAAACAAACAAACAAACAAAAAACAGAGGGAAAAAAAGAAAATGAAGATATAGCAAAATAGCTCTCTAGTTTTACTTCTCACTAAATTTTGTAACACTAGGGACTCCTGCAGAAAGCCTATTTTCCTACAACACTATGCAGCCACCAGTCTGGCTTGTTTAAGACAATATCAGAGGAAAACAGCTCTGTGGCCTAAGGTTTTCTTGTCAGTATGGCTAATCAACCGATCTTTTAGTATGGTAGAAAAAAAGATGAAGACATTTTTTCACCATTATCTTTTAATTTAAAATTTTGTCCAGGAGGCAAAAACCCCTAGAATCACTATCATTGTGAACTTCAAATAGTTCAAATTTTATGATCACAGGCCAGAATGCCATACCCACAACTCTTGTTAAGCACTCAACAGTCCACCTCAAATGTCATCTCCTGTCCCTCTTCTTACCCCGATATTATTTCAGTCCTACTTATCCCAGATTTCTCTCATACAATCAAGAGGCCACCCCACAAACTCTTCTGCAATTATAATCTTTCTGCATCATGCTCTATTGTATTCCAACCCCTTTCCTACTCAGAATCTCATATTAATGTGCCATCACTCTAAACTCGGATTTAATACCTCTCGCATGCTACTCCTCGACTCTTCCAGTTCTGCTTGCCCAGGTACTGCTATCATCACTAACACTCCACAATTACTACTCTGGATGACGCTGTGTCTTCTCTGCTTGCCTCCTCCATGACTTCTCTCCCCAAAACACCGGCCAGCTGTATACTCGTACAGTGCTCACAACGGTGACTGTGGCTCTCCTAGTATTAAAGCAGCATTAGCTGCTGCTCTAACAGGGATTCAATGCTTACATATAGATACACACTTACTAAAATCCACCTACAGAGAACCTAAGGGCAGAAGCAAAAAACGTTTCTGTGAAAACAGGATGTATGGAATCCCTACTATTAATGAGTCATTGCAAAACTGCATAGCAAGTAGCACGTGTGGTCAGATTCTGTTCCAACACTTGTTTTGGTTAAACAGGCTTCTCCTCTTTCATTCTCTTTCTTCTTGTCTCAGAATGGAAGCACAAACTTAGTCTTTCTGTATAAGTCTGGCAGAAACAACCTATTCAGAAGTGATGATTTTTTAACTTTTCTCTTTATTATTCCTTGCCATCCTCTTTACGTCAGAGATTCCTCTTACAGATATTCTCCTCTCAGTAGCTGTGTTTACCCCCATTAAGCAGGTTGGATGTGTATGAGATTTCAAAGCAAGAGGCTGGATTTATTTAATATCACTTAAAAAGTTACAGTTGAGTCTTGCAGGCTTCCACCTTTGAAGCAAATGGATTTTGCCAGATGACATACACTGCACACAAACGAGAGTCACTTCAAAACTACATGCAATAGTCAGAACCTAACCCCCTCCAAAACTATTTAACAATTCATTTCCATTTGATTCCCGAAACAGAGTCCATAATCAAAATTACATATACTTTTAACATTACTTTTTAAATAACCAGAGCTTAAGTGGTAAGAGAAAAAACACCATTGCATAGCTGGAAAATGTTCTACTTCACAAACACCCTGCTTTCTTTTTTGTCCAAAAATGCTTTCACAATTCAAGTAAGGTTTATACTCTTTTTAACCCATTGTAGGCAGGGAATGATCCACTCCGTTGCAATACTTAATAATGAAGTGGGTTTCATTAGAAAATAATTTGTCACTATAGTTGATAATACCTTACAGACAAGAGTAGACAGTATCAACACCCTTTTATTTTTCTTATATAAAATACGTTGCATTCAGTTAATGAGGAAAATACAACACTGTATATTTACTACTTCTCATAATTGCTAATTTCCTGCCATGAAGAATTTGCTTTGAGCTGTGAAAGAACATGAACTCCAACTATAAATTACCTCAATGTATACCATGAAACTATATATAAATGACATAGTTTGGTGCAGGAAGGGCATTTTACCTTGCAGCATGGAATTGCTTCAGTTTCTTCTGCTAGTTTTCACACACAACGGCTGTGCACTTATCAGTAATAGGTACAAAGTCCAGTCACGTGAACTGAAACAGAGGGGTGGAGAGGAAGAAAGAAGGACAAAGCTGAAAAAGGCAAATTCTTATTATACAACACTGATGCTGTTGCGCGATAAACCAGTATTTCACTAGCAGGAAACAATCTCAACATATTTTAATAATACCTATATATACATACCTAGCCAAGACACTTGTTTTAGTTTGTTGACAAAGATCTCCTATTACACTTATCAAATGCTAGTGACTTTTCACCACATTTCTGGAAAACAAGGGCAGGGCCAGAATCTCAGGTACATGCATGCCTTTGATACACATAGTAAGTGTTCATGCAGAGTTTATACATAGCAACTTCTGAGAAACTGCACTAAAACACCTTTTAAAGGATAATTGCAGATCAGTGTTTTTCAAACTTTTCTACTGAAAGCACAGAACTATTTAGAGATTCTCTCTACATAAATACTACACACCACAGCCCATCCTGGTTTCTTCAGTATGTGTTCCCTTAGAAGCTACATGTACTTCCAGAAAATGACTCTTCCCAGGAAGTCCAAGGACCCTAATATGAAAAATCATTCATTAAATTTTGAAAAGTGCCAGTTCACATATTATCCTCCTCACTCCACCCCAATTTATAATTTTTTTCAAAATTTTTCATCTTGATCAGGAAGAAATAGATGCATGTCTGAAGATGTGTCACAATCAGTGCTAATAAACTTTATAGAATCTAGGCCTTACATTCTAAATATGAAATTTTACTTTTCTTCAAGGCAAAACACTGAAGCTAACAATGACTGGGAGAAACAAAAGTGAATCAATGTTTTTGAACAGCTGCCTAAATGCAAAGCTTAATTATCTTTCAAGAAATCAGTACAGCTTGTTTTGAGCTTTCCTCTTGCATTTTTGCCTCCCTCTACTTTAAAATAACATGGTACTATAACAACTTTTTAGTAATTTTAAATTACCAACCTTTTTTCTGTCTCAAATACAAATAGGAAATGCTAGCTATATCTTAAACCTTTGAAAAACTCTGCATCTATTGTCTCAAAGTTATTTAAAGCATTAACAAGTGAAAATTAGGACAATTTAAGAGCTCCCTAAAATAATCAGCTAATTTTTAATCTCCTTGATTAATCATTTTTTTTTTAGATAAATCATATGTTAGAATGTACCGAGAACAAATTCTTCTATAGATGTAAGAAGCAGTAAAAGAGATAGAACAGATGAGATGCAACATCCATTGACAAAAGACAAAATTGTTTCTTAGAATCATAGAATTACCCGAGTTGGAAGGAACCCAAAATGATGATCGAGTCCAACTCCTATCCCTACACAGGACACTCCCAACATTCACACCATGTGACTGAGGGCATTGTCCAAATGCTTCTTGAATGCCAGCAGACTTGGTGCCATGACTGCTTCCCTGGGGAGACGTTCCAGTGATCCACCACCCACTGGGTGAAGAACCTTTTCCTAATATCCAATCTAAACCTCCCCTGGCACATCTTCCTGCCATTACCTCTAGTCCTATCATAGGTCACAAGAGAGACGAGATCAGCACCTGTTTTACCTCCCTCCCTTGTGAGAAGGCAGTAAACTGCTATGAGATCCCCTCTCAGTCTCCTCCAGGCTGAACAGACCAAGTGACTTCAGCCATTCCTCATACGACATCCCCTCTAGACCCTTCACCAGCTTTGTGGCCTCCTCTGGACACTCTCCAGTAGTTTTATGTCCTTTTTATACTGTGGTGCCCAAAACCACACACAGTACTGGAGGTGTGGCTGCACCAGTGCAGAGTAGAGCGGGACAATCACCTCCCTCAACCAGCTGGCAATGCTGTGCTTGATGCACCCCAGGACACGGTTGCCCTCTTGGCTGCCAGGGCACACTATTGGCTCATGTCCAACTTGCCATCGACCAGAACTCCCAGGTCCCTCTCTGCAGGGCTGCTCTCCAGCCTCTCAGACCCCAGTCTGTGTTTGTGTCCAGGGTTGCCCTGTCCCAGGTGCTGAACCCAGCCCTTGCCCTATTAAATTTCAAGTCCAGCTCTCCAGTTTGTCAAGATCTCTCTGCAGGGCCTCTCTGCCCCCAAGAGTGTCGACGACTGCCCTCAGTTTTGTGTCATCGGCAAACTTTGTCAATAAACCTTCAAGTCCTTCATCCAGGTTATGAATATATTGAAGAGCACTGGCCCCGGGATGGATCCCTGTGGGATCCCACTAGTGACTGGGTGCCAGCCTGATGTAACTCCATTCACTGTGACTCTTGGAGCCTGACACATCAGCCAATTCCGCACTCATTACATTATGTGTTTATCCAGATGTGTTCTGGACATTTTGTTTATGAAAAGACTGTGATAGACAGTATCAAAGGCTTTGCTGAAATCCAGAAAAATGACATTGACTGGTTTTCCCTGGTCAACTAGGTGGGTGACATTGTCGTAGAAAGATATTAAGTTTGTAAGGCAGAACATTCCCATTGTAAACCCATGCTGGCTGGGACCAATGACTGTGTCGTCTTTCAGATGTTTTTCAGTAATTCCCAAAATAATTTTCTCCTTAATCTTACCATGCACTGAAGTGAGACTGACAGGCCTGTAGTTACTGGGGCCATCCCTGCTGCCCTTCTTGAAGACTGAGACAACATTCGCTAGCTTCCAGGCAGCTGGTATCTCTCCAGATTCCCAAGAGCATTGAAAAATCATTGAGAGATGTCTCAGTATATGACATCGGCCAGCTTTCTAAGTACCTTTGGATGAACTTCATCAGGCCCCATCGACTTGTAGGAATCCAGCTGGAGCAGCAGATCCCACACAAGTTCAGGGGTGATTGGGAGATTGTTTGCCCAGTCATGATCCTCCAGCTCAAGGCTCTGGGGAGTCCCAAGCTCAAAGTCATTATTGAACACTGATGCAAAAAAAGCATTAGAAGTCTCTGTTTTGTCTAAACTGCTGTTCATGTGGTGCCCATGCTCATCGAGTAACGGTCCAATGCTGTTTGTAGCCTGCATTTTAGTATTAATATATTCGAAAAAGCCCTTTTCATTATCTTTCACAGTGCTGGCCAGCTTCAACTCTAATTGAGCTTTGGTCGCACAAATTTCTGCAGTGCTTGTACTACACCAAGTTTGTTATGACATACACTGCAACAATTTATTTACCAAAAAATTATTAAACCAAATTATTAAGAAACACTAATTCAAAAACTTGTGATTGTGCAAATGAGAAGAAAGTAGTGGTAAAACAAAGATACGTATGCCAAAGTACAGATGGACTGAATGAAAAGCAGGTTTGTTTGTGCTAATTAGTGTGACAATTCAAGGCATTTGATATGGGAAAGGAAAATGCAGGATAAAAAGATCTATTAATTCTAACTAAAACAGTATGCAAAAAAATTATGATGAATTATTAAAAATTAAAAATTATTAAAAATTTAAAAAATTATTGCTGAAAAAACAAACATCCTCCCACCCTCCAATCCCAATCTGAGCACTGAACGCAGACCGACCAGAGGGTTTTTCTTTGTTTGGGTTTCTTCCCCACGTTTGATTAGAAATCACTAAATGGTGGTAGTGACAGCTATTCAATGACTTCAAGGAGTAAGTAGGACTGAAAACTGAAATGCTAACAGGGAGGCTGCATTTAAGGTATGGTAAATAGGGTACTACATTACCCAGTAATGTATTCTCGAATGATACAGAATGGGTCTATCTTGTTTAACAGCTTTTATCGTCTGTTTTCACCAAGAGGCGTTTTTGTGGTTTGTTGGGTTTTTTTCCCCACATCAATATGAACACAGAGTGTTCATACACATCTAAATGCTTATGCTCCCACATAAATCTAATACAAATCTGCATTTAACAGGGATTCAAATGAAATACACCAATAAGAGAGCTAAAAATTGAACAAAGGATATTTTTTAACTTCTATCACAGAAAACCCAAGGAACTTAGGCAATTTCAGAAGATATTTTTGAAAGTCACACATATGCAGAATTAAAAGATACAGCTCTGCTCTTCCTAGGGACTTTTTACATACAAATTGGATTAATGGAGATTGGGAGATATTTATTCTGCAACAAATCTTTAGTGAAAAAATATGTTTAAACATCATTCATTCTTCAGCTTAGTCCAAAAATCTCAATGACAAGTTTCTTTAGGATTTATCCTGAAGGATGTAAGGGAATCATTACACAAACGAGTGAAATCTGTGGATTGCAGAGGACTGTGTGCAGCTCTGAGGAAGTCACAATGACTTTTATGTATGGAACTCAATGACATGGTCTCATGACTTTGGCATCTTTTTGTGATTGTGCTTAATTAGTTAAGAGTTAAATATAGGAGTTTAGCTGAAAAAACTTACCGGCCATGTAAGAACAAAGACTCAGGTTTTGTAGTGGCTATACACATAGTTTCTGACTATCAAATAATACTTGTTTAAGCTACTGCAACTCACAAACAGAAGAGGATCTTCAAAGGAAGGTGGGCTTGAATAGAAAGGAGAAATATACTTCATTGGATCTAGATAATGTATTTTATTGTATTGATGTGCTTAATATGCAGGTCCCCACCTTTTGTCTGGTCCTTTAAGAAGCAACAATCACCTTAGGTAAATTTATTAAAAAATATCAAGTAGACAAGGGTTTATTAGATTTCCACCAACTTTAAACAGCTTTAATGCAAGACACCACTCTGGAAGATGCTGGTAGAGATGTGATGACAGGAGTGCCACCTATTGAGTGGAACTGTAGTCTTCCTGAAGTACACAGGCTTTCCTCCTAGCTCTGCCCCTCAAGAATACAGCTTAACTCTACCTCATTTCATGGCCGCAACACAAGATACATGCTACTTAATTAGGATATACAGCCACCTTAATATTACAAGTCTTGTTAATAGCTTTTGGAAAATTAATTTCTCCAGATGAGAGAATACTTTTTGCCCTAAAAAAGAAGAGTCAGTGCAAAACAGATTATGAAGTCAGGTTGTCAAACGTGATCTTTAATGTGATACTAATTCCCTATTCCTTGTAGCAACCAGTGATCTAAATGACACATGTAACATTCTTGAAACGGTGATACTATTTATGCCGTAACATAGCGTCCTGCAGACAGCTGACTCATCAGATAAGCCTTATCTGCCTTGCAAGATAATAAGTTTTCATACACAAAAATGTATAAAAACCTTTCAAACTGTAAGAGGAGGAATTAAAATCTTCGTGGGCTAGATATGTAGTCATTGACCTCTTTCAGTAAAGTATAATACTGAGTATTCTTAATTAATGAGCATACAGCTAGAGGCGATCCATAAAGAACATTTTAAATTGGACAAGGGGCAACAAAAGCATTCAGCTCTTGGCTTGGTGGAAAATGGGGAACCTGACTAAGCAGCAGTAGTAAAAATTATTCATAATAATTACTAATCATTCATTATTGCACAAAATAAAACTATGGCAAAATGGTAATTCGATTCTTACATTAATTGAAAGGAACACCGTATCTGAGGCTAAAGTGGCACTCTACTAGTAGAAGATGGCCTTTCTCTTTGTCACTTATAAAACCTACAGCTACAAAAATTTACCTGAGTGGGAGACTTCACAGAGGATACAGAAAAACTAGCATCCTGAAGAGCAATCAAAATGCTACAAACTTTGGAAAACATAAATTATGAGGAAAGATTAAAGGAATTAAGTTTGTTAAATTAAATTTTTTAAAAAAATAGTAGAGGAAGGACATGAGATATCCCAGTAGAGCAAAAGATTCACCAATTTAGAAAATTTAAGGCATAATCTCTGGACATTTTAAGCATAGACAATTCTGTCTCAATGAAAAGAGCTCATTTAGATCATGAACATCTCTCACCTATGGTCTCACCTGTATGTAAGTGCGTGAAAAGGAAATCTAGGAATCTTTGAATCCTGCAGTCATTATGAGCAATCACTCACCTTACAAGAACCCAGGATGAAATGTTTGAGACGCACTTAGTAGGTGGAGCTAGCTGGCTTTGGGAAAAAAAACCAACCCCAAACAAACAAACAAAAAACCCCCACAACTCCCCTCCCCCCATGTTCTCAATAACTTGACAGCAGTGGGACTACAATGCTTCATTTAGATATACCTAATATCTAACTGTATCTGTATTTATATGTGGTGTTTCTTGTTTTACAAGTTCTATGAAAACAAGTAGCTGATACTGATCTTCTGCTAAGAAAATATTAGCTCCAAGTATAAAATACGAAATATTTTCTCGTGCATTTTGTTACAACACACTGAATCTAATTCCTCAAGGCCTGTAAAAATATGCTTTATTTAAAGTAGGTGGACAACCTCATGAAAGGACTATTGCCATACCCCAAAATTAGTCACAGTCCTAAATGCTAATGCTCACAAAATATACTTGACATTGGCTATCCACAACAGAGAAGGCAGTAGCTTCAGGTGGGAAGAGAGGAATTCCCAAAAGGGAATTATGACTTTGTTGGGAAGTACACGAACTCCTGCAGCCAAGGAAAATTCCCACCTTCACTAGCCAAGAACAGCTTTTGTATCTAATATATCTCAGCTGCAATATGGACTCAAGAAGCAGCTGGGTAACTTTGCTTGGCACTGCCCTCTCTACTCTCTCTTCCCACCATTTCTACTTCCTGACCAGAGTTGCACTACTTTGTATGTTTCAGTACAGTGTTATGGCTTCCCTGGCTAGACAGATCTAGACAGCTGAGACTGCTAGAATTACTGCAAAGAAAGAAATGTTCTGGTACCACAAAATAGTTGTCCTCCAAAAGTCTTCTTCCACTACCCAGGCTGATAGTATGCTTACCGTGATCACGTAGACATCCTGGACTGAGCGTAAACAAGCTCATTTATCTCTGCTCATCGCTTCTGGGTAGGTACAACATTGTAAGGGCATACGCCCACAAAGTAGGCAGAATGTCTGAGCTGTGGTTGATTCTACTCTCCATCTTGTTGCATGTTCAGTGGGAAACATGCATAGAAAACCCAAATATGAAGCATTACAGTGGCTCAGAGACTTTGTGATTCCGAGAATCACAATTCCTTCTCTCTCTTTTCTATCTGGAGATTTAATTATTGCAGCCTTTGAAAAGGCTGAGTTTAGGAACACAAGACTGAAAGCGATCACTGTAAGGGTGACTGCATTCAGTTCAATCCTTATTGCTGGCAACCAAATGATAGATGTCTTATTCAGAAACGTTGACAGAATGTGTACGCCATATGGCACTACATATACAAAAAAATTTCCTATAATCTGTAGCAACCAAACTGCAGTAAAACAAAAAAAAATAAAGCCAGAATATTCACATGCAGACAATAAAGCAAGACAAAAGCATAACCAAATTTTAGACTCCAGCAGTAATGGAAAGTTAGATAAATAAATAAAAAGTTGCAAACGGTCCTACAGAAGAAGCCCATATCACACAGGAAAAATATAATAAGATATATGTTTTAACTGGGGATGCATTCTCTTCTGCCCCACTTTTTCTGATAGTTTAAGGCTAAGCAAGACCCACTGATTATGCACTTCAGGATTCTAATTACATGACAGTGCCAATCACCTGAACACTTTGCCCTGTGCAGCCAATATTTTACTTCAAGATGAAAAATGATGTCAAAGAGAAAATTCACAAGCCATAGAGAAGAAAAAAATTATTCCCACTGACTTTAAGGACAACAAAAAAAGGCCCTGAAGCATGGAATTAAGCTTTCATTTCCCAGCTTCAGAAATCATTTGTTCCCTTGTAGAATCCCATCAATACAGCAATTGACATCTGTAAGTATCTTCTATCCCTTGTTTCCTCTTGTGTGCTTGGTTGGCTTTTCTAGAATCTCACCCCTCGTTGCTGCTTAAGATCCTTTTTAAAACGTCTCACCTAAATTTATACACGATCAACATACATCTTCTTCACTTTACTCTCCTGAAGAATAACAAATCATCTTCCTTGCCTCTGTAACTCACTCACTTGTAATTGGTGGCAAGTATGAAAATCCAGAAAATTGATGACTCTCCTCCCTCTGCTCGCTTGGCTGTAAGAAGAGCCATATCATTCATTAAAGATGATAAACTCCCATTTGACTTATGTAATCAATAAAACATGACTTAAAACACGACTAAGATCAGCAAGTGTATGGTATTACTTCATTGGCTTAAGACATATGCTCATTTCCCCTTTTGCAACCATAAAAACATGAGCTGAAACAATAAAAATTCACTTAATTCCTATTCTTATGGTGAAAAGCTCTTGTTAGGTGACATCCAGCACTGGGAGGGGTTTCATTTTTTGAGGGCTTACAGGCTCAACTGCAGCAACTGTTGTGAATCTCAGCTGATATCTGAATTAAATTACATTTAAGTCCAAGTAATTTGTTCCTAATAGTGGGTTTAACAGCTGTTCATGTAAATCATTGTGAAAGCTTTTAAATTACTGGATTTATTCAAGTTTTTAGAATCTTTTTTAATATTCAAACCAAAACGGATTATAACCTGTTTATCCTCTTTGCCAAGGTGCCTGCAGAACTGGAAAAATAAAGTCAGTCATTTCTGTGTGAAACACATAGCGCATGATTCTCCTACAAACGGTGTAAAATACGTAAATGAATCCATATTTCAAGCACAAAATGAAGTAATGAAATAGGGAAGCACAATTTTTGAGTCAAGTGTATTTCCTAAGAAAACACTTAAGGATATTCTGATGCAATTACTCTTTGCAAAAATAATTTAGTCATGTAAATTTCAGTAATGTAGAACATTTGCAGGTTCAAAGTAAAGAAAACCCAAACAAATATACAAAGGTGAAAAAAGGTTATGAGGTCTGTGTACATAAAACATCAAGTTGCAAATATGCACCTGAGAATTTTCACCTTATTTCACATGAAAGAACAATAAAAATGATTGTAAAACATTATTACAAAACCAGAAAAAATAAACTTGTTTTTGATAAGGAGAGCTACCTGTAACGAGTTAATTTACAGCTGTTCAAAAATCTGGTCAGCCAACAAGTATACGTACAATGTAAGGCCATAAAATTAAAAACTCTACAAAGATTTATTCATCTGCTTTGGTATACACCCAGATAACAAGTTAAATTCATTAAAAAACATACGTGAAGTTAACCATGTTCTTCAGACTTAAGAGGAGTCACGTCTACTTGAACGATTATATGCTAATAACCAAGTTCACCCTTCTTGATAAGCAGTCATCAGGTCCATAGGCATTTAATTAACTACCAGTTTTCACAGTTACTGTACCTCAACCAAAGTTTGCTTACCACAACTCAAAAGTTTAATAATATTAAAATAAAGTCCTCATCGCTTGAAACCAGCTTAAAATAGATAATTAAAAAAAAAAAGTAGCAAACCATAAAAAAAAAAAAAAATCAATTGCACAATTCTCAACCTCAACTTCTTTTTACTTCTTAAAAAAATATTCCAAATACTACCACAGGGACATTTGACACAAATATTTCAGATGGCTCAAATAAAACTTAGATCAGAATTATCACTTAACTTGTGTATCCAGGAAACTATGGTCCATCATGAATTAAAAGTTCTGCTTGGACTTTCATCCCATTTCATTCTGTTAGTAAGACGATTTCAGATTTATTCAGTGTGATGAACAGTTTGTCTCTATTGTTTGAATGTAGCTTTGAAGAATCAACTAAGCTAACATTACACTGATTATCACTGATGAGCCAGAGTAATACAAAGCAAATTGAGGTCATCAGCATGTCAGGTAACCTGACTGTCTCGAAATGTGCACAACAAGATTTGTAACTCAGATCACAAACCAAGAAATGTTAATCTTGTGTATTACATTTACATTTTGAGGATTTTTTTTTTTTTTTCAAAAAGGTTGTCATTAGGATTTATTTCTACATTAAATACTCAGAGTTCTGCATAATCCTTTTGTTTTCTGAGCTGGACTGCTGGTTTACACACTAAAAGTAGTAAATATCTCTCCTTCCGGGGAGGGTGGGGGAGACGCAGTTGTGTTCAAAATATTCACGCTTTTCTCTTAATTAGAACAATGAACCAAGATACCTGATCGATGCAACTCTTTCTTGTTAATAAGTGCTGGTGTTATTATGCCAACAAATACAATTAAAGACTGATTTTTAAAGAATATTTGATAATTTGAAGTGGATTCATCCTCATTCTGCTACAAGCACCATACAATGTCACTGTTCACCCCCTTGAAATTTTTGCCACAACAGCATACATTATTACAGCAGAAACACATTCTTTCTTAGAATAGCAGAATACTACCATTATAAGTATGGAAATTACTATAATGATTTTGTATTCTTTTTAACAGATTAGCACTTTTTTGGACATACTGTATTTAGGATTTGACCTTTCTACTGATTCTAGCTATGCTCCCATCTAAGTGAGCTACTATGGAAACTAATGCATTTGCTGCTTGAAACAAAGTTGGAATATTGACTTGCTGCACAGTGTTTATTGCAGAAACAAAACAGCTGTGGGGATTCCTAACACTTACATTGTCTGGTTACAAAGAAAAAAATAATCTGGTAGCACAAGGACTCATTTTCTTAAATCTACGCAAGAACTAAATAGATGCATGGCATGACTACACATGATATTTTTAAAAGACATTTAGGGCACCGTGAACAGTCTTTTTCCTTGCCTACACAGACAGGCCCTGAACAGCATTATCAAACATAATAATTACAAAATGAGACAAGTTAACGAATATAGAAAACAACCCAAAACTCAAAAAATTTGGTTGAAAGTCAAGTTTTATTATTAAAATGGTAAAAAATAAAGGCCAAGGATGTTTTGTGTTCTTATTTCCAAGATAGAAGGAGGTTTGAGGACTCTGTGTCTATGATATTTCTAACAAATGTACAGTGAGAGTTCTTTTAAGGGATAGGTTTTGTGGGTAGACAAGATGTGTAAAGGGATTAAATTAAAATTCATATCTGAGTGTATGACATCTACAGTTACGGCTTTAAAAACATCAAGAAACTTGCTAAAATGGTGAAGTATTGCCGATACAAATGAAGGCATTGTTGGAAAAAAATTAATTGCTAAGAGGCCTACCTACAGACAAAGGAGACACGACCTCCCTTATGTGAAGCCGCAACTAACCATTGCCTTCACGCTGAACTGTAAAGCGGTACAAATCTTGAAGCCAGTATGTCACCTTGGGAGCCTGAGAGAGTTCTTTTCATGTCTGCTTCTGCAACTGCTATTTCAATGATCCCAATGCACAAGGGCGAGTTACCTGCATGAAAAAAAAAACAGAAAAGGAAAGACTGATGAGGAAAGCTATCTCCTTCCTTCATAACTGCCCAGTCAAAATCCAACGGTGATTGAGAGCAGCCCTGTGGAGAAGGACTTTGGGGTGCTGATTGATGAGAGTCTCGACAGAAGCCGGCAGTGTGCGCTCCCAACCGCGTCCTAGGCTGCATCAAAAGCAGTGTGGCCAGCAGGGCGAGGGAGGAGACTCTCCCCCTCTGCTCCGCTCTTGTGAGACTCCACCTGGAGTGGAGTCCAGTTCTGGAATCCCCAACATGAGAAGGATATGGAACTGTTGGAACGGGTCCAGAGGAGGGCTACGAAGATCATCAGAGGGCTGGAGCCCCTCTGCTATGAGGACAGGCTGAGAGAGTTGCGGTTGTTCAGCCTGGAGAAGAAAAGACTCTGGGGGGGCCTCATAGCGGCCTTCCAGTACCTGAAGAGGTTGCAGGAAAGCCGGGGAGGGACTTTTTACAAGGGCAAGGAGTGAGAAGGCGAGGGGGAATGGCTTTTTGTAGTAGTAATTACTTCTTGTATCAAAAGGAAACTGACTTCCTTAACAAAAAACATGCAAACAAGAAACAAAGTTAAAAAAAAAAAAAAAAAAAAAAAAAAAAAAAGGCAAGCGAGAAACAAGCCAAAAAAAGGCCCTTGGGCCCCGCAGTTCTGCCGGCCGCACCCGGTGCCGCTGCCGGCACGACCGCCCGCTGGCAGCCGCCCCGCGGTGGCCCCGCTCGGCTCCCGCGCTTGCGCCGCTGCCACGCGGGCGCGCGGTTGCTCCAAACTCGCCATGTCCTCCTCCGCCTCCTCTGCGTCCTCCACCGCCTCGGCGGCGCTGCGGCCGGTCACCCACCTGATCTTTGACATGGACGGGCTCCTGCTGGGTGTGTAGCCTTCGCCCCTCTCTCCCCCGGTCACAGCCTGGCCCCAGCCCCATGCTCTCGCTGCACGGTGACAGGCGGCGGCGGCGGGCAGCCCGCCTTCCCCCCCGAGCCGAGTCAAGCCGAGCCAAACCGCCCCTCCCCTCCGCCGCGGCGCATCCCGGGGCCGGGGGGAGCGGAGGCCGCCCCTCCACGGGCTCCGCGCGGGCATCCAAGGCGCTCTGGGGCGGCGTTGCTTAAACCCGGCTGGAGGGATTAAGGTAACAGGAAGCGATTTGTTTCCTTCTGCTGCTCCTCTTCCTCTCTGCCTTTCACCTGCATTTAAAGATTCGGGGCTGACATTGACAAGTGCGTTTTATGGTAGAATCATGGAATCGCAGAATGGTTTGAATTGGAAGGGACCTTAGAGATCATCCAGTTCCAACCCTCCTGCCATGGGCAGGGACACCTCTCACCAGACCAGGCTGTTCAAAGCGCCATCCAGCCTGGTCCTGAACACTTCAGGGGTGGGGCATCCACAGCTTCCCTGGGCAACCTGTGCCAGTGTCTCCAGGCTCCAGGGCAACGTCCCGGCCCGTGGGCTCCTCTGGCCCTGCAGACTGGGAAACCGATTCTCCAGATGTGCTTTCACTGGCCTTTAACCCTAACCTGCCCCTCATCTGTCACTCCACGACCACCCTAACCTCATTCAATCCTTCAGAGGAACAGGTTAGCCAGGGAAGCTGTGGATGCCCACATCCCTGGAAGTGTTCAAGGCCAGGTTGGATGGTATCGCTGGAGGTGTCCCTCTGCATGACAGAGGGATGATCTTAAAAGCTCCCTTCCAATCCAAACGGTTCTTTGGTTCTATGATATGCAGGAGGTGGCCAGGAGCAGCGAGTTCATCTCCCTGGGGCTGACTGTGCTCTACAAGGAGCAGGAGGGCATTCAGAGCTGCAGGCTCCAACTGAAAAGTGTGGAAGCCGCTGTAATAGTTATCTCCCATATTTTTATCAGTAGACTTTCAGCTTTGCAGGGTTATTCTGAAATCATAGAATGGTTTTGGTTGGAAGGGGCATTGAAGATTCCAACCCCGCTGTCATGGGGATGGACACCTCCCACTAGATCAGGTTGCTCAAAGCCTCATCCAGCCTGACCTTGAACACCTTCAGGGATGGGGCATGCACTGCTTCTCTGGGCAACCTGTGCCAGTGCCTCACCACCCTCACAGTAAATAATTTCTTCCTAATATCTAGCCTAGATCTCCCCTCATTCAGCTTGAAACCATTACCCCTTGTCCTATCCCTGCACTCCCTGATAAAGAGCTCCTCCCCAGCTTTCCTATAGGCCCACTTTAAGTATTGGAAGGCTGCTATAAGCAATGTATCAGTCCCTTATGGTACAGCTGGATTTTGTCTTGAGGTTTCAATAGTCTGTTCATGTCTGCTCTAAACTATTTGCCGAATCAGGGCCTTCTGCTTTACGCCTCCTTTAGAGTAATGGAATATTTTTGTATATTACTTGGGTTTTGAAATGTTCTGTGTGGATTATCACACAGGAAGCAGCTTTGGATATGGGTGAATTGTTAAAAAGCATAAATTTGAGGTATGTGCTTGTCTTCTGCAAAACCCAAGTTGTTTCAGTTTTCTGGGAAGACTGCTCTGAAGTCTAATGAGTTACTCTGTTTCTAAGAAATGTGGTCTTTTCCCTCCTTCAGACGTATACAGGTGAAGGCAATTCGGTTTTCTTGGTGTAAAACAAAACTGGCTTTACATTAGCCAAATGGGCTGAAGCATTTAGAGTCTTTGGTTTCTTTCTGTTTGTTTAGTCTGCACTCTCAATATGCTATGCAAAACAGTTATTAAGATGAGTAATTTAATTTTCAGTTTCACCACTGGAGTCTCAAATAGCCTAGGGTTATGTGTATTGATGTTTGTTTATTTGTTTATTTTTTTGTTTTGTTTTGTTTTGTTTTAATCCAGAACCAGTTACTTTAATTTCATTCTTATTTAGAAATTTCAGGAAAGGTTGTTTTAGTTACTACCGCTTTTTAGCACAATTTGCAGAAAATCTGCTTCACACAGAATACTTACCTGAGCAAGACAGTTTAGGTAAGTAATATGAATAGTTAGGTGTTGATATGGCTATGTAAGATTTCCATATCAGTTTTAAGTGTAATTATTATGCACAGTTTTCACAGGATAGGTGCTTTACCATTGGACAATATTCTAGAACTAAAGAAATTTTTCTCAGATGTTGTCCTGCCTATATTTAGAAATATTTGTTGTGTTGTGTTTCCCCTCATTACTGTTATGCTACAACATGGATGTGATTTTTTGTATTTTAAGAAGTTTCTTAGAAAGAATATGTTGTGTTTCAGTAATCCTTCAGCTGTGATCAAAGCCATAATTATGTATAAAATCAAACTGAAAATACTCTTTAAGTGTCTTCCAGTACAGAAGAATATAAAGGGCACTAGCACTACCTTGATATTTTTCATAATGTGCACTTCCTTTCAGAGGACTTGTAGTATGTTTCAGCCTCTAAATATTTTAAGTTCTGTCATGACTTTTGGTGAACCATTTTGTTTCATCATGAGTTGTGAACCTTAAGAGGCAAAAAGGCAGTTGGGAGACTTCTTGTCCTTCCCTGAAATTATTCCTAGATGTTTCAAGAAATTTGGACTAATTGTGGGGAAGGGATGAAATAAGGGGCTCACAGGCTAGGTGCTCTCTGCCAACTTGTCTGCTGTAAATCTTATGAATGAGACTATATTGATAGAAACCTACACAGGAAATAAGATCCCTTTTAATTTTCTTATGAAATTTTCCATGTGTCACATAACGTTAATCAAAGATGATTAAATGAATTACAAACATATTTCTGGAAGCTATGCAAATCTGCATAAAATTACCTGCTTCATAAGAGCACAAGCAAAATTTTTTTATATTGGGTATCTATAACTACGCTTTTGTAACTTTTTAAGTACTTTGATAGCTGGTTGCATCTTTCCAACTCTGAAGCTTTAGGCTTTGCAGTAATTTTCACAGTGAAGTAGTGTGTAATAATGTATTTAACTGGTTTTGGAAACTTTCACCTAAACACTGATAATTTTATAGAACAAATATTAATTGATCTATAAATTAAAAATTGAACATTGAATTGATCTAATGTAATGTGCCATGGACTTACTTTCCATAGATGTTGTACTTGCTTCTGGTTAAGGAAGGTATGCTGTCTTCTGACAGGAAGATTTCCAAAACATTTGTGAATACTTCATAAATATGAGTGTCTGAGACACTTCTTGACTTTGGAAACAATCCAACTATTACCCACAGAACTTGTATCCATAGCAGCTAATGCCAGGCTATGTGGAAGTGTTGCTGAGTCTGATCTGTGACTTTATCTCCCCCCATCCCTGTAAGATAATTGAGACTGATTAAGTTGTCCTTGAGTCCCACCTTGGTGTATCAGCTTACCTTCAATAGGGAAGTTTTTGCCCCTGAACTGCCAATGTAAATACTTCATCCCTTTCATTTGGAGTCCTACTGTATCATTATTTGAAGTGTCATCTAACAATCTTTTTTTCAGCATTTATAGTCAATGCAGTTCACCCTTCTCCTGGAATTTTCTCCTTTTGGTTTACCTTCTCTTTACCTTTGAGCTGTTCAATGAAATTTACCTATTGCCAGGTAATTAGCACACTGAAAAATAGTGCTCTCACTTATTAAGTAAAATATGTGAACACCATCTCTAGACAGCTTGTTATTTAATAGATAATATTAATTACAGGACTTTTTTTTTGGTAGGGAACTCCAACTACAATAGGAAAAAAAGCCTTAGTGCTAGTGTACTACAGTTATATCCTGCTTTATTATACGTATGCAACAAGGTTTAGTTAAGGCAGTTTATAACTGGTGCTCGCTTCACTGTGTAATTTAAACCAGAGGTAAAGGAATAATTAAAATTTAATTTTTGGTCTACTGCTGTACCTTTTTTTTAAAAAAACAGCAGTTCTGTACTGTTAAATTTCTACTTACTTTCCTACCGCAAATCTTAGCAATAAGTGCTCACAACATTCACAATAGATTGCTTTTTCTTAAAATGCTTTAGTCCTTTCCTACAGAAGACTACTGTTCTTACCTCTCGTATGCAGTATAATTTAAACTATTAAACCTACTTACCTGTGCATTGATCTGACACACACAGAACAGGGTTAGCTGGCTCAAATAAAAATAAATAAATAAATAAATAATAAAAAAATAAAAATAAGAAACCTAGAAAAGAAACTAGAACTCTCTGATAGCTAAATAAATATTTCTGTTATAGTTGTACTCTTTAGCATCTGATCCTGGCATTTTAGCCGTTTGTAAAAACATACAAAAGCAACGCTGAAGGTAGAGAAGGAAAAAAACTATGGAGTTTCTATGAAATATACAACTGGAGTAATGTGGGATCTTTCGTTTTTCTGCATAGGTTGCATTTCGAGTGATGACAGGTGATTTTGTTACGGAATTTTGGGCAATAACTGCCCCACCATCAGAACACGTATAGTACTGAAGTTGCTTTTGTTGATCTGTGCCTAAACTTGTAGGAGGCTGAAAATATTTTAAATTAGAAATTACATTTTATAGAAGCTTCATGTATAATACTAACTTTTCCTAACTGACAAATTAACTTAGGACAACTGCTGCGAAAATAAGATGTTTATTAGCAGTGTGCTTAAAACTGAACTAAAGCAAAATTAACATGCAGAGAACATGACATTTCAGTATAGAAAGTTTAGTCATGTATTCCTTTTTGTTTAAATTTTTATTAGGAGTAAGTGATCGTTTTCTATAAGTTATTATTCTCGCTGGTATACCCGAGTGTTGTGAAACAGCATCTTTACATAAGTCAGCATATTCAAATAGCTCTAAAAGAGAGCTTAGTTTTAGAAGATTCCTTCGCCATGACTCAAAGTACCTGTCCACATGCAAGTATGCCAGCTTGCTCTGACCATTCACAGAGAGGCGAGAAGTAGTTTAGTCAACTGGGATCATAAATTGCTGCTTTTGCAGCTGCTGTCTCCTTTGTGTGGAGAAGACCGCTGGATTCCTGTGTGTCACTTCTAAGTAACTCCTACATGGCTAATCATACAGGTAATCTCTGCTCTGTGGTATAGAAGAAATTAACTTGTGGTTGAATTCATTGCAGTGTTGTGAGATCCACAAGAGTTTAGCATATTTTCTTTCTCCCCAGTGTTACCTACCGATTTTCACAAGGTCAGCAGTCAAAAATGTACTTTTACTTTCATTTCATTGCACAAGTTGCCTAGGAGATTGTTTTAACAAGAAGCCTGGTAAGAGGTCCATGCTGGAGTCTGCTTATTTTCATGCTGTCTTTTAGTTTACAGTGTGAATGGAAGATTAAACCAGCTTCCTATTCCTTCCGCATCAGAGCAAATAGCACTAATTCAACCAAACATCAGTCCTTCTGATTGTCCTCTATTATGGTTTAAATGCAGGAATTAATCTTCTCTAGGCTATAAACTGGCAATCTTGTAAGCCTGTTTTCTGCTTCTAGATAGTGGAAACTTAGGTTCTTGCTATTCTCCATATCCATATGATTTTGGTGAACAAGGAAGGAAACAAAAATAGTCTGTTGCTTTTGTGTTCTGACTTGTATCTTGTAGTGAAAGCAAAGCGATTAAGCAAATTATTAGATTAAAATACCTTATGGATGCTCCATGAGCAAGTTTTGGAGAGAAATAAAATCTGCTCCTCATTGAGAATTAACTAACCATAAATAGAGTACATAAGATTTGTCATATGCTTGAAAGCTAACATTTTAATTTAACAGCAGGGAGAAAATTGGCAAAGGCATAACAAACTTGCTAACCTAGAGTCTGACTTCTATTATTCCCGTGATTGATTTGCAAGTTGTTCATCCACATGGTTGCCTATTGTTGGTTAAAGTAATCCAGAATCAGAACTTAGTTCAGCATCTATAGAAAAGTTGTTGTTTTTTTGTTTGTTTCATTTCTGTGATGATTCCCACATTTCAAAATGCCATGGGCAGCATTGACAATGATATTTTTCTTCCTGGAGAAGTAACAGAGTTACTTTCAGCTACCAAACTGAAAAATCCATTATTTTATTTTGATATCGCACATAAATTGCAATCAAATGCAATGCATTTTGGTGGCTATTTAGTTAGTTAGTTAGTTTTCAGTTACCCCAGACCCAAAGCATTGGGCTTTAAAAGAAAAAAAACCTCACCATACTAAATAAATAATCCCAAGAGATTCCAAATTCCCACTGTTAATAATGCAGCTTTTGTTTTGTTACACACATTCAATTGTATAGAGGGCCTTTAGCAAGTGAAGAGGTGTGTTTTGAAGGTGCTGGGAGTCTAAAGGTTCTGTTTGGTGATTTTAGAGATGTTCACAGCAGTCTGACCATTTACAAAGATTAGTCTCTTTCTCTGCCTAAATGCAGATTTTCCAGCCTGTTTGTAGATGATAAGGTTTTATATTTGCTAGCTACGTACACTGTTTTGTGTATTAAGTTCCAATTATTTTGCTTTGAATGTAAATAGTGAGGCGTTATAAATAGAACACAATTTCACACAAAGTACATAGAGTTTTCACTTATAACAACGCTATTTCCAGCTGCTACATTCCAATTTGCTTTTTTACTTAAGAAGAAAAACAACATTAACAACCGTCCATTTATTATTCTGCATACTGGCAGTAGTTACACTGTATGCTATCTTCAGCCCAACTCTGCAGCTCTTGTTCTGAGTAGTTGTAATTCATTCATGTAGCCTGGTTGTGAATTGTCTAATTGAACTCCTGAGAGTGGAATTTTTAAGGACTCCTTAATTTTTCTGTCTAGAATGTTTTAACAGCAGACTTCTACTCTCTGAGTTCTGCTTGTGTATTTTTTTCTCCGAGAAGCAATTTTATTCTTGAATACTTGCATTTATATTTCTTATGTTGGGGAGGGAATGTTCATTTTTGTTATTATTTTAACTAGTTTTTTACTTCTCTTTATATTTTTTTTTTTTTTTTTTATTGGTAGCAGACCTTAATGGTAATGATAATTTTCACAATATGATCATTGCTCTTTCAAAGACCAGGAACTATGTTAACTAACAACTCAAAAGTAATTGAAGTAAGTATCTTCTGTCTTTAAATTCTGCTGCTTTAATTATGGACAACTGATTTTTCTTTTGCACGATGTAGAGAGCGCTCATGATTGTTGCTCTTTCTGTTAGGTGTTTCTGTACCTTTCTGTATTGATCCACAATTTTATCACAAGACTACTGAGATGTAATTAACGAAGATAATTTTTTTTTATCTTATAAGCAGAGACTTCTGACCTTGGTGTATACATTTCCTTCCCCTTAACAACAACAGCAATAATAATAATCACAATAATATCAATGTTATGGCCCGAAGTTCATTGAGGTACTGCCAAATTTTATCAATATTTTTGGCTCCTTTTTTGATAGCTGACAACTTTTTTCTTTTTTTTTTTTAACAATGTTTTGCTTCTTGAAGTGTTGCATGCTTATTGACAGTATCAGTGTTTGCTCTCTCTATGTATGTCTGATCTTGTGCAGCTTTTAGTAATATTTAATTTCTCTTATAATAGCTACCATTTTCCATAGTAGTTTGGCAATAAATCTGATGCTGTAATTTGGTAGAACTTATATATAAGTAGACTCTGCTCTTTCCCAAGTATGGTTTTGCTGTTGTTTATATTGAATCACCAAATGGCAAAAGTTGGAAGGGACCTCTGGAGGTCATCTAGTCCAACCCCCGTGCTGAAGCAGATTTACCTACAGCAGGTTGTACAGGAATGTGACCAGGAGGGTTTTGAGTATCTCCAAAACGTTCCCAGTCAGCCTGTTCCAGTGCTCTGTCACCTTCACTTTTTCTTAAGGTTAGCGTCCTGTGCTCCAGTCTGTACCCATGGTCCTTTGTCCTGTCGCTAGACTCCTTTGAAAAGAGCCTGGCCCTATCGTCTTGACACCTGCCCTTTAGGTATTTACAAGCATTACTAAGATCCCCTCTCAGTCTTCAGTCTAAATAGACCTGAATCTCTCAGCCTTTCTTCATAAGAGAATTCTCTAGTCCCCTGATCATCTTTGTGGTCCTCTGCTGGACTCTCTCCAGTAGTTCCTTGTCTTTCTTGAACTGGGGAGCCTAGGACTGGACACAGTACCCCAGATGCAGCCTCACTAGGAGTGGAGGGGGAGGATAACCTCCTTCAACCTGCATGCCAGGTTCTTTTGCATGCACTCCAGGATGCTCTTGGCCTTCTTGGCCATGAGGGGAAACTGCTGATTCATCATCAACTTCTTGTCTACCAGGATTCCTGGATACTTCTCTGCAGAGTTGCTTTCCAGCTGGTCAGCTCCTGACCTGTACTGGTGCAGGGAGTTACTCCTTCTGAGGTGCAGAACCCTATGCTTGCCTTTGTTTAACTTCGTAAGGTTCCTCTCCACCCAGCTTTTCAGCCTGTCCAGGTCTTGCTGAATGACAGCACAGCCTTCTGGAGTATCATCCACTTCTCCCTGTTCTGTGTTACCAGCAAACTTGCCGAGGGTACACTCTGTCCCCTCATCCAGTTCATTGAATATGCTGAACAAGAGTGGAGCCAGTACTGAGAGCTGGGGAACACCACTGGCCACAGGCTTCCAACTAGACTTCACACCACCAAAGACAACCTTCTGAGCTCTGCCTTCCAGCCAGTTCTGTTTTCTTTTGAAAATGTATCTTTTTCTTCCTTCTTCCCTTGGTTAAGGAATATCAGTCATTTTAGTCTGAAATATAATCAATCCAACCTTTTAGAGTTAGTTTCTTATCATTAGGCCATAAAAATGAACTATAGATGAAGCCTCCTGAAACTGCAGCATGACACAGCAGAACTTGCTTAGCATTATTCACTGAATTTGTGAAGCCTTAGGCTGCAAGCTGTGCATGTTCACCTAGATACGATGAACTTGTGTTGAACTTCGTAATAAGTTACTCTTAAGAAGGCCCCAGAGACGGTTCAGCCCAGAGGATAAAGGACCTACCACCACCTGCAAACCTTAAAGATAAGAAAAGGCACAGCTTGCCTAGAGACAAGGAAAGAACCCAAAAAAGAATGAGAAGACCTCAGCCCCTGAAACACCATTGGACCAACTGTTACATGGACAGCGCGTTGAGAACATCTAGGGGGCGGGAACTGAGATTGTAAGGGTGTAATTGCCCAGGTATTTCTTAATTTGAGATCCCAGCTGGATCCCAGTTCCAGCTGCAACCTGATGCTCTACTATCACTAAACTAACCTGAAGTATTTTGTGTCTGAGCCTGCCTCAGGAAGCCTAGGATCGAGAAAACAAACTTTTATAATGCGTTTTGAAGTAGAGGAAGTATTTTTGTAAAGGTTGTCAAATAAGTCTTGCTTCTAGTAGTCTGTGTGTCTCTGATGAAACAGGTTGTCTTGGTTTATTCCCAGCATGCAGCTAAGTATCACACAGCCACTTGCTCAGCTCCCTATCTCCCACTGTCCTCCCTGCTGTAGGACTGTGAGAGAAATTGGGAATTAAAGTAAACCTTGTGGGCTGAGACAAAGACATCAGCTATTGGGAAGGAAATTCACTCTATCCCAGGTGTTTCAGTTCTTGAAAGCTTTCCTTTGAGCACCAGTTATGTATCTGTACTCCGTATATTACTGTTTCCCTCTGCTATTAGTTGTTGCCTCTGCTGTGTCCATGTGTAGTTTTTTTGGCACATTTTATCATCAGTTTGTTTCAGGATAACAAGAGACAACTGAGAAGAAAGCCCAGTTTATTATTTGTCAGCCTAGACTTTCTGTCTTGTGTTGGTAGGAATTTACTCATGACCTTTGTCGTTGTATAATATGTACGGCGTTATACAGTATCTCATTCTCCCAGCTCATTAATACATGTTCTCTGACCTGGTGTAATAGTTCCAGCAGCCCCTGTGTAACCTTTGCTCTCTGAAGGACAGATGCGTGCTAGTACTTTGCAGCACTTCTGTGCTTTCGGGTGCTGAACTGATTGGGTTTGCTGCCAAGTGGCTCAGCCCTCTTGTTCACTCCTGAGCACTGATCGTCTGCTATGCATACATATTAGTTCACTCATGTTCTGTTTCACATTGTCACCATACACTGAAAATTGCCTGCTCATGTTAGGGCATATTTTTGAAAATTATGTCTTTAAAATTGTGTTCTGCTTTAATCTATCCATTTGTGTGTAATGTGAACTGCCCCAGAGTGCGTATTCAAGCGAACAGAGCCTTATTTGACTACTGACCAGTCATGAGAGGAAGTGTCTTTGTTAGATGGGGATGTTTTATGAGTTTGATGGTGGTACTGTTCATATGGGAACATTTCTAAGGAAGAGGAAGAAGTTTGCACTAATATTGGAACAAGAATGGAATGAAAGATATTGTGTGTTTAATGAAAAAAGTGATTATAAGTGTATCAATGACTGGAGTGGGAGAAATTAATGATTTAAGGTGAAGTACACTGAGACAAATTCATTTTAATAAGTTGTTCTGTGGTAATTATTTTGTTTATTTGTTTTTGTAATTTACATACGGAAAGCTCCTTTAACCTTTCTCTTTGGTGCAGAAGAGTAGACCCATGCATGCCTGTAAAGTGGCATAATAATGCTTACAAGACCATTATTGCAAAAAATCACCCCATGTGAAATGGTGGATCTTTTTATGCTAGGCCTGAATCTTTTCTATAGCATTATATTATTATTGGACTAACAAAACGTTCTTTGCTTTGTGGCTCAGGGGAGATGGAACCACAAAGAGCACAATGCAATAAATTTCTAGTGTTTAAAAATTAAAAACAGTGTTTTATATGGAACATATCTCAAGAAAATGAAAATGTTTGGGCCACTAAGGTATTGTAGTATATCTAATTGCTACTTCGCTGCCTAATAACTTGCATTGTTATTATTGCTGTAGATCATATTTTTTATTGTATTTTTCCTCCTTCCATTTTTAATTTGAACGTCTTCGTTTTTCATTAATGAAGACATCTAAGAGTAAAGAGCAAGAAGTGGTATCGCTATTCTGGTTTTGTGTGTTCTAGAATTTTATACTTTTTATGTGTCAGTTGATTGTAAATTGTACAGTATTGTAAAATTTAATTTCTTAAAATATTTGACTCGTTGATTTTGTGTAGTTTACTGTTTATCATGTCTTTGCCTTTTTTAAAAATGAATTATTCCACTTCCCTATTTTTGAACTTGTTATAGAGAGCACATAATTAGCATGTGCACTTGAAAACACTGTAGAATAACAAGATAAAATTGGAAGTTCTAGGTTCTAAGTGTTAGGCTAAAAAAAAAATATTGTTCGCATCTTTAAACCATTTGTCTTACTAATGCTAGTTCTACCTTTTTTAAAAAATTAAAAAGCCCTAGAATTCCCTCTTACATATTAAAAAAAATAGGGTTTGGTTTTACCTGCTGTTTGTATTCAAAGTTTTAAAGAACTTTTGGCATGTTTTTAGCTGCATGTTATCTGAGTCTTCATACCTTAGAAACAGTTTCATCTCCTAAAAGTTTCACGTTGTGCCACTGCAAAATTTCTGGGTGGCTGTGATCTGTCATGCACAACCTCCCCTGTCCAGGCTGGTCTCTGAGCTACTTTGAGAGGAGGACTTCCTGGAGTCTATTCTAGCACCATTATTGCTGTCGAGACCATTCTTTTCTTATGGAAAGAAGGATGATGGAGAGAGGAGGCAGTCTATACGTATGTTGGAACAAGATTTGAAATAATATGTGGCCAGAGTGCTTCTAGGTCCCAGGATTTAGAAATAGCCTATGAGTTCCAAAACTTATTCCAATACATTAAACCTACAGCTGCAACTGTACTTACTAATGACAGACAGTGTTAACAACCTGTAAGAGTTTATCCTACTACTTATGCATAAATACGTGCATTGCGAATATACTTTGTATAGCAGTCTTCATGTGACATCTTGGTCTCTGAGAACACTTCTGAATTTTGATAGCGTCTTGGGACATGTCACGACATTAGGAATTTTCTTCTTTTATGTTTATTTTCTTTGTTAAGGGTTTCTAAGACTATGCTCTAAATTCTGTAGTTAATCATTCCTTGGATATCATTCCTTAGGTATAATATGTTAGTATTGAGTTTATCTCAAATATATTTCATAAATAGAAGAAAATCTGTGACGTGTTCATCATAGTATTAAGTTTTCTATATGTGGTGGGGTTTTTTTTGCTAGATATCGATTTGTTTTACAGATTTCAGAATCTTCCAAATAATATTCTTTCAGTTTGGAATTCTCCAGTGCTCTACAAAACCCTACAATTCCTGGATAAAACTCCAGAGACACAGTCTTTTCATGTGTACCTGCAGTTTTAAAGCTCTAGAAGATACAAGTTCATAACAGAAGTGATGACAGGCTGACAGCCCTGTAGCAATACTACTATGAACCTTGTCAACCTAACACAAGGAAAAAACCTCCAACCTCTTTGTTTATGAGAAGTGCAGTGACTAAAACTGCCCTTTACATTGTAGAGGGTAGACTGCAGCTACATTCAACAGTGTTCAGCTCCATTTTCTTTGATTGCAACAGTCCATAGAGTTGAATTCTTATTTTAATAGTTAGATTTTCTCTTCAGACAACAGAAAAAAAACAAAAGGCATTTCAGCTTGTTGATGGAATACTGATTTGTGCAAAGTTTTCTGTCTCTTTGAAAGCTACTATCCAGAGGCTATTAGAAAGAGACGGCCTGTGGCAGGTTTGCCTGTTTTGAGAAGAGAAAGGTCTTTGGTGACCACCTGTTTTGTTATTATTGCAACTTTTATACATTCTAATTCCTTTTTTCATTACATTTAGGAAACACGTGAGTTTAACTGGATATGCAGCTTTATCTGCATGCCTAGGATGTGGTAGTCCCTCTTAACAGTTTCAAAACATAATAGATCAAAAGGTATAGCTTTAGGACTGCATCTTTCTGTCCAAAAGTCATTTAAGTTCAAGTGGCTCAGTTCAGCGTGTTCAGCAAATTAAGCAGACACTTTTTATTTTGGTGGTTGTAAGTTTGCCTTTTGCTTGATCTAAAATTAATTACTGGAATGGGGTCAGGGAAGCTATTTATTCAACAGTGTCTGTTACAAGTGGCATTTTTCAGAGCTGTCTCATATTCAGGTGTTAGTAATTTTTTACTTCATTCTAGGTTTTGTGTGTCAGATATGTTTGGATACTGCTGAATATTACTCTTCATAAGTGTTTTCATAGTTACTATATATAGTTGCACGAGTGGTGCTTATATTAATCGTTTCTAGCTATTATTTTTGCCATACCTTGTCACATCTTAATCAGAGAGACTTATATTTTTCCTAATTTCCTTAAACTTCTCACCCCTTTCTAACTGTGAAGCTGCCTGCAATGCACTTTCAAAAGCAATTTTCACATTTACAAGCAGAATGATGGCAAATTGTTGCTATGGAGCTAAGGTATTTTTTTTTTTATAAATCCGATTTCAGTTTAGTTACTGTGGAATTGGAAATGCATACCTTATCTAACATATTTATCTTCAGAAACTGTGAACTTGATTGTCTCTTGCTTGCACCATTGTGACTTAATTGATTTCAGTAGATTTGTATCCAATTCTGAGAGGCTGCTGTTTGTGGGGTTTTTTTTCTTTAGTTTTTGGGTGTTAGGAAGGATGTTGGGGCTACTTTTGCAAATAACGTAAAAAAATCTCTTGTTATCTGCTTGTTGAGCGTATAGTTTGTCAGCCTGTCTTTTGCAAGTGCGGTTGCAGTAGAATTAAAGACACTCCAGTGAAGTACCTTCTGCGTCATGCTTATTAAATTCCAGCTGCAGGAGAGTGAAGCTGCTTCTGTCTCAAGAGGTAAAATTTGACCTTGACTTGCAGAACTGAGGTAGGGATTGAGTGAAAGAGGAATGACGCCTAGTTCGGTTCACGATACCTGTTTTTATTTTAAGCACGTTAATCATGTGGAAGAATGAAATGACAGACTTAAGTTTCATGCACTCTTGGAGTCTCTGAACAGATATTTTTTATTTCATTTAGTAGGATACATAGTGGTGTTCATAGCAACTCTAACCTGTCACACTCAAAACAGAGTCATAACATTTCCATTATGTCCAGAACGACTCTCTAGCAAAATAAGATTCTGCTTCTCCCCTTTGAGATAGCTGAAAATATAACCTTAATAACTACTGTTGGCGAGTTGTCCTCCAGCTTTCTCTTTCTCATGTAGTCCTTATGTGAATTGGGTTCACTGATGTGTGAGATTCGTTGAATTTTTTGTAATCACTGTGTTCTTTAAGGATTGTAGCGTGGATAAGTTTTATGTGGTTTTGTAAAACATCACTGATCCTGTTCTGTTATTTTTCCCCTATTTTAAGGAAGAGATAGTAGAGTGTAGGTTGAATGGGTTGTGATGTTTGAAGACCTTCTGCTAGTTTAGAATTATCATAATGTGCTAAAATAATACTAGGTGAGTTTGATACAAGTGCAGTCCTTAAGAGGCAGATCTGTTCTCATTTACTTCCTCTCTGCCAGGAAATACCACTCTTAGGAAAGGTAAAATATTTTACTTTAAAGTTGGGACTGGATTGAATACATCCACCTTTAAGTACCTGATGTGTGCCAAATTTTTAAGTGTTCTCTATAGCAAATCTACTAAAATGAAGTCATTTTTGTGATTGATGCTTTTTTCTCCAGATGGAGGTCCCTGGGGTGGTTCCAAACTGAGGCAGTTCGAAACCCTTTCACAGATATTTTGCATTGCATATTTAATTTTGAAATGTCTCCTCCATGTCTTACAGGAACTGTAGTTGATGCCTTGCATATTTATGTGGTCTTCATCTGCCATATTAAGACTTTGTATTAGGGCAGGTAGAGTTCTTGGGCATATCACACAACTTTGTACAACAGTTTTCACAACAGAAGCCTAGCTCAAAACATGCTGTTAAGATTTCCCAGTTAATAAAGGCTGACATAGTCTTTATTGTTTCTGTGATTGTATATACTAGTATTACTAGGTAGACTACATCATCTATGCAAAGATGTCAAAGGTTTTCAGTAATATTTTCAGATATGTAGTGGGCAGAAATCTATACAGCTTCTCAGCAGCAGAACTGAGAATTAGTCTGTAAGTACTCACAAGCAAAATAAAATTAATCGTATTAAACAACTGTTATTGCATACTGAACTCTGTAAGTGGCAGTTCATTGGGGAATATTAATACAAAGATCTAGTATGGATACAGCCCAGCTGCAGTGGAGTAGCAGACTGGCTTAATTTCCTGAAATAGGAAGGGTTTCTTTTGCCATACAAGGTGTCCTCAATGCACAGGGTCTGCAGTTCAGGTACTGTAGTGCAAATGATGTTTGAGCTCAGAAACAAAAATCACAAAGACTGGAGGGTACTTTTAGCTACCTGATCTAGTGAAAGGTGTCCCTGGCTGTGGTAAGCTATAAAAGTCCCTTCCAAGCCAAACTATTCAATGATTTATGTACCAATCTCTCAGAGGGCTCAATGGGACTTAGTTCAAAGCTTCTATGGCCAAGTAAAAGTTTTTATTTCACCATGCTAATTGTAAGAAAGTAGATTATCATCTAAAACAAATTACAGCCTTCCAATAGTTCTGTGCTTCTACCTATGGAGTCAGGAAACAAAAAGAGAGCGTGTGTCGTCAGTCATGATATAGCCCACAGTCTTTGAGTGGTCCTGCTCGGAGTTGCAGGCTGTATTTGACCTAGGAGTCAGTTAGGACCTGCCTCCAGCTTACTGCCAGGTCTGGAGGCTGGACACTTCTTGTCACCATGTGAGGTTTTTCAGTGCTCTGAGAATAACCCTCAATTCTCATCCTCATCCCCACGTGGGAGGTAAAGGTCATGTGACTTCAGAGGAGCCTGTGGCTCACTGTGACAGATGCACTCCTCCTGTTTGAAATAACTGAACTTTGGTCCAGGCAGATGCTCAGCAAATAGACCTGACTGAAGTAATCCTACTGTGTGAGGCTGTTGGCGAGAACTCAAACTGAAAAAACAGTTTGGCTAGAGACTGAGTTGATAAATGGCCAGAACTGCATTAACAGCAGGAAATCTGATTACGTATTAACTCCTGTGCTTATATATATCTGCAGACATTAGGGCCTGTTGAGGTCTCTGTCCATAGCAGCTGATCTCCCCTTTTGTAGGGATGCCTCTCAAGGCTACCCCTCAAGGCTGAGAGATTATTTACCCAACACCAGGCACTGATGGGTTGGTAAGTGACATTTCTTGGCATGCATGTAACATTTAAGATACATATAGTAAACTGAAGTGATAATCTCAGTATCCCACATTAACTTGAAGTGTAGAAAATAGTACTGACAGTCCATCTGTACTTATTAAATATTTTACATACCTACATTTACTGATTAGATCTCAATTAACGTCTGTCTTACTTTCTGACTCTCCGCCTGTGACACTCACCTGGGTAGAAGTCCACACCTGTTATGTGGTGTTGGAAGCCTCTTAAACTGATATATATATATACAATGGTTTTGAGGTTTTATGTGCAGTTTTCAAATAAACAGTGATTACATAATTTTCAGTTTGCTGTATAGCACTTGCCACATGAATCTCAAAGGTCTAATTCTTTTTTGTATTTTAAAATACAAATAGATATGTAAAGAGATACTGTGAACAAGTCTTGCAGTACTCTTGACACTTTCCTCTTGCCTGTAGGCATTCAGCCATGATGAAATGTCCTGTTTCTTGGAAAATCAAACGAATTGATGATGTTTGATTTTCAGCTTTTAGTGTTACCACCACAGAGAAATTACTTAATCGTCAGATTTACTTAAAAAGTTATAGGCGCTCTTGAGTGGACAGAAGAGATTAACTTCATTAATCTGTAGTTCTTCACACTTCCTTTGTGGTAGTATGTTTGACACATTGCTGCAATTAAGTTTAGAACATAGTCCAGGGCCACACTAGAGAAATAACGTTTTTCTTTTCTATTGAAGTCACTGTGTCATTTGAAATGTTCCTACCGTTTAGGAAACTGACTTTTTGAACACTATTGCAGAAAGTGATTTAGAAACAAGTAACACTGAAACTCAAACAATTTGAATTCACAGCTCGCCTAAGTCTTAATATAAATGTAGTCTCCTGGGCAAGCAAAAGCTTTCTGAGAATAAAGAAATGGTGTGGTGTGCTGAAGAGAATTTTCTATTTGCTCTCATTTTTTTGTTGTGGTTTTTGTTTGTTTGTTTGTTTTTGAGTGAGGAGTAAAGTTTTTGAAGCTTTTTTTCCCCACTCTTGACTGTTCTTTTTTCCTTTTTTGCTGGTTTAGGCTGTGGGTTAAACAGAACAGCTTTGACATGTCTGTTCAGGGAAGTTGGTTTCTTATAGCATTTCCTTGAGCATGTAAATTTTAATGAAGAAGATATATTTAGTTGGTTTTCTGCTGACTTTGATAACATAATGTAGGTTTCACCTACCTCATCTAGTAGTTTCATCCAAGTGCATTGGAACATCTCATTTCAAAACAACTTTTCAAACCCTGTTTTGCATTCCTCAGGTCAGTGAACTGCTGCCATGTGTTGTCAGTAACATATCGAGAAGGAGAGATGCCCCTTTGGTGAAAAACTAACTTCCTTGTAAACATGCTGTAAGCTGTTCTTCCCAGAGCTAATAATTGCTCCTCTGGATGAAAACAGTCCTTGTATAATACTATTGCCTTGTTATAGTAGCTCATATGCTAATGACAGTATAACTGTTACATGACCTGGGCCTCATCATACACGTTTTAAGATGCTAAGTCTCTGCTTGTTGGGCCAAAACCTATGGCTAACAGGATTGTGTAGGCACTATATCAACTGCTTGTTTGCAAATTTCTATTTTTAACGGTTAAGGGCCTGCGTGAATGCCTAAGAAAGTGTATCAGGCAGTATCTATGAATCAAGTGCTTTTCTATTTTTAAACTAATGAGACAAGGTCACATAATTGGTGTTTAATAAGTACAGTTTTAGAATATTTTTAATTAAGTCATATATATTGCCTGCTATTTCGAAGTTGGGTTCCCTCGTGCTCCAGAACTGAAATACAGACTTCTCTTTCCTTTTTCATGTGCTGTTTTGTATTGGTGTTGGAGTTATTTGTTTACAGCTCCACATCAGAAGAGTGTTTGGATGGTTTATTCGTGAACTGTTTCTTTTACTTCCCTGTGGCATTAAAAGGAAGGATAAGGTGCATATGTGAGTACAAGATAGTGTTAAGATATATCTGCTGTTGTAATGTAAACTAAAAGCCTTTTGAATTTGTTCAGAAGCTTCTTCCACTTCCCACAGAAGTATAATATTTTTTTGCATATAAAATTAGAAATTGACTTCCTCTGTAGCTGCCACTTAAGAGTTGTCCCAATAATGTAAGCCTGGAGGGACAAATATGTGATACTTGTTTGGGAACAGTTCTATGCAGCTATTATTTTTTGGTCACCAAACTTATTTTCTTTTTAAGCCTGTTAGCACTAACTTGAATTCATGGTAGGATGTCTCGTATCGGAGAAGGATAAACAGACGGACAGCACTCTGAGTGAGGTAGCCAGTGGCAGTGTGTTACTCTGGACTTAGTGAATTAATCACCATGTAGAGTGTTAGTGCATCTTGGAGTGTACTTATACTAATATTCTAATGCAACAGAAAAAAAGAAATAGATTTGCAAAAATTAAAGCTCCAGAACAGACTTCTACGTTCTCCCTACTAAAATGAATAATGGATGATTTCAGTGAATTTTCCTAAGTGCTAATCAAAAGTATAATTATTTGCAAATCATTACTCTATTAAATTGGAAGCAGCAATTTTATTTTTTTGTAATTATAGTACATTTTCTTTATCTTTGGAAGTTTTCGTTTATCAGTTGCTTAAAATGGCTTGCTGAATAACTTGTTCTTTGTAACTAGTTAATGATTTTGACGGACTCATTATTTATTTTAATAGCGTCTTTACCTTCTTCTAACTTCCAGGAAACAATAAGATAAACTGAAATAGTACTAGTTATGAGAGTAAATTAGTCCAAAGTACAAAAATACTTCTTCAGTTTTTCCTGTGACTGGTTTGATATATGTATATAACATAACAGCGTAAGAAAATCTCATAGGATGTCAGAGAAGTAGGCTAAGGCCCTAAGGGAGCTAGATGATCTTTAAGGTCCCTTCCAACCCAAACCATTCTATAATTCTATGATTTTCTGGACTAGTGCTGTAACATTTAAGCTATTGTGCAAAAAGTAATTTCTGTTGCCTGCCTTCCTCATCCCCACTCTAAGCTTCTGTAAGTGATTTTGAGGTCAGCTGTTAAAGTGCTGTTTTTTTTCTCCTCGTAACCATCATGGGTAACCATAGTCATGCATTTTTAAACTAGCTTTCCTAGTAGTGAAAGTGTGAATGGAAAGATATTGGGAGGGAACTGCAACTGACCTTTTGCCACAAATTGCAAGAAAGTTGTCTGCTAAAGATTGTTTATCAAAAAAAGTAAAACTTCAAGCTCTCCTTTAATTTTTTTCTGACTGGTTTGCTAACTCGGAAGCCTTCAGCTGTTATTCTTCAGTGGATCTGTGTGGTTTAAACTAATTTTGACAATTTCAGACCTGGTATAGTGACAGTTTTATAGTTGCTAATCTTTTGCTTTACTTACAATTGTTTTGTCTGTTTTGTTTGACTGCTTATATCTTAAGGGGAAAGTCTCAGATTCTCACAGAGAGAAATGGTAAGCGTAGAAAAAGACTGGGGAATGACTTATGCACCATGCTTGATTCAGAGGCATAGTCTGTTGCTCTCTCAGTGACTGTTTTTTATAATGCTATTGTACTTTTATGTTTCAGTATTTTGTCATAAAGTTATTTCTTCTTAACTTTTTTGAGACAGAGCTGTAGCTGATAAACTGTAGGTAGTAATATCTTGAATTATTATTTGAGATGGGAGGATGTTCCTTTTCTCATGCTGAGTTTGCTGTTCACAGGCTATTGGTTTTCCACTCTATTCTTTTTTCCTGCTTACCAAAACTACCAGCAGGAGCTTGTAGGTTTTTAGATAGTTGCGTGGGTTTTATCCTGCCAGTCGTGTTTCTTAAACTCTGTGATAGTCCACATACCATTTGGAAATACAGTGTACTACTGTTTGATATTCATATTATCAGTTAAATGGATATTTCAAGAATTGGTTCACTTGTGTAATGAAACAACCTAAGAGTATGTACTGCCTGTGGGGAAAGGGGTTGTAGAGTGGCAGGCTTGATGACAGATCACTTTAGAGCACAGAGCCTTACTGAGACACATCCATTCCCTGGCTTTCATGCAGTGCTGAGCATTTGTTATAGTCCTGATTCTCACAGACTTGACATGACTGGTCAGTGAGCTAATCAACCGTGGGTTTTGTATGCTGGAGAGAGAAGGAAGGGAAACACGAGTTCATGATTTTGCCAGTGTTCAAGTAAGTGGCCATGAGGACCATTGACGGAGTTCTGCATGTCATGATGTTAAGGACTTGACAAAGTTAATCTTTCTGATGGGAAATCTGTTGCTATTTTGGCTTTGCCTTTACTGTGTTTAGATGCTATGTTCTTTAACATGGTTCGGTTGATGTAGGGAGAGAATAAACACAAAGGCCTGTGTTACATTTAAATCCAGAAATAAGAGAAAATGTAAATGTCATTGCTGTTACTGTAACTTCATAAGTAGAAGAAATATCTAATGCTCCCTGCAATGTTGATTGCCCCACCATTTCAACAATGGTGTAGATTTGTTTACAAGCTGCTTGTACTTTGCTAAATGGTACCACTGAGTTGCAAAAATTTCCACTTCTATAATTATGTTCTCATTTATATTTATCTCTTGTACCCCAGATGAGCATTTCAGTAATTTGTATGGCTTTGTCAAGTGCTGCTCCTGCCACCAGGTCCCCCCAGCCCTGACCTGCACAGTCAGAGAGGGAAGGGTCTTTTGGTGTCTGTGCAGCAAATTGGAGACAGCTAAATCTCCCAGAGTAAATTCAAAGCAGTGTTTATTTTGGGTACAGCCAAAATAACAAATCAAGTGGTTGGGTGCACTGAATTGCAACTTCCCAAAAGTTGTAAAACCAGATCCAAATCTGTTCAGATCCCAACCTGACAACGTCAAGGCAGCTAGACTAAACAACACAACTCAGATCTGATCCGATGCACCATAGTGCCATGGAAAAGAGATATAGTAAGGAGAGAGAGAGAGAGAAGAGTAAGAATAGAGGGCAGAGGGAGGGTCAGGAAGAGAAAAATAGTCACCACTCCATGGGCCTCTGGAAAACGTGGTCTTCAGGAGCACATGGTCCTGTGGTTCTTCTGCAGCACATCTTCAGGTGGGTTCCATGGGTTGATGGGTGCACACCCCTGCCTTCTTGTCAGGCTTCTATTTATATGGCAAGCCAGTGCTCCATTAGCATATAAGGGTTGGTCTTGCTACGGAAGTCCTTGAATGGGCGCAATGCACAGAAGCTCCTTTGAGAAGGTTCTGGAATTGGGGCTGGGGGCTCCAGGGTCACTGGCAGCTCAACAGACCTTTGCCAGAATAACCTCTGCCTGAACCCTTTGAGTCTGCAGGCGCAGTCGGGTGAGTGGGCACAGCACCTGCTGCTGTACCTCCTCCCCATCTTCTGCAGCTGCACAGTCAGACCATCCCTTAATGAGGAGCCACAGCACTGAAGAAGATGTTTAAGACAACAATACAAGTATAGTCAGACAACGTTTAAGACAATAAAAGTGGAATCTGTTGATGTTTAAGACGGCAATGCAAGCAGTCAATCTTTACAGGCTTCTTACACTGTTGCATATCCTAAAGAGGTTAAAGGAATATTGTGAAAGACTGTTAGTCATCTGTGTGTTCATTCAGTATTGATGGTGACAAAATCTAATGAGATTTTCTCAGTCTTGCACCAAAATCTTTCTAAAAAATTACTAACTGTGTTTGAATTTGGCTAAATTGAATACTGAAGATGATTGTCTTCTGCACATGGACAGAAATCTGCCTCAAGGGTATGGAAGCACGAAACCTATTGCTTGAATTAAAATTCTTCCCTTTAATCATTTCTCTATCACTCATAAAGAAAAAAAAAAATCTTGCAGAATTTAAGTGTCCAGGATCCAATTTTGACTTACTGGAATGTATTGAATATACACAACTAAAATTCTGGTTAGATTCCTAGGAGAAGTATAAAACAGATTATTTCATCTGGGTAACTTGATACAAAGATGGGATGGGTTTTTCAAATGAAGAACTCAAACCAAAGGTTAGGATAAGCTATGATAAAGGTCAGCTTTCATGCTTACTAACCTCATCTCCTCAGTAAACTAGGTATTATTTTAGAATTACAATAACATGATTTTAATAAATTTGGAAGGTCTATAACCTTCTGAAAATACCAGATTCATTCATGAAGTCATTATCTTCTGTCTTAAGCTGCCTTCATGCATAAGTGGTTGATAAAGCTGAGGTTTAGGTACGGCTTTAATGCTCCCTGTACTCCTAACATAGGTAGATCTGCAGTTCTAATTCTGGCTGCAGTGATTTGAGCAGATCATGCACTGTGGCCTGATGCCAAATGACCCATGTTTTTTTCTGAATATGTGTCAGCATATTTTTGTGCCAGATCACAAATTAAGTCATCCAGTGCCTCTGTCATTCCTATCTCTTTATTTGTATTTATTGTGACTGGCTTTCACACACTGTAAACAGCACCAGTGGAGCTGACTGTGCTCTTTTATATAGAAGAAGGGTTGCTATAAAACTGACTGGAAGATGATATGTGGCTAGGGAATAAATATCACTCATTCCCACTGAAATGTAGCAAGTGGCTGGACAGTACGTCATGATGATAATGTACATGTAAAAGCTTTTTCAAGGGACAAAAGCGAGTATTTTGAAAGACCGAAGAGAATGAAGCTGAGGTTACACATTTACTGCAAACTACTGGAGCTAAGAAGCCTTGCGTTTTCTTCCCCCTGGTAGAACAGGCCATTGCCACATGCATCCTGCTGTGTTCTCAGCTTGTATTCCTGATGGGAGCTAGCAACTGAAGCTGGATTCACTTACTTAAATGTATGTGTTTATTACCACTTGGGATGCTGTAGGGTAACTGGCTGCTTATGCAGTAAGGTGTGAGTCTCGCCCACATTACTTTTTTTAACGACAACTGTGTGTGGATGTCTTGGAGAAAACAGCGTGTCTAAGATAACATTAGGTGCCTATAATTAGGCACTTGAATTTCTAATTCATCCTGCCTGTTTTATTTCATAGATGTGTTATTCATGTGCATTAGATTTAATTTCTTATTGTATTGCAGATTTATAGTAATTTGAAATGTGATTCTTTGCTATACATAAACTCTGCTCAATCAGTTGTGCTATGGTTTAATTCTTGTTAGAATGGCCAAAAAGCTAGCCTAACCATATTTGTTGTTTTTCAATAATTACAAAAACATAGAATCTTACAAGAGGTCATGCATCTTGATATGATGATAATTTTCATTGCAAGTAAGTTGATGTCCAAGGTCCAAATGCTGTGACTTCAGGCTGAGTAAAAATGATCTCTTTGAAAGAAAACTTAGAGGTTTTGTAAGCCAATTCTTTTAACAGATAATTAATGAAGAGAGGGAAAGAAAGTTTTCTGACATTCAGCTTCGTTAAGCATTTAATTTGGCTTAAACACTAGACTGATGTGAGACTAACTCACATTTAAATTAATGCGGGCAGTGATCGGTTGTGGTGTGTTGACCGGTTTTGGGGTTGGTTTGTTGTTTTTCCTTTTGTGGGGTGTTTTTTGTCAGCATTGAGAAAACATAAGTTCTAACACAACACAAAAAGGATAACAATTAACCATTTTAATAGATTTGACTCAAACTTGTTTGTGAGTGCTCTTCAGTTGGCCAACTGCAACATTGCATAACAGATTATTTTTAGGTCTGCAATCTGGACACCATTAGGCGTTCATTTAAGAAGAAAACAGAAAATTTTTTTCACAAGTCCAGTATGTGATATTTGAAATGCATGAGGCTGTTAAATTGAGTATCTTAAGCTCTACCAGTTGAGTCTGTAACTTTCAAATAGATTAAAATATATTTATTGTAGAGACCTATAGGAAAATGTTCTTGTTCTACAATTACACATTTTGATTCCTTGTTTTATTTTATTTCTGCTTAGTTTGCTATGTGTTAGTTAATAGGATGAGGATAAATTTTCAGTTTCAAGTTTGAACTTTGGGTAAGAATTTTATATTTTTCACCTGGTGAGATACAGAAGAAAAAATCAATGCATCAGAAAAAAGGAAAGAGAGAACTGTGAAATTTTAAACACTGTATTCTTAATACATCTTCTCAGCTTACAAAGAGTACCACCTGGCAGTGTCAAGCAAACTGGGGGATTTTTTTATTGCTTTTCTTTTTTCCCCTTCCTGGTGCTAGCCAGCTTAACATTTTTTAAAACCCATTTGTTTGAGTTTCTGCTGATTCAAAACATTACCTTTACTGTGCATTTTATGGGTGTATAGGCTTACTCTCAACTTTTTTCTCTTAAGTGTTATTAAGCATTTGAAAAGAGTAGTACAAGCGCTAGTTTTTCTTTCATTTTCAAGCTGAAAAGTTTTTGTGAACCTTTTACTGCCCTGTTAAGCAGTCCAGACAAGTATGTTTGGTTTTAGGCTGATCTTTTGACTCAGCATCCTTTCTAATTACTGAAAGGGAATGTGGAGAAGAGCCCTCTGGCAGGCAGCAAAGCATGTCTTCTGAACTGCTGTGTGCATGATGGTAGGTACAATGATAGGAAACAATCCCTATGTTTCTCATATTAGTTCAGATCAGAGTCATCTGCTGATCTCAGGACAAGCAGATTCCTGTGGCTACCTGCCAAGCATTTGTCAGACTGCAGGGAAGGTCTTCACATCTATTGCAGTCATGGGCTCTGTTCTTCCTTTTTCAGTCTGTGTTCTTCATAGTATCTATGTTAAAGTTTAAAGTTTAAGCTCTGTTGCATATTTCTTATATATTCAAAAGATGAGACGATCTGCACGTGAATAATTTCACTATTTTATTATCTCTATAAAAATATTTTTACATGGCAAAGGACATATTAGGTGAAGTCACTAATTTCTTTAAATAAATCTCATAAGAGTAACTACTTTCTTTCCTTGCTTTTGCCTTTTGTTGCTAAAGTGATAATAATAAACATACCTCTAGAGATACAGAAGGCAAAGACATGCATGAGAAGTAAATTAAAGCACAGATAACAGCAGTAGCTAGATTTTCAAAGAAGACTACTTTAAAAGATAAACAGATTAGTAGAAGAGCCATTGTTCAGGATCTTTGCTGAAATGAAGCAAAGCTGAAAGCACTTTTCTTCCCTGTTTTGGTGTTGAATTAAATGTTATTGACCTTTCTTCAAAGATTTGTCTGGGGGAAAAGACACCAATGATTGTTTGTAGTAAAAAAAAAAAGGAATAGTTTAAAAACTATAAATACCTTTGACATGGAAGCTGATAGTTTCGCTTTCAAAATTCAGCCTGAATTGCTAGAAACCCCCTGAAAATAAAAGTATGTTCTGCTTGAGTAATCACATGTAAATGCAGAGGTGCCAGCAGCACTGTTATAATGACTATGATGTCTTTGAAGGCACTCTGAAGCTTCCGTTCAAAGACACTCTTAAATAATTAAATCTTTTTTTTATTTTTTTTCAACTTACATGGAATATGTAATGACATTCCCAGAATACCAGATTTCCTTCCTTTCTTCTCTTTCTTATTCAAAGAATAAATACAGTATTTTAATTAAGACACTGCTTGATAAATTGTAAAGAAAGGTGATGAAAGAACGGGTCTAGATAGTTCTTTGTTGTGACCCTCAGTAACCTTTTCTTTCAAGCACTGATGCTTGAAAAACCTAGCTACCTCTGAGATGGCCTTGGAAGTCTGGCTTCCTCTCTGCAAGTAAAGGGAGGCAGTTTTATCCTCTTTGATATGCCCTCTGGCTCTTGGCAGTTCATGCTTTGACCATTTCTGTGGTCATCCTTGTAAGACAGGATGCTCAGCTGTCTATCCATGGTTTTAATTTTTTTGTCTTTTTTTTTTTTTTTCAGATACTGAGCGTCTCTATACAGTAGTGTTTGAAGAGATCTGTGGTCATTTTGGAAAGGCCTATACATGGGATGTGAAATCCTTGGTCATGGGTAAAAAAGCTCTAGAAGGAGCACAGATTATTCGAGATGTTCTGGATCTTCCAATAACCAAAGAAGAGTTATTACATGAAAGTAAAATTAAGCAGGAGAAGATATTCCCTACTGCCGAATTGATGCCAGGTATGTTTCCTTTCAATGTTTATGAACTGTTTATGGAATCACTTCAATGCTAACCAACTTAGAAGTTTTTAATCTGCCTTCCACAGAACAGTTTCTCTTACAGATTCAGTTTCATAATTCTTGTTTTAGCAAGTTTTCCTCAAATTTACCTGTTAAAGAGAAGTTTTACCTGTTAAAGAGTACTGAAAACTTTATTTCTTGCTTCATTAGAGAACAACTTTTTTCTATATGTTTTAAAAGAAGAAAAAAGACTAAGTAGACTTTCATGAATTCTGTTTTGTAAACCAGATGTTCTTTTTAATTGTCATTGCCAGCTGTGTAACTCAGCAAGAGGGTTGACTTCATTAAGCACAAATACACTCTTAAATATGCAGGCAACCCCATGGGTTCTTTCAGCTGAGATTCATCTTGCCTAACCTGAATGTTGAAGCTTAAGCATGGCATGTGAGCCAGCTGTGTGTCAGTGGAGAAGGGAGAGTTTCTCAAGTTATCCTAAGACAGGTTAGCTTAATCACCTTCTGTGGATACCTATCTTTTAGCAATGATTGTGCAGGAAGCCCAAACAAGTAGCTTAAACCAGGTACCTCAAGAGGATGAATCTTATCTGTGATGTGAACTCATACTTTTATATTCTATTGCATTTACTTCTGGAATGCTTAGAGAAAAATCCTCAGCCATGCCAAGTAAGCAATGCCTAATCCTAAAATTGCCTTTAACTTTTTGTACAATGTTAAACTTCTTGGAGCAAGTATCAATAATTCACTAAGAAAAAAAAAATAAAGGAAGAGGAGGGAGAAGGGAAAGGAATATTAAAAAAAATATTAGAAGTTAAATAGCTACATGTCACTAGACGAAGTCTAACTGTTATAATGTTTTCTCTTTGAACGTACACTTGTTTGTTCTGGCAGTCTTTACAACACATTAATGATGTTTTAGTTTTTAGTTTAGTTTTTTATACCTAGTTTCATAATGCATTAAGAAGATGAAAGTTAAAAATATGTGATATGTTAGGAATTAATAAGAAGCAGCAAAAATAAAAGGTATAAATTTTTAGGCAGCCTAAAAACTTGAGTATTTTGTACAGCCATCTTATTTAGTTACCTCTCTGATGTCTTTTGTGTGCAAGATTTTTCAAATTCTCACTTATAGATCCTTCTAAATCTGTAAGCCTAGTTAAACTCTCCAGGAAAACAAGAAAGATGAAGGGATACGATTTTCATTTTTCATGTCAGACTGCTGGAATTAACTTTGTAACTGTATCTTTTGCAAGGCAAACAAAAAATCCCCTTGTCTGGTCCTAGAAAATGCCAGATGGACAGACTGGGTGACATGTTAGGAGGCACAGAGAAGAATCCCTGAAATGTAACAGCATGGGTAGTAGATGCCATTAAGTGGGTATTCTGTGCCTGCTAAGAATTGTGATAACGTAACTGAGCTGCCTTGAACAGAGTTACAGAGGATGGAACAGGTTAGTCAAAAGAAACATGAAGTTTTACGCTGATCTTGCCTTCAAAAAATGGATTCTGGGCTTGCTGAAGCTGGGCTGTTATAGATGAAACATGCAAAATTCTTACTGGGACAAGCAATTAAGCATTTTTATCGTAACCAGAATTGTTCAACTGACTATCTTTGCAGTTCGGCTAAATACATATGATAACTTTCTTCAGGCTATTTTTTAAGGCAGAATTGATGTAAACTTAAATACTATATGCTTATTGGCCATTGTGGGAAGCAAAGGCAGCCTTGGTCACTGAAGTAACGGGAGCTGTACTTTACCTATGAGACTCATGGCAGCAGCATGTGAGATACAAGCTGAATTGCTGTTGAGAAAACCAGATTGATGTCAGCTAATGATCTAGGAAGCAGAGGCTCCAGTTATTTCTTTGAGGATTGACCTGTTCTTCAATCTGATAAGATTTTTTAATCTGATACTTTCCTTCATTCCTTTTGTATCTTTTGAGCTTATTTATTAATGTAATCCTTGTGGATTTATTCTACAGCCTTTTAATATTCTTTAAGTAAGAATGGACTTTGCAAGTGTTCTGTAAGATGTAAGACTGCGGTGACCTTTTGAATTTACAATGTTCTCTGACTAAACTGATCTTTCAAGCAGTTACAGGTAAATACAGGAAAGTGAATTGTCATATTTTTTAATGGCATACAATGGCTCTGACATGCTAAGTCTCTGGCCATCTTTTGGCAGTTAATTAGCAGATGAGGTTCTATTTTTCAATCAATGTCTGCAGCTTTTGCAAAAAATAAGATTCAGATTTGGTTTGGTGGAGAGCAGTGCTAAAAGATGACCAATGATGTTTGAAAAAGTGGCAAAGCAAAGCAGCACTTGTTTTGAACATAGGTTAAGCTACGCACATGTTTGTGCCAGCAATGATACCTCTGTTAATTCCCAAATCAAGTAGGTCTGTGATCGTTAAGAATGGTGTGGATGTTTTACAAGTATGCAATTAACAAAACAGTTCTTTGCCTGACAGTCTATGCCATGCCACTTAATGTACAAGAATTCTGAAACATCAGTGGTTCAGTATGGGATTTGGACTATTTCTGTATGGCTGAACTGACTAACAAGCTTCAATACATCAGGCTGTGGTCAAAATACGGATTTAATCTAAGAAGAAACTATATCAATTTCTAATGTGGAATTTTCCGACAACTATTTGAGGATTTTTTGTAGTCTGATTTATTCTTAGTTTTGAAAGAATCTTAGGGAAGGCTAGTGTTGATTCAATAGAGAAAGAAATTAATCCAAGACAATGCTGACAGGATGACAGGGGTGCCACTTGGTCTGCTTTTGTCCATATTTCTGTCAGAGTACAGACATTGTTATCTGCAAGAGTAACATAGTAGGCTTTCTGTTTCTGCTAATGCAGTACTACATTGCAGGGAAGTGGATCATCAAAAGAATAAGGAGTGACAAGTAGAGCAGAGGAAAACCATGCATATCTACATATACCTATACATGTACAGATGTGCTTTTGCATAACATAAACCCAGAACATACACAGAGCCAGAAAAAAATAACTACAAGTTACACAGCTGCCAACAATTGCTATGATCATGTCAGGGTTATAAAATTAATGCCATTATTTCGTAGCAGTCCCTGGTTTTTGGCTCATCACTGTCACAAAGCACAGATCCTTAAGGGTTGTGTGCTTGTGAATACCTTTCAGACATTTTCCGTTCCTGGGTCGTTCTCATGATAACTGGGATTTCTTTGTTGCAGCTCCTGTTCAGCCAGGAGAATGCGATGTGCGAACTATTTTCCGGTTCAAGTACAGTTAACTGTCTCTCACAGGCATGAGGAGGTAATTTCATAGCTCAGTTTTAGTACCGAATGAAGCCAGTCAGAAATCACAAAAAAAAAAGAGAAGAAAGAAAAACAGTTCAAGTTCCAATAATAGCTAACTTTAAAGTAATATATATTTTTTTTTCAAGAGTTCCATTCAACCAGCAGTCTACTTTCCTTAGCTATTGTTTCCTTGATTCATGTTGTGCTCTTAACAGTTCAACAGGCTTCCCACCATTTGATTTTTTTGTTTTAAAAGTAGGAAACTCTGCTAGTCTGTGCTGGGCTCCTTGATCCTATAACCCCTAGAGATCAGTCAATTAGCTGCAAACTTGGAATTATGCTGTCTGTTTGGCCTTTGCATTAAGTCCTAAAGGACTGAAACACAAAAATGCTTTTACTAGGATGTCATCAATACAGTTGACAGAGGTTCTGAATTGTGTAGAATTTACTACTTGTATTTTTCCCATGGCCATGCATGTGTCAGTGTGTCCAGACTAAAATGAGATTATCAATTTGGTAAACAGGGAGTCTCTGCCACCAGAAGGATCTCTGGGTTTTTTAGGGAGCAATAAGGTGAGGAGGTAGAATTTGTTATTAATAGCTAGTTACTTTCCAAACTGGGAAATAGGTTACTAGTTTCCACCTCCACTTTTGTAGCTCAAGAAAAAAAGTAGCATACCACTGCAGGTAGCATTTTTAATATCTCAGGAAACAAGAGAAAAAGAAACAGGTGGATCTAAGGGTTACTTTTCCATAGTCTCGTCATATTCATAGCAATTACACCAAGTGTTGGATAGCCTCACGTCTGTTATACTGTCATATTCACAGCCTAATGCTGACTTCACTTGAGAACTTAGACTAAGTTGTAGATAATGAATAGTACTGTCCTGATGGGCTTGCAACTGTTGTAACACATCAGACTATCTAACAAATATTTTTTAATCAGTTTGTGATTTAAATGAACAGACAGCTGCTTCTTGTTCTATATTAAATTGTTGGGTTTTACTTTGTTTGGTGCTTTTAGTGTTCAGAGAATCACTTTTATGAAATTAAAGAATTATCATCAGATTGGCTATAAATCTTAACAACTTGACAAAGCTCTGAGTAATCTTAGCTTTTCTTTGATTAAAGAGAGTGTTGAAATCTTTAAGAGCTTTAAGTTTGGTCTGATATCACATTCAGTGTAGGAACTGTAAATGATTTTGGAAAAGAGGAGCAAGTTTTTCATACAGAGGCTATATTTATGCTTAAGATTTCCGTTTCTGCACAACTGGACATAAATCATACATGACATGCATAATGCATGCACGCAGTTAATTTAAACAATGCATGGAGTACTTCAATTTACTTTAGCCTTTTTCTCAGCAGTATATCTTTTCTTCCAAATACACACTGAATACTCTTAGACAGCTTGTTTTGTGTATCATTACAGCAAAAAGAAGTGAACTTGAATACAGGTCTCTAAAGAGACCTAATTTTGATGCCCTGGAGGTCATCTGTCCTCTGTTCTCATGCTGTTACTGTCAGTAGAAAGCTAACTGTATCTACAGGGTGGAGAATGAGGAGCAACACTGTGATAAATGTGTATGAAGATCTTAAAGGGAATGCTGAAAATCTGCAAAAAGGATGTGAAGTTTTACTTGGGCTCATAATTTTTGTGCAAACTCTGTGAGGGAAATGCTTGGTGACTAGCGTAGTTCTTCCTACAGAAATTTCAGTGTACAGGAAAAACGTCTGTTGATCAAGACAGTATTTTCTAAAAAAGCCTCTAGCCATGTTTTTTCTTCTGCAGAATATGCTGCATCTCAGCTACAAGACTGAATAAGTGTAATTATATTAACACAGACTACAGCTAGAGCTCCAAAAGTATAGAATCATAGAATGCTTTGGGTTCTAAGGGACCTTAAAGATCATCCAGTTCCTACCCCAGTTCCTACCCCCCTGCAGTGGGCAGGGACACCTCTCACCAGACCTGGCTGCTCAAAGCTGGCCTTGAACACTTCCAGGGGTGGGGCATCCACAGCTTCCCTGGGCAACCTGTGCCAGTGTCTCACCACCTTCGTCGTGAAGAATTTCTTCCCAATGTCTAATCTGAATCTTCACCCTTCCAATTTAAAGCCATTCCCCCTCATCCTGTCACTACTTGCCCTTATAAAAAGTCCCTCCCCAGCTTTCCAGTAGCCCCTTCAGAAACTGGAAGGCAGCTATAAGGTCTCCCCAGAGCCTTCTGTTCTCCAGGCTGAACAAGCCCAACTCTCTCAGCCTGTCCTCATAGCAGAGGTGCTCCAGCCTTCTGATCATCTTCATGGCCCTCCTCTGGACCTGTTCCAACAGTTCCATATCCTTCTTATGTTGGAGATTCAAGAACTGGACACAGTACTCCAGGTGTGGTAGTAGGGGGAGAATCACCTCCCTCAACCTGCTGGCCATGCTTCTTTTGATGCAGCACAGGAGACAGTTGGCCTTCTGGGCTGCAAGCGCACATTGCTGACTTGTGTTGAGCTTCTCATCAATCAGTACCTCCAAGGCCTTCTCCACAGGGCTGCTCTCAATCATGTCATCCCCCATCCTGTAATGAAATTGTGAATTGCCCTGACCCAGGTGTAGGACCTTGCACTTGGCCTTGTTGAACCTCATGAGGTTCACACAGCCCCACTTCTCCAGCTTGTCCAGGTCCCTCTGGATGATATCCCATCCTTCTGGTGTGACAACTGCCCCACTCAGCTTGGTGTCATCTGCAAACTTACTGAAGGTGCACTCGATCTCACTATCTATATCACCAATAGAAATATTAAACAGCAGTAGTGCCAGTACAGACCCCTGAGGAACACCACTTGTCACACATCTCCATCTGGACATCGAGCCGTTGACCACTACTCTCTGAATGTGATCATCCAATCAATTCCATGTCCACCGAAGAGTCCACCCATCAAATCCATGTCTCTCTAATTTAGAGAGAAGGATGTTGTGGGAGACCATGTCAAAGGCTTTACAGAAGTCCATCCATCCCTTTTTCCATGTCCACTGATGCAGTCACCCCATCACAGAAAGTTAGGCAGTATGTGGCCTTGGAGAAACCATGCTAGTTGTCTCATTTCACCTTCCTGTCCTCCATGTGCTTTAGCATAGCTCCTAAGAGGATCTGTTACATTGTCTTCCCAGGCACAGAGGGAAAGCTGACAAGTCAGTAATTCCTAAGGTCCTCCTTTGTACCGTTTTTAAAAATGGGCACAATGTTGCCCTTCTTCCAGTCACCAAGGACTTCCCCTGACTGCCATGACTTTTCAAATATTATGGAGAGTGGCCTGACTACTACATCAGCCAGTTCCTTTAGGACTCTGAAATGCATCTCATCAGGTCCTATAGACTTATATATGTTCAGGTCCCTCAGGTGGTCACTAACCTGATCTTCCTCTACAGTGGAAGGGACTATACCCCCCTGGTCCCCATCTTGTTGTTCCATGACCCTGGAGGGGTGAAGAGACCAGTTGCCAGTGAAGACTGAGGCAAAAAAGTTGTTGAGTACCTCAGCCTTCTCCTCGTCTGTGAATATGAGGTCACCATTTTCCTTCATTAGTGAGGACATGCTTTCTTTAACCTTCCTTTTCTGGTTGACGTACCTGTAGAAGCCCTTCTTGTTATTCTTTGCTTCTCTTGCCAAGTTCAGCTCCAGCTACGCCTTGGCCTTCCTGACCTCATCTCTACACAACCAGGCAGCATCCATATACTCTTCCCAGGTTATCTGTCCCTGCTTGCACTGCCTGTGCAGTTCCCTCTTGCCTTTCGGTTTGACCAGCAGGTCTCAACTCAGCCACGCTGGTCTCTTCCCTTCCCTGCTGATTTCCTTCATCTGGGGACTGAGTACTCTTGTGCTCTATGGAAAGCATCCTTAAATATTTACCAGCTCTGTTCTATTCCCTTACCCATGAGAACCGTTTCCCAGAGGGTCCTACTGACTAACTCCTTGAAGAGTTCGAAGTTTGCTTTCCTAAAATGTAGCATTCTTACTATACTTCTCACCTGTCCCATACCCCTCAGGACCTTGAACTCCACCGATGCATGATCACTGCAGCCCAAGCTGCCTCCGACTCAGCGTCACTAATGAGCTTGACATCACTGATGAGCTCAGTGTCACTGATGAGGAAGGGACAGCAGGGAAAGACGAACAAAACATGCACATAAAACAGTAAGGACAAAGGGAACTGGGTAAATGAGGTAGTAGATTAGCAGACTGGTCAACTTGATACAATAACAAAAACAAAATGAAATATTTTTTTTGAAGAAAGTAAGTAGCTCAGATTAAAAGAAAATATCAAGAAAAGCCAAGCATATGTAGAGCCAATTAAGTATATATAGTAAAGGATTTGGTTGCCCATGAAATACAGGTTTTATCCTCAATTAAAAAGAACTTTGTGACAACTTTCAATATCCCACCCTGTTTTTCAGAGAAGCACATTTCTTATCAAATAGTTCAGACAGTTGATAATAAAATAAATGTGACTAATCGTACTCATGATTAAATTGTCAAATGAAATAGCCTGTATAGCTTATTGGAGTTAGGAGAATGAGTATCTTTTCAATAATTAAAAGTAACTGGAGAGCAAATTACATATTGCAATTACAAAATACAGACCAAAAAAAGAATATATCACAGGAATTTTACTGGATAAATAATCAAATAACCAGTAACTCACTTGGGAGGGGGATAAGACAATTTAAAATGTCCTAAATAACTCACTTTTTCTGAGGTCTTTCTGTACTCTCCAAAACTGTGTCAAAGGTTACAGAGCAGTTGTAGATAGTAATAATGTAGTTACTATTAATAAAACTAATGGTTTGAGGCCTGTGTGAGAGAAGATTATAAATGAGAAGTAATATCTTTCATTAAACTAACTGAACTGTGGAGAAGCTTTTGAGCGTAGAAAGTCATCACTTCTAAAATACCTGTGCACTATTTTGTTTCTTTTAAGAGGTCATATGTTTTTGTTTTCTAAAAAAGCAACTACGAAGAGGAAGAAACGAAATAGTCATTTTAAGTCTCTCTGAAGCTTTTATGATTTCTGTACATGTAGCCTTTATCTTTCTCTAATACTTTAGAAGGAACTTTCACTTGAATCTGAAAATGAACAGGCAGAGTATATGGAAACTTCCAAATACAATCTGATTTCATTGGCTACTTGATGCTTGCATTCAATTAATATAAGCAATATACTATATTTATGGTGTTTTGTTTGCTTTGATTTTGATTTTTTATTTGGTTGTTTTTTTTACTGTTTTGAACTGAAGTAATCCTATTTTATACTATTTCTTTGACTATTAAATGTCCAACGCTGTAATTGTTTTAATAAGGACAACCCTTATTTGGAAGATTATAAGGTATTAACATATATGATGTCTCTCTGTTCCAGCCTGGCCAAAATGTTCTTAAAGTGGTTAATACCATGGCTAAATTATTGGAAACTATAAAGGAATATTATCTATGGTTGTTGATGCTGAATTGAAACCCCTGTGAGTTATTTGGGTTTTATTTGAGGATGGGAAAAATTGGGATGTGTCTACTAGATGTCCTTCCTAGCAGAATATGTGGGCTTTCAAGTAACATCTTCAAAAGAAAGACATAACCCAAGGAAGGACTAAAGAGATGCAAGAGAGATATAGTACATTGGGATGTTCATGAAAGCATTTACCACTGCAAATGCTGTTTGTGTTTGTTTGTTTGACACCTTCTCAGCCAGGTAGGAACTCTTGTAATGTAATTTTGAAGTTTAGCTTTCATAAAAGCTACCTTGTAAATTTTAGGATACTAACTTCTATTTACAATGTATACTTTTGCTTAAGAGAAGACAATGGGGATAACTGTTCATTTTTTAAGGACTTTTTCTTACATAGCTTATGTTCGTCTTTTTAGGATTGAATCAGAAAATGTAGTGAGCCTGTGAAAAGTCTGTGTAGGCCTGGGCATTTATCTAATCATATTCCTGCACTCTGTGCTGGCAGTACACGAGACAGCTGTATCCATAAAGCCATAAGTCTGTAGGATTTTGTCCATGCTTATAAGACAATCAAACAGTGGATTTTCAGGTGAAGGTACTGTCAGAGCTTGGTGTGTGATTGTCTGCCTAGATGCTGTAGTTTTGCCTTCAAATGAATTGACTGCCAGCAGAAATATGAACACCAGAAATCATTCAACTGGTGAACACAGGAAACTGAAATTATGGTGTAGTGCTGAAGTGGCATGAATAATCCTCTTCCCTTTCTCATATGTTTGCCCAGTTTATGATGGAGATCACTTTTTTCCTAGCTTGATAAACATTCTTACAGTCTACTATAACATTCAGAGAAACTTCACTTTAGGGAAAAAGAAAAATAATAAATGCTTTGTAAAACAAAAATTTGCTTGAAGACTTCTATTAGGAAAAAAATAGAAGAGCTTTATGTTAGCTTCTTATTTGTCTGGAGGCATTTCCCAAGAAATGGGTCTGAAACTGGAGTTTCAGAAGTCATGAAAGTTGAGTATGGTGTTTTGTTTAGTGGCAGACAAACACAACAAAAGGGATGTATGAAAATTTGGAAGTACATTGAATAATAAGTATCAAATATTTATGTGTGGTTTATCATCCTGTTATATTTTGTATCATACAGAGCTCATGTTTGTAAAAAGCTACAAGGAAAATAGGAGTTCCCTTTGTTTTCCATAAATCTGAATTAGCTCTCGGGAGTTATGTCTTGTTAATTTTAACTTCATAATGAATAATGACATTTGATTATAAAATGTGATAACTGAAAAAGAAATTAATATAGAAAATAGTGTTGTGATAGAATATAAATAATTAGATAAGGACTATTATTAGATCATTTTAGCTTAGCATTATTTGATTTCCTGAACTCTTTCTGTACATGTTTGTATTAGTCAATGAAAAGGAAAATGCAACAGTTAGCCCAAGGGTTTTGTTGTTCAGTATAAGTCTTAATTTTAGTTTGTCAGTTGATCTAATGCATTAGTCACCATGGTTTCAGCTGAATCTAAAGAGAACAAACACCACATTAGGAATTTAATGGAGGAATAATGCTTCCTTTTCCAAAAAAAATATTTTTTTTTTCCAACTTTCAGAACAAAAGAGCTCATTTCTTTCTTTAAAATACATCTGTAGCCTCAAGAAATAACTTCTTTCTGTTGGTTTAGCTGTTTTTCTTTTTCTTTTCCCAAAGTTAACTTCATTGACATTTATAGTTGATCAGGTTTTAAAGATGCTGACGTTTAAAGTTGGTCCTTCTTCTTTTCAGCTTCTGTAACTAAATTCAGCTTACAATTCTTTTCACCTGTTTTTCTTTTCAGTAGTCATTGGTGTTTAACTGTTACATTTAGAATGTAGTAAGCTTCTGTGTCTGTTCTAAAACTTAATATTTAAAGAGGTAAAGAACCGGTATTTACCTTTTTGATTAATTAAAATGAAAGAGTACATTTGAAAGTAAAACATAGCAAGGTGGGATATTTATTCCTGAGTATTTTTATGATTACTTGAAGAATTTATGTTTTACTTCCTAAAACTGTTGCATGTGTACCACATTAGGAATGTATCTTTGTCCTGGAAAACCAGAGATCCTTGCTTCTTTTGATCTGTCTTTATTTTTTGTTTTTAGTCAAAGGTGCTAAAAGAAAAGGAAAAAATAAAACTTGCTGCATGTGGCTAAACTTTCATTAGAAGGAATCGAAGATGGCCGCAGGAAGCCTAGCAGATAGGTCCCTCGGTGCTGGATGAGCCTAAATCTCCTACGTGGTAGCTAGAAATAAGTTATTGAGTTCACAAGAATTATCATTATACTTCAGCACAGCAATCAAATATTTACTTGGTTGCTTGTGATGTAACTGAAGTCTTTACTTGATTGAAAAATCTGTGTAGCTATTGGAGATATAATGACAAAGTACATGCTAGGGAATTGTCAGATCTTTAAAGCAGTTGCCCACTTCCCCTTCTGTTGGCATTTTCTGTAAAAAAAAAAAAGCAGAAAAAAAAGATAGTAAGATAGATATTATCTTCTTAATGAAGAATTATATGCTGAATTAGTACAATAATTATGTCAGTAATTTAGTGTGGTTGCAAAGTGTCTAGAGCTATACTGGTAGTAATTGATGCAAACAAAAATGTATTTTGTTGATCTATAGCTATTATGAAGAAATAACAAATCTGGGAGGAAAATATTTTTCAGCTGTTGCTCTCTTGAGCTTGTTAAGTTGTGCTAGCTATTTTTCCATATGCAATTTAATTTTTTTCATGCAGCTGATTTTCCCCTTGTATTTTTTTGCTAATCTGTCTTGCTGTGTTTACGCATATGCAACTAATCATTTTTTAAATGGCATATTTTTATTAAAGTGCATTTTCTGAGTGTAAATCTTTGATTTTTGTAGCTATTAAGGACAGGTACATTTTGGCTCTCTTGTAGTGAGGGAATCCAAAATAAACACACACAGGGACAAATTTACACACTGAAATCATGATGTGCTGGGGGATTAAAAGACAGAACCCCAAAGAAGTAACCTTTCTGCTACAGCGCTTTTCTGTGCCTGGCTACCTCCTATAGAAACATAGAATAAACATACCCTATGACAGATGAACTGAAGCCGTGATGCAGTGGAACTGAAGAAAATTAGCTATTCAAAAAGGGCACAATTTTAGAGAAAACTAACTCTGTCATAGCAAGGGCATAGGAGATAGGAAAAGTCTTTTTACTTGTGTAACCTTTAGACAACTAATTTATATTAATACACACATGATATGCCGGCCTTGTTGAATGTTGCATATTACTTAGAATAAATTCCTTTGAATGAATGCATTTTGTGTTACAAAATAGACATTTAAGTTACTGCTTTACATTAAAAGATCTCTGTACTCCGTATGTTAATTTAATATAGAGTTAATTCACATGTTTCACTGTGAAGACATAATCTGTGTCTGAAATAAAAAGTTAACTTGTATTTAGCATCATATTTCAATGAGAGAACAGAGAGGCATCATTTGGGAAAAAAAGGACTTGCTTCTTATTAGTATAACCATTTAAGGGGGCATAGAGAGACTTTCAAGTGGGTCGTGCATCTACATTAAAGGAGGAATAGCCTTGTTATTTCTGTCAAGCTGGAAATCTAACATCTCAGAAGGCCATATATTTATAGTTTAAAAGGCTGTCTTCAAATACGAGCATGGAGCTGGAAATGTTAGTTATTAATTGGTTGATTACATTCTGGAGAATAGAGTAGAAGTCTGGAGAGGGCCACATCTACAGATCTTATTTCCAGATAGATGGGTTAGTTAATGCACCTATTTACTAATCTACGTGCCTTATTATCAGTAGTTCTCAAAGTTGGGCATATGACTATACTTGGGAAAAATATATTGCACATAGGAAGACTGTTGTTTCTAGAATTGTCAAAATGGAGCAATGGAGCAGACGGGCTGCATCACATGGGAAATGAAAATCAGAGATGCTGAGATGGCATAGGAAAGAAGTAAATGGACCTGAGGCACAGGAATGTTTTGAGAGAGCAGGGACTAGATACAAGTATGACAGTGAATCAGGAGGAATGGAGTAAGATTATTTCAGTATAGCCAGGCATGAAAAGTAGGATAAGATTCATATTGTTAGAAGATGAAAACAAATAATTGTTCTCAAATAATTGGAAACCATTAATTGGTTCAAAGAGCCAAAAGACAACTGGAGGCTTATCTACCTGAAAGTAATATCTTTTGTCCAGCACAGTTTGGATTCATGCCAAGAAACAGAGCTGAAATGATTTTGAAGATATGAAGGGATTTTCTCTTGTGAGTTGGTAAACACTGAAATCCACTCTTGTTCTCCAGTAGACACTGCTAATTCTTTTGTTGAGGAGACGTATCTAGTATTTGGAATGCTGCAGCAAAGAATCATTTAAACCTCTGCATAGGAAATTCAAAACTTGCACCAAATAATGAAGTATGTTTTCCTCTTACACAGACTGCTATGTTTTCACCGTTCCCTGCATTAACCCTCCATAGAAGACTGGATTGGATTGAAATTTCTACCCATTAGGCTTAAGGTGTTCATTACTTTGGGTTCACAGTATCAATAGAAAATCTCTGGTATTAACAACTGTGACTGACAGCTCCTCTCCTCTGCCTGGTGTTACTTGCTTTAGTAATTGCAAGAGAGAGAAACTGAGCTGTCTTAGGGGCTGGTTTAAACCAGTTGGATGCCTGTTTCAGAAATTAAATATATAGCATTTAGTGAAAAGAGTATATTTGATTTTTTTTTTTCTTTTCCAGGTGCATAGCTCTGTGTATAAAAGAAAATGTTCTCTTGTGTGCTTTTCTCCCACTTTCTCTCATTGAAATAATAAATATAAATAATGTTTGGGACATTGCTTAATGCATTTCTGGTGGATGTACATATACAATGATGATGAGCCCATTTTTGGCATATTTTGAGAAAAGCATAATTTGATGACAGGATAAGTATGTACCTTAGGGAATGTTCCGTGATTTTTGTATGGAGAAGGAACATTTCAGATATAGCAAGAAATTTCTTCTACACTAACTGATTGAAATAGGTTGTTATATTCAGTATGACAGCATTCTTGAAATACTGCTAAATATATTGTAAGTTAGTATAAATATTAATTTTAACCTATTGCTGTAGTATTATTATATTATTAATTTTAAACTATTAATATGAATATTAATAGTAACCTATACTTATATATTGCATATATAAAGAATGAAACGTATATGTTTGTCTTGCAGGGGTTGATAAGCTGATCCGTCATTTACACAAACACAACATACCCATAGCTGTTGCCACCAGCTCAGCTGAAGAGACGTTTCAGATTAAAACATCCAGACACAAAGACTTCTTTAATCTTTTTCATCATATCGTGTTGGGAAATGACCCTGAGGTGAAGTATGGCAAGCCACAGCCTGATGCATTTCTTGTTTGTGCAAAGAGATTTCACCCTCCTGCACCCCCAGAGAAGGTAAGGAGAGGGACCAATTAACTGAAAAGTTAAGAATATTCTGTTTGGGCACTGTTTGGATTTTTTAAAAAATGTCATAAATACTTAAATTAAGATTTAATATAAACATTATAAAAATCAACAACCTCTGTTTTCAAAGTTGTTTATGCTGTTGAAGCAAGAAATTGTTGGAAAACATCATTTCCCCCCACTATGTATAATGTTTGTTATGCGGATTGCTATGATTTACTACATGGTAGTGTGCAGTAATAGGGAAGTGTAATGATTTTCCACTCTGTGCATAAATCTGCAGTCTTAACTTCACTACTCAAAGTTTGGAAACAGTTATTTAAACATAGATCAGTTTCTTTCTCATACATTCATGGCTGATTTACCTCATGTGTGTAAACATTAAAGATACTTCGTAAAGTGAGCATGTATTTTTTCCTAAGCTATCTCTTTCCTCTTGCATGCTAAATCTCTGAGATCATAATTCTTGTTTTCTGATTTAAAACCGATCAGTTTGAGCAATCTTTTTCAAATGGTAAGAGTGTTTAGTTTTTCTCTCATATATATAACTTTCCGAACTAGATTCTGAAATAGAAATCTGTAGGGACAATATTTGAAAGATAAACTGGGAGTTAGCTAAAAAAATATCTTTGACTTTATTTAAAATTAAATTGTCGTTCTCCTTCAAATATTTTTCTTACGTCTCATTTATCCTGAGTGGAATTAAGTTCTGAAGATTTGTAGTTTCATTACTGCAGAAAATGCATTTATAAACAATTTTACGTGGATTAGAATGTGATTCTGTTTTTGCAGTATGATTATTGAGGAAAGAATGGTTACACAAATACATATGAATGATTACTTAAGATCCTTCAGCCTTTCATACTTCAGATTCTCACCTGGAGTCTAAATTGTATTTGCATTTCCTGGGAATACAAAGTGAAACAAGCACGATGCAGTATGGCATACTATGAACAGTGTTAACAGAACTGGGTTGGATTTGGTTGTTTGTTTTGGGGTTTTGTTTGTTTTCATTTTGTTTTTTCTCTTGCAAGTTCTCTTGACAGTTTGTGTGAGTGCATCCATTTCACTTGGAAACTTAGGTGTTCAGAAAAGATGCCAAATGTACACGGTCACGTTCATGCAGATGGTGGCTGCATGAATGTGTTAGGTACTTGTGTGCGTAGGCCTTGTATGTATGGATGTTGAAGGATCTGAGCAGCAAGGCAGTAAATCTCACTTTAGAGTCAAGTAGTTGTGAATTTTGCAAATGTTAACAGTAAGTTGAGAGGACATATTGGGAAGCGGCTCAAGATTTTGGAGGGGGTAAGAGAGGAACTGAAAACAAGCTTAAACCACAGCTTAATGTGGTTTGATATAAAATAATTCCTTTTTGCGTAACTGTATGTCTGGGGAACGAAAAATCAGGGTATGTGCCCGTAATGTTTTAATGTGTGTGGGGGGGTTGTGTAGCAGAATGAAAGATGTTTAATGCATACTTTTCAATTGGATGGCTGTAAGCTGTTCTGTAGTTCTGAAAGTAAAATAATAAAGTATTCAGAATTTATATAAGTTGGGTCGTAATTGATGTTGTATCTGAAAGAGAGGTAGGGAAATTGAATGGCGTCTATGTTAATGACAAAGCTAATATTCCACGTGAGGACCCTAATAGCAATATCAAGAGGAACGGCTTTCCCAAAGCTTTTAGCTTATTTGACTCTAGTTTAGAAAAGTCACAAGGTGGTATTAATTAAAAAGGACAAAAACATTTTGAAAAAACAATGACATTGTGCTGTAGATATTTTTATTTATCCGGTAGTAAGGAGCCTTAACTGTGCTCACAATGAAAAATATATTTGAAGATAGTAGTGGCATCTGTATTACACTTCATAATTTTAAAATTTAAAGATATGTTAGACAAACAAAATTTCAGAGTGTTGTTCATGATAGGTTTGTTTCTTCTTTTAAGAATAGCATAAATGTTTGAACCCATGCTTTTCCTTTATATGAACTTCAACAGTATTCATAGTTCCCCAATGCAGATAATTCAGCTGAACTCTTTTTTTCACATCTACAGAAGTCGCAAATGTTAAAGTTTGGGAATTAAGCACAAGCACACATTTCCCATGAAGAAGAAAATCAGAATGATACATGTGAAACTATTTGAAACATTCATGACCAACTGCAGTGTAGAGATGGCATCTGCAATTTTTATTTCCAAGCAGTGAGCTCATAGAGCTACAGGTGAGGATTTCATGCTAAAAATCAGTAACACGCAAGTTTGCAGCAAAATATCAGAAGTGAAGGCAATGTCTGCATAGGAAAGTAATTCGACGGGTTAGATTATTAGAGCCATGCATTTGGTGCTTAGGCTCATACATCTATACTACATGAGATCTGAAGGTTTTCTGTTGGATTAGATTAACTCTGATCCCTGACTGAAAGCTGTATAAGGTTCTTTGGAGCTTTTTGTTTGCTTCAGTGTTGGAAGTTTCTTGATATGCACCTGAAGAGAACTTCCACTGCAGTGTCCTGCTAAATCAAGCTAGTACACACGAAAACTACTCAGTAGCAACTGAGGACTGTGGGATTTGCTTGAAAACATCACTGCTGCTCCAAGTGAAATACACAATGTAGCCATAGAAGGCCAAATCCAGAATTTAGCTGTAGTGGCACACCAGCCTGTGACTGTTTCTGTGCAGGTATGCTTCTATCAGTAAGCAGTTCTAAAATGGTATAAAAATGGATATGTTGTTTGCTTTACTATCATTGTAGGATGTCATATTTGTCCATCTGGGAATATCTAAGTGTTGACCTTTGGTTTTGCGATCTTTGGTTAACTAGGAACTTAATAAACATAATGATGAGACCACATCATAGGAGTTTCAAACAAGATACACCCTGCAAACTCAGCCTAGGTCTTGCTGTCTTGTGATGGAAGTTTTGTGTGAACTTCGAACGCAAGTAACAATGCATTATCATATGAGCAATTAATTAAATCAGCTGGATAATTGAAATGGGATCTGCAGATTAAATAATGGAAATTTTTTCTTTTACAAATATTCAATTATTTTTTTAAATATATAGCAAATGCTGCTCTCAAATACACAGATGCAACTCATATGAGAACCAAATGGAGCTGTACATTTGTAGAAACAACGTGTGCTTGAATACTGTAGAAATTTCAGGCCACAATGTTTAAAATACTGTGTTCTTTTAATTAGGCTTTATTTAGACAATCGAAAAAAAAAATTTTAAATATTACTTTTGAGGGTTTTTAAAAAATTATTTTCCTATCTTTGTATGATCATAATTTGGAAAATAAATGTTTTCATAGTTTTCTAGAATTAGTTACTTTTGTGTTTTACTATGTTTCAAATTTTTACAATGTGAATTCCTTTTAAGAGAGCCTTTAAAATGTGCTGCAGAGGTTAAATCAGACTTTCATTGATGACTACTGTGAAACTAGTAGTTTCCAATATTACTACTGTGAAATTTGGTAAATTCATCTATATACACCAAGGATGTCAAAGACAACAAGAAGACCTTCCATAAGTACAGAGGAGATGAAGGGAAGACTAAGAGAACATGTGAGTGCATTGATGAATGCGATGAGAAACTTGGTTACACGAGACATGAAAAAGGCTCAAGTACTGAATGTAGCAAATCAGGAATGGCAGGTCCCAGAGACCATAGGGAGAAGGATTGGAACAAGGAAGAGGTACCCTTTGTGGAAGGGGATTATGTCGGAGTATGCATAAGCAAATTATTTAAAATCATGCTTTTGGAATTTACAAGTATTAGAATATAAATTGTTACTCTAAAACAGTTCATAGAAACCTTGCTGTTTGCATGTTTCTGTGTGTATTTGTATATCAAACGTAGCTTTTCAATTTTATTTTGAAATAATTTTGTTTCATAGTAACAAAAATGTTATGCTGCTAAATTTACTTCAAATGTGGCTCTAACTCAGAGGGTTTCAGACATTCCAATGCAAACATTTATATACACTTCCAATATACTCATGATCATTGAAAACACATGAATTAGTTATTTACCTACTGTAGGATGTGGCAGGTCAAGACCTTTCTTTCCAGTATTTTGGTTGTTTTGCCTATAGCTCTTCTGTAAATAAAGGACCTTATTAGTAGTGTAATTTAAAAACAAACAAATACCATTTATATCCATTGTTTAAAAAGAGGAAAAGGTTGTAATAATACAAATGATCATAACTCTCTTATGAATTATCAGTCTGTTCTATTTAAAAAATGCCAAGTGATGTAAATCATCACCTTAATTTAAAACACTATTTCTTTGCAGTTTCTTGCATTTCTAATTAATTAATTGATCCCATAGTTACGAATAATCTCTGTACCAAATCTAGTGAGAGCTCATTAAAATTTTTCAGACTGATTAAATGACATTAGGATTTATGAGTCTCGGTGGACCTTTTATGTCATAGAAAAGGGAACTTCAAAGAGAAATTTTCTTACACTTCTTTCCTACAAAAGATCTAGTGAAAGAGTAACAGATATTCAGAACATTATGACTGTTTTGTAATTTTAGTCTATATTGTACAAGGGAAAGAGAGGGTGAAGAAGGCTGATCTAGCACTTAACATGACCATCATTATTGTGAGCTTGTGTAAAAACTGATGCCAAAATCTATTTTTTCTTTCTTATCCTCTCTCGCTTTCTTCCTTTTGTTTTTGTCCCACTTCCACTGCACCACTTTTAGTATGTACACATTGTGTATGTATTTTGCATACTATGGTTTTCAGATAAGCAGTTATTTTATTAATGGTGTTTCTGTTATTCCTTATGTATACCTGAAGGTTGAATTTATTAGGAGTACTTTAAATTAAGTTACAGAAATTATTATACAAAGGCATGAACAGCTGTTCTACGTGGTGTACTGAGCTGTAAATTGGAATCCCTGCTGTTGAAATCATGTATTTTAGTCATTTGCCTCTTTTCCTTTTTATAAATAAACTGACTTGCACGCTTTCCTGAATGTTTACAGTTCTTAAGTCAGATGTTTTACTTCAGAAATAACAAAAGCATTAAATGTAAAAATACATAGACATTTTTCAACTTAGTTCAAACTTGCATCAAGGGTTGTATCTTCAACCTTGACTCTAGTTTGTCCTTTGAATAGGCCTATGCTCCCAGGTTTTCCTCAGTTGAAACACTCTTCTAAACAGCTGTTCATGGTGCAAACCTGATTTACCTATGCTCTGCTGTCGTATCTCCTTGGACTCATATTTTTTACCAGTTATTTTAGTGTGTTGTTGGTATTCGCTTCTCCCAGTGGTATAGCCTGTGATCGTAATGGTCATAGTACACCTGAATTTTGAAGCGTTAGGCTGCAGCCAGTGAGACCAATGAAGAAGAGTTTGTAGTAGCTCACTGTTGTTCTCATACACTGCGGTGTGTACAGAAGCAGACACAACCCATGCCAGCAGCCTCTTTACTGCTTCAAGTGGGATCAGTGTTGTTCCTCGACTCTTTCCAGCTACCAGTGCATTTTGAGGTAGAAGGCAGAATCTGGGCTTTCTTTTCAGAAGCCACTTGACTTTTTTGTTTGTACTGATGTAATTATAGTTCATTAATAAGCTCAAATTAGGCAATTGGTGGGCTAGAGCCAGTAGTCAACTTCCTATGTCATCTGATTTGTTGGTCTCAGCTCCTGTGGAGCTGGGCGATTAGTAAACTGACTGAAGGTCTGGGATGTCTGAGTGTTTCTAATGTGTTGTGTTTTCTTGTTGGGCTTTTTTGAGACATAATTTCCTCTCTGCTTAAATGGAGTGCCCCTTTGGAGTCCCTTATGTGCAAGGTTGTGTTCCCTCAGTGTTCCCGTTAGCTTCACGTCCTGTGGTGCACAGTGGCCAGCTTCCAAGCAGAGAAGAGAAGACTATCCCTTGGGAGCACTGTGTTGTGTCCTTGGGATGGTGCTGCCTGGGAGGTGGTGGGACTGCTGAGGAACTGGTTCAGTACCACGAGAGCTTGAAACTGCTGCTCCTGTGTACACAGCATGCTCAAGTTTGCAGTCAGTTTTGATTCTGGTAATATCAGGCTCTTTTTATGTTTTACAGTTCTGTTAAGCAGATTGTTATCAGTGTTTTCTAAGTTTCAGATTGTTGCGGTAACATTGGCTTTTGTGGTTTCTCATCAGTGCTTAATCCCTTGGGAGTCCTCGATAGTTTGTATCCAGTGTATCAGAGCATGCATCTTTTCTAGTGAAGTATTGTTCACACCCTCCTGAGTGATTTGTGTCACTCTTGACGTTGTGCCGATGGTCCCAAACAGCTCACTTTGAGTGGGATGCAACACCACCGGTCGCTGGAAAGGCTATTGATTTTGGACATACACTGAAGTAATTTAAAGGAATAAATTATTAATTATTTTTACCTTTAAAATTAATATTTATTAATAAATTATACCTTTAAACAATATAAATTAAATACCTATAAATAATATAAATAATATATTAAAATATACGTGTTAGGCAATTTAAAGTAAGTATGTATTGAAGAATGTAGAGTTTTATGTGTTAAGACCTACATCTTGAAATACTGTTAGAAGTGTACAGCTTGGGTTACAAAGCTCACAGCACTGTAGTGGAATGTACTCTTTATGTGATATGCTGCAGTCTGTTTGTTGAATCCTGCATCTTCCTTAATTTATAAATAGTCAGCACATACCCCTTATTTGTGTCGCCCAGGCTGGATGATGAAGTCTACTATTACGAAGCTCAGTTTCCAGCTTTGTAAGTGTAATGGACATGGCTGTAGAAAGGAGAATGTGAGATATTTCACCACATCTATCAGTCCAGGACTTCTGAAGATCTGCTATGCATAGGCACATTTTCCCTAAATCCATAACAGGGCACTATTTTATATTTACAAGACAGTTAAAAGAAGGAGACAGTTACAAAGTTGTTTGTTTTGTTTTGTTTGCGATTATCATGCTCTCAGTTCACATGATTGATTTTCTTCTTCCATCTTCTCCTGAGGCATGTGAACTTGCCTGCGTGCATCCCTTCCCCCACCCTCCAATGCTGGCAGTCTTTATCCTATATTTGTGGAAGAAAAATGAGATGTTTCATGGCTTGAAAGTAATTTAGCTCTTAAGTGTTCCAGACGTTGCCCTTGTTTCTGCAGTGCATGTTTATTTATGTATGTATTTGTCTTATGGAGATGAAAAAAATCATTGAAATTCCATGCAAAAAATAACCTGGTCAAGGTTTGTTTTCACTTAATGTATCTGATTGGAAAAGGAAAGAAGGATTATAATTGGCTCTTAGTCTTTGGGGTACCCTACTCAGGGGGTGTGGAGGCAGGAATATTTTTTTTTCCCTGCATTTGTCTTGATAATGTATCAAGTAGCTGCTAAGGGACTTGATGAAATGTGATGCAGAATAGTAAATGATGTTCTGCAGCCTTCTTTGCTTCTACGTGAGATGAGTGTGTAAGTACAAAGAGACTGGTACACCTCCACATTCTAAAAACATTATATTCAGATTAGCAGGTCATTGGAGATACGTTGCTAATTGTTTCAGGGAACTCATTATGGGTATTATCACATATTAATTATGCATAGTAAGTTGTAAAGAAAGGGGGGGAAATACTTCTTTTGTGATAAATTGCTCACTGAGTTATCTTTTCTTTCTTTCAAGACCTTGAGCATTTTTTGCAGATGGCAAACAGAGCAATCATTGAATAATTAGATTTTAATTAACAAGAATTTTCACAAAAAATGTTTTTGATGTCTTTTGGGTTATAGCAAGACTGAATAAATCCTCTTTCAAAAAGATATAGTGCACTGATCATTTCTGCATCTCAAGTTACCTTTGTAATCACCCCAGAGCTTGTTGTAACAAAGCTTTTCAACAGTTTCGGGACAAAGAATGAAGACTGAAACAAGGAATTGTGTTGTTAGCAGTATCTTTTGGTAGCTTCTTTGTGAGTAATTGTCATGGGGAGACCTCTGGAAACTCTTACGTCAACTATGTGTTATTTTAATGCTCTAAGGCTGGGAAAGGGAGAGTTCATTGGTTTGCCTCTTTATTTTTTTTTTAATTTTCTTGCTCTTTGTGGAGATGCAGTTGTAGGTAATTTTCATAGAACTGGTATTTGTGGCAGTGTTCTGCTTATTGTACTATGTGGCAAGAGTCTTGGCTTTTTGGCACAGTTGAAGAAAACCTATAACACATACAGGACCAGCAGTTAACACTGACAAATTATTTATAGTCTAAACAGGACAAAGCATTTTGCTCAGACGAACTGCTGTATCACAGAATAAGTGCACTTACAAGATGATTACAAAGCGTACTCCATAAAGCAGTGTTTGAGATTTTTGTTTTTATTATTATTATGGTGATATACTGGATGAATAAAGATAAAAGACCTTCTAACGCACACAAGAACTGAAGAAGTGACAGATTTATCTGCTAAAAAAGGATGCTTAGCATTTCCATTCCAGCATCTCTGTTATCTTAGAATAATAGCATGATTCAAAGCCAAGAAGGAAACAGTTCATATTAAGCTTCAGTAAGAAGTGATTCTGATTTAAAGTAGAAGACAGTTCCAAGCAGTAGTAGAAATGCTGTCTTTCTCCATGCAAGAAAGTTTTTCTTTCTTTGCCTAATTAATACCGAATATAGGGATTGCTATCCATGCTTATATTCAGTGTCCACCTTATTCAATGCCATTTCTGATGAAATCTAATACCAGACGCTTAATAATCACCTTTTGGAGAGGGTGAATTTATCCACTTAAATTCCGTTGCTCCCACATCAAGTAATTGAAGGTTCCTTTTCAACAACAAATAGGGCTCTAGAAACTCTTTCACAGTATTTGTTTTTTCACTTGATGATGATGACTACACGGGACAGTGAACTCTGTATCTTTTGCATATGTTCTGAACTTCTAACCTTTTAATTTCTTGGAATGTCAGCATTATTTTATGTTATGAGTGCGAAAGATAAGCAATTGATCTGCCGCTCAATATTTTAAGTAATTCTCATCACATCCCTTTTTATTTCTTGTTTCATAAGTAAAACCCTTTATAGGCTGTTCAGACTCTCACCAACTGAAAGGGTTGCGGTTGTGATTTTTTGAAGGGTGATGGTAGTGGGTGTTTTGGTTTTTTTTTTCCTCATGGGCATTCTAATTGCATATCTTCAGACCCTTCCTATCAAAAATCTTTCAACATAATGTCTTTGACAGACAATACAGAGTACTCCTGATGAGACAGCAGTGCATATGTCTATGAATATATACAATAGCACCCAAGCTCTGAGTTTGCACTGAGCTGTCAACAGTCATGTCCAGAACTTAAAGTCAATGTTTTGTTACAGGATGTACCTCATTTATTCTTTTCTAGCTCATTTATACAGCTTACATTTCTTGACCATTTTATTTAATTTGACTCTTAACCGCTGACACTGTAAGTCTCCTACATGTTTCTTATCCTAGCTAACCTACATAACTTTGTGTCATCAAAGGATACTACTGAATATCGAGGTAAGGCTCACTAATAAAATAATTCCCTGAGTCACACCAGAATTCTTTTAAAATGCATCTACAACTACTTTCTAAAAGAGTAGCATGGTAACAAGGAATGTTTTTTAATGTTAGTAACTCCTTCACTTCATAGTTTAGTTGCTTCAAAGCTTCAGGATCTTGCTGACCAGTGAAGACTAGTGGATAAGATTTCATCCATTACTGAAAATATATTCTGTTACAGAACATGTTTTCCTCCATTAAGAAATTGTCCTCTTTCTCTTGAACAGATACTTGGTCACAGTGATCCTTTCAGTTGCTGTCTCCAGAACACATTATTGCTTCCTGCAGCTTCAGACTGAAGAGTGGAAGCATTAGATGTTGCAGCTTTATAAAGCTTTTACAGACTCAAAATATAATTGTTTCAAAAAAAGTGCCATGCGCAAAAAGCATAATAGTATGTAACTTATCTTACTGCTTCCCACTTTCAGTAATGCAATTATCCCAAAAGTACAGATGTAGCTTGTAGAAATAATCACTCACTCCACACACATAAATTGGTATTTATTTAATGAATGTTTTGCTTTTTTAGTGAACAGTGTTCCAAGTTCCTCTTTTAGATGACAAGCAAGTATCGTCCCTCAATTTTCCTCAGAGTTAGTTAACAGAGGTCATTTCTAATAGAACTAAGTTTATCAGCCAGTCCTGTGTTAGCTTTCAGCTGTATTCTCTGTTGCCCTGGTCCAGCAAGGAGCAAAAGTAGTTTAAGCAAGACAAATTTCAGTTAATAGCTCAGCAGTAAGAAGGGGAAGACGACAAGAATGTACCAATGGTTACTAAAAGAGTGTGTTTTTAAAGATACTGCTGAAGGAGGATGAAGAGTGTAGGCATGGAGATTGTACAAGGCACAGAGGTCAGCATGATATAAGACATAGAGCTGAAAGTGGGAGAAAGAGATAAAGAATGCAATTAAGTGAAAGGATAGAAGATGTCTAGGGAGTATAAGGAAATAAAAGCAAGACATATAGTAATTGTGGGTAAGGTAATATAGGGCCTTGAAGGTGAAAATGAAAACTTGAAATTGTGACTGCATTAAGTAATCTATATAACTTCATTATAAATTAGGAAGAGTTAATAGTGCACGGTAGCCCATTTGTCCTTAATGCTTTCCCAAACATTTCTTAGGGAGTGTAGATGAAGAGTCAGGAAACAGTAGATAAGTTAATGATGTATATACTGAAATAGTAAAAGCAGTTACTTTTTTGAGGCTAAGCATTCTGTCTCAAGAGGATTGGTAGATGATGTGACAGGGCTAACATTACGGCAGAAACTCTTCAAACATTTAGGATGCTACATGTCTAAATTTAAAATCTCATGTAGAAAGTTGAAAGAGTCAGCTGCAAATGTGTGCTTTGGCATGTCTTTCAAAGCAAGAAGGTTTTCTTTAGAAACACTGATGTTAGAGTTTCATCTTCTATTCTGTCATGCATTAACTAGTAATTCTAAACCGTTTGGACAATTTATTACTGTCGCTTTCTTCTGTCACTTGATTTTTTTTTTTCTTACCATCTTAGCAATCAGTTGAAGAGCAACTACACTTGAAAGTTTATGGCTGACTTTGAGTAGGCTGGTGGAAGACTGATTTACTGATATCTTACTATTTACAGCTCTTCTTTACAGCCGTGGTGTTAGTACATAACAGCTTTAAATTTCTTTAAGATTATTAATATTCAATGAACAACTTTATTCTTGTTTCTCTGATGTTTTGGGGAACTGATTTTCTTATAATAACAGTGTTAATGAAGGCTGAAGAAAACATTCCATAAGTCAATTATTCAGAAAAAACCTTCAGTGTAGTTTCTCTCAGAAATTTGGAAATATATCCATTCTTTACAGGAACAATTCAGTCTCACCAACTTTCACACCATTTTAAAAAAAACTGTGAATTGAGTCCTTAGCTTCTCTGTCTGAGCTGAGTATGTGATCTGGCTTTGTGTAAAGTGATTACTAGTAAGAGCTTCAGGCTCAATGTCAGTCCAAGGATGAAGCAGCCCATCACAGAATGCTGTATTTTAATAAAAGGATTTCAGTTACTTGGCAGTATGAAGACATAATAATGCTTGTGACATGCTGTGCTGTATTGCTTTAGGATCGAACTGAACATTGGAATAATAGTAGTATCAAGAGGAAAGGAAAAATAAGATGTCTGATTTGAGCATCTCTTTTTCTCCTATTGATTTCTATATTTAGCAGTGTGGTATGCCGGGCCCTGGTTGTAAAGACCTGTGAAGAAACTATTTGGATTCTTGGTCTTGTTTGTTAGGAATTGAGCAGCACGTAATACATAAACTTGCATAGAACTGGATAGATTCTAAGGAAGATCCATCACAGGATGCAGCCATTAGGTTGTGTGGTAAAAGGTTGTCAGCAGACCCATGAAAGAGCTCAGAGAGGTGGCAGCAACTGCAGGATCCCACATCACATGCTGCCCAGCTGCTTCCGGGCCCACTGGAGGAGCCATCAGCCCATCAGAGGCCCGTCTCCACAAGGCAAGGGGAGCCCAGAATCCTGAAAGCAGATGGGAGCCCAGATGAAGGACTCAGAGGCAGGGATGGGAAGTTCTAGGATAACCTCAGCCCTCGTGTCCAGCCATGAGCCCATCAAGGTAAATCATTGCTAAATCTCCTTTTGAATTGAGGGAAGTCACTGTCTGGGCAAGATAGAGGTATACAGAGATAAAAAAGGCTGCGTGTGTGTAAGTAGGTGTTACTCCTCTCTGGGCCATGCCTTTCTCCTGACCAGCCCTGTCTGTCCTATCTTATTACATTCCATTTCTAAGTTTTTTCCTACCTGGAGGACATATGTTCTGTGGGGGAGAGGCAGAAGGGCATGAATGCTAACAACTGGAGCCAGATGCCCGGGACAGAAGCCTGTGTGTCCACAGTGCCAGCAGCTGGACTGCGACTGCAGGTGGAGGACCTGTGTGCTGAGAGCCTGTGGCTGAAGGGACTGGAGCGAGTGTAACCAAGTGCCACCCTCCAGCTTGAGGTCAGGAAGCACAGGGGCCTGACTCATACATCTGTGGTGCCAGCAGCTGGACTGAATGTGTGTGGGTGGGTGTGTGAGCACTAGTGAAGAGCCAGCTGGACAAACCCACAGGTTCATGTGAGTGCTGAGTGTGACTGCATCGATCTGTGTAGCCAGCCGTGTTATGTGTGTATGTGTGCCTGTGCCTGCTGGGGCTGCATGCTCAGCCTATCTTGTGGTTGGACCAGGGGGCATGGAGCTGCTGCTGCCTCCCCTTTCAGATTAGGCAGCAGTAGCTCATTACCCAGGATCTCGTTTCTCTCCATAAAGGGAGAATAGGCAACCTGTTCAGGTGCAAATGTTGCAGGTAGGTATATTAGTTCTTCTGTTTTGGTCTCCTAATAAAACTCTGCCTTTCTAAGCATCTCTCGGAACCATTTGAGCTCTTCCGTCCTAGTTTCCTAGTTTCTACTGTAGCATCTACAGTAGATCTACAGTATCTTCTCTAATATTTTCTATTGCAGTTCTATAGGGACAGGTCTTTCCCCATTTTTTCCCATCAAGGAACATCACCATAGTGTCCCAACTTTCCTTACCCCCTGACTCAGGAAATGGAATGTCCTCATTTTCTAGACATAGACATCTTTTGATCTCTTTGTCTAAAGCTAGTGTGGGTTATATTATCAAACAGTCATTGTAGTTTATGGAAAAAAAATAAGTCTTTCAGTTGTTCAGGTATCTGTTGATTTTGCTTTCTATTGCAGAGATGCCAGGAAGTGGAGTGAATGAGAAGGAAAAGATTTGCCTTTGGTCTGGCAGGCAGGGCTTCTTTTAGGTAATAATTGCTCTAATATGCAGTAGGTACAGAAGGTCAGTATCCAGTGTACTGGTATTATTCTGGAAATTATTCTTAATGCTGTGAAGGATACTTAATACATTATTTTAAGTGTTCTGTAGATTCATTCTGGTTGGAATAGCCTTGCAAAATAACTAATCTAACTTTCTGAGAGCAGGTCAATACAGATTGTGCTGGGCTGGTCCAATTAGATCTTAAAAGCCTCCAAGGAGAAGACAACACAGCATTTTTCAATGCTTAATTCTTGCTGGTTTATGGGGCATTTTTATTTTCTTTGTGTGTGGGGTTGTTTCTTTTGGGGTTCTTTTTCTTTCCTTATATCTAGTCAGATACAACCTCTTCTATTTCAGTTTAGAACCATCGTCTTGTGTTCGTACTGTGCACCTCGATAAAGAGGCTTTCTCCATCTTTTAAGTAACGTCCTCGGAGATACCGGGCAGCTGCTTGCTGTTTGTCTCTCTCTTCTCTGGGCTGAATAAGACAAGTTCTCCTTCAGCATTTCCTCATAAGGCAAGTTCTCACACTCCTGACCATCTTAGTGTCCCTCTGCTGGACTTCCTGAAGTTTGTCACAATCCTTCTATTTTTCCTAATTTTAATGACTAATGAACTTTTAAGACATAATCCCTGCATATTGGATAATTATAATGTTAAATAGTAACAAAATTTTGTATTCAAGCTTCTACTCAACACATACAATTAAATTATGAGCCAAATAGCCCTCCACAATTATTTAGATTTCTTTGGACTTATCATTTTGTTCTGCGTTTAAAGATTTGATGAGCATACAGAAACTTTACACTTCCTTTAGCTTTAATTCATGGTTAGGGAGTTTCACAGCACAAAATGCACGAGTAAACAAAGACCTGTGGCTGCATTCTTTTTCCCCCTCCTCTCTGATCCGTATAGCCCAAATGGAAAGGGTTTTCTATATCATCTCCTGAGCAGAAGCCATCCTCCTTTCAGTATTGTGAACATCTTGAGTTTAAACTGTTTCTCATTTCTGTGCCCTTACTTGATTTATGTAATGTAAGTTACCGGTATCAAAGATTTTTTTAAGGAGGTAGTTGATGTTCTGATTTCTAATTTTATGCTTTTTGTATCTTGCATAAGTAAATTCATGAATACTTCTTTCTCTTAAACTTAGAATTTCTTTCTCTGCCATGCCTTCCTTCTTGCTTCAAAGAGAATAAAAGGGGCAGATTGTTTAAGGAGAATCTGGATTTTCTGTTTACAGAGCAATAAATGTTCTGAAATGAACTGCAATTGTATATGTTGTAAAATTGCTTTTGTTTGACAGGTTAATAAATCTCAATCGAAGGTCTGAATGACTAGAGATATTAAAAGCTCGTGTTGTCTGACAAGAACAAACAAACCAACCACCCTTTTGCTTTCTCTATAGATACAGCAATGGGCTCAGTACTGTTTCATTTGACTGTGACTCTCATTTTATTTGCAGATACCTTTGTTTATGGGTCTTCCAAACAGTTTGTGTTTTTCTATTAACCTTAATTGGCAAAAACATAAAAACACTGTGATTCTGCCAGAAGTACAGATGTTCATGGTGCAGACAATGAGGTGCCAGACCTGCTATTGACTTCATAAGATTTCCTAATGTCAATAAACTTACGGATTTCAGAGAACTTAGATCTATGTTTTCAGATCTAATTCTGTATTTATCTTGTGGATTCATTTGTGTTTTGTCACTTTCACGCACAGACGTGTGAGGCAAATATACTCTGCATTCTAACTGCAAAAAAAAAGTATTGAAAAATGTTTAGAGCTTGGCTATTGATATCATGATTAATTAAAAAAAAATTGTTAGTTGTTTAGAAACCATTTTTTAGTAGAATGAAGAACACTGGGAGGAATTAAAACAAAAATATTTCTTTTTTTTTCCTGTGTGTCTTCTTCAGATTCAGCAACAGTTTCTGGGAAGGAAGCAGTTGGAGAAAATAATAGAAAAATACAAAAATCAGTGGTACATGTTACTACATAGATTCAGTCATGTTGGAGATACTTCAGTATATATCTGCAATGTGGCATGGGAGTAAGGGAAATAAATTACTGGTTATTTCCATATTTTAGATATGAAGTTTAGCAAGGGACTCAGCACTGCATTTTTCAATTAGAATAATTCAGGCAGGCAAAATGTTATTTTATATGTTTGAATTAGACTGAACATTTAATGACAATGAAATATCAGATAATGTAGAATTTAAGATTTAACTTTTGTTTACCAGTGCCTTCCAAAAACATGCTTAATGCTGTGCTGGAGATATTTTAATATGGAATTGAAAACCACTTTTATTTCCTGACAAATGCCTGTGATCCTGGGGTTTCATTCACTTCTGACAAAGTTTTCTGGAAGTCATCCCCAGCCCTTCCTGAGTTACTATTCTTGACAGTTTACTGCATTTGATGTTAGCTATATAAATGCATACAGTTTTATATTTGTATATATAGATATAGATCTGTATAAAAATATGTGCAGATAGGTACTTTAAATTCTATACTATATATTTGCATTTGCATATAATGAAACTGTGAAATCCCGGACCCTGATAGAAGCAAGACTGCTGCAGCTCCTTGGACCCAAATCCAGCCAGCTGTGAGGCTGAGATCGTGTTTCCAGTAGTCACAGAAGCACACACAGCATATGTGATGTGCATGTATGCATATACTCGTGCCCTGTAGAATGGCACAGCAGGAACACTCAGCACTTGCACAATCACAAAGAACACCCATGGCCTCCTGGTCTCTTGTCTGGCTGATCTGGGTGAAGGTCTGTTACTGCAAAATATATACATATGCACATTGAGGATCCCTCCAGCAGCTCTATTTAGACTCTCAGCTGGCCCCAGATCCCAGTCAAGCCGGTTGTTGGCACCTGGAAGCGCCAAGGCAATAACCTCACTGTAGCGCTTGGTACAAATCTCCCATTCCTCTTTCTCTCACCCTCACCAAGCAGTAAACTAACGTGTGTATATACACATGCATATATATATATATGTATTTCTAGGTATGAAAATGTGCAGATCCCTCTCTGTAGAAATATACTTGGCAATTTTAACTACTAATGCTCCATAGATCCTTTTTGGACTTGCTAGTAATGTGATCTTTCATAACCACAGAAGATTTGGAAGGAAAAGCGTAGTTAGGAAGGCACACAAAGTAAGGAGAAAAACTTTTTTAGTTGTTAAGTAAGTAGGAGAACAAGTGGGAGTGAAGAACCTTGGCTGGCAGCCTGCAGCACTGCCACTGCTGAGCACAAGAACATCTGATTGAGAAAAGCATTTAGAGTGTCATGAGCAATGTCGTTGTTCTCCATCTAGATTCAAGAAGCTCAAAATGGCAATTGTCACTTCGTTTTGTAAGATTTTCTTCCTGTTTCTTTTGGTAACAAAGTTCAACCTAGTTAAGATTATAACAGTTGTTCTAGATAGAATAATTGTTGCATTCTGGTTTTAACCCAGTATTTCTTGCTATGCCAGAAGACTGCTTTTAAAATACTACTTCACTTGCCAGTGGGGAGACTATTTTCTATGGCTTTGAAGGTATTAAAGTGTTTTATCTGCAGATGCAGGATCAATGGAGAAAACAGAAGTTTTAGTGTCTTGTCTCAGATTGGTTTCTGTGCTAAGACTAGAACTTCCAAACCTTTGAAGAATATGAAACAGATATGTTCAGGTACATCTGCAAACCTAGAACATATATCTCCAAGAAAATCTTTATATGTAGATGAGGAATTTCAGTTCTCACTCTTTGGACATATTTGCCTTCTGATCTATAATTTTTTTTCTGCTGAATAATGAATCTAACTTGTATCTCACTAGAAATAGTTGAAATCAATTAGTTTTTAAAAATAATAGAGAGAAAACACTACAACTTCTAATCAGAAAAAAGTGGGGGAAATATTACTCAAGATGTTTCCCGTATACTCCATCATGATGTCTGAGATTCTCTTTTGTTTCTTCACCTGACAGCCTTTTTTTTTTTTTTTTTTTGTAGTCACAGCATATTTTACCTGGTAGCCAGAATGTATCTTTGAGATGATTGTATGGCAGTGACACTTTGTCACCTTGACATACCTGCTGCAATCTGGTTTCCCCAGGGAATCCTTATGTACTGTTTGGGAGCTGAAGCTTCCAAGTTATCAGCAAAATGCTGCTTGTAGCACTCAGTTGCCTGTCAGTTTATCCAGATTCTTGGCAATACCTGTGGCAGTGTCTATTTCTGAAGTGATTGTGTTGCTGTATTTGAGGTGGTTTCTTTCAGGTCATGTGTAGTGATGGTTACAGCAATGTAAAATCACTTTTTGAGGTAGTCCTTGGTAGTCTCACTAATATATAAAACCACGTAATTTGATTTAAAAAAAAAAAAACAAAAGAGAAGAGGGATGGCCTTTCCTTAGGCAGAGATGACTTTGTGGGGTTTTTTTTCCCCAAACAAGTATGTGTTATAAGCACATTAACTCCCATTCAGGTGTTTGTTTGCAAGTTGACTGCACACATTTGTAAAGAAGGCAACTTGCCTTTGACTTGATTGTGAAGAAATGTGTTTATATCAGTATTGGGCTGATTTAGACACTTTCTATTGGAGTATTTTGTATTCTCATCGTAGGTTCTCTAATGGTCACTTGGCAATATCTTTTGTCTGTATTTTCTGCCCTTTTGTAATTCAGGCGTTTAAATTTAGAAGTTCCATTTCAGTGCAATCTCTCTCTACACCAGTGAGTATGGTTGCACACTTTTGAACAGGAAAGAAAAGTGAATTGATTTCATATTCTCAGAAAAAAATAATAATTGTGATGGCTGATAGACACCATGTTGACCATGAACCAGCAATGTGCCATTGCAGTTCAGGTGACTGATGATGAGTGTTGCCAGCAGGTTGAGGGAGCTGATTCTGCCCCTCTACTCAGCACTGGTGAGGCCACACGTGGAGTACCATGTCCAGTTCTGGGCTCCCCAGTAAAAGACACATATGGAGCTACTGGAGGGACTCCATCAAAGAGCCACAGAAATGATTAAGGGTCATGAGCATCTCTTGGATGAGGAAAGGCTGAGCAAGCTGTGACTGTTTAGCTTGGAGAAGTGTTAGGGGGGAAATTTTTAATCTATATAAATACCTGAAGGGAGGATGCAGGCATTACAGAGCCAGATTCATCTTGGTGGTGCCCAGTGACAGAACCAGAGGCAGCAGACACAAACTGAAACACAGGAGGTTTCCTCTGAGTATCAGAAAACACTTCTTTACTGGATGACCGAGCATTGATGCAGGTTGCCCAGACAGATCATGGAATCTCCCTACTTGGAGATGCTTAAAACACTCTGTGCACATGGTCCTGGGCAACCAGCTGTAGGTGTCCCTGCTGGAGCAAGAGGTTGAACCCGGTGACCTCCAAATATCCCTTCTAACCTCAGTCATCCTAGGACGCTGTGATTCTGTGAATGCATATGAGATTTATGTAGCACTGTGTAAATATATATATATATTATGTGTGGGCATCTATAATCATTAATAGAAGGACAGTAACATGGCAGCAAGCTTTAGAGTAACAATTCCAACAATAACAGAGAAATGGACGTGCTTTGTTTAAATGGGAAGTCAGCCCTCAGCCCTTTTCCAAAGACTCACTCAAAATGTTGAAGGACAGCAAATATAGGATACTTCAGAACAGTGGATTCATTAGGTGATTAGGTGATTCTTACCTTAAATATAAAATCATTTTTGTGGTGGATGAGCAAGTAATTTTCACTTAAGCGTATGGCCTGGTGCAGTGTTTTGATGACTTTGCCCATGAGAAGTCGACTTACAGGCAAATAGGTGGTAGTTTTCCTTTTAAATTAGTCTGCCATCTGTCAGCTTTATACCCTGTTGACATCCAAACATTGTTTCTGATTCAAATATACAAATGAGAGTTATTTAAGTAAAAAGTATATTAAGAAAAAGTTGATGAGAACCCAGATAATTATAAACTTGTTTCTTTGCAAACTGAGTATCCAAAAGAAGTTACTCCTGGCAGAGGCTGTGTGATAAGCACAGTTAGTAGTTTCTGAAGCCATGACTGGTATTCCCATACTAATGTTACTGTTAAGCCAGTGTCATTGCTGTGTTAGATAATATTCTAATTTATATTAAACTGAATGAGCCTTAGGCCACAGAGAATAAGACTCTCTGTCTGTATAGAGTTAAATAAGCATGTTTTTCTATTTCTGTTCATTGTTTACCCTGAAACCTTGAGTTACATATTACGCCCTGTATTCCTTTCACTGGAAATGACCTATAAGCATGCTGGAGTCAAAATAAGAACTGATAGCCTTTGATGAGAGTGGCTAATATCAGTCTTTCATTTGGTAGAGTTGGTCTGATAGAAAAAAGGCACAGCTTCGTAAGAGTGGGTCATCAATGCATTTTTTTAAAAATAGTGTTTCTATGCAGTTTTTTTATTAGCTTGGTGATCTTATTAGTAAAATTTTGACAGAAGTATTTTGACATATATTACAGTAGGGGATTAAGGCTTAAATAACTTTATACATGTGAATTCATTTTAAAAGTATAATAATTCTCATATTTATAGAAATATTTGAACTTGGAGTTTACAGTGGAAAGGAATTTTTTAGAGGAGTAATCTGTTCTAATTATTGATTCACATAAAACTGCTTGATAGTCACTGGCTTTCCATCGTACAGTTTTCCTAGTTTGAAATACCTGGATAATTATTGCATCCCTAAAAGAAACGAAGCAAGCTGATAAAAACAAAATAGACATTAATGTGAAAGAGATTACTTCTCTATGGAACTCTTAAAAAAATAATTTGACAATTCCTTTTCAACTTTCCTCTTATTCTTAATACATATTTTTACCAACAGCAATTGTATTGTTGAAGTAGATCTTGCTGTGCACTTGAAGTTAATCCCTTATTCAGGGTTAGGAGAGTGCTCTCCATTGAATTAATTATTTCTCATAATAAATAGTTCAGAAGAGTACATCCTAGAATGTACTGACTATATGTAGAATTATAGTGGGTTTTATTCTGTTACTTTTGATGGTAGATTTCATGTTCTTTAGAAATACTATATTAAGCTCACAGAAATACTTTCTTAGGTAAAGCAAATGTAAGACATTTTGAGTTCGGAGCTCTGCTTGCCTTCTTAGTCAAAACAGCTAACAACTAAGATGCTGAGAAATTATCTTTTGAAGTTATGAGGGCAGTTACTTAAATAGATCTGATTATCAATCTAACATGGCATTTAATTTCAGATGTGCTATTTTTAGAGTGCTATGGCAAAATAAATTTTGAAATTATGACATTCATAATGGTAATCCCAGGAATAAAACTGTAATTTGAAGGGATGAACCCCTCTATGATTCTAAATGCTGACCAAGAAGGATTTATATTCCTCTTCAGTCTTCCTGTTTACTCACACCTGTTACATGGTTGTTCTCCCATTTGTGAGCCTAATAGGACAGTAGTTTTCCATTACAATACAGAGTTGTTTCACAGAAAGGCACACAAATGCAACACCCATCATGAGGAGAGAGATAGAAGCACATACTGGTTAACAGATTAAAGAAAGAGAAATAAAAAAACCCTTTTCATTGGCAGCAAACCATTAGTTTGCCTCGTCTACTTTTGAAAGTACCTCCTAGGAACATGGTAGGATCCTGATAAGGAGAAAATTGTCTAATTTTGTCACTTTTGCTTTTGTCTTAATGGAATTTGATCTAGTGGCATATGGTGGAAATATATTAAATTGAAGCATATATTATCCTTGCATAGGTCTAACAGACTAATTTGATAACAGCTGCTGTTAATAATATTTCTGATTTTCAAGTTCATATTTTATTTCACATAGTGCTTTAACTATCAATGAATTCAGAAGAAAACCTTGAAGCAATTCTGTTTTAGCAAACATCTCCTGAAATGACCCAGAGTCAAATCTTCATGCTGTTGTATTTCAAAATCTAAAGTTTTACAGGTTTGTGTCTGTTTATCATGTCAATTTATTTCCTTTTTGAAATAGCGTGTTAATTTCAGATTCTAATGTTTCTTCCCAGTGCTGATTATCTTTATTCCTCTTTGGCTTTTCCATTTCTTTAACTCTCTTACGAGGTGTGACTCTTCCCAAGATACTACACTTTGTACAGATTTTAGGAGTTGTTCTTGATTTTGGTTTGTAGTGGAGTAAACCCAGCTTTTAATTTTCTGCTTTCATTCTCTTGGGTTTTTTTCTGAAGCCAGTGCTATTAATCTTAAATAGTCTAAAAGGTAACTTTCAGCGCTCTGAAGTTTGAAAGAAAACTACTTTTCTTCCTGATAGTGAACAGTTAAAGTGTAACACAAATACATTTCACCAATCCATTCCAGACTGATGACACTGCGTTGTGGGGGATTTAATTAGAAGCTTGTACAGAACAGAAATGAAAGACCTTTGCATGGCTTTTTTTTCACTCCTGATGAAAACCTGCTTAAAGGCCAATGTCTCTTCTCTACCTGTCTTTTTTTTCTTGATGAAATTAGGAAATTATTTCTGCAGCATATGTGAGTTATTATTAACATTTCTGTCAAAGATAATTAAGATAATGTTTAGATCAGGTTAAGGTATGTTTTAGTATGCAGGGTGGTCTTGGTCTTCATGTGCAGGAAAATAACACTGGTCAAGGAGGCATTACAGAGCAAGAAGAAACTATTGCCAAAAAAATTATGCTGCTTGAAAGAATTGGATTGTTCCATAAGAATCAGCTGCCTTGTGCAGCACCTGGAGGGTTGTTTGTAGGCAAGTGGTGGTATCCAGTTACGCAAAACAGGCAGGGTACCTGCCATCCTCAGCCTGCTGTGTGTCATATGCAACTTTGTAGACAATCCCTGTGGCAAAAAGTTCATTGCATTTATTCAGGAAATACTTTTAATACATAATTCAGTTTCAAACTTAGGATTTGGATTCATCAAAACAGCTCTTCCTTTGGATGTACCCGGTTCCTGTCTCTGATGTGTTTGCCCATGAGATGGGGGTCAGCCTCTCCTCCAGGTTGGAGTGATTGTGCAGTAGGCAACAGGCATGAGCTGGAACACAAGAAAACTCCTGATAGGTGCTCATAAAACTGTTTTCACCATAGGAATGGTGAAATATGGGAACAAGTTATCCAGGAGGTGTATGGAACTCTTTATCTTTCAAAATACATAAAGCTCACCTGGTCAAGGCCCTGAGCAGCCAGCTTTGGCTGGGCAGACATTGAGTAAGGATGTTTCTAAATAGCCTCCAATGATTCCTTCCAGTGGAAGTTGTCCTGTGGTTCTGATCTCTGCATACAAGGTTACCTGAATCTATGGTATATTTATATGTAAAGAAAGTCAGTGGTTTTAGTAAAGGGACTTCCGTGTGGAAGGGAGACAGCACTATTTCATTGCACAGAATTCCTTTTTAGGTCACTTTTAGAAATAAGTAGCATGAAAAATTAGCGTGTTACGCAATATGAGTAGCCTCAGTAGAGAGCATCTTGAATATTTGCCTTGTGTTCTTCGTAAAAGAACAATACTCTTCTATGGCTAATCCAAGATGAAGTTGGTTGAGTTAGATTTCTGCTGGTGGGATAATCAGATGCTGTTTCAGAAATGCCTGGGAATTTCTTGAGGCCTGTAACACAAGTTGCTATACAAAGTTCCCAGTGTGCTGTCCTCTAAACACACAGTCCTCTGTGAAAAAGAGTACTCCAGCCATCCGGAATGATCAGAGTAACCCCGCATGTAAATGTGACCTTCTCTCTCCCTCACAGAGCCACTGTGTCTGGGTCTGACTGCCACCCACAGATGCACTTTTTTTTCAGTTGATCAAGTCTTGAAAACAAGCAAGAAATTTGAAGTTTGTCCTCCTTCGCCACCCAAACCCTTTTACCTCTTCTGGTCTACCTTAAGATAACATCCTCAAGTGGTTTGTGAGAGAGTAGCTGCTGGTATAGGCTGAAATGTAGAGTGACATTTATGCAAGAGCTGGTCTAATTATGTGCAGATAAAACACCTTCCTGGTTTCCTTTTTTCAGTTAAGCTAACAATTTTTGGTTTTATCTCATAGTTCTGGTAAATAATTTAATTCTTGTACCAATCTTCAGTGTGTTTCTTGTAGCGAAATAAAAAGCTGAATTAAAAAGCATATGTATGTATGATTTTCAAACAGTTCTTAATATGAATCATTGAATCACAAAGAATGGTTACTGATACTTAGTATTCTGGATACTCTGATGCTTAATTTATTTGATTATGTTTTTCCAGCTTTGTCACAGCATTTAAAAACATCTTGGCTTACTCTTCATTTTCCTTAATGGAACTAAGTTGAGGGGCTGTAAGCTGCATGACTTGATATACGATTCTGTTATCTCTGGCTAGTCAAATTGGCATGTGTCCTTAAAATAAGATGAAGTGTAGTTCTTTAATGCTACTGAGACTTTTCCCAGCTATTTCTGGAAAGAGTGTTAAGTCCAAAGATTAGGAGAGAAACAGTAATCGAGTTATTTCATTATTGTTTTTTTCTTAATTCTTCTGAGAGTTAACGCAGTGGGAGGCCAAAACTGCAAATACGGTAGCTGCTTAAAATACATTTATTCAGTAATGTTTAAGTAACTTTGGTGGTAAATGGGTCACCCAGAAATTCATTTTCCCCTTGTTCTTGGATACTTTGTACATCAAAGCATAGAAAAAAAGGAAACACAAGTTACCTAAAAAATAGTCCAGCATCTGTGTTATAACATTAGTGAAGTGATGGTATTTCCTCTCTCTTTCTGTGAATTTCTGTCTTCTCCTGTAAGCAATATATAACATCTTTTCAGCATCTGAACATTTTTTAAGGAACGTAGATGTATTGTTGATGTCACTGTTGTATTCTGAATTATATTGTGATTCTTGAAAATTCCTAGATCAATCACACTATTAACAGTTTGTCAATAGCGGAATTATTTTGAAAATCCTAGAATATTAAGTCAGCAAGGAAAGAGAAGTTGTTGAACAAAATGAAACACATGGTTACTGTAATAGTATCTTTCAGACTGAAAGATTTATTTCTTACATACTTCTTAGTTCTGAATTATGACCACATATTTTCACAATGAAGAGAGTAAAAATACTTTGGAAATGAACTGTGAAAAAGTTACCTGTAGAAAGGAAAGACCTGACTGCCTTCTGAAATAAATATGAGCCAGCTTTATTTGGTGGATTTCTTCTTGCAGCTTGTTCTGGGGTCAGCTTATTACTTGTTTAAATCAATGGGAATTTTTTTAGTCATATGATGGAATTTGATTTAGACCCTAAATGCATATAGAACACTGTGTTGTACGTATATGTATATAAATCAATGTATAAGATTAATAAATGTTTCCAGAGTGCAAATTTTACAAATAACATGTCATGGTTTTGACAAAAAGGTTTCACCAGCCCTTTTTGAAACTGTGATTTGAAACCTCAGAATTATACTATTTTCCCTTTTTACTTTCATTCAGTAGGAGACAAACAACAAAAAAAAGAATTATTAGTCTTTGGTTTTTAAACAATTTTGTCCCCAGAATGCCTTTTGATTTTATTTTTTTTCTGTTGCTTTGCTTTGTTTTGTTTTTTTAAGTCGGGAATACATACATGCAGTGGTTTCAAAGTGTGTTTGTGTGCATGGTAGGAAATTCATTCTTTTAGTGTTTCCTCAGAAGGCAGAATAGTTTTAATTTAATTCTGTGTGAGACTCAATAGGATTGACTTTTTTTTTAAGTAGTTTCTGCCTAGTGAATGAGTTAGCCATGTTGGCTTCAGTTTGAACCGACCACGAGGTAAATATTACAGTGATAACAGGAAAAAAAAACCCCTAAGTTTAATGTATTTTCATAGTAGCTGTTTCTCATGAAGCATGTAAAGAATACAATGTAAAGATAATAATATATTAAAAGAAAATTTTAGGGAAAAAAAAAAAAGGATTTCCTTTTCTTCTCCCTCTTTTTATCAAAGGGAATGAAACACTCAATACTCTTACCAGTAAGGCTCTGTTTCAAAGATAAGGTGCTAAAAGGTGTGGTTTAGTCCCTGTGTTTGCACGTTTTCATTGAGATGAAGGGCCTGACTCGACCAGACAAGAACCAGCAAACAGACAATTTTTCTAATATAATTTTAAACATTATGAAAATTTTCATTCTGTCTTTGTCGAACAATGGATGGTAGCATTTGATGTGCAGAAGAGTTTTTTGTGTATAAAGTACACCATCTTTTGTCTCATCCTTCATTATGTTTTAGAATTGATATGGTAGTGTCATATGTAATCAAGGGTGCTTGTTTGATAAGCATTCCCCATGCATGTATATTATCTACACAGATTTTTCAAAACTGATTTTAATCTTTTTATTCTTCCAGGCTTCTTGGTTATCACTAATAGCAATAAGACTAATGGGTATCCATGTTAGATACATAAATATCCATCCAAACATTTACAGAATATAGGTTGGAGAGGGCCTGCTGTAAATACCAAAGGCCTAACACTCTTTTCTTCTGATCTTAAATTTCATGTAGGAAGATGAGGTAATGAGTGGCTGCAGTGATTTTATTATTTCTTCTTTTGGTTGAGTGATTACTTTTTCTAGATTCATAGAGTGAAATATAAATTCATATGCTTTACTACTTTACTTTTTCAAACATCTAGTGCATTCCAAAGTGAAAACTGTCCTGTATCAGAATGACCTTTTGAGAGATCTCATAGCAGTGGTATTGATCAGTGATACAAGTTTTAGAAATAATGCAGAGAAGCAGCCAGAATCTCAGCTGAAGTCTGTATAAAATCTCATCTGTCTCTCTCAGTTGGAGTGATGCTGGTGTTGCAATACTTATGCAAAATGGGAAAGAACTTGGCTGCTTTCATATCTCTAAATTTAACATGTGGGTGAGCCAGGACAGAAAACAGTTCCTAACATATGTGTGCTGCAAAGTTAATAAATCCATTTCGTATGTGAACCTCTGTAAACCTTTCGTCATCCATTAAAAATGTTGCTATACTGTTGACAATAAGTGTCAGTAGCAAGGAAGACGAGCAAGACCTAGTACACTCATTTCCTGTAACATTAAAGCCACTGTAATTATGGGTCATTTGCTGGCCTTCTTTGGTAATTTAGAGTTTTAATTGCTTCTAGTTCCAGGGAATTAGTTGAGCTTTTCATTATGCATATTGCCTTCTATAATCATTGGCTCCTGTGGTACGGTAAGCTTAGTGACATCATGGAAGTCAATTAGTTCTTCCAAGGCAGAGCACTGAAGTACATTTCTTTGTATAGGCTGGATTAGAAGAGGTTCCTGAAAGGCCTTGATAAAGCTGTTTTGTGCAACATTTAAGCTTAATCTTCAAAAGGAAAAGCCTGTCAGGGTTACATTTACTATTTCAGAGTCCTCAGAGGGCTTAAGGTCACAAACTAAGGTATTGTTAAGAATAAAGCCTATAGGCAGAACCGTGCTTCCATTTTAACAGCAATTGTTCCAATCTTTGCAGCATCAGCTGGTTACATATTTGTAGTTAGTAACAGTGATAATGGTCAACATTTGAAAATACCACATTATTAAACTGGAATTCAATGACTGTATAAAGGAAATGAGCACAAAAGAGATTGGTGTGATTCCATTGGCTCACTAAATATCATGGCTTAAGTTTTACTTTATTACATTAAAGATAGAAAGCATCTTTCCTTTCTGTTGGCAGACTCCAAGTGGTTGCTGACATGTTGACAGGCAAGAATCAATATTTTAAAAAGAAAAGAAAGCAGAAGGAAAGGGTTGATGCCTGTTTCCTCTTCCACAGTCTCTGATACAGATCGGTATACATAGTGCAGATATTTACTGTATCTTGCAAAAATATTTTCTTTGAATATAATAAAGTTTTTGTGGGCTGAAACTTGGTTCTCTTAGAGCACAGCCAGAACAAACACTGTGCATCCCTAACCTTCCCTGGTGAAATAATTGTGGTTTAGGGAGCCTAAAAAGATTCGCTGAGCTGTTGTATGTTCTCCCAGTGTGTCATATCTGGATTTAGTAAAAAGTTAAAATATAGCAAGTCATTACTTTTATCCGTTTGATATTAGTTGCCACATTCTGTTGCGTTGTGAAGAAAAGAATAATAAAATCCATCCTAGGTGTGTAGGAAGAGATTTGGTAGATTGGTAAGGACTGTAGGGAAGGGCTGAAGGCCTGAGGGAGGAATTTGTGTCAAGCTGCACTGTGTGAAAGGTGTGAGAAAAATTGCACTAACCATCCCAACATCTGTATTGAATTACTGAAATTACTTGTGGCATTAAGTTTGGTATTAGTAGTAGCAGCAGTGGTAATATGGTTAATAAATGCAACCTCAATTGCAGAAGTGTTAGAAACCATTTGTCAGTGTATGTCAGAATTTTTTTGATGTCTGGATACCAAAGGTTGCTTTGGATTTTCCGTGACCAAAAGTTCAAACTCAAGACTGAGTAATGGCAGGAAGGGATGCTTTATTATATGCATACTAGAATGAATTCCAGAAACATTATCTTTTATTATATATAAATTCAGACTAGATGTTTTGTTATATGTTTATTTATGTTATATATTTATTATTTGATATTCTGATGTTAAAAAAAAATCACATAAATAATTTATTGACTACTTTTAAAACTGTTTCCAAGTTGTGATCGTGAATGATTGTGACTATTTTATGACATAGATCTTCTACCTGACTAAACTGTGTCTTTAAAGGTAAACTTCCAATATAATTGCTGATTTTCTTTCTCACTGTGGCTTTGGAAGAGTTAGACTAATAGAGGATGAATTTGACAGCACTATTCTGACAAGCATCTTCTGTCTTACTCTCTACTCATCCAAACTCTTTATAGTGACCTAGGTAGTGTAGTCATGTATGTAGGAAATGGCACACCTATAAGTGAAAGCAATGCTTTTGCCATTTTGAAGGTTGTAAAGTTGATTTTGTAGAGTTAAATTGTCTGTTTTTAAAGGTATTTAAGCACTTGCTTAACTTTATGTTAAGCTTATGCTTAAACCCATCCCTATAAAACAAATCATTTAGAAACATCTGGATAACCAGTTGCTGGGATTTAAGTATGCATGTTGATGTTTTCTTGAATTGAAATTAATTTAAGGTTAATTACCATGCAGATGTTCAAATTGAGAGGTTTGCCCTTGTTCTAATCAGGAGTGTGTAAGATAGGAATTGAATTTACTTTCCTACTAAGTTTTACTTGGGATCAGTCTCTCTTTTAAAATGAAAGATTAGAAGTTCATAGTAACATTACTCTTCAATTTTTGACCCTCACGTTTTTTCCTCAGTGTCTTGTGTTTGAAGATTCACCGCTTGGAGTCAAAGGAGCACTGGCAGCAGGAATGCAAGTGGTTATGATTCCAGATGAAAAATTAAATCCAGATCTTAAAAAGGAGCCAACACTATTGCTGAACTCCATGGAGGATTTCAAACCAGAACTGTTTGGTTTACCAGCGTATGATTAATGCCTAGCGTTTATGAACATGCACTTGACTTGAGATCAGGAAAGTGGAATGAAATTTCCTATGAATTTTGTGACTGTTTGGATCTTTTCCTCTATTCCTCAAAACTAGAGCACAAAAATCCTATTAACACCAGATCTTCCACACAGTACCTTTGAAAATTGAACGTTTATGATTTGTTCTTTTGGTAAATGTTAAATTAAAGTAATGTTTTGTCTTGTGAAGTGAATTCAGCCTCATTCTCTGCACATCGTAATGTTTTCTGGGAATAATATGAAACTATTTAGACAATTTATTGCAACTGCATTGGAAGCTTCTTGTTCTGTTTCCACTTGAATGACTTACTGTTTAGATCTTAACCGGAAATCTGGATTGGCTTTTATCCCGTTACATTGGGTTTGATATAGTTATCACTATCAACGTGTTTATCTATTTCCTTATTCTCTACTTGCCCATCTATTCCCCATTGTATCCTGTTGTCATTTTTTTTTCCATTTATTGTGCAGAGTTTTTGTTTTACTCTCTGTGTTTTCTACTCTGTTTTCTTCTTGGGGATTGAATGAGGTGATTTCCAGAGGTCACTTAAAACCTTCATTATTCTGTAATTCTGTCATTATCTTTTTGGCATGGTGAATGCTTGCTAGGAGCTATACAAGGTTATGCAATCCTACAGTTTAACTAAAATGCTTTGCATCCTTCTTCTTTAATTTTCTTGTATTCTTCTCATTTTACATGTTGCCATGTAACCTTTTGATGTAATGAATAAATCTTGTCTCCCTGCTTCAGCTCTGATAAAGTTATGGTCCTAATTCCTTCATATCCAAATAGCTTTCTCTAGACCATCCTTACTTTTCCATTTTTACCTCTTTCCTTAGCCCTTTTCTTTTGCTGACTTCTTTATGCAGAGTTTTGCTATCTATTTTTAAAATACAGAAATTATAGTTTCGGTTTATTTAAATACTTAAAATTTATTTTCCTGACTACCATAATTTCCACAAAATGTTTGTATTGTCATCTATCCCTCTTACTTTTGTCTGTTTCTGCCATTCTGTCAGGGCAAGGGTAAATACCTCTTTAGAAAATACTAGAAATTTTATAGATTCTTGTGGAATCCATAAGCACATCTGACATGATGGAAGCAAAGTCTTTTACTTTGTCTAATGAAAACTGTTTTATGCCGGGTTTGTGACTATTTTGTTAAATGAACGATCATATTCAGCATTTAAAAAACTAAATTTCTAATTGAGTTTCTACTCCGAAATCTTGATATCAAATTCCATAAAGACAAGGTGCATGAAATATGTCTAATAAAAGACTTTCCATGTTTTATGAGAAGACATCTCTGGCTTCTTTTTTTTTTTTTTTTTTTAATCTATTTATCTCTGATTTTCCTCAACAAAAAAAAAATATCTTTTCTCTGCGTTTCTGGTGTGTAACTGTTTTAGATAGAAAGTTTTCTGGTCAGGAATGAAAAATAATGCATCATAGATACTTCAGCATTCAGTGCGAGTTTTCTTGCATTTATTTTCCTCCTGGATTTAAAGAAACAAAACCCTAAACTTTTACATATTTCATTTAGTCTGTTACTATTTTCTGTTACTGTATTCTGGTCATACTTCAAAAATTTAAGAAAATTTTATTTTGTATGGGCAATCAAACAAGACCTAGATAAAACCAGAAGATTTTTAGAACATATATTATAATGTTTTGCAGTTAAATATTTTTTATTGGAGGATCTGGAAGCATTTTTTTTAAAAAGGGGTAAATATTGTTTCAGTATAGATATTTTGCATATTATATTATTTATTTAGACCCATGAATATTGCAGTCGTTAGTGCTTGTACAGTGACAACAACTAGTCCCATCCAATATGAACTGCATTTCTGGTGTTTCCAGAGAAGATAACAGAAATATTGCTGTATAATTCATCATTTGACTTACGTTACGTAGCACAAAGGGTTACTGTAGAACAGTAATTCTGAGCTTTCAAGTGTAAAACAGGTGCCTGTTGGGATCCCCTTCATTCATAATTACTGAATTCCAACAGGGAAGTTACTAGGTAGAACAAGCTTTAATAAGCTGTAATTAGTAACTTTTTCAAAGTTTTGCATATATTTAATATAACTGGGGAGATTTATAAAAAATAAATATTAAGCACATCTCACAGTTTACTTCGAAGGACCTGTCATCAGAGTCTTGAATTTTCTTTTTAAAGATGTAGAGACATTAATAAATTGTCACTGACAAAATCAGAATTACTTCATCATGACCACCATGAGATCAGCATACACTGCAATTCTAATTTAATACCTTTATCTTTTACTGAAAATTAGTAGTCAGAAAAATATCACATCCCAACTTAACAGTAAATCCAGTCCCATGCATTTAGTATCCTACCTATCCTACAGTTTTCAGTGAGATTACTGCCTCAAACTGAACTCTGCGAACCTGAGCCATAGGGTAAAACTTCCCGTTTTAGTAAAATTCTCTTCCATGTACTTCCTGGTCCTATGCCAATCCATTTGTCTGTTATTACAGTAAGTACCAGTGTTGTGGTTAGCTTTTCTCTTGACTAAATGAGAAACTGAAAGAGTACACTAAACTGAATTCTTCATCTATAGTAATCTTAAAAATCCTTTCATCTCCATCACATGGAAGGTAGATATTCCTGTCAGCAGTAGGTGACTTGTAGCCTGTCTGATTAACCATATACAAAATACCAACATATGTTTGTATATATTTCTTTACCCACTTTTTGGTTGGATTTGTGGCTCTGTAGTTCCATCATCTCAACAACATCTGTTCAGAAAAGAAAAATAAAAAGGATTAAAAACTTGGATCCCTTCCCTTTCTTCCATCTGCTGCTTTCCAGATGAAGTCTTGTTCTGACTGAACTAAAAAAATCCAACCACATCCTGGCTACAGATCATGAGGACATGTGAGCAATCAGGACATTTGAATGCTCCATCTGTGTTTATATGAAGAGGACTGTTAAAACCTAATCCAAAAGCTCTATCCTCTAGCTCAGCAAGTAGACTTCAATGATGACAATTACTTAAACACATGCTTGTTTCATGTATGTTTTTTTAAGCATAGAAAGTAAGCACCACCTCACTTTTTGAAGATACCTTTAGTTTTATTTGGGTTAATATAGAGTATGTACTTCAGGCATAGCCTGAGAACAATTCCAGCCTTGACAAAATAAAAGCAAAACTTCACAACCAAGATTTTACTATTGAAAAATAGGATAAGTGCAGCAAGATGGAGCTAAATTCAACAGTGAAAATATATTTTAAAGAGAAAAGAAAGGCAATTAGTGATGTATGGAGTGTTGTACTGGAACTGAAACATCTTTCTTCTTCACAAGTGAATTAGATTTTACATTTTACTGGAACTCCAGTGGGATTAATCTTGGCAGAATTTCCAGATTGCAAAGACATACATAAACACGAGTTTTATTGAATATATTCAGGTGAAAATTCATTGCAATGGAACAGGAATTATTTCAAAATGCAGTCTGACTTCTGTGAAGCTTGGCAATTGCCTTCAACAAATAAAGATCAGAAAAAGCTGAAATGTTCATCCCTCATTTGGATTAGATGACTTTCTAAAGAATGTTACAGTTCAACCACAGAAACCTCTGCCCAGAATCAAGCTCATGTTGCATATATTCCAAAAAATATCTTCAGCAGAAGCCAAACTAGATAAATCAGAAAAAGTTGCAAGAAGCTTCATAGTAAAGAGAAATGAAATTATTTTGCACTGTTGGGTTTTTTTAATCTTGATAAATTTATACACCAAAACTGCTAAATAGGCACCAAATTCCACAATTCTGTGAGCTGCCTGAAAAATTTATTTGTTTCTATTTTAATGTTAAAATAATTTAAATAAAAATTAAATAAGATTAAATAATACAAACCTTTTTTTCCTAATTAATCTATTTCCATGTATTTCTTTCTGATTTAACACTTTGTAACTTCACTGAACTTCCTGTGTTTTCACAGAAAGAGGGTAGAACTCTATTTTTGCCATTTTAGCGGGAATAAATGCAAAGACTGTAGTGAACGAGAAGGAGCTCTCTCAGGACACTTCTCTGTCCCAAGAGAAACATGACAGTCATCAGTACCTTATGTTAACCTTCCCTATGGCTGACAGTTCACAAATTGTAAGTCTAATCTCTTATTAAAGTAGAGAACTAAAGCCCATATGAGAACTTCCAGGAGATGAGGAGCCTGCCCCCGCAGTAGTCTCACTGAGTGTGCTGATGGCTGTGTCTGCACCAGGTAGCTCTACAACAAGAAGAATAGATTTTAGAGGATGGGGGGTAGCATGAGAAAGGCTGTTGGTCTCTTCTGTTCTTCCACCTTTTGACCTATAGGCCCTAAGCCATCATATTCAGGGTGTTAGGAGTTGACTTGCTCTCATGATTAAAACAAGCCTCAGCAGGAATAAAGCATTTCAGTTCCACCCCACTCTTTGCAGCTCTTATCCCACAATATCTTCAATATGAAACTGAAACATGACGCGAAATATTAATAGGATCATTGTCATTATCCAAGGTTCCCTTGTTTCAACCAATAGCAGAGAGGGCATTATTTATGGAGAAAGACAAAATGAAAGGAGCTGGAGACAAGGGAGCAACTCATGGTATAAACCATCTAGAACCAAACACTCAAAACGAAGGAAAATAAAATGCGAGAATTCGGGCTTTGACTTATCCTTGACAAAAATGTAAAAGCAATAATTATGAAGGGAAAATCTTTATGTTAACAGAAGCAAAAGCCAGGTCAAAAACATGTTCATAAACATATAGTGTTATGTGCCACTGAGATTTATAGAGATAAGCCAACCTCCTGAAGCAAGCATCTTAAAAGCAAGGTCCAAAGAAAACAAAGTAATTTAAATCTAGACTCAAAGATGTATAAATTGCCTTTGATGATCATCAGAGCACAAATAAATGTAGAAAATATATCAGGATATGCCTCAGTTCATATGCTGGTGTAGAGATCAATTTCTTGATTTGTGTTTGTCTGTATGTCTTAAACATCCATCTTGGTGCAAGGCTGTGCGTGCTTTGGGATTTGGACAGTTGGGTGCGGAAGCATGCGCTGGCTCCCAGCACATGCCTGCAGTTGGGCTGCTGGTGTTGGCTGACCTGTCCATGCCACTGTGGCCAGGGGATTGGCACACTCCAAAGTATGACTTTGAGTTCAAAGTATAAGACTATTGCTGTAAATCATTATTGCTTTGACTGAGCTCAAAGTAATGACTGGGATTTTGAGTAGACCCCTGGCGTTTTCTCCATCATTTCTATGGCTGCCATGCAAACATTAAAAAAACCTACTACCCCCCACATCCTGCCAAGCAGGTCCATTTAGGCAAGGCCATAACAACTGGTAAGACTGTGAAATAAATTCAGTTTTGATTTTAAAATTCTGGATTTGTTGAATGACTACAAAATGGAAGAGTATGTCATCAGCTTGAAGACAACTGAAAAAACCCATTACATAACATTTTTCTCCATTGACTTTAGCTCAAACTGCATATTGATGAAGTGAATTTTTCATTTCGTTTAAGTCAACACTCCCCATGGCAACTAGAGCAATTTGCTCGTCGAAGGGGATGTTGGGAATGGACTTCTGTCTTTTGTCCATGATATCATGGTTAATTTAAAAGAATGTATTGTGGTGGCGTCATTTACTCCTCATTTCACAAAGAGAAATAACACTAGCTAGCCAGCAACTCCACCTCACTTAGAGAACTTTGAAAGCTGGAGAACAGAGATTTAATTAAATTCTGTAGATTTCACAAAGCAATTTCCCCTGTATCATCCAGATGTCTTTCTAGTAATTTAGTTGATCACTACTACCTACATGCCTAGGGTGTGAGCCCTGTGTCTAGTAGTAACCGTATCCAACCCAATTCACTGTAGAACTGCAGCTAAAACTGCAAAATTACACTCAAATGTGAAAAAATCAAATAATTACAAAGTTCAGACTAAAGGTTCATTGTCCGGATGATCCTCCTACTTTGCTTGAAAAGGAAGTGTTTAGTAGGGGATCCTGTAGATCTGTAACTGATAGTCATAAAAATTTATTCACCACGACCTCTTCATACAAAGATGTAGCTTATTCAGGGAAGAATGTAAATACGATAGTTCCACAAAATAGTTTTATTCCCTATGACTTTTTCCAAAGGCAGGGTAGAAACATGTGGAGGCAAGAGAAACACAAACACAGATCAACTGCTCTGAGCCTCCTTTTGTTCTCCCAAAAGAGGTGCCCAAGGCCAAGAAAAGGAGAGGAAGAGTTCTAGTTGTTAACCAAAGTATTGCTTTGGCATAACAAATTCAGAGTAGAAATTTTATTTCTATTCTCAGTTTTCCCTATTCCATATGAATTGTAGAGGTAAACAAAAATATGTGAAATGTAGTTAGGCGTCAGTTGCAGAACATTCTCTATATACATTGCCAGAAATGCAAACAAGTGTCTGTGTGACATACAGGTACAACTGCTGTTCCCAGCGGTTGCTCCAGCTGCAGCTTTTCGTGCTCTTCAGTTTGTCAGCTAAGACACTCAGGACCTCAAGCACTGAACTGTGATAAGAAATCTCAAGTAAGAGAAAGTGCTACACTGACAGGGGAAGGCAAGGGCAGGGGTGGAGGTGGGTTTCCTTTTCAGGAAATGCTGAAAATTATTCAAGAGTGTACCTTGTGAAATGTCTTTTTACTGAAGCAGAATGTAAGAAACGGGGGTTTCATCACATACAAATATTTCACACATACGACCTGCTGCAGAATATCCGCAGAGGCATGGATATTGTAAGCCAGTTTTAAGTAGGGAAAACGCAGTTTTCATTGCAGTACTAAAAAAGGGAGAGGAATGGGGTACACGAGGTGAGGAAAACCAAGTGTTAATCTTTGCGAAAATACGATCTTGATTTTAAAATTGTGAAGACTGTGCAAACTGTATCGAATCATTTTATTACCCTGTCTTCATTGCTTGGATATGATCCAGAAGTGCTATATTTTACCTGAAAAATTGGAAAGCTGATTAAGTCAAAATGGATTTCCTGGTGGCCTATGACTGCAGCCTTGTAAACTTATTGATTATGGCCCTCGACGTTGTTCTTACTGATGGCTGCATCTGAAACATTATAAAACCCATGGCACTCACTTTGTTTAGACCAAACACATTAGGAAAGTGACTTTCTGTTTTTCAGTGCTGTATGAGGCAGGAAAACATGGTGGATTTTTTTCCCCTCTCAAATCAATTCTTACTGTATAGAAATTTATTAATCATATAACTCAATCTTGTCATATTTCCTTAGTCTGCTTTATATAACTCAGCTTAATAATGATTTTATCAAAGTTACAGAGCACATAATGTAACTGAAATTTGTGGTTTGAAATGAATATATTTGTCCAGATTTTACTAAACACATTCCACGGCTTATCTCATCAAATTATTGATCCTTTTTTGTGGGTGTGATTGAAGAAAGGTGGTTTGTGAAATTGTATATGGGGCATAGGTCCTTTCAGCTCTGATTTTCTAGTGAAGACTCGACCGTATTAGGAACAGCTTGTAAACCTCTTCTTATAGGAAGGACTTTTTGAAGTGAAAGGAACTGGTGCACAGCTTATACTCCTTATAAATCCAGCAGAATGCTTTATCTTTGCTGGTTAACACCTGTGTGAAACTTTGCTGAAGGGAAGTGGTCAGCCAAATCGAGAGGAGAGGAGAGGAGGAGAGGAGAGGAGAGGGAAGGGGAGGGGAGGAGAGGAGAGGAGAGGAGAGGAGAGGAGAGGAGAGGAGAGGAGAGGAGAGGAGAGGAGAGGAGAGGAGAGGAGAGGAGAGGAGAGGAGAGGAGAGGAGAGGAGAGGAGAGGAGAGGAGAGGAGAGAGGAAGAAGGAGGGAGCAGAACCTCACCCTGCCCATCAAGTTGGCTCTGGGATTCTTCAACTTGGATGTGGAAGGCATTTATGATTGTAAGATCTACTTGACTCTTCTTCCAAGCTGAGGCTCCATGGTCTTTAAAGACACAGGATATTTTTCAACAATGTTTAGATTACCAACCTTCTCCAGGAAATGGAAGGAAACCCTTATCGCAATAAATTCTGCTTTAAAGGGGGACAGCGTTTAAAGGACTAAACACTGAGTATGAACACTCCAAAGGGAGTTTTACTTTCCCTTTTGCAGTGATACTGAACCAGGTGTAGAATACTTGTTTAGCAAATAACAGCACCTAACATGAAGCAGCCTTCTCTTCAGAGCAAGCTAGTTGCATTAATATTTGCCTCAATAGTGGTCTAAGATTTACAGCTACCTCCACCTCTGCGCCTCTGTGGTAGAATCAGTACTCAATCTAGCTATTTTGTAGATAATCAGTACATGTATTACAACAGTTTTTAATCATAAAGACCACACCAAAGACTGCGCATTTAGGAGAGTATGTCTGTGAGTGATTATGTGCTGAATATCTGAGACACCCTTTCAGAAAGGTGACTGGGACCATCCATGAGGAGCTATCATAGTTATTTGTTCTAATCTACCTATGATTTTTATACAAGTCCCTGCACTTACAGTTTTACTTGATGATCTTGGAGGTCTTTTCCAACCTCAATGATTCCATGACCCTATGATTCTTCATTCAATTATTTACAAACCTTTTTTCTTTCAGTCTTCCTTCCATTAAGCCATCTGAAGTTACTACCAAAATATTTTCTTTGGTTGTTTTTATTAAGGTGTCTTTTTCACAAGAGTATTAGATTTTTTTGTATGGATGGGTTTGGGTTTTTGGTTTGGGGCTTTTTTTAATAAGAGTTAAGTAACAGCAGAACAAAGTAGTCACTTTGGAGAAATGCAAGTAAAATGTATTTTCTCAGACAAGCTGTTTCTTTGCCCCGGTTAGGGCCAAGTGAACATTAGGAACTAGACAGACCTCTGACTCCAGGAGGGCTGGGTTTTACTGGAAGATTTCCAACACTGCTTTGCACTGGATTTGTTTTATAGCTAAATGTCCAGTCCACTTCGTGCCATGATACTAGGCAAACTTCATCAACACTTGATTGATGTAAACATCAACATGTTAACATGTACTGTAGAATTGTTCATACGATTCTATAGAAAATTTAACTGCAATACTGCAGACTATGATGATTTATGACAAATCATGATACCATCTTCCTACCTCATTCAGTGGTAATGTTAAGACTAAAAGGGTGCAATACGCTTTTCTTATTTGACTGTGATGGCTAGAATGAAAGAAAAATATCTCTCACGAGAGTTACAGGTAATTGCAGCTCATAAAATCCTCTGTTCAATGGGCTGTACATCACACAAGTATATGCAGGCAATTTCCTTTTAACCCATTTCCCTGTCTCCCCTGTGACCTTCTCCTTCCTCTCTCCCTGTCACATATAAATATTTGGGTTCAGTGTGTGCTAAAACTTAAATGCAAGGATTAAAATATGTTTTAAATTCCTAAAGTAGATCAATACTTTTGATGTGATTGAATATGATGTCTTGTATGAATTCATGTTTGAAACTTAGAAGTCGTCAACGTATATATGACTCTAATAGTAGTGATTAAATGCCACCTTCCCTTCTGTGTTTCATGGCTGAGGTATCATTTTTGACATGGTATTTTTCAGTTCTGTTAGGTTTACATCAAAATTATTAAGATAAATGCTGTCTTCAAATATATGGATGTTCATCTGAATAAATACCATAATTATTAAAAAACCTTTCATCTATTCTTGCCAAATTATTATTTTTTAATATTTGAGTTTTGTACCTCTGTAAAAATGAAAAATTTAATGGTTTTATCTGTTTAATTTAGTAATTAAAATGTCCTAAGAAACGTCTGATAAAAATTTAAGCAATCTATTAAAAACTAAAGATTCCAAGAATTCCGAGTAATCACAGTATTTTACACTTATGCACTAGACAGGGACCTTGTTTTTGATGTCAGATTCTGACCTAAAATGTACCAGGGAAAACAGAAGCCATTTCAGATGTGAAAGGGTGAAAAGTACATTCTACTAATTAAATGAAAAGCAACCTGAGGTTTATTGTTAAAAAGTAAAATTTGTCTTTTAGGAAACACCACCTAGAATTTTGCTTTACAGAATTTCATCCTCAGATTTCTTGGTTTACAGCCCAGCATGCTTGCATACGATCACAAGTCACTTTTGATGTTGAAGATTAAACTAATACAGTGGGACTCCTGAAAATACAAAACCAACTCATTGCACGGGCCACGCTTGCCGTGTGCAGTCAGGGTGAATAACTAGACTATCATATGCTAAAAGAGCTTCTACATGATAAAATATTTTCCATTAGTCGTGTTCTGTAAAGAGAAAGACAGGAAAATGTATCAACAACTATGAGCACACTGTGCATACAATCAGTGATCGACTGATCACTGCAGAGCAGCCAGATGGCGATTCAGACCTTGCCGAATCCCCTCCAGTTTCAGCAGCCACCTTCAGTACGAGATCACCTTGTGCCAGAAGAGAACTGTGTATCCAAAATGCTTGAAGTAAAAATCATCACCATTACAGAGTTATAACACTTTCTAAAGTCCAAAGCATAGCCACGAACTCTTTGATTATAGTTCATTGATGACAGCACAATACTTTTCCCCTCTTGTACTTGCATGGTTTTTTTGGAAGTGCATGTAAGCTAGTTGAATTATTTAGCTCCTTCAGTTTTTTGATTGTACAGCTGATTACATAGGTAAACAATCAGCAGGCAAGAGTTTTACAGATGCAATTAATCATAAAACACACACGCAAAAATATTATTCTGCATCATAAAAATTAAAAAATTGTAAGTCAGAATGCAAACAGGGATTTGAAACACTGAGAAAATATTAGTGATGCATTTGGACTTTTAATAGGAAATTTATTTTACTACTATTATATAATATTTTAGGGAAATAGTTTGTAATTAGTTTTTTATGAGACCATTGCTGCCTGGAATATTGTAACTATAATTGCACATTAATCACCATTGAAAGGAATATGTGAAAATTACCCAAATGCTGTATTTTACCCATATTCCGAATAATTTCAGTTTTTAATTATAGCTGTAAATTTTAAAAAGACAAATTTCTGAATAAGATTAAAAACTAGTATAAAATAAAGTAAAACCTATAATAAGAAACAACAAATGACTCCTAAATCTTGAATACACCTAAATCCCTAGCTATCTATTCCCTTCTAAACAAGAAGAGACAGCTCTTTTATCTCTTTTTTCTTTATTGCACTTTCTCTTTTATCCCTTCAAATACAGAACTTAATCACCTGGGATTACTGTGTGTACTTCCTCTGAACAACACAATAAGTTAGCATCTTAGAATAATGAAAAGTATTAAACGCTGAGGAAGAAAGTTTCCTTTCCTACATAAAGCCAGGGTAGCTGGAAGCAATGCAACTGAGCTGTCTTTCCCCACTGTACTGTGAGAGGAGAATGGCATAATTCAGGTCTAGAATGGATGAAGAAGAGTAGATGAACAAGGGTAGAGATTTCATTTGGATTATTGATTCATCTTCTTTTCCAGTTTTGTTCCAGTCCAAATGTGACCAACCATAATGTAAAAGTAAAGTGAAGTGACCTGAATGTAATTTCAACCCTTCCACTGCTTAGTGAAATTACTGTTTCTGTGTCTTTCTTTCCTGTGTGTTGTCTGTGGGTTAATGTGACTCTGGAGCTTCAGGAGGCCTCTTGGGAAGACTTCCATCCCCACTTATCATGGTAAAGATGTTTCAACTCACTTTCCTAAGTTGTGGACCCAAATCTTCCAAGGTAGCAAATGGGAAAAGAAAATACATGACTAAGTTTCTAGTTGGGTTATAGCTTTTTTGTGTTTGAAAATAGAATAAAATAAACTATGATTAATCCACAGTGACTATCACTGGATAAAGTAAAATATTTCCTTCAGTATTTCTGCTCTCTTTTGGGAAACATCCAGCTAATAGTCCCACCGTAGTTGATGATAAAAAAATTTCCATAACAAAAGTGACTCTGAAGGATGTTAAGCTCTTGCTCTCTCTCACTTGAACGTACCATCAGCATGCCTATGTAATTTGCATCAAAGAATTATAACAAAAGTGTCAGAGGAGTTATCTGCACTGTCAAGGTTGATTTTCAAAAGTATTTAAATATCAAGGACATGAAGGAAACACTTGAAGAAAAATGAATGTTGTGCCCATATTGTAAAAAGAATAAATAGAATAAGCTGTTTATTTATAAGCTTGTGATCATAAAACCAGTCCGAGAAAAAAAGAATTAAACACTTAATATGGGGCTTAGTTTATAAAGAATTAAAAAGGAGTAACTTAATTAATGCAAATAAACACAACTTTCTGGAAGAAAGATCTTGTTAAAATAAGAAGATGATGAGTGGGGACTACTCTTTCTAAATGTTGTCAAATTCACCTTGTTGTGTTCTAATTGATCAAGCTAATATACCATTATTTGAAATAGTTCATAAGTCCACGTAATAAAGAATACATATATGTAAGTGCACATTATATATATATGTGTTCATAATATATCTAATTTGCATATAGTTTTTCTTTTGTAAGAAAAGCAATGAAAAAGCAATCACTTAACACTCCAAAGAAAACCCTTCATTCCACCTAGTTTTGAGTGCTAAAGACATTCACGGAAATAACGGAAAAAATGTAGAGGGCAAAATGTATTGTCTAGCAGAATACCTCTAGGCAGTTAGACCATAATGAACTTTTGATATAAAAGGAGCCTCCATCCCCACTTCCCTTGAAACTTCTCTTTTTTCCATCATGCATATATTATGTCTTTGAGTACGTACCTGCCTTATCTATTTTAATCTGCACATTGTGCCAATAGTATAGTACAATTGTTCCATAGAAAATGTTATTCTCCTCCAAAGGGCTTGCAGAGTCCAAGATACTCTGCTGATCTTTTTAATCCTCATTTTGATAAAACTGAAAGTACTATTTCTGCCTTCAGCCAGACAAAAGGAAAACGTATCCTTCTCTATTGGATCTTCTAAGATATACAGTTTTTCAGATACTTGAGTTTGTGGTTTAAATTTTCATAGATCCAAACCAGTTATAGCTTCTTCATTGCTGGCAGCTCCGTAAGGTGAGAGACTTGAGATCTGAAGATGTGTTGGGAATCATGTGAGTTACTCTGCACATGCCTGAGGATCCAACCCACACCTTTGCTCTGTAGGAGCTTTATCAGCTCACTGCTCTGGGTTTATTTCCTTCTCTCTGCTATATAAAAAATGGTCACAGACTACTGTCAAATATCTCTCTTTATAGGCTTTTAATACTTTTAATCATAGCGTTAATTTGGCAACAAATCTCCTTTTATTTGCCCCTTGTTTGTTATGCCCTTTCCCTACAAATATTATCTTGCTTATGCTTTTAAAGCATCCTAGCAACACAACAACTAATTTTACCCTTGCTGGTGGAGGCTATAGACCCTGATAATTCTGATTTAACTAAACCTTCAGTTAAATATCCACTAGTTAAGCAATGCTTCAGTGACTGAAATCATCTTATCAGATCCTCATGTCACATTTCCTAGGTAAGTATACAGCCCTTTACTGGAACACTATTTGTTTTTTTAAAATTGAAGAAAGAGGAAAAAAAAAAAGATCAATGTTATCATTTAAAATATAGCTGCCAGTATAGCTATCATAATTTTGTACTCTTTAAATGATTCATGAAATTCAGCATCCTAAATTTTGATTATTTTTAATCTGGACAATTATACAGGTACTTTATAAAAGAAACAATGTAGACTTGAAATCAAATACACCTTATTGCCATTTTATGTGTTTGAGTTTATAGTATCCTGCCCATTAAGCATTTAATTCTTCAGTATTTCCTTAGAAAAGAGACTACATGGCTAAATTTGGTTTAAGACTTAGATATTGCAAAAGGAAAAATATTCTGCTGTGAAACTGTTTAATAATGCAAAAAAATAACCAAGGTTTAAGATTTTCTTAAAATAAAATTTTCCTTGTAGAATTTACAGTAAAAACTTAAATAACGCATAAAAACTTAAAAAAATAATTTCACTGAAAAGCTAAAGGAAATCAGATTTTCAATATGCCCAAGCTCAGACACGTAAAAAAAATATAAATCTGAGAAAATATGTTCCTTAATGTACAAAAATTATGACTTTTGTTGGTAGCTGTTGCCAGCAGAATGCCTTGTTAGTGGGACAGATCAGGACACGTGTTTTTTTCTACACGCTACTTACCTTTAATGATCGTCTTTGAGATTTCATGGAACTTTTTCCATTCACCTCATGTCTGGAGCTAAAGTCAGGCATTGGATAAATGTGCAGCTCCACAGACTTGCCCATGATATTTTGTATCCTTAACTTTGTACATTTCATGCATTTAGCCTTGGGAATAAGCTAACCAGAATCCTTCACAATACATGGTTTATTCTTTTTTGACCTGAAAATTAATGCAGCTAATTAACTTGAAAATCTCATGCTTGCTAAAGTTTGTGTACCTGCAGGTTTCCAGGACATACTTCTGCTTTTTTTGTTGAGGCAATATCTGTCCATGAGGAGGTATGGCATCCTCTGAGGTTAGAACATGCCATACCTAAGGGAGGCATTTTTAAGGTACGCTCTTGGAAGTATCACTGTTCCATTAAGACCAATGTTCTTCCTGTCACTTCTTAAAGAAAACAACTCATCTCTATTCTTGTCTCGACATTGCAGGAACAATGATTCAAGAAGGCAGCAGAACTGTAAGTTGTAATGCATCCACTGATGTAGTTCTCGTAACCGAGCTGTTCTGTGTTGGCCTACAGTGGCTGTGCATGAGAGATACAACTTTTTCTTCAAGTGATTAGCAGTAACATTGTAACTAAGCTGACAAAAATTCTCATATGTATTTGAGGCTTAAGCAATGAGAAGAGTTGAAAGAAATGAGCCAACAGAATTTGAAAGTTCACAGCAATATCCTCTTTGTGTATGTCAAGGTTTAGCTCTGGCCCAGCTTGACTGGCAGTTCAATGTGAGCAGTTGTAATCCCAGTTCCCTTCCCCCAACCAGGGAAAGGGAAATGAGAGAAGAAAGCTTGTGGGTTTGAAACTAAAACTAAATCAGCTTTGATGAAACATTATTATTATTATTATTATTATTAATTATTATTATTATTGATGATGTTGTTGTTGTTGTTATTAATCCTATAGTAATAATAATGTTAAGAAGGAAATGATAAAATATATACAGATATACAAAATTCACACACCTCCTGGCGTCGATCACTACCTCACCACAGATATTCAAATGTCCTGGGCTGGAGGCAGCAGCAAGAGGAAGCTGGGCTCAGGAAATGGATTCAGGAATGTGTGGATCCAGGATCCGGGGCAAAAACACAGACGAGGTCCTTGGATGCTGACCATCAAAGAAGAGGGCTTGACCCTTGTGATCCATCAGTTTTATATTGAGTAAGATGTATGGAATGGAATGGAATAGTGTGTTAGTCAGTTTTGGATCACCTGTCCTGTCCACTCCTCCCTGCAGATGTGACCCTTTTTCGCCCCTTTACTTTACAGCATTCCACCAACTTAAGGGTGACCTTGGTCTCCATAGGGATAAATGTAAGCAATGGCCTTTCTGCATCGCAATGCCCTATGTTATCACTTCTAGAGAGAAACACTGCCTGAAAAACATGCAGTTAATTTTCAGAAAATGAAGTTGCTTAGACAAGGCTAAGCTGAAAAGTTAGAAAATTGATTCTACTTTAGCTCAAACCAGAACAGTGTATCTTGGCACTGGGGCTCATTTTACTCTGAAAAAATGTGTACAAGAAGCACATTCTATTGCTGGGAATGAGACAAACCACTCTGAGGTGCTGATAGAATCTGAGTATGCCATACAGGATGTACAAACTTTGAATTTAAACAATGCACACTGAAGGAGTCAGGGCACACTTATAAATTGGGCTTATAAAGTATTCATCAGATCACTTTTGTGCACTGAACTGATGCATATGCATTATGCATTCACTTTCCCTTCTACATCTCTCTCTCTCAGTCTTCCATGTGCAGTTCATGCAAGCTTAGTCTCTCAAATTCAGTTAGAATCAGTGGACAAATCTGGAGACTAAGAATGCTGCGAGCTACTTTCTACCTATGATTTCAGTATACGTCTGTGACTGAAGGTTCAAAAATATGATTGTTTACAAACTGCAAACATGCACTGTGAGGCTGTTGTGATTTACACTAGCTGAGCATAATGTCTTGTAGGTCTACCTCACAAAGAGCAGTGTAAAAAAACCTGAAAGGACAAAAGATTGCAAATCACGCAAATTTAAAACAATTAGAGTATTTGTTTTATGACCATGAAGTTAAAAAACCCTAAAATACAAATAGAAATATATGCATTTTTTTCTGATATTTTTCTTTTTTTTTCCCCTCCCCATTTCCTCCTATTTCCATATCCTCTCTGGAAAATGATTGGCATATTTCACAACAAAGGACAGATAAACATGAAGACGGTTCCTTCCACTCTGTTACAGAAACCTTCTTTCTTTTACAGAGATTTCAAGGAATTAATGTAATTGCTTCTACTCAAGAGATTCTAATCCAATTTAAGAAGAGAAATTGAGTGAAGTGTGGGAGTTGAAAGCAGAACAAAAAGGTTATCTTACATATTGTGACCAGGACTGAAAAACCCCCAAGAAAATAATATGTTATGCTTATTATGATTATGCTGATTTAATTATCTAAAGAAATATACTTTCTAGTTCTAGTCAATGGATAGTTTTAACATGAGTTTTTTTCTATAAATAGATATGTAAAAATAAAAACAAAAAAGCTGATTAAGATAGCTGCACATATTTATAAAGCAGGATATATTTACAACATATTGTCTTTAGGAATTACTGTTTTTCTATTCATTACATGTGTGCAACACATGCATGTGTTAAGGAAGCAAAAGTACCACTGTTCTAAGTGCAAGAAGTGTTACTGTTATGATAACAGATAACAATTACGCACACATTTCAGTTCAAGGGAAATACAGAGAGATGCAACGGAATGAAATATTGCTTGCATAGAAAGCAAATGCTCAACAGTACTAAAAATTTCAGTGTTATTACAAAAATCATGAAATATAAAATTATAGGTGGAGACATATAACACACTGTCTATAAAGATCTGTATGGTCATTCACTGAATATTAACATCTCAATCTAAGAAACAGGGAAAAATTATGTAAGAATATATAAGCACGTATTTTACTAAACAGTAACCCAACAGCTTTTGTATTAGCTCATAGGTCATAAGAGAAGGGTAAATCTAGTAAAGATTATCCCCATTGGGACTGAGAAGAAAACAAACTAAAACCAAACCCACCTGTAAAGGAGTCAAAAGTACCTCTTGTTCACTGTACCCCTGTGATAAGATTTCTATTAGATGAAATAAATTACATGCTACCAAGAGAATATCTTCCTGCTCTGAACATAAGGAACATTTAAGTTCTGCTTGTGTGTTTGTATGGATAAGAGAAAGAGGTTGGGCATGACTCATCCTGACAAACAAAACCTATTCCTGGAATGAATGTGCAGACCCTAAAAATACCAATGAAAACAAACAAAACATATAAAAGAGAAAAGGAGAAAACATCTTACATAAATAAAGAAAGAGAAAGAAGAAATACCCATCTGAGATGTCAGCTAAATATAAAATAATGCATTAATATGCAAGCTGGGAAAAGAAATCCTTCAGACCTTAATGTCTTATGCCATTAATATCATGTATGCATAAGTTGTCTCTTACAATATTGCTTCTAAAAATATCACCTTTTCATCTTTACAATTTACAAAAAGAAGTGCACTTCACAACCATTAGCCACGTCTCAATTTTGGGGTAGACTCTTAGTTGATATAAACCACAGCAACCTCATCTGTGGCAATGGGGTTTTTTTATTTCAATACAAGTTTTTCCTTAGATGTTGCATGCAACATGGAATTTTGTGAAATTTAGGAAGTTATTGAACATTAAATATTTTCAGTATTCATTAAAATCCAAACAATATTCAAAACAAATAAGCTTCCACAATCACAATATATAAACATATGTCTATTTTACAGTTGCGTGACCACCCATGGGAAAGTTCCTCCTTCATTCTTGTCTCTTGTTTGACTTCCTTCAGGCAATGTATTACAATAGGTATTTTTCATCCAACAACATTCCTCAGTTCTTAGACTGACCAGAGGACCATTAATGAGGAGAAAAATCCATCTATCTTAGACATGATATAGTATTTAAGTGTCATAAATTTTAATTAGCTTATAAGATCCCCAAATTCTCTAGGGACTGTGGTAAATTCAAAAGCTGTTCCAAAATGGTTGAGTAGATGCCTGAGTTTCTGATATACCTACTAGTTAAAAAAATTCCCCACAAACAGACAACAATTTGTTTTACGGAACGTATATCTGTTACTCAATGTAAGGGCTACCTTGCCCAAACTTTGCACCTCCAGTTTTCAAAAGGTAATCCACTAGATTTCTGTTGGTGCAAAATGGCATAATATTGCCAAGTTAGCACCTAGACAATATAGTTGAATGCTGTTATCAGGTTTTCTGTGAGGGCTAAGGTCTCAGAATCACTGAAAAATAGCATCTTTTTTAAAGATTAAGATCACAAGGGATCTTCATCTGTCTCTTGTTCTTCAGCAGTGTTTCAGATCATTTGAAATGACTGATAGTAAGAGAAAATGGAACATGTAGATAGAGACAATCTGCTCATAGATCATAGCTTATGCTTTCTACTTCTTTTCTACATTGATAGTGATGCTGATCTCTACTTTTTGGAGGCCACTAGCATTTAGCAGCTCTCTGGAAGATGGCCAAGGAATATTTCAGTTTGATTTATTGTTTTAGAAGAAATGCCTTGGAATGTAAATCTGATTTGGCTCTCAGATTAGGAGAAGAGTACTAAGTGTAAAAGTTAATTAGGCTCCTAGTGACCACTTAACATAGCAGTCCTCCATTTCAAAGAACAGTTCTTGATGTGCCACAAGTAGTTGCACCATCTCACAGTGGTACCATTCCTCTGAGATTTTCAGCAGCAAAATAGTTTCAGAAGATGCCTAAAAATATATTACTCTCCTGTTAGTAATTTTCCATGTAAGCAGTTGCTGTAGTTGCCATAGGAATGTTATATAATTGCATATTGATGGTGGGTTGGCTTATGTGATTATTAAGTAGGAAGAAGTCAATACTATAAAGTATTCAGAGCACCTTCGGCAGATTTAAAACATGATATGGAAGTGCTTGGAATAGAATAGAAATGATTAGTAATAGTTTCAAAATTTAGTTATTGCACCAGTACACATAATACACAATCTCCATAAAGTAATGGATAACCTTCTTTACTCCCGAAAAAAGAAATAAGCACCTCCCTGGACTTGTATCCAGTTGTCACAGATAACCTTTGGAGTTCTGTTAGGTTCACATTATGGTGACTATACTGTACTCTTTTAGCCTGCAATTTATGCAGTCAAGCTGCCCCGGGCCGTTTGTGAAATGTTTTAATTGTGAATCATGACTGATTTCTCGGATTTCAGAGTGTACTAAAGAATCTGGGATATGAATGCAATATCACCTTTTTAACAAAATGCCAAGAAGATAGAGTCAAGCAGTAAATGCCTGCTGGGTAGCATGGAGGAGAGTCCCTAGATCCAGTTATTGGGATAGAGTTCCAGAGAAATGGACCCAGTCTCAGGTCCTGATGTGAACCTCCTTTTCATCTGGTCTGAGTGCTGATAATTCATAACTGCTGAGTTCTTTGATGCTGGAAATGTGTTTGTAGATGGACAAGGATGGATCTCTGCTTCTGCAATGGGAAGTATGTAAATTTGAGCCAAAAGAAAGAAGTGATCAATCCCAGACCACAGAAGATTAGAAAAGCTGAAGGAAAATCAGGTTTGTCGCTTATTTTCCTGGAGTCTGTAACTGTACTACTACAACACGAACACACACACACACAAACACACACAGGCCCACATCCTATTCTGTGGCACTGGTGCAGCACAGTTTATGTCTGTGCAACTAAACTCTCGCCTTTCCGCAGGGGATGCTGTTAGTACACTGGTAAGCATTTCTGGCTTGTTGAACAGAATTCAGGCAGCGGTTGTTTGGCACAAGCCCCAGCCATGGCCAAAAGCAAGGTAACCTCTGGACAGGAGAGGTGCTCTCATGCCTGTACTTCAGACCATGCCTCAGCCAGATTTAATTTACTAGAATAGGTGTAACTAGTGATGAAATGTGATGACTGACTTTCACCAATACACTGAAGGACTGGACTTCTCAAGAAAGAGCAAAACAGGAACAACAGGAATAATTTGTTGCTGTTGTTGTGGTTAGACTTTTATGCTTCAGCTTTTCATATCAGAGCAGATGCTGACATGCTGTGCTGACAGCAGCTTGGTATTCCCAACATCAGCTCCACCTGTTGAATCCTCTCAGGGGACCCTGCCTTTGGGCCAGGGAATGAACTAGATTACATCCAAATATCTTTATTGACATGTTCTACAAATCTAAATAAACTGCTGCTCCTGACTAGGACAGCTTGAGTGGAGCCTGAGCAATACTTCAGCTCACTGCAGAGTTGCATGTGATGTACAGAACATCAAAACTTGATAAACAACATGAAAACGTTTGCCATCAGGACCAAGACCTCCTTGTTCTTTGGAGCATGCCCCTTCCTCACTAACATCTACACCGGCTGTTTTCCCTTGCCACTGCTTCTTCATTACCTCAGCACACTAGACCTGCCAGTCCCCCTGGTTAAAAGGAGACGATAAGGCATGTGCTGAAAGAAAGCTTGGTTTTCAGGTTCAACCGTGCGTTCACTTGTTGCATGCCAAAAAGACTTCTTCCTCCCTCATATTCCCCAAGGAAGTCTGGATGTAAAGTTATAGAGAAATTGTCAGTATGCTGCCTTTTCTGACCGGAACAAACAGTTTTAACTGCAAACAGAATTGCAATGCCAGAGTTAACACCGCTTGTGTTGCCAGCTTAATAAATAGAGCGAAGAAACCCTGGCAAAACGCACAGCACAGAACTAGAGCAAAGTTACTGCTAGCTAACATCTCAAGTAATGGAAAATACACTAATGATTTCCAGGTCTGTGTGCTTTTTCAGTGGCTTTACTCCAGATGCTTGGAGTCCCAAAGACGACACATGCAAGATCTCAATGGCTTTGTGATAAAAATTGTGTGGATCTTTATGGCATTAATCTACAATATATAGCCTCTCTGGTAATTCCTTATGTTGATGCTTCTTTTAGATGGCATCTTTTTTATTGGTTTATCCATGCCTTGTATATATTTTAAAGTGCAGTATTTTGCAGAATCATCCATATAGAATAAGTGCTGTAGTCCAGAAAAATCAGTGTGGGAACAATGAAAGTAAGATCACCTTCAAAAGAGAAAAACATCCAGTTTCTAATACTTCAGGCACTAAGAATAATGGTAACATGAGATCCTAAATGTGTCTCTTTAGTATACTTAAAACATGTTCTCATAGTGTATATATATTTTAAAATAAGCGTCTCCAAAGATGCCAGACAATAAAATGTAGCTATCTATTTTGTTATTTTATTGTTATCAAATAATGTTCTTACAGTATCAAAAGAGGAATAAAAACTCCAACCCCGATAACATCATATCCACAACATAATTATATTTTATACTTCTTGAACGTATCATGACTGAGGAAGAAATCTTTAGTGTTTCACCTAATTTATGGCTGACACATTTTAATGTTTTCTTTCAGGTGAGAAAATGATTTAGAGCTTTGTCATAATAGCAGCATCAATACAATACAAGCAAGCATGGGATATATGATATAAACATTTTATATAAAAATATATATACAAGATACAAAAGAAGGCTATGTTCTCTAAATATTTCCATTTATTTGTTGGTTTTGCTGTTTTCCAAGCTCTGAAGTTCACTGTTGACAAAGTGACTGAATTGTTGAAAACAAATAATTTCACTTGCTTGTGTGTGACTGTTAGAGTAGTAGGAGAGCTCAGTGTAGTGTAGCAGTACAGTTTGCAAGCAGAAAACTGATAACTGTAACCTTGAGATTTTCACAAAATCATTTATGTTGGAGAAGACCTTTCAGATCATCAAGTCCAGCCATAAACCTAACATAGCCAAGTCCAAAAGTAAACCTTGTCCCTAAACACCACATCTACATGTCATTTAAATGCCTCCAGAGATAGTGACTCAATCGCTCCCTTGAGCAGTCTGCCGCAATGCTTGACAACCCTTTCCGTGAAGTAATATTTCCTAATATTCAATCTAAAGCTCCCCAGGCACAACTTGAGCCCATTTCCTCTCTCCCTATCACCTGTTCCTTGGGAGAAGAGACCAACACTCGTATCACTACAACCTCCTTTCAGGTAGTTGTAAAGAGCAATACTGTCTCCCCTCAGCATCCTTTTCTCCAGACTGAACAATGCCAGTTCCCTCAGCTGTTCCTCTTAAGACCTGTGCTGCAGATCCTTCCCTAGATTCATTGCCCTTCTCTGGACACGCTCCAGCAGTCCAATATCTTCCTTGTAGTGAGGAAGCCAAAAATGAACACAGTATTCAAGATGTGGCCTCGCCAGCACCGAGTACAATTTTAGAAGGTTATAATTAGTTTTTAATCTCTCAGTGTTAATATATTCACAAATTATTCACAATCTCAATTAGTGACTTGGAAAAAAATAGTTGTAAAGTGACATGATCTTTTTTGTTGTTACTGAGATTTTTTTTCTGCATTTTAATATTATTCAATATTTGCCACCTAAAGGTCTAAAGGAATTACTACTAGAACATTTGTGGGTCTTATTCAATTAGTGAAGGAAAAAAAGGGGAAGGTTTGTGTGATGAATTAAAATTAAAAGCTGAAAATTAAATTCTGAGTTCATTGTATTGTTCTGCTATTTAATCTGATCTTTTTCTACAGAGATAAACTTAACGATTCTCTTGAGAAAGACAGATAAATTACCAGGGGAAAAATAATTCTAGAAAATGACCATAGTTATCTCCATACCTGCAGATTCGTTAGAGACCATAGAGACCTTCATCCTAAATTCAGGATTATTTGAAATACAAAGAGATATTGATCAGTATAATTTATTAGTGATATTTGCTTTTTATCAATTATTTATGCAATATCATAGATATATATTGGGGCTTTATAGAGAAGGTATTGTTTGATGAGAAACTCAACATGACCTGGCAATATGTACTTTCAGCCCAGAAAGCCAATTGTGTCCTGGGCTGCATCAAAAGAAGAGTGACCAGCAGATCATAGGAGGTGATTCTTCCCCTCTGCTCTGCTCTTGTGAGATCCCACCTGGAGTACTGCATTCAGCTCTGGGTCCTTCAACATAAGGACATGGACCTGTTTGAGTGAGTCCAGAGGACGGCCATAAAGATGATCAGAGAGCTGGAGCACCTCTGCTGTGAAGACAAGCTGAGAGAGTTGGGCTTGTTCAGCCTGGAGAAGAGAAGGCTCCGGGGAGACCTTATAGCAGCCTTCCAGTACCTAGAAGGAGCCTACAGGAAAGGCAGAGAGGAGCTTTTAATAGAGAACGTTGTGGTAAAACAAGGGGTAATGGTTTTAAACTGAAATAGGGTAGGTTTAGACTAGATATAAAGAAGAAATTTTACACTATGAGGGTGGTGAGGCACGGACACAGGTTGCCCAGGGAAGCCCTGGATACCCCATCCCTGGAAGTGTTCAAGGCCGGGTTGGATGGGGCTGTGAGCAACCTGGTCTAATGGAAGATGTCCTTGCCTATGGCTAGGGGGGGTGGAGCTGAATGATCTTAAAGTTCCTTTCCAACCCAAATAATTTCATGATTCTGTGAACTAACTGTGCTTTTTGCCTCTTTGTTTGCAAAATATACCACCTATTTGTGAAGTTAGGAAGGCACAAAAGAGACAAGTATTATACTCTGGAAAAAACATACTAGACCAATTGGCAGCAATTAATCCTTTTGCTTACAAAAAGATGAAAGAGTTTGAAATTTGATTATTTTTTAAAAAAGAGTTCATTTGTCAGGGAAGAAGCCTTCTTACAAATCAAGAAGAAGCAATACGCCTAACAGTATATTAGTCCATTGAATCAGTTTACAATGATCTAATCTATGGGTGAACAAACATAAGGTTGTTACTCCCTTTTGTTAAGTCCTAATCTATTATTTTAAATCAGATGTGGTAGTTGAGATTTTCCACATGGCTGCATTCCTCTCTTAATCAACTCTGACTTTTGCTAGGATACTCTGTCTCCCCTTATGTGCCTAAAAATTTCTAAAGCCAGATGTTAACTACATTTTTAAGTAGTATCCCATACCATAAAGATTTCAAAACTCAAAGAAGGTGGTGGGAGAAAAGCCACCTCCTGCTGGACTAAACATTCATTTTAATGAAAAATTTAACTGCATCTTCTACATGTCTCTTTGAAGGATGTAAAACTGTTCTAGAGAAATGGGCATTTTTATTTAATTTAAAAGGTTTCTTTTGAAGCAAAATATTTGGTAGCATTTAGGTTATTGTCTTTGAACAGTCGTAATTTCTTAGGTTTGTTTGTTTAAATACAATTTATTTGGTAAAATTTGAAACAAGTATCTAACTTTATGGTCATATACATACAAGGAAAAAATGGTTCTTATTTCCCTCCCTTCTGCCAGAAACCAGTTCAGTTTTCCTCACTTGTTAGTTACTAGTGCAATTAGAAAATAATAGATAAAATAAGGGTTTCACCATGGAAATGAGCAGACATTATTTTGAAAAGTATTATGAACTTTTGCAGTTCTCCTTGAAAAAGAAAACTAGTGGGAAAATCAATTAAAATAAAAATGTTGCCACTGACTTCTAAAATAAAATTAACCAGTGGAAATCCACACTAAAATTCCAATTAGAGACTGCTCATGGGAAGAGTGAAATTCCAAAAAATGTTTGAGATCATGATCTTCACTCAACACAGCATTTGAGAAAGACACAGTTATCAATTTCTGTGATTTACAAACTCACTACTGGGAACAAAGGGGTTTATAATGGAAGATGACTTAGTAATAACTTTTAACTGAGGTTCAATCAGCAGACAGTTACTCTTTTCTGTGAATACAGGCAACAAATTGAATAAGAATGAATGGAGATTCATCATTTAATAAATACTTCCACTTTCACTATGACAATTAAAAAAAAGCCCAAGACATCGCAGCTGACTATTTTCTTTTGATTTGCTTATTTCATTTGGCTTTTATACCTTGTTGCCTTCAAGTATTTTGGAGCAGTTTTTCCCCTTCCTGCTGCTTTTGCATTCCTGGAATATTTCCAATAAAAGTTTTCTCTCCTACTCTCATGCTAATTAATACATGGTAGAGTACTATATTGTGCAGTGCATATGCACATTAGCGCTGCTAACATTTTGCTGCTTCTCTCAGTAATTAGCATGAGAGGATGAAAGCAGACATTTTTCGCTAATGAATGCTCATACAGCACTTTGAACATGTAGGGCTGTATAGAAGGATGAAGAGTAATGGGTTTGATTCTTTCCCTCAAGCTTTAAGTCCACATTTGGCTGACTTCATCTTTTCTCCTGTGGCTAAAACCTTTCATTTACACATTGGATTTCAGTGACGTTAAATGATAAAATGAAAAAATTTAGAATACAGAAAGGTTACAATTTGCATTCACAGAAAAGACGCATATGAAAAAGTAAAATTGAGACTTATTTGCTATTATAAATTTCCAGTTTATATTAAAATAGCTTTTGAGGGAGCAAAAGTGGTGACCTAATTCTAGTACTAGTTATAATAAATGAAAAAAAACCCCACAGGTCTTGTACCTATAGTAAATAAAATCATAAGGATTTCAAGTAGAAAAAAATACAATTTTTTTTTTAAATATGTTTAAATTACTACCTCATGTAATCTTGTGATGCTCTTCTGGGATCAGTCTTAGATGGTGAACTCAGCTTGTATAGATGAAATGCTCTGTCCTTTGCAGATGTCCATGTGGATTTTTATAAGACTTATTTAAATGTGATGGGAAAAATTATCAGTTTTTCTGCAGAAAATATTTTTTTCCAGATTTAAAAGCAATTAGGGTTTTTTTGCTGCTCAGCTGAAGACATTTTATGTTCCAGAAAATGCTGAGCACTTTTCTGGGGTAAAAATATACTGCATTTTTCTCAGTTTGGACACCCAAAAGTAGATGTATGAGATTTTTCTAAATTTCCTTCTTTTTGCAGTTCACAGTAGTTGTCTCAAGGGATGTTGCTTCTGTTAAGTTTGTCCTAACTGTGGGTTTTTTTCAGAACTGAAAATTTAGGCTCTGTATATAGTTTCTTTTCCAACATAATAAGAGAATGATGGGTATTAAAACATGGGCACAGTTCTTTAAAATGTAATAGTAGTGGCACAGTTAAAGGGAAGTTGGATCTGTGATAGGACAGAAATTTAAATAAGTGATTTTCTGTCTGAGAAGAAAATGTCACAGAGACTCTATTTCAAGAAAATGTAGTTAAGTAAATCCATTCAGTTTCTTTTTTTCCATGTGTTTTTATTTCAAAAATTGAAATCTGAGCATTTCCATGTTCCAATACTGTGATTTAAAAGAAATTATTCAAAAGTGGATTTTGGTACAGGACTATCTACTTCCTTATATTTGCCAATGTGATAGGGTTAAACATTTAAAATACTCATAAATAATTATAGTAGTAATAATATTTGTCAGTCTGCGTTGTCTAGGATCAGAATTCTCTTGAACTAAAATACTTGTGCATGTCCATTTTCAGCATTGTTTCACTAACTTCTCTGAATTCTGGTGTTCTCTGTATTGTGTGTTCTGCCCAAAATTATTGACATCCTGTCTTTCCAAATACAGAATTGTCTGCTCCTGACGTAAAGAAGAAAACTTTTTTTTTCCTGACCTACAAAGCATTTAGGTCATTTGGGTCATTTCTCAGTCTCATGGAATTCCATTCTACAACTCCTCTGAACACTCAGCACAAGTAAGCTCTCAGAATATCCAAATCAATCAGGATGCTTTAACTGCAGAATATCTCCATCATTTTTAATGCAATGAAATGAAAATTGAACCCAACATTCCTCATAAGGTTTTAGCAACCTTTCCTAAGAGGAGAAAGGTGAATTTACAGTAACATCTGTTTATGAATGCATAGCTGAATGGTTTCAGCTGTTTTCTCTGGTTTGAACAGTTTGGGGTAAATATTATAGTTCGTGTATTCATTGAAGAAAATAACATTCTTCTCTCCATTTGTGGTATTCTACTAATCTACATTTGAGATAATATGTGTTTTCTTTTCATGTTTCTATCTTGCAGTTATTGTAATGCTGACTTCCATAAGACTCAGACTTAGCAATAGCAATTGAATAGTTTCTATCTTTAATTGTTTACTCATCTTCTTTTTCTGAATACTCATTCTTACCTGAAGGAACTGAGCTAGAAACGTGAGGTGACTCTAACTTCACCATTGTACCTTTCTCCCAAGAGCCATTTCTTAGTCAGATTTTATAACTTTTCTTACTATTTTCCCAGAATTTATGGTTATTTCTTTAAGCTTTTGCCTTCTGATGGTTATTCACCTATCTTCTCATTCAGTAGCCTAGTTTAATACAATTAATAAAACTAACGTGTTCACAGTATAGGTCTTCTGGAATAAGACAGCATTATATCAATATATCAAAAGAGTAGACTGCAAACTTTTTCATTGTTCTTGTATTGGAATTTGGCTAAAAAACCATTGTGAGCTCAATAGGAAACATTGGTAACACAACTAAAGTTTATAGAAAGTTAAAAAGAGGCAACACCAACATTTTCTTGGACAAAATAGCAATAGCTGTTCTTCTGAACTAGCAAAATCAGCTGAGTTCTCTTATTACCTGATTAAGTTGACATAATGAAGTTTTATTCCTGAATTCCTGTTCAGTTCAATCTAAGCAATGCATTAATTAACTAATTCCAAGATTTACATGTGGATACAATACTACATGTTCTTTCTGAGTGTCCAGAAAGCTCTGCTCTTCTGCTTTATCTCATGGAATTTTTCTAAGACATTGTCTTCTGCTAGACCGTTGTGTCTGTAAGAACCTCTCTTTTTTGCTAAATCTGGATTGGTTTGGCCCTTTCACTATAGAAGACTACTAGTTTCTTCCCTATCTGCATCTTCTTCCTGTGTCTCTGGTGGCTTCAGCATGATCCACATTTTTAAAAATTTCATGCAGTTCTGAAGCTTCTTTATTTCCTTCTTAGATATGTCCTTCAGGTGTTGTTGATATCCTGCTAGCTACATCATATTCTGGCTACATAATTGCTCCTTGAATAATGTTTCAAAGGCTTTTGTTCTGTAGTTTTCATAGGTTTCTTACATAGTTTTCTAAAGCTTTTCATTCAATCTAACATTGTCTTTATATTAAGATTCACATTAATCCTTCTAATATACTAGCAACTAGTAATTTCTGCCTCCATTTCTGCAACTTATCTTTATCATCTGTATCCTTTATTTTAATATTTTTATTTATAATGTTTCTATGTATTAGTGGTTACCAGTAGCTGATCTAGCACAAACCTGGTTTAACATATTGGCTTCATTATTACTGCTGTGTCGATAATATCTAAGAAAGACAGACGATATTTCTATAAGCCTAATAGCTCCCAGATTGCTTGATAAACTGGATATGATGTTTTGAACCTGAAAAATCATCATGAGCTTGTGGGAAAAACAATGTCAAGCAGGGGAGAGGGACCGGGGGGGAGGGGGGGGACCGGGGGGGAATAAACAGCCACAAAACCCCAACAACTCTTATCTCAAAAGATCATTTATCTCATTGTTTTGAAACAATTCAAGTACAGTCAGGGTGTACCTGATAGAAGCTTTTATAACTTTTTTTAAAGCTTGACATTATACAGTTGCTGCAGCCTATTAAACAGCCTGTTCTGACTCTTAGCCACCTTATAGTTAGAAGCATGTTTTCTGATCTATCCCAAATTTTCTTAGCTGTAAATTAAGCTGAATACTTAATGTACTGCACTCAGGGGACACAAAGAACAATTGATCATGGTCATTAATAGCAACCTTTTATACTGAAAAATTCAGTCACAGTCTTTTCTAATTAGAGGCAAATTACTTTAACCTGTCTTCATATTCAAATTTTCTACATTTTTTTTAGTGGATTTGATGGTATCATTTTGATTTTAAATTTTTCCCGAAATGCCATTGTGAAATCAATCTATAATACCCACCAGAAGCCTTTCCATTGCCACTAGTGCTCGTTAGCTACTTCATAGCACCATCTTGCTCCCTTTTGCTTGTCTACCTATTAGGTACTTCCTATTTGGTATTATCATTAGTATAATGACTTTTCAATTGATTATCTTGGAAAGCTGCAAAGGTCATTTTGAACTCTGAGGATGTCTTCCAAAGGATCTGAGTCCCCTTCATGTCGAATGTTATTAATGGAAATACTGAGCACTAGAAGATATTAGATGCTAGATGGTACTAGATCAGGAAAAGAAAGTACATCCATGATCCTGCAGTAGCTAGCTTCTGCACTGCCACTTGGCTACTGAGATTTACCACTTTTAGTAGATTCCATACTGTTTTTCATTAATTTAACCTATTTTGCCCCTTGCTTGTGAGAATACTATAATTGTAATCAAAAAAACCCCACAAACATACGACTTGAAGCTTTACTGCTTCTTTCTTTACCCTTATGATAGACTTGCGTTAAATTGCTACATATTCTTAGAAAACAGGATATCAATGAGGATCCTCCTCAAGGCACCCTCAGCAGGCGTCTAATCCGCATGAATTCTCAAAGAAAAGCCATAACATTCAGTGCTTGCTTTAAGTTTTTCTTAGACCACACTTCATCATGCAATATCCTTACTGTTATGTTAGGCAAAAGAGAGTAAAAAACTCTATCTACACTGTTTTTACATTCTTCTGTAATACCTAAAAAGGAGAAAAAAACCCTTTCCAGCTATAGCAAACATACTTGTAAATTGTTAACTCTATTACAATATGGGGTCAATATTAACTTTTACAATGAGTATAATGAAAAGAACTTACTATTTGGAGGGAAATCTTAGATTACTTACCAAAATAAGTAGTTAGATGGAGTTCTTCTATTCTGATTGTTGTGAGAAGGACTGTCTTCTGTTTGATACTCTGCAACTACTTCAATACCTTCCCTGCATCTTACTTGATACTGGCTACCGTTTCGCCTCCTAAGGACCTGAGGAATTCTGTAAATATTTCTCTTAAACTTCTGGAAGATTCATGAAAAATTTTGAACAGGCGTTCTCTGTAGGAACTTAATAGCTACCTGCAAGGACTTCTGATGTAAATACTGATATAAATCTCTTTCCTGTACTATGTAGACCTGTCTAGATTCCCGTCTCCTTAAGGAGTTAGAGCAGGGGTGTCAAATTCACTGCCTGCAGGCTGAATCCAGTCCTCCCCCTTGTTTTATTCGGCCCAGCACCTTGCTTCTACCTGGCAGCATTGCCGAGCTCCTTGCCCCTACGCTCCTGCCAGTGCAGCGTGTGTGACGCATGTTATCCTGCAGGAGCAGGAGAATGGTAGGAGCCATGAGTCTGAAATCCCTGAGTTAGAGTAAGTCCGTATCACCAAGGTACCCGAAGGCACTCGCCTGTATAGAGTTTTGGGCTTACTTTTATAAAGTTCATTTCATAATCACGCTCTTCTTGAATGAGATGCTCACTTTTTTTGGCAGATAGCTTCTACCTAAGCAGCACCTTTTATCACAGTTTCTGACATACTAAACAAACCTATGAAAGTAAAACAAAAGCTGGCTTTCAAATGACCATAAACAAAATATATTTCAATATTAGATCATGGCTAGAGGTAACACTAAAGATGTTCCTTTTGTCAGGTCTGCTCGAGGCAGTTTTTAAACACATTCTAAGAGGTACCTTGACTGGATAAACATTTTTTTATGACTACATTTAAATTAGCCACCTGGTTTAAACCCTTTTACAGTAATAACTAGATATATAGTTGCTGACTATACATTTAATAAGTGATTCATATGTCTTGGGGATACACTGATTTACTTATTACTTAGCAAACCTGAAAAAAGATATAAAATAAAACAACGTAGACCATAAAACCATTAACCAAATGTCTAGAGAATCAGAGTAATGCTGAATCTGAATACCCATAGCCAGCAACTAGACATGGAGGAAAGTCTAGGATGTGATAAACTCTTGTATATTTTTCAGATTATATTCAAATCTGTTTATTTGTCACAACTTATGAAGGCTGCTGACTGGTCTGGTGCCTGGCTGAGCTCAGCACATAGCTGAAGAGGAGTTAATTGAGACTAAATCCAGGTAAGAGAGAAGTTATGCCTGCAGGCAGAAGAAAACCTCTAGGGAGCTTTCCATCATATTCGCTTCTCCATTTGAAGACATGTCGCACAAATCATCAAAACAGCTTTTGGTTTCTAGACTCCCCTCTGAACCCAGACTTATAAATAGCAACCTCTACACAAACATCAAGACTAAGAGATTTCTTCTCACTTTTTGTTTGGTGATGAAATGACCTTAATCATGTACACCTTTCTTCTCTCATGAATTAATTATCATGATGAAGCTTACTGAAGCCTGAACACAGTAAGTACCGACACCCACTGTTCTGCTCTTGGCACTAACTCCTTACAGAAAGAACACTGAGTCAGATTTAATGTTTATTTAGTGTCTTCCATTCTCTGGCTGAACACAGCTAAGGTTACTGTGACCTTCAGAATTTAACTATCTAGCTTCATGAAAAAGGACACGAGTCATCATATTTTTTTGAGCTTTGAATAAAACAATGGAATTCAATGCTTGGAGAAACTGAGAGAGACCATAAGATTCTCCACTTTCTAGTCTAAATGCCCAGTAATTTGAGTTTTATTATGATAAAACAAGTTGAAGGTGTAGCAATATTTAAGTAGAATTGACCTAAAAAGATCCGATTTAAAATATGTTAATTTTACACAGCAAAATAATGGATCTATTGTTTTCCCTCTGGAAAACTAGAAGGGTAACTACTGGTGATATAAGTTAGGTTTGTATTAAAAATTTACAGGAACACCTAAGAAGAATGAAAGACAAAAAAAGGTCAATTCAGGTTCACTCCTAACTTTGTTTCTTTATGATCAACTAACTTAAAAGCTAGTGGTTTATGACACTTCTTCCCTCCCGCCCCACCCCCCCCCCCACGGCCCTGGACATTTCTAGCAACAGCAAAGTTTAGGTCAACATGTTTAAATTTTAATGCTGTAGGCCCCATGCCACAGCAGAGATACGAACCTGATCTCACTTTCTACTTCTGTCTAAGTGGTTAACTTATTAGTATGGTATATTGGAGACTCAGCAGAAAGCTACATCATGGTCTCTGAAGCCACCTTCTGCCTCACCGCAACTACCCACTGGGCTGTAAGAAATATTGAGTTGTTCACATAACTTATGTTGAAACTTATCTTCTTCATATAAAATTGTTTACAGACTTATATTAAAAGAAATCATTGAGACAGTGAGAAAAATTGGTCAAAGGACTTGTTTTGAATTAAGCAGGTGGAGAAGATGAGACTAGATTGCTTAACTGGATTTCCTAGGAATACTTCTGTTCATCGAAGTAATTTCACTCCAATATGAATAAAAAAGTGTTTTGTAACTACCAGAATGAACTATTTCAATATTTCATTATCTACTCTTTTATTTTTAGTCAGCCAAAACTATTGTTTCAATTCCTCATAACCAGCAGTGTTGTGTTGTGTCTTGGTTTTTTTTAACCAGTTTTTCAGTATAAGCTCTGTCAACAAATACTTTACTGATGACTGTGCTCAAGGAGTTTCTGAGTCTCAATTCTAGTGGTTCTTCAGAGAGACATTTAATACTTCTGTGACGAGGACTTCCAAAATATTACTCCAGCAACTCCTTTCTACTGTGGAAGAGGTAAGTTAACATCCCTAGTATTATGGTTTCAAGATCAGAAAAAGACAGCAAGGTTTTTCATTACTCATTTTTCAATCATTTTTCTCCTCTAAAAAAAATGAAGACCATAATGAATAAATAATCAGTTTTATCTAAAAAGCATTGTCCATACCATTATGTATCTTGGCTTAGAGGCTCCAGAACCTAAAAAAGCTATAAATAGATTTCAATTTTATTTATTATATGTCTGCCCCCAAAGCAGAGTTATTAAGGAAGAAGTATCTCACAAGCCCATCCACGTACTTTCTCAACTTATTACATGAGCCCATAAGGGAATGAGAGGAGAGCTTGTGGCCGTGTTTTTACCAGGATCTTTTCATAAACCTAAGGAAGTTAATGGACAAGGGAAGAAATGTCTATTTCCCAAGTGGAAAGGAAACAGCTTAAAAGTGGACAAAAATAAATGTTTTTAACTTCATCCTCATTTGAATCTGTATAAGTCTTGGAACCTCTTAGTGAGCAATACCCTGCTCTTGCCTGAAGAAACAGAAGAGAGCTATGGGAAGCATGCCTAGAGCACGAAAGGCCTCAGTGCTGACTTCAGTCATAAACAGTCAAATAATATTCTTGGCAGCAATGTGGTGGTTGTTCCCTCTTGTTAGCCTTTTTAACAAGCCTTTGGATGGGAGTGAGGGAGAGGCAAGGAAAGGAAAAAAAAAGAAATAGGTCTGAGCCATTGCTATAGACAAAAATTCCAGCTTTTCAGGGAAGGAGAATGCACAGGAGATTACTTTTTCCCATGGGAAAGGCACTGAATGCCACCACCTTCAGGAGGCAGAATTTTGTTAAAGCAATTTATAAAGTAGTTAGTGTTTTAAAGGGTAACCAGCTCCCCTTTAACCTCTCTCTCTAACTATTGCAAGAGTCAGTGTTCAGGTCACCTTCTTCTATCTTAGTCTTGCTGAATCAGTGACCCACAAATGTAACAACTCCTCCAGGGTAAAAAAATACATGAGCTTGTTCTTTAATGCATATCCTTAGGGTACCTGCTTATTTTAAGTCTCTCCACTGCCTATTAACATTAGCAAAGATTGCGATAGCTTTCCCTATCAAAGAAAAAAAAGGAAGAATAAAAACTGAACTAGAGTTGACTGTAATAAAGACTTTAATATCCTGACACAGCAAAGTGTTTCTATTGCTACTTTTCTTTAAAGAATATAATCATGTGCAAGTGAAAGCATACAGGTGATTAGTACAGCTTTAATGTTTTAATTTATTGAGAAGGTAAAATCTTACTGAATGCTCTTTGAATACCCGCAGCAGACTCTGAATTTGAAAGATTTGGGGTGGTTCTTGTGTTGGATTAGTTTATATTGATTTCATACTTTTACCTTCTTAACCATTTTGTGATTTTTTTTTTTTTAAAATTCACCATCTATTTTATGAATTACCCTGATTTAATTTCTTTAATATCCTAAATGACTGCATGGTACTAGGAAGCATGCCAGATAAGTTTCAAGTCAGTTTTAGATATTCTGTCTTGAAACTTACGATTTTTTGACGTTATCAGTCTATTTAATGAGTCTACTTTTCCATTCACCAAATCATTCTTTTGAGTCATCATATCAAGTGTATAACTGCAGTGACCAATCATTAAAGAATTCTGTGCAGTGCTTGAAGATGACACTGTGCCTTTAGAGACTTATATGTCCCCAGGTCTTGTTGTTTTCAGGAGAGACTTCTGTTTCAAAGTCACTGATCTGTACTTTCTGCCTGACTTAATTCATATGGAGAGACTAACATACACACAAGGAATCTTTTTCTGGGGACAAAACAAAAAATGGTAAAAAACCCTTATGTCCAAATACCTTAAAATCCAAGTAGCTCACAAAGCTCGTTTCATTTTGACACAAAGAAAGGCATCATGCTAAGTCAACTCAAGTATAAGATTTAATGATGTCATTTTCTACCAGGTCCAGGTAAGTAGTACTGATCTACTTTTCAACTTAGACCTTGTCCTACTTATATTTGTTCACATTAAAGATCACAGTTGACTTACAGGCAGACAATTTGGTTGCCGGAGTTTAATAGCTGAGAGTGCTGTTAAACAGGGCATCCATAGGCAAAACTGTGATGGGTCAAATTTCTCACTCCTCCACTCTCTCTTCTGATGTGGTCTGTCTTTTTAAACTGGAGTTTTAAATATCCAGGATTGATGGAAGACATCTGGTAAGTTAAGACTATTTTAAGACTTTCTTGGAAAACAGCATTTTTTTCTGATCCAAGTCTCTTCTGGAAATGTATATATCCCATGATATTCCTAAAATGTTTCCTGTCTTCTACAGTGATGCTTGATATGTTGTATCTACTCATTGGCCAGCAGGTTCTGAGTTTCGTTGAGCTATGTATTAAAATCCAAAGTTTAAATGAAAATAAAAATTTAATAAGTTACAAGTTTCTACCACATCTGGATTCTTCATTTCGTATATTGGAACCAATAGCCAGAACACAGTAGAAAAGATGTATGATTATACTTTTTCTTACAAAGGACAAACCTTTCCTTTAAATAAACAAAGCCTCTAAAACTACAGATCTGTTAAAAAACAAGGTTCATTGCTTTCTCTATTGCCTGTAAAATGCCAGGAGAGTTTCAAACAAATAGCAGTAAATGTGAAAAAGGGCCACTTTGCTCTCTTCAACTAACTGGAGTGCCACAATAGCCTGCAGTATGTTTTAGCAACAGAATATACAAGTTTTATATTTGAGTAGAGGGGGAGTACCATTGAAGTAAAAGATCTGTAGACCTACCTTAGTTGAAAAAACAAGTAGAATGATAGTTTTAAAACATTCCATATAAGTAGCTATTCCATTTGTCAGGCAGAGTGCAATTTATGACCAATGGAGTTCACAGAGCTTATTCCTCAGCCATATTTTTGAGCATATTTGAACAAACGTCTCGGGTGATAGAAACTTCAATGGACATGACACTTTCTTGTGCTCCCAGGTGAAGCTCAGAAATCCACTAAAATATCTATATGAAGAAAATAAAAAGTCTAGGGGAAATAATATTGTAGCTCCAGGTCTTGAAGACATTTGTGCTTTACAATGCCCAGTTCCTAGGTGTCTTGTCTCCACAAGCCATGGTTGAACTTCAGGAAAATAACAGGTCTGTCATTTGCCTAGCTCTGGGTAGGCAGGAATCTTCCCTTGTTTTCACAAAAGTGGAAAATTATTATGGTTTCTTTATATAACTTTTCTGGGGTAACACAATCATGTTCAACAGTGCTTTAGGAAGATTATATTTTTAGGTGTATTCAATATTTGCTATTGATTCAGACCACTAGCAAGCATGATTTGGAGGATAGTCTAAGCTTCAGGTTGAGCTGGGCTGTGAGCAGCTTACTGACTTGAAGGCAGCACTGGCTTTGTATATGCGTGGCAACAGAAACATGATTTTAATCAGAAGCAGGTGGCAATGATTATATGGACTGTAGCAGAAACTTGATGTTTAGATAGCCGTATAACTGAGTATGTCTGAGATTTTAGCCCACAGGGAATATATTTTCCAACTTGATGCTTTTTGACACTTCTAGTGACTTGAGTTAGATTGCTGCAGGTTTTGTTAGATTGTTGCCTTATTCAGTGAATACGTTGATTTAATTAATTTACTCAGGGGACAATCAAATATTTTATAGAGGAACTGACTGCTTGTTTTACAGCCAGTTCTGCTGCCTTTATTGTAAAGGATTCACCTTTCATGAAATATATAATTAGCAGACCAAAATGGTCAAATCAATTTAGTATGCAAAAGAATCGTTGTGGTTTAAGTTGGTGAAACCTTTAAAAAACGTATTTTACACTTAGGTACCTAAGTCGGGGAACATACCAGACATTTCTGTAATCTCTGGAAAGAAGCCTGTAACTTTTTTCCTTTTAGATATCTGTTTCAGAAATATGCAAACAATTCCCATTAGATATCAAGCTTTTCTCCCTCAGTGCAAAACTAAGGAGTTTTCTGTCTCATTTTTGCTCCAAGTGAGGGTTTGCTGACATTCTCTATACAGGTGAATTTTTCCAAGAAACTCATTCGGAGATCATATGTCTGCTCTTACCAGACCTGTGGTCACTTGGATTTTTCTCCCTCCCTGAGTTACTTTGGTGGACATATTTTTGGCAAGCAGCTGGATCTATAATTCCAACAGAAATTTATTCTAAGATTACTAAGTATCACAATACCATGCTAATGTATTTAGTGAAATACACAACTTTCCATTAAGCTCATAGGATACACATACAAGAGTGCAGTCAGAGGCCAAGGGTGACCCTATCACATGTTGTGCCCTTCCTATGATGGGCAGACCTACAGGGCCTGTAGGGGATGGGTAGCACCAGGTGCTAGTAACAGAGTCATCTGCAATCAGGGCACAGCAAGCAATTAACCAAGGGCCAGAGACTGGCCAGGGGCACAAACAGGGGGCAAAAGGAGGTGGGTGCCTATTTGTCCACCTGGCAGGTGAGCTACCTGCAAAAGAGCCAAGGTCCTTCTGGGAAGCAGGGCCAGAGAGAGGGCTGGAAACCGGCACTCCAGCCATGTGGCTCCAGCCATCATGGGCTGAAACGGGACTTCTGGGCCTGTGGGTGGTGGGATTGGGCAGGGATGGTGTGGTCTGGTAGTGCTCTCAGGGACCTTATGATATATGTATAAGGATATATATACAAGGTCTATAAATGTGTAAGGATACATTCTTTATGATCACAGGAGGAACCACACAACTAGACATAAAGCTCAGGTAAATCCATGTGCTCACTGAAGAGTCATCTAGGCTAACTACTAGGAAATACTATGGACAGAGTCTAACTGATTACTCCAATGACAATAGACATCTAAATTTTAGGAAGAAGTCTTTCTGGCTGCATAATGGTGTATCCACTTTGGATACCAGATAGTCTTGCCAGACATTTCCCCTGATTAAAAATGTGGTTTGTCATATTCTATTAATTTTAATCTTCATTTCAGATGTGTGAAACATACTTTTATGCATGAGTTGAATCTATAGGTCTCTTTGAGGTGTATTATGGTGTGGCAAGGTCTCTCTTGTTAAACTTCTCTGCAGTGAGGAGGATGTTAATGAGAATCTGGAGCCCTGGTGATTTTGCTAATCATCTCTCAACAGATTCATTGTTACTTTCTGGAAAAGCAAGTGTTTTAGCATGCATAAAGCAGACCAGAGTGATAATAAATAAGTTGCTGTCAGTGCTACCTTACCTACAAGGAAGAAGGATATGAGAAACTGAAGTACGAATTCATACTCCAAAGATTAAAGAAAGGAATTTCATCTAATCTTCCATATTTCATACATAAACCCTAATTACTTATTGAGAATTAGTTTCTTGTCATTATTTATGAAAAGTCAGAAACTCTGACCATGCCTACTCAAACAGAGTACGTAGGTAAGTGAAATAAAAAGAACGGTTGTTTTGTAAATCAATCTCAAATGTATCTGTACACTAAGCATAGAATCTGTTCAGTCTTTCACCGTACAAATAGAAATTTAACATTTTAAGTGGCAAGTAAGTAGGATTTTGTAATTGCTAGTGACACCTAACAAGACAAATACCCTTGCAAGTCCATTTTGCAAATTTTGCCCTTTGTGTCTTTCTAGTTCTTCAGCATTGCCAGTGAAACAGTAGCTACTGTCACCGATCCAATTTATAATCAATCTGGTGGTGTAGATTTGCTTGAATGAACAAGAAGGTTAGTTTTAATCTAAAGTGAGACTAAATATAGCAGCGTAAAGTTGCTGCTAAATTGCCTCTACAACTCCAATCAAATAAATGCAGTTAAGAAAACCTTAACTTTTTTTAAAAGGCTTTTGGAACCAGTTGGAGTGCACAGATGTTGAAGTCATACAATACTGATCAGCTAGAACTTTGATGTTGAGGTTTAAAAGTGAAAAACCCTTTTGCTCTGAGTGATCGTTGAAGATTGCATGTAGCTCCTGAAAGAAAAGTTAAGTTTTATAGAGTATAAATGACATAATGGATTGCTATTATTTAGCTGCATTATTACTGAAGAGGCTGTAGTTACAAACTACAGTTCCTCTGTGCCCTCTGCCAGACATACTGAAATCAAAGAACAAATGCTACTGTCTTTTCCCAAATAACTGATTTTTTGCATATACTGTAGCCAAAACAACTTCCTCACCTTGTATGGAATGAGGAACTGATTCAATTTGACAAGTGGTTATAAGGAAAACTGATATGACTTTTCTTTAGGATTTCAAGGTCAACTACTGCAGCTCTTCACCTCTAAAATCAGTCTGAAATGCATCATCAGGCACAGGAGACAGAAAAGTGAATTCTTTTACACTTGTACTTTTAAAACTCTTTCTCCACCAGTGTTTTTTTCCCTTTTCCTTATATATAACTTTTCCTTCTTGTTCCTGAGAACAGTGTTGTTTTGGGGGTTATTGTCTACTGAAATTAATTTTGTTAATTGCACAAATGGCAAAACAGTGCGTATTTGAGTTAAGTCTTACAAAGATGGGAGCTTTTGGAGCTATTAGTTTCACAGGAACAGACAGACTAGCAGGTATTCTTCATTTTCCTTTCAGTCCTAACCTATTAATTATTCTTCTACTTAGAAAAAAAGGAGCTATGTGCTATTAGAGTTATCCTATCTGCTGATAAAACCAGAATGGAAAGCTTGTTTCTAACAACTTCTAATGGCTCTTTCTTTTAAAAATGCATTTTTTAAAAATGGCTCTGAGCTATATGCTTCTTGTACTTTATAGGTATGTCTTCCCTCTATTTCTGTTTGTTACTGTTCCAAAGAATTTTGACCTCTAATTAGGAAAACAAAACACCAAAACCCTCGGTATTTTGTTAATGAATCTTACACTTTATCTAGTAAGCTAATTAGAAACATTTCCAGAATACAAAATAGAATGTATAGAGGATTTTAAGCCATAATTTTATGGTTCTTTTAATCACAGACAGAAAAAAAAAAATCTACTTTTTCTTCTGGCAAATGGAAAAACTAAAAAGCAATCTTATGAGCATTAAAATGTAAGGAAGTGTGATGTATAACCAGCTCTCTCTTTTCAGAGAAGTTTTTACTGAAGAAGTGAAAATGCTAATTGGAAACTATTTCATATTTTTCAGGAAGGAGGTGTCAGATTTTTTCTAAGTATATCAGGTATGGGTGTCCAGGTGTTGGTAAAAGAGGGAAGGGAACTGCAGGTCTCTGTGAGAAAAGGCTAGGGGCTGTTCCGTGCTGGACATTCCAGCCAATTTCACCATATTTAAGAAAGGGCAAAAAGCTGCATGGCAATCTGTGCACAGGATGTTTAAGAACTGGAATTTTGTTCTAAATTATCTAAAAATGTATCAGGAATATGCAATTTATTTAAGTAATATTTTTGAAAAAAAAATATTGTAGTCCTATTCTGAGTTTTCTTTATACTACTTACTCTGCTTTTGTTGTGTAAAGGAGTGAGGAACAAACTGGTGTGAGAAACAATTCTGTAGATGCCAAGGTCAGTGAAGAAGTAGCAAGAGGATGTACTGCAGAAGTCAAAGCTGAGATTTTCCTGGAGTGTTCTGAGTGATGGCTCAGATGGGAGCAGGACGATCCGGTAAGCTAGCCCCGAGCCTTGCCCTGGGTGGCCCCTGCCATCCCTGGGATCCTGATCCCTTCCGTGGCAGGTCAGATGAAGCTGGCAGTCTAGAGCAGAATGACCTGGGGCAAAAAGTGTTAAAAGTATACCTCAGTGCCGCACGGGCAGTCTGCCAAGCACATACAAAGATAAGTTGAACTGCTGAAGGTGAAAACCAGGAACACAAAGGAAGTGTCAGCACCACCCTCCCCAAAGACCTTCCCGGAAGGAAGTCCTTTTGTGTCCCTGTGGGAGGAACCAAAGGGGTTCCCTGTAGGTTCGAAGAGGATAACTTTGGAGTTCTTAATTGATACAGGAGCCCAAATCAGTGTTTTAAATAAGCAACAATCCAAGGAGCTAAGAATTAAACCCTTGAGAAAGACTATAAACATAATAAGCGTAATAGGTACAGCAGGAAAGTGTCCCATATCTCAAACTCAGTTTTGTCTACCTGGGGAAAACCAAATGAAGACCATGTGGAGGCAGCTCTAAGCCTGTGAAAGAGGAATGTATCAGGATTTGATGTATTAGAAGACAAGTGGTGGTATGTGCTCAAAGGTAGCATGTTGAGTTTCAGGAGCTGCGAGGTGGAAGTGGTGGGTGTTAGGCCCCTGCATCTTGCTCCTGTGCTACTGCGATGTAAAGACACCTGTGCTTACCAAAGGGGACAGAAGCAGCAGAGAGACAAGGGAGACATGCAGGGAGGCACTGTCTGCCTACATCCCCACACCCTGCCTCCTGCTGGGCTGGTGGCAAAGGAGAGGGAGGAGTGTGGAGAACAGACTGCTGTGACGAGTGTTGGCTCTAGGGATGGCCAGTGTCCATGGAAATACGTGAAGCAGTTCTTACAGCTTGTCCACAATGTTGGATAAGGCATAAAGCCAACCACCCAAATCAAGCCCCAGACCAGCATATCAAATAAGATGAGGCTCTTTCGAGCTCATGGCAACTTGTTTATATCAACTCCTTAAAACAATCCCATGGGAAGAGATATATTTTGGCAGGAGCAGAGGTGGTGTCAGGACTGACTATGGCTGCAGCTGTTAGCACTGCCACCAGAGATCACATGGTTCAAGCGCTAAGTGGTTTAGTATTTTACCTGTTCTGAAGTGAATTCAAGTTAATAATGGGTCACACTTTATGGCCACAGTGGTGCAAAAAAGACATCAAATGGGTGTTCCATATGCCATATTATCCTCAGGCTAATGGTATAGTCTAACGAACAAAGGTTCTGATTAAAAAACCTGGTGTCGCACATCACAACTGGGACATACAACTGCCACAGGTGTTCTTTATTTTTAGCAGCTGTTGGGGAAATTACGGAAGCCCAAAAATTCAAGTGTTTTGTCCTACAAGACTGTTAACGAATATTGACCCTATACTAGGTGACAGCAGAGACTCACCACGAACATATGTGGGCCAGCCTGAAATGGTGAAACTACCCTCCATTAATATTGTGCCCACGACCCAGGCAAAATCCGAAATCATATATGCCTGGGAAGCCCTGAATGTGAGCAGAAAACCCCACTGTATTAGTGCATGTTAGATAATCCCTGATTTCTAAGCGAAGCCCAGCTTCTAAGATGAGGCCAGCTCTGTGCTTTCTTACAGGACAATAGAAAAGTGGACCGCCTTGATGTTCCATCTGGCAATGGTGACATCCACGACCTGAATGACTGCGGTGGCAAGAATGACAGGATTTGCCCAAATGAGGAACTTACATTTCTTCTATCCACTTATAATGTCATGAGGCGGGGGTTAAAATGTCACTATATTGTGCTTTAATGTTCCCTAGTGAACTGTTGAATGTGGTGCTTGGTGGAGCACTAATGCTCTGTGTTACTAAAGGAGAGAAAAGTGTATGTAGGATCTTAAACTGGTTGACAGACAAATGCTGCATCCATATCCCAAATGTGTCAATGCTACCTCAGCATCAAATCAACAAATGAAGAAAGTGGCAACAGGCTCAGGACCAACTGTTGCTTCATTGGCAACTAATGAGTTGGGGAAAGTTCCGATAAGCTTGAATTTTCTTTAATGATGATTCTAATTATGATTATTGTAAATTGTAGCTTAATAAGCTGTATTAGGTACCAGGTAGTGAAATCTATATTTAATGGTATAATATACTTCCTTGAAACCTGTTTGAGTGTGGGGTATTAGAATAATTAAGAAGTGATGATCCACAATGAGCACTGAAACTTACCAGGTCTGTGCCCCCTTTTAGCCTTGGAGGAAGAAATGCTTGAATCACCACTCCAGGGAAACCATTTGGGTCGTGACTGTGATCACAGGGTGGATTGTGGCAGGTATGACCACCCTGACCCAATACGGATAATGGCCTACCAAGGACCTAATGAAGATCATGGATTGTTAAAGACACAAAGACCATGTTTTCTGGCTGTTGAAACACGATGACTCTTTTTCAGGTTTCAAGGAGGAATCACATGAAGTGAAAATGTTCTTTCACTGCAGAGAACACTAAGGACAACAGTGAACTGACTGAAACCCTCATTTGCCCACCCTGCATCACTAAGTGAGGAAGAGAGACAGAATTCTTGCCAGGATCACAATCCCAGTAGATGTGGGTCCCCAGCCAATTCAAATGACCACAGACGAGGCTTGACTATGGTGTAAAACAGGGTCCTGCCACAGTGCCAGTTTGAACTAGTTTCTCCTCAGAGCCATGGCCTGCAGTGAGGACTCTCCCCTTGGATCAGGATTGTGCCCAAGGTAACTTTTGGGGATTGTGTCCTCACCCTCTTTTCAGTGAGTAATTATTTCTTCTGGACATATCCTGGAGTACGCCCTCCCCCCTTGGGTGAGTGATTCTATCTTCTGGGTTCCTTTGAGAAAGAGATTTCCTTTTGTGAATGGTTGTGCATATTTTGGGTCATCTTTCTGAAGAACTGTTTGTGAAACTTAAGATTTCTTAAGGCAGTTGTGCAGTAATATTCCTTGACAAATGAGCATGTGGTTGTTTTTTGTTTATCAGAATGTGTTGCAGCACACTTCACTTACTTAATTGTTTCACTTGGAATCCAAGAGACAATCTCAGCTTTATCATATTTTCACAGTGTTCTCTTTATTTATTATATTCTCCCTTACAATTTTAATACAACTACATTTAATTTTGTCTCAAATGCTTTCTACTTTAAAAATTTGAAGTGCTTTCAGAAATATCTTCCAATAATATTAGATACTCACATGTTTGTCAATACAGCTTCTCTCTTCTTTTACAAGAAAATCCATACAAAAGATTTTTAACCTAAGTGTGAAGCATAAGCAAAATTGTTTTAATCATTGTTTTCACCAGGGCAGAGTAGAGGCTGTTTGTCATTATAATACATGACGGGGCAGACTGCTTCCCGGTATTGAATGTCTGTCAATATTTTCCATGAGAAGTCAGTGAGTCTTTAACATTGCAAAAATGCTTATAATTATGGCTAGAACTTAAGAACTGCATAGAAAAAAGAGCAAAATTCATTTACATGCAGATCAGTTTGATTTGGTTTTCACTTGCCTGTGTAAAACAAAAAAGGCATTTTATTATTTGTTCTAAGTGAGATTGCTTAACATTCCATGTATGTGTGAGATGCTGCAAGTGAAAATACAGCTTTGGCCACCTAGAATCTATTTGTTAAATTGCCTTGTGAATCTTGGGAAAAGGGTTTAATTCCCTTGACAGACCTAGGTGGCAAAGAGGCTGAAGGAACTCGTTCCCTCCCTGCTAGTTTGGCCTTATTGCACAAACTGCGGAAAACTGCTCCCTGGAGTGCTTATCAAAACTGTAGGTAGCAAAGAGTACAAGCAACTTGTTGTTCCCCGCAAGTACAGTGGGAAGCAAGTGGTATCAGGTTAACTCCTGCTGAAATAGGAATAAGTGGAAACTAAACCATGATTTTGGTCACAAATTCTCTGGAGTTTGGTACAAACTGAAAATTGAGCTCTATGCATTTAAAGAGTCAAATACTGATTTTGAAGTTAAAATCCTGTTCAGATGAAAGACATCAACACCTCTGCAGGTGTTATATTGTCCAGTTTGTCTTGACTAGAGAATGAACAAGACAGAAATCTATTGATTTAGGGAATGAAAGCTATTTCTACAGCCAAAGGATGTGAGAATTTACTTTTACACGAAAGCTCGCTTTCTGAGGAAAAGAACAAAATCTGTAAAAAGATGTTTATGGAGTACATTACTGTTACCTGCAGTGAATATTGACTTGGCATTCAGTGCTCTAAAATATAGGGGTTTTAAAAACTATCTCAAAGGATTGTGTGAAGGGTGATAGAGAAAACTAAAGTTACAAATGTGATGCAATTTATGGACAGAACTTCTGAAAATGTCTACAACTCTGTTGAGAGGGAAAAAATATGAAGGTCAACCAGAAATCAATAGGGTTGATAAACAGTTAATGGATCTTGAAGCTGTGTTTAATTACCAGAAGGAACAGCAATACAGAAGTCCCTGTACCGCATTTTTATATGCTCCTTACTTGAAATCTAACAGGTTGTTGTGGTTTTGGATTTTTCCGAGGAATTTTTCTTCCTCTTGTCAACAAAAGGAGTGTCAGCGGGACATGACAGGGATGGGGGGAGGACATTTCTGGGAAAAGTGAGACAGAGGTTGTGCTCGGAAATCCGACTTTCTCTCAGACACTGGCAGTGGCAACGGCAGCAGCAGTTACTGCGTGTGTGCATTTTGCAGTCTCTGAAGGAAAGATCACCACTCATCTGAATCTTCCACAACTCCTGCAGAACCCACAATAAGGTTCCATCTCCTTTCCCCCCCACCCCCGCCCCGCCCACGGAGCCTCACCAGGGACAGAAGCAGGGCCCCCCCGCCCCAGCCCCTGCATTCTTAAAGAGACCTGCATCACAAGATTTTGGGTACAGGACTCCATCCATTTTAAGATTTTAAGGTTTTAGTTACGATTAGTGTTGATTCTGTTCTGTATATACATGTATTTGTAGCTAAGAACTGTTATCTTTTCTACACAATTTTTTTTCTGCTTAAAGATCTCTAATATCTGATAACATATCTTAGTTTTAATCTAAACTAAGACATTTATTTGGTGCCCAACATGGGACTCAAGTGAAGAAGGATAACTGATCTGGCATCACGATGTTTGTTGTGAGTTTAGAGTCCATATGGACCATGCTGTATTACCTATTTGCTTTCTGTTGGTACAGAACTATGCCGAAAGGTCTGGCAGGCTTACTTCATCTGAGTGCAGCGGCCAGTAGAACTCAGATAGCTGTGATCATTGTCGAGTTCTTATTTTGGTTCTATAATGTTATGGATTCAGTGTCTATGGGTTTCATTTGGAATGTGTTCTTAAGGTTGTACTCCTGCACCAGCCCAAGCTGTTACCTCTGGGGACCTAGTGATAATGTTACCTATCCTCAGGGAGGGACACAGGAGAGTGTTTCATTTCAACCTGTTTTTCGGTCACCTTTTAGGTTTGCTAGAACAGCTTTTGGGAAGCTTAACCTCTCCCTAGATGTCAGGGATCTCCTACTTTATATCATACTTTTGGTGATTGTCTGCAAGGTTCTATTATGGTCTATCCTGGGTATGAAACCAGGAACAGGGGTGGTCAGGAATGCAACCAGAAGCAAGGAAAGAAAAAAAAGAAGAGAGAGAGTAAGACACCTGATGTTATGGTAGCTCAAGATGTGGCTAAACCAGAGGAACAGTCTGAGCCGATGACAGTTGCCCCTATCCAGAAAAGGAAATATAAGACCAAATCGGTTCGTCCAGTTGATGATGACAGGGAAGCAGAAGCGGGTCCTTCACAATTACTCGACAGCCAGATGAGCCTATCCTGACTTGGATGATCTGAGTTTGGGATCTTATAGGTGAAAGTTTGCAACTCGATGGTTCTGAAGTCAGGTATTTAAAGGCTCTGGCTCGATATGCAGGTATTGAACGGGTATTTGTAAGGGAATCAAGACCCCTTTCACTCTGGGCACGAGTTCTAGGCCGTGTGAGAGAGAGGTTTGCTCACAAAGATATCCTACAGGCGCATCATCTTAAGAGACCTTGGAAGACTGTGGAAGATGCGATTTTACACCCGAGGGAAATGGCACTGCTAGAAATACTTTATGGAAGGGATGGGCAACCCCTCAGAGACCCTGAAAAAGTCAGATGCACACCAGAAATGTGGTGGGAGCTTTCATGAGGTGCACCAGGTGCATCCCATTATGTGGCGTCCACATATTTGGAGGCAGACCAAGGTTTGGTGGGCATCACAGCAGGTAAATTCAGGACATATGCAAAAATGGTCCATGGCCCGATGCAGGAACATATCTCTGTGGTAGAGACAACACTTGAAAGGATGGACAAGCAGCAAACGGAGATCAAGGAAGCTCTTCAAAATCTTCAAGTGGCACCAATGCGAATCAAAGCCTCTGGGTCCAGAGCTGGATGCCTCCCGGCTAGGGGAAGAGGACGGACTTCACAGAACGATCTATGGTATTTCCTGATTGACCACGGAGAAGATATGAGACGGTGGGACAGGATACCTACCCATGTCCTAGCAGCCCGGGTACAAGAATTGAAGGAGAACGAGAAAAGAAAATGAGCGAAAGTAGGTGCAGTGCCAGTTTCCCAAGGATCTGAGCCACTAGAGGGAACCTCCAAAATGTACCCATCACTAACGAGTTGCTGTCACTGCAACGGATGTTAGAGGGGCCTTGCCTCTGGTCAGGTAGAGGCATGGGACAACCGTGTCTATTGGACTGTGTGGATCCAGTGGCCTGGCACATCAGACCCACAGAAATACGAGGCTTTAGTTGACACTGGCGCTCAATGTACGTTAATGCCATCAGGACACGTGGACCCGGAAACTGTTGCTATTTCTGGGGTGACTGGGGGATCTCAAGAGCTGACTGTGCTGGAAGCTGAAGAGAGCTTGACCGGGAAAGACTGGCAAAAACACCCTATTGTGACTGGTCCGGCCGCCCCATGTATCCTGGGAATTGACTACCTCAGAAATGAATATTTCAAGGACCCAAAGGGACATAGATGGGCTTTTGGAATAGCTGCTGTAGAGACAAGAGAGATTAAACAGGCGGCAAAGTGGTACGCCACGATTGACATTGATAATGTGTTCTTCTCCATTCCCCTAGCTGCAGAGTGCAGGCCGCAGTTCGCCTTCGCCTGGAACCAATTGCCCCAGGGGTGGGAACATATTCCCACCATCTGTCATGGACTAATTCAAGAAGCACTAGAGAAGGGTGAGGCTCCAGAACATTTGCAGTACATCGATATTTTACCCCTTAACTGAAAGATAAACTTTATTTAAGTTCACCTCTTTATTTAACTTTATCTCTTAATTAAGAGAAAAAATATCCTGGTTGTGTCAGTTGTAGGGAGCCTGGAGAAGCTTACAAACCATACGTTGATGAGAAACTTGGTGTATGTGGCCCATTACTTTCTGAGAAACTGGCACTTTCAAAACCAAATCAAACCCTCAGAAGCATTAGTTATTATAAACAATTACAGTCCTATTGCTGGTTTCTTGCAGTCTTAATTTTTTCTCCTCTAAGCATAATTAATGAAAGAATGGAACAATAGTTTCTTAAAGTCCAAAACTTCCAATATTTGGCAGTAGCATTTTCTGAATCAAAAGGAATTAAAAATATGGAATTCATAAGTAGTATTCTGAAAAATTGAAAACATTTCATTTGGCTTTATAAGAAGGTCCCACTTAGGTATATTTAAAAAATATTTGTTTTGATAAGTCTGCAATGGGGATTTGTTAGTTTTATTGACACAATGATTGCATTATATTAATACAGAGTTCAAGATGGTATCTTTCTTTGACCCTATTGAAATAAATCATTTATACAGTTCTTCAATAGAAGTTTCAATGAAATGGATATTCCTATGGAATTAGTTGATTTTGCTAAATTGTCATTTTTCAATGGAAAATATTACAGCAGAAAAAAACCCAGCCATTTCTTACTTCTGACATGTGCTATTCGTAGAACTGTGTTATGTCAGTTCAGTGCACTGGTGTCTCAGTAGTAGTTTTATGCATTCCTAGTTACTGTTTATATCGCTCAACCGACTAAACCCCACAATGCAATATATACATATGAACCATCATATTAAAAACTCTCTCTGCTTGAAAATACCATACTCACCTCAATACATCAAGGATTTTGTAAAAACTTTGCATTGGCTGGTGAGCTAATATCTTAATTTCACATTATGCTTAGTATATTATGACTTCTTATATTAGCAGAAATTTAGTTTAATCAGGTGTAAAAGTGTACTTCAGTAGTCTTCAGGTAATGTCCACAGTGACTTGTTACTTTAGACAAGAATTTAGATATTATTAGACATTTCCTTCTTTATTGTAGCTGGAATTAGGTGAATGTGGCTCTTGCATTGTTATAATACTTCAAATAATGGTATGCCTTTAGTGAACTGTTTAAAAATGTCATTTTAAATTAGAATATTGTTATTGAAGTGTTACTTATAAGGTAATTAAGAAAGGTCGTAATTAAGACAATTAATAACTTTAGAACTGTAAAATAAACATATTCAAAAATAGCAATAAAATGTTATTTTCTATACATTCTATAAACTAAACACTGTATAGTGTCCTCAAATCTGCATGATAAGTCATAAAAACACAGAATGTTTTGAGTTAGAAGTGACCCATATGGATCATCGAGTCTAACTCCCAATGTTTTCTTTTTACTGTGTGTTTGGGAATCAAACCAGATTTTGGATTTCAACTTTAAATTATATATTAATTTGAGATCTTGTAGCTGTTAAACACTTTGAATCCATCTTCTTTTCTTCTTTTATTTTTGATTTTCAAATGAAAATTATTATTTTCTTAATAAAAAATACATAATAGCCAAAAATAAAAAACAAGTTTGCTGAAAATTCTCTATAAATTAGGTAGAAATGTTGGAATAATGATTTCCATGTAATTCACTCAAAGAGTTAATTACTTTTTATTTAAGAAACAAATTATTATGCTGTTATATGTATTTAATCCCAGTTCATCTACTGTACTGTAGAGCAGAAGCCACTTTTACCAATCTAGTAATCAGATATGATGATAGGGTTTACTCATCATCCAGCTTTTTGCTCTATACAAGCCTTCTTTGATACGAGAAAGCACTCAGAGTGTTTTCAGTTCACTCAAGGCCCTCCAGACACCGAGCTCAATGACAGCACCAACCAAGCAAAGGAACACTGGGAGATGAACTTTTTGGGATCCACAAATCACCCCAAAAGCCTCAAACTTTGATTCTGGGCCTATAGGATTCATCTTAGTGAATTATGACCTTACAGTTATCACCTTAGTGATAAAAATTAGAAGCCTTAATAACCCTAACTCAAATCTGGGCTCTCACTGCTTCTAAGTTCTTTGCTGTACATCCAGGAACATGGAAAAGGAGGCTGGAACTGGCACAGTGAGAGGTGTTTCCAGCTGCCAGGCTTCCAACTGTGTAGCCTTTGAAGAGCTCTGCAGTGTGAAGCAAGTCAGCATCACAGACCACGTGGGTTTGCTGTAGAAGAGGAGGACAGGGAATAAGCTTGAGTACACATACGCTCATTACCCACACTGTTCAGGCTGTTAATTTGTTTCCTGTTTCCATCTAGGCTTGCTCTGACTAGGTCTCAGTAACGCAACTCCTAGATGCAGTTCTGTGCACCTGTAGGGCAGTAATGAGAGCCAGCTGCTCTTCAAGGGAAAGAGAATGGGGAGCCAAGGCTGCCATCAAAGCAGATGAGACATTGGTCTTGGAAACCAAAGCCTGCTCCCATGGTACCCACGCAAGGAAAACAGGGCAAGTAATTAAGGTCAGTCACAGTCCTGTAGCAAGGCTAAAGACTGTCAGGCTGGTGAGTCAGAGCAGGATTGGCAAGGTACAAACATGTGTACAAGATAGCTAAGGCAAGCACAATGGCGTGGAGCTCTAATGCACCTCCTGAGCCAAGGCCCGAGGTCCAGGCCCCATGGAGATATCTCCAAGGACTTCCTGCTCCGTTTCCATCCTAGTAGCTTGATGCCAGGTTGCTCAGCCAGGTTGCAGCAGAGCTGGCCTAAACGCAGATAACCAGAGCCTGAGGAGAGCAAAAGGATGGTAGAGCCACGGGTTGCACTCATGGCCCTGACACAGATCTCGAAAGACCATACTGACAAACCACCTCCAGTTTTGGCTTTTTCTTCCTTAGACAGTCCTCCAGTTCTCTCTCAACAGCTCTGTATGCTCAAGAAATCCATAGAGCCTCGTGTGCCACATTTCCAGAAAAAATACTGTTTTTTTCAAATAGAGAACAAAGGATCCAGGGGAGATAAAACACAGAGTACTTTTCAGTAAACACATGGGAAATTTGCTTTACACAAGACTAGCTTTAACAAGCGTGGATGAGAATCAGATCTTACTGCTTGATTTCAGGGTTGCAGATCAGACATTTTCGATTTAGTAGAACTGACTAGATCTTGTTCTTTAGTGGAGTGGCATGTGAGCTGGCACGAAACCAGAAAAACCTTGAGATCAATTCTGCCTGTACTCCTTCAGAAGGTTTTCATAACTGCCATTATTTTGTTGAAATGTTTTAGATTAAAAAACCTGATTCATCAGGAAATTCACACTAGTTGAAATTTTAATTCTTTTAACAATTGCAGAATTTAGGTGAAATATCAAATTAGTTGTTTATCATCATGTCAGCATGATATAACTTTTCATAGTGTTTACTCTCTTCAATTCATCTGCCACTTTGTGTTCACCAGGTTTCTTTTATATCCATCTCCTGACAAGAGCACACCTAAGATCTTCTCTTTGTTGCAAGCCCAAACACTTCATTGGTAGTGGTGTTGAGAACGTAATTCTATTCTTTTCGCCAGCTTATGTCAGATAGAAATGTGGAAATAGGTGAATTATTTCATGTGTACTATAATGGCACTAGACTTTTAAATATATTATTCATAGAGTTAATAGAATGGTTTGGCCTGGAAGGGACCTTAAAGATCATCTGGATCCAAATCATGTGCCATGGGCAGGAACACTTTCCTCTAGATTAGGTTGCTCAAAACTTTATCCAACCTGGCCTTACTATAAGCGTGGAACAGAACCATTTTCTGAGTGATAGGTACCCTTGTAACATAAATGGTAAGTTCAGTTTTCCAGGCCAGAGAAACTTACTGAATTCCAGAAGAGATTATCTTGAAGTAAGTAGAGTAAGGTCATGTTTCTGTCTCTTTTTTCCTAAATCTGAAAGCAGCTTGTAGTATTATGAGCACATAAAGTGGCAGTTTCTTCGTATTTCTGATTGTGGGAACTCAAATTGTCTTTGAGTCTCAGTTCGTAGTCTGTAAAAATATGTTTGGAAGTCATTTGAGTTATAAAGATTAAGTGTTTTGAGTTGCCAAAACATACCAAAACAATAAAATAAATTTCTAACATACATTCCTTCTTAAATCACTTTTAATGAAATATTGTATCATCTAAGAAAGGCATCAATTTCAGCAACACATAATTATTTTCAGAAACACAGACTGTTGCATAAATCAGGCTGATATTCCTTACTGCTCAGGCTTGTGTTTCCAACAATGATCATACTAAATACTGGGAGAATAGTGTAGTGAGTGGTATAAGATCAGGGCAATCAGATGATAATATTTTACTGTGATAATTCTCCCAGACTTCAGAAATTTGTAAGAGTGGTGAGTTTGAAGTGAAAGATATTGTTTTTGTGTTTAGTACTCCTCATGGATTTTCTGCTGTGAGTTTGTGATTTTGCTTCTGCAACAACCTGTAGTAGAAATACAACATAGCTATTAACTGTGTGAAGGAATCATACTTTTTCTCATTTTAAATTGGATTTTTTTTTTTAAATTGAAGTTTCTGTATCTGATTAGAAAAGACAGAGAAGAATTGTTCTCTGTTGCCTGTTTTCTCTGTGCCACTCACTGTGCTATACTCTAAGTGCTAGGTATTAGTTTACATGTATTCCCATGGAGACTACCAACAAAAATTTTGATGTAAATAGAGTTAGGTCAAAATCAGGAACTTTGGAAATCGCAGTTTTAGTCTTAGTTATTTTCTCTTCCTACTTTTGAAGGCTGTATACTTTCAAACTTCTTTTCCATTCTGTCATCTTGCACACTATCTCCCCTCCCCCCTTATTTTTTCTTCTATAACACTATAAACTATGTTGTGATGTACGCCGTAAACATATTTTAAAGTCTGGCAGAAACAACCAGGGACCTCTTATTCCTTTTCCCCAGGGAAAGTTGTACTGAGAACGTAATAACCATGGCAATCAAAACTTTGCAGTCATTCCTTTTTATAAAGAAGTCCATATGTTTGCCAGGTGACTTGGGACATATATAAAAGATACACACGAGTTTTATCTTCGCATCTGCTGTGACCAAGATGTCTCAAGATGACAGATATTGTTCATTTCTGTCTAGTAGCAAACTGTGAAATAAACTTTAAATTCCTACTTCCTTTTCATATTTTACAAAATTGCAGGATGATCTTTAATTTAATATATTGGACTTTGTCAGAAAAAATAAAGTGTGTATTCAAAACAAAACCAAGAACAAAAAAAATAATTAAGTCCCTTTTGTAAGGACCATTAAAGCAATTTATTTCCCCCTGATATCTATCAATTTACTTTCTAATGGTTTGATTTGCCTCTGGTTAAAAAATTTGTCATTGTTGAAAAATCAAATCAATCCCAAATTTAATCTAACACTTCAGTGTTAGTCATTCATCAGTTAAAGATTATAAGCTATCTCCCCATTTAAAGAATACCAAAGATTACTTAGTCATTAAATGGTATTGCTTAAGGATTAGAATGTTTTCTCCTCTTGCAGCTCTTCTAGAATGATGCTTTTCATGTTTTCACTGTTACCTGTAAAATCTTCAGTAATTAGTTATTCTTTTAACTAAATTTGATTCACCTTTGACTCCATCGCTAAATTTTTCAGCTAGCTCTGAAAAGTCAAAGGAGACTTTTCTTTCTTGGGAGCAAATAATTTGTAAAATTAAGAATTTTAATTAATATTTTAACACAAACAATATATGTAAGAGACATGAAAACTGGGGCATAGAAAGAAAGGAAATAGAAATATGAACAAGTCTAATGATATGGTTAATGATGTTGTAGGGACAGACTGTTCTTCGGTGCCTGTAGGAATATTTAGGTTTATATTTCACTTGCATGTTTATGAATTTGTTAAAGAATGCAGGCAGCTATGATAAGCACATGGACCACCATTTTAAGTAGCTGTGTGGGTAAAGCAAACAAGACTTTGCCTTTAACAGTTAATGTGGGAAAAGGGAAAGAGATTTGCTATCAGTAGGATTTAGTATATCAGAAGGGAGATCTTTGGAGTGCAGACTGTAGACAGCTGTCAGAGTGAACCATTTACACACGCTGACTTGTGCTTCAGCAGTGATGAGCAGCTCCTGCTCTCACTATTGCATTGTAATTAGCACTCCCTGAAATAGTTCACTAGAGATTTGAAGACTGCCGAGCTCTATACTTCTTGCCCTGGCCTAGTTTAGCTAGCTTTTCAAGCCGATGATGGGGAAAGGTTAATGCAGAAGATTCTGCTCATTAAGAATGCTAGAAATACTAAGCGACTTCTTGTATTTTGTCATATCGACTGTGTCAGTGAAGCAGCACATTCAGACTCCTCTGTTTCAAGAAAGAGCAGTTTATGATATTGAAAGCAGAAAAAACTGAATTGAAAAAGGAATTCTTCTATTAATTCTTTCTTTATTAGATTTTTTATTATTATTATTGTTCCAGGGATGGGAGGCTTAGATTATTTGTGAAATCTTGGTTTTTCAATGTGATGAATATGGCATATATGTAGTCCCACTATATTCTGTAAAAGAATCAAAATTATGCAAATGATCTGTGTGCTTAAAGAAAAACAAAGGACTGGTTGCATCAAAAGATGTCACCTAAAATCAAAGAATAAATTTCTTGTATCTGCTAGGGATCTGTTGGTTTTTTTGGTGTGTGGTTCTTTGAAGGGATGAATGATATTCTGGAGGTTCCACTTCTCTTTGAAAATATCAAGAAAATTTCTCTGTTTATTCAACTGGGTAGATTACTTACAAATGTAAGAAAGTTAACTGTTTTCCTCTTTTGATCTTCAAAACCAAGATTTGAAATGTCCTGTTATTTTCTGTTAATTTACTGTAAAGTCTGACTCGTATTGTCATCTTAAACGTTGACTGACTCGACTTGTATTGTCTTAAACACCCTGTGACTGTGCTTGCATTGTTGTCTTTAACACCTTCTTCAGTGGGGGGGCTCCTGCTGAGCTGCCTGTGCTGCTGCAGAGGAGGGGGAGGAGGTGCAGCAGCAGGTGCTGCCCCCCCGACACCTGACTGCACATGTGGACCCACAGGGGTCAGGCAGAGGTTATTCTGGCTAGGGTCTGTTGAACTGCCAGTGACCCTGGGGCCCCCAGCCCCAAGTCTAGAACCTTCACAAAGGACCTTCTGCACATGTGCCAATTCAAGAACTTTCACAGCAAGACCACCCCTCATATGACAATGGGGGGGGGGGGGGGGGGTGGGGAGGGCATAGACTTGCCCTATAAATAGAAGCCTGGCAAGAAGGCAGATGTGTGCTCACCACCCCATGAAACCCCCATGGAGATCATAGAATCATAGAATCATAAGGTTGGAAAAGACCTCTGAGACCATCAAGTCCAACCGTGTCTGTCTCCCTACTAAACCATATCCCTAAGGCACTCACCTACCCATCTTTTAAACACCTCCAGGGATGGTGACTCCACCACCTCCCTGGGCAGCCTGTTCCAATGCCTGACCGCTCTCTCAGTGAAGAAATTCTTCCTAAGAAGGTGAAGATGTGCTGCTGAAGAACCACAGGACCACGTGCTCCTGAAGAGGACCATGGAGTAGTAACTATTATTCTCTTCTCCCCCTGCTACTCTTATTCCTCTCTCTCTCTTCCTCTCACTCTCATTTCTTACTATGTTTCTTTTCCATGGCATTACGGTACATCGGATCAGATCTGAGTTGTGGTTTTTTGTGCGGCTGCCCTGAGGATATCAGATTGGAATCTGAACAGATTATAGTCTAGTTTTGAAACTTTTGGGAAGCTGCAACTCGGAGTGCACCCGAGTATTTGATTTATTATTTTGGCTGTGCCTCAAATAAACACTGTTTTGAATTTATCCTGGGAGATTTGACTGTCTCCAATTTGCCACACAGCCACCAAAAGACCCTTCCCTCTCTGGCTGTGCAGGGCAGGGGGTGGGGGCCTGGTGGTGGGAGCAGCTCTTCACATTTACCCTGCGTGTTGGACATACCCAGAATAATGATACCTCACTGCCATGGCCCTGCTGGGGTTGATGGTTCGCTGGGGGCCAGGAGCACTGGGGGCTCCCCGTTGTGGCTGATGGCAAAGCCTGGCAGCCAGGACCTGTCCCAGCCCCAGCCAGCAGCATGGCAGCTACAGGTACTGGGGCAGCCCCAGTGGGCGTGAGGGATGGGCTGAGGCTGGGATGTGGGCTAGCTAGTGGGCCCGGCTCAGAGGACCCATGGCCGGGCAGGGCTGTGCTGTGGGGAGCTGGAGGCTGGCCCTGCTGTAGTGTCACTGGGGCCGGGGGTGATGGGCCTGCGGCAGCTGGGATGGGGTCTTGGCCCAGGGCAGGATGAGGGGAGCATCAGCAGGCTGGACAGGGACAATCAGGGCTGGTGGTGCCCTCAAAGACATGACACTCTCTTTGTAACATAAACACAGGTTAAAAACAATTTAAAGAAACAAAAATTTAGCATGAAATGTAAGACTGCTATAGAGTGAAGCTGTGGTTTGATAAAAGGCCATTTGGTGTTGGGATGTGTGCCCTGGGAGTATATGGAGGGTCTTAAAGTCTAATTGCCTATAGTGACTATTTCTATTCATTGCAAACAGTTAAGAATATACAGCAATGCAAGTTTTAGGTCTGTTTAAAGTTACCAGTAAATATTAAAAGCATTATATAACAGTGAACACAGTCACGTATTTTTGCTGGGAAAAAAGTCAGTAAAATTTTCAGTATGTGTGTGCCATTGGTATCTTCAAAATGAAGAGTTGTAGGCTTCAAGACGTATAATATTCCCCTCCTCCCAGCACTGGCGTCTAAAGCAGTGATAAGTGTTAATTGGGAAGACTTTCTTATCGGTTCTCAGGGAAGCATATTAACGCTTGTCCTACTTAGGAAGCAGATTATACCCACAAGAAGGGGAAGTGAGTGAGGACCTTCCTGACCAGCCCTGAAGGGCAGACAAGCTCTAGCTCAGGCACAGCCGAGAGGTAAGGCTGCTGTTTGGCTGGAAGGATTCAGATGATAGCGTCTGGGTAGCACTGGGTGGATGAACTGAGTTGTTAAGCTTCTGGCATAAGGGGAGCTTTATCGTGCTCCGTTTTGTGAAGTGTATGTCCCACCACATGAAGGCTTAAGTACTGCACGTTTCTGTATTATTTTGAAAAGTTAGTTTGTATAAATGTTTGTAGTTCTTTGTATAAAAAGACATTGGGGTTAAAGGTTGAACACCACTGACAGGAAATTGGTAGTAGTCTAGACCAACCCAACTTACATAGACAGAAGAAAAAATAGAGTTGATGGCACATAATTTAAAAAACTCTTCATAAATCCCAGTGGTATAAACAGTTCTTTAACTTCAGGAGGGACAGACCAAGGGAAAGGGTGTAGGAATATTTAATATTAAGTAGGGGCAATTCTGAGACTTCTGGATAGTACCAGAGTATAATCTGTATTGCAGACAGGATGATAGTTCAACTTAGAATAAAAACATGTGAACAGATTAATGTTAATCAATACTCAAAGATACAATGCCATTTCAATCACAGTTTGAGGAAGGCAGCTCCCTTTGTTTAGATTTTTTCATGTTTTTCTCTCTCCTCTTTTTGTACCGTATGCCACAGGACAACAATCAAGCAAAACTTTAGAGTTTAAGTCACTTTTAAAACCCAACTTTCTGTTCATAAGTTTAGATAAAAGGGGTGGGGTCAGAAGTGATTTATCTTCTTTTCTATTTGTCTTCTGTGAGGTTCATGGAATTGACTTATCAACCATTGGCAACCAAGATAACAGTTTTACTCAATGGCCACTAGTCAGTGATTGGCAAAGGTGATCCATCTCTCCACCATACCTCTTTACTAGAGGGCTTCTCCTATTCATCTGAAAAAAGAATAATTTTAGTTTAGTTCTGAGCTGACTTGTTGAAAAAAAAATACTGCTTTTGTATGAGAGAACAGTAGGAAGCATTTTTTTTTCTCCCTGGAACATGTTCACCTTTTTCATTTGCAGCAGCATTAAATGCTGGCAAAAGGTCAGAAGCTACCACTTTGGTGGGGTTTTCCCTCCTTTCCTCTATACTGCTTGAATATTGTATATGTGAGATGATACAACATGAATCTTCTGAAACAAAGATGTCAAAGGCAAAAAGCCAAACTGAAAAAAGGAGAAAAATATTACATTTTCATCACATCTCTTCCTGTGATATCTTCCTGTTTAATGAAGTTCTGATGGCTCTCCTAGGAGTCCTTTTGACTTGGCAAAACCTCTATGGCTTCACAGAGCTACTCTTCATGCATGTTCATGGTGACTCAGGTGCAGTTCTCAAAAACTTGTTGTTACATGGTAGGTAAGTGTGATTTCATAGTGGGCGCGTTTGAATGGAATCTTTAACCAAGTTCAAATGGCAGTGATTATTTCTGACTTTTCTCAATATCATTGCAGTCTCCCTAGTTAGTGGAATCTAGTGCAGGCAGAACAGCTGCTGTGCATTTGCTATTTGTCTGATTTCGAGCTTTTTGACCAAAGGACCTGTCCTATTTATATTTCTGGAAAGTAGGATATGAGGCTATATAGGTGACAGGGCTGGTAGAAGACAATTACTGAAACAATTAAATGATGTAAATGTTCTTAATTCTGCAATTGCAACTGATCAAAGGAATGCCTAAGAAGGTAAAAAAATAGTTATAGGATAATTACTCATATCCCTCTTCTTATGGTACAGTTGTACAACACTGAGGATATTTCAGCCATAAAGCAAATGAGTTTATACTGAGTTTTCTCAGTGTATACTGAACTTCTAAGTTACATGAAGGAGTTTTAACAGTCAAGATAAATGTTTTCAACACTGAACATGTGAATAATGATTGCACTGTGTATGCAGAATATTGCACCAAATAAGTACGTGGTAGTTTTTCTTTCTCTCTGGATTTAATCTTCCATCTAAAAACACTACAAAGAATACAGCAGAAATTGTTATTGCTTTTATTTTAAAAATCAGGTGCTGTACCTACATGATATTTCATGGGAAGTGGCAAAGAGAAAGAACAGAATCATTTCAAGAACTGGGCAGAAGGGGAGGTTGAATGCTACAGACATATATCACTCGACTTCTGTGGTTTGGACTTGACCTAGTTAATATCCTCTCTTGCGGATAATTAGAAAGTTCCCACTAGAATGTTTAAAAGCCACTTAGTCTTCACCACTTACTCGCAAATTAATCCTGCTTGGTCAAGATATAGTGAGAGGGGTATTTTTATTTGGTTAGGTTTATTTGTTTGGTTGATTTTTTTAAGAGTTCAGATTTGCTAGCAAATATCCATCTTAACTTTTGGTTTGTGCAAACTGCAGTTGTTTCTGTTTTCATATCTAGAATCACTGAAACTGGATGCTTTTAATTTTCTTGATGAAAATGTTTTGACATTTGTGGGTTATAACTCCATTCATGAATGGAAAGGCCGTAACAAAATTACCTGTTCAATAAAATAATTCATATTCTAATTATAGTTGAGGGTGTGTGTAAGGGTGTTATTGCCTTTTTTTTTGGACAGAGCTCCCATATAAGCAGTCATTGCTGATGATCGCAAAGAAAACAGACATTGTCACAGTAAACGAATGACTGCTTTTCAATTTTGTTTTCATCTGAAACTTCTTTGCTCTTGGTGAATCCTCACATAATAGTTCTGGTGATTTCATAAATATATTAAACACATTGTAATGACTGCTCCAGTAGTAAGTGCAGATGCAGCAGGCAGAATGTGTCATAGGAATGAGATCTTGAGAAAAGTCACAGAGAGCCTTAATGTTGTCTGCCCTCTTTTCTTCAATATTTTTTTAAATGCTGTACACATAGGAAGTGCTACAGGTAGATATAAAGTAGAGATATGCAAGGATTTTCTTACTAATGCTGAATAAGTTATCTGAATGAAAGCACTTATCCCCATTATCTGTTGGGTGCTATGAGATTATAACTTGATAAAATTCGCAGGACATATATCCACTCCAGTAAATTGACTTGAAATGTGTTTCCTTCCTTTTCAACAGGAATCAGATGAAACATCTATGCAATAAGCATTAATTCTAATTTTTTTAACTTAAACATAAATATGAAAATAAATTGTTTTGAACTTTGTAAGATTTGTTGAAGTCCTATGGACTGGCATGTTTGCAAAGGTATATGTCATGTTTTGTGTGCTCAACTTTTCATATTTGTAGTACATCCTTTTTACATTAACATTGGATCTTTGTGCACAGGGATAACTTTATATAGTTCTGTAAGTTCTGTGCTAAAATGGTTGAGACGTGTTTGTTCCAGAAAGTTTTGAGAGTCTATTTACTATTCATCCTTTCAACTAAAAGCCTTTCTTCATCTGTCTCCTCATTTCACAGAAGCATCACAATTTTGCTAGATAGCTTTGATATGTTGTGTTGCTGATATAATTTTTGGAGGAAAAAGAAGTTATTGCCTGTACCTTTAATGAGAAACTTCTTGTATAACATCAAGACTAATTTGGATGAACATGCAGGTATCCACAGAGCACAAGCAATATCTTTTGCAAAGAACTATCATAAAAAAGTCTTTGGGGAAGATACAATCTGCCTTGTACAGAAATAAAGCCAGTCTGTTTCCCACTCTCCCTTAAATGTAAGCAGCTTAGTGGGTTATCTCAAAAAAAAGGATAAAATCTAGAGATTAAAAAGTCATATGACATAATTCAAAAGAACAGAAGGAGTTGAGAATGAGTTTGTAAAAAAGTAATTTTTAGCATTCACTATAATTGGTCTGCTACAGTACTTACCTATTATCTGCTTTTTTTAGTTATCATTTTTCTGGAACATGATGGATAACTGTACTTAGAAATTTGAAAGTAAAATGTGGTATTTGCATAAAGAATTCATTTTTAACTCAATTTCACCTTTATGCTTTTTAGCCTCATCGTGTTAGAAAAAGGCTCCTGATATGGAACGTGGTTTCCATAAGGGCATATCTTATATTGCTATTAATCATGGGACCTTTTGAGTTTCGAAAGATAGCTTCCTACTCTTTACAAGATTTCTGTCCTCTGCGTCACTGTGACAGCAACCTCAATTTGATACTACAATGTAACTGACTAGAGAATGCGAAGCAATATCTTTGAGGATTCAAAAAGTAAGTAAAAAAATATCACTTAAAGAATAAGTTCATTATTTCTAAAGAGAGCGAGGGAAGAAAGCAGAAAATGTGTACATAACTTCAGCCTCACATACTATAAACTGCTGAAATATGCACATCACACCTTTAGTCAACAACAGAGCCCTTCAGGTGAGAGCAATTTATCATCAAATACACATGGATTACGACAGATGGAGGGGTGCAGGAGAGCCTGTTTCTCTGCATGAGTCTTAAGAGGTGTCTGCTCATGTGAAACATTAAGGCTGCTATACCTGAGAGAGTTAATAAGGGATTTAGTAGGGCATATCCACTCTTGGATTATGCTTCTCTTTCAAATATTTACATAGACAAGGACTCATAAACATGTAGCTGCTAAATGTTCTTGCCTTTACTCTTCCAACAAAGGTAGATGTCTTTCCAGGCTAGTCCAGTTTTCCCTCAGGCACAGTTCTGCTTTCTGTTGTGCATCACTGTAGCTTATGCAGCTTTTCCACTTTGAAAAGCAGTCTTTCCAGGAAAATATCATAACAACTGTGTACCAAAGTAAAAATAAAAAATAAATTTCGATGTAAATAGTTGCCTTTCCATATCTCTCAGCTGATTCACTTTTGTTTTACTAGAATAAATTCTTTAAAATATACCACTAACGTCCCTTCCATCTGGTGCTTTGATTATGATATTTTTTTTATGCTTAACCTTGCATTTGAATGTTGTCTTTTTTTTTTCACCTTACACTTACTTGTTTTTTCCACATGTAACCGTTATTCCTATTTTAAAGCTATAGAGATCCTCAGCAGAATTACATTGGAATAACTCTACTGATCTTAGAAAAAGTAGGACACATAGAAAGAAAAACAAAATAGACCCCAGCCCCCAAAATAAATTTCATCTCATTTTGCATCTGAACACAAGAATTGAGTTAGCACACGTCTCTAATATAACACTCGTTACCCCAACACAGAGAGAGACGTCGCTATAAACCTTACCTCAACAGTGAGAAATTTAACCAAGAATACGTTTAGGTTAAACTCATCAGATTTGAAATAACTTTCTCTAAATTCACTGATTTCTTGTTTGTATGATGCTCATAGTATCTGTCTTATTTCAGGCCTATGCCTTCAGCTTTGCTTCTCATTCATGTTTTCATAGCTTTCCGGGTTTTTTTTGTCTCACTGCTGCAGTTATTGAGGTCATGTTGTTCACATAAATTTTAAGACGCACAGCGGGATTCATCTTGCCTAGTCTGGCTGCCCCAAGCTGAGATGGGAAAGTCTTAGCTGGTTCCTCAGACTCTCTTTATCAACAATTAAAAAAATAACAAGCTACATAGGTTTACATTATTTTTATTTTAAGAAAGGACAAGGTTTTCCCATTATCTAATTCTCACCATAGATTATCCAGAAAGTCAAGCTATATTAACTCAGTCTCCAAGATCCAGCTTTTAGATGCTTCAGTGTCATGGATTTCACCTCTAATTTCTTTTGTGTTTTCATTGTTTTGGTTTTTATACATCACTTGAAAATTTGTCTTGTGGGTAACTCTAAGAGAAGAAGTGAGGTATCGGTGTTACAAGCACTGTTCTTCATGCCTTAGAATGGAATATGTAAAATGAATGAGACTGCAATGTCTCCCATTTTTTTGGTAGGTTTTGTTCCTCTTTTTGTCCCTAACTTTATGTTCGTTTCTCTTGACTCCAGAATTTATACTGTCCCAAAACAGCTTCCAAATCAAAGTTCAGTCTTTAACATAACTGTGTCTCAATCCATTAGTGTGCATAACACTAAGCAAAATATGTTTCTCAGTGAGAAGGACAATGATCAACAACGCTCAGGATGCGGAGAGAATATGTATATATGCACATGTATTTATGTCTCCAGCAGTAATAGGTTTGTAGGGGTTTTTCAGCTGACTACTCTGACTTTTAAAAGGACTTGTCATGTACATCCTCAGTCATCTGGAAAACTTGAAAACACTTCGTTCTTCTCCCCTGGAGCTTGCTCACAAACTTTCATTCATCAGTGCCTTCTGGTACAAGGTTGTGTGGGAGCCGTGGTCCACTCAACCTACACAGCAAGAAAGCTTAACATGCATCAGGAGCAGAACATTTTGGAAATTGCCTATTCTCATCTTCCCAGTAGAGTCAGTCCTTTACTCATTTAGCTGCCACATTCAGAAGTCAAATGCCTTTATTATGATCATTCACTGCCAAAAATGTGCTCTGCACTGTGCAATATATAACACTGCAGGCAGAGTCTTCTCTAGGGACAAAGTATATTGTTCTCTAGCTAATGGCAGACAGTAAAACTGTAGGGATTTTGAAGACAAAATATCTTCTTGCGCTTTACAACTACAACAAGAAAAAGATCAGAGTATTTTGAATCAGACAGTGCAATCCTCACAGCTCCTTATTAGAGAAGGGCTTTTATCTGTTTCAGATATTCTTATGTTGTGGACACAAGTCTAGACACTTTCTCAAAATATGTCAATGCTTACATCACACTTTGCTATTGTTTTCTTGTTTACAGAAGAAGCTATTGCCTTGCAGTGTATTTTAAGATGGGAAGTGGAGTCATGGAGAAGGAGTAACATATTTTTTTTTGTCATGCCATATACCAGGGGCATAAACAGTACCTATGCTTTTAAACAGTACACTGTGTCCAGAAGCTACATCCATTCAATTGACAGTGCTTTGGAAGCGATGTAAATGGCAGCTAGTTGTATAGTGCATCATACTAAAGATGTACTGTACACGTATTAATGCAACCACATCATGCCACTGAACTCAAAGTCTACTGTAGGCAGTAGTTGTATTGTCCATCATCAACCTCTGTAGATGACATTTGGAAGCATATGCAAGAATCTGGAATTCCCAGTGTCACTTCTCATTTTGGCTCTAGAGACTAGAGACTGACGCACCAACCACCTGTAAAAAACTTTCTCCTGTTGTTCTTTACATGTAATATACTTGTACTGAACTTTCACACTCTTGGCCCACATTAATTCTTGTTGTGAATTAGAAGTTTTAATTTCATTGCCAGATATATAGCAACATTCTGGAATACCCACTGAAGAAAAGATCAAGGTTGGGTTTGGGAAATAGAAGATGACTGCTGTAACATCAGCTGGCGGTAAATACACTTCTCCTAGCAGATGAAAATCAGAATGTCTAAAGGTGCTATTTTCCAACATTGCAAATAAAAAGGAAATCTAGAAATTACTATTATTAGTCCGTTTAGTGGTGAACGCTACTATTTTTCGATAGTGTTAAAGGGGCCATGGTTTCATGATAGTGAACTGCTGCTTACATGAGCAGCCCTAGTCACTCTGCAGGGACGAAACACACAGTAATTGCCATATTTGGTAGGAATAAAATACTATCTAACATGTGTATCATTTACAAATGCTACCAGCACCTGTTATTTTTTATAAAGATTAGGGAAATCTTGGAATGCCAAAATCCTCCCTAGAAATTTTACAGGAAGTCACTGCTAGGTTTGTTGCAGGTTTAGCAATCTAGTGGCCAAAATATGAGAGGACAAAATTAAAAATGTAATACAATGATGTTAACACTAGTAAATATCATATGCATTTCATTTTCATTACAAAGACTATTGGCTTTTGTATATAAGAACATGAAGATAATACTAACCTAGGATATCTGATTTTTTAAACATAATTTGTCTTAAGCTGCCAAAATAGCAACTTACTAATTTGTTTATTATTAACATATTTTTTCCTTATTACATTAAGGTCACTATATCCTGCTCAAAAAAGAACTGGCAAGGTAAAAAGCATGGCAGAAAAACAAAATTGGTAGGTAGTGTTTAAAATCACTTTGATCAACTCAGGGCAGGATTAGGACCAGAAACCAGCATCCTAGGCCCTATGTCAGGGCTTAGACCATTGACCACACACTTCTTTGCAGCAGCTGGTAATGACATCAGAGAATAGTCTGTCGTGCACTCTTCTGCTGCAATACAACCATATTCCTTTGAGTTTTAAAGACCGCTATCGCTGTTTTCTTCTCTGGATCCAATAGACATGAGCCACTGTCACTGGCAGTAATACTAGGCTTAGTCAGAGCTTGTGCTTTGTTTGTAGACTGATCCTTTAATCATAGATGGAGGATTAAGTGTTAATATCAAAAGAGGAAAAAACCAACAACTACAACAAAAACCCACAGAAGATTAGTCTGCAAACAGTTTATTTCAACACGAAAAAATTTAGAGTTAAGTGCTAAGAGATTCTAGTACTAGGTGGTGCTAAATTATCTGATTTGTCTTGCAGCTTACAAAGTTTATGTAATTACCTTGTTAGAGCATCCCATTGCAATGCCATTCTATTTATTGCTTTTGCATCTGAACTGATATCTCTCTAAAGTATCCCACCTTCACTGGTGAAACTTTAACTAGTAACAATTCCAAGTGACCTCTCAACAATATTGATTTATGTTAGAGGAGATATGTGTCTTCTCCGTGCATTTCTTTTTATAAATCTCACCTGTATATTTGCAAAACTTCAGCTGTGGAGAACAGTCCTTCAGTACTATTGTGAAATCTCCATGCCATATCCCTTCCAAGATACTGTTGGACTCAATAATGCAGTTTTCATAACTTTGTCCAGTCTGTATTAAAGAAAAAAGTATCTTAATCCATAAATATGGTTTCCTGTATAACATATTGACTTATTAACTCTGTTTAAGGCTGGTGAATATAAGGCCTAAGTTTTAAGGGAAACGGTACTCCTAGGTATGAAAGTTGCTATGTCACAGTGCCAGCGGGGAGAGAATGAACAGGAAAGTCTTTATCTGATGAGTCCCCATGACTGTTCTTTTGGTCTCTGATAGGATAACTTCCAGAAGTCCTGTTGCACCTTAGAGCACAAGAGAGCTGTTCTGTGCTATTTTCACTCGGTGTCTGCAGTTTATGATTGTTTGTGAATGTGTTCAAAACGCATATGTGTACCTTGAGGTATAATTGTTTTAAACTATGTTTTAGGTTAAGTACCCAAAAAGTGGAATCTGTTTTTACACACGGTCCCCAAGTTTCTGCCTAGTTTCTAGAGCAAATTGTCATAATTTCTAATCCACTCAGATAGACAGAACCTGTTCCAAACTGTAAAAACATGAGAAAATATTCTCTCATTGATTGCAGATAAACTTTTATTTCAGCAGTATTTTGAACATCACTATTGTTTCAGAACCTTAATCACATTAATCTTATTTTTATATTGTTCATTTACTGTTTTTCTCTTCAAAGTAAATCTCTGGAATTTGTCTTGAATGCTCTAGTCATAGCCAAATTATTTTCATTTTCTACCCAGTGAGGCTTATCTTTCAGTTTAGCCAGTTGCTTCAGGAGTTTGCATTTTAGGATAATCTTCACATCTTTTCTTCTTTCAGTATGGAAAGGAGGGAGAAGAAATTCACAGTCAAAATTATTCAGCTGCAGGAAACTTACACAATTGCGATTTTGATGGTGAATTTAACCTATTCCACAGCTGATTGCACAGCTGCTACATGTTTATACTAATGTAGGTTCCAGTTCTCCTTCACACCCCAGCCCCAGACACCCATGTTCTCATATGTCAGCTGAGATTCAAATTCTACTCGAGTGAGCTGGCTGGCTTCCCTGGGACAAAAATGAGGAATTGTCTTCAAGTCTCTTCCCTGTAGACTGTACCAATTAAAGCCAGTTCACAGTGCTCCTCTCATGTCTTCCCATGCCCTCAAGCCCAAGCCACATTCTCCATGCTGCCTTGACCTTGGCTTTTTACCACGAAGTTCATACAAGGCAAGCTGCAAGGCAGCCCTCTCATTTCTGGTTAAGTTTTCTGTGTACCTCTTATGTAAGGATGATGGTCTGTGTCACAGAAAAAAATAAAATCTTCATTTATACTTTGAATGTGACTACAGTTGAGTGCACAGCATCTGGTGTGAGTTCTGTCACAGGAAAAGGAAGCAATCTCCTGGGAACTCCTGTGCTTTAGCCAGCAGAGGAACCACACAGATTTGTCTGTTTGTTTGGTGTGTTTTAAAATAAACTCAAGAGTGTTTATTCTCTGCCATGTTCTATTGTATCTGTGATGAATTGCACAAAATACATAGCAGAGAAGCTACAACTGGGACATCTCACAGCTCAGGTAACACTAAAGTTCATGACAAGTCCCAGATGAAGCCTCAGTGAATGGAAATTGCAGAATCCAAAGAATGTAAAGAAGACTCTTTCACCTAGCTAGGCCTGGAGTCCCAGTAGAGATAATTTTCAGGAGCCTACATCTCCAGAATTAGTTCCCTAAGAGTTCCTTCAAAGTCGTACTCATTACTCCTGTAGGCTACCTAAATACATTGCAATGTCTAATTGCTGTGATGCTTGTAGAAGAATAGATAAATGTATGGGCTTTGGCTAGCAGAAATGTTTCATGAGATACTGACTGGTTTATAGGACCTGGCCTCTATGACATAAGAACCATTAAGATACATTAAGGCATTCATAAGTCTACAGCATTGCTGTAGCTTCATCATTCACAAGATATTATAGGAAGCTTCTTCTAGGCTAAGTATAAATGAAGGAAACTACTCTGATTTTAAGGCTGCCCATATCTCAAATAATTTATGTTTTTTAATTTGTTGTTGGATTTGGAACAAATATTATAACCCTTTTTAGCCTTGGATTACCAAGCTGTAAAGCCAGTACTGTGACACTGTTTTTCCTTTCTATGACACTGGCTATTGAACTAAATATTATTGAGTATAAAACTGTTTATTATTGCATTGAAGAATATTTTTAAATTTAAATAGTACTTGTAACTCCTGTCAAGATCCTCAAGATCCTTCTGTATTGAAAAAATATCAAAGATAATTTTATTTTGTTGTACCTAAATCTTCTTATATTTGTTGAAAACACAACATCTGTGATATATGCTGAATAGGCTTCTACTTCCTATACAAAGCTCATAAATGTATAAATCATGCTTTCTGTTTATTTGTTTGAACTTCCAGTCTGTACAAGACTCTGTTTTTGGCTAAAGCCAGTAGAAGAGTAAAGAAACATCTTTTCTTAAGTTTTTGTTTCAAGCATTTGAAAAGCTTTTCCGAAATTTTAGTGTCAAGTATTTAATCCAAAATGAGTTTTATCGTTGGTTTGCAGTTCTGCTCAGGTTTTCTGAGTATCTTCCAACCAGAAAGCCCATCATAGAGTGTAGGTGATTCTAAGTATAGGGATGAAAATCCCAGTGCCCTAGTTCAACTTTGTGGTTTTATTGGGTATGCCTAAATCTACCCAGAAAAGGACTACGATTTTTATAGAAAGTCTTGACAGGTCAACATGATTTAGCTACAATGGGACTCCTTATGTTATCTATTGATAGATTAACTAAAAGGTTTTGACTCAGAAACTCACATTGTTGTTTGTCACCTGTAGAGCAGAACAGATTCAAAAACTGATAAAGTATTTGTTCTGAAACATTCTTTTCCTCCAGTACAGTTCACTTTAATTAATTCATACCTATAGTTCTTTAAAAGACCTAGATTCAACTATTATTCTGATGAGTGTACATGCTTTATTGTTATATGATCTAGGATACAACTCTTCTGCAGTTAATCTCCCTCTTTGGGAAATCTGTTTCTGCTTGAATAAATACACTTTAAAAGAATTTCAGTGTTTCATAATACCAATTCATCTCTATGATAATGTCACCCATGACAAGAAAATGCCTACTGTACCTGAAGGTACAAAGGTATCATCTTATCTGGTATAAACCTCATGTTATTCATTCCTATCTTGTGGTCAATGCAGATAGAAATTAAAAGATCCAAAAAGTATATATAAACCATTCTATATGATTCATATAACTAAAAGAACACTATCACAAGATAACACTAACAAAGCAGAGCTTTTTATGTCCCATCAAAAGATCCTCTATGAATCACAGTTTCTTGATATATTTGGTTTTGGTTTGGTTTTTTTTTCATTACAAGTACAAATAAATATTTGCAAATAATACTTCATCTCTAGTTATCCTTGACAGTAACACACAATACATATAGAGAATGGAGTCACATGTCCCTCAGAGGATTCCGGCAGTATTTCATGTAGCCTAGGAGATATTCAGAAGTAGCCTTGCATTGTGCTTTGTTCCCTGTCCTTCACTTATTGAAGTACTAGGGTCAAGTAGGTTTTCTCCTCCTCTAGATCTTTGTTCTTGTCAGTGTCCTTCCTTAAAACTTGTTGTCAAGGTATAAAAGCATACCTCAGGTATTGTATAAACAAACAACTAGCTGATACAAATGTGATCCTTAAAATACGTATTCACAAAAACTCTGTGTATTAACTCTAACACTCTTCAACAAATGACTGAGATTGATAAGAAATAAATCAAGCTGTTCCTAGAAACGTAGCATTATGGAGAAATGCACATTGCAAGTGGAATTTTTTTTTTTTTTTTGTATTACAGATGCTACTTTGCTTTTACTTTCAGATAAAAGAGTAGTAATATGAGGTTAAAGTATTCAGAATGACTTACTAAAACCCCCACTAATAATGCTATGAGAAAATGGAAAATTATTTTCTTGCTTCAATCTCAGTTAAAAGGTATCTTGAAAAAGGAGGGGAACCGAACTTAAACAGTCAAACGTATTTGTTGTGGTTTATCGGAGCTGACAATTAAGTCACCCACTTACTCCCAGTGGGATTGGGGAGAGAATCAGAAGGATAAAAGCAAGAAAACTCATAGGCTGAGATAAAGACAGCGTAATAAGTAAATTAAAAGCTGTACCTGCAAGCAAAGCAAAACTAGGAATGCATTCACTACTTCCCTTCACCCAAGAGGCATTCAGCCACCTCTGGGAAAGCATGGCTCCACCACATGCGATTGTTATTTGGGGAAACAAGCACAGTAAATCCAAACTGTCCCCCTCCCTCCTTCTTCCTCCAGATTTGTATGCTGAGCATGGCATTATGCGGTGTAGAATATCCCTTTAGTCAAAGGGATGTCAGCTCTCCTGTTTTCCCTCCCACCTTCTTGTGCACCCCCAGCCTACTCACTGGTAAGGTGGGATGAAAAGCAGAGAAGGCCTTGACTCTGCGTAAGTGCTGCTTAGCAGTAACTAAACATTTCTTTATTGTCAACATTGTTTCCAGCACAATTCCAAAACATTACCCTGTACTAGCTACTATGGAAAAAATTAAGTCTCTCCCAGTCAAAACCAGCACATCAAGTTACCTCAGTAACCTGATCTGACGTCAAGATGACCTTACTTTGAGTAGAAGGTGAGACTAAATAACCTCCCGGTGTCATTCCAACCTGAATTAGCTAAATATCCTACTATTTGGATAAGGTTTTTTACACAATTTAAATGGAGTTAAGACAGATCATTTTATCTGCTGGACCACTCCTGAATTATGGTTACATATCTATAAATATCCTATAAGGCTTTCATCAGAGATGTCATTTATGATTAATGGTGTATCAAATTGCAATACTGATTTCACACTTCTTTACAGCATCTTTGCAAGACTTAATTAAAACGTTCATGTCTGTGTTGTATGGATTTGCTAAGCGCTAAGACTGAAAACTCACAATAATCTTAATGAGAAAAAGGGTTTATTCCCTTCTACTTGGTAATGATGAAGCTGATTTGGAACGCTGTCTCCTGTTTTGGATGCACAGTAATCCCTGGAGACGTTACACTGGGAAGTGAAAACAGGTCAAAATGATAACCTCTCTGGTAAATCTTCCTCTAACACTGTATATATTTATATATATGAGCAACTTCTATACCAAATAATAAAGTGGATTTATATGGTTCCTGACCCGCACAGCCCAAATAATCTAGCACTATCCATGCTCAAGCACCTCCTGAAAGGATGCTATATAGCACAGGCCAAAAATATCCTGGAAACTGTGCTAAAGAATTAATAATATAGATGTTCATTTGACAGTATCTGAGGCTGCAATTTGTGCATATTAGCTTACAAGTATAGGTAAAGCCAGAGTTCCAATGAATTCAGTACTTCAGCATTAATAACCTTATAATGTGAGCAAAGATATATTAGGAGTATTACAAACTTTTCTACACAAATTTCTGAAAACAACTTAAAAGAAAAAGCTAGAGAGATAAAGATTAATCATTATAGCAAAGTTAGGGACTTTAAAACAACTCTCTCGAAGTGCTGTGAAGCAATAGTAATGTCAAAATAGGAAATTAGATTTATTAAATACTCTTCCAAAAAAAAAGAAAGTAAATTCAGATAGATGAGTAACAATTGTTAAAATTAGATTAAAGCCTACAAATACAACATAGCTGGCAAAAAAGAAAAAGAGCAATTCAAACAATAATGCAGGAAACAGGAGGTGGAACAGCTGGGTGAAGCTGAGATTTTTGAATGTCTGTGATCAGTTACCTACATTCTTAGTCGCAAAATTTGTGTTTAGATCCAGATGGCTCCAAAGCTCAGCCGTGTCAGTGTGTGAAAAGCTTTTCATTGAAATTCTGCTACCATGCACCTGCAAGGGAACTAGATGTGACAGCTTCAGTTTCATAAATAGCTATTAGCCAAAGATGTGTTTATTTTGTGAGTCTGAGATCAAATGCTAGGGACTTCAAGGCAACTGATAATCACTAGAACTATGTTTATCTGAAGCTATCTCTAGCTATCTTAGTATCAACTCACAGACTTCAATTATCAAGTCTACTTTTTAAACAAAATAAGGAACTCCATAACAGTTTTAAGTGATACACAAGAAAAGTTAAGATTTGGAGGTCTATTTCCATAGAAGGAGCACTGTATTAAGGGATGGGTCATGAATCATAATGGAGTGCTTCCTAACGCCCTTGCTTCAGATGGGAATGGGGTGGAAGAAGGGACTTGAGGTCTCCATGAGGGCTGTCATAATTAAAAAAAACCCAAACCCAACAAACCAAACAAAACAAAAGAAAAGAAACCCAGAAACCAACACTTTAGCATTTGGAAAACATTTTAGCAAAGTATTTTAATGTTCACTCATTCTAGTCACATTCTTTATATATTTGCACAAATGCCATGATCTTTTTACAAGTTCGAAATATTCTGCTTCAGTTGTTATTGTGTTTTGATTTCCACTTTTACACCTCAGATATCTCAGTAGAAGAAGTTTTCTTTTTTTAGGTCAATTTCCTATAAACACATTCCTTCTTTTGTTTTTTTCAGTCTTATTATATTTGATGAACAAGGATTCCTTTTCTTTGATTGCTGCTGAATAATAGCAATAATAATAGCTGTTATTTTAAAAAGTCAGGCAAACTTATCTGAAAAAGAAACATTGCATGACAGCAAAGAAATGAGGCATAAATTAAAGGCTTGCTATAAACCATGATGCTCAATTTAAAGATATATTTAGGTAGCTGAATACGAGTACTAAGGTACTGAGAGTCAGATCAGATCTTCAGAGATCTTATGCCTGTCTAGTCTAAATTATGTTGAACAGCTGGATGTAAATAAAATAAAGAATTAATAAATACTGGAATATGAAGAAAAGGTTTAATTCAATAACCAGTTTTATCCTTTATACAACTGTAAATAAAAAGTTATGATTTTAATTACTTCATATAAGAAAACATGTTTTTTATGTAAAGTATTATTCTCAAAGAAAACTAACACACACTCTTTTTAACTGTTTAATAACTTTAATATTTCCTTAACTTGTTGCTGCATTGTATTATAACAAATATACTATAGAAACCAAAAATATTTTAATTGAGTGGTGAAATTCCAAAATATTATTTCAGTTCAATTTTATTGTTTTGGTTTTATTTTGGTTTTTTTGTTTTTTGTTTTTTTTTACAATAAGGAATGACACTGCCCTTAATAAGGAAATAGAATTTTTGGCTCAATACAGGTGATCTTCAAGACACTACCTTTAATCCGTGCTTACTATCAACTACCACTAAGATGAAACTGCATTTTATGTGGTGCCTACATAGAAACTATTAAAATACTGAAATATGTGAATTTCATCTTGATTTTGAGACTTAACTTACACTCCTTTGAGGCTTCCTAACACAGTTTAATATTTTAGTTTCAGTCTGTTAGCTGCATGCTGTCAATGCTTGTCACCACTTTCCTTCAGCTTTAGACCTCTTGCCATTTTAAAGTCAAGTTATTTGATATATTTTTTTCTTTCAAAAGAGAGATTCTGAAAAAGAAAATAAATAGCACAATTCAATATCTGATATGAAAGAGAAATTACACCTGTGGGTCAACCATTTGGCAAAATTTAGTGGAAATACTTAATAACTGTGTCTGGTAGCATGAGTTATGCAAATGATTTCATATCTGTGTTGATCCCTTGTTCCAAAAGTCCAAGAAATATTTTGTCTGCCTTGATAATCTAGAATTTTGGAAAAGCAATCTCTTTCTGAATATTTTCATCTTATCTGCTTTCAGTCTCTCAGAAATTGGTAATAAAGAATAAAAGAATTAGCTTTTTCTTTGACTAAGTTTCTTTAGCCCTTTAAATTATTAAGGATAGATACATGAATTGTGACAAGAGTATATTTCACAGGGATTCATTTGAACAAGCAATTAAGCATATCAGGGTCTCCTTGTTAGTTAATTTGAGCTATTTTTCAATAGTTTGCTTCCTCTGTTCTTACTTGATGTCTACATGCAATTAGAACTTGAGAAAATATACTGAAATACTTGAAAGGACTGGGTTTGCAGCTATGGCGTTTCCCTTATAACAAATGACAAAACCAAAAAAATGAAACCAAACCAAAAATTGTTATACTTGAATTCAGATGAAATCCATGAGGGTAACATTCGCAGCATGTTGGTTCCCTTTTTCCCCTCTCCTCTCAAAGGTCAAGAGAGGGTAGAGCCTCCCAGCAGTGGATCAAGAGCCCCCACCTTGTTCTCTGTCACAGAATCACAGGATAGTTGAGTTTTGAAGAGAACTCTGGAGCTCATCTGGTCCAACCTCTCTGTTCATGCACGGCCACCTAGAGTCAACTGCCCAGGACCATGTTCAGATAACTTCTGAGTTATCCAAAGAGGAAGCTCTACCTCCTCTCTGAGCAAACTGCACCACTGCTCGGTCAGAGTGAAAAAAATATTTCCTGATGCTCAGTTTGTGTCCACTGCCAATAGTCCTGTCACTGGGCACCACTGGAGATCCTGACTCCATCACCTTTACACCCTCCCTTCAGGTATGTTGAGATTCCTGCTATGAGTCTTCTCTCCTTCAGGCCAAGGATACTCAGCTGTCTCAGCCTTTCCACATAGGATACATTCTCCAGTTCATTAATGACATCTGTGGCCCTTTGTTGGACTCTCCAGTATATTCATGTCTCTCTTGTACTGGGGAGCCTGGAACTGGACTGGAAATCTTTTTCTGCCATGGCATCCTATCAGCTGCTCTTCTCCGCTGTTATGGAGGATGCTGTGTCCAAGTGCATTCCAAGTGTGGTACTTCTATCTACCTGTTATTCAAGTGATGGCTTCTTTCACTGCACTGCCTTGGAGAGGAAGGGAAAGTGGTGAATGTGTGTCAAGAAGAAGAAAAGAAAGAAAAAGAGGTTCCCTCTTCTCAATGTAGATGCTAGGAACTAAATTAGTTGAACTGTTGAATAGCAACACACTGTAACTGATAAAAATTCATAGCAGGCTCCACTACCTAGAATTCCTTTTCAAAAATAAGGGGGAGGCGATGGTGGTGTCAGCTCTAAACCTCTGCAGACAATTTAGAAAAAAAGTCAGGATAATTTCAAAGTGGAGGAAAGCTCCCAGCCTTCATCTAAAAGACAGAACCTTTTTAGCTGATCTGTTAAAACATCATCCTGAGCATTGAAAATGCTATTGGTTAAAGTAGAGCAAAATTAAAAGAAAATGGAAACAGGCCATACTATGTTAAAAACTGTCCAAATTTGACAGGCATCATTAGCATCCCAGATTATAATGTTATGAACCTTGGTGTTTTGTGGATACTGTTTAGTATCTCCTTCCTTTAATGAACGTTTTTCTGATAATTTAGATAATTGTTGGGTTACAGTGTCAGGAAATTCACAGTTGGAAAAGAGACAATTACAGATAATTTAGCCATGTCTGTGCATTGACCTAGTATCAAGTACAGTTAGACCTTTCTGGAAGATATTTATCTAACCTTTTTTTCATAACCTTTTATGAAACTATAACCTTTCTCATTAATATCTGAAACAGTTTAAAAAGCTTTATGTTTTTCTAAAATGTATTCTGAATTTTTCTTACAAGGGGAAAAAAAGGGACAGTTTTCTTCTAGTCTGACCTCCACGAATATGATAAAAATCTTTTACAGTTCTGGTGCTGTATATTATTTAGCTAATGGAAAACTATTATCCTGTCCCTGCTCTTTAATCTTTGCATGTTTAACTTTTACAAGCCCAGCACTTTCAACTTTTCTTAACTGTTTTTCGTTGTCCATGACTAGACATTACACAGCTTATCCAAAATCTTGTAATGCAATGCCCGAAACTAGATGCAGTATTTTTTTGAGGCTCTGTTAGCAATGTATCAGATGACGTAACTGCCTTTTGCTTCTTTCATGTGAGATTTGTCATTTTTTTCTAGTTGAATCATGGTAGTGCCTTCAAACACAACTTGTGATTTATTTACCGCTTACGGTAGTAACATTTGTAATTATTATGGATTCAGATCTTCATCATCAAAGTAATTACTGAAAATATTGAATTATTCTGACTCTTTGGAAAGCCCACTTTATTTAGTTTCCCACTTTAAAAAACCCCATTGAGTGTGATATATTCAAAGAGTAGTGTGTTTAATTTATGGTGGCTTTAGTCAGACCATACATTTTAGAATGATTATGAAAAATAACCTGTAAGTTAACTCTTCCTAAAGTCAAGGCACATAAATTACGCCTAGTATTTCCCTGTTTACAGTTGGATTAGTTAACTGGTCAAAAGAAACACACCAGATATTTTATATGGGGTCTGAGATCCTGGAGGGCAGCCCTATGGAGAGGGACCCGGGGATTCTCGTCGACGTCAAATTGAACATGAGCCAACAGTGTGCCCTGGCAGCCCAGAGGGCAACTGTGTCCTGGGGTGCATCAAGCAGGGCACTGCTAGCTGGTTGAGGGAGGTGATTGTCCCGCTCTACTCTGCACTGGTGCAGCCACACCTCCAGTACTGTGTGTGGTTTTGGGCACCACAGTATAAAAAGGACATAAAACTACTGGAGAGTGTCCAGAGGAGGCCACAAAGCTGGTGAAGGGTCTAGAGGGGATGTCGTATGAGGAATGGCTGAAGTCACTTGGTCTGTTCAGCCTGGAGGAGACTGAGAGGGGATCTCATAGCTGTTTACTGCCTTCTCACATGGGAGGAAGGTGAAACAGGTGCTGATCTCGTCTCTCTTGTGACCTATGATAGGACTAGAGGTAATGGCAGGAAGATGTGCCAGGGGAGGTTTAGATTGGATATTAAGAAGAGGTTCTTCACCCAGCGGGTGGTGGATCACTGGAACGTCTCCCCAGGGAAGCAGTCATGGCATCGAGTCTGCCAGCATTCAAGAAGCATTTGGACAATGCCCTCAGTCACATGGTATGAATGTTGGGAGTGTCCTGTGTAGGGATAGGAGTTGGACTCGGTGGTCTTTTTGGGTCCTTTCCAACTCAGGTAATTCTATGGTTCTAGGATTCTAAGATTTCTTCAGAAACATATGGTGCCTTATATCACTTATATCACTTTATACCATAGACATTTATAATTGTCTGATTATATTGCAAGTATAACAATTTATTGAAGTATTTCTACTTTTTATGCTTGTGCTTAGAAAAGAAAATCTGCCATTATTCATATGTGGCCAAATTCGAGGACAGGAGAGGTTGTGGAAAATATATTTTTGCTTTCATTCAAATTAGTATGAATTCCTGAAACAGAAAATTGAAACTTCAGTATCTCATAGTATGTTGAATTCATCCTTGTTAAAATTGTCTGAAGAACATCAATGTCAGCACCATAAAAAGGGAATTTTAAAAGAAAGATCTAGTTACCAGATTAAGTGATTGATATATTGATGATAACGAAGAAACTGTGCTTTCATTGCTTTTAATTTGCCCTGTAAAGGACATGTTGAAATGTAAACTAAAAGGAAGGAAAAAATGCTTAAAATATAACTTTTCTGCTCAGTTTTTTTAATAAATCCCAGTGAAGGATAACCTCAGGAACATTTTTAGTACCTGATAGGCTGACATTTTTTTTAGCTTTGGTGAACCTTGTCATGTAATTTAGAATAAGTGCATTTCAATGAAAATATTGCCAGTTAGTTTTTTCTTTTCTCTTGACTTATTTTCAATATGTATAAAATACATGTAATGAATGCATATCAATTTAAAATTTTGCATTGTAGCCATGGCTTCCTTTTAAATACTCTTTTTTGTAATTTTTATTGTTTTCTATAGGTTAACTAACAAGTCTTATGAACTTATATATCTTGCCTTATAGCTTACACATATGACAATAGAACAGTTGAAGACTAATACAAACACTCTGTAGCAACAGACCATGCTGTAGTGCAATTGTGTTAGTTCATAGTTGTATTCTCACTATGTTTCTTTAAGGTGCCATTATACTAACTGGTCACTTGACTATGTTTTTCTTTTCTTATTTCTGGGTTATTTGTTAAGTTATTTTATTATTTGATTTGGGGGTTTTTCTTCCATAACTATTACCTTGTTTAAAAAACCCAAACTCAAATATTAAATGAACAGCAGGAAAAAAGAAAAGTTTAGTAGAATATTAGTTGATGAAGCAGAGGGAGTCAAAAGGTATTGTTAGTCTGGATAATGTGTGCTTTTCTAAAGTGCATACTTAATTGTCTGCAATTGGTTTTGAGTTTTAAAGTTCAGGTAACTTTTGGATTTAGTATAATAAAAAATATTTTTATCCAAACTGCTCAGAAAATTTTGTTTCAGAAGTTTTATTTAGGTACTGGTCTCTGTAGTCGACACACTAGTAGAAAGGAATAAGAAAAATAATTTCTTTTCCTGTCTTCTTCCTACACAGCTGGAAAGAGACATGAAGGAGTTTAAGCTCCTATAAAATTGTTACACTGTAATTGTAAAATGTTAAATAAATAAGACATAAAATTTTTTGGGGAATACAACAAAAAGTAATATCGTTTTCTCCCAGGTATCTTGTTTTTGAATAAACTGTATGTAATATAATAATTATTTACTATTTTTTGCAAAGTTTATACCTCCAGAATTGTTACAGCATGAATCTCAAAAGTTAGAGGTTGATGTCTCAGCTAATTCAAGTTAGATAGATACAACAATGGATTTTGCTGACTTAAGTGAGTCCTAGTGAATTGGCTGCTTTTTAATATCTTTATTGGCCTTCAGCACAGTTTGGAATTGAACTAATTCACAGAGATATTCTGAAGAGGGGAAGTTCATGCATTACCAAATTACAAAAAAACCCCAAACAAACCCATTCTAGCTGCCAGCTCTTCATTAAATATGTGAACATTGCCTTTTTCTTGGAGCACATGACATAGGGGTCCTATGATGAATCTGAATCTGAAGTGTATTCTATATATAAATAGAACCTAAGGTGGGATGTGAGACATGGGATACCAAGCCATATTGAATAAAATGTTGCTATATAAGACGAGGAAGCGTTTTCAACCTTGATTTTTTTTAGGATAAGATAAGCATGAAAAGTTAAGGAGCTGCATTCTGACTTGCAATATGGGAAACAAAGAAACAAAATTAGAAATGAGGTAAATTCTACAACTCATGCCATTTTCTCTTTTTCTCCAGAGTTACACAGTTTTCTGATTGGGTCAACGGAAGTCAGATTTGGTCCAAATTATTTATTTCCACATATGTTTTTTCTTGGCATGAATTTCTTAAATAAATCAAGTCACTTTATTTTTATTTTTTTTTAACTGCTCATATTTTTAATATCTTAGGTGCTAAATTATATCTATATAATTTTCTAGTATATTATTGGATCAGGCTATGAACAGCAACTGCAAGCACTAAAGCTATGTAATTCATCACACGTTACAGATCTGATGTTCAACACCTTCATGTTAACACAGTTAACTAGTCCAATGGTTGATCAAATATGTAAAGCTCATCTGGCTGTTTTCCAAAAGTGTGTTTTACTTAGAGTAGCACAACAGAATAAGTACAAGCAGGTCTGTCCTTCTTTGAAGATGAACACATTACGTCTTTTTGATCATTCAGTCTATTGCAACAGTAATAACAACGGATGATAGTACATCTTTCATTTCGTTTATTAATAGGCAGTTTAATAGTAATTTTTTTTTAACTCATATATGTTTGTTACAGTACTCCAAAAATTATAATTATGTTGCAGGATTAACACTTTATTTAAGGAGTTGCACATAGAATGTGTAGTAATGTACAGATATTTATATTCCATCAAAATGAAAACCATCGTTGATGTGTTGGATCAGAAAATAAGTTTCACCAGAAACAAGAGAAGTTCATGTTTGCTCAATTTTCAAGAACTGAAACAACTCAGAGAAAGAATGATATCTGAAGAGATACATTGGGGAGGAATTTGGCAGTTCTGTCCATCTTTATTCATTAGAGTCCTGTGTTTAAGTGAGATGCTCTGTTAGTTAGAGAAGCAGTACGCATTTCTCATCTATAAGCCTTTAGCAGGTAGTTACACATCTTCCTTCAAGAAATAATACCATAATGATGGACGTTTACAGTGAAAATACGCTCTTAATGTGGGTGTTGATATTAAGGGATCTAACAAAGTGTCAGTGAGGCACCAAAAAGGCAGGAATTTGTCTCTGTGGCTACTCCTTGAACCACAGTATTTCAGATGTTGTCCTACACAAAGTGACAAATACATTCCATCAGTCTGAAGTAAATGGGCTACAGATCTACATTTTCTCCTTCTCAGCACTTTTCCTTGAGAAGAAAACTTTTTGCAGTCAGTCAATTTCTAGAGGATAAGAAAAAAAGTGATTTTGTGACCATAGTAATAGATTTCCAGTGTGACTTCTGACTGATTAGTCCACTTGTCATCAGTGCTTTTCTAGATGGAAGGTCAGAGTGGCTGATGACATATGGCTTGGAAACTTATTTTTGTGTCACTGCTCTTGTTCTTAAAACCCAGATGAGTTCAGTTTTGATAAAACATTTCACTTAAAGCCTTTAAGTCTGCAAAGCACTTATGCAAATGTTTAATTTTAAACATGTGAATAGTACTATTAACTTTGATGGGACTATTCACATACCTAAAGCTAAGGACATGCTTAAGTGCTTCGCTAATAACAGTGAAGGAGGGGAGAAGAACACCCATGACCTCCATTTATGTTATTGCTTCATTATATTTTTTTTATTTATAGTCTCCTTTATGGCATTCATCATCACAATATTGGAGCATGTCAAGAATATTAATGTTGCCATTCATTTGCCTTTGCTTAAAAACTGTTTTGCTTCACAAAAAGTGGATTCGGTGGAACAGTGGATAGCTTCTGTAGGCAATCATGACAAATTCTTAATGCAATTAGAAGAAATATATTAAACTTTCCCACAAGCCCCTTGGACTCTGAAAATGATAGAGATTTGAATTTCAGTGTACTTTGAGTTTTTCACAATCCTAATTTTCCCTTTTCCCATGCATCTAATTCAAGAAATTCATGTTGCCTAAAATGTTGGCAAGACAGTGGTCCTTCATACAGAATTATAGTCATGCCACAATGGAATAAATTTTGAAATGTAGCCTCTTATACCCTCTGTTTAGCTTCCATCTGCTCCTTTAGCAATATTGGAATTGCAAATTTTAATGGCTGACAGTGCTACAGACTGATGAATGTGAGAACTAGAGGGCTGAATAAAAAGTAATGCCTAGCCTTTCAGGTGGAACTGCTGATTCTCTTGGGTGCTCTCCCTGAGTCTATCCTCAATCCATTACTGACAGAAAAGATTACTTAAATGTGCTTTCTGCAAATATTATGAACTATAATAAACAAAAATGAAATATGACATAATTAATCACTTAGGCAAGATGATTACAAATTCCATCAAGTTAATTGAAAACTAAGCTATATAGTTATCAAATTAATACTGTTTAACAGAAATATTTGTGATAACTTTGGAATTATGGTCTACATTTTCTCTTACGGGTGAGACAAGATCTTGGCGTTTTCTACTGAAGGCAACATCCAGTCAGTTAGGTAAGCTTCACAGGATGAATCCTATCTTTATGTTGTATGTTGACTGGCTGGTGTAGACAGATCTGTGTTTCACCTTTCCTCTGATATACAAAATTACTCTGGTTAAGGAACCATGCCACAATCGTGCTGTAGCTTCAGCTATGTTGAGAAGTTGGTAGTTAGCTCTGGTAATTGTAAGTCCCGCCACATGCTGTCAGTGCTTTCCGAGCTGGAGCTGACTTTCGGGCAGTCAGGCTGGACAGCACAGGCAGGATTAGCATGGTATACCTGCATGCATCCATGAGTACGTGAAGCTTAAATTTCCTAGCTCTCCCACTCTGAATTTTTATTTGGTTTATAACATGGCTAGCTAAATTCAAGTTTGAGATTCAAGTACTGGAGAGCACTGGAAAGCTGCAATACTAAACCTCAGCTAGCATTCATGGATTTAATGCTGAATGTTTAGGAATTTTGTTGTTGAATAATCACAAACTGTGTTATAGGATCCTTTATTATTATTATAATGACTAGTTGCTGAATTAAATGATAAAGATTTTTAAAAAATCACAAAGCTGAGTGGGGCAATTGTCACACCAGAAGGATGGGATATCATTCAGAGGGACCTGGACAAGCTAGAGAAGTGGGCCTTTGTGAACCTCGTGAGGTTCAACAAAGCCAAATGCAAGATCCTGCTCCTGGATTGGGGCAAACCACAGTTTCAATATAGGATGGGGGTCTATGTGGCCGAGAAGGAAACAGTAAACACGTTTTTAATTCTATTGTATAATCTGTCATATACATTTTCATACCGTTTTTATATATTTTAACAACCTTGACTTCAAAGGCCTTTTGTTGTTTAGAATGCTAATATATATCTATCTATATATATAACTTCTGAACTGGTGATAAGAATAAGCAGCAGGTTTTTCCAGTCTAGTCTACTTCTGAAGATGTGCAACATCTGATTTCCAGTGTGATTCTGATGTGAGACTCCAGCAAATGGAACACTTCACATGTTACCCTGTTAGAAAGTGTTGTGAATTTATGCAAAAAGTCAGTCTTATCATAGTTTGTGCTATACAGCATGCTACAGCGCTTTAGGAGTTGGAATATATCAAAGGCTAATATTCAAATATATTTTTTCCTTAATAGAAAGACAAGAAACTAGAAGCTTTACATAATCAGGGTTAAAGGTATCTGTAAAAGCTTAAAATGATGCAAAAATATTCTTTTTAAACTTGCAATTAGAAGCGTGTCCGAGACATACGACTATAGTCTTGAATCCAAAAGAGAAACGGGCATATTTTTAAATCAGATATTTTTATAAATGGTCTTGATTTGTCTCAGCATGCTTTTGCATGAGGAGAGATTAGAAATGAAATTTAGAACTTATATCATTTCATCTTCAGATCAGCCATAAGGCTGAATATTTGAGTCTAATATTTTGTTGTAGATCCAATTCTAATTTTAATTTCATTCAGATAGTGGACACATAGTTGTGTTTCAGGAGGTCTTTTTATCATCGAATAGGCATAAAAGAATATGTGCCCAGTTTATTCTCAAAAAAATTTTAACACTTCAGATACGTTATACAAACTGAAATACTTTTGCACAATGTCTTCCATTCTCAACACCTTCAGTTAACATTATCTCTCAGAAAATGGTTCAGTAATATCAGAGAATGTTTTCATGGATATTTGGAACCCTACAGATGTTAGCATATAATTTAAGTTTTTTTCCTTGTTAGTATATGCTACAGGGAGCTTATTTTCTCTTTCTGAGCATACCATCCTTGGCTTTTGATGTATGGCATGGAATTTTAGAAAACAGGATATATATAATCTCTTTTTTTACAATTTTCAAATGTTAAATGGCTTTTTAAACAGTACTGGATGATGTTCTGCAACACTGAACCCTTTGACAACCAACAGTATTTATGACCTCTCAAAACTGTTTTCAGAAATGGTGTATAATGTATAGTGCATAAGATGTACATTATATTTGAAATATAAGTTCAGCTAAATATCACCTAGTTTTAGTAAAAATAAAATTCCCAGAGGAACAGAAACAGAAACCTTAAGTAATGGTTTACTCAGGAAAATCAGTTTAGTAAGTTGTTATAATACAAATTCTATCTATTTCAGGAAGAAAGTACTTCCAAAACTAAGGCCAATATTGTGACTTTCTGAAATCTTGTGTACAAAAATCCTAGTTGCTGCTGCCAACTGCTTCATAAATAACATGTAATAGTATCTAGTACATACTAAAAGTTCAGAATTAGTAGATTACACCATTCTTTAATTATATACATTACAGTGATGTAGTTATTCTGAACTATTAAAGGTCATCCTTTTTCAGATCAAACTCACTTAAGAGTTGAGTTCCCATGCTGAAATAGGTTTTGATCTTTTTTTCTTTTTCATTGACCTTTTTTTCCGTTATAGACCAGAGATATAAAATATTTATCACACACAAGACTGAAAAATTGCTAGATTTCCTAAAATGAGAAATAAGTATTCCTGAAATAAGAATTTTCATTCTGATTCCCCCCAAACTTTCACTGTGTTATGTATAATCTACATTTGTAGTTGAAGTAAATACTATATTGTTTGAAGGCCTCTACAGTACAAACATTCAGTAATGAAATTGAACCAAATAAAGGATCTGTAGGACAAAAAGAATTATTAGACAAATTTCTAGTACTGTACAGTTAGAAATTATGCTATTGAAACTTTTATATCAGTTATTGAAGTTGTATGCATCTATGAAGAACTGAGAGCAGGAATTGTTGCAAGAATATAAGGAAAACTGATGTTGAACGTAGACAGTGATGGTTTAAGAACAGGCCTAAGCAGAGCAAGATTTGTAGGAATATGTTATGACTTTTATCTACCAAATAAAAAGATGAAAATAAATAAATAGAAATAAATACACTGGCAGTAGTGATATTGAATTAACGTACTTTCTTTCAAGGTTGTAAAACTATTTTTTTCTGATAATCTACTCTGACCTTGTCCTTAATATCGTATCTAACTTATTCTCAAACAAAATGCCTCACACATGTGAAAGATAAGTCCTGATAAATACCATTGTCAATCAAATGTAAAATCTTCTTAAATATACTATATACTTTTCGTAAGATTGTTTCTCCATGTTGTCATGCACTTGACATTAACAATGTTTCTCATGTTTCATTCCAGAGTGATATGTAGACTATCATCCTTCCTGTGAATTTGTTCAACATCTATATTAAGTTGCCTGAGTTTCTAATTTTTCTAGTGTCTGTTCTCTGGAACTTGTGGTATACTCTGCACTCTCTTCTGTCCACGGTCACTAATGTTGAAGACTAATTTTCAACCCACAATTTTAAAACTATGAAGAGCTACTAATTTAATTTAGTATATTTTAAGAGTTGTTTTCCTAGTGTCCATGCTGATCTACCATAGAAGTGGAAAACTTGTTATGAGTTGTAAACTCTGAGTACACACTTAAGACTGGAAATAGAAAGATGTATTTATCAAATACTATTTAAATTTTGCATAGCTTTACCACTGCTCTTTACTAAAAATCTGCATTGGTTTTAAAGAATTATCTTGTCCCTGATGTATATTTTTTTAAAAGTTTAATACCTGTTCAGACAGCATCAAAATAAAAAGACTGGTAGACTCTAGATTTCTATCTTTTATTCCAGTGGTGTGGTGTTCATCTGCTTTTGCTGTTCCTTATTACTCTTTTCTTTGCAACAGTGACTTCTTTTCCTAATTTCAACAACAAAGAAGTCATGCAACATTACAGATTCAATAATATTGTATGTTAACATATATTTTATATTTAAGCCCAGAAATCTGTATCCAGTGACTACTGTTGTGGCATGCTTAAAAAGAGAAAAAGTGTATTCTTCTTCTTGAGCAGTTTTCTTTCTGTAGGGAAAGATTTAGGCAATTTATGCCTAAAACCATATCTTCTAATCAGAATAAGTAATTTTAACCAGAATAAGTTTGGAGTTTTTTTCCAGGCACATTAGTAATGACAGTTTAAGTTTATAACAACAGTGTCTGAGAATGACCACAAAGTTTACAAATTCAATACCATTAATCAGTAAGACAATCTGTTAAGCACAAGCTATATACTTTGCATAAGAAAATACCAGTGTGACATCACAGAAAGACTACCTGTGAGATATCAAGTAGAGAATTTATGGTAGCACATCAGTTAAAGAAGCAATGGGAAGTGACGCATGCTTGAGACCTGAATTCTAAGAGCCTAACTGCGTATTGCCTTATATTGTGACCAAAGACTTGTGAGCCAAAAGCACGCTGCAGTCCTTGAACTGCGTTAAGTCAATCAGTGTGGGAACACCATTTGCTTTAGGCAAAAGTTGCCTGTGTTCAGAAGAGACAAGATGCTGTTGTCAGTGGTTTAGAATTTTGATATCTTTAGACAGAAAAATAGATGGAGATGGGGACAGGAGCTTTTAATCTATAAAACTGGAATAAAGTATACTATACTAAAGCTAGGCAGTTTCAAAACAGGATCCTTCTATTCTCCCTCTTAACAGAGAAGATAATCAGAAGAACAACTTAGCAAGATCATAATATATTCTCTGTGAATGGGAGTTTGGCCATAGTGTACCTTAAAACAGAAATCAACATTTTGATGTATGAGCTGAGTCAAACATAAGCACTACAATCACATACATGTAATATAAAATTTCTCCTCAAGAGGCAATTTCCTAGAACACAAAGTAGTACAGTTATGACATAAAATATTGTTGCAAATGGGAGTAAGAACTGCACTGGTTCTGACTCATAAATACAGAAAAGGGTGTCAAAATTCCACAGCAATGACAGCATCTGAAATATAATCAGATGGCTAATAATGACTCTCTATTTATTTCAACTTAAAAAACATCCAACTAAACAAACAAACAAAGAAACAAGTCACACAATACTTCAATATTCAAAAGCATGTAAATTCCCATGAAATTACTGAGACTTTGATCCATGACCTATACTTTGTTTAGGATAAAATTTTGTCTGACATTACTCTGTGTAAAAATTTTAAATTTTGGAAAGATGAAAAAACCCAGCATTTTTTAAAAAAATCAATCAAATCAGGTGTTTTCAGACGTGTAAGGATATAATCTTGATGTTTTTACTAAAACCAGGATAACAGCAATTACACTAAACTACTTAACAAAAGGAACATAATAAGTGCTTATTTTTTTCTGTCTGGATATAGGACTCAGTTCTAATGAAATATTCTATTGAAAAATACGTTTTAGCTAGTTCAGAGCTGAAAACTTATCAGACATCATCCATGTAGTAATAATTTTATTTCCTCATCTGAAATGTAATACAAAATAAGAATACATCTACTGCTATTCCATGCCAAAGCTTTCTTTTAGTGCTGATTCCCTACAGGAAAACAGAAAGATGATAGACATGTTGTAAAATCCCTGTGAGTGTCCCTAACTGTGTAGTAGAAACCAATAAATGATATTTTATCGCTGCTGAGGAGCTGGCATTTGCCAGCTGCTGCTTTTTAACTAAATGCTATGATAACAGATTGATAAAATGAATTCAAAGGTACAGGTGCTGAACCAGCTGTATTCATAGTTAATGATGTTAAGGGAAAAAAATGTTAGAAAGCCTACCCTATCATGTGACAAAATGTTAATTTGTGTTGCCTTTTCTTGGGCAAAAGTGGAACTTACTAATTTTCAATTTTTTTCTATCATCTAAATCTATGGAGATTTTCTTGGTTTTTTTTCAGGGCTTTAGTAGTTATTGGATAGCTTGTGATGTGACAAATCAGGGCTGACATGGTATTTTTATTGCCAAGAAGCAAGAAACTGGAGAAGTACTGAATGAAAAGTGGCCTGAGACTTAAGATGCCCCAGGCAGGAGGGAGCTGAAATAGAGTAGCCTTGGGTGAATCCACCTTAAAATTACAAGGAGTTTTAGCATTATATTGGCACCTACTGTCCCAGAGGGAGCAGTGATCTTTGAAAGCAGAATTAGGAGAACTGGTCTGACAGTTTAAATGCAGGAGAAGTTAGGGCCTGAGTCATTGGTTCTGGCTTGCTTATAAGAGCTTACATTTCTGTCCAAGTTCCAAGGTTACCACTATTCATGTTTACTGTCCCTTTACCGTTAATTATTTTAACATGAAATTGAAATAATGGTGCATTTATCCAATAAACAGGGTGTGTTAAATAATAGTCAAATGTATTTTTTTTCTTAGAGCAGATATTTGTTTTGAGTCATGACAGAGCACCTCCAAAAAGGACCCACAAAATATCATGTGAAAAAAGACACAGCAATATGTTCTGAAGCAGCAACAAAATCAGACAGTCTTTCAGGTCATTAATCAAAGTGTTTACGGTTTCTGTTTCAAGGTGATTGAAAGAATAATAAAAACTGAACAGAGAAAATTAATCTGTTTCTGCAGCTTTCTGTTTCACCAGTGTGGGACGTTGAATAACTTTTCCTGTCCAAAGTAACAGAGACACAGGAGTATCACGTACTACACCTTCCCAAAATTGCTTTCTCTCTTGCATGCATCTAGTCTTATAAGAAGTGTAAACAACAGTTTAAATTTGAGACTGTAAGAGTTGTGACTTGAAAAGGTACAAGACAATGGTGACTTAATGTTGTCTCCCTGAAAATCAGAAGAAAATTCCTACTTTTTTACAGTTTGAAGACAAAACAGGTCATTGGCAAGAAACGGAAAGAAACTCCAAGCCATGAACTTTCAAAGTTATTTTCATCATGAAGGAGGTTAAAAGTTCTGTAATTAAAGCTTTATGACATACAGTGTGAACTTCATGATACAGGACAGGAGTTTTGTCTGCATTAAGTCCTGTAAATTCAGCTAAGGCACTGACAGATGTCCACTGTGAATGCAGAACTACTTGTCCTGTGATTGCTGGCAACTGTACCTTAAGAATTTCAGTCTCTGAAAATTGTTTTGTATAGTTTATATCTAAAACAAGATAGTCAATTTATTATATATTCTGTGAATCCTGTGGATCCTAGGTATTCTCAGAAAGAAAAATGAATATAGGAAGTTAAATGAGTTACAAACTTGTGGTAAATATTAGAAAATCTAGAAAAATACCACATAATCCAGACTACACCAATAACTGGGAAGTGAAATGAAGAATATATAAGACTTGACAGATCGAGGACTTCATTTGGTAGCAGACAAAAGTCCTGAACTTCAAAGTATAAATTTATGGGTGAATTGTAGAAGTGGCAGACAATTTACCATATTTTCTTATGGCAATGGCAGTTTTTTTATTCCTGAGTACACAAAACTTAACAAAGACTCCAATCACCTACTGTCACAATAGTTAAGTGTTCTAATGGTAGGAAGTCTGACTAAAAAAAAAAAATTACTAAATAATCATGAATTTGTAGAAAAGATGTGGGATTCTTAGTGAAACACAGGGCTAGTCTTAACTGAGGTATGCAAGTATTTAGTGATATGGGATCAGTGCAGTAACGAGCTTTGGTTAATGAGGTGAAAATGGAAAATAGTCTCATGCATCAGTACAGAAAAAAAGAAGAGAGATAACAGTGGTATCCCAGAAAATTCTTGATAAAAATACTTTGTAGCTATCTGTCTGATACTTCAGATTTTTGCTTAAAGCCCTGCAAGGTCCTACACCTGGGTGAGAGCAACCCCTGGTATCCATACAGGGTGGGAGATGAGAGCAGCCCTGTGGAGTGCTGGTTGTTGAGAAGCTCGACATGAGCCGCCAGTGTGCGCTCCCAGCCCAGAAGGCCAACCATGTCCTGGGCTGCATCAAAAGCAGTGTGGCCAGCAGGGCGAGGGAGGAGATTCTCCCCCTCTGTCCCGCTCTTGTGAGACCCCACCTGGAGTGCTGGGTCCAGTTCTGGAATCCCCAACATAAGAAGGATATAGAACTGTTGGAATGGGGCCAGAGGAGGGCTATGAAGATGATTACAGGGCTGGAGCACCTCTGTTGTGAGGACAGACTGAGAGCATTGAGGTTGTTCAGCCTGGAGAAGAGAAGACTCTTGGGAGACTTCATAGCGGCCTTCCAGTACCTGAAGGGGCTGCAGGAAAGCTGAGGAGGGACTTTTTACAAGGGCAAGGAGTGACAGGGTGAGGGGGAATGGCTTTAAACTGGAAGGGGGAAGATTTAGATTAGACATTAGGAAGAAATTCTTCACAATGAGGGCGGTGAGACACTGGCACAGGTTGCCCAGGGAAGCTGTGGATGCCCCTCCTTGGAAGTGTTCAAGGCCAGGTTGGACGGGGCCTTGAGCAGCCTGGGCTGGTGGGAGGGGTCCCTGCTCATGGCACGGGGACTGGAGCTGGGTGATCCTTATAGTCTGTTCCAACCCAAACCATTCTAGAACTGATCTTTGGAGAGAAACTAAAATTTAATGTCATTGTTACAGTATTCAGATTTCAGTATTTATTTGTTATTTAAGCTTACTCATATGTTCACTCAGAGTTATGCACCTAGAATGTTACATCTTTTTCATCTTTTTTAGTTTTGTTTTTTTTTTTTCTAGAAGACTGTTTTATATAGTACTGTTTCATGAATAAAATTACAAACAATGCCCAGGGGAATAATTAATATTTACCAATATTTGTGAGAGGGTAACTTGGCTTGTTGGTGAATTTCACCTTTTTAGATTAGCATTATTTCTTTGCTTCTGGATTAGCATTATTTCTTTGTTTCCAGATATTATAGTAAATTTTTTAAAAATGTTTGACAGTACAAACTCCAAACAATCATTGACTACAACAGAAAGACAAATATTTAAGCATGTCTTCAGCTTGAACTGTATTTTTAAGTGCTCTGCTCTGTTGCTCTGCTGATATGGAGTCATGATGAATTAAATATTTCTCTCTTTTTTTTTTTTAATCAAATGGATTTGGCCACAAATAAAAATCACTCAGCTTCATGATCATACATAATGCATTTTTATACAAAGTGCAAACTCAGTAGCATTTACAATCTGCCCAAAGTCTTCCTAATAAATTAGGTCAAATTAGTAGTTGATGTTATGCATACTGACATCAGTGAAATTACATTAAAGATTAATTTGGCCCACTCTTAAAATTCAGTTTTGAACATCTAGGGTTAGACAATTTGCATTACGAACAACTGATCCTGTATTAAGGTTACTTTTGAGTACTTATGTATGTTCTGAAGTCTGATTAAAATCTCAGATATATAAATGGATGCATTGATTAATGTTGAAAGGGGTAAATTATAATAACATTATTTTGCTATTCTGTAAAACAATGTCTCATTTTCAAACTGCCTGTTATTACTTTTTTAGACATTCTGTAAAGACAACTTGTTATGCACATGCCTATAGTGTGAAGAACATGACAGGTAATGTTCAGTTTGAGATAGGTACTCTAAATTGAACTCTAAGGTGATAGGTGTATGAGTGTTAACATCTACCTTGATGTTGACATCATCTGTGAAAGCATCTTTGTATCAAAGCTGGGTTGTTATAGTCTAGCCAGGTCTACCAGATAGATGAAAACCTAATTTGACTGCTGTGTTTCAAGTGAGGTGGTTAATGGCTCATCTTCTACCTTAAAGTTAGTTACAAGTGTAGTTCCTCAGGAGCTACTACTCAGGGGATACCCTCACTGAGTTTCCAGATGGCACTGTATTTAGGAGGGGAGGTCAAAAAACTGGAGAAATGGTCCAACAGAAACTTTTAAAATTTGACAATGATAAGTTCTGCACCTGAGATGGGCTGGGGACTGACTAACTTGGGAGCAGCGTTTCTGAGAAGTGCCAGGGTCTCCTAATGGATGTGAAACAGCGCAGCCTCTCTGCAATGAAGGCTAACAAACAGCACCCTGTTACTTGGTTGACTAGATATGGAGTAGGTGAATCAGAAGGCAGTATGTAGGTGGTTATTGATATTTGAGAGTAGAGTATTTGAGACAACTGTGTAGAAGGTATGATTTAAGATCTGCAGAAAACCTATGCCCTTCTAGAACAGCGGGTAGAGGCCAGGCATGGTATTATCAGACATCTAAGATGGAACTAGGAGTTTATGTTTGAGCAACTGGTTGCTAAACCAGTGACTAATAGATAGTAATAAGACCCTAGTGACTAACTAGAGGTAATTAGTTTATGTAAAAGTAACAATGATGAGACAAGGCAATTTGATAGGGTATCTGAGATACACAATGGTAAGCTAACCAGTACTTATTACTTTTTAATATGTGATGCTCAGTGCTGCCCCAAAAGTATACATACAGTCTTCTAGAAAAAATGCGGAAGGAAAATAAAAAGCACTGGGAGGATATGCAAGTTACTAATATTTCAATATACTGTTAACGTTAATTATTATCAAGAAATCAAAGAACTGGAAAAGGACAGTAACTGAGGACAGGTTTAGGCCAAGGAGGTATTATTTTACAAAGCTCTAAGAACCTGAAAAAGAAATCTAATAAGGTTTCTCAGCTATAACTGCAAAAGAAATCTAATAAGGTTTCTCAGCTATAACTGTAAAGTTGTTAACTAAAACCATTAATCGTCCTTGCACTACCATAAAAAAACTATAGTTCATTATGAAGTCAGATTTGAAGTGTAACTTCTCATCATACAGCTCAGTTTTTCCTACTGTGACCTTTCTTCAATGTGCCGTAAGAATCTTGGAAGAACACTGGGCATGTGCAGAGAATTCCTGAGGAGATGATGACTAATAAGTGTGAAACAAATGTTAAACTATTAATTTATAAATCACATTCCTCATGAACAAGACTTTTCCTGAACTCTTGTCTCTTTGAAAAATTTGAGTAGAAAATGTAATAAACACATTGACACTCTGAAAACAAGCACATTACATTTTTCATCAGAGAAAAGAGTATATGCAAAAGTTAAGTGATATTTAAACATTTCTACTCAAGTTCCAGTTGCATTTTTATTTTTATGTTGATAATGCTTACAATCCCAAAGAAAGCCAAAGGTGGTGTTGCTATAGACATTGAACCAATGCTTTGTAAGACACAATCTAATTCTTCCAGTTTAAGGAAGTATAGTATCATTCCTCTTTTCTCAGCGCAAGCAGCAGTGCGGAATTCAGATGGTTTGATTTAAAAGGTTTTAATTTAGCTCTTGAGTTTTAATTGTGTATAAAGCGTCTTACCTGTCTATAAAGTCTTCTACCGCTGTCATTGATCTTCTTAGCTGATCTAAGACTTCAGATATCATATAAATTATTTTGCTTCTTTCTGGCTCTCAGGTTTACCATCAACTCTAGAACAGTAGATCCCATTAGAAAAGCTGCCAGTCAATGAGAATATTCAGGAACGTAAGATGTTTTTTCCTTGTCCTTCTTGACCTAACCATCTGGTGAACCAAACCCACTCCTCCCTACCACTAAAGCCCATGGGTCTTAATCCAAGTGAGGATTCAGTGCAATCACCATATGTGCATTGCTACTCAGAGCGTGCACTCATTTGTTCTTTACATGGTTGCTCCATGGTTGGAGCAACCAACAGTATGCTCCATACTCTACTAGTTCATTATGTAGCAATATAGAGGTAAAAATTTTAACCACACCTCATGAGGCCGTAACTTCACAAAGCCAATAGGACACAAGTTATGGAGTCCATGCTAGTCGGAGGTGAGGTGATCTTGGCATAGACGTTACCCCCAGTAAAAGATTAACGCTTTTAGAACACTTTCGTATCAGGACTGGAAGTTTTTATTTGATAAACACTCAACACGATTTCGAAGAGGCATTTTTAATATGGAGCTATGAAGCTGAAGTAGTGAAACCGCAATACGACATCACAGAAAAGGATGGAAGGGGGCTGGAGGTTGGTATCATCTGGGTCTTTGTGACTGTTAGAGACAGACTAATTCACTTAGAAAATTATGAGTTTTCAACCTGTTCACCAGGCCTCTACTTTAATTAAATATTGGTGCCTATATACTTAGACGTGGTTTGAATTACAATTTTTAGTTGAAATCTAGATGAAATCTAAACAAAATCTTGTCTGCTGACTATTTTGTTATGAGACAAAAATTATTTATTTTTTTAAAAAGCAATAAAAAAAAATAAAATAAATCCATTTCCTGTCTTTCAAACACATAACGAACCCACCCTACCCCAAGCCCAAATGACACTATTCTTGGTTGAAAGGAGGATATGGAGACTGATGTCATTTAAATACTTTATTCCTTACATGTACTACCTGAATAGAGTAAAGGTTAGTTTTTTAGATATTACCTTTTTTAGTATTCAAGATGTAGCCTCATCAGTGCTGAGTACAGGGGGACCATCACATCACCACTAATCACTTCTTAGGAGAGATTAAGACCGCTGTCCATGTTCTATTTCTCTACATTAACAGGAAATTAATTTATATAAATATGTAAATGGTCCTGTTATATCATTCAGGTAAGAATGAAACCAAACCAAACCAATTATCAGCATCAAATACAACCCACAATCTTCTAAACACATTGTATTTTTGCTTGGGGTAGGGAAGAATGTTTCTTGATTTTACTTCATATTTGGGGTTAGTTAGATATAAGAAAGAGATGCTGCAAACAAAGGGAGAAGCTCTGCAGAATCAGTTTACTGTTAGAAACATTGCATCCTTAAATTTGGCCATTAAGGCAAAAAGTACCCCAGAAATGAACCTTCCAAAATGCTTCTTCTGTTCCCTGTGGTAAGCATTGGAATTTTTGAAATGAAGAAGTAACACAAAATAATTGATACAAAATATATACAGCCATTAAGATAAAAATATCTCTTGCAAATAGACTCTGGTTTGATATCAAAAGATGCTTACCCAAATTTTATAATTCTAGGGTCACAAGAAACGCTTCTATACATTTTATCAATGACTATCCTACAGTAGTTAAATTAATTGTCCCCGTAGTCCTGCATATAGGCTTACCACCTGTAAATTTTCTTCACGAATGTAAGAATTTTTTTGTATTCTATCTGGATATATAGTCATAATCAATTTATAGCATTTTGCTTTACATCAGCATTACCTTTCAATTTATTCATTTTTTTCTCACTTTTCCCAAAACCTCAAAATGTTTTCATTAACAAAATTAAATGACTCCTTGTATAGATAAGTCAAGTCCCTTAACCGCTTTTCATAAATTTGTTTTTTCTTTACTGTAATTATTTTGGAATTTCTCTGAATCTATTTGAATTTAGGTTCATTAATGTTGGTGACCAAAATTGCACATTATATTTTATATGAGGTCTTAACCCTTCTTTTTAGGGTGTTATGAACATAGCTGTGTGGTTTTCTTTCCAATCTTTCATTTCTCCTTCTTCCTAGAAGTGTGATGCTTTTATAAAAGGTTTCTTACACTAATAGCTCAAAACTATCTTGTAGGATTTCTGACAGGAAAAGAAGTGCTAGTCTTAAACTGAAGCAAAGGAGACCTAGTTTTGCCTAAAGGAAAACACTCTCATGCAACATCAGAGTAAATGGTTGAAGGAGGCTGTAGAAGAGAAGAATTTTAAGAACAGCTTAGACATATAACTGTCAGGAGCAGTTTAAGTTTAATTCATCTGTATGTTAGTGGGAGAATAGACTACATGACCTGTTAAAGACCCTTTCATTATTATGGCTCTGTAATAAAATGTGTTTCAATAGCATCTCATAACTGTTTATGAATTGTGTGCTTTATTATTTACAGCAGCAAATACTATTCTTAATTTTAAAGTAAATTCTATTGCAAATTACTCTTCACAACCCTTGAGAAACAGGGGTGAAAATATCTATATTTAGTCTGAAAGATACACTGTGACAGGTGCCCAAGCCTATATTTTTCAGTTAAGAATATGATGATCAGATTCCTGACTTCACAAGATTTTTCCATCCGTACATCTCTTTGTTAATCTAGAATTTCTCTGGCATTTGCAATAGGTGTGATATAACTAGAGAGACAATCCCTCCCCTTGAACTATGGGCTATGCCTCCTGTTCATATAAACCCAGAGATGCCAGGGCATACCATGACGGAGATTACACCGCCATCCCAGAGGCTTTTCTACAGAGCTGCTGCATTCTTCAGCTTCTCTGTGACATCAACAGGACCTGGGATAGACTCCTGTGGTACAACTCTTCTTAGAAGCATCTTGGTACAGTATAACCCATAACCACCTGGGTCCAAACATCAAAATATGGTTTAGCTCATCTAATTTTTCACTCATCCACTGTAATGTCCTAATTTGTCCATAGGAATGTTGTTGGAGGGAATGTCAAAGATATTGCTAAAGTCAATGTATTGGACATGCACTCCTCTCCCCTCATTTACAGGCTAAATCATTTTATCGCAGAAGGCAACTAGGTTGGTCAGGCACAATGTACGTTTGAGAAATCCCTGTTGACTGCTCCAGATCACCTTACTCTGCTTCCTGGACATCAAGGATGCTCACTGCATTATTTTTCCAGGGATAAAAGTGAGACTGACTGCCCTGTAGTTTCGGAGATCAACCTTTTGTCCTCTTTTGAAGTTGACTGTGACATTTGCTTTGTTCTATTTGTAAGATATGTCTTCCAGTCTCCATAATTTTTCATAGATAACAGAGGGTGGTCTTGAAAGCCCGTTGGCTATCTCTGATTTAGGTGTAATCTGTCAAGTCCCTTGGAATTGCAGTCAATGCACGACTTGATCTTCATCCACTGCTGTTGTCTTTTCTCCTCGAAGTCTTTCTTCAGGCACAGATGTAAAATAATTGTTCAAATTTGGTTCATTCCAAAATTAATATTTTTCTTATAAAATATTTATAGTCATGAAGTATGCTCATTACCCAAATACTTGATCAAGCACAGGACTCGTAGTCTGGAAGTTCCCCAGACATTTAATTTCACTCACTGAAGCATGTTCCGTGATATGTTCTGAAGTGTCATAATCAGAAGATTAGAAGACTTTTCTCATGAATCCCTCTGCTTCAAGAGGGAGATTTGTATTTTCAGTATTTCATAGTCTGGTGACCGTAGTTATAAATTCAGCCCATTAGATTCTTACAGCCTTAGTCAAGTATCTAGGACACCTAATTTCTATATCAATTTTCCAATCTCTGGCTATTTTTCAAGAAGTGTCAAGAAGTGACTGAGGCTCCAAGTGTGTGATGATGAAGTAATTCTCATTAATTTTTTGTATTCTCAGTGAAAGAGAGGAACGTGTGACTTAAGAGGATTTAACGGCACCAAAACCCCACAAATGTGAGTTCAATAGACTCTTGGGGAGAAAGGAGGAATGTAACTTAAATGAACAAGATGTCTTTTGACTGTTGGGGAAATTGTGACGTTATGTTAAGTAGATTTCTTCTCATCGAGGCAACAAATAAATTTTTTTGAGACACTGCCAGGAATAGACACGTCTTGCTACCATTTTCTGAGTTCACTTAACTTATGCCCTTGCTTTTACTTGGAAATTTTTGAGCATTGGCTCATAATATTCTTTCTGGTAGATCTGAAGTTGAAAAGGCTTTGCACATTTAAATGTCTTCTGTCTCACTCAGTAGCTCACCTCATAAAGGAGCACCACAGTACGTCCCTAAATCTCTTTCTAACTTGTACTGTGCTTAAAAAACATTTCATTGTTGTTTATATTCTCTGTTTGTTTTAACACCTTAGGTTTTCTGAATTTGCACATTATGTACTTTTATCATTCTTCAATGTTATGTTATTGTTTTCACTTTTTCTATGATTTTCATATTATTAAAGAATATTTTTGTTCAAATACATTGGTTTCTGACCTCCTAATCTTACCTTTCCTTTGTATGGGGATGGTTTGCCTCAAAGCTTTTAATACTGTCTTTTTAGAAATATCACTTCTATACTTTTTCCTTTCGATTAATTTAATCTCAAACATGTTCTCAGGCTTGTTTAAGTCTACTTTCTTGAAGTACAAGAAGTTCTTTTATTTTACTTTCTTCAGAACTGTGAAGTCTAGTTTTTAATCCTTTTTGCTTACTTTGCCTTCAAATTTTAAAATTTTATGCAGAATTAACTCTAAAAAAACTGTGAGATAATTACTGTACTTTCTTTGAAAAAGGTCATCCTCAATATGTTCCAAGAACTTGATACTTTTGGTCCTATGGTAGTACTTCTGCAACATGTAACAGATGGTTAAATTCTTCCAAACTGGATTGCTTTTCAGTCAATAGTTTCTGTTACTCTTCTTCTAAATCTCACTTCAAAATTTTTTAAATGAACTCCCTGGTTTATTCAAAGCCAGACAAAACCCCCCAAACGTAACAATATATATAACATCTACAAAACGTTGAATAAATAATGTATTGAATCCTGTGGATTTAGAAAGCTTTCCTGTAGTTCTTGCTGGATTTCCTGTGTTTGTCTCTATCCGCATGCTAGGCCAGTTTATAACAGACATAATGTCTTCCAAGAAACAGAGAAAATAATAGCAAACATATCAAAAAAACACTCCTCACTTTTCTAGAAATCATTCCTTATTACCATGTATACAGTAAAACAAATTGCCAAAAGACTTGAAGGTGTTACTAAAAAGCACTGAAGGAATTTGCAGTCACGTACAATTTTGGAGTGAGTGGCTTTACAAACATCTCCACTGTCCATTATGGTCACTAAGGCTTCTGTATTAACATTCTCTCTATTTAATCTTTAGAGGGAATGTCATATCTTTCAAATCTTGCAATCTGTATTAATTGTTAGAGTTCCATTAAAGATGAAAGAGTAAAGGCTGATCTATCTGAACACAACGCTCGCATCATTTTAAATACATATAGGCCATTAATTCCTTATGGTCTCTAGCTGTCATTCTAGGATGGCACAATTATTTTTTGGGTTGTATCAACCAGCCTAAAAAAAGTATCTGAGATAGTCCAGTGTGTCTAGAATAGCACTAGATGCCAACTCTTAAGCAACTGGGTTACTCATTTTTTCAGGCTACTATCTGACTGTTCTCTTTTTAGTGTATTGCTTATAGATCAAGCTTCATTTTAAAAATTCTCCAATTATGTTACATTTCTGGACAGTTTCTGTGTTTTCCTTTAGTTTCTTTCGGTTGTTCCACTCATCATTGAGCAGTCATTCAGGTAAAAAACCAAAAAAATCAATCAAGCAAACTAGTGCTGGCTAGGACTTTCTGGTATGTATTGAGTTTTCACTTCAGTATAGTGCCTTTTTCCATGTAAACTCATAAGTGTCCCATGGAACAGAAACTAGCAGAAGAAATGCTAAATCAGGGGTACATGTACGTCTGGCCGCTTTCCTTGATCCATATCCTTTTAATTTCCCGGCATCTAAAACTGTTGGATAGGGAATTCTAAAAAGCATGACTCATAATCCCTTTATCATCTATTCATAGAATTCTTGTTAATAAACCTGCTGAAACAATCTATCTCTATAGCATCCCTGTGTGATAAATTCTGGAAGTTTACTAACTGCTAGGAAGAAAAATTTCTTTCTTAAGTTTGTTCTGAACTGGTTTCTCCTGAGTTTCAGTAAATGCAATAAGTTCTGGTATTATGTATTTTGATAAATTATGATTCTTCATTGTTCCTGTCAACCACCTCTATGTTTTTATAAGTCTTGAACCCTCAGCCTTCTGCTGAGGGTTCTCCAAATTTAAGAATATTCTCCAAATTTAAGAATATAATATATTTTTTCTCTCTTATAAAGTGGTTCCTTCATGCCCTTGTTTGCTGCTCTCCTCTTTACCTTCTGTAACTCCACTCTATTTCAAACCTGTACATAGTACAAGAAATCAGTGCATCAAACTTTTCTTTAGTAGTAAAGTGAGGTCCTTTCTTTTGTTGTCTCTTACTGATGATGCACAACATTTTGGTACTTTTCTTTGCTGGGATGCACATTAAGACAACGACTTCAAAGAATCATAGTATCTCTTACCTGTGTTGTAACAAATATAATTAGCGAAGTTGCTACTTTAGAGTTATATTTCCTATTGCCTTCTAGAGATTACCTATGTTGACCTTTTTGTTTAAACCCAATTTCAACACAGAGAAACGTACAGATTTATAGAAGTCTAATGGCAAGACTTGGAGCACTGGGAACTGTTTAAGTGTCTGATAGTCATATAAGGATAATTTAAGGTTTACAAAGATCTGCTATTAAAACTTTAAAGAAATTAGTCTGGAAAGATCATGCATCATTAAGGACATCTGTCATATGGTGTGCATGTGAGATCCTGGCTGAGTGGCATGCTGGAAATAAAATACATTAACACTGTGTTCCAGAAAGAAAAATGGGACAAAAGCCAAGTGAAATGTGGGGTAAAGCCAGAAAAGGACCTTTCTGCATTAATAACTTGAAAGTAGTATGTGGAGGATTGGAACCCTGACAAAATAATGTATACTTCTGACACTTTTATTCTCTGATAATCTAATGTTTTGATGTAAAAATAAAGTCTTTGTTTTTACCGATTTCAGTGACACTGGAGAATAGTGACCACTTCAGCTAAAAGAAAAAGCTGTGAAATATTATTATACCACGCATTTACTTTTGCTAACTGTTTTTCATCAGAACAAATTACCAATAAATACAGTAAAGAAGTAATGAGTACTTCAATAGACATTCAGAAAATGTTCCTGAAAATTAATCCCTATAAGAAAATTGTCTGTCTGGAAATTTTTTTTAATAAAATTTTTGATCAACAAAAATGCTGAATAGTTCTGATATATCAGATATGAGCTGCTAATGTATTCTTGCAGCCCAAAAAGCCAATTGTATCCTGGGCTGCATAAAAGAAATTGTGGCCAGCAGGTTGAGGGAAGTGATTCTCCTCCTTTGTTCTGTTCTCACGAGACTCCACTTGGAGTACTACATCCAACTCCAGAATCCCCAGCACAAGAGAGGCATGGGCCTGTTAAAATAGATCCAGAGGGAATTGAACTCATCAGATTTACATTTGCAGAACTTTTCTGCTTTCATTAGCAGAAAGGTATTTTAAGTATAGACCTGTATATTACACCTTCTATTAATATAAAATAAACTGAATTATAGATGGGAAACTGGAAATTTAAGTGTCTTCTGAGAATAATTTTCTGAGCTGCCCTCCGCAAAGAAACCCTCAACATAAACCATTTGATTACTTCAAAGTGAAAAAACATGGTGATGATTATATTAACATCCCAGTATGGCATTTTTTTTTAACAGAAGCAATAAAGCATCTGCCACGAAAAGTTAATCGACAGGTGTTGTGGTTTAACCCCTGCCAGCAATGAAACACTATACAGCTGCTCCCTCACTCCACCCCAGTGGGATGGAGTAAAGAATCAGAAAAGTAAAACTGAGAAAAGCTGTGGGTTGAGGTGAAGAAAGTTTAATAGGCAAAGCAAAAGCCACACACACAAGCAAAGCAAAATAAAGATTTCTTTCAGTATATTCTATTGTTAGGCGGGTGTCCAGCCATCTCCAGGAAAGCAGGGCTCCTTCATGAATAATAGTTACTTGGTAAGACTAATGCTGCTAACTCCAATTGTCCTCTCCTTCCTCCTTCTTCCTCCAGATTTACATGCTGAGCACGGTGTCATATGGTGTGAAATATCCCTTTGGTCAGTTGAGAGTCAACTGTCCCAGCTGTGTTCTCTCCCAACTCGTTATGCACTCCCACCATGCTCACTGGTGGAATGGGGTGAGAAATAGAAAAGGCCTTGTCTCTGTGTAAGCACTGCTCAGCAGTAAGTAAAACATCTCTGTATTATCAACACTGTTTCTAGCACAAATCTAAAAGATAGCCCTATACTAGCTACTATGAAGATAATTAACTCTATTCTAGACCGAACCAGCACAACAGAGAAGAGCATTCTTCCTTTATTGGAAAAAAGAACTGTATCTTTTTGATAAATTGATTGAATTAGATTGGGGGAAAATGTATGTCTCTTTGTATCACTTATCTAAAATGCATCATGCTTTAATTGCTAACATCTAAGAAAGAGCATTTCTGGTTTTGAGTATGCCATGAAAATAGAAAAAAAGCATTTATTTTCTCTTCAATTATATCTACACTGATGCACCTACAACTTATGCTCTGCTTCTCATGGTAAATTGATCTATGATCCTCTTTGCTCCTACACTGTTCCCAGTCCCTAACAGGGCACATCGCTAACACATCTGAGTCTGCTTGTGCTGCACTGAAATGCTTTCTGCAGAAAACATTGTTCTCCATGACAGAGGAGAGATGATCCAGACCCAGATCTAAAACCAACAGAGAATGAATTAACATAAACTTGAAGACAGGAACTGCAAACAGAATTCATAGCTGAAGGTTTAAATATCTCTAGTAATATCAGATCTTTGTCTCCTATCCAGTCTCCTGACTACATTTGTGAGGGATGCATCCAAGCCTTAGATCCTCTGAAGAAGCGGGCTGGATCATAAGCAGAGCAGGAAGCCAGTCTGAGAAGGATTTTGAAACCTGAGTGCTTCACCAGTGTAAAGGAAATTTTGGAGCACTATGTAGATACCTAATTTGGAGGTGTACAGCAACATCAGCAACCAAAGGTGATCTGATGTTGGTAGTAAAGACATGGCAATCTGTGAAGCTACATGGGAATCTGCTCTGCATCAGCCATTTATAAAGTCATTTCTTTGCATTTTATAAATCTTTGATATGTATTTAGGACTCACAACTGTTTTATATTTTGTTACTAATAAATGTGGAATTATTATATGTGTTGTTAGAACCATAATGGATCGGACACTATCTAGCACAAATCTAACACTTGTCATTCCCTCTTTGTGCTGCATCATTCAGAAATATATATGAACCCAATGAGGAGGTAGTAACACATTATATCAGATACAGAAATACCAGAAAGGTCTAATAGCAAAGAAGAATAGTGATATTGATTATGCAGATGAGGAAGACAGGGGGTAGTCAGTAAATTTTCTGCCAACTTGAGCTCTTTATTTCCCAATACAAAAGGTTGAAGAACAGTTCTAGGAAGAACTAGAATCCTTCATACATAATTAAAATTAGAACTTAGTTGGCATGAAGAAGACTAATGGACAGTTTTATTTCACTTAAAGTTAGGTATAAATTAATTTCCAAAACTATCCCTATCTAGTGCCATTGAAGACACCCTGCTATTTGTGATATAGCTGCACTGATCTGGTAGGCATGACATAGAAACTACCCTGCTTTTCTGAGGCAGCAGCTGAAGGTCAGTAGGCAAAGGTACCAGAAATTATTCTAGATAGATTGCTTATGTTTCTGCAGCTGAGTTGTATGTTGGGCCGCAATGAACTAGGCTCATACACTTAGGAGTTTGTAATGTAGTTATCAGCTATGTGCCTGCAATCCTGCTGTTGTTATTGGAGATCTAGTCAATGTAAAAATATATTAATTCAGGCCCTTGTAGGTATGCTCCTCTTGCTTTTTGAAGAAGGACCCAAAGATGTCCAGATGGCACAAATAACAAGATAGCTAACTAAAGAGCTGGTAGATTACATGAGGATGTCTTAAAGAGAAGCATCAGTTCCTCCATTTACACAAGTGAGTCATGCTGAATGGAGTCTGAAAATCTATTCAGTTGAACAAATACATCTAAGACATTTCAGGGAATATTTCAGCGTATTTAGATACAATCTGACTCTCCAGTTCAAAATGTATGACTGACCTTTTTACATTCTGAAAGGAAATGGAGGCCAAAAGTAAGATTTTTATAGGCTTGGCTGAAATCACTAGACAGGAATTTTAGAAGTTTAAAAGTAGGAGTAATCTGGATTAGAATAATTTTGAAATAAAGGAATTTATGGTCCTTATAAAGGAAAGAATGTAAAAGCAGACTAATGACAATGGACAATAGACTTCTGTAGACTTAAAGGAGCTCTTGAAAGAAAGGTCCAATAGGAAGGAAATGTATTGAATAAAATGTTTTAGAGAACAGGTTATTGCTTAACAAAACAGTATTAGAGATATAAAGACAAAGAATTGCTGGAGAGAAGTATAATATGAAATGTAGTAAGATTAAATGGAGTAAAATGTAGGATCTTGCATGATGTTAAAATAATAATAAAAAAACTGTACACAGAAATGTGATAGAAGGCTAAATTACTAAAGGAATAGAATTGCTAAGTAGAAGTAACAACATGGTAAGAATTGCTAATTAAACTATAGCAAAATATTAGCAAAATCAGAAAGACTTAGGCACAAAATGAGGTGTCTCAACCAAGGATATTACAAAAGAACAAAAAGGACATTTTTTAATATATTAGAAGAGGAAAAATCAAAACCAAAAGCAAAACTAAGGGAACAGGAAAGAGGTAGTTTATTATTCCGTGATGAAGAAAATCTGCCAGAGATTTTGCTGAAAGGCTGAAATTCTGTTATGTTGAATTAGATTTTACTTTTCTTGAAACTACTACAAGAAGAGCTTTTTCAAATATATTAACGGCAGAAAAAAGGGCAGCAACAACCTTCAATCCTTATCGATCACTGAGGGAAATATAGTAACTAAAGATGAGGAAAAGGCTGAGGTGCTCAATGCCTTCTTCACCTCGGTTTTCAACAATAAAGGCAGATTGTTCTCTGGACAACTGGTCTACTGAAGCAGTGGATAGGGGCGGGGTGCAATACAGCCCCCCTGACATCCAGGAGGAAGAAGTTAGAGACCTGCTGAGCCACTTGGATCCTCATAAGTCTACGGGGCCTGATGGGATCCATCCTAGGGTGATGAGAGAGCTGGCGGACAAGCTTGCTAAGCCACTTTCCATCATTTATCAGCAGTCCTGGCTCACTGGAGAGGTCCCAGAAGACTGGAAGTTGGCCAACGTGACGCCCATCCACAAGAAGGGCCGTAGGGACGATCCAGGTAACTACAGACCTGTCAGCCTGACCTCAGTCCCAGGCAAAATTATGGAACAGATAATCCTGGGTGCAATCATGCGGCACCTGCAGAATGAGCGAGAGATCAGGCCCAGCCAGCATGGTTTTAGGAGAGGCAGGTCCTGCCTGAACAACCTGATTTCTTTTTACGACCGTGTGACTCGCCTGGTGGATGAGAGGAAGGCTGTGGATGTAGTGTTCCTGGACTTCAGCAAGGCCTTTGACACTGTCTCCCATAGCAGACTCCTGGAGAAGCTGGCAGCCCGTGGCTTGGATGGGAATGTTCTGTGCTGGGTTAGGAATTGGTTGGATGGCCGAGCCCAAAGAGTGGTAGTGAATGGTGTCCCATCCAGCTGGCGGCCGGTCACTAGTGGCGTCCCCCAGGGTTCGGTGCTGGGCCCGGTCCTGTTTAATATCTTTATTGATGATCTGGATGAGGGGATCGAGTGCTTCATCAGCAAGTTCACAGATGACACCAAGCTGGGAGGAAGTGTCGATCTGCTGGAGGGTAGGAGGGCCCTACAGAGGGACCTTGACAGGCTGGAGAGATGGGCTAACTCCAATAGCATGAGGTTTAACAAGTCCAAATGCCGGGTCCTACACTTTGGACACAACAACCCCATGCAGAGCTACAGGCTGGGGACAGAGTAGCTGGAGAGCAGTCAGGCGAAAAGGGACTTGGGAGTGCTGGTGGACAGGAAACTCAACATGAGCCAGCAGTGTGCCCAAGTGGCCAAGAAGGCCAATGGTATCTTGGCCTGCATCAGGAACAGTGTGGCCAGCAGGACTAGGAAGGCCATTATCCCCTTATACTCGGCACTGGTCAGGCTGCACCTTGAGTGCTGTGTCCAGTTCTGGGCCCCTCAGTTTAAGAAGGATGTTGAGATGCTGGAGTGTGTCTAGAGGAGGGCGATGAGGATGGTGAAGGGTCTGGAGCACAAGCCCTATGAGGAGCGACTGAGGGAGCTGGGGTTGTTTAGCCTGGAGAAGAGGAGGCTCAGGGGAGACCTTATTGTTCTCTACAACTGCCTAAAAGGAGGTTGTGGTGAGGCAGGAGTTGGACTCTTTTCTCAGGCGACCAGTGACAGAACAAGAGGACACGGTCTCAAGCGTCGCCCGGGGAGGTTTAGGTTTGACATTAGGAAGAAATTCTTCACTGAGAGGGTGATTGTTCATTGGAATGCACTGCCTAGGGAGGTGATCGAGTCACCATCCCTGGAGGTGTTCAAAGAGAATTTGGATGAGGCACTTAGTGACATGGTGTAGCTGACAAGTAGGAGTAGGTGTAGGTGTTGGGTCATCAGTTGGACTCGATGATCTCAAAGGTCTTTTCCAATCTTATGATACTGTGATACTGCGTTACTTTTGGCTCTGATAAGATAACTATAACTGTGGGGGTCTGAACTATATTTACCAAAAAGTAAGAAAGTGCTCCGGTAAGTTTAAAGACCTCAAATTGTCTTAATTTGATTAATTCAACCTTGTAAGCTAAGAGAACTAAATAAAATAATTACAGTTACCAGGGAGAATCCAAAGAGAAAAAAAGGAATACAGAAGGATAAACCTAGTGTTTATTTCAGAAAAGGTATAAAGGACAATTAATGAAGACCCAAGCAATGTTAAACCAATAATGTCAAACTTCAGTTATTCCTACAAAAAGACACAACAAGGCTTTGAGGAAACTAAGAAGAAACACATACTTTATGTTTTAAGTTTGTTAGTATTCTGACACTGCTTCTCATGCATGATGTAAGATATGGAATTTATGGAAACATAGATTTGATAAAACTATTCTAAAAAAAGGTATAAAACTGGATAACTACCCGGGGTATAATTATCACTGAAATGTTGCAGGGGTCTTTTTTTTAGGTTTGACATTTAAATTAAACCTCCTAATCAAAAGTATTGCTAATCAGCAAATTAACTTGTCCAGGAATGTTGTAGAATGTCCTGCAGGAGACATATAAATTCATAATAAAACAGAATAGATAAATATCTCTTAGGAATAGTTTAGATTTAGTTAATAGTGAATTTAGTGATGGGTGTGCATCATAGATCTCAGATTCCTTCATATATAGTTTTCCATTCTTTCAGTCTGCAAAGCAGATATTTTTAAATCTCTCAGTTCTCCTTACGTAATTGGGTGTAACAAGATTTACTGAAGCAATGTTACAGAGATGAATTGTATGTTGGTAAACTTCTTTGACACTTCATATGAAAACTGCTGCATAAGGACAAAACAATATATTGTATTACTAACAATGTATTAAAGACATTTTGAGATGAAAGCTCACTGTAAACAAGGTCATCAGACCGATAATCTTTGCAGACCTTTCTCCACTCTGTCAACCTTATTTAGAATTTGCTCAGTGTGTACATTTGGAACTGCTGAGTTGAACTGTTTCAAGAACAGTTCAAAATAATCTTGCTGCTCCACAGTAGGTGTTTGTTGCACTGTAATTTTTCTTAAACATTATTGAGGAAAAAGACAAAGGTGTGTCTACTTGAGTGTTAGATTTTCCATTGAAGATTAGCCATTTCCAAAAATGGATTAAAAGAGAAAAAGAGGAAAAAAAGGAGCCTCATAGAGAATGAGAATGTACAGTTAGTTTTCTTATAACTTCTGAGGGGATCAAAGCTATGTAAGCATAGAAAATAATCTTTATTCATGAAAAGCTTTTTGGATAACATAGAGTCATGAATAATATTGAAACAACAATCTTACTTGAGGATATTCTAACGGAAAATATTCTCTTCTATGTTCTTTCTACACACTCTTACATAAACAAAGACTGATTTTCAGTTATTCAATTAAAATTAATACTTTTTTGCAGTGCTTTTGTTTTCAAATTCAGTATTCAATAGTATGAACCTAATATAAACAGTAGCAGATGGAGAAAGAAGTTGCTATGACCTCAGAGAAGGAAGTAATGAAGTAAAGAAACAATGGCAATAAAATGCTTTTCATGCAATCTGTCTTCATAGTTACAGACCAAAATATATGATTCTACAATTTTATAGTGACTTCTCCACAGATTACATTCTTTCTCAGAGGACAAATGTTGCTAGTTGGGTTCTCAACCAAAAATAAACAGTACGTTTTCTTTATATAAACAGTATTGCTTAATCTTATAGATCTTAAAATTCATCAGCTACTCAGACCCGTAATGGTAAATTTTTCCTCTCTTTATATGTGATTCCATGAAAGAAAATATAATCCCCCAAAGCATTTGCTTTATACATAGTGGTACAGTATTTTGATTGTTACCAAAATATATTAAGGTCTTTCTTTTTCTTTATGTATTGGAATGACAATGTGGTTTTTCACTTACTTTAAGGGATAGAAAAAGTGACTGCTCATAACTGGATACCAATTTAGTGTCAAAATTAATCTTTCCAATAAATTCTTTTACAGATTTACTAACAAAACGTTTATAATAACTGAAGTTCTCGAAATGCATCTTAAAATTTTAGGGAAGTTAGGAAAGGTTGAATTTTCCTGTTGCTCTTTTTAAAGCCTTGCATGTGCAAAAAAATTTGAATTCTCATTCAAGATTTAGACGGCGACTCACTTTTCTGGTCTTTTTTGAAAATACGAAATAATTGATGGACAAGGTAATATACTGAGTGCAGTCGCAAGTGTGAAGTCATGTGTTATTTTGCATTGGCTTTTTTATGGGGGAATATACTATTAAACTCAAGGCAGGTGTTTAGAAACTATGACATTCAAATGCAGTTTTCTCCCCATGGAAAAAACTTACAAATTCTTGAGTCTTTTGCAACTTCAGTATTACAGATTATTTACCTTAAAACAAGGCTTATTTTCCACCAAACACGATCTATTTTGATCAGATCTCAATTTCTATACTGTGTGTTTTGCCAGTACCCTTACTGACTCTCTCTAATCGGTCATAGAGTGTGGTTTCCACACGGGCCATTCTGTTGAATGAAGATCTGCTTTTTGAACCTTCAAACACTACTTCAAAAGACAAGGAAACAATTGTGGCAGATTTCCATGTTAATTGAGTTTTGGTTTTAAATGTACTTGATATAAACATTTTTTTCTCATTATCTGCATTACTCTTTATGTAATCTTCCATAAAGGTCTTTTTTTTTTCCTTTTTTTTTTTTTCTAGGATAGTTTTTTATGCCAGCAGTGACTTAACAAAGAATTTTTAAGTCTCTCAGTCTCTCAAGATCATGTATTTTGTTTCCATGAGTATTATAAATAGTGGAATAGCTGAAATCTGTGTTTGAGATCCTCTCTCCCTCTTTATCTCCGCAGGATTGCAGAGTAGAGTTACTTTAAATTAGTTTCCATATACTTATTCTTCTGGGACCTAATCAAACAGAGCCCATGTCTCTGGGCTCAAACAGTGAATATCTGCTAGCATTACTGGAGTGTTAACTTCCCCATCAGTCAAGCTCATGGCTTTGGAAGCATAAGATGTTGGTAAACAACGTTGTTGTGCTGTAAAGGACTTTGCTGCAAGTGAACCTACTGCAGTGTTGGAAGGAGAAAATATTTGTATGCATCTGGTTGAACCTGATAGGAAAGTAGGCTGAGAGGGCCTTGTGATTTTGAAAAAGTGTAGGGAGTTAACAAGAATAGGATCCTTCTTCCTTCTCAGAAACACAAGTAATTGACTGCTAGATCTGCTTCTGTTGCGGGTATTGATCAGTGACAGTTAGAGACGTTCTTTACAATCACTTGTCCTGTGAGACCTAATTAACAAAGGCTGGCTTGCTGAATTAGATAAAACTCAATGTCCACTGAAATTAATGTGATGCTGTCTAAGTGTCCTTCAACTATTAAGGGGAAAATCAAGTTTAAGTGGAAGAAACGAGGGAAGTCCTGTTAAGAGCTAAAACAACTGTGACTGGAAAAGTGGATTAAGACAGCAGTTTTGCAAGGACAATGCAGAGGCAGAAAGACACATACTTAAATAAATGCTTCTTCTTTTTCTTCTGAAATTTTTCATGGTGTTTGCGCTAGTTACCACCAAAGAATTTTATTTTTTTTTTTGCAGGGGGGGTGGGGTGGGGACACACTCACCCGATTGTGGAATGAAGAGAGACTGAGAAATAAGAGCTTTTAAAAAAGAAACTATTCCTTGATCGTACTTTCCCACCCAGCATATCTCTGGATATTACCTTGCTTAGTTCAGTATTTTGCATTTTGCTGCAAAAGTAGAATGAATAATTGTAAAAGAAGATACATGGACTGATGACAGGATGACTCCGGAGCAATAAAAATGAGTATCATGGAGACACAGAAAATTTCCTTCTCCTCTCCTGTCAGATCATAGTATGGAGTCTTTTGCTTTACTCTTGAGACAAAATCAGTGACACAGGTATTCCTGAAGCCACCAGCACTAGAGCTTTCAGGCTCAGAGTCCTAGATTCACAGCAGAATCAGGACCAAGTCTTCATTTAACCTGCAGGGCCAATGTGGTTTGTGATCTCTGCTGCGCTAGTCCCCATATCATCTAACCGGGTCTTGTCTTATACCCATATTTACAAATCAACAGTCAAAGGAGCCTAACCAGACCAAATAATCACAGCCAACAAAACCTTTAACTAGATACTCAAGAATTCCACCTAATAATAATAATAATAAAGTAATGTTTATGTCACAGTATAGTACAGGATCTCAAAATATTAGCACAGAAGGAAAGAGCGATAGACAAATTTCAGTGTGGTTTGTTATAGACTCAGTTCAGAACTGGTTTTGCCTAAGCTATTCATTATCTTTAATGTAGGCTATTCAGCAGTGTATATTTTCTTTGATAAACTACTTATTTTGTAGCCCAACCATTTTCACATAACCTCATCATATGTGGAGTCTTTATTTTCTCAGATAATAATTCTATCTGTGAATGAAATCAGGGTATTTTTTTTCTCAAATACTCACTTTCTTTTAAAACATGGAACCTTTCACTTGCTTCTTCAAGTGTGGTTTAAGATAGCTTCACTGTATATTTGACCAAATATACATTATTCTTCATTCTGAGATTTCCCATTTACAATTTTATCAATTTTCTGGAAACCGTTGGCACATTACAGCAGAATATGGATGCATATACAATGCCTTTCTAACTACTTCTTATTGAAGTCTTAACATCTCTCGATTTATGGTCCTTTTAAAGGCAGTTATTAACCTTTTTCACTAAAAATGACTCGATTTTCTTCAGGCTACACCATTTGGACTCCTAAGGCTCCGTTCTGTGGCTTCTATTCCCATGCATGATGAGAGTCTTTAGAGGTAGATCATAGCTCTGGAGAGGTCTGCCCAGAGCCGCATGCGTTGAGTCCCAGCTAGTGAATTATCCTGCTGTCAGGGACAAATCCACAGGTGTGCTGCACAAGAAGGGATGTATACGCTTACATTTTTGTACTAAACAAGCAAGATTATTAGAAGTAATATTTAGGTTAATGTAAATGCTCAAATCTGAAATCAAGACCTGTAAGCTAAGGATGAAAGTAGTGTTGCTGCAGACGTACTCTGGCTTTGAAGCAGAGTGTGAATGTCACATGACAGTGGCCAAAGTTGTTATTGTTTCTATAGTCAGTGAAGGCTGTTTGGGAGAGTACCCCAAAACCTTTCAGAAGTCAGCATTTTTGAGGCATACATTGCATAGACTCAAAGTCTACCAGCTCTACTCTAGACTTTCCTTTTCCCTTTGTTGAATGAAATCTGAATTGTCTTAAACAATACTTCATCTGCCAGTTTACAGTAATTGCTTACCATCAGTGAGAAACTTTGAGAGGAAGAAATGAATGGCTCATCATCTTCAGGATACAATAAATTAAAAGTAACGCCACTTGGAAATTGAAAGCTGTCATGATTAGCCACTACCAATACCTTTTTATCCCTTCTGTAATCATTGTGCACTCACGTCTATTCCTCAGATCCTATTTTGGTGGAAAATACATGCCTTTTTGTCAGAGTATTGGAAACCCCAGAGCTGAGAGTTCCAGTAGCTTTAGTCTTCCTATAACTTTTTGAAACATTTCAGCATCAGTGACAAAACAGGCTTTGAATCTAAGGGATTGCCCATGATCTGCAGCACAAGAACCACTCCAGTAGATCTCTTGCTCAGAGGGTCAACAACATAAGTTATAAGGTTATGTACATTACTATACACTACTTTGCCTAATAGCCACAACCATTCAAATATCAGTTAGTCTTTTAAACATTTAGAAAAATTATCTACTTTGTTCTGTAAGTATGGTAATAATATAGATGCTAGCTGTCAAATACCAGCAATTTACACATTCTATTCCTTTTATACTATCATTTATCTGAATCAGGATTTTGTTATATGTAAAGTGGTTTAGATCAATGACTAGAAATCAGATTGTATTGCATTGATTTATTGAGTAGATTATGTATGAAGATGACAAGGAGTTATGACTGATACAGACCAATCTCTAATTGCCTAATGGATTTACACTTTTCAGTCAATTTTGTGAACACAATAGTGTCAGAAGTATTTTAAATATTTTTACAGTAATTTCAGTTACAATACATGCAATCTGTAAAACTAAAATTAGAACTTTTGACATGAAAACATTTATTTTATCCTTTAATCATAATTCAGTAAACAACTGATAATTAAAAGATATGCAAAAAGTAAACTTGTGACAATGTTATATTTGGATAAGTGTGTGTCTAAAGAACAGATATAGAAATAAAATCATGAAAGAAATCAACAATGAAAATCTAAATTATGGGGGAAAAGGGACAATGAAGCATAACTAGTGCTTGATTTGTGATACAGTGTCTAAGCTCCATTGCTTCACCTTGTTTTTATTAACAAACCTATATACATTCTCAGCTCACAGCAGCTCATGTCTTAACATTACAAGAGACCAGCAGACTTTTTTAATTCAGGATAATGAACCATTACTATAAGAAAAATTGTTATTCCTTCTTCATGATGTGTATGAGATTATAGTACTGGATCTTGAAGGAAAATGAGCCAAAATGACAGAATCTTATAGTCAACATACACAAGTTTATTTTATAAACATATATTTATAATTATATTTAATCATAACCACATCCATATCAATATCCAAATCCTTCTATTTTCTACAGATGTTTTTGATTTGATTTTCATGTGATAGATTGAACTTCATTATGGGCAGGTCAGCTAATTAGACCTATCCTGGTCCTGGAGGGGAAGAAGATTGGGTTTATATAGATTGGTCTTGTCCCGCTGTTCTGTCAGGAATATATGCGTCACTGGTGAGATAAACCACAGTACCCCCACCTCACTCAGAGTGAACTGGTGACACTTGAGCCAAGCAAGTTCTTATATCATAACAGGATCAAGCATAAAACTCACAACTACCTATTATATAGGGTTAAAAATAGGTTAATTATGGAGTAAAATATAGTTTTGTATGGTCTTATTGTGCTATATTCTGAATCTGTAGTTTATATCTACTTTTAGAGACAGAATGCTGCATTGAGTCAGCGTGATGTAGGTTTTGCATTGCCTCTAGAATTAAGTATTACCCTTAAGTTTCCTCTAAGGCCTCATTTAGGATACTGAAAGAAAGATGTGTATTTTTAACTCACATTAAACAACAACTAAATTTGTTTATTTGACAGCCCAAGTGAAAGGCAATAGAAGAATGTGGTGATGAGCTTAAATCATAAGTCTGGATGAGAAAACAATCTGTCCTCACCACTTTTGTTATATCATTATTTAGGTAGCACAGGTCGACTATCTTAGAAAACATTTTTAACATATCTCTCCAATGTTCAGCTAGTGTATCTATGTTTCAAAATTCTTCATAAATTCTTCATTTTTCTTGACTAAAACTAAACACAACCGTTAGAAGACTCTAGAACACAGTCAGAATTGTCTCCCCTTCATTTTTGCACAGACAGCATTTTTCTTCAGAGTTGGTTGGTTATTTTGTTTGCTATATTATGTTTGAAAACTCCACAGATAAGCTCTGAATTCTATCTAAACAAGTTTCAAAGAACCAAAGGAATAAGATGTCATAATAAACAAACATTTAAGAGTATTTATTTTTTCTTGTACATGGTTCACACTTCTCTTACAAGTGTTTTTAATATGATTTCTGTGAGCAACAAAATAAGGTATCCACTATGTTTTAGAAAGGCAAAAATATTGACAGTCTCATTGATATCTAATTTGAAATGTACATCTTTCCACTTATAGTGAAAATCAATGCTTGTCTGATTTTCTTTTTGGAAATGTAACATATCGAAACATTTATTTCAGATTATTTTTGGAAACAATGTTGGATTATAGGACTGTGTCTAGATCATTTTTCCTGAATTTTTACAGTATCGTCTGAAAACCTGAAAGAAAGTAAAATACATTTCTGTAAATAGGTAAGTACATCTAAGTATGTGTTCCAAAGTTATGTTTTTGTCAAGGATATTTGTAATACTAGATCTTCAGACTAGGGATGCTGCCTGGATGTACTTGTACATCAAAATTGTTATGTTCAACATTCAAAACCAAAAAGACAATCTCTGTTTGAATCTTCAAACAATGAATTTCTACAGCTTCACATTTCCACGTTCCACGACTTTGGCAGAGATCTTCGGTGTTATTGCTCAGTAGCTGCTATGAAGAACGGTCCTTTCACATCCAACATAGCTGATAATGTGTTGTACTGGATTTTTATAAATTTTTTTCTCCTTGAATTTTCTGCTAGAATACCTATTTTTACCTTCTGCAATAAAATAACTGAACAATATGAACTTACATAAAAATATCTCACTAATGGTGCTCTTCGTAAGTTTCATAACTGCACTAAGAAGAACACATTTACAATGCAGAATAGTACTTAAGACACTGCCATGCATGAAAATTATTCATGTAGTAATACATTTTCATTGCTTGTGGACAGGCCCTTAAAATCTCACTCATGAAAATCAAATAGAAACCAAGTAATGACTTGCAAACTTTGTGACCATTAAGCATTCATTTTCTCTGATACTCTGAGAATAACAAACAGCTGTCAAATACATACAGACTCACTGTATTCTGCAATTTTTTCAAAAAATTAAATAAATGGTCATTATATGACAAACAATCAGTAATATAAGTTAAATTATATAATTATTAAGAATTGTATGAAATTACCATGGAAAAATATCAATACTATGTAGCAACAAGTCTCTATGCAGTGAAACAGTGGGAAGAGGAGTGGGAGAGGTATGACAAATGAGATACAACCAACTAGGGTAGACTAGGAAGACAGGAGGACAGAGAAGGAATCAAACCTAGAAAAAGATGGATTTTAAGGATCACAGTCTCTTACAGAATCTGTATAAGGGTTTTACTTTGATATAAAAAACTTCAAAAACTTTCCGTATCAGATTATTGTTTCTCTAGTTATTTATTTATTTTCTTACATATATATTTCAGTCATGGAAGGAGGTAGCTATGAAATCTCCTTGGAAAGCAGATTTTTTGAAACCTTTTAAAAAGAACTTGCATAGTTTTCTTTTCTCAGAACAGGTCAGATCCTCTCAACTTCTACACTTAAACTCTTTACATAACTTTGGAATTAATGAGTGACAGCTTTAGCATCTCTAACAGAATCTTTTGATACATGCAAGATTATCTCTGCCATCCAGAGCCAAAACAACATGTTCCACAGTCTAAAGTTTGAATTCTAGCACAAAATTGTGACAGTTTTCATGAAACAGGAAACAAGCACAACTGATTTCATTCCAGTCCCTTCTAATTGAGGATTATAATTCCACCGCACCAAGTGAACAGTGTATATTTGGCTTTCTTCATGTCTGGCTTGGTGGACCCGCAGTCTTACTGGGCGGGTAACAAACTGATCTTGATTGTGTTCCATTAATTTTCAAAAAAAACCATTTACTGTAACTAACTGACTAACCACAGGAAATTTCATTCTGGTTCCTGGTGATCAACTAGATGACTTCACAAATATTTTCTCAAAGCAACATATCATACAGAGATGGAAGTTGAAATAGAAGTGCAAATAAACTCATGTACTCAAATCTTTGTATAGTCATTGCTGTCTCCTTCAGAGCTATCAATCTACCTGCCTGAAAACTTCTCTTCGGGGTTTGTACCTCAACACACCTACCCTCACTAGACTACCACCGCGAACAGACTCTCTTTGCCATCTAGATGGAAAACTTCTAAGTATTCAGATAGCTTTTCAACTTAGGCCTTGAGTTTTGGCATTCTACCTGCGCAACTTTACTTGATAAGTGTAAACAGCATCTTCCCAAATCATTCCATAACCATTACTCTCTATCCTATTATAGATATATTTTTTGCTTGTAGCTCACTGCAGTCAAATCAAAGAGTACCAAGAAAGCAAACCAAGGATATGCAGTACAAAAGTAATGCTTATGCCTTCTATGCCTTCTTACCCTTTAAGTGTTTTTAAAATAATAAAGGATGTGTGGGCACACAGTTCTCTACCAGTTGTTCCTAGGTGTGTGTAGAAACCCACAGGATTTTTCTCCATAAATACCAGGCCAAAATATTTTGCCAGATTATTATATAAAGTGTGGAGCTTAGAAAGAAGTACTATATCTTTCACACTTTGCAGCTGCACAGGAAGGACAGCCAAAACTGGCCAAAATCACAGTATCACAGTATCACAGTATCGTAAGGTTGGAAAAGACCTTTGAAATCATTGAGTCCAACCTATGACCATATGAAAATAATGTTTGATTCTCTACTTTGCTACTAGTAAGTTAACAGTTACAATTTTTTATGACAAATTTAAAGAGTTTAGAGCCCTCTGAATGTCTAATTTCTTCTGTTATACTGTCTCATTCTGTCCTGAAATTTACTGCGTAGAGTTAGTGGAGTTCAGATAGCTCCTGTCACCAAGATAACAGCTGTTTCACCATTTATTCATCAAGTAGTTCTGTATAATGAAACCATTTATTAATGTGGTTAAACGTTTTTTTTTTTTTGGGTATTCCCCACCTACACAGACTGGTTCCTGTGAAATGGTATCTGAAAGCAGAACTAATGATGGCTACAAGGATGACTGACTCAAGATTTCTTCCTTTTTTATTTTTCTTTCTTTCTTTTCAGAATGTTTGGTACTGAACTACAGGTAAGATACCTAGAATTAAGTCCTTAATCTAAAACTTTACCTAAAGACAGTTTCTGGTACTACATAGTGTGTCAATGGGATCATCATCATCAGTCCTAAAAAATAAGTTTTGTGTTCATAGATTTTAAAAGAGACAAATACTAAACACTACAGATTAGTTCCTTAGCATAAAAATCTACCTTTTTTTGAAAGACTGACTTTTAACTATTTAATAAATATTTTTTTGCTAGTTCTACTTGGTCTGTAGTACAGACCGAATAGAAACAACTGAACACAGAGGACCAGAATCTCCAAGTTACAACATATTATCCAACTTAAGCATAATTTGAAATTGTTCTCTGCCCAATAAATTCAAAAAAATCTTAGATTCTGCTAGAAATGTTAATGACCTCCTTTAGTTGACATGTAAGTGACAAGTTCTTCTCATAAAAAGTGCTTTTGAAATGTAAAATGAATCTTTGCAGTTAATGGACTTCATGTGGTGTTGACGCTTCTTTTGGACCATAGATAATGTTAGCATAGACAGATTATCCTGTGTAGAACAGACATACACGTAATCCATAGACTCTTTATTCTAACTGTCAATTGCTTCCACATAGATAAAATTTATATTTGGTATCAATACTTGAGAATTATTCTTCCTCCTCTATTGCAGATGATGTTTTGTCAACATAACACTTCGTCATCAGACTTGAGAAAGAATTTATAAAAATTTTATCTATATACATTTACATTTCCTCCTTGTTCTTATGTTCTGAATTAAAATAATTGAAACGTAATAAGTTTAAATCAGCAACAATTCAAAAAAAAAAAAATCTATTCAGGCAACATATTTCCATCAATATTAAAAGGACAAATATTTCAGATTCTAAAAAAGTTTTCAAGGACTTATTACAAGAAATCTGTTGGATTTTTTTTCAGAACATTGCATTGTTTCACTTTACTGGAATATATTTTTGTTTGGGATGCTTGTGTCAATATTTCGATTTTAATTTGTTTTACGTTTTGTCTTCCACAAATTTGTTAGATAATTCAAATTTAAAATAGAAATTCAAATTTAAATGTAGAAATATCTTATGAAATTGTAATTCCATTTTATACATGAGTATACAAAAATATATTAAAGTCAATGAAATACAAAGACTTACATTTGAGGAACAGAAAAATCTTTTTAATGTATTGTGTGACTTCTACTTATGCAGATAGATATCATATAGGGAGATTGTTTTCAGTAGGTGATAGATAAGATCATCAACATATAACCAGCTACATAGGGACCACAGTATTAAAGCAATCTTTTTGTGTTATGATTTCAGCTTTTTCAAGGCCATTGTTTTTACTATTACCAATAATATTTATGAAAATTAAATTGAAGATTTTGGCTACAAGAGATTAAAAAAAGCCATGAATAGATTTTTAACTTGCTATCTGGGAGAATCCTCTCACTTCCCATCTCCCATAACAAGGATCTTATTAGTCCCTCTTTGTACCTCTTATGACCGATGTATTTCAATCTGTAAGGTAAATCACCACAGAATTGTATTGCTATGACTTTATGACTTCTTTGCTTCAATTTACAGTTTATGTTTGTTTCTTCTACAACATCTATGACTATTATACAGTCCTCTACCAAGGAACGTGCCTTTTTATTTTTTTTTTACTGTATTAAGGACACATTTTAATTCTACAACTACTAGATAAAATAACAAGAAGAAAGAGAAACCTTTATCTTATCTGGGGATTAGTTTTTTAATTCTTAGGAAGTGTCAAAAGGTAAAATGGACAAAACTTCTCTTCAACTTCACTGTCATGCAATTTTCAAGTTGGTGCACTTCTTTCAACGCTATTATCCTTTAGCTTATAGAACTAATTTAATTTAATTTAATTTAATTGCATTTAAGTCCAAAACTCAAAAAACAGAGCCTGCAGGTCAGTTAATGTGAGTAAAAAAGGGGAATGTTTAGACCACATATCCATCTGTTTGTCCTTTATTCTCTCTAGCTAGAAGTGCTACAGCACGCAGTGATATTGCAACAGAACAAAAAACGCCAGAGCTCAGAAAATTATGCTGTTGTAGAAGATGATTCAAGGTATCAAAGATTCCTGAAAGGTTAGTATTAGGTGACTACTTTACTCCTAGATGTAGTAATATAGATATTTTGGATGTTATAAGTGAACATTAGGTATAGAAAAACAGTTCAGTGATACTAAATGAGGATTTGGGCTCCTGATTTCAGTTCCATTATCATACCTAGACCGCCTTTCTCACTTCAAGAAATTCACTAATTCAGCACACCTAATTGTAGGGAATCATTCAGTAGCCCAAACATAGGTGTCTTATGTTATTTGTGATATTACCAAAGGTACTCAAGACATTCACAGGGGTCTGGCAGCTATGGCAGGGGATATCTTTGTCATTCTGGAAGGGCAGCTTAAGACTGGAGAGGTTACTTAAAGGCCTTCAAAACAACAGTCGACATCTCCATGTTTAGAGATTGAATAGCTTCTTCAAACTGCTCATCTAGATTTCAGGTCAGTTTCTCACACATCATTACCCAGTGCCACCTGACATGCCTTTATCTTTATTGATGTTGACTACCTTACCACAGGGTGATTGATATAAGGATAAATTCCCTGAGAATGCTGGAGCTGTGGCAGTGGTGAGTGCAGCATAAATGCTTGTGTGAAGCTGTGCTCCTAAGTGAGAATGGGACACGTCCGATTAAAATGTCTTTCCAAAAGAGGAAAAATGATCACTTAGACTCAGATATAGGGTTCCAGAAGTCTGTAGTCCTTCCCTAATTGATAGAAGAGGCAATGAGGAGAGGTACTATGCTAGACTTTGTTCTCATCAACAAGGAAGGGCTGATGGGAAAAGTGAAGCTCAAGGGAAGCCTTGGCTGCAGTGACCTGGGGAATGACAACGGAGTCCTTTTCAGATGAAGGTAAACCAAGAGGTCTGCTCCAGGCACGTACCTAAACCCCTCCAACTGCTACTGCTGCCAATACAGTGATCTAATCGTTGCACTATACACATAACCCTTTAAGATCTAGGTCATATTATAAAGAGGGAGACAGCTTATGTACAGTACTGTAAGTCATGGAATTTATTTTACATTTGTTGTATCCAATCAAGGAATTTTCTCTCTTCAATTTCTGCTCTCAAATAATATTTCCATTCTGCTTTCTTGTTGAAGAAAACTGAGCAGCACGCGCAACACTACATAGGCATATATTTATGTATTTATGTATTTATTTGACTAATTCAGAGATGGCTCATTACTACCTCTTAATCCAAAATAATATTTTGATTCTCTATTGTAAAAATACACATTATTGAAAGGAATTTCTCTACAAATGAATGCTTTGAGCTCTACCAGGAATTGCACATCAGCATGTTGCTGCAGCTTGAAAAGGGAATGGGTAGCGTGGTTAGAAGCAGACACATAATTTGTGGTAAAAAGTGGTAGGCAAATGGAAATATTAATTCTTGACTGTTTCAGTGGGAACTTTTTCTCCATGTTTCCATTAATTCTAAACTCTCCCTCTCTTTTGTCCCTAAATGTCTCTTCCCAAACAATTACCTGTGTCATGTTAAATAAGAATGGCTCTCACAGGTGGCTGAAGGATGCACTCCCATCAAGTCACGAGGTTCAAGATGGACACTCTTGCTTTCTAAGCTTCCCCTCAGAGAGAAGGCTAGGTGGCTGGACCTGTCTGTAGTCCCACACTTGGTCAGTGTTTAATGAATAAAGGATTACGTAGATGTATGTATATGTGTTAGCCACTAGTCAAAATATGAGTCATCTGTGAGAGTCTTCTCAGAGACTGTCACCCACAGGGTTAATACTTGCTACCAGTTAGCCCAGGCAGGCTGTCACTAAAGCAGTTTAGAAAGTTTTGCAATGCTTGTCACAGAGACAATTTCACAATGCGGAAGTTGTAAGTGATTTAATTAAAGCATCAGATTAAACACCTTCAGGGTTGCCATTGATAAGTTCACTTGCTGTGTTAGCACTAGAAAGTTATAACTGGTTTAAAATAACTATACATATATATATGAAGTACTGAGTTTGTACATATATATATACATGAAATAACAATTGAAATTCAAGCTAGTAGTTATTTTCCCAAGCAACATCTAATAAAGACAGAGGTGTGCAATTCTCACCAAAAAAGAATCCCTTCTTGGGGCTGGAAGAGAGGTCCAGATCCATCGACCCACCTGTCAGGTAGTTTTTTCTCTCTCAAAGAAACGGTTTTCACGTCCTAATTTTATATTTTTTGAAAACTCTTTCATGCCTCTTTGTGGGGTGGTACTAGTAGGTGTTGGGTGGCCCTTGGTAAGGCCACTTGTGTCATCAGAAGGAGAGACTCAGTGGTTCGCCATACCTTTCAGGCAAGGAGCTCAGTACATGCTTTTGGGGCTGTTTCCATTCTTAATTGAAGTAATACCAGCCTTCAGCTCTCCCCAGGTGTCACTCAGTTGATTTGAGAGACCATCACCTGATCCTGCAAGATAAGGTTGTTCGTTGTTCAAGTAGAACTACTCCCTTTTGCAAAGTTTGGTACTTGCCATCCACAAGGGCTGGCAAGTCCATTACACAGCACACCTCTTGTAGTACAGTGCTTGGAGATGGCTAAGCGGTGAGATACAGCAGCAGAGCGGATAAATTAAGGCGTGCTAGCACACAAATACCCTTAGTATTTATAGAACAGCTGCTTCAGAGCAGACTTTTAAAAAAGATATGGGAGAGAGGTGTTTGCTGAGGTGCAAATACCATTCTCGGATCACACGCGTATGATAGAATCAAAATTGTATCAGACCTTGTAAGTGTTGTAAACTTAAGATCTAATAACATTTGTGAAGTAGCCACTTATGGAAATAGTCCTCCTCTGTTGTTTCAGGGACATCTAGAATTTGCTGGTTAGTTTGTTCCAATCTCTCTCATTTCAATTTTTTGGTTGTTGTTTGGGAAATTGTTTTAGTTTTATTTTGAGGAGGGATTCAATTTGTGAGGGAGTTAATTCCTTTCATGCAGCAATACAAGTGAATTAGATTTCATGAAAGGAAATTTTGCAAAATTAAGAGCAAAATTAATGGGGCTGTGAGAAGAACTAATAAAACTTATGAGGCTGTAGACAGACTGAAAGATCTTGTTAGGAGTACTTAATGAAGCAAAGACAGAACAATCTACAATTCCCCCAAAACAGAAAACTGTGGTGGACAAGAGAAGAGAAGTTCTGTTAAACAAGAAGCATGGAATAATAAAGGAATATTTTTACCTTGTATTTATGTCAACAAAAATAAGAATCAGGATTTTCATTAAGACAGTGTATAATATAAGATAGCAGAAATATTTTAAAAAATGAAAAATATCAGTACAGTACAATCACATTTTAGAACATTTAAGGACAAAGATCAAAGTCCTACTTAGACTAATACTATGGGGACCCATAATAACCCTTCAAAAAGCGAAGACCTAAATATACAACAAAGGCAAATACGAAGAGGTATTAAGAAAAGATAAATGAGAGAGTACAGAGTAAGACCCCAATTGCCTCAATCAGTAAACTATTCTGCCTCTTTCCAAGGCTAAATATTCTAAAATGAATGAAAACCAATAATCAACGATTGATGAGAAAGAGGGGAAAAAACCCAAATAACCCATAATTCCTGATATGGACTACTGAATTTTTGTTTGTACCAAAGATAAAAAATAATAGGAGGAGGAAATGTAAATGAAAAAGTTTTCTCCAAACATGTTATCAAAAAATTGAAGACAGAAGATTTTTTTTTCTAATGCCCAAAACGTGATAGCTTTTGAGAAAAAAAATATTCTGAAAGTATATTTGAGACTTATTTTTTGAAATCACAGAATCATTTGGTTGGAAAAGACATTTGAGCTCACCTAGTCCAACCATACCCATCCTCTACTAAACCATATCCCTGAGTATCTTGTCTACCTTTCTTTTAAACACCTCCAGGGATGGTGACTCAACCACCTCCTTGAGCAGGTGTGCCAGTGCCTGACCACCCTTTAGTGAAGACTTTTTCCTGATATCTAATCCAACCCTTCCCTGGTGCAACTTAAGGCAAACCTGGACCTACCACTTGTTTCTTGGAGGAAGAGACCAACACCCACCTTGTTGCAGCCTCCTTTCAGGTAGTCGTAGACAGTGATAAGTTTCCTAAGATGGAGATATGATTTCATAGATCCATCTCGTTAACAGATGATTGAGGTGAATCCTTGTGTAGTCTGGACAGTGTCACAGAGTTATAACAGGTTTCTTCACCTTTGAGAAATTTTCAACATTTATTTTGTGCCCAGGTGATTTGATTATGAAATGAGCATTAACTACGTGAAGGAAGTTGTTGCTCTTGTAATGTGTTTCAAGATGGGAAGAAAAGATGATTCATGCAACTCCAGCATTTATGGTATACTCTTATTTAATTATTTCATACAAAGGTAAAAATATTTAATTAACTATAAAGTGTTACTTCACTAGTAAATGAACATTTTTATTATTTTAGATAATAATATTTGAGATCAGAAAAACATGTAACAATGATGTCAATTTCCCTCCTACAGGTTGTTTTCAATCTTGAATATTAATCTTTAACATATTCCTTTCTAAACTTGAAGGACTGCACTTCTCAATAAAAAGATATGCAGATAAATAGAACAAGAGAACCAGTTATAGTTTAGGTTATAAAATATTAACTTTAAACCATACTAATCCACAAAATTTATCAGCCATCAGCATCAACCCTACAGTGTTTTTTAACTACTTCTCTTCATCAGGTGTTTGGGCTGTGATGTATTTTCTGACATCTGCGTATGAATGTTAAAGTATAAATATTTTCTTTCTAATTGGGATGGAAAGACTCCTCATAGGAGTTGGGAATACTGTACTGATTATTTGCTTTCCTTTCTAGGACACCATAAATAATTTAACCAGAATCTAGTTTTCTTCTGTACGACTTAGCTCAGGATTTTGTTCCTTAAACTTCAATTAAGACCACTTTATGCATGTGATAATATTCCTAACACACACAGCAAGTTTTTTTATATGTTTCCATCACATAAAATGTCTCCTTTACTTTCCTTTTGCATATCTGGGAGTGTTATGTTTTCAGTATTTCAGGGAATTGAGAACAGAGTTTTTAGGAGACACAAAGGAAGGTGCTGCCTTCTGCTCTGAGCTGAACACATCTTATTATAGGGCAAACCCTGAGCTCCCACTAAAATAGATGTGGATACAGTGTAAATCCACATAAAAACTTTGCTGATTGAGATATTTTTCCTTCTCTTCTTTTTCCCTTTCTTTGCCCCCACCCCCAATTTTAAATTTATAATAACACTTTCTAATTTATTGACCTATATAGAGCAAGTTATAGCTAATAGTAACAACCTAGCACCCTGAAATTAATGTTGTTATTCTAGTAACAGAGAGACATCAAAAGCAGTATAAAAACATTCAGAGTGACAGGTGGCATTTGCTTTGTTACTCTGCTTTTACAAGTCTGTGACATCTCTTCATAGACACAGTAGGGCTTTGATTCCTCAGTGTTTTATATTCATGTACTTTCCACAGTGCTGCTATGGATGTACAGTATGCTAGGAATCACAGAAATTCAAAGCATGCATGTAAAAGGATAAATGATAAATTGTTGATGGGAAAAAAATGGTTATAGTCAAACATGGGAAATAATCCATGAGATATTTGTATTCCTGAAAGAGTATAAACTCCCATGGGAATATAAATGATCGCTATTGTTTGTCCTACAATTTTCAATTATTCCAGAGAGTTTTCCTACTAATACTAATCCTAAAAATAGAATGTGGTTAATTGAGGCCACAAATGCAACCTCTCATAGCCGGGTAGTATATTTTAATCCTTTAAGTGTCATTGTGCCACTCTTTGGTTCAACATTGGCTTCCCAGTTTAGTATTCAGAGAGCTAATTCATTTTGTTGCTGGCAGCAGTGCATTAATGATCAAGCTACGACAATGAACACTGTCTGCATAACAAATGCGTCTTTCTCAAGCTGCAGTAAATACAAAGTGATTAACATGAAATAACTGCTCCAGCAAACTGCTTCTCTGCTTTTAAATAGATACTAGTGTTTTTATTTAACCCTACATTTGTCAGATATGTCTTGAATGGGCTTGTTTGCATTTATTTTTTGGCTGAGCGCTGCTACCTTGAAGCTTTATTTTACAGAGTGCATTCTCTTGGAGATCTGCCGTTAGCAGACTGGATACAAATGATTATTAATACTCTGTTCCCTGCTTCTGACATTTACTAAGGCAGAAGCATCAAATAGAACTAAATCACATCATGCTTCTTCCAGCTAGCTTAATCCTGCCATCCTATCTAAGCTAATGAAAATAAGGTCTGAGCAGGTTAATGTTGTAGTTGTTAATAACCTTTAAATATAAAAGAGCACAAGGTGGAGTTAGTTTGCCTCCCGAGTCAGATGAGAGAGTATAAAGAAGGAAGGTGGTGGAATGAGAAAGATCAAACTGAGGTTGCTCTCCCCTCACAGCTCCACTCCCAGTTTTGCTTCTTAATCCTGGTGTAATGAAAGATCTGAGCAATGTTACTGTATTATGAAAAGATGGGATTATTCTATTCTTAGAAGGAGTAAGACAAGAAACTGAGACAGAGAGAGACAGAGACAGAGACAGTTGATTTGACTGACAGTCAGTGTCCCTTATCCTCGTTACCACTCAGTCCCTGTTGGGGCAGTCTGTACCTGAAATGTAACAGTGAAAAAAGTAGAGTACTCTGTTTTGAAATGGTTCTTTTGTCCTCCAGAGGTTCATGTTCCCACTGTCATCTTGTTTCATCACTTTATAATGTGCCAGTAGTGTAGGCTTTCTACTCCACAACAGTCTTTCAGAGACAGTGTTTTACTGAAAGAGTTTTATTGTATAAGAGAGCTCAAGTGTTTTTAGTTTATTTATTATTATTTTTCTTTCTTTTTCTTTTTTTTTTAATTTCTTTTTTTTTTATTCCCCTGCTAAAGCATTGTTATAGGGATTATTGGTTTGCATATATTTTCACAGGACTAGAAATTTTCCTCATTTTCCTCATTTTTTCCTCATTTACATCTTATATGAGACACTTTTGCAAACAGGTTATAGAACCTGAATGGTTATACATATTATGGAAATATGTATTTTTAGTGTTCTATGAAGTTCATTTAAAGGTATATATCAGTGCAAAATAAACAGCATCATGTCAATGTAAAGCGTAATCAGGAGGAAGAGGAAAAGGAAATCAGAATTGAAAATTTTGCTTTTCTCAAGGAGACTCAAAGAAAGTATTAACAATACAGTTTCTTTTTAAAAAATCAAACAAACAAATCATGTTGACAGACTTAACATAAGTACTGAGTAAAATTTAGAGAGGGAGAAAACCAAAGAAGTATCTTCACACTCTGTTTAAAAATTTGAAACCAGTTTCTTTTTCATTCATCAAGCACAAATTAGGTTTACAGGAGCCTTAAATCAAAAGAAAAAAAAAAATCCCCTCTGTTTCTAAGAATACAAAGTATGCATGGATTATTAAGAAGAAAGAAAGATCTGGGAAGTATCTTTGCTTGGAGCAGGGTGCTTATGGACCTGTGACTATAATGCAATCTACTAAAGACCATGAGTAGAGGAAAAGAGAGTGGCTGGTGAACAGGAAAAATGTATTTTCTAAGGTGTTCCCTTGTCAATCAAAGTCTCAAATGTAATCATGTATAAATACAATGAGATCAATAGAGCTGTACTGATTCAGAGGCATAAAGATTCTCATAACTACAGCCCCCATCATCCATTTCAGTAAGTTACGATGTTTCAAAGAAAGCAACATCCAGATAATGTGAGGATGAGGTATGCCTGCTATGCTCAACGGAAGAAGATCTGGGATACCTACAAACAAAAAGACCCACTGGCATTTAAATAATCACAAAAGAGAGAATATCTTCTGCTTTCTACTTTTGCAGTAGGTTAGGTGTGCAATGAATGGGCATAAGTGTTTCCTCTCTGCTGCTCTGCTTCCATTTTTCTCTACTTCTGTTAAAGCTTGAGGTGTGGGACTGTAGACAGACTTTGCTATGTACCAAAGCTAGGTTCAGGAAGCCTGAGAACACACGAATCTGGCTCATGGGCCAGTTTTACAGGTCCTGCCAGACCCTGTCCCTGCTCTTTCAAAATTGACAATGTTTTAAAAAGATACTTAAGTTGATTAAATCAGATCCACATTAGGGTAATTTAGATAAGATTTTTTTTTCTCATATTTCTTTTCTTAAACTAGCGGTTATACGCCAGGGCTTAAGTAACAGATCACTAATGAAAGTTCTGTAATTAATGAAAAAATAAGTCTTTGATGAAAATGATGAAAAATAACACTACATCATGAAAACAAAGCTAGAACATGGACTCAAACTCACAACTCTCGAGTCAGTTAAACAAATTTCAATTGATTTTTCAATTAAATAAAATAGCTTACTCCCTGTCAGACTAAATTAATCACAGAATGAACAATAAAAAAGGCATAAAAGAAGTTATGATTGTCATGCATTGATGGTAAGATGAAGGCTTCAAACCAACATCAATTTTTAGGAAAAATTGCTTAATTAGCAAGAAATTGCTGTGGAGAAAACAATCACTGCTTCTGCGATTTTTTATTGTAAAAGATCCAGAAATTCTCATCAAATAAAGGTCTAGCTTTTAAACACAACTTGTGAAGACATATAAAGGTAAATTGCTGTTGCTTTACACAGTCCAGTTAAATTTTACATTGATAAGGTAGCCCTTATTGCCTAAATTACTTTAACAGTTAAGCATGAGACCACAAAATCAGCACCATATGATGCCTTTCGCACTGAGAAATAATGTTGAAAGCATACATAAACCTGCACCATATAGGTTCTTAAAAGGTATCCTACAGCCTTATTTATGGTAAGATCAAGAAGAAAAATGGCAACGGTAGTGATGGGAATTTTTTAAGGTAACTTTTCTGTTAAGGGTCCAATATGAATCTTCTTTTCTCTGCTCTGGCTTTTCACTGGATTAATGTTAAATGGTAAAAAGCTTTGCTTGTCATGTGCTTTACCGCTACTCAAGCAGGAAAAGCAGCTATGTAGTGGAGCTGAGGTAAAGGCTCCTAGGTGTACTTTCTCCAATCACTTATCTTATACTGTTTAATGCAAACATTTTTTAAATTCAGGTTCTACCTTCTGCAACAATCCTCCTAAATTATTTTTGTTATTGACTCAATTTTTCCTAATATCTGTCCAAAAATACATGCTAGGTTCTCTCTTCTTTCACCTTTATTCCCAGCCTAGTTAGTGGTTAACCTATTGTTTGCATTATTTATTACTAAAAAAAATTAAGTTGAAACTTAAGTTGTATGTGTATGGCATTGTTTCCTCTTAAAGAATTATGTTGACTGGATGCCAAATTGTGCTTTGCTTATACGGTCTCCACTGGAGTTCTGCAGTGTACGGTAAGCTACATAACATTTGGGGATAACAGATTTTTGAACAGCTTTTGGCAACCACTCTGAAACATTGATAAGAAGCATTAAGGAAGAAAAGAGGACTAGAACACCACATGGAGTTTTCATTAGTAGAGTTGTGATAAATTGACAGTTTACTGCTTGCTCTTTTATTCATGTGCTATCACTGGGGAGCATCAGGCTGCTGAAGTAAACATCATGGATGGGAGAAACACATAGAGTAAAAACTGCACTGCTACAAGGAGGGAATGATTTGGAAATTTATCAGCATACTCTCAGTGATTTTGTCTTCCCTGCTGCCAGGCAACAATTTCTGCCCAAATATTGTTGCAAGTTCTTATTATCTTGCTTATATTTCTTCAGAGCTGCTGCACTAAAGATAGGGAGATCTACAATAATCCTATGTGTTTACTAGTATGAAACTATAGTGTTACAAATGGTTATCATACTGTATGGTGTACCAAACCAGGCATATGGATCTCTATGGAACACCTTGTGCCAAAAGGCTAATTTTAGATATTAACTCATGGAAATTTTAAGGGACAGAAGCTCTTCATGTGAGAATGCATTAAGATGATTGTGCTCAATTGATTCCCATTTTAGCATATTCTTCTTATAGAAGGAGCTATCTGTTTACTTCAGTAGCCAGAGACTCATTTACCTTGAATTCTGAGCAGAAAACAGTTTACAGTATGTTTATAAAAAGCAGTAAAAAAGATGCTGAAATTATTATATGATTTACCATTCTTTTTTTCCTAGGTAGAGTGCAAATGCAGATCATATCACCAAAGATCAAAATAAGAAAGAAAGAAAATAAAAAAGTGACATTCTTCCCCATCCCCAGTAAAATCTCCACTTTTTTTTTTTTGTTTACTTTCTTGAATTTTTACTGTCCTTACTTATTCACATAGGGAGGAAGGAAATGAGGCTTCTGACAACCTGTTTTGATGCTGCTTGATACTGAAGTGATGAAGAGCTGCTGGATTCCTACTGGTTACCCCTGTGGATTAATGAAGGGTAAGACAGAAATTGCAGAGCTGACATGTAGAATGACCTTACCTGATAAGACTGTTCTGCCTTCGCTGCAGTAGGTGAGAAGGGCAGGCTGTATGCAGCAGGCTGTTTTTTCTATACCTTAATGAGAAAAATTGACCTGTTTATCCACCAGCTGTCTTCTTTGGTTTTGATTCCAGCCATTTTTTGGAAAACCTTTTCTGTTCTTAAATGTTAAATTTAAGCAGAATCCTCTTATGTCTTATTGTGAGCAAAAACTAGTGGAGTGCCACAAACTATGGAAAACCACCTGCCAATAGATGCAGTTGTAAGACTGACATTCACCGACTACTTTAAGATATATAGTATTACTGGCTTAATTTATAGGACACATGAACTGGTATATGAGCGAACAGGGACCTCTTTTTCCCACCTCCTAGACTGTTTTCGTTGTCTCTGTACACCTTTTCCATATCTTAGCTTTGCTTTTTATTTTTCTATTACATCTTTAGACGTCATTTGGTGAAAGAGTAAATTATGAAAATCTCCAGATTAGAGCTTTTTTTTTCCACGTAGAAAATGAGCACTTTGATAACATCACTTTCCTTGGCTTTAATTGCCTGGTAAAAGATAAGTGTTTTCTAATACATGCAACAGAAACACAACCTGTGTATGTCAGGATGTACAAAATATTTTTTAAGGATACTAGATCAAACATTCAAAAGGCAGGAAATGCAAAAAATAAAGGTGGAATGAACAATTAAGTTAGAAGTAAGGTAGAGTTATCTGTTACGTGTTCCACTGCTCTTTTTCTGTTTTTCACAGTTCTTGAATCTTGTATCTTCATGCAGTTCAAATTTCACCCCAGATGCTCATCTCAGCATCTGATTCCTCATTCAGCCATTAGATTCCTGCTGCTTCTTGGTTTTCCTTACTTGTTTCCAAATCATAGAAACATAACAACCTTTCTCTCCCTCAGTTTGGTATCTTACTATAATTTTCACTGTGCCTATCACCCAGGTAGTCAATAAATACATCAAAAAAATCCTTACACTAGTATTCATCCCGGAGGAATATTACTGCTAACAATCCACCAGGTTGTCTTCACAATCCTTTGCTCCTGATGATTCAGCTAATTTTTAATCCACCTTTTAGCTCACTTATCCAGTTCATATCTCAACAGTTTGGTTGTTAAAACACTGTAAGAGACCATAGTCTTTAGTAAAGACTGTAGACTTTAGTAAAGTCAAGGTAAAGAATACACAGAGTTCTCCCTTTGTCCACAGGTCAGTCACCCAACCTCAAAATGTAATCAGTTTTGTCAGGCACTACCTCCTTTTGGTAAATCCACGTTGGCTGATCTCCATCACCTCCTTGCCTTAAATAAGGCTGGCAATCACTTCCAACATTTGCTCCATCATCTTCTTGGATGCTGATGTGAGGTTGACCAGACTGTTTCTCCCTAGACACTTCTTGAAGTGTCTTCTGCTCTTCTTGAAGATTGTGGTTTTACCTTTTCCTTATCTTCAGGAACATCCCCCAGTCACCCTGTTTTTTCAGATAATAGAGAGTGACCTCACAAAGACATTGGATGCATCCCTCAGCACCTTTGGATGTGCCCATTTGTACTCTTGAACTTGTATACACACAACAGTCCAAAGTGCTCCTTCACTCCACCCTCCTGTGCTCTGGGAGATGTTTGCTCCTGCAAACTGTTAGGTCTGTAGGAGGGCTTTCACCTTACCAGGGAAAACTAAGGCGAAACAGACATTAGGAGCCTCTGCCTTTCCCATGCCTCTTTTGATGATGTCCTACATCCTACTGATTCACGGACTTGCAATTTCTTAAGCCATCTCTTGGCTGGACAATTTTTTTAAAGAATCCTTTCTTTCAGCCCATCACATCTTGTACTGTTTTCAATTACAGCTGATCTTTAGCTTTCCTAACTCCTACCTTTCTGTAGAGATCACTTAATATTACCAGATAACTTACAGCAGCATATCAGACTTTTTTCCAGCACCTTACGTTCTCAGACAAAAGTCACTTTATTAAAGCTTTAATCTGTAGATGGCTGATTCAGCTCTCAATGTCCATAGACCAACTATCTCTTACAGTATATGCTAGCAGAAAATAGACTATTTTTTCCACAGCAGACTTAGTCCACAGAGCAGCAGTAAATTTCCAACAAAAATCAGAAAACAACACCACCAAACATATTCAAACCACCAAGTTTTGACAGTTTGTAAACAATTGTCTGAGATGTTTTTTCACTGAAAGTTTTAAGCAACTGTATTTCAGTTCATATATTGTTTATTAATTGTGTGCTGGGGGTACGGCTTTCAGTAGTACCTTATGATTCACTGATCTTCATGTAGCAGCACGTAATTCAATTATGATGTTTTATATATTCTAGTGCTTGGCAGAAATTGGTCTTAACTGCTCATTCAGACTGTGGGACTAGCATCAGCACTCACAGGGCTGGTTTATTCAGTTAGTAGATAACAGTGTAAGTCAATATTACCATACTTGCACCACACAAGTAGTAAGGACAGTCCAAGTCTCTTAGACCAATTTACTTACCATTTTGTGATATTTACAGTACAATCTTGCCACTTATGTAGTTCTCATTTTAAGTTATGGTGGATCCGTGAGTAGCCCTGTTCCCAAGCATTTCTGGAGAGAAGTCCACAGGGCAGCAATAAATTTCCAACAGAAATCGGAAAACAACACCACCAAACATATTTGGCTATATTTATGCTTAGCAAGACTTCATCAGACAAGAGCAAGCTGGGTAAAAAAAAGACCTCTTTTTATGGAAATGCTGCGAAGTGTTAGCATATCACATAGTAAAGTCTGAACAGATATGGACTGATGGGTTAAAATGTGCTTCAGCATCAGTGTCCAGTCATTGGAAGCAGCAGCCTGCATGGTGGCTTCTGTGAGCAGAGGCCAGGGGCTGCCCTGTGCAAGACTCAGCAGGTTCCAGACAACTCCAGCAGACCCAAGATGGTGGCAACTTGTAAAAATACATTTAAGAAAGAGCATAAGGCTACAAAGGAGCAAGAAGAGAGGGGGAAAATGTGAAACAACCCTGCAAACATCAAGGAAAGAGAAGAAGGAAGGGAAGAAATGCTCCAGGGGCTGGAACAGAGATGACTCTGCAGCCCGTGGAAAGCACGACTTCAGAGCAGATACCCATGTTGCAGCCCATTGAGGACCCCACGCTGGCACGGGTGGCTCTGAAGAAGCTGCAGCACGTGGGGAGGGCTGCAGACATTCCCATCAAGTTTGTGAGTCAGCATTGGCACACATCCCTAAGCGGACATTATCTAACCCTGAAGCTGTTGTCTTCTCACTAAGAATGCCCCAGATATTGAGAACACCACATGTGTCCATCCTGGTAAATCCCAGAAAACAAGATAGGTCTCTACAGATGACATATACGTGACACATACGTGAAACATAAAACTTGCTCTATGTTGCTTATGAGCATGCTGTGCTCTTACTCAAAGTTTTCTTTTTTATCACCTCATTTTCTTCTTTCCACAGAAGACCACATCCTTTCCCTCCAAACTTAGTTATGCCCTGACTCATTCAGAGGCTTATGCCAATGGATCTGATCCGTTAGAGAATAGGTCTTTGTCATCCTGAAAATCAGTATCATTGTCTTTAGCAGTCTAGGGCAGCCCTGCAGCATCTCTGAAGACATTTTACATCATTTTTAGAGAAAGCTGTGTTCTGTATGCCAAGGGAAGGGCAGAAAGCTGCAGTAGTTTGTTGTAGTGAAGTCCCGGTGCTTACCCTAACTTCTTGGCCGAAAAGACACTTCTGGTTGTGCCAAGACATAGACTTATGGCTGCAAATCTATTCTAGGAGAGGGACTCCTTCTGGAATGTTTGTTCTGAGTGAACCCTGTAGGGACACATTACTTTCTTGGCAGCATCACAGAGGCAATATGGACATGTTCTGTTAGAGACAGAAAGACAGATAAGGCAGAAAAATGGAATAGTTACTGCTTTACATTTTCAGTAACATTTTTGGCCTGAACCAGAATCCCGCAATACTCAAGTTCATTGAGCTGCAGTCTGACCAAATAGAACAGTCACTGGTCCTTGCAAAGAGCTCAGCATCACCAATCTAATCACAGCATCTTTCTCCTGCACAGCCATGTTAGCAGGAAGTGTGGACTGAAGATGAATCATTAAATGATGTTTTGAGACAATTGCTTTGCTTCGTCCTTTTGACTGTCTTTTCCAAAGCCTCAGAATTTTTATGTGGTGTGGAAGCTGGAGTGGCCAGCATTGGCTAAATTTGTCATGGGAAACCCAAGAACTTGTGTTTCAAAGGAGATATCATGAGATTTCAGGATAGAAATTGTTGAGGCTACACAGAGACAATTAGTGTAGTAGGTTGTTACTTGGAGAAGTTCCTGAACAGCTTCCTGCCTTCTTACCAGATGCAAAAGACTGCAGCAGGTCTTCTTGTTCCCCCTCTTCTATCCTCTTGTTTCCCTCCAGTGTGGGGTAAGTAGCCCTTAAGAAAGGGGCATTAGTTGTGATCTTTGCTACATTGTTTGTAAGAGCTTGATACACAACTTTTCCCTACTTCTTCTTCTCATACTGCATAGATGAAATCTCTATCATCTTCAGTTTTTCTGAAGAACTGCATGTAACTCTTCTGTCTTTACTATAACTTGTTAACAAGTAGGACGTTTTGTCTTATTTGATAGATGCTATAATTGCTGTTCTTTTCCTCATCTTATGGATATGAAACCTAGAAACACATGGGTCATTTTTGCAGAAAATAATTTAAAGATAATGACATCTAAATTTCTTACTAACAACCAGTTATTAGGTTGAAGTCCCTTCTGGAATCAATAGGAATTTTATGTAAAAGATGTTTTATCACATCATTTTATTATTGAAGTAGGGAAGATTTCTTTTTTTTTTTCTTTTCTACTCTCTCATTAGTATAAATTACAATTCAATTTAAAGGTTTAATCAAGGCTGCAATTGGTGTTGTGGAATTCCGTATGAAATTTTTTTTTTAGTTATCTAAAGTCATTTATAAGTTAAATCTTTCATAAAACTTTGGTATGGTATTGAAATGTAATCAAATGGAAGAGAGTCATGTATTCACTTGTAGCTTAACACAGAGAGGGTGTCATGCAATAAACTGCTACAATAAAAAGCACCAGCTTCCATAGCTAGTTTAATATTGTCATGTGGCTTCATTAGGAAGAAGGTATGCATACAAAAGTGTTCTGCTTTTCCAGCTGCTTTATATTCAACATTCGCTCTGTTGTTAATGAAGTAAATAAAGGAAAAAAAATCTCCTCTGAATCCTAGTTTGTTCCCTGATATGAGGAATGGGTATTGGGTACAAGTATTTCACAACATTTTGGGTATTAAAATTAACATAAGGAGTGTAGTTGGGCATATATAACATTTTCTAGCCTTATCCTACTACCAGAATTATCTTGCTCTGAAGCAAAATTGGAAAAAAAAAATTATTAAATACAAACCTAAACATTTCTGGCTTTCCATAGCAGATTTGTATTTAACGATCAGATATTTTTTTTAGATAAGCAATGAAAGCATTAATATTTAACATCTGATCAATAATATTTCTGTGACATTATTTTGTGAGTAATTTCAATTTTTTCTCTGTAATTAGGTACTCTGTCATTAGGTACTCTGTCATCTAAAAGCTTCTAAAAACATTTTTCATATCTTGAAATCAAGATGAATATAGAAACATCTTCTCCGACTAAGAGTAAATATACTGCAGGAACGTCCTTATTGTTAGATGGCTAAAAATATTTCTGAAATGTTTTTGTTAGATGTTTATCAGTATAGAAGGGAAGCATCCTAACTTTTCCAGATTGCTTTGTTCAAGAAACTGAATAATGGTTAAGAAATACAGTAGTCACTGAGCATATTAACTCTTTAATTTCATTTTCAAAGAGAGAGAGATGGAAAGAGAGTAAAATTTTGCTCTTAGAAAATCATAGCCATTGGGCCTACATATATAGCTTTCATCCATAAAGAAATGTTTCAGAAAGTTCTAAAATGACTAGGAAGTTCAATAGGAAAGGAGAATCCATACAAGTAATTATCCCCACGAAACTATAGCTGCAGCAGATCACTGTCCTTCATAAAACCATTGTCCTTCCTAAAGCTAACATTCCCTTTAGCAGTATGCTTGATAGGAGTCTGCGTATTCCTGGGAAATCAGGGCTGATGAATCTTGAATAAAAAATATACATCTACTCTTATGAATGTACTAAATGTACCTCTGCTGGGAGACAGAGAATGAAATAGAGAGGGTCAGTCAAGCTTCAGTTTGTCTTTACATCAGCCTGTGGAGCATATATTGCCACACTTCATCATACGGTCATTCAGTCCTAGCTCCCTTGTACACAATGGGTTTGCTTCCTCCTCTGCTGAAACAACATTTAATGCAGCAGTCAATATTCTATGCACAACAACTGCACTCTCACTGTCAGGAAAAAGCACTTCAGGCTGGGAAGCAAAAGTCACCCTTTCCTTTATCCTGCTGCCTTGAGAGGCTGACAACACCCATATTGACAGATTTTTCCAATCTTTTTCTGTGCTGAGGGCAGAAAATGTCCCAACCTTCCTACCCATAACTTATAAACTAGATTAATTACAGGATACGCAAGGATAGATTTGGTCCACCTATTTAATGTACTTCTGATAATGACCCTGTGTTTTTTATTTATTTTTAGACGTGAGTTTACTTTAATATCTCCAGCCTTTCGGTAGAAGCCGTAGTGGGTGTTTGGAGTTACTTAGATCAAGCCGCAAGGGAGCCGCTCAGAACAAAACTTCATACTCTACATCATTTATAATTAATAAGGTATGTAAAAATGTGAATTTACTTTTGTCTGGCCACACCCTTCTCTTTCTAATACTTCTTTTGTCAAGTATGTCACAATAGAAGTGATTGTTATGTCATATGATTGCAAATAAATTGTATATAGTCACTCTGCCATTAAAATGAAACTGAGTTTTGGGGGAAAAAAGGATGTCTTGCCAAGGGATTTTCTAGTACAGACAATTTGTAACTGAGTCTTACGCTTACCCTTCTCATCACTGTCATTTTCGGCACGGACTGAGTAACGTGCTTGAAATTCTAACTTCTGGCCAGGTTTTGAGGAGGCTTGAAGAATTACCTGCACAAAAAGTATCTGTGTCTTCAAGTTAGAGTGAATTTAAAATTCTTCAGGGAATTTGAGTCTGCCAGGTAGGTGGGACATACTAGCATTCTCATGCAAATTGTTTATATTAGCAACAAAGTTAAATACTGAGTATTGTGTGAATGGTGTGCAGCCACTTGCACATTTCATTATTGTGGGGAAATTAACAGGTATCTGACCCATGAAAGAATATTAAAGATAGATTAGACCAGGGGTGTCAAACTCACAACCCATGGGTTGAATCCAGCCTTTCACCTTGTTTTATCTGGCCCAGCACCTTGTTTCTACCCAGCGGCAGCACCGAGCTTCTTGCCTCTACGCTCCTGCCAGCGCCAGTCACGTGTGCAGCGTGTGTGATACGCATTACGCTGCAGGAGCGGGAGAATGGCGGCAGCTGTGAGTTTGACACCCCTGGATTAGACAGCGCAGGCAATCCCTTTCTTAAGCACAAAGCTGTAAAGTTCTCGTGTCTACTTAGTTATCTTTGCTTGCTTACATAATGTGTGTGTACCAGTTAATTTTTATGTTCATTTTGATGATATGTGTGTGATAGGAGAAAAAGGAAGATGAAGGAAGGAAAAGTTTTACTCTTCAGACATGTTCTGCTACTGACTTGTGTTTACATTACCCTTCAAAAGGGACACAAAGACTTGTATTCACACTATAGAAAAACAGAATTTTTGCCACATGTTCTTCTCCACATATAGGTACTTCAATTTCTTTTTTTTTTGTTACTAAAGTACTGATGAGCAGACTGTTTTCTGAATAAATTCATAACTAATAGAAGACAGAAGTTGAGGAGGTAATTACAAATATATGACTAGGGACAGATTTTTTTCTCAGTCTCCTGCTACAATTATTCCTTTAATGGAAATCAGAGACTTTGCAGGGGATTTTGCCAAGTAAATTATGTAAAAGAAGAAAAGACTAAGACCTTAAAATTGAGAAGGATTACAAAGAGTTTCTGCTGACATTTGTTTTTTTCAATAAATTAATCTAGTTATGGTTGTGTATAAATCTAAGAAATGTTGAAGGATGGTTTTCCAAGAAATACAGAATAAACCACCAAACAGATATTACATTTGAAAACCAGAGAATGTGCACTTTCAACAAGATTTGCAATACATACCACAATACTTTAAAATCCTGTGGTGGTATTCATAAAACTGTAAAATCTTCTAAGAGTCAAGAATTTAAGCCTCAGGCAGTGCATGAACAGTAAACATTTAACAAAAACAACTCCCATCTCATTTTTCCTCCTCTTGCTGTGTGCAGTTTAATTCATTTTATTGTTTCATATTTCAGTTGATCTCACCCTACCTTTTCACTCCCCACAATACTAGTCAAGAAAGTGTATGGCAATTAGATTGCATGCCTCTGGCACAAGTTGCTCACTGCAGAGGAGTCAGAAGGAATTTCTTCCAGTGCACAGTTCGAAGTTGCATTATGGGATAATTTATTTTCAAATACTTACGTCTTTTCTGTGGTGAAAAAAAAATATGAAGAAATAAATATAAGATGCAGAAAAGAAGAAATTCACTTTTTTTTTCCATAGAACAACCAGAATTAGGTATGGATGAAGGCACAGATGATCAAATGGGTCTTCCTCCTGCTTTTGCTGCTGGATTTTGAGTGAATCCTCCAATTTTGCTTCAACTGCATGCAGGTCTTTTTTTCTGCCTACTTACTTTCTTCCCAGCTCTAGCACTGTTCCCAGCTGAATATGCCTTTTTTTCCAAGAAATCTCCCACAACGAATCTGCAGAGATTCTTCCAATTGAAGCAAACATCTGGATTTTTCCTTACACATCTTTTAAAACAAGCAGCAGCTACAGCTCAGAAAAATTTGGGCGACAGTGATAACTGCTCAGGACAGACACCTTAACAACACTTATCTTAACAATTCTTTTAGAAGACTTGTAAACATCCCCATATAGGAAAAAGCATTAGGAATAAAACAGACACACGGGCTGTGTGTCTGTACAAGACAATCCTTTTCCAGAAAGAAAATGAAGTTCTATTCTACCTCTTGCAGGCTCCAAAAGTCAGCACTCCAAAATCTTTCCTTTGGCATCACAAACCACAGTTGGCCTCCAAGGTTGTTCAGAAGGAATTTTTAGTGCTTGAGTTTCTGATTTCTTAGGGTCTTTTGTGGAGTGGGTGTTGGTGATGGCCTATGGAAAACTGACAAACTTCAGTTTTTTCAGACTTGACTATGAGGTATAAGTAGTCACTTTAGTGCACAAGTCACTTCAGTGCACCTGAACTAAACTAACTACAGGGTAAAATGTGTTTGGAGTTATATTTTCCCTTATCTCATTTTCAGAAATATCAACCAGACTCTGCACTCCTCAGAATGTCCAGATGAGGCTGACAAGACTATTGTTATAGTATTCTGCAGATATGTCCCACAGAGAGGAAAAGAAGATGAAGCAGGCAACAGACACCTGTCTTAATAGCATTATTCAACCAGAACCTTTCCGAGGCAACCAGCAAAATTTTCCAGCTGGCCCAGCACCTAACTTTCATTATTTATTATACAGTGGCAAAAGAGATACTCTTAGCACACAGATAATGCGAGATCTGCTCCTGATTTGGCCACATCCCTGAAAGAGAGATGCATCCTAGGAACCACAGAGAGAATGATAACAGTGGTTTCAATCTTTGTGGATGGTAGGGTTTGCATGTAGGCCAGATTACATGTCACTGGACAGGACTGTGACAGAGATGGAGGAACTGAGTTGGCACATAGGTAGACACCGAGTAAGAATGAATAAAATAACCTAAAATGGTTGTGTGTTATCCACAGCATGTGCTTGACATGTCCAAATTAACTTCTTGTGTATATCCACAAATTTGCTAAAATTTGGCTTTAATATGAGACAGATCCATTGGGGTTGCATCAGTCTATTCCTAGCCTTTTAACATCCTCCAATATCATGCAGCTATTTAGATTAGAAGGGACGTCTGGAAGACAGTTAGTCAAAGCTCAACTAAACTCCAAGTTAAATAAGGTTGCTCAGAGCCATGTTCATTCAAATTTTAAATATCTCTGGGGATAGAGTTCCCACAAACTGTTGAGTAAACCTGTTTCAGTGCTTAACAACTTTCTTAGTGACATCCTCCATCGCCACCTTCTCTCCAGTCAGAAGTTACATTTTGCAACTTGTCACTATCACCTCCTTTTTCTTTTTTTCTTTTTTATCTGAAGCTAGTTCAGCCCTGCTTTCTCTGTAATTGTTCATTAGATACTAGAAAAGAGCAATTAGATCCATCTTTAGCCATTTTTACCACAAGGCTAAGCTCTCCACCAGTTCTCTCTAGTTTATCAATATCTGTCTTGCATCAAGGAACCTATAAGCAGCATAATATTCAAAGTGAGGTCTCCGCAAGTAGTAAGTAGGAAAGGAAAAAAATATTTCCTCCAGCCTACTGGCTGTAATCTTAATAATGCAGTCCAGTATTCCATTAACTTTCATCTCTACAAGATATTCCGCTGATTCAGTCAGCAGAGTCTTTTTTTGCAGAGATCCTTAACTAGCAGAACTCCTTATTTTGCAGAGCACCTTACTTATACTGCATGGATATCTAGAGTTATACTGTAAGTAAACCTGTATCCAGCTGTGTCCAGCTGTTTCCAAACTGTCATTTCACTTTCCTAGCATGACCTTAGACCTGACTCACTGCCTCAACTTCAATGATGATCATGGAATCATTGAAAGAGCCTGTTGGTTCTGCTGTTGAAAGACCCTCGGTTCTGCTCACGCTCCTGAAACTACATCTTGTTGCAACAACACAGTACCCTGCCTGGCTAGGGCTGGATCACCCATGGCTCCTGACTTACTTTCCCTGGGGAGGAGCTCTGCGTTAGTTGCTCCCTGAAATGGGACTCAGGGAAGGGCTTCCTTCAAGTCAAAATCTATTTTGCTGAAATCTGGGTTCTTCAGTCTTCTACTTGTCTTCCTTAGTTTCTTCAGGATTTTACCATCTCATGGTCATTTCAGTCAAGGCTGCCATCAGCAGATCAGTTCTTCCTTACTGGTGCATGCATAACAGATCCTCTAACACTATTCCCACGGCTGGCCTTTCCAGAACAAACATTTAAAATTGTACCCAGCACACTCCAGAAATTTCTGTGTCAGGGTAGAGTGAATGTTCAAAGTCTCCATTGGACAAAAATCATATGACCACGAGGCTTTCCTTGTCATTGGGAAAGGACAGGCCATGCAAGATAGGAATCACAGGACAGCTGTGTGATAAGGCAGTAGTGTCATAGCCTGTGCAGCAGAGGAAATATGCATATCAAGCTAAAGCTAGTTAGATTTTTCTCCATTTTGTGTCTGTACTGCATACTGCCTAGAGTTACACACTAAAATAGCAACTACCAAGAATTTCAGAAATATATATATAAGTTTGGCACTAAATTACCCTTCAAAGTGTAGCGAGATTGGGATATTCTGACATAACTCCTGGCTAGGAAAATCTGCATCACTGGGCAGCACAAGTGTCAACACAATGTTGGCAAGGGAATAAGGTTTGCAGAGAAAGTGAGACATCCTATTTCTCAAAGCCACCGCATCAGGCAAAAAGAGATCCTGCTATGGCAGGCAAACTGCTCTCTGCTTATTAGTCTGTATACACAAGGAAAGCTCCAGTTATATTAATCACTATGCTCAGGGGTTTTTTTATTATGTCGAATACAATTCCTTCACAACATGAAGGGCATTATCCTGCTGCACAGGCACATAGATGCGTGCTCTGTAAATGTTACACAGTTTAGTCCTCTATGTGTATTAATATAATATGATGGTGTGGTACAAATTCTGTTGTGCATCCTTCTGATGCATGATTGTTGCATGGTTTGTGGGAGCACATGACTCGAAGAGGTGTTTCCTGGCTACTTAGATGTGTTTGAAAGCTAAAATAGCATGGAAAGCCAGGAAACTTGTCCAACAAAACGTAGTTAAGACTGCTAAAAAAACACAGTGTAGACATAGTTACCAATGTCAAACACTCTCCTAAGACGATCGAGTATACTACTAGGGAATTTAATGTTGAGTCCAGGTTACCTGACTATAAGTCAAGTGTTTTCACATGAACACAATCATTTCTTCGATGTTTCCCTTTAGCTTATGGTTGATTATTTCTTCCTACTTCCTACACGTTGTATTGTCTGCATAAGATTTGGTTTTTTTAACATTCTCAAAAATAAGCCTTAACCTTTGCTACTGATTTTAAAGCTAATACAAACTGACCAGAACTACTTAAGGAAGCATGTACTAATGAATGGTAAGAGGCAAACAGTAAAACTAAAGAAAGTAGACTCTTCTTAATATCAAAGGTCACTACCAAGCTCTGTACCAATGAAATTTCTTCTATATTTTGCATGAACCTTTGCAGCTCCAGTTTTTTGTTCTTTGAGAGTTTCTAGCTTAAACTGTCAGACAAAACATCAAAAACATCAGATAAAAAATCAGAGTGGGGGGAACAGTAAACAGAAAAAGAAAAGAAGAAATAGAAAAAACATCAGATCAAAAAACGACATGGGCTTCTAAATCTACAAATGCTTTTTTTCCCCCTCTTTCTAAAAATTCAGACTATGTTGTAAGACTGAAAGAAAGTACAGAGGAACTGAACAAAACCAATAACGCCCATGGTAACATATCTGTAGATTCTAATATCTAAAGCTATACAATAAGCTGAAGAAGGTTTCAGTTCCTGACTTTATTTCTTTCCACATTTTAGATTGTACTTTTCCTGCGTTTTTACATCTCCATTGCAACATTTTAATCATTCTCTTTTTCTTTGTGGGTTGCAAAACCTGTGAATGAAGCTATAAGCCATTTGACAGGAAAATAAGATGGGTATGATATATGTTCCTGATAAAAAATAATTAATGAGTATGATTCATCACCCTATTACAGATGCCTGTTTGAGAATGGTACAAATCACAGTCTATAAACAATTATTTCTTTCTGGTAGCTAAAAAGGGAGAACAATTGTAGTATTCAGATGTTGATGGCTACATTTAAGCATACGAGCTACACCCAAAAACTTAGTTTCTTCTTCTATTAACTTTGACAGAACATGTAAATGGTAGAAGTACTACATATTTCCTTTGCTTTTTTCTAATGCAAGAATATTTGTCTATAACTTGCCCTAAAAGTGTCCTTTTGTTGCACAAAACAGGATGAGACATAGCCCTGGACTCTCTTTTGTTGCAGGAGAAATCTTGAAATCTCCCAGAGCGTACACCCCCACACAGCATGCTGAGAGTCACACTTGCACCACCTGAGATTACAACTGCTACGACTGAGGCCCATATGCAGCGGGCAGCTCCAGTAAACTGACACACGTCAATCGACTCTCTTTCACTCACTCTGTTGAGTTTCTCTTCATTGAATTGTGAGGTTCGAAACAACCCTGTTGCTTTCTCAACTTCCTCTCAGAAAGGAGTCTAGGTGTGACTGGATTCAGTCTTAGCCCTCAGCTGTAAAGATGCGCTTGGGCCCCAGATTCTGACACAGAGTCAGTTTATTTCAGCTCAAGCTGGGACCCTTCCACAAGGGACCTCAAATGAAGAAAATCCTGAGCAATCATACCCCTGCAATCTAAGATCCACTCCTCCATGAGCTCTTCACACACTGTACAGTTGGCAGTTGGTCCAATGGTATTTCAGGGCCTGGGGTCTCCTCGCATACCACTGGATTCTTTCCTAGCCTCTAGAAAAGTGGTCTCCTATCTTCAAAGTCTGCAACTGGTCACAACTTCCTTATCTTCTGGCTTGCATTGGCCACGAGGCCCTTTTTTTGTAACTCAGTAAAAGTTAAACTTACATTCATTCTTCCATCCTTTCTGTACCAGTTTTATACGGCCTTTTTCCTCACGTTATAAATTTGATCCCTGTTGCCTTGTGGTCCAGAACCTCCAATACTTCCTTTTGATTAGTCATTCATGCTGACATGCACTTAGTGCCATGGCGTAATTGACAAGTAGGAGCAGGTGTTGGTGTTGGGTCATAGGTTGGACTCGATGATCTCAAAGGTCTTTTCCAACCTTATGATACTGTGATACTGTGAAACAAAATTCACTTAGGCTAAGAGCAAAATTCACTTACGTAAAGCTATCCTCTCAAGTTAAGCTACAATTTAATTTAAACCTAAGCAATCCCATAATTAATTCTAACATTCTATAAATACTTATTTTGAACCCCAACATGATGTGACTGTTTTTGAGGGACAACATACAAGCCATTCACATTTGTACAAAGGAAACAATGATATGTCCTATTAAAGGCAATTTTTATGCAGCTGCATTAAGAGAGTAGAGCTTGTCCTTCAGTTGTACTTACTGGTTAGTCTATACTGAATAATATCAGGAAATGTTCCTGGACTCTGCAACTCAACATTCATGCTGTTATACTGTTAGAATGATCCCTGGCATGATTATTGTGATGGACAAAAGGCATTCTTGAAGACATCTTCTGGACGTGTTGTAGGAGTCAGCAGAGACAAGGGATAAGCCTCAATATGTCACCTGTCTACAAGCATTTTTGGGGAGAGTTAAGAGCACTTAACAGTACAGATATGGGCCACTGCATAACGATGCACCTCAGTGCTAGGGAATAGTTAAACTTCTCAAAATATTTATTTTTCTGCTGCAGAAAAAATCAACATGCTAGCCACTTAGGTAAAGGAGTTCATATCTCTTTTTCACTTTAGCATGATTGTCAATATTTTTCTTCTTAATGATGCCAAAAATTTTAACTAGGTACAAGCTTCCTCTGTAATTTCCTCTTCCTCCAAGTGCTCAAGTACATTATTTTGCAGCAAGATGATTGATCATAATGGAGAGGCCTTAATGTCAAAACCACTTGATTTTATTATCACTGCATAAAGCAACTGGGAAAACATAGTACGTGTTAGCACTTCAGCTTCAAAACATTCAATAGAGATAAAGAATAATGAAAGGGTATATAACAGATTAATGAATTTTCAGTAAATCTCTGATAAATGTGGTTTATTTCCACATACATGCTGATTATTGAGATTCAGACATGCTTAACCTTAAAGTTTAAAGTTCATAATATTTTTTAAACTGGTGGCATAACATTTCTGGTGTATTTTTCTGTAACTTTTTTTATCTCCCCTTTTTCTTGTACTCATCGCATAAAATAACTTCCATCAAATGTGCAGTACAATCCTAAATTAAAGCCATTACCATACATTTAAGTGTTTTATACTGTGAAGTGATTCATGAAACACACCTGAGATTAATAAAATGGTATTGTATTTCAGGCTACATGTTCACTTTAAATAAGTAGTGATTGTGATTAAAGGAATATCAAAGGCAAATTAAAGAGCAGCACAGCTGTTATTTTCACTCCTTATACTTAGTTGTTTCCAAAAAGATACTGCAACTCTTTCCTAGAAGGAGCATATGGTTTTAGATTGCTCCTAACACATAGGAAGTAATGGAGTTTGAATTCATATTACTGTACCATATAGAAGTGGAAGCCAAAAGAAGACAAGAATCTGGTCCCAAATCCAATTATAATGCCACCTTAGCAAATATCTGACTCTTTCTTGTCACCTACTCTGTAATTCATACAGAGTTTTTTTCTGTTTATATATTTTCTAAAATGTAGACCATTTTTAAATGACTAGTACTTGGTATCTACAGCCTAATAGATTTCACTCCACGACATGAAAATCTCTATTATCTTTTTGTGTGTGTGTGTGTTATGCACACATTTATATTTCTTTAACTATTGTTATCATGTTTTGGCATTTTCAATGCGTTCTTGGAGTGAGAAAAAACCAAATATTTGTAGCTTGCGTAGAACACATTTTCAGTAGAGCGAGATACTTAGGTTTAATTTACCCCCTAGTCTTCAGGTGACATTCCAGTCAAAATGTGCACTCTTGTTTTCTGCAGTGAAGCTAAAGCCCAGCTTGTGACAAAGTATCCTTTGCTATCTGTGAGACTTGGCTTTACACGTCTATAGCTGATGATTACTGATATTTTCAATTTGAAGTGACAGACATCCTGGTTTTGGAAATACAATTGGAAATATGTCTCTTTTGTCATATTTTGTCTTATTTTACTGACCATTATAACGCCCACTGACTATTATAACTCCAGAACAAGATCCCAAAGAGGGAATACAATATTTCCATCCTAATCCGCACAGTGTCGTTAGGTATTGGTAATGCAAATTCCAAATCTGTGGGAAAATTCCATGGAAAAGCATTAGCCAGAGTATTCCTAATCACAGAGGGGCATGACTAATTATGATACTCAGCTTCTGAGCGTCTTCACTAAAGAATGAAGAGTGCTGAAAATCTCTCCACAGCTATTCTTTGTACCTAAGAGAATGCAATTAAGGGTTTCTGTTTCTGTGATTTTCCTTCATATCTTATTTTCTCATCATCTTGTAAAGTATTTTCTGGCAACCTGTCCATTAAAACAACACACAGTATGTAGCATGCTCACTAGAGAACCACAGTTAATGAATTCTCTTATGAATGATTTTTCTAGGGTCCTTCTTTATTTCTTCATAATATTGAATCCCAAAGACTAAATTATTTGGTTTACTCCCCTGGTTTTATCCTATGATATAAATGCAGGCTTTTTTTTTTTTTTTTCTCTTTCTCAGTGTTTATTTTCAGTGTGAGCAAAAGCTCCTAAGGAGTTTTGAATTGTCATCTGTCTTTCATTACCTTCTATGACACTTGTCAAAATTTCTTCTGATGTCTCTACTGCAAAATGATGGTTAGAGTTTTCAGTGAATTTTCAGGGATAATAGTGGTGCTAATCCTTTTTTAGCACTAAGAGATTCTGGCCAAGCAAGTTTTGTGCAGACTCTTGGCTGATTACGATTCTCTCGTTTTCAGCTGAAATCTTTTTTTTTCCTTTTCTCAGTTTTTGTTCCCACTCCTTCCCCAATATTGAAATGCCCACGTATCCCACCCACACAAACCCACAGTGAAACTGTGGTTTTGCTCATTTAACTCTACTAGTAATTCCTCTGAAATCACATATCCCATTTGTTCATATTTTTTGTTCAGGTGCACTAAGAATACACTTGTAACACATTGATAATACCTATTACTCTAAGTAGAAAAGTACCGAGAAATCTGAAAGGAAAATGTAAATGGGAGTGGTGTGAGGATGAAAAGTTGTCTGATGCATTGAAAAGTAAATTACTTCATCTTAGCATCTGTCAGTTCGTATGTTGAATGTAGTTTATATTTTTTTTTTCTTGATATAAAACTTCAGCCAGTGAAATATTTACAGGAAGAGGAGGAAAGATGTATTTTAAACTCCAATGTTGCACTTTTCCTGATCCCTATCCATCATTTCATTATACATCAAAAGACAAGAGTTAATAAAGGACTATTCTTTAACAGTAATACTCATGGTTATTGCTTTCAGATAGAAATATTCTCTCTGAACATAATTTCTGGGTAAGATAAGTTGTTTACATAACATCTTTTTAGCAGGAATTTTTTGGGGAATCGTATCTTAACTAACAAATTTGAAACAGAGTGTTTCCTTCTCACTAAGTTAAAATTAAGACCGGTTCCCACTCAAGCTAACACAAAAATTCTGCATAGCTGAGAGATTGCACCTTCATTTGTCATCACCACATGATTGTGCATCTGCAGTCTTCATTTGAATACTGTGCTCTACATAGAGATTATGACCCAAAGACATCAAGGAACTGCAAATTTTTCCAGTTCCAAGAATATTCTCTGTTGGATTTTGAGGTTAACAGCAATCCCTCAAAAGCCCCACTTCTCTCATGGTTACCACATTTTCCAGCACCTGGAAGCTCAGCTGAGTACCTTGAACTTAAAGATACAGACTACTAAAATTTGACCTTTGAGCTGATGTACTCCTAACTTTTTACAACAAGTTTGAGGAGACGTGTAAACACCCTTGCATGTAACTGTCACACAGTTCACCTTGCTGAATAAAACACATTTATTGCTATACATTTTTCTTTGTTGTTTAATTCTTTTCAGAGAGGTGGAATAGTCTATTTTCTGTGATTTTCCCAAGAGTTTCCAGTGTTTCTGTGGAGTCTGACATACCTGATTGTTCTTTTCTAAGGAGATAAATCACTCTTAACATTGTTGCATTCACAGGATCAACTGACCTAAACCTATGATCTACTCATTCACTTGCCTGAGACTGCACAGTATATTTCTTTCAATGATAATTGGTATAGACCATATACTTTTTCTTCCACAAAGTTTTTTTTTTTTTCTGTCTTCTGACATACAATACTGCATCATCATAAATCTTTTGAATTTGTCAGAGCCTATCCGCAAAATTGTCTTAGCAAAAACTTCAGCCTTTTCAATTTTGGAATATAGAATTTAAACATGATCCAAATTCTTCTTCTCTTTCCAAGTGGTTCCACACAAGAATTTAGCACATGTCCAAACATCTGTAGTGCTGGGTATCTTTCCTTCTCTCTTTCATTTCTGTCTTAAAAGTTACTATAGATTGATATATAGATTGCAACACTCAAATACAATTTGAAAACATGGATAAATTAATATGCAGCATTTGCTGGAAAAACTACCAGAGAAAGTAGACATAACAGTTGGCATGATTATGTATTAATAAGGCTCATCTAATAATTAAGTATTTTACTTTAGTGAGTGCCACCAAGCTAATGTTAAATAAAGAGAATACTTCATTCTTCTTGCAAAACCAATCAACACCAGTACTTTCCTGAACAGTCTTGTGTAGAGATACAGCTTACACATAGGGGCATAAAGAACTCGCTCCACTTTCACTGCAGTTCCTTCACTAGTCACACAGAAAAACTACCATGGCTGTGTTTAGTTCACCTCATCTTCTGTCTGTCCTCTCTCAGGGTATAGTCCTTCAGTAGGGACGATGAAAATACTTCCACAGTCACTACCTTCCTCTCCTGATTTCATGACAATACCATCCCTGCACTCTTATGCAACACAGTCTCTTCCCTCTCCGTCTTCTGTCTGCTTCAGGTGCTTAACTCAGTTGGCTGTGCGAAAGCAGTAGTTTACATTTATGGTGTGTGCTAATGATCAGCCTTCTGAACAGAAGGTGCATTATGCATCACTGTTTCAAGAGGCAAAAGATAACTTCCTTGTGGTGCTAGAGCTCTAGTCAATCACTTGAAGAGCTCTAAAAACTGTGGTTTAGCTCTACATTATCTACAAGTTTATGCCTTTCTCTGGCAGCCTGAAAATTCTCAAGAGAGTTCTATGTCTACAACTTTATTCTTCTGTTATTCTTTTTATTTAGCCTTAGACTTTACGGGACAAAATTAGATCATATGCAAAGATCTGTGTTAGTAAGGGTGACATGAAAAATCAAGTTCTGTTAACACCTCTCTACTAAAAAAGCATGTTATTTCTATGCTATTGAAATGCTTACTGAAAGCACGTTTAAAAATTATGTGATACTATTTTATATTACTTATAAATATTAAAACACGTATCATATACATGTATAATAGATCTAATTCAAAATGCCCTAAAGTGACAGGAAATTGCCTTCTGGTTTTGATAGCTGTTGCGTAAAGCCTTATTTTCTTTTTTATGTTGCTTGTATTTTGATATTTGTTTCTTGGTGTCCCTTGTAATATTTTGAATGCTAATGAGAGGCTGAACTGTAGCAGGATGTTTTCAGAAGGTGGGCATTTCTGCTTCCCACACCAGTGCTTTTTCCTGCCCTGCTCAAGATCTCCTTCCAGCCTTCAAGATTTTCTTCCTCTTAGCCCCATAGACTACACTAGGCTTTTGGGCTCCTTAAATCTGCCAGTGCCACACAGTACTACTCATCTCACCAGGACTGGAGCAGCTCCCATTAGAAATCTGACATATTTTACCTTCTTGGCAAACCGCACTGTACTCTGAGGTGCCAAAGCTGTGCACTGCATTCAGTTGTGATCTCGCAATTTAGAGCATAGCTGCCTATTTTGACTTATTTCTGTACAGAAAAAGGCTTGTTTAGTGAGGGTTTTTTCCATCTTGAAACAGGAAAGGAAATTGATATCTTAGGGTTTCATAAACACACTCAAAAGTCAAAAAATTGATCAAGGTATTTGAAAAATTTCAAGTTTGAAATATTTATCTTTTAACTTTTCTTAATGTAACTTAATGGCATTTTCAGATTGAAGATACTACAAATTGATGAAATTTTTACTTTAAAAAAAATAGAATAGAATGTTTTAGGAAATACTTTTTCCTCTTTAATTTCCTTCTTCTTTTCTTAGGATACTCACTTATATGAAGTCCTTTCCTCAAGGTGAATTGTTTTTAGATAACTCCACAGTTTCTGTTAAAAATTTTTGATGGAAACTATTTTACCTGTGTGATGAATGATTCTTCACAGATTTTTAATCGGAAAGAATGTATAAATGCTGAAGTGTATTTAGAAACCAGTAAAATGTTTAGAATAAAATTCAAATATAATATATATATAATGTATATAAAATTTAAATATAATCATATTTGAAATAATGTATAAACAGTTGAAAATAAACAGTGGACAATAAAACCTATCAGAACTGTTATCCTGAAATGCAAACCATGACTGAGAAATCATATCTCATGCCTGTAGAAAATAAAAGTTATAGAACATTGAGAAAGAAATGGGATTACAGGATAATCGTAATTCTTCATTTTGAAGGAAAGGAAAAAAAATCCTAAAACCAACACAAAACTAAACCCACAACACACACCCCCCCCCCTTCTAAACTAGGAAAGCTGAGAAAACATAAGCCTTGTGCAAAGCAGTCCAAGAGTAAAAATGAAATTAAGTGTACAATTGTTTCATGCATAGGAGTTAGGAACTCACAAGATGGTATTGTTTTGTTTAGTTCTACAGCATTTATTAGGAAAAGCTGAAGTCATTCTTGATCTCAGTTACCATAAATTTCTGTTAGCAGATCTAAAAGGATGAAAAAAGAACAAAGGGAAATGTAATATAATTAATTTGTAGCAGAGTAAAAATGTATTGCTTTGATTTTGTAGTTTCTTTTGTAAAGCATCATTAGTTTGTTTTAATACTACTTTTCCATGTGCTGCTGGTCAAAGCAAAGCTAGCAGCAAGTAAACTGAAAATTCCTAAATAGTTTCTTATCTGTATTTCTTACTTCAAATTTATATTTATTTATCTTTCTTTATTGTGTCTATGAGGTTAGCTTAAAGTGCATCTTGTAACTATTTCCTCTCCTATCATGAGAATTTTACTCCCTTACTTGTTCTTTCTGCTTTTAATTTTCTTTTCACCTATGTATTACAGATTTATCTGTTGTTTATGTTTTTAATTAAGACTTTTCTTATCGTAATATATGTTTAAATGCATAAAAGTATTTATTCAGATCTCATGATATTCATACATTCTTTTCAAATGGAGAAACTGGCTTTTCCTCTGTGATTTTACTTGGAGGGAATGAATGAGTGTCTAAATGGAAAATCCATAGAATCACATTGTTTTCATATCTCTGCCAACTCAGTCTGCAAAGATACAGCTGCGCTTCCTCAGTTCTTTCCCCAGTTCTTGACGTGGAAATTTCTAACATTTTGAAAAATCTTTGATTTCTGATTGTAAATCTAAAATGTGGGATGAAAAAAAATCCAAGCAAACTACAATCGAATCACCTAAAACATAACTTAAATCTTTTATTCCAAGTACAAAGAAAGTATATATATAGAATATTTGTTCCACTCAAAAACATATTTTGAAACTCTATATGCTTTCTTTACCTACAAGACTCCTGGAGAACCAAACCCAGCGAGTGCCATAAAGACAGGGCTGGAAGAACCACTTTGAGCCATGTCGTACCTCAGGGCACTCAGATGCTCATGAAACCAGCCCTCATACAGCACTGGCATGAGCAACCGCATCTCCCAGGGCAAGCTGTCAGTTCCTCTTCTCCAGGCTCTGTCTCAAATCAGTCTTGTCTTTCAGCAGAATTTCTCCAAAATGCCTTATTTTTTTTTTTCTTTTTGGCAAAGACTAGATTTTATACCAAAAATACAGTTGTGCTTTGTTTATTTGCTTGCTTTTTTTCCTTGACCTATTCTATTTCTGAGACTATTTCTCCAGAATGTAAGTACTGAGAGGCGGGTACTTTCCTGGGCCGACAGGATCTGTGCTATTCTGAAAGTCCTTCAGATCAACATTCTATCTCATGTGCAAGAAAATTAATTATAATAACTCCTTAATTCGTTAGCACAAATTGAAGCACAATGTTGTCTCAGATAAGAACTGTTTCTTCATTCAAACAAGTCACAATATAAAAGGGGAGTCTAGTCATGATGGAAGTATTTTAAGGAGCAAACACTGTTTTGCTGATTACTGTAATACATCCAATTTATCACACTTGAAATAAAGTCACAGAATTATCACGATGCTTGATTAGTTCTAACGACATAGATGTAGTGGTCTTACAGTTATCCTCTCATTATCAGAAGGTGACAGAAAAGTCAGTAATACTAAAAATAACTAATAGCGTGTTTCATGTTATCTTTATCTTTAAAGACTTCTGGATGCTTAGAAACAGAAGATATCTTTCTTAAAGTCACACTAGCCTAAAAAATTCAATACTGAAAGAGGAAAAATAAACACCCCAACCTCTTCTCCAATGTGAAGAAGTATGAAGTGCTACTTTTCTGAAAATCAGTGACATATCTGGATCAGCAGATCAACAAAACGTTAGGGGTGTAAAAGGATATATAATATGGTCAGGTACCCTTAGGGTTGCTACTTAGAGATGCAGAGACTCTGAGTCCTTGTCTCTCTTCATTACTTCCCTATGCATTTTTCTCTGGTAGTTTGCACAAATGAAGTACATGAACAATCCTAGGATCAGCCAGTAAAGTTTTATTTCACTTTCCACATGAATGCTTAGTAAATCAGACAAAAAAGACTTCTAATCCTTGTTTCCTTTCTCTGAATGACTCTTGTATTCTTCTCTATAAAGTTTCAGCTGGAGCAGTATTGACTGCTTCTAATATCAAACATCCGGAAAAAAGCTCTGTAACCTGCTGGTGAGCTGCCCCACTAGAAGGAGGAATATGAATTTCCTCAGACAGAATGAAAACTTTGGTCTAGCACATTCTTAATGCATTCTCTTACCATTACATTAACTTGTAAAAAGATCATATTGGAGAATCTAGTTGAAAGTATTTCTACAGATCAGTCCAAGGGCATTTTGCTCAAGGAAGCGAAACACAGTGCTATCCTGCTAACGAAGTTTCACTGTAACAAGCATAAGAACAACAAAGTCATCCAGGGCTTAAAAAACACCACCTTGCTGTACATCAGAAAGAAAGCAGCTAGTTAGTCCAAAAGCATTTTTAGATCCTCAGCAACTTTTCTCACAAAATGTAGAAGCTCACCAAAGACAGAATCTTGAGGCAATTAAATACAATTTCTATGTCAAGTGACTTGCAGCACTTTAGCTTTCTCTCCACAGAAATGTTTAAAACCCCCGGCCCTGCAGCACAGTAGAAAGGAGGCAGGCACAACAACAAACCATGCAAGACTGCTGAATTGTGCAAATTCACGGTATCTGGAGTGGTTGGCTAGCTGTGCGTAAGGGGCAAACAATCAAACCCACAGTTCCCAGTCAAGGAGCAGTCAAGTGTTGACTGTAAACTAATTGGACTAAATACCATGACATTTTAAAAATGCCTCCTTGCCGTTCTGTACCGCAGCTCTGCTCAGGAAAACTGGCTAAAGACCAATGCAACTAATCTGCCATTCAGTGTCTACTTCAGGGTAAACTGAATAACTTTTTGACCACAATGACTAGATTTGTATGAACCGTGAATGAATCTTAGCTCACATTTGACCCCTAAATGGAAGAGCTGGGATGAGCCAAATCGTATTCACAGAAAAGATAAAGAAATGCAATGACCTTGAGAAGGGCAATATTCAATACTCTCAAAGTATCAAGTAAGTGTATAAAGATAAATATAGTCCAGAGTCTTATGAAGTCTGGATTTACTGAAGAGTTGATTTGGTTATGAAATACTAATTGTTTGAATGATTGGAATTATAACTTTAAATTGAAATTCATAAGTAGCACAAAACATGCAAGCTATTCTAGTCTTTTTACAAAAGCTGAATATATTAATAACATGTAATTAAAGTAATATTTTAATGAGCTGTACATGGAGTTGCTATGGAGAAACAATATTTTATGATGATATTGAGCAATATGTACAATATCGTAATTACTGGCAATAATTCCTCCTAAAGACCCCTTTCTACATTCAGATTTTTGTCTATCAACAAATTTAATTCTGACAAATAGCAGGTGACAAGGTCTCACGGATCACTGTGTGCTTAATCTGACACACTATTCAATGATCATTCCTTCTGCAAAAAAAGGACCAGTAAAAGTTCTAAAGTTTGGTTTTCTGGAGGACTGTATTTTAACCTAGTGTCAAATCAGGAGCGCATATGGAATCAAAAGGAAAGAACTGAAGGCTACAGAAATACTTCTATTATGCACTGCCATGTATTGAAGTGACATATTCAGATGCCTGAAAATGAACACTGTCCATCCATGCTCTTATGACCAACGAGCTAAGGATGCAAAAACTAGTTTCTCTCTTCAGGCTTCATGAAAGTGCTTTTGTACTATATGTGCCAAGTAAATTGTGGTGACCAAAAACCACGGATTCAGTTTGGTGAAGCTGAGACAGTTTATTAGCTTGCAAGCCCAGTATTTATAGAGCTTTAGTGCTGACAGTAATTCTTCACTATTGTCGTTACAATATTGTTGCTTATATAATAGGGGCTTTCCAGAAGTTAGTTGTGTTTACATTCATGTCTAAATAAAATCAGGGTTTTTTTCACAGTCCCTCTTTTCCCTTGGCACCATCCGCGAGATCATCTGTTTTGTACATACCTCCTTGTCCGTTCTTTCTCACATCGTGGCTGTGGTGAATTCTTCAGTGCTCAGACTTGCTGCTTTGATCCATAGCCTGAATTCGAACAGTACTTCTCCCACAGTAAATCATATATTTTTCAACTTGACTAATATAAAAATTCCCTGCAGCAAGCATATAATCTTTCAGTGAGTGAAGAAATAAGTCAGATGAGTTCAACAAGCAGAACAGAACTGAACTGGAAGTGAAGAGGACAAGATAAGAGAGAAGGAGATTGAGCTAATCATCTACAGTACATCCAAATCCAGAATTGTTTCTCAGCCATCTACTCCTTGGAGAGAAACAAGCAATGGCTTACAACTGCCAAAAGAAATCTCTTCCCAGAATTCAGTACAGCAGGGGCAATTTAAGCTCTAAAGTTGCTTCTTTGCCCCTGAGCAGGGAATATTCTTCAGCTCCTTTATTTCCCTAGGTACATGTGAAATTCAGTCCAGGATGCTGGCGCACACTACTTTGCTCAGATTCACTACAATGCAGACAGCACAACATACATTTGTCATCTAACCCTGACTCAACCTTTCTCTCTCAATAGAGAAGTCTTATAGTAGAACTAAGAAAAGGTTTCTCAGAAGTAAAGAAGTGAAAAATAAAGACAATATTGGTTAGAAGATTGGAAATAAAAAGCCACATGGAAAGCTAGTAACAAATGATATTTTAATTGCAACTTTACAATCACATGTTCCTTGAGTTCCTAAATCTCCCCTCCCTACAATTTAAGGTATAATCCAAAGAGCAGAGTTGGGGTTCGGTGTTTAGAATAATCCCCGACATTTCTAAATATTCTCTTCTGATCTGTATCTTCCTGTCTCCTTCATTTTCATACTTTTGGAGTTTCATTAGCGATATAGACGTGTTTTCCCTTGATGATCAAATTTGGAGAAATGAGTCACACTGCTTGATCAAATAATGAACTGAACAGTATAATGTTTTACAAATTATTTTAATTTTTGTTCTGAGTCAAAAGTTATTTGCAGACCAATCATGATGTTAAAGTTTTCCAAAGCTGCATTATTAGCACATGGATTGCGTATTCATATAAATAATCATTGCTTTTGGTAAGAAAAAATACTCAGATTTGTTTTATCTCAGTTTTCCTCAGAGATAGTACACAACCAATATAAACTCTACCTATTAGAAAAATACAACAACATATTTAAATTATTGGGATTTCTTTCTCAGCATCTAGCATGTTAAATCATACTTGTAAAAGCTGTAACTAAAGAACTATATTCCCCTTAACTGGCCACCTCTCTCACATTATCAAAGTGAGGGATATGCTCTCGAGGGATTAACATGAAAAGTATACACACTCAGGTGTTTGGGCAGTTAATACTCTAAAACCAAGGTGACTGAAAGTTTGCCATATATTTGATTGTCCTGAAGTTCTGTTGTAAACACAGTTCTAGCTCGAGTCAAGGTTTAGTGCTTTCTATCTGTATTTTGTCTCACACAATGTAGAATTTTTCTCTTAAGAAGTACTACTATGAACCAAGATAAGCAGTAATAAAGCAAAACCAAGTAAGCACTGTGAATTAAGTACCAGCTACAGAGTAATTAAGCACTGGGAGAAAATTCATATTTCTAGAGAAATTAAGAATAATACATAGCTTTGTTTCCTCTGGGCATTTTTTCCTTTAGAATAAACAGAAACAGTTCTGTTTCAAGGTCAAAATATTATACACAGCACAGGATTTTTGTAGAAACATGACCATAAACTGGACCAATACAGAAGATTTGAGACTTGAGGGATTTTGCTTTCAATTGGGTTTTTTTGTTTGTATTTTTTATTTATTTTATTGACAGCCCTGTGAACATTTCTTCAGCTCAGCATTATTAAATCTTTAAAAAGAATCAATCTAAGACAAAAAACTAATACCTCATAATTTGAAATATCTAAAGCCAACCCAAAATATTTGATCTTTTCACCTACAGTTGCTCTATTTTGACATACCATTTAGGTACCTGTAATTAAATCAAGATTCTTGTGTAAGCATATATACACATTTTAACAGTTCTTTCCGTATATTGACAATTACTCACGCACAATATTTAGATGCTGTCACATCTTTTTCCATAACATAATGTTGTTAAGATAAATAAACCTACCAACTATTTTTAGGTAGATTATTTTCTTTTGTATAATCCAGCATGTAATACTTTATATGTTTTGTTTTTCTGAAGGAGACCAATTTAGCTTAAGTCAACATTGATGTTGCTGTAGCTGTAGCAAAGCCACAGGAAATACAAGTTATTTGTATTGTTCATAAAAGATCATGCTATTCAAAAAAGCAAAGCATGTAAAGTATTACATGCTGGATTATACAAAAAGATTAATCTGCCTAAAAATATTTGCTAAGCCATATCCTGAAGTGCCACATCTACACAATTTTTGAACACCTACAGGGATGGTGATTCCACAGGTTCCCTGGGCATTCTGTTCCAATGCTTGACCAATCTTTTAGTAAAGAAATTTCTTCCAATATCCAGTCTAAAACTACTTTTGCAACCTGGGGCTGTTTCCTCCTTAGGTAGTTTTGGCGAGCAATGAGGTCTCCCCTCAGCCTCCACTTCTTCAGGCTAAATAATTCCATTTTCCTCAGCTGTTCCTCATAAGGCTTGTTCTTCAGACCCTTCACCAGCTTCGTTGCCCTCCTCTGGTTGTGCTCTGGAAACTTAATGTCTTTCTTGAATTAAGGGTCCAAAACTGAACACAAAGGTGCGGTCTCACCTGCTCAAGTATAGGGGGACGATCACTTTCCTACTCTTGCTGACCACACTATTTCTGACACAAGCCAGGATGCTGTTGGCCTTTTTGGCCACCTGAGCACACAGCTCACTCATGTTCAGCCAGCTGTTTGCCAGCAATTCCAGATCCTTTTTTGTCTGATAGTTTTCCAGCCACACTTCCCCAAGCCTGTAGTGTCGCATAGCGTTGTTGCGGTGCAGTTTCAGAATGACACTTGGCTTTGTTGAATCTTATACAATTGACCTGGGCCCATCAATCCAGCCTGTCTAAGTTCCTCTACAGAGCCTTCCTTCCCTCAAGCATATTGACACTGCCACTCAATTTAGTGTCTTCTGCAAATTTATTCGGGCTGTACTCAATGACCTCATCCAGATCATTGATAAAGATATTAAATAAGACTGACCCAAACAGTAAGTCCTGGGGAACATCACTTGTGACTGGCAGCCAACTGGATGTAACTCTGTTCCTCACAGATCTCTTGGCTTGTCCATCCAGCCAGATATTTACCCAGCTAAGAGTATACCTCTCTAAGCCACAAGTTGCCAGCTTCTCTAGGAGAATGCTGTGGGAGACAGTATCAAAGACTTTTCTGAAGTCCAGCTAGATAACAACCACAGCCTTTCCCTCATCCACTAGGTGAGTCACCTGGTCATAGAAAGAGATCAGATTGGTCAAGCAGGACCCACTTTTCATGAACCCATGCCGGCTGGGCCTGATCCCCTGGCTGACCTGCACTTCCCTGGTGAGTGCACGCAAGATAAACTGCTCCATTATCTTTCCTGGTACCGAGGTCAGGCTGAAAGGCCTGTATCCTCCTTCTGGTCCATCTTATAGGTGGACATCATATTGATAAATATCCTGTTATCTGGGATCTCCAACTCTTAACCCAGACTGCTGATAGAAGATGGAGCTTCGCTTGGCAAGCTCTTCCGCCAGCTCCCACAGTACTCTTGGGTGGGTCCCATCTGATCCTATGGACATATGAATATCCAGGTGGTGTAGCAGGCCGTTGGCTGCTTCCTCCTGGATTATGGAGGGTTTATCCTACTCTCCATGCCTTTCTTCCAGCTTGAGAGGACTGAATATCCTGGGGATAACTGGTCTGACTATTAAAGATTGAGGCAAACAAGGCATTAAGCACCTCAGCCTTTTCCTCACCCTCAGTAACAATGTTCCCCTCCATGCCCAGCTATCCAGTAAAGGATGGAGATTCTCCTTGGTTGCCTTTTGTTGCTGCCGTATTTGTAAAAATATTTTTTATTGTCTTCTTACAACAGTGGCCAGATTGAGTTTGAGCTGGGCTTTTGCCTTTCTAAGCTTCTTCTTGCATGACCTAACAACAAGTGCTGGTTTTGAGTTGCTTGCCCTTTCTTTCAAAAGCATTATCTATCTTTTTCTTCTCGAGTCTCAGCAAAAGCTCCCTGCTCATCCAGGCAGGATGTCATAATGACATAATCATTTCACCTAAAACTATACTTTCTATGATCAGAGACCACTATCTGCATCATTTAAGTATTCTTTCTTATACTATACGGTATTTTAAACCCCTCATTATTCTAAATTTTATCTTCTCCCTACCTTAATCATTCTAAAAAAGATTTGTTTACCAAACTGGGATGACCTGTTCTTAGTCATCTTGCATAAATAACTGCATATATTCTGCCTTATAGGTAGTTTACATACTTGGAAGAGATTAACTTAGAAATGTAGTGTAAGTGAAGATATCTCACTTAGATTATTAACTACACTTCCCCCTCCCCCTTCCAGACAAATGCTTTATGTAGAAGAGTACAAAAATATAAATGGAAAACTCTGTACTCGTACATCTTTGTCTTTGGTTTCTATTTCTGACATACTAATCTTCGTAGTTTAAAAAAAATGTAATAGCACATCTAGAAATATGGGTCTGTCTTCTGAGACTATGTCCTCTGACTGTCAATTTTTTGTTTTACAAGGCATATAATGATCTTCCTCAGAAGGGTGCCCATGTCAGTTTATGCTGACCTCTTTTTTTTTTCATTTGTCAATTACTTGCCAATGGCTTAGTGTGCACCTGCTAAATGAGTTTCCTTTCAGAGAAGTTTGAAGAGGAAAGAAGTTGCCAGAAGGCTATTTTAACTTAAAAGCTGTCTCTGACTGAGGCCAAAAACAACTGGCAAAACAAAGAGAGGAATTGTCCACACTGAATACACAAGCAGATGCAGGACAAGCACGACAAGATCTTTTTCCAGAAAGAAAACACGCAGGTCAGATATGAGAAAAATAGGGGATAGAACAATTAGAGATAACAATGAGACCTATTATAATTGTTCAATCCAAGTGGCAGTTTCTGTCTCCCGTCCTGTTGTATTATCTGTACTTCTTACCTAAATTATAACTTACTGGAGATAGAGATTTGTTAGACATTTTACTTGGCCAGTTATATGGTAGTATACAACAGTAGAACAAACATGACTAAAACCTTGGGTTGTTAGAGTTCTTGAACTGTACCAATATGTATGGTACGAGCAAGGTGAGACTCATGGCAGCATTATTATTCCCCACATCACTTAGCAGCCCTGCTTCAGTGAGGAAAACGCACAGAGCGGTGTTCATAGTACCTTCAGTACTGAAGGTCTTGTCACTTCTGTGTTCAGAAGTCGAACAAGTTGTGAATACTTAAGACACTTTTCAAGACCATATTTTAGTTGAGAATGAAGAAGCATTTTAAAGTAAAAAGTTCCAATCTATTCAATTATCTTATGAGCACTGATGACCCTAACCTCCAAACTAATTAGAGTAGTATTTTTATTTCAGAGATGTATGTAGTCTCCCTCCATTTTCTTATCTTTTCATGTCTTAAAAGCCCTAAAATATTAAATTCCCACTAAGACAAGATTTCTAAGTTCAGATTCCATGATCACAGACATACCCTTCCTCAGCTGTTGGAAGCTGTTGTGAAGTTATGCATTTTTCAAGGTTCCAGAACATTCTACATGACTTCCATATAAATAACCTCTGGGTTATAAGTAAAAACAATTATCAGTGGCAGTGCAAGTTATATTATTAGTTGATAGCATAAAGCAATGTTTAGTAGATTGCTCTAGAACCATCCTTGTTCAATAGCCAATGGCTTGTCTCTTGTTCTATAAAAACCTCCTCAGGTCTCATTTTATACATATTGTAAAAAAGAAATCATGAAAACTTTATCTTTTCCATGGATGGCAGCTTATTTAACACTGCATTAGTATAACCAGAGGCTTCTTCATTCCTCAGAGAAGTTCATTACTGGAAGGAACAAAATTATCACAGCCACTGATACTCTTGGCTTTGTTTTGCTGGGAGATGGGGGCAGGGTGGGAATCTACTCAGGCTATTTTCATTGACATAGAAAAATGATTGGAAGATAAAATAAGAAAACTGAAGACAGCTATATTTGTTCCTGGTTATTTTCTTTTCATTTCTGTCAAATTTTTCAATACAAACAGAAATCAATTTTATGAAGAAAATAAGATTAATTATTCTAAACTAAGTGGCAGTATGTTTATTCCTTTGTTATATGTATAAATAGACAATTTAAATTCTAAATCATACTGTAATCTGCCAGTAGTCATTTACAATTTCATGGCTTATGTAATGCTACCACAGACTAGTTAAGAAATAATGAAAGCATAAGCAGTTATATAACTTTAAATAAAACAAACTTAACTGTTATTCAGTTCAAAACTTTTCAGAACAGAAGATATTTCTTAATTTTATGAATTTCTTAAAGAAAGTACTGCAAAGTTTATATTTTGAAATGAGAACCACTGAATTTTTCTCACAGTATTCTGAATTTTGATCAGATTTGAATTTAATTCTCCAAGTTGAATCAAGAAGCATGATAGAGAACCACAAAAGCTGTGGTATCATTTTTATACCATACTGGAGAAAGGAGTATCGTAACAGTGTCTATAAAGAGAAAGAATTAAGGGGATGAGTCACCAGCTGTTAAAAACATAGAGTCCTCATAACTTCCCTAAAGTCTTTCCTAAAGTGTTTCTTTAAAAAAGCATTTGATCTTATTTATTTTCCTCAAAGGCTTAGGTAGATCTTACAGGAATAGACAAAGAAATAATGGGGCTTAATTTGTATTTGATGATGAAAATCTCCAAAGTGGCCTACAAATATTCACTATTCATCATAAGATCATTTTTGAAGGAGAGATGAATGTTTCTATGCTAATAAAACAGTTAAAAAATACTTCCCAATGTATAAATATCTTGAGTCATGGTGAAAGGAAAATACAGTCAGAGAATTCAGAGGTTAAATATTCATAGGTCTTCTTTCATATCCTATGCTTAATCTAAATTCAGGATTAAGAGTATCTTGTAATTAGCAAAAAAAAAGAGAAAACTAATTACATTGTTGACAAATTATATTGTCAAAGAAATTACAAAATTATACAATTTGAAACTTTTCATACAATGAATTTATAAGAAATACAGTTTTTTTATCTACCTATTTATTTATTTTAATTCAGCAAAGGTAAGTCTCCAGTTCCCTCCTGTGCAGAGCAGAACAGTCTTTCCAGCAGCTGAAAATTCATATATCCTGTTTATATGTTACCTCCTTGTCCTCTGGAGAACGCCAGAAAGCTACCACTTAGCAGCCAGGTCAGGAAACTGGCTATTGGGTACAATTCAAAGAATTCATGAAGTTGCTCTAAAACACAATGGGTGTCACCTCCATTTATGTACAACCACTGCCTACACCGGTTCTCAAAAGAATTTGAATTTTGATGTCAGGCCCTTTTATTATGGAAATTGTTTCATCCTGACAAAGGGAAGAGGTGTCCTTAACACTGAGATGCTCTGCCACCCGTGTGGCAAGACTGCTTGTCACAGAAATCAAGGGATGCAAAGTAGACCTTGTATATAGTGAAAAAAGGACATTCAGCCAGACCTTTTAGGAAGCTCTGCTGGTCCACAGGAGATTCTGCTGAGGCAATCTCTCACCTTTTCCTAGAGCAGACACTGCTCCATAGATCTGAACATTAAAGACTACAAAAGAAAAAGATGAGGGGGAGGGAAGGAAAAAAAGTTATTTTAAAGAATTAGAATGTGTCTACATGGAAATCTTAGACTCGCTTTTTATCAACTTAGCAACCAGAGACTCAGAAAGATGACAACTGTGCACTTTATACCTACAGGATATCTCATCTATAAAGGGTGATTATTACTGCTTTCTGGGAGATTTTGAGTTACTAAAGTCTTTCTCTAAAGTCAAAGAGGAATAATCATCACCCTTCAAAAAAGAGATTTTATTTGTTCTGCAAGAAACTGTCTTCATATAAGCCCACATTTTAAGACTGAATTTGTCAGCACATTAATTTAAGTCAGTCAGCATTTATTTCTGCTGGCTAACACTAAGGAGGAATGCTAGTCTTTACCTCCCCCCCCGGAAAGAGGTCAAGATCCCTCACAGAAGGAGATGCCCTGTGGTACATCAGGAACATACATGTCGCAGGGAATAACAATTTTTCCATTAACTGAAAGTTTTTGGACCTTTGAATGCTTCTTCAGCTTAAAAATAGTAGCCATTTTTTGAGAGTTTTTTTAATACGTTGGCCCTCTCCCCATGTCTCGGAGATGCAAGACATTTACAATTTGCCTATTAAAGTTACATGAGTTCTGTGGTGCTTCTGACAACTGTTTTTGTAAAACACATATAATTTTCAAAAGTATGTGTACTTTTTGGTAATGACATGGGAAAAACCAGTGCACAGCTATAATTTAGCTTCCTGATATTCACTCAAGTACACACTAATTTATGGCCTTCATTTCTAAGGACTGTTATGTGCATTGTTAAGGATGTCTGCATTGCATAAACATATGAAATTCTGCATGATATTATTTTGTACGTCTGAAGTACCACTGGCACTAAATGTTGTATTAATACGATAAGACAGAGTCACATTGTCCCAGGCTCTAAAGAGATTGCACTTATATGTTTCTAATTTGAAAACTGATGTAAAAAAATTCAGAGTAGTCTTTCAAGCCTCTAATACCACAAAGAGGGAGGGTAACGCTGTGTCTCAGAGACCGCAAGTAGTATTTGCTTTGAGTGTTTTACTCTTTGTGCATGAAATAAAATTGTATTAATTTCACTGAATTTAGGGTCTATCTTCCATGACATTTATTTCTAGTGCCCTCACTTTGTGAGTCTTATCTGGATGATATAAAATTTCTATTCTTATTTTACTTAGCCATTCAATCTTATAAAGTTTAACAGCTCAAAATGCACTTAGGAGTATAGAGTTATGTTTTCAGGATCTTAAGCTTTTGATAACTGAAAATGCAGGTGTTGATTCATAAGTTTTTTAATCCAGACCCTCCCAGATTACTCTTAGTGAGTTATTTTTCTTAGTGTTTTGTCCTGAAATCTGCGTACTGCAAAACAACATTTTATTGCACAATTTTCCATTTATAATCATTAGAAAACCATTAAAATCTGTCATACTCATGGTAAACTTCCCCCTCTTTAGTACTTAGAAAGCAATGGAATGTATTGGATATATTCACAGGCAACTTCACTGCTACGGAGATGCTCATGAAAGCTGCACTACTGAAGTATCCCAGGTCCGATTGCTTTAAAAATGCCAGTCCTAAAGTAAGTTCCAGGGACCTCCAGAAGCTTCCTTGCTGCACACAATTACACGTGTCTGGTCTTACAGCTACCCTAAAACCTCTGAAGTGCCCTAGAAAAGCCCTGTCATTCATCACTCTGAGCTATTTGCTCATATCCCATAAACCCAGCATGGAACTCTTAGTGAAGGGCCCTTGAATGGCCACCTATGCTCCGCAAAATGACCCTATTCCAATGTGATCAAGTGAAACAATTTGTAGCTCATGAACTTGAGGGAAAATAAAAGAAGGAAGACAGAACAGAAGAAGAGACAGGTTTCATAAAGCTGCCACCCTTTCCAAGATAGCATATAATGAACTCACTACTTATAGAAAGACAAGGAAAGATAGTGATTTTCACCTACCTAAATGCACCTTGAAAACTAAGGAAAGTAGAGAGTAACCCTTCATTTGTTCATATAAAAAATTGACTCTCTCTGATCTCACTATTTCTTAGAACAAAGAAATATTGTAATAAAAAGCAGTCTGAATACCCAAACGTCTTCTTTCCAGCCATAATGCCGTACCATACTATGACGAGGTGGGCTGACCTTGGCTGGACACAAGGTACTCACTGAGCTGCTCTCTCCCTCCCTCCCTCTCTCTCCTCAACAGAACAGAGCAAAAAGATAATATGAAAAGCTCGTGGGTCAAGATAAGGACAGGGAGATCAGTCACCATGTGTTTAAGAAATGAGTTCACGATTAAACATAAAGGTGTTTTAAGGTTTTGTAGCAAAGAAGTTTTAATTATTAGTGGTACTGTTAGTTGGTTATGTGAAGCAACCTTGTTTCCAGCTTGTGATAAAAAACCATATTGCTATTAGCTTAAATAAAGTTTATGTAACTATTTCTTTGTTATTTTGCTTATTAACCCTCAATCCATAAAATATTATTAGTTGTACAGCTCCTTTTTTAACAGAAATTAGAATAACTTTTGAACCAAACAGTAGATCAAGAGCAAAAGAATAAAAGTTCGCATTCAAATGCTGGGAAAACTCTCAGAAAAAGAAAATATAGTTTCTCATTTAGATGAAAGTAGTAGAATATATAAAATATCTTCTCTATTTCTGTGGAAGAACATTTTCTTGTACACTGTTTACATCAAAACTAAGTTCATACTCAATTTTCATACTAAAGAAAAATATACCCTCAAGTAGTTAAAATAATAATGTTACTGTGAATCTGTGCACATGTTCCATCTCACCTGAGTTCAAAATTTTATTAGGGAGGAAAGAGACACAATTATGAATATGCAGTTATCTAGCATAATGTTTGACTCTTTACCATACTCTACATGGACTCCGGACCACAGACCAAAAAAGTGCAGGTGTCCTGTAAATCCTGTTTTATATCTATAAGTCTTATCTTCAAGTCTTTGGTACCAACATGAGGTGCACAGGCTTAGGCTATATAAGCACTTCTTCAGATGTCTGCATCATAGGGATAGGAATTAACTTGGGAACAGACCCTAATTTAGGCATGTGTGGGCAGGTACCAACAGATGAGCCAAGCCTCTAAACTCTCTATCAATAGAAACTCAGTTAAAAGAGATAATGTAATCTAGGGAACTGTCAGATAACGCTAAACCAGTTACCTAGTACTCATTTTGACCTCCAAAACATAGGCTTTTATCAATACTTTAAGTGACCTAACGTACCTTGCCTGACCTTGGGTTTACTTGTCTCCCATCGATCCTCTGTTACTTCTGTTATACTGACACCCTGGATACAAGATTGCATTTTAAATATCATTAGATATTAGTTATTTGGTCACCACTGAAATACAAAATTCACTGCTGCAGAGAAAACATTTCTGCTTGATTCCATACAAATTGTTTTTCCTCTTTGTACAGAATATAGTTTATATCTCACAATGAACCTATTTAGAAATCGTTACCAGCAGTCACATTGTCTAGATGTTAGTTCCTTTCAGCCAACCACTTTGAAATTTCTGTCAATGAGCTGGCTGGGATTGACTATGGTTCTCACTTTTATCTGTTTAAAAAATTAAGCTCACTGTGTTACTCTCTCTAAGGACAAACATGAGGATGCCAGAACGCAATATATTTTACCTTATCTTAAAAAACCAGGATAAGTTAAACTAAAAGTAACACCACTCTCTATGTTTATCTTAAAACTGCAGAAATCAAGATATTAATGTAGTACTCTGTCATGTTCTGCTTCCCCTCCCCCCCCTCCATTTTAATGGTTCATTAAAATGAAGTTGTGAATTAAAGTAAAAATGACACTATATGGTTAATTTGAACTAATTTATTAATTCTAAAGCAAATATTCAGTTCCCTATTAGAGTAAATAACTATTGATTTGTGGCAAATGCAAAGATATATACATACATAAACTACACAAAGCAATAATGTGCCTCTCTAGAAATGGAAATGCATAGAGAGACACAGAGATCAAGGGAAAGAGAAGAGTGGCAGATTAAAAAGAGGAAAAAGAGATTTAGTAGAAAAAATATGATTTCACCTTTCTAAGGGTCCCACGATGAAATATGATGCAAAAATTGCTGGAAAAGGTGAAAACATTCATTCTCAATAGGGAAATTTCCCCCTTTATGTAGTTGATGCTGGCTGATCGTGCCCATTTACTCCCATCGGAATTTTCTTTAGGAGGCACTCTAAGTTATATAAGCTCATTTCAGGTGGGCCATGTATAGCTGGTCTCAGGAGCGCTGTGCTCTCCCAAGCCCCTTCCAAAATTGCAGTGAGTGTTTCTTGACCTCTTTTTGCCTGCTTGCACAAAGAATGATTTAGCAGGTGTAGAACCTCGTGACCTTGTTTTGGTCCTTTTGAACTTGTTTCAAACACTTCATCTCACAACATAGGCCAAAGACAATGCTTAAGACAAAATAAAAGAAACAGTTCACCTGTGATTTGAATACCCGCCACATAATCCAGCTCTACTTCCTCTTAAAGTCCAAAAAATTACATCTAGGCAGAGCATACATTAATTTTGCTTAAAAGGCAACCAAAGGAATGACCTAAATTGTAAACTACAGAGAAACATTACACAGAAGTTGTTAGGTGGATAGCATTTTACTCTGGAGGTTCAAACAGTCATTTATTTACCTGTTGTGCAGGTGAAGATAAATTAGGCATTTCTTTTAAGAGGTTTACTTCCATAGAGATCCAGAATTTGTGTTAAGGTATCTGCATAATAAAGATATCTCATTAGTAAAAAAGTAAATTAGATTGGAATAAGAGGAATCACATTCTAAGAATTGTTGAAGTTTTAGACCTGCTGCCTTTTTTATAAGTAGCTAACTAATTAGAACTAGTAATTTTTATTACTTATATATATTTTTGCACAATAGGGAATACTATTTCCAGTATTTTATATAGATAAATATTACAAATCATCAACTGTATAAACATATCTGTGGCCATGTGGTCTACATGTTTTCAAGGGGTATCGAAGGCCTACTCTTTGAAAGTCGGCATATATACCTACAATTCCTGGATACTTTTACAATCTCATGGATAATACAGGTAAAGATATGTTTCTTTTTCTCATGAGGTGCTAAGAAGTTTTACAGCATGGAGAGTAAACACAAGGCCTGTGGGCTGAATCCAGCTCTCCACTTTATTTTACCCAGCCCAGAACTGTGTGACCTCGTGGCAGCGCTGAGCTCCTTGCCCTATGCTCCAGCCAGCGCGCAGTCACATGTGCAGCTTGTGTGACGCATGCTACGTTGCAGAACAAGGGTGATGTGGCCCCCAGTGAAAATGAGTTTGACACCCCTGCTTTACAACGATGTTCAGCAAAGTTTACAAACCCTTCTAATGACTAGCACAGGCACAACCCCTTCAGAAAACTCAAAAGACATAGTGAAGCTCAAAATTTCCTAACTCCTTGCAGCTGCTCTTTAGAAAGTCTGAAACTTTCATTGCTGGAGAGCACAGAGATCATAAGTTTCAAAAACCTTAGCTGTGGTTTAAGGGACTTAAATCTCCAGACAGTCTGAGCAGAGCAAGTAAACTTCGTAGGCTAATTATCTGTGATTTCAAGGACTCTAAAGTTTAGCCACACTTGACTAAAAACCTCCATAAGATACATAATTTTAAATAGCTTAAAGCTTTTTTAGAAATCCCAGAGGCCAAATACATTGGTTTTCAAGGAGCTACAGGGGATGAACAGGAAACAGTTTCACCATTGGAAGTGTTCAGTGGCAACACTTTGTCACAGTGCCTGCTGTTTGGCTTCTCACTCCCACGGTGTTGTGTGACACCTCCCAGTTGTGCTAAAGCAACTGCTTCTGAGTTCAACCTGGGAGTCAGGCAGAGGTTGATATATTTTAAAGAGGTTTTCCACTTCCACCTCTCTTTCAAAAAAAGGCTGGGGTTTTTTGTTGTTGTTTTGGGTTTTGTTTTATTTTACGTGGATCAGTTACTTCATCCCGCAAATACTGTCAGAATGACTGAAAAGTGGTGCTCCATGACTGGAAACAAAAAGCCAAGGACTGACGGAAGGGTAGGAACTCCTGACACTGGAGCTGCCACAGGCATCCCTTGCTGTAGATCGATGGTCTGAGACTGATGGTTCAAGGCCTTGCTCAAGACCAATTTACCTGAAAGAAAACCTATCAGTTCTTTCAAACCACAAAGGCTTCTGAAAGCTGTCATTCAGATTTCCAAAGCACTCAGAAATAATACATCTTTTTCTCCAATACTTAATACTTCTTCAAGTGATCTTATAGTGGTGAAATGTGATAACGAGATGAGACATTCCAAAGGCAAAAAAATTACCTGCACCTGTCACTTGTAAGTGTGAGGAGGAAAACAAAGGAGATTTAGGTCCATACTCTTCATGAGCTTCTCCTGGAGCAGTTGCTGTCTGCATCATTCTTTAGTGCGGGGTCACCACTATGTTAGTCTTTGTTGTTGTCTGTTGCTCTGCTTTACCAGCACCCTATCAGTGTCTTCAGTGCTGAAGAAAGGTGCTAAATAAACAACACTTGTTTGTAACTCTTCGGAAAAAATTCCCAACCCAACCAAAAGACAACCAAGCAGTACTAGTTCTTCTGCAATTATTCAAGCAAGTTGTAACATAATTGCTTCCCCAGGGCTCCAATCTCTCTTTCATGTTAACTACTTATTAACCACATTGTTCGAAGTTCTCATAGAGTAGTTGATCAGTAACCCAGATTAGAAAAAACCCAAAAATTAGAGAACAGAAAAACCAGTAGTGTAAGATGAATTAAAGGAGACGAGTTATACAGAACCCTTTCATATTACGAAAATGTCTAGGGAACCATTTCCTTAACTGATTTATGCTTCATACATTTTATACAACACTACTTAGGACAAAGCTGAAAGTGAAATATTTTATGCTGAGTAGTAGTCTGGATATACTCCAGTTACCTATATATATGAAAAGGTATATGCGTATTGCTTTATTGATTTTATTCTTTCAAGAAAGAGTAAATATACTATTAAGCAAATAAAAGTCTCTTTTTTTGGTTAAAAAGCATCAAATATATTCTCATGTATGTATGCTCAAATTTATGCTCGTATATAAGGTAGGTATTCCTCTTCTGTTGTTAGTAAACAAGAAATGTTTTCAGTCCCAAAATACAGAATAGCCTTTTGGTTGCTGTTCTGTTTCTAGTATAGATTTTAAGTAAATTGTGCAAGGAAAAAATCTTGCATTATTTTTAGAGTCAGGTTTTCCTAAAATTTCACACCTGTTACCCCAATCAATATGTCAGTAATTATGGTTTCCTAGAAAAAATCTGGCCTTCTAGGATGATTGTCCTATCTTTGAAAAGACTTTTTGCACACTTCGGTTAACCGAAAGCTTATAGAAATAGAATCACTTGAATGCATTTATTTGGCTTAAATAGACAGTAAGTAGCTTATATTCTTTCTATTGTAATACAAGTAGCTTCCCTCCTTAACAAATTGTGTTATTATAAACCCTGTTATTAAAAAGAGAAATGTTATCACTTATGAAATAGGTAAAATGCAAACTGGTTTTCAAAGCAGTTAAAATACAGAGATAACAGGAAATCCATCTGGAAAGGAAAAAAAAAAATATAAAAACCCTGAACTTTTAAGGATTGATAAAAGGAAAAGAGGAACCTAAACATCTAAAATCTTAGTTCTGACACTGAATGTGCAAGAGAACAGTATCAGTATCATTGAGGTCCCTGAAGACTGGGGAAGAACTATAAAATAATGAATAATAAAGAACTGCTGAATTTCAAAAGTGTTGAAAATAATACATGTCCTGCAATCACCTCCAGCTGTCCTGCACCTGCTGTAGGTGCCTTCAAGATGCAACTATTCTATTCTATTCTATTCTATTCTATTCTATTCTATTCTATTCTATTCTATTCTATTCTTAATTTGTCCTTTCCTAGAAGGAGTACCTGTCTGAAGAGCAAATTAGACTTTGTGACCAGGACATAGGCTTTGAGACAGCTTGGCTGCACATTGCGTTGTCTCTCTCTCTCCCCTTCGCTATGCATTGTATTTATGTGTCCTCTACATGACTTTGCGTAACATGACAGCAGCTGCTTATCCATGCAGTAGAGTATGCGAAGAAATAATACCTTAAACAATGAAGACCAAACATAGTGACTTAGACCTACACACAGGGCATACTCCTTCCAGGTGGGCAGCAAACAGCCAGCAGCAGGGCTGAGGAACAGCTTGCCCAAAGCACACAGGTCCGCGTGCAGGGAAGACAAGACCAAATCCAGGCTAGAGGTAAAAATGCTATCTCATAGAGCCATGTAATGGATTCATAGCGAGTTGTAAAGGGAAAAAATGTAATGGATCACTTTTGGTCAGTGAATACTAGCACACTGACAGCTCCAGGCAGAGCCGGCAGCCAGGAGAGCATGCCCCTACTGCCAGAGCCAGGCTGTCCTCAAGCACCTTACAAGGCTGAGAATTACTTAGAGAAATTTCAGAATTAATAAAGCTACTAAGGAAAACATGGAATAAAGCAACAAATGGCAGTCACCAGTTCCGAAAATGGATAGGATTGATTGTAGGTGGTAGTTATCACAAATTAAGAATGAGGAAAACCTGTCAGTATGACGTTTCAGAAAAACACCTGCCTCTCACTTCCATCCCTACTAAGCTCAGACTCTCAAGGCAAATATAGCTCGGTGAAACGTACAGCTCAGAAAAGGGGCCAACTGCCAACCAACCTGTATAGGGAAGTTAGCCATCCTGTGCTTGGGAACTGACTGCGCATCAGTCTACCCATGGAGCGTGGTGAGTGGCTGTCTTTGAATCACTTGAGGCTTTATGTTTTCTTTTGCTCTTCTTCCACTTTGCCTTCACTTATTGAACTATTTTTGTCTTGACCTTCAAGTTTCTTGCTTTTGCACTTCCTTTCCTCTTCTCTCATCCCGCTAGGGGTGGGGAGGAATGTGCAAGTAGTTTCGTGGTGCTTAGCTGCCCACTGAGGCTAACCCATAAGAGGGTAAAGAGACAAATAACTCACTGCAGAGATAAATGGCTAGGAAATAAAATTACTATGATATGCTCCTCAGGCAGGAAAAGAGGTATGTCTGAGTTCCAGGGAAGGATTTTTACCTGTATCACCCATTCATTTATCTTTAGACCTATTTAATTTTCTATATGGATTAAACAAAAAAAAAAAGTGAATTTGATTCCAATTTAGTTAGTAAAATTTTTAATCATCCATGAAATTATAAGTTTATATACATATAATCACCGTGGTTTTTTTCTTTGCATTGCAGTGACAGAATATTTTAGACCTTTGAAAAAAAAAACTCACATGAGAAATACGTACAACAGTAGTGTAATGCATTTAGCTCTAGATTGTGTTAATTACAAATCATTATTATAATTTCTGCCTGCTTAACATATTTTCATTTTCAATCTAATCTACTTTAGGAAAAAAAATAGAATATCTCTACATTTCTGATTGAACATTAAACAGAAGAACCAGCTAGTGTTTTCAGAACTTGGAGGGGTTTTTTTTCTTTTTAAAGAGGAATATATTTAATAACACAATAAAGAACAATGCCCTAACTACTAAAAAAGGTTAAGTACTTGCATAATGTTTCCATCCCTTCATTTTCTGAAAGAAGTCTAATAATAATAATTACACTTCATAATAGAATTTAGTGGCTGCCTAACAGTGTTTTGATTTCTTAGGATTATCAGTTGGTGCTATAATTGTTATTCCTTCTGATTGCGAGAGGTACAGCATTTAACCAGTCATTTCTCATTTAGAATTTCACATGCTGCATCTTTTTTGAAACTGATTTATAGGTAATGAAGCAATCTATTTTTAGATATTTTTCAGGGGATGATTCTTCCAGTATTTTTATTTGGAAGTTAAATATGCACTTTCCAGGTAGTGAATGAATAATGCTGCTAATATGCATAAAGTTCTGGGATTTTTTAATGTTAAGATTTAAAATACTAGTTACTTTTAATTGTGTTAGAACAAAGGTCAGAAAATAGACTTGCATCTCTGTGTTTTATTTAGTTGGAAAATTCACCCTTCCAGAACACACAGTATGCAAAAGCAGATCAACTATTAGATTCGTTAAACTGAATATTTGAATGGTGATTAAGTGCTGAATCGATGCTTACTTATGTCAAACAAATCTACTAACTTGCTTTATTTCTTAGGTTGTATAGAACCTGTATCTCTGACATTCATCACAGTATGACTGAAAAAATAAAGAATGCTATTACTAAGCTTCCCAGTTTCTCTGAGTTTTTCTTTTCCATAACAGAAGTTCTAGCACAATTTTGCTTTTCCTCAGTAACAAATAATATTGCCTCTTAGCTCCATAACAGTCAGGGATAAATTCCCACTGATCTATGAGGCCAGAATTTCACCATTAATCCTGAACAGAAAATATAAATCAATACATTTTATTTCAGCTTATCCAGCATCAATACGTACTCTTTTAAACATCACAGAATTGTGTAAATGTTGGCCGGAGAGGGATCACTGGACATCATTATCCGAATGCTCCGATTAAAGCAGGACTATTAAGAAGAGTCGATTAGTTCATTCAGCATGTCTTCGTCTAATCTAATCTTGAGGGCTTCTGAGGAGGGAGATTTCATAGCACCTCTGAGCAAGCCATACCAGTGTGGCACAGTGCACAGTGCCTGGTGTTCACCTAACCCTCCCAGGCTGCAATTTGCAGCCGTTGCTCCTTCTATTAGTTTCTCAGTCACAAGCCAGAAATGTTTAGTTACATAACTTTGCAGCTGCCCTTCAGACAACTACAAGCCTGTGCTAGTTGAGAATTTAGCCTCCTCTTTGTTAGACTAAACAAACCCAGCCTTCTTGGCCTCTCCCCTTGATGACGCCAGTTAGTCTATGAACACCCTAGTAACTTCCTCTAGCCAATCTCCAATTTATACGCCTTTCTTGAACAGGAGAACTCAAAACTGAATGGTCTACCACTGCAGCTTTGCCAGGGCCCAGGAGACAGAGAAAACAGCTTCTCTTGATCTAGTGGCCATGATCTGCTTCTAGCAAAGTATGTGGCTTGCAATTTTATCAGTGAAACCCAGATCTCTCTAATGTAGGCATCCACATCTAAACCCTGGTCTTTTTCTGTAATCAATGGTAAAATGAGTTACTTAAGATTCTGCTCAGCCTTCCTGCTGTGGTGTTATGCCTTACAGTAAGTAATGCCTGTTTCTGTCTTTAGAAAATAAAGGGTACAACCTAGGGGGTCGCCTGGTTCCTTGTTAGATATGAGGTTTCTAAGTCATCTGCATAGGCCGGCACAGGATGTGTCAGATGTCTCTATCTTAAAACCAACACTAAAACAGAAAGAGATACTGGGGAACAGACGCTGGATCTACTGGAGGTACACATTCTATACACAAGATGTATGTGGTCAATATGGGGGAATATTTTCTCAGGGAGAGGTATGCTAGAGTTCTGGATGTATTTAGGTTGGGATAAATATGTTCTATGTGTATAAATTCCCTGTATTAATCTTACCTTCATTTCTTGTTCTACTAGATTACAGTGAAATAAGTTTGATCTGTTACATACTCTATTTACATTTCAGTGCTGAGCTAGTTGCATTTGATTTCCCTTATGGCACTTCAAATAGTATGAGATACAGAGAACAAAAAAGGGAAAAACTTTGTGTTCTCTGGAATAAAAGCCAAAAGAATCTAGTATTAGTAATAATAAACAACATTGGGGTCAGATGGAGCCTTCATACTGTCTGCTTTTCTATTATGTCTCCAAGAATAAAGTATTATGGCTTTGAAGTAATTAAATTTCCAAATAATTACATGTACTAATCTTTTGATTCCTTATTACTTGCAAAGTACTACTACTGTCTGTGGAAATAGGTGCAGTTTCAAAGGTCCACCTAGACAGAACAACACATGGGTCTGGAGAATTATATTTGGTACTATCCCTGTGTATTTCAAGATATAACACTTTCTAAGGCTAGAGAAGCAGCTAAAGCTACCTGCACTAACATAAACAGTTTCACAGTAACCTATAAAGGATTAATGCTAGGAAAACTCTTCTGCCGCAGCTATACAAACAGCTCACCCTGTGTAATGATTTCAAGAAGATTATCTTCTAACGCTAAGGGGTTGTCTAAGGAGCATCTAAATTTTTCATTGACAGTGAATTCATCCTTTTCAAAGGGCAAGTACAAGGTCTATGGACATTAAGGTCCCATTTGAGTGCTCAGAGTAGAACCAAATGGGAAGCAAATGGTCTTGTTATGGACTCAAGGTAAATTCTACACTGATTAAATAGGCCATAGTGTCTCAGTGAGAGACAATGCCTAACAGAAGCAAGGGCAGAAAAAAGCTATTTAAGAGATAATGCTTTTTTTAAATGTTTGCTCTTTGCCACTTCAGAAATGTAAAATTAAGCTTGATGAATTTAGGGCCTTGATTATAGCCTCCACTACAAAGAACTTGCAGAAATGCAAGCTGCTATCACACAAATCGGAGTTTAAGTGCTATCACCTAATTTCACAGAGTACACACATTTACCCTAACTCTTTCCAAACCTCTCTACTGATCAGTGTTTGAATATGCTGTTGCTTCCTCTGTCATCTATTAATCCACTCAAGAGACTACTTTCTGTGCTGCCTCCTAGAGAGCCTATCACCCTCCTGAGAATTAACACTAAAAGATCTAATTCTTAACATTCTAATAGTAATTTTGAAATAAAATATAAAGCCCTTATTTTAATAAAATATGAAATAAATTTCTAGATAAACAAAACCTTCCTCCTCTGAAATTTTTATTTTTAAAATATTTTCAGATTTAGAACACTTTTGTTACAAAATAACTGAAAGACCTCTATCACATATAACGTAAGGTTAGAGGATATTCATGATTTATCACATAAATTTTCTGGACATTTAAAAAGGTTATGAATGAACTATAGATGAGAATTGTCTGTTGATAATCCAAATTCTTCCTTTGAAAGAACAATCTAGTAATTATCATATTTAATTCTTTAATTGTAAATTGATTATCCACACGGCTTATCTGAATGAGATGGTCTTTATACAGGATGGTCCTTTCTGATATTTATATCTTGAGATTGCTCTCAAAAGAAGGGACAAAAAGAAATTATAAGAATACATCTCTATAGTATCTGCAAATTGGAAGCCCCGTGGGGGTTCAGCTTTCTCATTTCTTTCTGTCATCCTTTGTTTAAAGAAATATGTATCAATTTTTTTTTTCTAATACCTTAGCACAGTTCTGTGCTCAAGAATTAATATTATTTTGTGATTTTAATTCATTTACCCACTGAGAAAATTAAACGCTTCAATGTGTGCACAGGGAAGTAGTGAATGAAAATGAATTCCCATGCAGATTTCCTAGCAAAATTTTGTATTTATTTTATGTAAATTTGATGACCAGTTTTTACTTTAGACAATATATAGTTAATGGTCATATTTATTCAGTGCATATTTTCTTGAAAGTGATAGCAGTGAGAATCTAATATTCAGAAAATGGTTTATGATCTCTGCTCCATAAAACTATTGAAATTTTCATATTTTTCTGTGTTACCTCAGATCCCTGTTCTCTACTATAGTTTTCTTGTTCGTCTCTGTTGGTACTATTGACTAAATCCCATTTCTAAGTCCCATTGACTTCTTACATTACTTCCTTTATTCCCTTTCAGTAACGTTCTACTATCTGTGTTTTCCAGCTTATTATCCTCTCAGCTGGTTAGCTGTAGGAAGTTCTTATAAGATCAGTTGTTATTGCATCTTCAGTTACTATCTTTGTGAACCTTTTCAAGAGAGGTAAACCTTTCTCCTCCCTTTTCCTCTCCTTTCAGTTCATACCATGTAATGCTCTGCTATCTTTTCTGTTCTCAAACTAATCACATCTAAGAAAAATTTCTACCATCATTCTTTACTTCTGCAACTTAAAATTTTTTTGTTGCATGTATTGAACATCTCATGTCTATGTATTTTTCATATCTGGTGTTTTCCAGAGTGTTCTGAGAAACATGCACGCCCACAAACTTCTGCATGAATTTATCATTCTCAGTTAGCCGGGGACTCTGGCTTAATTTTTCAGTCTGAAGTTTCATGACATAACTGAATGATCAAAAAGCCTACTGTCGTAGGGAAGGTATCCTCCACTTCTGGCTACAGGATGACCTTTCCTTCTTGTGTTTCTTGTGGACAGGCACATCTGACCTCTCAGTAAGGTAGTTCCAACTGGCAGAATCACAGGATGGTTGAGGCTGGAAGGAAGTTCTAGATCATCAAGCCCAGCACTATGTTCACAGCAGAGTCAGCTATAGCAGATTGCCCAGGACTGCATTCAGTTTGGGTTTTAATGTCTCCAGTGATAGACATTCCACAGTCCCTGTGCATTACCTAGTTCTGTCACATTCATTGTTTAAACACACAGTAAGAAAAAAAAAAAGTGTTTTTTTTAATGCTCAAACAGAATTTCTTGTGTTTCAATCTGCATCCATCAACTCTTGTCCTCTCACTGGGCACCATTGAAAAACAGCCTGGCTCCATCTTCTTGGCTCACTGTTTTGGGTGTTTACAGTGAAGAACTATAGATATCAGCATGGTGAAGTTCCCCCTGAGCCCTCTCTTCTCCAGGCTAAACAGCCTCATCTATCTCAGTGCCTCCTGCTATGTTAGATGCTGCATTCCATTAATGACCTTTGTGGCTTTTTGCTGGACTTGCTCCAGGGTATTCATGCCTTTCTTATACCCAGGAGCCCAGGACTGGACACATCACTCCAGATTTAGTTTCATCAAGGCCCAGAAAACTCCTGAATTTCCTGTGTGCTTCTGTGCTGTCAGGATATTTCAAATTCCCCATGAGGACCAGGCTTCTTCCAGTTGTACAAAGAAGTCCTATCTACTTCTTCCAGATGAAGAAGCCTGGTAGCAGGCAAGCAGCAAATGTAACCCATGCTGCTCTGCCCACTAGCACTGATCAGCAAGCTCTCAGCTGGCTCATTACCATTCCCTCAGCAAAGCTCCATGCATCCTTGCTTTCTCACAGACATGACAACTTTCCTTCCTGGTTGTCCCAGCCCATCCTTCCCAAAAAGTCTGTGTCTATCTATGCCAGCACTGAGCTGTCTTTCCAGTTCTCCCTCATCCCAATGAGGCTGTAGCTCTGCGACTGCACACAGTCCTCTAATTCTTTTTTGTTGGTTGTCCATGCTGTAGGCATTATTGTACAGCACTTATAAAAGTACCTAGCCATGGTGATTTCCCAGAAGAGATCTGAGAACTTTCCCAGTAATGCGGCTTCTTAGCACTTCTTTATTTACGTGCACAGTCTTGGGGTGGGCCTCGTCTGCCATGTACTGTTGATTATGAAGTCTCTCCTGTCCACACCAGACTACATTTGCTGGTCCACTAGGTCTACAGTTCCCTCTGGATTGTGGGTCATTATCTCCCTCCCATATCGTTCCTAGTCTAAAGCTCTCTGCAACAGGTTGGCCAGCCTGTTGAAAAAAAAGATGGTTTTGCCCTACTTGGTCAAATGTAGCCAATCTTTTCCTAAAAGATTTTAATCCTCAAAGAGTCTCCATTTATCATAATAGTTAAATCACTGTTGCAGACGTTGTCTGAACCTACCAGTTGTTGACTTGCAGGATACATCTATTGCTCTTCAAGTACTACCCCCTTGCTGACAAGATCAAGAACTACTACACCTGGTCCCTGTGTTCTTTACCCCTCCACAGACATGATTCCACACTTGATATGATGCAGCCTGCCCCTAGCCATGTTGTTGGTACCCACACGGAAGAGCAGCAAGGGCAACAGTAGTACAAGGAATGGGCAAGCATTGGTGGTCTCTCCACAATGTCCAATACCCAAGTCCAAGCCAAACTGCCTGACAGGTCAGCAAATGGGAACATCTATCCCCCACAGCAAGCAATTGCCCTCTGCCGCCACTCACCGATTCCTCTTGGTGCTGCTGTGGGGCTTGATCTCGGTTGACTTTGGTGTGTCATTGAATACAGCTCCCAGCTCTCAGTTCCTTGCCTTTTACCAGAGCACTGAACCTGTTTGGCATCTGCAGATCTGCAGGTGGCACGGGAGCTGTGTTCCTGGTGCCAGAAGTCATGAGTTTCCAGCCTTGACTTTCATTTCCCAACCCAACAGGCACAGACCTTTTCTAGCCCTCCTCTGGTACAGCTGTGGGACTCAGGCTGTTGTACCATCAGGATCTCAGAAAAGCTCAGGTTACTCTCCTTTTTGACACCTCTGACATCATACAGTCTCCTGACCTCCACCTCCAATCCTCTCCTGAGTGACATAGAGGCTCCTTCAGTATACACCTCTTGTGGACGAGTTAACCCTCTGCCTCAGCAAGAGGCACCAAACATGCCAAAGCCTGGCGCTGCAGAGCTGCATTCTCCCTCAGGCGCTCACTTTACCTCAAGGCTCAGCCATGCCAGGGGTAGTTGCTGCAAGGCTGGTGACAGGGACTGTGCCTGTGATGCGTCATCACTATTGCAGAGTCTGCGTGCTGCCCTCTTCAGAGCTTCTGACCACTGTCATTCCCTCCAGGCTACTGCCTCTATTAGCTGTGCTCTTGGCTGGACATCCCTAGGCACCAGCTTGGATATTGTTTGACTCTCCTCAGTTGTTTGAAACAAAGCTCCTTGATTAGGAATAGCTGACCAGATTTAAACTCATATTGTCGTCTCACCAAACACACCTTTCAGGAAGGCACAGAAAGGGACTGTAAACTTTCTTTCATTCCAGGAATGCTCTAACAATTTGTTCAAAAGGAAGAGGAATGGTTGTTTCCTCCAGGCATACTTGAGGATGTACTCTCCTACTCATGTACATGTTTTCCATCACCTCCAAGTTTTCAAAAGAAGTGACTCATAATTGTAACTTCAGAGAAAGTCTCAAGGACACAAACTTCAAGTCCATATAAGCGTGTCACTGAAACTCAAGGCAAGTTGCTGAACCCTGAGAGTTAACGGTTGCCTGTTTTAGATCCAATTCAGAGGTACTTATTTCCTCACCCTTCCTCCCAGATCTCCCACAGTGTCTTTCAGAAGTGACAAGAGAAACACATCTAGGCACACAGGTTGTACCATTGAAAACTACAAACTGCTTCGCTAGATAGGAGTGTGACAATTTGCAAAGATTTTGCCCAATATGAATAACACATTAGCTAATTTCAGTTAGCTTATTGCTTTTCAGAAGGTTTTTTCTCACAAACTAACTAGAAAATTACAGTATCACAGTATCACACAGTATCATAACGTTGGAAAAGACCTTTGAGATCATCGAGTCCAACCTATGACCCAACACCTACACCTACTCCTACTTGTCAACTACACCATGGCACTAAGTGCCTCATCCAATCTCTCCTTAAACACCTCCAGGGAGGGTGACTCCAATGCCCAATCACCCTCTCAGTGAAAAACTTCTTCCTAATGTCAAGCCTCAACCTCCACTAGCGAAACTTGAAACCATGTCCTCTTGTTCTTTCGCCGGTCACCTGAGGGAAAAATTAAATGAAGAAATATTTTTTTTCTTAAGCTTATAATTAAATTAATATTATTATTAAGGTTATTACAGTTAGGCGTTTATTTTATAGGTTATTAATGAAAAACGATAAGCATGAAATAAAAATAGAATTCAGTACAAAAAAATCATAAGAATTAAAATTAGTGATACTCTTCAATTTAAGATGTCTATCTTCTCCTTTGAATAGCTCATTGTATGGGCCTATAAATTTTGTATGGTTGTGGCCTACTTCTGAGAACTAGCCAAGTAGGTGAGTCATATATTTAAAGGTAGGACTCATAGATATTATAAATAATAGAAAAAGAAAAAATACATGATTGCATTAAGTCTGAACATTGTTCAAAGTTGTAAAGAACCATCAAAATATTGTGTCGTAGCTAACATATTTTCTATGTCTACTTGTGTTGGAGGTTACCACTCTATTGGTTAGAATTATCCCTAGAAAGAGTAAAAAGGTGAGGAAATCATCTGACTTGTACATTTTCAATTCATGAGAAAAACACTGGAAATGTATCTTGATTCGTAAAGCATGTATTTGATGTCTGATGTAAAACACTTGAATGAGTTGTAACTTATAAGATCATATGTTCAAGATTTTTACATGTCTATGAATTAAAAAAAAATTAAATCATTGGAATAAATTAGTCAAAATAAGAATACAGTGTTAACCAAATGCAATAAGGCCTTCTGCTTTCATGTGTAATGTCAACAAAAATACGATGTATTCATCACTGTAGAACTATTAGAAAATTTAAATATGTGTAATTTCTGGTCAAAGCATGAGTACAGGAGCTACCTGTCCATTTAAGGCATCATCTGAAAGGCTTCAGTTGCCAAAGTAAACTAATTAGAGACAGGCTTATTTGTTCTGTTTTCAGCTAAAATAGAACCGATTTTCTAACTTTTCAATTAAACCTCTTCTAAGCAACTACATTTTCTGAAAAAGTTAAGAACTTCTTTTTGACAGGGTCCATCTCTTTAGATGATAATGCTTATTGTTTAGGATTCTCACCAAAGTAAAGGGGTACTTGCATGCAGAAAGGCCATTGCTTATACTTATTCTTATGGAATTCAAGGTCATCCTAGATTTGGTGAAATCCTGTAAGTCAAAGTGTGAAAACAGAGTCTCACCTGCAGGGGGGAACAGAAAGGACAGGTGACTCAAAACTGACCGACAAATTATTCCATTTCATATGTTACTGTTGCTATTTTGTAAAAAACCTTTGCCAGGTTCTTCTTGTAAATTGTTAGAACTTCGACTGCATTCAAAGTAAAGATTGGAATGTTGAGTAAACCTCTAAAATGGTTGTCTTCACTTTCGTTACTGCCTGCAAAGATTTAAAAGATCCCCTCCCCATCCTGCCAGCCAGATTTGATTGGGTTGTTACAGTTATGCTCGGTATAAAGCTGAGTGATCATGAGAGTCAAGACCTCATCTATCTGTCTCCCTATCCGAATCTGTGCCTTCCTGAATCCAATTCCTGACTTTCCCCACACTCATCCTGCAGCATTAGTGGTGATGTGTAGTCATTAGGGGAGTTTATATATAAACTGGTTTCGTATATTTGTATATATTTTTACTATTTTCTTATAAATATTTCTTTTAAAATTTTTATTATTATTGTCTCGTTAAAGCTGTTTTAATTTTAGATTTCATCCCACAAGTCTCTCTCTTATTTCCTTTTCTCCTTTCGCTGGAGGATGGAACAGGGACTAGTGCTAGAACTGTCCCGTTTAGCTGCTGACCAGGCTAGGCATGGGGCTAAACTATGACAGTATTTCAAGTCAAGTAGTCAGTTCTTCCTAGACTTAAAAGAATGCAGACATGTGAGTAGCCTGAAGGTAATAAAAAAAGTAAAAGAAATATTTTTTTTAAAATTATGTTGTTTAGAAATAATTTTTTTTTGAGGAAAAATATACAAAAAACCCCACTCAAAACGTGTTCATTGGTAGTTTCAGGAATTGATTGAATTTGTGATTCATTATGTAAATGCCTTATATGACAGTAAAAGAAAATAAAAAAACCAATGGAACCAAAGATTTTAATCATGAAAAGTTAGATAAAAAATTACAGTCACCAGACCAACATTAACACTGCCACATTGAGTTGTATAATATTTTGTCTCACAGATTTTATAATAAAGATTATCCTTTTCCTTGTATATAATACACAAAAATTATTAGTGAATGTTAAAAATGTTCTTCTGATGCAGAACTGAGAAAGATAGACTATATGTTTTTGCCAAAGGTAAAAATATCTGTATTTAAAATTAATTGGGCTAGGATGAGAAATCATTTATTATTTAATATTTGGTGGAGCTCATATGCTCATTTAGACTCTACCATAGGGTTTCTGTTTATTGGTTAGCAGAAAGCTGTTAGAATATTTTTTGAAGAATATCTTACGTTTCATTTTGTCATCATAAAATGTAGGTACAAATGCATCTTAACAGTTGCAGAATTACTTTGGTTTGACCGCATCCTAATCAGGAAGGTTTCTCAGATCCGAAACAGACAGGAGAGGCAGAATTACACTGAAATGGGAAATTGCCTGGAAATTGTCAAGTGACAAATGATAGGACAAGAAGAAATGGCCAAAATTTGGGCCAGGGCAGGTGTAGACTGGACAATAGGAAGAACTTCTTCGCTGAAAGGGTGGTCAGGCACTGGCACAGCTGCCCAGGGAGGTGGTGGAGCCACCATCCCTGGAGGGGTTTGAAAGGTTAGTAAATGAGTTTATTAGGACATGGTTTAGTAAGGGGACAAGTACAGTTGGACTCGATCTCAGAGGCCTTTTCCAACCAGATGATTTTATGATTCTATGAATGGTTTGAGAATTGTTGTTAAAGACAAAAAATACTGCTGCAGTTGGGAAAGGTATGCAATTGCTTTAGGGAGATTGGGATTGATTCCAGGACTGTCCTGTGAAAAGGAGCTAGGAAAATCAATTAGAAGATGGGAAACACCTCTTCTTGTCCTTAGGAGAAAAACAAAGAGCGAAAAAAAAGTTTAGGGCTTTTTTTTTTATTTTCTTTTTTTTCCCAAGGCTGGATTTTCAATTTTCAGCTAGCAATGAAACTAGAGTATCATGGGATTTAGAAAAATGGGCTAATTTTCATCCAGTTAAAGATGAAATGAAAAAAAAATCTGGTATTTATTGGTAGAGAAAATACTGAAAAGTAATACATCAGTGAAGCAGGAGTTTTGTTAAGTTTGAGTTTTATAAAAGTTCGTGTGGAGGGCTGGTCACTCAACAATGTTTGTGAAAATCTATGACATTCTTTACCTTTTCCAGGTAAAAATTAATTAACAGTTCTTTTTCCTTCCTTGACTTTTCACTTAATGAAAGTTAAACAGCTTATGAAAAGAGGGTTGATGGAAAGATGTTCAGGATCTCTAGTCAGAATAAGTCTTTCTTTTAGAATATGTTGCAGAAAAATGTCCTACATTTGAAACTGTTTTTCCTGTTACTCGTGTTATTTCATGTTATTTGTCTTTAATGTTATTCATGTTTCCAGTTATGTTTTTACAATTGTTTGGTTTTACTGTTTGTGATCTTTAATTATTTAATACAAAAATTAGTAGAAATATTTTGGAGTATTCCATACAGGCATCTAAGAAGCCACTGCAAATTTTTCATGCATTCTTATGAAACTCAGCATTAGAAAATTACCTTTCTTTTATTTCTGTTATCAGAATATTAGTACCATGCCAGTAGGCAAGAATAAGACACTATCTGTATTACCATTCACAGATCTGTTCATTCATTTTGATAAAAGCAGTTATATGTTACTAGGTTCAGAAGAGGTTACTAGGATGTTTAGAGCCTATATTAAAACAGTATAGAAAAAAAAAGTTGCTTCTTTGGCTTGGCAAAAGAAAGCTTCAGGAAGAACATAAATATTTTCATAAATATTGTTATGTAGTATACACCTAGCCTAAAGCTGATTCTAAAAAGGTCTTTGTTGCATTTATGATTACATTATACACATGTCTATGAAAGCAGGAAAACGGTCCAAGCTTCTCGACTAATCCTTACTTTGTGTCAAAGTAATTTACTTCTATAGTAACCATGCATTTAGTTTTTCTGTTGTGTTCTACACCTTACCATTCCTTTCTGCCAGGCACGAACTGTTCTTATAAGTCTTCTCATAATTAGTGTCTCCTACAACTTGAAACTAACAAATATTCCCAGGATTTATTTTATTTACATTGAACTTCCTGCAACAAATCTTCCTTTATACAGTTCCATGGAAGCTGAACAAAGCCTTCTGTGATTCTAATATTGTGCCTTTTCACAATTATACCCTATAAACATTTAAGTGGTGGTAAGAATATAAGGGATATTCAGTAAATAAATCTTAAAAATCACTGTTCTTAGCAATCATAAAATTAGTATCTGCTTGTCTTTAAAAATGTATATTATTGTTATTCTTTTTCTATTTAGAGATAGTCATTCCATAGTCCATAAAAATGTAACATGGTAAAGACCCATCTGATTATCCTGCAGGTTTGTTTGTTCATTGCCATGTGAACATCTGCTAGTCTGTAACTATTGAATGTAAAGAAAATGGAAATCATGTAAAATTCCACTTTACCTTGATGAGGCTTTTTTTTAAACTCTATGGTTTTTAGAGTCAGAATATTTACCTTTGAAAATACACATTAATAGGTTTTGTAGGCTGCAGTTTAAAGGCATGTGTAGTTATTGTAAGTGATTTTTGATAGTTATTTTTATTAGATTATTTAGAAAAAAGGTATATCTGAACCGTCTTTTGAATTTATAATAGAAACAAACTGAACTGTAGTCAGAGATAAATGTAGTGTTCAGATAACTTCTAAAATGTTGGTACAGAACTTTTCCACCTTTGGGGAGGAACCAGAAACTAACATCTCAGGTTAATAATGTGGTGTACAGATCGTGTTTTCCATTATATTTAAACATCTCCCTAACATAAAACAGTCCTTCATTAATGCACTGAAAAGAGATAGATTTTTGAATTGTATTATACTATCAGTATAAGTGAGAAAAGTTTGAAGAAATTCATTTTGGGATAGGAAAAGCAGATGAGAGACTGTTTCAGCGAATTCTCAGAACTGAATGAATTTGCCTGTCTTACAGAGCACTGAACGACTACCTGAATTTTGTGTTTAAATAATCTGTGAGCAACAGGAGTAGTTCACAGAAGAGTTCCTATTATAGAGAAAGGAATGGAAGAAGAATTACAACATTTGAAAATTTTATATCCTTTGTAAAGTCAGAAAGAAAACTTAGAATCCAAGATTAAAGTCACACTTAAAGTATCAAACCACCAAACCACGAACAAGAGATTCATTTTGTGGACAAGTTAACCATTCTCCAGTAATGTGCCCTTATGGTCAAGAAAGCCAATGATAACCTGGAGTGCATTAACAAGAGTGTGGCCAGTTGGTCAAGGGAGGTTATCCTCCACCCCTACTCTGCCCTATCGAGGCCCCAAGTGTCAAGTTCTGGGCTCCCTAGTTCAAGAAAGACAAGGAACTACTAGAGAGAGTCCAGCAGAAGGCCATGAAGGTGGTTAAGGGACTGGAGCATCTCTTTCGAGGAAAAGCTGAGAGACGTGGGTCTGTTTAGCCTGGAGAAGAGAAGACTGAGAGAGAGTCTTACCAATGTTTATAATTATCTAAAAGTCGGGTGTCAAGAGGATGGGGCAAGAATCTTTTCAGTGGTGCCCGGTGACCAGAACAGGGCAAACAGGCACAACAGGCACAAACTGAAGCACAGGAAGCTAACCTGAATGTGAGGAAAATCTTTCCTGCGTGGGTGAGAGAGTACTGGAACAGGCTGCCCAGAGAGGTTGTGAAATATCCTTCTCCAAAGGTGTTCAAAACTGGCATGGACACATTCCTTTGCAACCTGCTGTAGGTGATCCTTTAGCAGAAGGGTTGGACTATTTGATCTCCACAGGTCCCTTCCAACCCCTATGGTTCCTTGATTCTGTGATTCTTTTTACCATATCAGGAAGAAGAATAGGACCACCGAAGACATGGAGTCTGCTTCATAGTCTCTGTCATGTAAGTATATTGTGCTATGGTTTTCTATGTTTTTACGTCTATTAAGGATGCTAAAAAATCAGGTGATGAGAGCACTCACTGCTGTGAACTGCTGTAAAAAGGGGAGGCCTGTTGGTGGGAATGGGGTGTTTGTAAACTCACAGTATGTTAAAGAACGCCACTGTCCTGATTCATGATAATTGTGTATAATGGCCCGCAAAGGTGATTTTCAGTTCCTTTCCTGAACTCTTTGCATCCCAAACTATTTACAATGGCATTTCTTTTTTGCCCTGTTTGAACATACACATTTTCTATCCTTTTCAAATATTCACAGAATCTCTCCTATGGAGAAGTAATGACAGAATGACCTTTCTTTATGCATAGGTAATTCTTTCTTTCTGACTTCTCTGTGGTTATTACCCTGACCTGTTCCATGCTGTTATATAGACAGTACTTCTGAATCATAATTTTCTTAAAATGGTGGGGATTTCTGATGACTTTTATTACTCTCTGTCACTTAGCACACAGCAAACCTGCTGCACTGACCGCTCCAAAGGCATAACTTGAATCATCAGATAAGGTGCATCTGCTAAATTATCTACTTAATGCTAATCTCGATATTGGTTTCTATGTATTGAATATGATGATATGCTTTGACAAATAGGTTTAGAGGGAAAATTTGAGATCAAGATAATCATATTTAGCTCTTATTTCTAAATTTCAACAGAGATAATGATGTAGCTAAGCTGGAAGGGCTAAGATATATCTATGAATATGTATGTATATGTACGCAAAAAGACCCTTTTGTATTTCTTGTAACATAAAGCCTACTGAATTTCTGCATGACTCCTGGGCCTTGGCGTAGCAATCTCTAAACAACGTTGCTGCAGACGACTTGTAAATATCACAAGGATTACGCCTATCTTGAGCTCAATGCCAAAGCTCTCTTTCATGTCAATAGGACTTGCAGGCAGGCATGATTTTTTAGAATAGGTATCTTTTATTTGCAATGTTATTTGTTTCTACTATTACATTGGCTCAAGAGCTGTAATCTATATATAGCTTTTATTGCTCTTACTCATAGCCACTGACACGGGAAAAAAGAAGTAGCACGGTTTGTGTGGTATATGCAAAAGGCAAATATAAATAATATGTATTGCAGTACATACATTTTCCTACATACAAGAATATCTGATAAAAAAGTATTTAAAAACATCTTGTAGGAGGAATTTTGCTGCTAAATATATATGACAATCAACAGATAGGAATCCAGGAATTAAAATAAAGATTAAATCTGGAAGAAATATTCCTGAAATGCAGTAAAAATAACCCTGAAATTTGATAAAACCAATTAACAAAACAAACAAAACTTGATGGATATCATTTAAAGGACAGGGCAGTGAAATCAGTGCTTTTTGTGTACACATTACAGCTTGCTAAATTGTTACTAAGATCAGAACTTACTGGAAATTATTTTAATTTCTGACATTTTAAAAATTGCTATTTCTACTTCAGTCTGAATTTACTTCTGTTGTCCTCAAAATATTTTCAATGACAATCAAACAAAAAGTTTTGAAAAAACTAAAGCTGGATTTTATTGTGTAATTGTTAAAATATTTTTAAAGGAGTTTAAATATTTAATGAAAAGAGTTTAACAATTCTAAAATTATTCTACTTTTTATAAAAATATTAAATTCACTCAAATTGGACTAATTAAAAAACAAAAAGTTTTGGCTCCAATTTTTGTTTTTTAATTAAGATTCTGGATATCTACATTTAATACGGCTTTTTTTTGTGATATTCTGGATGAAAACTCCCTTTACTGAAAGCAGAGCATCCATTCTATGTAAACCTTTTAAAATTAAATCTCTTTATGTTAAGTATACATATTTCAAACCCCTAATCATTTCTTTTGAGGTCCCATATTGTTCCTCCTTTTTTCAGCAAGCTGACAAAACATATAGAAAATAACACATTGCAAAAGGATGTTTAGAAGTAGGTTAACTTTATACGCAGTATGCCCAGAGTTGCATCTTATCTTCAGATTATCATAGGTCAATGCAGCAACAGACAAGCTAAATTCTGAAGGTTATTGCTAACAGCTATCATTGAGACATAAACCCACCCAGAATAAGTATATTACAGTTGTTCTGTTTGTTTTAATCCTTGTGCTTAAAACAAAAGGCTCTGTTTCAATAAATATCAACTAGAAACTTGCTTGGATTTCCAGGTTCCAAATGCAAAATTCAGAACAAAATTTAAGTCTTTAAGTCACATGGTGTAAGAATAATAAACCAAATCTAGAAATGTCTTCTTGAGAGTCCCAGTTATAGTCACTTCAGGACAACTATATCTACATAGACATTGACATCTACTGTCATTTTTCATTCTCCAGGTATTCTTCTAGTAGGTTGCTAATCTGCTGTTCCCGTGTCATATCTGCCACATGCAGAGTTTTGGGATATCCTGTGGATTTTCAGACAACACTCATCCTCTATAGATATGGCTACTATATTCAGCCTTGTAGCGTCAAACCACACTGTCTCTTCTGATTCCATAATGCTTGTGGTACTGGTAGCCCACCTGGAAGGAAGGAAATAAGGGACGCTTTGTATTCTGAAGCTGGAAAAGAAAACAAATACAGGTGAGTACTCTACTTATCTGTTATAATTTAATTTTTTTTCTGCTGAAGTACCCATACTACATAGCCTGCTGAACACATAAAGTTTTCTATTTGCATCCACTGTGTGCAGAACTCGCCTCCTGTTCTGGGCTATCTAGGAACACAGAATGTGAGCTAGTAAGAAAGTGAGATTTATCTGCTGTTTCACTCTAGATGCCAATTTTTCTCTATTGATAATAAAGAAGAATCTAGACAAACAAGTTTGATGTGTAATTGCATAGTACAGATGTCTGCATTTAGTCCTTCTTTCTAAATACCAGGAGAGTTCGGAGGAGGACTCAGTGCCTGAGGGAGTTCTGCTGCATGGGTATGGCACTTGACTTACTTAGAAGTTGATATTCAGGGTAAGGAAGTTACTGGTGATTAAGACACCTCAAGAATGCCAATGTTGTGGAAGAGATCTCTCTAGATCCTTTTACTAAACCCAGAAATTAGTTTTTATCTAAATCTCATTTTCAGTGTGAAAGTGTATACCCTTGCACTTGTTGAAGCTCTTATCCTACTTCATCTTAAGATCATAACAAATGCCCTGAATACTGGTAATCATACCTGTGACCTTGTCATCCACTGCTATAAATCGAAGTTTAAATTGTATTGACACGGATAGAAATACTGCCAATTAAGCTATTTATAATACAGCGTAGCAGTACATAAATTGACCAGATCTTTGCTGATTTACATCAGTGAAAGATCTACCACACTGAATTTATTTAAAGTTTAGTGAATTCTGTTGGCTTGTTTAATGTGGTAGTTGCTGTGATATGTGTGATATATAGAAGATTTCAGTATGCTTAGTGCCAATTAAAATGCAATGTCATCCTAGATATTTCTTGCAAATGTACAAGAGATGCTGAATTTTTGTTGTTCACTTCTTTAAGAAAACACAGTATTTATCACTAGCTCTGGAATGTAAGCTAGTTGTTATTGTTTTATATCTGCTGAGGAAAATCAAGGTTTCATTTCATACATTAAGCAGGGTGAATCAAATCGCATATGACACCTCTCCTGTGTGACAAATGGGTTTGTAAAGTATTACTTGCAGAGCATAATGGTAATTTGTCTACTCGGTGGCTGTAACAAACGCATTACATTTTTGTTTAATGGTTATAATTCATCATTTCAATACACAAAACAAGGGCAGATACTTTATTTCTCAACAGGGAATAAATAGGATGTCAACACTGAAGTTACGTTTGTTTCCAAAAACAGTACTACTAATTCAGTCTTTTGTCTCCCTATAAGTGGGATCCAGGCTGTGACTGTGGGACTGCATTTTTAAGAACAGTCAAAAACTGTAGTGAAGAAAGAGCTGTGATGCATGAATGCTCCATGCTCATTTGAGCAGGTTTAACACGCTGTGGAGATGTCATAGAAACAGTTATTTTAAGTCTGTTTGAGACTGAAATCATGACTGTTTTATCTACATTTGATAATATGAACTTAGAGAATATTTAAATGTCTAAGTAAATCTAAATGATTAGATCTCTTTTCCCCTGCACAACTCTTTAGAAAGTTTTGCTTGCCCATGTCAGCTTAAAAAAATCCCTAGCTTCAGTAGACCTTAAAATATAGTAGTGCAAAGAGACAGGAAAAAATTCTCATACTGTGTGAAATATCAGCAACAGAAAGTCTCAGCAGTAGTATTTAAGATAAATAGAGATACATACACCCATTGTGGCTTTTCTGTGTTTGGCATGTAATAAATGTTTTCAATCTATTCTATTATATAAAACAAATGTATAATAATCACTATTAATCTCATTTAATGTTACTTTGAGATGATCTTAGCTAGGTTTTTAGATCTCAATAATTTTAGCAGCAGTGTTCTTTTATATGTGAATGACTTATTAAGAGTTGCAGACTACTGAAGAGGATTATTCTAGATTAGAAAATAAGAAGTAAGTTTAGTATTTCTTCAGATGCAGTTTATGTCTTCAATCTTAAAAATAGAAATATAGATTTTCCTCATGTGTTTGGTGTAGACTAGACTAGACTAGACTATTTCAGTTAGTAGAGACCTACAATGAACAGTCAGTCAAACTGTCTGACAAAATCAGGGCTGACCAAAAGTTATTTATTAAGGGCATTGTCTATATGCTTCTTAAACACTGATGGGCTTGGTACATCCAGGCACTGGAACGGGCTATCCAGAGTAGTGTTTGAGTCACTGGTTATATTGTGTTTCATGCATACTTTTACCTTCCTTACCCTGTTGGCTGGGCACACTGCTGACTCATACTGAACCTGCTGTAATGCGGCACCCTGAGACCCCTTTCTCCAGGGCTGCTCTCCAGCAAGTCCTTTCTTATTTTATTCCTGTGCCCGGCATTACTTGGTCACAGGTGCAGAATTCAGAATTTGGACCTGTTAAATTTCATCCCATTAACCATAGCGCAGTGCTCCAATCTATCTTGATCCCTTTATAAGCCCTTTTGTCTCTCAAGAGGAAGTCAACAGCATCTCCCATTTTGATACCTTCAGCGAACTTGCTAATGGTGTGTTTAACTCCTGCATCCAGAGAATTGATAAATATATTGAACAGGATTGGCCCTAGGACTGAAGCCTGAGGAACACCACTGGTGACTGGTTGCAGGCGAAATGTGGCCCCACTCTCTACAACTCTTTGAGCCCTACTGTTCACCTAGCACACTGTGAACATACTCATCTCACAGTTGATAAATTTGTCCAGAAGCAGAAGGACATTGTCAAAAGCTTTATCAAAATTCAGAGAAACTGTATCTACCACGTTCCTTTCATCCACTAGATGGATGTCCTTACCATAGAAAGATATCAAATTAAACAGGACTTTCCTTTTGTAAGCCCATGTTGACTGTGCTGGATGATTGCATTATTCTTTAAATGCCTTGCAATAGTACACAGTATAATCTTCTCCATAATATTTCCAGGAACGGAGGTTCAACTAACAGATCTGTAGTTCCCTGGGTCTTCCTTGATGCCCTTTTTGTAGATAGGAATTGCACTGGCTAGCTGCCAGTCAGCAGGAACCTCCTCAGGCTGCCAACACCTTTGCTAGATGATTGAGAGAAGTCCTGTGATAACATCTATTAGATACTTCTGCACTCTGGGACAAATCCCGTCAGACCTATGGCTTGTCCACAGTCAGTTGATATAACCAGTCACTTACCGTTTCAGTGTCCACAGAAGAAAAGTTGCTCCTCCTGAAGTCATTGTCCTTGAACTCAGAGGACAGAGTAGTCCAAGGTCTACCAGTATTGTTAAAAACTGAGGCAAAAAAACCCACTGAATGTTTCCACTTTTTCTTCTTCCTTCTTTGTCAGGTGCCCTTCTTTATCAAGCATTGGTCCAATGTTTTCCTTAGATCTGTTCTTGCTATTAATGTACTTTAAAAAGGCTTTTTTGTTGTCTGAGACAAGGTTCGCCGGTTTTAACTCTAGTTCAGCTTTGGTCTTACATGACTTCTTCTTGCATATGTGAAACACAGCACCAAAATCTTCCTGCAAAGCCTGGCCTTGCTTCCAGAGTTCACACAATTCCTTTTTCCACCTGAGTATTCAGCCAGATTGGTCTTCTGACTTACTTGCTTAACTTTCAACATCATGGGGTTGCCTGCTTCTTTGCTTTTAAAAAATAGTTCTTAAAAACTGACCAGCACACATGGGCTCCTAAGCACTCAAAAGGGCATTACCATGCTGTAAAGATCAATTTCTTTATCTCTGTTTGTTTGTGTGTCTTAAACATTCATCTTGGTGTGAAACTGTGTGCTCGGGGTTTTAAACAATTTGGCAGCAGCAGAGGAGAGAAAGGCAGGCAGAGGAGGAGGCGCTGGACTTCTTTGAATTACAAATGACCCCTGGATACCCCAGGCCCAATTTGGGACCTTGCCAAAACAGACCTCTGCACATAATCAACTTCAAGAATTTTCCAAGCAGACATACTGTGCAGATGTGGTGAGACCACCTCTGTGCACGTCTTACACTAATATGGAACAAATCTCCTCTATAAAAACCTGTGTCAAAAAGTTCATATGCATGTCCTTTGCCCTTTGGACCACATTTCCTACCATTTTTATGTTATTATGTTTAATTTTTATGTTAAATTCCTCTTTTTCGGCAACTGTTCTTTTTATCTTTCTGTCCTTATTGTCTCCTCCAATCCACCTCACTTTTTTCTCAGCACTTTTTGACAAATTTACCTGAATTCATCTCAGTGCTCTTGGGTGACATGGGTTGTATCAAAGTCCTTGTTGTAAACTGTTGTTACTTTGACTGAGCTCGAAGTAAAGAATTGTGACTTTGACTGAAGTCAAAGTAATGTCTGGAGTTTTGAGTAAAACCTTGGATTGTTGTCATTTCCCTACTGTCACACAAATATTTAAAAGATCATCTTCCTTCCCATCCTGCCGAGCAGATCCTTTGGGATAGGGCATTAAGCAACTCCCTTAGTAGCTTAAACATTCTTCTCCTGAAATCCAAGGTAGCAGCTCTGCTGACCTTTCTTCTCATTGCAACAAAAATGTTAAACTCAACCATTTTGTGATCACTGTGGTAAAGATAGCCACCTATCATCGCACCTTCCACATGTCCTTCTCTATTCACAAACAAGTCTAGGAGAGCATCTTCCCTAGACGACTTACTGAGCACTTTTGACAAGAAATTATTTTCAACAAGCTTGAAGAATTTCCCAGACTTGCTTGTGACAACAGTATGTTATCTCCCATAAGGACAAGGGCTACTGATACAGAGATCTTTCCTAAATCCCTATAGAATAACTCATCAGTGCTATCATCCTGGCCGGACTATCAGTAATAGACACCCGCTACAACACCTGTTCTCTGTTCCATTGTTCTAATGCTCACCCAGAGGGTCTCAATCACATCATCCCCATCTACGAGGACTGTACAGTCAAACATCTCCCTTACACAAGGTGCAACTCCTCTACCTTGCCTTCCCTGCCTATTGTGTAAAAATAACCAACTGTGTGAAAGTGCTCTACTATATAAAAATGAAAAAACCCCACATTTTTTTTCTCTTTTCACATTGGGAAGATTTTTTGTAAATCTAAAATTATTACCTCTCCACAGCTGGCTTTTTATAGTAATAAGATTTGATTTATTTGTAAAGAAAAGGAAGGTTTTTTATAGGATTAAATTTTCTATCCTGATCACTCATTATTCTGAGCCCTCATAGTTTTGACTCTTTGTTCCCACAAAGCAAACAGAAGAATCTTATTAACTGTTTTTCAGCTGTTTAGTAAATTCATTTACAGATGTTTATAAAAATAATATGTAAAATAATTTGATACTGAAAATAAATATGAGCTTTACTTCATGAGCAGGAAGGTCACGATTCCATCTTGAAAAAAATCTTTTTAGAATTTCCATTACTGTATAAAAAGTGTCATAGCAGCATGATACAAAATGCTGATTGGATATAAAGGCACTCTGTCGGTTCAAATCCTTTCAGAAATTTATGGTAGGTTAGCATTGTACTGCCAGGCTTTATCAAATATTGTTTGTTCATGACTTTTAAACTTTATGCTAAATCAGGTATTGTCTGTCCTCCTATAGTTGAGATAAAGAGGGCTGACTGTTTCAACAGAAACACAGCGTGGATCAAAGGTGTTTATGTGATGTATGATGTTTGATGTAGTGGTTTAACAGGCATAAGATTAACAATCATGAAACTCATTTGAGACAACCCCTGCTCTGTGAAGACAGTAAAACTATCCAGAATCTACTCTGTTAAATTAGCATATGTTTCTGCACAACTGTAGTTTAGTATAGAGCAATCAGTGTCAACGGCAATGTAGTTGCAAATAGCGACTAATATGAGGTTGGCCTTATACAAAATTGCTGAATATACAGAACTAAAATATGTATAACAGTTTCATCTATATTTCTTCATTTCTTCATGGTTTTTTGAGAACAAAAAATAAAATCTGTTCTGGTTTGCACATGGTCAGGGAAAACAGAAAATATCTTCAAGGAAATTGAACAGCAGTTTTGTCCAGTAAGGCCTGTTACACCAGCTAAAGCAGAGATTTTTCCAAAGAGACTGTTTCTATTTTTAAAACTATGTGATTCAGTTTGATGATTAAAAATGTTAGGATTAGTCTTAAAAAATAAGAAAACCTTTGATTAAATTGAAACTAAACTAAATTATTAAAAAATATTGTCATATATAGCATCAAAGTAATGGATTTGTTAGAGAGCATATCAGTCAGAAATCCCACTGATTTTTCTATCTAGAAAATAATCTAAATAATTTAATATTGGATCTGAAATTCTGATTTTTAAGATGGAAATAACAAGAAAATTTTCAGGGAAAAAAGGATTGCAATGGAGAGCAAGTAAACACATATAGCTCCCTAGAAGGGTAAAACTAGAGTGCACTGATACACTATTAGCTGTAAATATGAGCTAAGATAATGGGTGGTTTGTTAAAGAAATGAAAAACTCCAGTTTAGAAAAGGATGTTTGGGAAAAAAAAAAGAAAATAATAAGTGGAATGCAAATGTTTAAAGCAAATTAAATGTTACTTGTTGGTCAACGGAAGGCATTACCAGACTTAAATTAACAGAAAACAATGAATATTGAAAATTTCCCCATGGCCAAGTATGTATCTTTTTAATTAAAGGTCATACTAGAAATACTATTTTATGTTTCCTTGAAACAGATGGTTTACCATGTCTTTATGGACAAGTTTGGAAACCTCTGATTTATATTGATGAACTTCTGAGAATTGAATAGGGAAATATATTCTTATGCCATGTATATTAAGAAAAATCTATTAGGATAGCAGAATTGGTACCTTGTATAGCACTTTTTATGATGTCCCTTCGGTAGGAGAAGAATTTGGATTTGGGAGATAAAAATGTTTTTCTTTATTCTTGTCTAGGTGTCTGAATTCTCTCAGCTCCTTAATTCACAAGGGCTCCAAATATATTTTTCTCTCAGATGACTGCAGAACTATGCAGGAAGGTAGCCTCAGCAGGCAAGGTCTTGTCTGCAGCCGTGCTGCAGCTCCTTAGGGGCATCCTCATGCATAATGCAAAATAAAAAAATAGGAAATTGAAAAGGGAGAGCAGTTTTTAAAGCTAGATCTATCTTATGGTTTTCCATGGTAAAAATTATTTTTCATATCTTTGAAAAATCAGAAAATGCATAATGTTTTTAAGCTACCCATACAGCAAGATGATGTCACTAATGCTTATATTTGGTTACACACAGAATGAGAGGACATGCACACGCAGAGGTCATATGTAACTTTTATTCTACTTACATAGGCAATTGTATGCCATATTATTTATTCCTCGGGTATGAGAAAAGCTATCCACGAAATATATAGGTCAATCCACATGAACAGCAACTTTTTTATATCATAACTATACCATGGTTTACTTTTGCGTGGGTCCGTTGCCAAGTACTTCTTTTGCATGTGCAATATAATGTTGGAAAATACTTAGGGGCTATTTTACTCGTGCATACAGTCTGAAATTTTAATTATCATGAGCTTGAATGTAGAATCTTCAAAGAAGTTATACAAAGCTCCAAAATGTAAACAAATTCTATATATTATCTTTTTAGTAATGAAAAATCTGACATCTCAGAATTTCTTGAGAGTTGCAGTTAATGCCCTCAGTCATGTACTTCAGATATGAAAAGTCATGGATTCATGCGCCTTGGAAGTGTACTATGTTTCTAAATATAGAAAAGTTTGTGATAGGACTGTACATCAGTGACCTGAGTCAGAAAAGGATTACATATAAGGTTAATTGTACCATTTAGAGGAGGACAAAAGTCTGCCTGTAGGCCTAAATAAGTTGATGAAAAAAATAATAGGAATTTGATAAATATGATTACCTGTATTTCTATTTTTCCTAAACGTAATATACAAATAATGTTTGCACAGGTTAGTGAATATCTATACATACAATTGAAGTCATTAGGAAGGAGTCTTTCACCACCATCCTCTTTCTCTTTGTCCTGGCATATGCCTGGCTATGTGCAAAGGAACTAGTACCATTGCTAGTTGTCTGCCTTCTCTGTTCACTGCCAATGGAGAAGGGTCTCTTGAATGGCACCTGCAACAACCAGCAAGCTAAAAAATGGTTGTTTAGAAGTAGCCAGTGGGCTAGCTAGCTGGTAAAGGCAAGTTCTATAATCTCATTCATTTTAATTTCCTTTATATTCGATTGATAATTGTCAGAATTTCCTTTTATTTACTCGAAATACACAATCTGCAATCTCTCTTCTCATGTAGACTTCATTGACAGTACTTTTTCAAAGACTAAATAAATGTGCTGTGAAAGACAGAGAGGTTTTCATGATGCTATCCCTATCTGAGAAACAGGAGACCACAAGTCAAGTTCCTGTTCAGTAGACTGAAAATCAATATCTTGCTTCCTATGTTGATTTGTATGACAACAAATGAGGGGACCATGGGAATTATTTCCTCCTTTTGAAACTATGCCGTTACATAAGTAGACACACACAGGCATGCAAAAATGCAATCTCTATAAAGAAAATTAATGCAGGCAAAGAGAAAACATATAAATCGAAATACATTCTTCAGGAATAAGCCAGTTGGAGTTCTACCCAATATTTGATATCACATTTATATTTAATAAATCAACACTTAAAGATGCACCATGGAGATAAGGAGTTTCTTTTGAATATAGGGAATGTAATGAATAATTCTAATGGTACAAATATAAAGCAATGAAATATTGCTTGAGGAATCTAAGGAACCTTAATAAACAAATTTAGTGAAATAAGATACTTGGTAGTTTGAAAAGGTGAAAATTGTTCAGAGACGCATTCGAATAGTAAAGTGATGTTTTTAGGGATCATTTCTTCCTTGCTTCAAACAATAGAGATAATAACGATCTATTTTTCAACTAATGCAAAAAATTATCTTTATATCTGGCTTACATCTAGTTTAACTAACAACATCTCCAAATGGATGGGCGGATAGATTTATGCTAGATAGACTTCTTTACAATGGGTATGAGCTTGTTATTACTATTCTAATAAAACAAATTATTTTACTTTTATCCTTTCAATGGTAAAACATTCATTAGAAGTTCTGTCTAAAAGCCATGCCAATGCAGAAACACAGAACGATGGGGAGATGAATACAATTTTCACAAGAAATTCTATCTAAATTTAACAGTTAAACTTGAAGTAGAAGAGACTTCTATTAGAAAGAAAGAAGCATTTGCCCAGCATAAGTGGCTGGGTGAATACAGTGTTTTTATACCTGTGATATTTAGTCTTTAATCTAAGTGGGAATGAGAGTATATGATACGTCACAACTTGTTGGGTTTTCTTCATTTAGGAAAAAAAAAAGGTATCTTGGATCCCTTTTATCTTACTTTCCAAAAAAAATGATGATGGGTAAACAAAGAATTTATTTTCCTAATTTTATTTCAACAATAATAAAGAAACTTAATATTCTTTCTTCCCTCACAATAAAATACATATATTTGGAACTCATTACACCGATCTCATAAAAGCATCACACAGTATATGCAAATAGCTTTGAAATATCTCCTTTAAATACAAAGAAATCACAAATCAGAATAAATACAATAAAAATATTTTAAAAATTTGATTATTTTTGAGAAAACTTTCTCATGTAAGTGTTATATAATATCTTGATAAAGAATTGTAATGTTGTTTGTATAATATCAACAACACTTGGAAGGAATATTTTTGCAAGGATAATTTTCTTTATTATGCATTTTTTATGATAATACAGGTTATATTTATGTACCGCCGGTTCTAGTTTAGATGTGAAAGGTTTGAATCCCTCAGGCAGAGAAGAATCTTCTGTCCTCTCCTATACTCGATGAATAAGCTAAGCATAAGGTAAGATTAGCGTTAGAAGAATCAGACAACAAAAGTTCTGGCTGACAAGAAGCAGAGCTCTTTTATCTTTCCAAATGTGATCTTTCTGCTATCAAGGAACAGCTCCTGAATGTTTCTCCTTAAAGTCAATATCCTATTTATTATCAGCAATTTGTAAACGGGAAAATCCAATGAAGTAGATGAAAGCATTTTGGCAACACATGAAAATATACTGTATTTCTTTTTCTTTTCCTTTCTTTTTCTTCCCCCTCCCACCTATGGATATATGGGGCTTTCTATTAATTGTGTGTAGGCCATTAATAATTTAAATTTTCTTTCTTTATGAACTAGATAAATCCAGATACCTTTTTGCGTTTCTTTTTATCCCTGAGTTTTGCTGAAGGGAACTTAATCTCCCTGCATTAACAAAAATCAAACATAATTTAAAAAGCTGGACAAGATAAACTAGACTCGATAAGAGATAAAGAAACCTAATATTAAATTGTTATTCTGTTGATAATTGTGAGACCTATAAATTATGTATCATTTCATTGAGAGACTGTATAGAAATTCAATTGAGACATCATTTCCTTGTGGACAGAAGATAACCTTTAAGCTGTTTTGAAATGGGATAAAGAGAAAAGAAGATAAAGAAAGACTTGAAGGGAGTTTAGGTTTGTTTCACATAAAACTTGACTAGGTAAGAATTCATAAGCTGCTTTTTTTTTTTTTCAGATGTGAGAAATCTTTTCTTTCAATAACTGGGTTTTTTTAATTTTTCATTTCCTTATCAATTTAAGATCTGGAGTTACATCAACCTGAAACATTTTTTTTAATAAGTTGTAAGTTAGATATCAAAGACAAAATTAATTACTCTGACTGCTGTGGTGTGAGGTGAGAGAGTGATATTTCTCCATTTCTTCTCTAATCTGTTGTGAAAATTAGTTATGTTAGTGGCAAAAGCCTACAAGTTTGGGCCCACCAGTGAAATGAGGGGAGAATGCTTAATTTTCAGTTAATTTGTTTTTTTTCTTAGAATTAAGGCAGAAATATATTGAGTTTGCCAATGAGAAATGTGATTCCTATATACACGTATGAGGAGGTAAATGGTAGTTAGAATATATTTGAGGAGGAGGGACAGAATTAAAGCGTCTAATAATTGCCTAAACTATAAACATGTTTTGGTAAAATATCCCAATTCATTAATATTAGAGCAGGGAACAAGAGAATCTGCATGACAGAATTCATGTCTGCAAGCAGTTTTATCATTTCAGATTTCTACTTAAGGATCACAGATGTTCAAACACAAGATCTCTGTACCTTAAAAAGAAATAATTTTAAAAAAATTGGCAAATACCAAGTGTTAAACAATAAATTCAATTTTTTCTCAATTTTTGTTTTCATAAATATAAAAAAAATTAATATCTACTTGACAGATCAACATTTGCTGTGCTTCTGTTTACTCTCAATACAGTATTCGTATGCACTTAGTTATATCATAATTATTTACAAATTTAATAATTAAAATATTTCTCTTCATCCGCATCATCTTACTCAATATGAAGTGATAAAATCCTTAGTCTCTGATGGACTGAGGAGCAGCCCCACATTTCTAGTTGTGTTCAAGTAAACTCTTGATTTTGAGGGCTTTTCTGTTGCTTGTTTTTAATTTTGTATTTCTGTAGTCAGGAATCATGTAATTTGGTTTAAAAGTTACCAATGATACTTTAGGAAAGTACAAAATCCTTTGACTGAAATTACATTTATGTTCAAAATCCATACTTGACTTTGCAACACAAGTCATATTACGATTGGAGTACAGACCCTTCCCATGTAAAAATTGTTGATCCTACAGTTACAGTCATTCAAAAGAGACTCCCTTATGAGAAGTCGATTGCAGAACTAGTGTCAAGGTACTCAAAGTAACTCTTGAACATCCAAGAACCGAAAATTTCCTTACAGAGTATCAGACTATTACAATTTTTTTCCTATTCTATGTGGAAATGTTTTCATACCTGTACACAAATCTTCATGCTATACCTTTTGAAAAGAATATGTTAAACTTGAAATCATCCTTCATCTGTTCAAAAGGAACTTGATTCCTTTTGACATGCATGTGCTGTATACTTTTTGGAGTAAAAAGCAGTAACACCCAACAGATCGCGTTCAGGCTTTGATAGACATGTAAACTGCTACTAAGCAAATTTTCACATAGCACAGTTACGTTTCTTTCTGGAGAAAACCTAGTTGAGAGAATCCTTCTAGAAACTCCCAATCATTTCAAGTCTCTGCCTCAGCACATTTTTATAGTCTTGACTTGCTTTTGTAGCTGATCATGTTATTTTTCTATCTTGATGTTGATAATACATTGTCTTAATTTAATGCTAAATGTACCTATTTTATTCAATATTTATGTAAGATAGAGATCCTATTTTTACTCTTTTTTAGTTAAGAACATATACTGTGTTCTTCCCAAGGGAAATACAGCTAAAATGACTACCCTGTGGTATTTTACCATTCTGTTTTTCTGTTTCTTTTCTGTTTGTGATTCATTACTCATATTTTATGCTTGCACAAGAAATAACCAAAGTTTGAAGGATTTCTCTGTGCACACACACACCCTGCCCTCTCCATCTTGAAAGTGGTTAAGAAACATAAGGGAAGTTGCAAAGGACAATTTTTCTCCTGCCTGCCTACTAGGTACACTGAAGCTACCAAAAATGAAGGAATGCGCGGACAAGAGGCTAATCATAATTGATTCTTGGAGTGTGAATTGCACAACATTGCAATTATATCCAGTTAGAAGGTCTTCAGTGGAGCTTTTGTGTGTCAATCACCACCTTTATTGTAAACTTCCTTACTTACATCTAGCAAGAAGGTGGAAGTATGGTCCAGTCCACTGTACTTCAACCTCCATGAGAAAATTTGCAGCTCTTAATAGGTTTGTGACCTCTATCCCTCAGTCTTGTTTGGTACAACATATGGTACGTTCACTTGTGCAGTTTGTGTACCACTGACATAGTCCATTTGCTGTGTATTACAGTTCATTTTTTAGACTCATTTGTAGAAAACCAAACATCACAGACAGAACTAATTTGCTAGAAAATATAAATCTCAGTTCTTAAAACACAGATAAAGTAGAACCTACTGCATGCTTATGGTTTCAGCTACTGCCAAAACCGACTGCATAGTTGTTATAAAAGCAGGATATTACAAACAGGTCATGGTGATATGCTGTCCAACTGAAATGTATCATGTGCGTGGGGGTTTCTATTTCTCCCCAAATTATAAGGCTGAAAGCACAATGTACTGTTCCATTTCTACCAATTTTATCCTGCACAGTGCTTCTTCAGGCACAGCCAGTTACATGAAGTCACTCAAACAAAATGCCTTTCTGGAATGACTTATAAGAGAACTTCAATTTTAGAAGTGTTTTTTTTTCCACAGACTTTGTATTTTTCAACCCTTTAAGAGATAATGCACTAGTTGGTAAAGACAGTGTTGAAATGCTTCACACTGTGACTTGTTCCATTTATCACTAGCTTCCTTCCTGCTATGCCTTGGATATTAAGGCATTTTCTCCTTGTCTCTGTAAAGTCCTATAGGATCATTAGAAACACATTTTAAGTCTTTCACCCACTTGTGGATATTGTTTCACTGAGACATACTGAAGGCCCATGTAAGCCACATTTTTTTCACTGTCAGCACAAACTAGTAATGTCTAGGAAATACACAGAAGAAAGTGCTTATATACAGTGTTAGATCCATCAGTATATTCTCTTAGCCTCTCAAAATACAATTTTTATGGATTTTATGGGCAGAGGCAGTATGATTGTGCTTATTAAGCACTGATAGATTTCTCTTCCATGAATCTTGCTTGCCTGGTACTATATTTCTTCTCAGATAACATGACAACTTTTGTCATATTCCCTCTAAACTGCAAGTCTTTTAATACATGCTCAAAAGTACAAGAACAGTGGGACTGGATACTGAAGTAGGGTTCTGGTTTAGCCAACAAAATGCTGACTTTTCAGCTGATGCTTTCCTATGGTGTTCAAAGACTCTGTTTTCAAGTTACTGTTTTCCAAATTAGGCTTGGTGAACCTGGTCCCAAAGCAAGTAGAGTCAAATCTCTTTGCTTGTCCAAATCCTCTAGAAAATCTGCCACGTCGATTAGTTAAAAAATTATTCAGCTAATGTTTGGTGCACAGCAAGGCCCTTTAGAATGACCCGATCTCAGATCTCATAGAACAGCATGGGGATTGCAGACACTTGCAATATGCAAAAAAATGTATGGCACTCTACCAGGCAGAAAACTAAGAGGTAGATTATTACCATTTTCCATATTGCTAGTCATCAGTATAGCTAGTAAGTAATATGGAATTCTTTCCTGTCTTACAGGTAATACATAAAAGTACTGCAAATAATAGGATAATTTTCACCTTTAGTCCATAATTTGATCTTTGGGATAATATTTTAAACACTTTTCAGTATTTTAAAGCTTTTGTAATAACTGTAATTATGCCTTTTGTATGAGTATATTTATTTTGTTTTCTCTGTATATATAGGGAAAAAAACAGGAAAAGTGAATAGAAAGTAGTAGATGGACTTAGGAACTGGTGAGGTACGCAAAGCTACATTTTCATTTTTTTCAGGCTGGGTAAATTGAGTCATATATCTAATAATAGAATTTCATGCTGAAAGTCTCATATAAATGGTTATTTTAGGACATTTTGTGAAGGGGATTTGTATTCTTTCAAAAAAAGATTAAGGACATCTATTCATGGGCCCTAACTAACAAAAATATTCAAAGTGAAGAAAAGCTGATCAAAGGAATCTAGGAGATTTTTTCAGTTGTTCTGATCTATACTGATTTTCGTACCTAAAATAAGAATCAATAATGTGACTTCATACCTCAGGCTTTGCTTGCTGAAATACTGTAATGATCTAGGCCTCACTTTTGGTGCTCAGCAGCCTGGTAATGTAATGTTGAATGAAGAAATAAATACATAGAATGTAAATTCTAAGTATCAAATGCTTGACAAATATGGAGATATGCATGCTTTGTTCCAACCACACTTTCACTACTAATTGAGTAAAATGTTAACAGAAAGGTTTTGAAATATTCTATCACTTTCTAGAATGACTTCAATACTTCAAGGTAGGCTGAAATTGCATGAAAATTTCTTTAAATAGGAGGGGACCCATGCTTTAAATAGCTGTAAGAAAACATGCCTCAGATGTGTACTGTAGAACTGCTCAGAGAAACTGCCTTCCTTTTAGATTAGGGTGTCGGAAAGTTAAAGATTCACCAAACCTGAAGGGGAAAGTATCCAGCATGCTTCTTCAGCATGTGTTGTTCAGAATCCAGACAGAGTAAGAGAAGGAACTAGGAAGAAATGAGTGATATATTACAGGTACTTCTTTCTCTCACAATTTTCTGAATGACTAAATCTGGACCTGTGTTTTAAGGAAAGACATTTCATTTTCCAGATACACCTTTTTGAGGCAACTTCCTATATGTATGATCACAATAGTCTGTAGCTCACATTTGTGTAGTGTACATAAGGATTTAACGAATCTTAAAATTTATAAAATCTATACAGAAGTCGCTTCACCACTGAACTACAAGAAAAGAAGTGTAAAATACATTTTGAGAATACTTATATGTTGTACAAAAAAGACTGCAGATAAGATTACTTTCTATTCCCAGATCTTATTTTCTAACGATCATTTTTTATCCCATGTAGATAGGATAGACAAAATATATGGTATTGAATAAGATATAAAATTTGCCTAACAAAAGTCAGTTTTATGAGGAGAAGGTACAGTTTATTTTCTGTTTGTTGTAGGTCTGAAGTGACTTATGCCCAAAGCCATTAAAGCAGCAAAATATTTTGATAGCTACTCATTACTTTGTAACTGAAAGGTGAACTGCCTATTGACTTTTCAAGGCAGTAATGAAATTTCATTATGAATATTTGGAGAAGTATTGAAGTATATGAAAGTGTAGTAAAACCAAAATGTTTTGAACTTTGGCACTGTGGCCTTGTTTGTAGTTATCAGGACTAACATTTACTCTAGGAAACAGTCTTCTGTCTTTACAGTACTCGCAGTAAAATTGAAATGATTATTTGATTTTTGGTAATTGCGCAGATCATTTTCCATATGATAAAACAGAATACTCAATCTATAAGTCATTACTTGATGCTGAAATCTGTGTAATAAAAGTTATTCTATTTTTCTGTATATTTCTAAAATACTTGAAATTGAAGAACATTTTTAAATATTTGGAAAAGTTCAGGTTTTTTTAACTTGATGTACATATGTTAAAAAGAAGTTTAAGATGCTTTGGGTAGTATAGGGTCTTTCATTTTACACTAGATATCTCATTAATATTTTAAAGTTTATCAGAAAAGATGAATAAGAGATATTTTCAGTGACTTTTACTTATGTATTTCTTACTCTATACTAAAACTTTGACCTTCTGCACAGAACGTGACAGCTCTCTTACCCGATCTATTCCCTTTTATGATAAATCATAGGAAGTAATTTGTCATCTCCTATTTGATACTACTGAAAACTCTTTAAAAAAAGAATACTGTGATAAATATTCCCCATTGATTTCACCAATATAGCTTATTCTGATTTATACTCTTTAATACCTAGTGATAGCGTAGCCATTGGTTATTGGAAAAATTACAAAGTTGCGCAGTCGAAGACCATGCTTCAAAACATATGTATTAATGGTGAGTAAGCGGTTGCCGTTCCTTTTTATTCTATCCAATCACCAAATATTTACTTACTTTGATTTACCAAATGTCTGGACATACACTTCTTTTGCCATTCAAGGACAGTGGTTCTGTTTTATTTTACAAAATTAAATGAAACAAAAAGGAAACATGTCACCAGCGAGAACGTGCCTCTGTAAACCAGAATTAATTTTCACTTTTCACATGCTGTCCACTGGCACCTTGTGTGACTGTCGTATCTAAGTGTTTGACAGACAAGAGAAGCAACATTTTGAATACTTTGCAAAGGATTTACTTTTGATTATCAGATACTTTAAATGACAGCCGAGGATTCGGCCTTCTTTCTTAATTTCTTTTGCATGGTTAGCTTACCTCTGTCATTTCAAGCTAGAATGCCTTAATGCCTGGCCATTCAAGTGTTATAGTTGGTTTTACATGTCACAGCATTTGGAGTTTTACTGCGTTCTGTTTGCTTCCATGTGCAATCAGTGCTTTGGCAAAAAAAGTGATTCTCAATTTTCTAGTACTGTACCTCTCCAGTGATACTTAGAGCACATAGAAAGGTATCTGGTGACTCCCTTGGTCATACTTTATAGTCTGAAAAATTAGGCTGTGTATTTCAAGGCATTTGTTCTGAAGCATATCAGGTTCTGGGATTTTGTTTGTTTTGAGAATACAAAGTTGCGTAATAAGAAATTTTGCCAGGCCCAACAGACTTTTAGTTGGTGTTTTTGTGCTTGTTTTTTCTTTCTTTCTTTTTCTCTTTAATCTGAAGATTATTACTTACGGTGTTTTGAGGAAGGACAGGATGCCATCCAGAGAGACCTAGACAAGCTTGAGACCTGAAGGTTCAACAAGGCCAAGTGCAAGGTCCTACAGCTGGGTCAGGGCAACCCCTGGTATCAGTATAGGCTGGAGGTTTTAGGAACTGACAGCAGCCCTGAAGGGGACTTGAGGATACTGATGTATGAAAAGCTGTATATGAGCTGGCAATGTGCACTCACAAACCAGAAAACAGCAGGTCAAGGGAGGGGATTCTGCCTCTCTACTCCACTGTAGTGAGACCCCATCTGTAGTACCGTGTCTGGCTCTAGAGCCCTCAGCATAGGAAATACACAGCTGGACCTGCTGGAGTGAGTCCAGAGGAGTGCTGCAAAAATGATCGGAAAGCTGAAGCACCTCTCCCATGAAGACAGGATGAAAGAGTTGTTGTTCTGCCTGGAAAAGACAAGGCTCCAAGGTGACCTTATTGTCCCTTTTCAGTACTTAAAGGTGGTCTACAAGAATTATGAGGAAAAAGGTTTTAGCAGGGCTTGTGGTGGCAGAACCATGGGTAATGGCTTTAATCTTAAAGAGGGCAGAGTTTTACTAGATATAAGTGGAATTTTTTTATAAAGAGAGTGGTTAAACACTGGAACAGGTGTCCCAGAATAGTGGTAGAAGCCTGGAAACAACCAAGGTTAAGTTGGATGGAGCTCTGAGCAACCTGATATGCTTAAGATGTCCCTGCTTACTGCAGAGGGATTGGATTAGATGACCTTTAGATGTTCCTTCCAACCCAAACAATTCTATTATTCTATAATACTATGAAATCTAATCACTGTTGAATCTTCTCTCCCTATCTCCCCAATCTGCTGTAATAGTAAATTTCAAGTTTAATACATACTGTGTTAAAAAAAGTGGACTTTTTTTTAAAAAAACCCTATTTTAAATAGATCTCCTACTAGTGCCAAGACCCATCCTATACTTCTAGTGTTGTAATTTTTGATGAATAGCCATTCTACGTATAATTTACCCACTGAAGTTCTGTTTTTGTAAGGCTCAGTAACACCTCATTTTTTTCTCTCTACACAAAGAATCACAGCCTTTTCATTCCATTCTTGAAAGGAAAATTCTTCATCTCCTTATTCATTTTAGTTGTTCTTTTCTGTGCCTTTTCTTGTTCCACCATGTGTTTGTATTTGGTTTGTCCACTCTGCTTCTCCCAGCTTTAGGAGCACAAGATTTCTATTGAGCATGGTGCAAGTTGTAGGGATATTAAAGACACTTGGTATATGCCATGTAGGTAGTATTTGCTCTGGAGTTTGTCAGACTGATAAGTTTCCACACAATATATAATTGGGGCTAACCAGTATATGGAAATCTGACATCCACCACTCAGGCTGACGTTATGTAGATTAAAATCTACTTTTTAGTTAAATTATTTACATAGCCTTAATGAAAAATCTACAGGGACACATCCTAGTTCCTAACTTCTCCTGCCTTCTCAGGTTTTCTATTTTTTTTTTCCCTTTGCTTGATCTAGCACAAAGCCCTCCAAACAGTGTAAATGATGGTTTAATGTTGCACATGAGATTTTTGTAATTTTTCAGAGAAAATACTGGAATGTCATGGTAGAAATTGATCACAAATGAGCAGATTAGTCATCACAACTGAACGTTGTCAGTAATGTTTTCCTTTTACTGATGTCTGATTAGCACTTAAATTGTGTCATACTGTTAGTTGCCTAGGATTTATTGATCATTACTGGATTTGAAAATGAACAAGATACAAGGAAGCTTTGTTTTCAATTCAGAGAATGTTTTACTTTTTCCATGCAGAGCCATTTACTGCTAAAGAAGTCTATAGTGTTGATTAAAGTTTAGTTTTATGTGTTGTTATATTCTGCTATGAATATTAATGGCATTTTCAAATTCTTCACTTTCTCCTCTAACCGTTGTGCATTTAGTGGTGTTGTGCATCTGCATAAGTTGGATGTAGCTTGCTTTAGTGATACCATTCACGCTCTTTTCCACTATCATCTTCATGTCAGTATGGTTTGGATATGTATATGCCTAGGTAGAACATGTACCAATATAAACCTGCACAAAATGGATGGTTCAGTTTCACACTGGCTTGTATTTCTGGTAGTACTGCCTCTGAGCTAAGGCATGGCATACCCAAGTGGAACTGAATTATTCTGAGGGTGGATACTACTGATGCAAGGGCTATCGTTAATTCTAATTGTCATTTAGGTCTTCATTGTTAGTATGAAAGCATAATAATCCTGTAAAATGATAATTGACATGCCATTTTTTTAATTCAAAAACATGATACGGAGGTTAAATTACTTGAGCGTGTATTGTCTTGAGTTTTGAGCTCATGGATTAGTCTATTAGCTTCTACTGCCTTCTTATTCTTATGTGACCTCTATGACTAGCATCAACTGTCTTTAACAGTTTTTAATTCTTTTGTTCTGAAAGTAACAGCAAACAAAGAAACAAACCAGAAAAATATATGTTTATGTTTCTTACAAGATATCTGAAAAGAAAGGAGAGTGTTGGATTTTTTTCCCTGAATCTCTACTAGAAATCTTGCTGTTGACACTGCATAATATTTCTAAAGAGAAAATCCACACTTCTAAAGTTACATTTATTCCTAGATGAAAGATATTGACTATTGTATTTGCAGTTAGTTGGTGGTATGGCAGTAGAGGAGAGGTAAGGAGAATTTGTGATATTTGTCACAGCAGCTTGATCTAAGGGCTATGAAAGAGTGACTGGAAAATTAGACAGACATTTAAAACTTGCTCTAAATAACAGTTTATTTGAGCTAACACATTTTTTTTTTAAAGAAATTTAGAAAGTGATTGTTCAGTAATTAGAGGAAATTGGAGAATCTGATAAAAAGTAAAGGCTACTGCTGCTGCAGAGTGCTTAGGTCATGGTGTTTTGCTTCAGTGGCTTTCAGAATGTGCCACATTAAATGAAAAATACACCTTGTGGCTTATAATATTGCTGGCACTGCGAGTAGCAAACAGTGGCACACATGGACAGGTCACTTGCAATAAAACATTAATTATTTTTTCTTTGTTGCTTGAAGAAATGTTCCCTGAGGTCCTGACCCTTTGATGATATTTTGGAGTTTTATAATAAATGAAATTTCACATTCTTCCTCTTCTCCACCACCATCATACAAAAAAGACATACTTTGCAACTTCACCTAAGATAATCTCTTTGGTACTCCTTATTGTATGAACCCTGCAGGCACAGGAACCCCCTTTTATTTAATCAGCGTAGAATAGAATATAAAGACTCATTTGTATGTTGTCAAAATATAGAAGCATGCAATTTTGTTCTGACTGATATGTATGTTGCAAGAGGTAAATTCATAAAAGCTCTTGAGATCTTACAGCACCTACTAAAGCTGAAATACTTTAACAAAGTAGCCTGAGTAACTTTAAATAATGGAAACAAGAGGTTGTTGAATTTATGTAGGTGAGTATCTGGATGTATATAGCTATATTTGAATTGAACTTAGTTCTGGAGTTGCTTGAAACTCTAATAGAGTTAAACGTATGGAAAACCCCAGACTTTTATATTTCCCAGAAGTTACTGCAGGTTGCCACACAGGTGTTGTAATTTTAGAGTAACAATCTCAAATTGGAACCACAGTGGTGATTAAATATAACCACTCCTTTCTTGAAAAAGAGCTTAAGTGAAGCATCCTCCAACAAATAATTGTAGTGCGTTTAGATAACAGTTACTTTCCAACATGAAAAGGATATATAAATTTGCCATATACGTTCACCTTTTCTTATCTCGGGTGATCATAAAACTATCCCAGAGCCATTAAAGTTGCCTGTTGGTGGGCCTAATTTCAAAGCTTTTAAAGCAGGATATGGTCGTCCACACACTTATCTCCACAGGCATAAAACACCTGTGATGGAAAAGATGCCTGTATAGAAGCTAGCATCTTAAGATTGTCTTATTATGCACCACAGCACAAGTGCTAGGTTTCATACCCATAAAAACATAATGCCTTAATTAATTTTCTAGTCACATAAAGTTTTTATTTGATTTAAGAAGCTGCAAGTTGGCTGTTCTAAAGGTTATACCCCTCCATTTAAAGACTAGTTTCACTTCCTAATATTGCTTTAATCAGCATCATTATAAGAAAGAACTAGGAGGAAAAATATTATTGTGAAATGCAAGTTTAATTGTGACACACAGCTTAATATCTCTTCTGAAGAGATATTTTAATTGCTGAGAAAGGTACTATAATTAATCTTGAACTCGAAGCCCTCCATTTAGATTATACTGTTTGTTAAAGGAAAGAGGTTATAACATTATCGTGAGTGTGAGATTTTCTGTAGTCATTAACTTTATTTTGACTTTAGTGACAATTTTGAAGAAGCACTAAATTTTCCCTGGTTTTCTCTCTGGTGAAGACATGGAGAATTACTTTCCTTTAACAGCGAATCCATGTCAGAGTAACCCTAATTTCTGCAGGCTAATGAAATAATGGAGGGAAAAGAGAACACAGATAGAAAAATATTTTGAAAGTTGGAACTAGAGGTTACGTCTCAATTCCTTCCTCTCATCCTTAGTCACTGAATTCAAGAGCTGCAGGTCATAGTCACTGAGGACTTTTCCTGTAAGGAAAGAGACAGGCTCATTCACAGGTGGTTGAGATTGTCTTGAGATGTGAATCATTCTGTACAAGACTGGCTCTTTTTAATCCACACTGACGGGGTACTTATTTTCCAATTTGGCCTTTTCAGCTTCTTGTGATTTACCACATAACTATGGTGATCCAAAAGCAAGTAATTTTGCTGAATGATTCAGTCTCTCTGGGTCTTCTTCTCTGCACTCTTGGATAATCTTTCCTGTCCTTTCCATGTGCTGGCACTGGCAGTGCTTTGATTCTGAAGTGTTTTAGGGCACAAAACATTCAAGAAAGTATTGATTCTTTATTATGTTAGCTTTTGATGTCTTATGTCTTTAGGTGGCTTCAGTGCATAGTCAGATGAACATCAAGGGCCTCTTATGCCACTACTCAGTTGGTCAACAAGCCGATTCTTTTCATAAAACCTTATCCATATTGAAAGGTGAAGATGATGGTACAGGATAAAAAATGTTAGTTTGTATGAGGAGAGTTTGAGATTTGAAACATTTACGTTTTAATCTATAGAAACTAAGAATTCAAAGAATTAGTGAGGTATGGGAAGAGATAATATTTTAATAACTCAGATTGTGTCTTGTGTTAAAACTGACAGACATCATTCTCTGGTTATTTTCAATTCATATTTGTTCAGATTATGTTTTGCAACTATAAAGATGAGAAAATGTCTTCTTAGTTTTAGATGAAGTTTGTCATTTTCATAAAGAAGTGCCAGTCAGTAGACTGACACAGGCAAATTATTGTGCCACAGAATTCAAGTAAGAGTTTCACTTAGGTCATACAATTTGCTGCGTGTTCTGTTACTTTACTAAGTGAACTGGCAATTTATATTATTTTTTTTTTCTACCCTGACCTTAAATAACAAATTCGGCAGTTATACATCCACAGCAAAGTTTACCATAAAACCCCTATTCTTGCAACCAATCAAGAATTGCAGAAGCAGAGTACCTATAGAAAACTGCCAATTTAAAATGCTGTCTTGACATCTCTATCTCATATTTCCTCTGTGATTCTACTTTCAAAAGTAACTTCCAAAATATTTGAATTAAAAGGAGCATGATTCAAACTTCCAATTACATTTGAAATTAAAGACAATTTTTGCAATATTCACTCATTAGGATATTGTAATTAAAAAGTACAGAGGCTTTTGACAGAAGTTATCATAGAAGAAGATGACAGCTTTTATGAGTTGATGAAGAGTTTAAAGATGTTCTTTATGATACAAGGAACTCTTGCTTACAATATCTGTAGGCCAAATTCGTAAATTTTTCAGATTTGCATAGCTTGCATGGAAAAACTGAAATTGCAGTAGAATTGAATCTCAGCCTACAATATTGATATTGTTCTTTTCCTCCATGTCAAACTCATTAAAATATTGACAGATTTCCCAAAACACTGGTGAACACAAAGCTTTAAAGTGAAAGGTAATAATAGAATCATAGAATGGTTTGGGTTGTAAGACACCTTAAAGATCATCTAGTTCCAACCTTCCTGCTTCGGTCAGGAACACCTTCCACTGGATAGGGTTGCTCAAAGCCTCAACTAACTCAGTCTTGAACATCTCCAGGGATGGGGCATTTATAACTTCTCTGGGCAACCTCTTCTAATGCCTCACCATCCTCACAGGAGAACATTTCTTCCTAATATCTAATCTTAATCTACATTCTTTCAGTTTAAAACCATTACCTCTCATCCCATCACTGCAATCCCTGACAAAGAGCTCCTCCTAACTTTCTTCTAGGCCCCTGTTAATTACTGGAAGGCAGCTTATAAGGTCTCCTCAGAGCCTTCTCTTCTCTAGGCTAAACAAGTCCAACTCTCTCAGCCTGTCTTCAGAGGGGACACGCTCCAGCCTTCTGATCATCTTTGTGGTCTTCTTCTAGACTCACTTCAACAGATCCATGTACTTCCTGTGTTGAGGACTCCAGAACGGAATGCAGCACTCCAGGTGAGTTTTTATGAGAGCAGAGTAGAGGAGGAGAATCACCTTCCTTAACCTGCTGGTCACACTTCTTTTGATGCAGCCCAAGATACAGTTGGCTTTCTGGGCTGTGAGCGCACATTGCCACATGATATTGAGCTTCTCATCCACCAGCACCTCCAGATACTTCTGTGCTGGGCTGCTAATGGAGATCCATTCTCTTCCCAACTGGTAGTTATGCTTGAGATTGCCCCAGCCCAGGAGCAGGACATTTCACTCGGCTTTGCTGAATGTCCATGAGGTTCTTACGGCCCCACCTCCAAGCCTGTCAAGGTACCTCTGGATGGCATCCCTTCCCTCCAGTGTGTTGACCGCACCACACAGCTTGATGTCATTGTCAAACTTCCTGAGGGTGCCTTCAATCACATTGTCCATGTCTCTGGCAAAGATGTTAAACAACACCTGTCCCAATACTGACCCCTGAGGATCGCCACTCACTGTTTTGACATTGACCACAATTCTGTGAATGTGACCATGCAGCCAATTCCTTATCTACCTAATGGTCTTTCCATTAAATCCATGTTTCTCCAATTTAGAGACAAGAATGTTGTGTAGGACAGTGTCAAATGCTTTGCACAAGTCCAGGTGTATGATGTAAGAGCTCACTGAGTGTTATTTTATTCTGTAGAAGCTTTCTTTTTTATTATTGATTGTTAGATTTTTGTTATTATGACTTAAGAAATCACCAGAAAAAATATTTTTTTTAATTGCATCAGACTGAGCTAAGTAATACTGATAGGTTTTTTAAAAAAAATTATTTGTACTTTAGAAAAGGTGCTGCTTCTGTCATCATGTCTTTAGAGTTATTGAGTGTTAATGAAACATTGGTGATCTTACTATGTTACGTCACTGTGAAAAAACTCTATGAAATTCACTTGTTATCCAAAGGTTATTTGATTTTCTCCAATGCTTGTGATTAAAAGTTTCAGTTCACAGAGAAGTTTTTAATACAGATTCATCAAAATAGTCACATCATAGTCCTTGCCATGGTACACTCACCAGAGAGGTATTTGTGAGGATTAAAACTGACCAATTTTGCTTTCAAATACAGGCTATGGGAAACCTGCTAAGGAATTTATAGTCTAAAATACCTAAAACCTCAGACATAAAGGAAAGATAATTAAATCAGACAGACTAATCATTACAAACACTATGTGTGAAGATTACTGTTTTTCACTATTTAAATTATTTATAAAAGAATGTAAGGGATTTGTGGATTAGTATTTTAAGTGTTCTCAGGACATTTTATCCTACACATTTTTTGGCTTGAGAAGAGTTGGCTAGTTTTGAAATTGAGAATGTAATGTCAAAATCTTTAAATCTCTATCATGAGTTTTGCTGTGCTTAGCTGAACTACATGAGTGAAAGGTCTGTGGCTTAAACCTTGGGTGAAGGAACAAACCGTTAGGTGTATTGAACTTTTCATTTTTAAAAGGGTTTCTGCTTTAAGAACACCATCCCGTTACAACTACATGTAGCTTCAAAAAGTTCATACAGTAGTCATTCCCATCTGCTAGTAATATATTTATAGCTTCCAGAATGAGAAACCACAGTAATGATTGTTAATACCCTCTTTCTCTGCATGTCTTATCTGCTTCCTGTTCCACTTTTGACAGCTGAAACCTTCTTCTACCTCCCCTTCCGTGCCACCTATATAAAATGGCAACAGTTATCTTTATGAAAAACTGACTGCATTAAGTCATAAATGCAAGATAATCTAGGAAATCAAAAGTAATTTTAATTAATCAGAAATAAAGCTTTGCATCTAAAAATGCAAAAGTTGAACTCCAAGCTACAGGAGTTAGAACAGTTTGTAAACATCTTCATTTTATTATTCCTTCAGCCCAATTGTGAGACAGCGGCTTGGGAAAAAATTCTAGAGTACGGCAAAAGAAAACAGAATACTTGTATGTGGGGTTGTTGTTTATGTTTCCCCATATATATAAAAATATAATTATTTTGTGAATATCTGTATATGTTGTAAATGAAATGGTCATCTGAAGTGATTCATTGTTGTAAAAAGAGAAAAAAATAGTTACAGAATCAGAGAACTCTGCTCTGTTAATCTGGTCCAAGACAAGTATATATAGCTTCCATTTAGATTAATGGTTTTCACAGTTACTTAATGAAATGGTGTGAAACAGATATCAGAAACATCAAAAGGATTAAAAACATCGGAGGCTTTCTTTCAGTCACACTTGTAGAATGATATTTTCTGAGATTTTCCTGGGGGACTACAAAAGAGCTTGAGTTTTCCAAGGAAAGAACAAGTGTGAGAGAGCAATCCAAGTAGCTATGAAGAAGAAATAAACTCTTTGCTTTGGAGAGGTTAGCTTGAATTCTGATTTACAAGTTAAACAACATAATTGGTATCACTATTTTCATACCCTGTTTTCATGGATTATTAGATTAAAAAATATAAAAGTGAATATTATTTTAATTTAGCGTGAACCCTTGTTTATCCTTGTCTTTTACCAATCTCTTACCAAGTGATTCCTGTTCCAAGCTCATGACATCTGGTGAATCAAACCCATGCTTTTAGAAATTTACCCTAACTTGACTCAGAGTTTACATCTTAATAGAGAAGTGAGATACTGAAGATATAATGGTGTATTTCTGCACCACACTTATTTAGGAATATTACTATTTCCTAGTGGAAATTTCCTATTTCAGTGGCTGGCTCTAGGTTTAACAATTGTGAGTCGCCTACACACACAGAGAAGCATCCTACACAGCTCCTTTTAATGCCTTCTCTTCATTGTTTCAGTAGTCTGCATCACTGTGCTAAGGCACAGGTTTTTCAGCAACTTCAAATTAAATTAGATTGTTTTGTTATAGTCCCATCCTCCTCATCTCACTTATCAAAATCACCATGTCTTTTCTGCTTATATGCATAATACAGTTCTACTTTCTACAAGTGAAATCTGTATTTTTTGTTCACAGATGTATGTCTTTTCATTTAAATGTACTGAAACACATGTATGAATGTATCTTGGCCAACAATGTCTGTAAACTTTACATGCTTTGCCAGTGTTCCTCTTTTCTGTGAGACTGTTGATAAGCAGCTTGCTATATATAGCTATAGGTGAAAGTTTTGTTTATGGTTAATTCTTAATATCTATCATGTATAGATTAGATTGGTTATTTCTTTATATCAGTGTAGCTAAAGTTTAAGCTATTGAAATCCTATTTTTATTTGCACACTGGCAATTATTTTAATAAAATTCAAGATTATTTCTTCCACACCTTGAGTATGTTTCCTGATATCTGAATACTGAGGCAGATTTGCTGAAAATCCCTAAATTCGAATTCTAAGAGGCTGCAAAGCAATGTGAATTTCTGAACAGAACGTGTTCTGTTAAGAAAATTTACAGACAGGAAGAAAGAAAAAATAATTTGCCTCTTGTATTCTTGTTCAGTAAGTTTATGTCCTATTTTATTAAATAATCTTATTTTAAATTTATAATAAGATAGATGTTTTGTGACAAAAATTCTTATTATAAAGAAAGGAATGGTTACTGTGACAACTTAAAATACTGTAGATCCCACTGCCTGGTGTAACTTTCTAAACTTAATAACTTTCACAAACTACTTTTTTTAAGCAATAATTTCCAATAATCAATCCACATACTTCTGGAAAAAAAACCCCAAACCTACATTTCAGGATTTGACTGAAACTATTTCTCCAATTGGTTTACTTACACCTGATGTTAAGTGGACATTCGCATAAACATCCATTAAGTATCTATGTGCTTCTACCAGTGCAGCTGCCACAAAGCTATTTGGAGTTTCATCTTCCAGAAAAGAAGCCTTATATTGGAAGGAGTTACTGGGCTTTTTTCTTGTTTTAATTGGAGGGGAAGTACAGATCTATGTTGACAATAAGAGGAAATATTCTGAAGCTGCAGTTCTTCCTAGGGACAATTCCCAAACCTAATCACCTTTACACATTCCCCATAAGTCACTTTTTACATCCATATTGACAGTCTCTACAGCAAGAGAATGCAATTATTGTTTGAAGTTACAGATCAAATGAATCTATTTGGAAGATTTAAGAAAAAAAAATCTCATAACAAAATTTCTAAAGCCACTTCCAACTTTATCTGAGAGTGATTGTAGGTGCTGTCATCAGACAGAGGCATTCTTTGTAAAAAATAATATTTTACTAAATTTCTTTAAATCCTAACAGAGAAACCAGGTCGTATTCATTGGAAATTCTAAATGCAAAATTTTTTTAAGAAAAAAAATCTAGTATGTTTGCGAATCTCCCATAAGGTTCTGCTAAAAGTATTTTGGTTTGCATGCCTTTTGTTGTTATTATGGTTGTCACTGTTGATAAATCTGGCTTGATCTCATAGGTAATATTGTGTCTGTACCATAATACCTTACACGTTTTCCCAGCTGGCACATTAAGTTAATAATGTCTTGCTTCATACTCTTACACAATGGAGAATGCTACCAAGATTTTTTGAGAAACTCACAGTTACCTAAAAGACTAACTAGGTTCCTGAGGATGGAGACTCTTTTGTTTGCTTGATCGGTTTGTCCACATAACTATTTACAACAGGAGATTCCTGCAGCTGCAAGTATGAGCTTACTATTGTGTGAGAGAAAGAGAGATTTGGGTTGCCACTTAAGAGATTCAGTGTAGTGACTGCTCCAGGCTGGAAAAATGTCAACATCAATTTTGGATTCCTTACATTAAAACAATCCACAATAGACTTTGTTTCAGCTCCTGCTCTCTTGCAGGTTTTTGGTTAAATTAAATTTTATAAACAGGCAAACTGAACTGAACCCTTCATCATTTTGAAGAAGGTTTTCTGTTTATGTAAGCGAAGGTTAATAAGAAATGCAAATATCATATGTACACTAATTGTTCTTTTAATATATTTCACCTTCTACACCCCACTTCAAGGCAATTTCCATCCACGTAGAGAGGCTTCACAATGAGTTTCCGAGAGTTTAGTCTTTTGAAAATATATAGGCATCATGAATACAAATTTTATTAAATACTTCTGGTTTTAAGTGATATCCAAACAAGTGTTGTCCAATTTCATTTAGCTACAGTGATTTAATGGTATCTGTAATTTAATCTTGTTTCAGAGCAACTTCCCCTCCAATGCATAGAAATAACCCTTTCCACCTCTTCTATAAAATTCACGATTGTAGAGTAAACCATCTGAGGAAATGTTCTGCTCAAAAAGTGGTATAGGCGTTCCTGTTCTTCCAGTATGTATGTATAGGGTACAGATATGGGTATAAAGGGCAAATTTCATTTTTTTCAGATTAATATTAACTCCCAAGTACATCTGTTTCAAGTTTCAAGTGCCTTGTGGTTTTTTTAGTTCTAATAAATCTTTCCTGAGGAAACTGTCAGATTCTGGTCCTTCCTAGCTCAGACCTCTTCCATGGTAACCCTGCAAGTGTGACTCTTTACTTTTCAGTTCAACAAAGCTCAGGGGAAGATGGTACTTTCTTCCTACACTTGAGCTCTCAGATAAAATTTTCCTTCCCTACTAAAGAGACAAGCCTTTCAAGCTGATATAAAGAATAAGTCATTCGGATGAATCTGGTTCAGCCATCCAGTAAGGCTGTTCTATCCTTGTTAAAAAAAGGAAAGAAGACTTATCTGTTATATATTATGACAGTTTCAGGTCTCTGGATCACAATGATCACAACTGCTCTGATCGGCCCACGGAAGGGTGTCCTCATCAGTTGTACCACTAGAATTATGAATGTGATTTATGAGTATTTTTGCATGCTGAGTGTGTGTCAGAGAAGTTGTCTGTATAAAAATGGTCAGCATCTTCCTTGTCAGACAGTCCTTAAAAACCACTCGAACTTCCTTCCTCTTTGAGATACCACAGAAGTGTTTATTTTTTCTGCTTTAAACACTTCTTTCTCGTAGAAATTTAAAAGCAATTGATACAATATTTATTCTTCTACAACATTTTTTTCATTAAAACCTTTTAGTACCTAGTCTTTTCCTTCTTCCTCTAGCATATTTCTAGACCTTCTTGTTGGATTCAGATCCTTTCACAGTCACAACTTTCAAATATTTGCTTATTTTCTTAATTGAGATATGATCAAACAAAGGTCATTTCTAGAAAAGAAATCTCTCTTGGAGATCAGACATGCATGTTCTTCAGTATTTAAGGGCTGATCTACTTAAGACTACCGGAAATTTATATCTACAAATTGTTCTCAAATGAATGTTCGTCTGATTTGTGAATGTAGGTCAGTTTCTCAGTTTGTTGCTGCTTCAGATGAAGTTGCTGGCATGATGGCAGCCTGTAGCAGTTTAATGCAAACTTGGTGTTAGACTGGCCATTGTTAGCAGTATCATGCTTTATTTTGTTCAGTTGTTACTAAATTAAGCAATGAAATCCACCAAGGCCACATTTTCTTGAGAGAAAATAGCCTTTTGTGAGTGTTTGGTTTTCTTGCTTGTAATATGAAAGTAAATGAAAAAAAATCTAGTTAAAATTATGTTTATAATCAGTTATAAGTATTTTCACAGAAAGTAATAAACCTTACACACTCTAAGGATCCTTGCTACTTAGTTATTTGATTTTTTCCAATACTTTTAAATATGCAGATGTCTTTCCTATTCATATTTTAAAATCTTGATATGAATGCAAAGCAAATGTTTCTCTCCTTTGGCTCTCTTAATGATTTCTACAGTCTAAAGGTGCTATATTGTCTCATGTCTATTAGCTGCTGGTTGCGATGATTGAACGCTTTTCTTAGAAGTACTTATTGGGAAGAGTTATCTACTTCTGAATATAGTTGCCTGCTGCAATGACTGAATGCTTTGCCTAGTAAAATTACCTTGTGTCTTTCTACCAGCAAGATATATCAAGGTTTAGATATACTTATGGGAAAGAGTTACCTACTTCTGAATACAGTAAAGATATTCCATTAGAAGTTATAGACACACCTACTTCAGGAAGATATTCCTGCTTCTTGTTTTGTTTTTCTTTTCTGAGTTAAATATTTTCATGATTTTTTAAGAAAAGAAAAAAAAAAAAGAGACATGAGAGTTTTAAAGATCTTTCCTTATGAGTTCAAGGTTATTTTATTCTGAGTTTCTTTTCTATAAAAAGGAGTTGTATGCATTCCAGCTAGTCTGAGCTACCCACGTTCATGATAAATGGAATAAGTAGAAATTCAGGCCAAATTCAGATAATAAAATATTTTGTCATGGATATTTAAGAGTATATAGATTGGTCTGACTATAAGACTATAATGATTCTGATTGTAAATAATGTGAGTTATTTATGTTTTAGTTAAGGAAAAAGTAACCCTATTGTATTATTCAGCTTCTGGAAATAAATAGTTCAAATCTTTGTAAGTTGGCAGCTGCTTCTAGACTATTATGTTTAAATATGAAGTTCAGCAATAGATAGTCTCCTTTAATATCTGTTGTCTTTGGTATACTTGAGCAATGCATTACACAATTACTTTCCTTTTTTTTTTTTTGCTAACTTGAGATTTGCTACCTTTTAAGAAGGTTTCCAAATTGTTTTCTGAGAATAAATATTTCATGTTAATTCTCTACATATCCTTGGTATACGTTGACTTCTTTGACTCTTGGGGTCTTCAGATAGGACATTTGATTTCTAGAATATTCAGTCTGTTTACTGAATTTAAAATAATTCACTTGCACAGAATGTCTCATCGTCCTTAATAATTTCTCTGTATGTTTCTAGTGGCAGGATTTCTTTTCTAGATGGAGTAGCCAGAGTTCTGCATAATATTCAAGATGTGGACTCAGCAGCTACCGTTAACATCACAAAGTTGTTTTCTGATTTATTCACAGTTTCTTTCCCAACAATTTTCCACACTGTGTTGTCTTTTTGACTGCTAGGGAAAACTGAGCTGACATGTTGAGAGATAAGAAACTACGGTTTTGAACTAATTGTTATAAGTGATAATACCTAATCTGGAGCCCACAGCTGTCTATAGGTACAGTGATGACCAGGTTTTTAAGATTGATTGCTTTTAGTGAAAAATAAGAATGTTGTCCCAAATAATGTTTCTCTCCACACTATCAAGTGGTGTCTTACCTTACACAGAAATATACAATATATTTTGTTTGACATTTCTAAATTAAACTAATCTTAAATATTTTTTATGTTCTTTCAAATATGTAGAACATAAACTACTAATCTTTACTACTTTAAAGTTTCACAATTTCCTTTTACTTACATTCCCTCATTTATAAGTTTGTAATGGAAACATTGTGTATTCAACAACTTTTTTAGGTAGTAATTTACATAGAAAAAATATTAGGTATTTTTTGTCATTATCAATTAATAGGTTGTTAATTTTCACGTTATAATATAGTACAATTGCAGGGTGACGTCGAAAATAACTGCCTTCTTGGATTTGTTTATGTAAGATAACAGAAAATTTCAGGAAATTAAAATTAACTGCGTAGACTCAGTACACAATGAGGACAGGGGTTTTTTTCAAGCTGTACATACCTAAATATCTAGAAGTATTGAATAATTATCCAATACTAAGAAATATATTTGCAAGACCCTAATTTATAAGAATCTGTGGAAGGAGTGATTTCTGTACTATAGTAAATAAATTTAGACCAAAGATTAACTCAGATCAGGCGGATATTGCAATCTGCCAAGATATATAGGCCAAAGATGAAAAACAGTCCACAAAAAAATAGCATGCATGCAAGCTTCAATTAAGTTTAGACTTTCTTATTCTCTGTTTTCAAATAAAAGATTAGAGTTTGAGTATGGATGGATATACTCTTTCTGGATTTCTCTAAGGCCTTTGACATGGTCCCCCACAACATCATTTTCTATAAAGCAGAGAAAGATGAATTTGATGAATGGACTCTTTGGTGGATGAGGAATTGGTTGGATTGTTTCATCCAGAAAGTAGTGGTCAGCAGCTCAATGCCCACATTGAGATCAGTGACAAGTGGCATCCCTCAGGGCTCCATAATGGGACCAGCACTGTTTAACATCTTCATTAATGTCATAGACAGCAGGATCAAGTGGAATCTCTGCAAGTTTGCAGAGGACACCAAGCTGAGTGGTGTGGTTGACATGCCTGTAGGACGGGAAGCCACCCAGTGAGATACTGACAAGCTTGAGATATGGGCTCATGTGAACCTCATGAAGTTCAACAAGGCCAAGTACAAGTTCACCTGGGTCAGGACAACCCGTATGAAATCTTGATATAAGCCGGCAATGCGGTCTCTCAGAGCAGAAAACCAACCCTATCATGGGCTGCATCAAAAGAAGCATGGCCAGCAGGTCAAGGGAAGTGATTTTGTCCCTCTACTTTATTCTAGTGAGACCCCATCTGGAGTACTGTGTCCAGCCCTCAGCACAGTAAAGACATAGGCCCGTTGGAGTGGGTCCAGAGGAGTGCTGCAAAAATGATCAGAAAGCTGAAGCACCTCTCCTATGAAGACAGCCTGAAAGAGTTGGGATTCTTCAACCTGGAGAAGAGAAGGCTCCAAGGAGACCTTATTGTGGCCTTTCAGTACTTAAAGAGGTCTACAAGAATCGTAGTGAAAAACATTTTAGCAGGGGCTATCACCTGTTGCAATAAGACCATGATAATGCTTTGAAAGTGAAAGAGGGTAGATTTTTTACTAGATATAAAGTGGAATATTTTTACAATAAGGATGGTGAAATACTGGGACAAGTGTCCCAGAGTGGTGGTAGAAGCCCCATTCCTGGAAACAACCAAGGTCAAGTTGAATGGGGCTCTGAGCAACCTGATCTAGTTGTGTATGTCCCTGCTCACTGCAGAGGGGCTGGAGTAGATGACATCTATATGTCCTTTCCAACTGAAACTATTCTATAATATATATGGGTAACAAACAAGAGGAGCTCGAAGTCTTGGCCCAGCAAGAGAACTATGATATAGTTGCCATCATGGAAACGTGGTGGAATGGCTCTCACAACTGGAGTGCTGCCATGGAAGGCTACAAACTCTTCAGGAGAGACAGGCGTGAGAGAAGAGGTGGAGGGATGGCCCTGTACACTAAGGAAACTCTTGATGTTGTGGAAGTTTAGATTGGTGATGACCAGATTGAGTGTCTATGGATAAGAGTCAGAGGGGCAAGAAAGACCGACATCCTGGTTGGAGTATGTGACAGACCATCTGACCAGGAGGAAGAGGTGGATCTATTGTTGTTTAAGCAGCTGGAAGTTGCCTCAAGATCAGCTTCCCTTGTTCTTCTAGGAGACTTTAATCTCCCGGATATCTGCTGGGAACTTAACACAGCTGAAAGGGGGCAGTCCAGAAGGTTCTTAGAATGTATTGAAGATTGCTTTTTGTCACAGCTGGTGAGTGAGTCAAGGCTTCCCTTGACCTCCTGCTTACAAATAGAGAAGGGCTGCTGGGTGATGTTGTGGTCAGAGGCTGTCTGGGCTGTAGCGATAATCGAATTCTTCATAAACAATGAAACAAGAAAGGGCATAAACAGGACTTCCACCCTGGATTTTCAGTGGGCTGATTTCAGATTATTTAAGGAACTAGTCAGGAGAGTACCCTGGGAAATAGTTCTTAAAAGCAAGAGGGTCCAGGAAGGCTGGAGGTACTTCAAGAGTGAAATCTTGAATGTGCAGGAGCAGGATGTCCTGATGTGCCGTAAGATGAGCAATAGGGACAGACAGATGGCCTGGTTCAGTAAGTGTTGTGGGTTTGAATTTGTCTGAGGAACTTTTCTTCCTATTACCAACAAGGGGAATGCGAGGGGGGCGGGAAGAGGCCGTTGCTGGGGAAAACGGGATAGAGGTGGTGCCTGGGCATCTTTTTTTTTTTTTTTTTTCTTTCCTGACTCTGAGGAGGGGAGCTGGTCTTTTTTTCCTTTGGTTTTGCATGATTTTTCTCTGGAAGAACGGTGGCGTGGAGCAGCAACAGAGGCAGCGGCAGCAGTGGCAGCGGCGGCAGCAGCAGCAGTCGAGTTGGGGTTTTGCAGTCTCTGGAGGAAGCATCATCGGTCATCTGTTCTGCCACAACTTCTGCAGAACTCACACGCCTCCTTTTTTCCTCTTGTTCCCTTCCCGGCCTGCGGCAGTGGAGCCGAGCCCGGGACTGCAGCAGTGGCGACAGCCCCCCCGCACCCTTAAAGAGACCTGAGTCACAAGATTTGGGGTACAGGACTCAATCCATTTAAAGGTTTTACAGTTTTGGTTGTGGTTACTGTTAATTCTATTCTGCTTATACACATATTTGTACCTAAGAACTGTTTTCTTTTCTATACAACTTTTTTTTTTTATTAAAGATCTTTAATATCTGATTAATTTCCTAGTTTTTTATCAAAACTAAGTCATTAATTGGCGCCCAGCATGGGGCTATTGAAAGGTGAGTGAGTCTTACTGATCACCCCTTGGCTCTCCAGTTCTCGGATCATCTTATGGATGGGAATCACAGAGTCACAGTTCGTTGGTATTGTTGACGATGCACTGTTGTGGTGACAACTGGCACCCATTGTTCCTCAACCTTCAACAATCCAACAGCAGAGGGACTCTCTGAGAGACCCGGGAATGACTTTAACTGTTTAATCTCTCCTTTATCAAAGCTAAGTCATTAATGAGCTTCTGAAGGAGCCAAGTGAGAAAAAGAGGGTGTATCGCCTTTGGAAAGAAGGGCAGGTAAGTCACGTTATGTTCAAAGATATTGTGAAGTTGTGTAGGAAGAAAATTAGGGAGGCAAAAGCCCAGCTGGAGCTCAAATTGGCCACTTCTGTTAAGGATGATAAGAAGTGTTTTTACAAATATATTAAAGGCAGAAAGAAGGGCAGCAACAACCTCCACTCCTTATTGGATATCGAAGGAAATACAGTAACTAAGGATGAGGAAAAGGCTAAGGTGCTTAATGCCTTCTTCACCTCGGTTTTCAACAGTAAGGCCTATTGTTCACTGGACAACTGGTCTTCTGAAGTGGTGGATGGGGACAGGGTGCAATATAGCCCCCCTGTAATCCAGGAGGAAGAAGTTAGAGACCTGCTGAGCCACTTGGATCCTCATAAGTCTATGGGGCCAGATGGGATCCACCCTAGGGTGATGAGGGAGATGGCGGATGAGCTTGCTAAGCTGCTTTCCATCATTTATCAAAAGTCCTGGCTATGGAACGGATAATCCTGGCTGTTATCATGCAGCACCTGCAGAATGACATAGAGATCAGACCCAGCAGGCATGGATTTAGGAGAGGCAGGTCCTGCCTGACCAACCTGATCTCCTTTTATGACCGTGTTACTCGCCTGGTGGATGAGAGGAAGGCTATGGATGTGGTGTACCTGGACTTCAGCAAGGCCTTTGACACTGTCTCCCATAGCAGACTACGGGAGAAGCTGGCAGCCCGTGGCTTGGATGGGAATGTTCTGTGCTGGGTTAGGAACTGGTTGGATGGCCGAGCCCAGAGAGTGATAGTGAACGGTGTCACATCCAGTTGGCAACCGGTCAGTAGTGGTGTTCCCCAGGGTTCGGTGCTGGGCCCGGTCCTGTTCAATATTTTTATTGATGATCTGGATGAGGGGATCGAGTCCTTCATCAGCAAGTTCACAGATGACACCAAGCTGGGAGGAAGTCTTGATCTGCTGGAGGGTAGGAGGGCCCTACAGAGGGACCTTGACAGGCTGGAGAGGTGGGCTGGGTCCAATAGCATGAGGTTTAACAAGTCCAAGTGCCGGGTTCTGCACTTTGGACACAACAACCCCATGCAGAGCTCTGGGCTGGGGACAGAGTGGCTGGAGAGCAGTCAGGCAGAAAGGGACTTGGGAGTGCTGGTGGACAGGAAACTCAACATGAGCCAGCAGTGTGCCCAAGTGGCCAAGAAGGCCAATGGTATCCTGGCCTGCATCAGGAATAGTGTGGTCAGCAGGACTAGGGAGGTCATCATTCCCTTATACTCCGCACTGGTCAGGCCGCACCTCGAGTACTGTGTCCAGTTCTGGGCCCCTCAGTTTAAGGAAGATGTTGAGATGCTGGAGTGCATCCAGAGGAGAGCAACGATGGTGAAGGGGCTGGAGCACAAGCCCTATGAGGAGCGACTGAGGGAGCTGGGGTTGTTTATCCTGGAGAAGAGAAGGCTCAGGGGAGACCTTATTGCTCTCGATAACTATCTAAAAGGAGGTTGTAGTCAGGCAGGTGTTGGTCTCTTCTCTCAGGTGACCAGCGACAGAACAAGAGGACTCAGTCTCAAGCTTCACCAGGGGAGGTTTAGGCTCGATATTTGGAAAAAATTCTTCACTGAAAGGGTGATTGGCCATTGGAATGCGCTGCCCGGGGAGATGATGGAGTCACCGTCCCTGGAGGTGTTCAAAGAGAGATTGGATGAGGCACTTAATGCCATGGTTTAGATGATGAGTAGGTGTTGGTGCTGGGTCATAGGCTGGGCTCAGTGATCTCAAAGGTCTTATGATACTGTGATAGTTCCATAAATACTCAGACAGAAAAGGAATATAAATATAAAGCATGTATGCTGTGACTTTGAAGCTGATTAACCTACGAATTAGTTTTTCAAATAGAAAAGCAATAGCAAAGTCACTTTTGCTGTGCTTTAAAGAAAATAAACAATGCAAACATTACTCCCATTACAGAATTCATAGAGGAATTCAGGAACCTGTGGAGAGAGCTGAAGGTGATCCTCTTCAATGTTCTTGCAAATAAAGATAAAAAGAGCATAGACCTCAGTTAATTGGTAGAAGGGCAAGAGCCTGAATTTAACACAGGGCATCCATTATAGAATATTTGATGGTTCTAATGTATTTATCTTGTCTCTAACACTGATTTCTGATAGCTTAGTAAATAAATTGGAAGGTTTTAATCAGGGAGGGGAAGATTTGAGCCAAGTTAGTTTATCTTCATGTTGTCACACTTGAAAAAAAACAAGAAAAATCAGTAATTCTTCATGCCAATCATAAATAAAAAGCTAGAGATTCCTATAGGTTCAAAGAAATATGTCATGTTTGATGTACTGTGACATAATATATTTTCCAGATAAAGCTCTCATAGCATTTGGATATAACAAGAAAGGGAGAAAAGTATATTTACATTAAAAATACCATTACTTCACAGATTAGTAAGGATCATGAAAACATAAAAATTAAACAGTGCTAGAGTTGTCAGAAAAATGCAGGTATAAAATAAATAATTTCTCACAGCAGGCCTTGAATTCTACATGGCCAATTCAGTAGTGAACTACATTTTGGCAGGCATCAAAAAGTTAACCACTGATACAAATTTTGCAGTTACTTAGTTCAAATAGATTAGGATCTTGATCCATATGCATGATGTAAATACTTCACAGTAGTTGTTAAACGTGTATGCATTTACATATATGTAGACTGATTTTTTATTCCTAATATTTTTGTAGGCTGCTATAAAATATGTTTTACGTATCTTATGTCACAAAGCTACAAATAAGTTTAAACCAATTGAACTTTAGTAAAGTTAATAATTTATAAGAGCTGCAAATATGGCAGATATACGACAGATATTACTTTGGGCCTCCCAAATGATTAAAATTTAGCAGAAGCATCTTGAATGCCAAGTAGCAAATCAATTTAACATTTTCTTTTTTCAGATTGAGATAACATTATCATATCTCACTAGTTAATATAATTTAAGAAGCACTACTAGGATTAAAAAAGCAGTTGCAAAAATTTTCATCCAATTGCTCTGTATATAAAATTGTACGTGTATTGAGGCTTCCCTGTGCAGATCTCAAAAATCTTCCTTAAAAGACAAAAAAAATTCTCATCCAGTAAACAATTTTTCTGTAAGTCCTCAAATTATCTGGGATTTTTTTGGTTTTTGCTCATCACATGTCTCCTCTTAAATTTCTTTGTTCTTTTCTTGTGTTTGTCTGCATTTTGTGTCACTGTATCAAATGACTTTGCCATGTCGTATCCACAGCTCTTTATTATTTATTGGCTCGCTCTGCTATGTGAATTTGTGGAACACTTTTTTATCTGTTACTGTGAAACTCTTTCCCTTCATAAAACAATTCCTTGAGTTCTAGTGGTGGTCCTGGTCAACACTAATGGAGATCTATAAGAATTCAAAATTGAGGCACTAGATAGGATTACAATATGTGCATACTATTTATGTTTGTGAACCTATTTTATGTATACATGTATATCTTTAAATATACGGACAATCTGTCTCGTGTGTGTGTATTGCTTAAAGGGACAATTGGTGCTTATATACTTTACTGGGAAAAAAATTAAAATTTAACAACAATTACATATAAAAACTCATGGATTTATAAATTTTATATTTAAATTGCACATTTATTTTGAGAAACAGTTAACAGAGCTATGAATTTAATATATATTAAGAAAAAGAAAAATCAAAGTTTGCATTAATTGATAGGTACTGAAAACATTTCAGAAAATAAATGCTTCTATGCTGCACATGTATCAAACACAGGCATGGAATAAAACACAACATGTATGGATTCCACATTATACCACAGCAAGGAAGTGTGATTCTCTCTGAAGCTGCCTGCTCTTTAACAAACATACTTAATGCCATCATCTTGATAGAACAAATGCACTGATTTAGATGAGGCACAAGCATCTCATCTGCACACCTTCAGGTAAATTAGTGGATTTGTGTGACTGAACTTCAGCATATGTTTCTGAGATACTGTACAGCAGGAAATCAGATAGTTCCTGGTGTGCATCAGGTTTTTAAGTGCAAGGAACTTATTTCTTGCAGATGCTGTTTTGTGTGCCTATTCACAGGTGTCATCCACACTCTGGGAAGTGTCTTCAGTAGTCCATAACCGTAACTTGTTTATTTTGGTACTTGGATTGCTCATACATTGGCGTGTAAAAATTATATAGCAACATCTCTTTATGCATTGTCATCATTACTGGACTGCTTTGGTTTGGAGCATGACAAATAGAATGAGTTTACTTAGACTAGAGCCAATGGTTTGATAAAACTCCATTAAGAAGAATAAGTGAACACCATATGGAAATGTAAGTGTTCAAGACAGTAAGGTAAAGCATCCATTTTCCCTCAGTAACAAAAATATATTTGCCGTAATTCTCCATTAACTCAAGGAAGAGATGATATTGGCTTATTCATAACATTTGGTATTCATGTAGATGACATAGCTTTCCTTTTCACTGTTAAAAATATTTTCCTTAATTTCAGTAGCACTTGCTGTGCCCAGGAGTAGATTTTTAAGATATGCATATCTGTAAAACTTATTCGTTATTTATGCTGTTATTATCATAACACCTGGTCTGGTCTGAACACATATCCAGTTAAATTGTCCTTATTTTCATCCCAAAACAGAGCTATATAAGTTTAATTGCATTCATGTTGTCTTCGGTGAGACCAATAGCAGTTTTAACTTACTAACAGAAAACATCGGAAGTGTTTCCATGAATATTAAGTAACACAAATTAGTATGAATTTGTAATCAAATACTTGTTCAAGACAATAGTAAACATGGTTTTAGTTTCTTGAAATGTCTTTCAAGCTCATGAAGATGCAGTATTTCTGTTGTGTTTATATTGTGTTGATACAAAATGCTGCTTATAGGAGGAGGGCTAGCAAAACCCATTCCCTAACAGAAATCTTGTATTTTTATGTGTTTAAGGATATAGAATTAGTTAAATAAAATTGTTGCCATCCTTCCTGCTATCAGTGAGACATAATTCATGTAAATAATACAAAATGAAGTAGGGAATTAATGCAGTTAAAGGCTTTTGTTTGCAAGAAATAGTTTTCTATAGGAAACTATTGCAGAGTTGGTATATACATAGGAGGAGAAAAAAGCAGTATGTATTATATTTCTCAGTTTCTATCTAGATAGACGTTAGTATTAAATCTTGCCTCAAACTAAGAGCTTTTAAGGAAAGGAGTCATTACACAGATTCCAATCAGTCATCATATTGTAAATCTGGATTGCCTCTACTCAACTCAGTAGCATCACTCTGGAATCATTGCAGTGTAATTTGGCACATGCAGTATAACAAGATAAAATCCCCAGTGGCATGGTACAAAAAATATATATATGCACATAAAAATCATAATTCTTTCTCCAATGCCTTTAGTGTATCTATGTAAAGTTCTTTGCAAATGAGCATGCCAGAGAAGTAGGTTGAATGATATGCACAATGTTCCAGGCTACAACTGCAGGAGCTGATTTTTTTGCAGCAGGTCTTGGCACAGTAGACAGAAATAAAGACAGTCTGAGAATCACTTCAGGAACTGCAGGTGTAGTGGTAAAGATCCTCATGTGCAAACACTCTGTAAGTAATTTTAAAAGGTTTACTTATGTAAAATCATGCAAAAGGTCCTCTTTCATTTTTTTCATAAATCTTTCTCTGAACTTAAAATATTCGTTTTTACCATCACTGAAGCTGAGAAATACTGAGCTAAACCTCAGTGATTTCATAGATTACATTTGTCTTTCAAGAAATTAACTTTTCCCCATTGATTCTTGTGCATGTATAGTCTAAATGTATATAGTTTTGTGATGGGATGCAAAGTATTATTCACATAGAATTATAGAATCGCAATGTTTTAGGATGAATGAAATTCACAGGAGGGGCAAAATGGCAAGTGATTTATACAACTTCCCCTTGGACTGCTTCTATAAAATCTTTACTATCACATCATATCTGATTTTATTTCAATATATGAATGTCATGACTCAAATATCATAGTGTTATAATAGTTCATCTGATTAAAAAGTTTAAAAGATCCATTAACCCATCTACTCTTGTTCCTTTTAATCACTTTTATAAACAAAATAAAGCTGAATGAAAAGAAACCTCAATTCAGGTCCTAAGAAAGATGTCGTGTATGTAAAAGTGACATCCAAGAAACTTGAGTTTTCATAAATACAATTTATTTTAGAAAACTATTATGAAATCTGTGTGTTTGGGAGAGGTCACTAACAAGGGAAGCAAGAAGACTCTTCTCTAGTATCATAGAAAGACAGAGTCATATATGCTGGAAAAGATCTTTAAGAGTGTCAAGTTCAACAATAAAACTAACACTTCTATGTCCATCACTAAACCATTTCCCTAAGCACCACATCTACATGTCTTTTGAATACCTGAAGGGATGATGACTCCACCGCTTCCCTGGGTAGTCTGTTCTAGTGCTTGACAATTCTTTTGGTGAAGAAATTTTTCCTAATATCTAGTCAAGACCTCCCTGGCACAGCTTGAGGCTGTTTCCTCTTGTTCTCTTCTCCTATCATATGCTGCCTAATGACTAACCATTTTCAGTAAATTTGGTTGAAAATAATTCTTATTAATACTCGTTTTCTGTTAATTCCATATTAATTCCATTAGTTCAAACTATTAATCGCTCAAAAATCCTTAACCATCTTGCCAAGACAGTATTTCCTCGTAGCTTTGGGAATCCTGCCTTGAAATTGAAGGAGAAAAGCTAACATAAATATATGTGCAAGAACATTCTGGGGGAAAAAATGCACAACTGACATCTTCAACTCTGTCTACAGTGATATAAAGATTTTCACTAATTCTCTAACTACCAACATAGACGAACCCCACTAGTCAAACTAAACTAACTCCACCAATAACAAATATATCTTAGAACATTTACAAATTATTAAATACTAAAAACTGTTCTCATAGTCTTGAAATCACTGTTCATTAACTCCTGCCCCTGTGGCAAATGCAAATATGTGTACTGATGACTGGCTAGTTGCCAGTATCCCAAAAAACTAAACACTTGTTAAATTATATGGGTCATTTTGAAACTGAGAGTCTTGTCTCTCTGGTCTGCTTCTAGGTGTTGGCCGAATAAAATATGTATTAAATAAGAAAATATTGTATATTATGTTCTAAACAGTGCTTTTCATAGCAGGAGAAGGAGTATAAACAAAAGAAGTAGAAAATATTAAGCTGCCATGATTTTCATTAAGTTAGTGATACATTCTAAGTTAGGGAGAAATAAGCAACATCTTTCACGAGCTTTGTTTTAAAGGAAAGATGGCCATTCGCTCTGTTTACAGTGCATTTTTCCATCTCATTTGCACACATATCGCTCTCCTATCTACATCAAAAACTTTATATAACTATCTAAGGATAAAATTTGCCTTTATTGCAAGGGCATAGGAGCCTGTGCTTAGTTAACACTTATTTCAAACAGTGTACTCATTAACAGAAACTGATAGAATCAGCTCCTGCATTTGGAAGAGGTTTACTTTTGGCAGGGAGGAGGAGAAAAAAATCTATATATATTAAGATTTTTGATACCTCTGACTTGTTTCTCAGTTTCATCCTATTTGAAATTATTGGAATTTCAACAGCAAGATATAGAATTTGTAATTTAAAAAAGAAGGTTTGGGTTTGGGTTTTTTTCCCCACACTGGGTATAATTAAGATTTTTGGGCTGCTTAGCAGTTTAAGACCATTAGGAATAAATTGCTTTTTCAATTTATATCACACTTCTTAGTAAAATGTGATATTTTCAATAAATTCAATAAATCAAGAGTAATTGGTTTGCTCAAGCATTCTGTCTCTGATCATCTGCATGGCTTAGAAAAACAAGCTAATGAGAGAAACAAAAACCTTCACTCCAATCACTGACAGATGTTGGAGAAGTTTACTTCTGAACTTTGCAGATCATGCTGGTTTTTTCTTAATGAGCCTAAGATTTGTTAGCCTGTCTGTAGTAAAGTAGAAGGAACTTTAAATGCATTGCAGGCGTGCCAAGGCTGTGGAAAAACTTTGTGGCTCCTGAAGTTAAATGCAATGCAATTGATGCATCATTAGAGATACAAAGTTGGAAGTTAAATTAGTTATTGAACTACTTGCAGGCTAATACCATCCATTTAATTGTTACTGGACAGTAAGACTGACAATCACATAAATCCTCATACCACACCAAAACCAGTTCAATATCTCAAACCTTGAAAACACTGTTAAGACAAAAAGTTGGGTTTGATGGGGATGGCATTTTTTCTTTGTTTTTTTTATGATTGAAAAATAACCTCAGCTGTGGAAGGTTGGTTGTACTGGTTTTGGAGAATAAAAGGTGCATGTATCCCATGGAGATGTATCCATAATCAGGATATCATAGGAAAAGTTACGTCTTATGGTGGTCCAGGTGGTCCATGTAAACATGCTACTAAGCTGTCTTGTGAATAAACACGCTCAGTCTCACAGTGAGCCAACAACTTGAAAGTTGAGAAAAATGCTGGTTTTCTTCCTTGTTCTGTGTGATTGCATTGTTGATATACTTACCTTTTTTTTTTTTTCATTTTCTTATTAGTATGGCTGTACAAATAAACTAAAACTGGCCTAGGATTTGCCCCACTCCACACACATAGTTGTCCTAAGACAAAAGTGGCATGGCTTATCCCTGTTCCACTCATAATGCTGAGAAGTTGACCTTGCATGGGATAATAATACAGTGAACAGGTAATGTACCCCAAACCCACTGCCTAACTTGCCTCTTCAAATTTGCTGATGTTAGCAAACTTGGGATAATATTGAAACTGGCAAGTCAGTATGGTTTAATAATGCATTCCAAATTAGGTTAACGCAATCCAACATAGTTATCAGGCATGTTTTCTGTCACAGATAGATGGCTCAATTACAATCATTTCATTTTAAGCAACATTTTGTCTACATATTGCAGTCTCTGTATGGTAAAGGAGAGGGTAATATCCTACTCTAAATCTTCGGGAAAATCAAGACCACTCACTGCATAAGTTCACAGATAACACAGGAGCTACTACCGTGTCATTCTCAAGCAGTTGCATTCTCATGCTGCTTTATATCAGTAGCTTATATATTTTTTATACTTCTTTAAAAGATAGTGATAAAAATAAGCTTGCTCAACATACAGAAACAAGGCAAACATCTTTCTGAAAATGCTGTGTCATGATGTGCTATTTCTTGCTGAAAGCAATTTTTTAAATACAATGAATGATACTTCAGAAATAGCTTTATTACCACGTGCAAGTTGATCTATTTCAAAAAAATTCCGTTGTGATAAAACAAGCATATTTCCAAATCTTTCACCAAATAAAAGCCTATATATGGAAATTAGCTCAGAGAGGTTCAAATCAGGAACTGTCACAAATTACGACCATGACCACTGGATATAGTGACATGAATCACTGCTTCAAATAGAAATCCTACCTTTTTACGTGTAAGTCTTCTTGGGACATGGCTATCTCTGAAAAAAAAAAGTGTAACTTTGACAAGTCTGATCTTTTATGACTATTTTAATCCACATAATTCTCAAGAGCCCTACAGATGGTTCAGACTGGTTGAAAAATTGTGCAAGCAAACAAGTATAAACATAATGTTTTTGCTAGTGACCAATGGAGCGTGAGCTGGTGATTTTTTGCAAACAGCTGTGCTTTGAGAGAGACACACCATCATGGAGCTCTCGGTTCATCTTCTCTGTTGAAAGGAGAACCCAAGGGAACACAGGGAAGTGTCCCACTTCATGCTTTTCTATACTCTAGTGACTGCTGTCTGCCAATAACAGCATAAATAAGATTTTTTTGTGGAGGAACGTGCATGTTGCTCAGAGTGAAACATTTTCAGTTTGAATGATGCTATTACAAAAAAAAATAATCCAACTACATGGCAGCCCGAAGCTCCACATTCAGCTTCTCTTTATTCCTAGCAGGGATTGAATGTCAAGAGTTGAATTGTTTCGTTATCTAGGCCAGCACTGAGATCATTCACACTTCAAATAGCTACATGTAAATGATTATACTCTGGACATAAGAATAACAGGACGATGAACTTGGACAAACTTACAGACCAGCCAGTGTAAAGATAAGAATTTGGAGAGCTGTGAAATCCTCTGAATTATCATTAGGAATATTAATGTATAGATTTTTTTAAAAAAAACCAACCACAAACCACTCTGTAAGCTCATTTTTTAATTGCTCGATTTTGCTGTCAGTAATTTACTGAACAAGCAAAATTAACTATAAACAAGAGTAGAATTTTCATAACTCCTTTTGAGGATACAGTTTGTGTTTGACAAATTATGTGCATGTGTGTGTGAGTGTGTGGTGAAAGGGACAAACTAAAAATGCTAATATTGCAGCTGTAAGTCACATATTATTTTCTTTCCCCTCATTGCGTTTAGAAATAAAAATTGTTCAGTTCCCCTTACAGAGCAGATATTTTTTATGATAAATGAATTAATTTATGAAAAATAAAGTAAAAGGGAGATTTATCTTTTATAAAATTATTTCAGTCATCTTTTTTTCTTCCCTGAAATGTTGTAAAAACTCATGGTTGTTTAATGTTGTAATTGAAATTATTATATTCTGACAAGATTTATATGAGTCATTTGAAGTACAACATTATATAATTAGTTTATTTTGTAAGATGCATATGGCATTAAGTATGATTAAAACCAAACACAGTGGCAAGTCTTTGTTTGGGTGATGTTTTCTTTTACCTTATTAACACGATTTTTATATTGTTTATCTTTTTCCTTTCCCTGATAAAATAGTATCCAGTTTAACGAATGCTTGATCTCTCAGATAAAAATTTGCTTTTTTGAGCCTGATCCAAAAAGAAGCAAAATCAGTGAAAACCTTTATATTTGTTTCAGAGGGCTTTGAGTCAAGCTTTTAGGTAAAAAGCTGTTTGCTACTTCTAAGCAGAGTAAATCGCACTTTTGGATGATACCTTTTTTTCTGTACTGTACAACTACTCTATGTAAATTTTGAGTTAAATAGCAACATGTCTCTTTACAGGTGACATTCTCCAATTCCATCTCATGTACCTGATCTGAATATATCTTGTAATAAGGATAATTTTTAAATGTGATGACTAATTTGAGTGAAGTAAAAAACAAGCCTGTCAAACCAGAAATGGTAAATAATATCATTTCCAGGAAGCAACTTAACACTAGTGACATTGTCATCTTTTCCTGTAAAAAGCTATGATGAAAATAAAATATCTCAAATACAAATTCAAATTTTTGATGTCAAACGCAGCCTTTAAAATACTATCAGGATAAAGGAAAAATATAATGTCATTTGCAGCCAACTCTACATAGTTCTGCCATTAAAAACACAGTTGAGGTTATAGCTATTTTTACACAAAGCCAATACTATATCTGAAACAGACAATTTAAGTTTTCTCCCATCAAAAATAGTCCATACATACAGTACATCAGGCAGAAATTTTAAAATGTAACAGGAACACACTTGAAAGGGTAACAATACCTCAATTCTTGAAAATATATTGTAGCTGGAGAACATTACATTATCACTTTGCTAGTAACACTCTTGTCCTCAAAATTATATGCTATCCTGAACAACCCTAAATGAGACAGACTGTTAGTCTAATGCTCCATGGGGTAATAGTATTTTGTAGTATATTGGCTAGCACAAAAATTTTGTCACATTAACATAGTACTATTCTCTAGAAATAGAGAAATGATTGAATCCTAGATTGTACACCGGGCCTCCTTCTGTTGTAGTTCTGTATAGACATTGTGTTTCTTCCCTTCTGCTCTTGAATGTTGGTTGCTTTTCTCTTCCTATGCCCCATTTCTTTACTACCCTCTCCAAACTTTTGACATGAAATTGCATAGCTGTTAAAATTGCACTACCTATATTGCAAGGTTTAAGCTTTTTCCTGTTCAAAATACTTCAGACATTAGATACTATTCTGAGCGTTAATCTCCTGCAGCCACTGAAATAAAATACTATGATATTCTTAACCAATGTTTGCAATTCAGAGGACACACAGAACATTGTTCTGTCCAGCCCTTTATGGTCTGGGAAAGAAACTTTTCCCTTAATTGCCTAATATAGTTAAACAGCAATTTTCTGTTAAAAATCATTGACCAAAGTAATTTTAACTTACAAGGGTGCTTTGGAATACTGAAAGACCTTGCAGGACCTCCATAGTTATTTTTAACCTACTCAGTGGGAAATAAGATAATTTAATTCAACTCATTTAACAGTGGGAGTTTTTTTGTTGTTTTACAAAGCTACTGCATGTTACTAAAATGACTCTTCTAGCCACCCTGTAAAAGAGGGTTGAAAAGTTAGTTTGGATTAGACCTAGCATGAGTTCCCCTTCTCTATCCTATACCTTGAATGCAGAATCGCATGTAGGCTCACAGGATGTCTGAGGTTGGTAACACTTCCACAGATTTTCTAGTCCAACTCTATGCTCAGAGCAGAGGCAGACATGGCAGATTGCTCAGGGCTCTGTCCAGTCAAATTTTAATTATCAGGAAGGATGGAAACTCCACAAGATCTATAGTTACCCTGTCCCATTATTCAGCCATGTTAAAAACCTGTTTTCTTACATTTAGGTGGAATTTCTTGTGTTTCAGTTTGTGACCACTACCTCTGATTCTGTCGCTGAGCATCGATGAGAAAAGCTTGTCTTTGTCATCATTTTGCCCCCAACGGGGTGTTTATACACATGGATAAGATTCCCTTGAGGCTTCTCTTCTACATCCAGCTCTCAGCCTCTCCTTATAAGTCAGATGCTCCAGTCCCTTAGTCATCAACAAGCTACAGGAAGGGCTGTTTCTTATGGTATGTCTTTATAGTACCACCATAAATGCTGGCATGCAAATGAGAAAGGATCAGTCAGTGGAACAATATTTCAGCAATGTTAGCATCAGTCCTGGAGAGACAGAAGTACCACTTTATATCTAGTGTTCAAAACCAACAAATTTCCAGACCCATATTAATTCCTGTACGACCTACTTTAAGCAGCAGTTCTTATTTCAGCAAAAGAAGATTCAGATCTGTGAGTAGCTCATATGGTAACTTAGTTAAGCGCCAGCTTCTCACATTCTCAGAGACCACAGGCAGCAAAATTAAATGTGATTGTTGTGGTATTCTGGTATATTTGTATTAACAAAGATTTTTTTCTTCTTGTCCATAGTTAAGGCTTTGACCTTTCCTTTCACTAGGAAAACTGTACCTGATAGACATAATTACAGAAATATCTCTAGCAAAAAAGGAAAGAGCAGAACAGAAATCTGGTCATGAAAAAGTTGAAAATAACTGAAATCTCAAGAACTTCAGCTTGTGTAACACAGATTGGGAAGCAATCATAATAACAAATTTGATTTTGGTTAGATGAATAGAAATGACTGACTAATTTGGTAGCAGTTTTCAAATTCAACTCATGAGGGCTATTTGGTTTTGATTTTCTGTTCTGTTTCTTGTTTGCTATAATAAGGTAAAAGAACTTAGGGCAGATGGGAACCTACTAGAAACTGGATAAATGGGTTTTGAGACTATTTTTCCATCTGTTTCTGTTTTCTTCTGTACAGTGATGTTGTTCGCTGTCGTTAAAGGGTAGCCAAATAAGAATGAACACATTTTTGGATCTGTTCTTTGAAGGAGATTATTTTTTTATTTGGTCCAAACCCAAAATCTATACATCCTTTCCTCAACAGCTGCAAAAAAATGACATAATTTGGGCGTCAGTATTTTCACTTTATAAATAGAAAAAATCTTTTATGAAATAAACCTATTATTTCTTTCCTACAGTGATGAAATATATACTGAGAAAAATATCGATTGTGCTGCTGAAATACATTGTACTTATGGAAGGCACATGGACTGCGTTTGTGATATGAACTTTTTCCTTGAACTTCTGTTCTCATGCCATATAATGGATATGATCGCCGAATATACTTCCAGTATTTTTTTTTTTAAATGGCAAGGAACTTACCATACCTCTTTCATACAGATTGTAGGAAAGTGTAATAGAATGTTGTAGCTTGTATGTACAGAGACTAATTACTCAACACTTTCCTAACAGCAGTAAAGACAGTAATAGTTTAAGTAGCTCAAAATTACAGTCCACTTGTATTTAATGGAAACTTCCAATATGAAGCTAAAAAAAGCCATTAAATCAATCAGAATTTTGTTCTTCAGATCCTTTGGGTACTTCTGGAGAATTCCTTTTATTATAGATTTTTTTCATAAATTAAAATGAGCTTAAATATTTTACACAAAATGATCTAGTACTATTTGGGGGAAAAAGAGATGACTTTTCAATTTCCTACTGCTATGACTTCATGGCATGTGCATATATACATATATAATATCATACTTCTTTCCAGAATGGATAAGGGCTATTCTGTTCTCATGGTTTCGTCAGCACATAGGGAAAAATCATTTATATGAATAATCAAACACTGGAAATGTGAATGTTGGTGGGTTTTTTTCAATGCAATTGATGCATTTGTTGCTATTGTTAAGGTTGAGTGCACAATATAGTATAAAAAATTAGAATCCATTGTACTTAATGAATTGTATGAATTCGTAAGTTTTCTGTAAAATCAGTCATAGCAGTGAACTTAATACAGTATAATAACCTAACAAATATTCTAGGTTTACCGCTTCTTGTGGCTTATTGTGATACCTAACACTACAATTTAAGATTAAGACTATTAAAAAAAAAACCAAAAGCTTTTAAATAAAAGGCAGGAAAAGTCTCTGAAAATTCAACATATTCTGTGAAGAGGCATTATTTTGTGTGAAAGTACATCACCTTGCACAGTGTATGATTACATTTCATTCTTTCATTATGTGAATATTTATATGTGCAGTGCCCTTTAACACACAGAAATTAGCATTCATAATTTGTGAGGGGATAGTTACTGAACACTAGATTTCCAATGGTATAACCTACCTGTAGTGCTGGGGGATGTTTAGCTGCACGTACACTTACTGAATTATTCTTTAGATAGGGTTATGGTAGGCTAGGTAAACTGTAAGTGTGGCTATTAAACAGATTTTTAAAAATGAACAAACTATTAGTAACTGGTGTAGTGGGTTGGTGTTGCAAGGTTTTTGTAGAGGGGTGGCTTCTGTGAGAAGATGCCAGAAGCATCCTCCATGTCCGATACAGCAATGCCAGCTGGCTCTGAGACAGACCCATCACTGGCCAAAGCTGAGCCCATCAGCAACGGTGGTAGCTCCTCCGTGACAACATACTTAATAAGGGGAAAAACCCGCTGTGCCACAGCAGTTGAGAGAGAGGTATGAAAATATATGAGAGAATCAACACTGCAGACACCAAAGTCAGAGAGGAAGGGGAGGCAGGAGGTGCTCCAGGAACAGAAGCAGAGATTCCCCTGTAGCCTATGGGGAGGACCATGGTGAGGCAGGCTGGGGTCCAGCAGCCCATGAAGGTTAACAGTGGAGCAGATATCCACCTGCAGCCCATGGAGGACCCTACACAGGAGCAGATGTACACACCCAAAGCAGCCTAGGATCCTTTAGAAAGCCTGCACAGTGGCAGGTTTCCTGGCAGGACTTGTGACCCTGTCAAGGACTCATACTGGCGCAGCCCATGTCTGAAGACAAGCATCCCATAGAAAGCACCTGTACTGGAGCAGTTCATGAAGAGCTATAGCTCATGGGAAGGACCCGCATTGGAGAAGTTCATGAAAATCTGTTTCCCCTTGGTAGGACCTCACACTGAAACAAGGGAAGAGGGTGAGGAGGGAGTGACATGTGTGATGAACTAACTACAAACTTCATGCCCCATTCCCCTGCACCACTCGGAGGGAGGGGGTAGAGAAGTCAGGAGTGAAGTTGAGCCCTGAAAGAAAGGAGAGGTGAAGAGAAGGTGTTCTAAGTTTTGTTTCTATTTCTCATTATCACGGAACTATCACGACACTCAAGCTAAATTTGCTATTTGTAATGCTACATAATTAATCATTGTGCCTTGGTTGTGGAGTTCTATCATAGTGAAGTCAATTCACCTGCAGCATGAAAGCTATATTACCTTAAATTAAGACATCATAATGTGCGTTGAGCAGGATTTCAGTACTTGCTGGGACTGGTGCAGTTCATGGTCTGCATATACAATTTCATCTTCTGAATTCTGTCCTGTTTTTTGTCAAAAGGTGCCATGCCTTTCTGGATGTAGTGAAAATGTGGATGTCGTTACAATGTCAAGTGTTAAGTTAGCAATGGATGTATATATACGTATGAAGATAATGCAACATCTATTCTGAACCTCAGTTTACAAATTTGACACCTGTCTGACAAACCGTTCCAACTCTCCCTAGCAACACACCAACTCTTCACAGTAAGAAACCATCTGTCTGTGTTACCAATCCAACTGTTCACAAGAAAACCCAAAATCTTTCCAGGACCAATCAATCTCACTATGCTGCCAAGCTATTTCCCCCTCCATGTTAAAACGACACAAATTCTTATGCAATAAACTACGGGGTTTTTTTAAAAGATCATATCTGGTTTGGTCCACTGGTCTTTAGACAGTCATATAGCTTAAATTTCAGTTACAAAAATTAGATAACAAAAGAGAACAGAGGAAAACCAATTAACGTTCAGCACCCATACCAGATAAAACAGAATAATATTTTTTAGATATCGTATACTCTTACAACGCCTTCAACACTAGGCACATTTCCATATTGGAGTACAATGCATAACTTTGAAATGAAATTGAAAAGAAGATAATTTTCTGCAATCACAGAGCACATTTTACACTAGAAAATATGCAGTATTTCTTTGGGTGAGTGCTTAGTACTTCGTATATATTGCAAAATTCTAAATCTAATTATCTATATTCATTTATCTTGCTCTCTGTAATACTATGAAAATAACCATTTGTGCATGTCATTTACCCTATTTCCAGTGTTATTTATTCTGTCTTTGAACTCCAGAGACTCAGTTGCTCCCTGTGTCATTTTTCTTTATCTCACAAAACAGGATCACAGAATAATTCCAATGCATGTCTTTGTTTTCTCTGGTCCCAAAGTATAGATGAGTCTGGCAGGGGCTTCAGGAGATCCTTAGGCCATCCCACAGCCCAAAGCAGGGCCAGTTATGGAGTGAAAACAGACCATTCATGGAATGGTCCAGTTGTGATTTTAAGTCCTCCAAGCGCAGAGACAGCACAGCTTTCAGACCAACCTGCTGAACCACCTTGCAGTCTTCATGAGGAAAAAGTTTCTCCTTATACCCAGTCTGAAAGTCTGTTGCCTCATTTTACACCTATTGTTCTTTGCCCTCCCTTCCTGAAGCCTGGGTCCACTACCTTGATAACACCTGTGTAAGCTGAGGGGTCTGTTAGGTGCACTGATGTTGTCCCTTCTCCAGGCTGACCCCACCCAGCTCTCCCAATCTCTTCTCACAGGGTAGGCACTTCAGGGCCCACTGTCTTGGAGGGCCCCCACTAACCTCCCTCCTATTTGTCCATGTCTTTCCTGTCAGAAAAAAATGGGAAAAACTGGATGCAGTATCCAGATGTTTGCTGAGCAGTGACACACAGCACGAGCGAAGCCATTTCCTCAATTTACAGGCTACACTACTGTTCACACAGCCCAAGAGGTTGTTGTCTGCCTCTGCTCCTTTGCTACCAGCACACACCATGAGGTAATGTTCATCCTGCTTCCCACCTCCGTGCCAGGGCCTTTTGTAAAAAGTTGATCATAGCCTCTCCATCCTCAGACAGTGTTGTTTCAAGGGCTATTTTTTTCCCTATAATGAGAAAGGTTTCTTCGATTTGGAAAGCTTGACATTTGTCCCTGAAGAATTTCATAATGTTCCTGGTGGCCCATTTCCTCAGCCTGTTTGGAGTCTTGTCTTTGAGTGTATTGACTGGTAGCCCTAATATGAAATTATCTGCAAAGTTGATGAGAGTGTGGTCTGTTACCTCCATCTTATTGATGTTAAAGAGCAAAGGTGCTGATGCAGCCCGCTATGCCAGTCCACTTGTTGCAGGCATCAAAGTAAAGTATGAACCGTTAACCACTTTCTGAGCCCCATCATCCAAATATATTTGATCCGTCTGGTTGTCTAGCCATGTAGACTGTAACGTCACAGCTTCAATATCATGGATGACAGTGTCCAAGTCTTCTAAAGTCTATGCGAGTAACATTCACGACTGTCCCTGTATCCACAAATCTAGTCATTTTATCGTACAAGACGACTAGGTTGGTCAAGCATAATTTATCCTTGGTAAATCCATGCTGGCAACTTCAAATCATCTGTTTAACTTCATATGCCCATAAATATGCTCAAAAAGGAATCATTCCATGATGTTCCTAGGAACTGAAATGAGGCTGATCTTAGGGCTGATCTTTTGGTGTTTTTTGAAGAAGGCTGTAATATTTGCATTTTTCAAATCAAGAGAGACCTCCCTTTCCTTCTCAAAGACCATGAAAAGAAACTAAACTCAAATTGCTATTTTAAAATCTTTTCAAAACTTGCACATTTTTCATTGATTACATATTTTATTTTGTTGAATGACAATAGAAATATTGAAACTACACGTCTCTTCTGCAAGTGGCTTTAAGGTCATTTTCAGCGAAGTATTAATTTTCACAGTATGCAAGTTCTTCTAGGTGTGAATTACTGATATAAAGTTTCTGGCTACTTGGAAATCTTCAAGAGGGTTATTATGCTGGCTCACTGTCAAGTGTACTGTAGCTTGTAAGATGTCAGTGGGAATTAGAGATCTATGGACATTAAAAAATGAACAACCAACTTAGTCAGTTGAGGAATTCTTGAATTATTCTAAATTTACCTGTTTTTCACTCAAAGGGAATTCAGGCAGTGTTTCAAGTGAACAGTCTAAATATTAGTCATATGTATTAATAGTGTAGACCTGAGTACACAAATTTGCTAATTGTAATTAGAAAGCAGCAGTAATTTACTATGTTTTCTGAGAGTTTGGAAACCGTTTCTAAATGGTTTCTATTGCTGTCATTACTGCAATTCATCTAAATTCAGTTAATTCTTATTCTTTAAGTTACAGGCCTTTTAAAAAAGGTTGACCTCTTATTTATTTAAAATAATTAAAATTATGGGAAAAACACAACGCAACATATACTAATAAATTACATCTTATTCGTCCTATTGGCTTTTAAAAATAGCCATCTCCTTGTAAAAGCTGTGCAGAACAGGTCATCTTTACTTTTTATGTTCAAATCAGCACTGAGATGCTGGGGACAACACACTTTTAGTTTATGCAAGTTCTTTCAGACAGGCAAATGGACTTTGTATTTCTGTATTTTTTTCCAGTGTCCAAGACGTCAATATAAGGAATTAGCATCTTAAAGAATAAATCATATTAAATATGTAGTGGGTTAAAATATAAGTTGAATGCAAAAAAAAAAAGAGCAATACTGAAGCTGACTAAACGAATCAAATGATTACTGATATTATAAGTAGGTCTCTAGATAACCTTGGCATTTTATTAGTATTTAGAAAGATTTCAGTCTGGAGAGGTAATCTAATAGTCGTGGTCAGTAAAATCCAGCTCTCAACAGATGTCCTCATTCAGATAAGTTGTCTTATATATCCTGAATAATTAAATGGTATGTGGGTGGCTTGAACTTCATTGCTTGGTGCAAAGAACTGACTCACATCTCTTCAGGTCGTGTGAACTTAATTTAGGACCTGTAATGTAGTGGAGGTTAGGATTTGTGCACAATTCATATGCCAGACTAGCAATAGGGGATTTGTAGAGGTGAGTGGACTGAACAGATTAAAGCACTGCTGTACTATATAGTCACACTTGAAACCTAATTTGGAGATAGAATTTCACCTTTTCAACTCTTCTCTACACTCAGTCACCAAGCACAACTGCTCAAGCTTTACACATGCCATAACTGGCCCTGCAGTCAGAAACAGAGATGTCACAGTTATTGATGTAGAATGTGTAACAGCACTAGGCACCACTCAGGAAAATGTTTAAAAACAAAATCAAGCATTGAGTATTCAGAAGTTAGCTATTATGTTAAATTGTTAAATTTGTAGTGAACAGGAATGGTTGGACTAGATCTCAAAGGTCTTTTCCAAACAGGTGATTCTATGATTCTATGATTGATGAGACAGAATGTGTTACACAGTCTCATGGGAAGCAAATGGAGGAAACTGTACATCTACTAGCACAGACCTATTTCCCTCCCCAGAATGCTACAGAAAGAAATAGAAAGCTGGGATATTAAATTTTCCATGTTTGGTTTTCTAGATGTTTATATTTATCCATTTTTTTTATTTTTACAGTAATTCAAGAAGGAAACTGATACCATAGTTATACTTCCTTTTTCTTAATTGCTTGTTTTCTTCTACAATGGCAGAGGACGTTTTTAGTGTTTCACATGCCTTTCTCAATCGTTGAAGGGTAACGAATCATATGATTTTTAAAAATAGATAGTGGCAGACAAGGAAAGGTGATGTAAGAATGAAAAACAAGGTAGATGGAGGAAAAATAGGAGAGCAAATAACCTAGAAATATAGCCTGATTTTATACATTAAAGAAAACAAAGGAAGAATAAATTTACTCATGCACTCAAATTCTAAGCGGAAAAGCATTACAAAAAAAGGACTCTGTACCATACTACATTTCCTGAATATGATGAGGCTATTTTCTGTTTTTCTGACGAAATTACAAATAAATGCCAAAATAATAGTTTTTTCTATTAATAAACAGACTTGATATATATTTAGTTAGTTTTACATTAGAAAAGAGTCTAGATGAGAAATGATTTTCAATTTAAGATCCATTTCACATCTTATATTTATAATCAAACTTACTTGTCTTGTGGCATTAGATGGAACACAACTGGCATACTAGAGGACAGAGAAGGAAGAGTAAATTGGGATATAATTTCACAGGAATGACTTATGAAATTAAGTAAAAAGTTTGAGTCCTTTATCTGAAAAAGACCAATGAACATTTATTTGAATCTTTGATTTCTGTTTGTCCTAATTAGAGATATGTTGTGAAAATTTCAGAAAATAAATGTTTGTGATATATTTTTAAAATTACAAAAACATTATTATAATGTAAAGGAAGCATTTTCAGCTTGAAAATATAATGCAAATTGCTACACTTAGCCTTTAGCAAAACGTTCTGCATCAAAGAGCTGTGCATGCAATAGTCAATGTTTAAAAAGAAAATGAATGCAGAAAATAAAGCTTGAATTTTAATTCTCACAGCATGTGGAAATATAGATAGTTTTATCTGTGGAGTCAAATTCTTGTCCTTTAATCACGACCAGACTTTAATATTTGGTCATGATACCGTTCATAAACCTATAGTCCACAAGTCCTGCAGATCTGAAAAAAAAACAAACCAGAAACAACCAGAAGTTTTCATTTTCAAGTGTGGAAATGGATGTAGGGGGCTCACTTCCAAAACGATACATTTGTATGAAAATCAGATTTCCTGAAAGAATCGCAAAATCATAGACTGGTTGAGGTTGGAAGGGACGTTTGCAGGTCATCTAATCCAACGGCACTAGGGGGTCACCTAGGGTCACCTAGAGCTGATTGCCCAGGACTGTGTCCAGATAGCTTTTGAATGTCTCCAAAGAGGGAGACTTCATAACCTCTCCGGGAAACCTGCAAAAGTGCTCAAGTCACCACGCAGAGTAAATGTGCAGACTGAACTTCCAATGTTTCAGCGTGTGACCATTGCCTCTGGTCCTGCCGCTGGGCACCAATGAAAAGAGCTTGGATCTGTCCTCTTCGCACCTTTCCTTCAGCTATTTATATACAGTGATGAAATTTCCCGTGAGCTTTTTCTAGTCCCGACTGAACTGTCGCAGCTCTGTGAGCCTTTTCTCACACAAGAATGTACTAAGGGATATACTAAGGAATGTCCATAGGAACCCACAACTGGACACCACACTGTAGGTGTAACTTCACCAGTTCTGGGCATAAAAGAAGGTTCACCTCTCGACTTGCTGGCAGTGCTTCACCTGATATAGAGCAGGTTACCATTTAAATTCTTTGCAGCAAGGGCACAGTTCTGGCTTATGTTCTACTTGCTGCCTTCCAGAATCCCCAGGTCCTTTTCTGCCAAGCTGTTTTCCAGCTGGGTGACCCTCAACATACATTGGTGTGGGGGGTTCTTCCTCCCCTGGTATAGGACTTTGCACTTCCCATTGTTGACCTTCATGAGATTCATGTCAGCCCATTTCTCTTCCTGAAGCAGAACCCAGAGACTGCTGAAAAAAAATGCTGCCTTGGTTCACTACCTCTGGTACCTACACTGATACAGAGATAACTCTGAAAAATCTGCTAAAGAAGCAGGACATTTGAATTGCTAAAGTAACCTCCACAGGTTAATTAGTTCTGATTAGAAATAGACTCTGTTAGCTTCACTGCATGTTCTTGCTAAGGTGGCCGTCCTGCTTTAGGGTGAACTGAGTAGACATACAAGTTTTCTCAGTGCTAGGTTGTACTTCTGCGTAATAATAAGTCTATCAAGGTAAAACAATATTGTATGCAGATTACTTAAAAGATGAACACCAGTCTCCTATGTTCATTCAGCTTTCGTTCAGCTTTCTAACAATCACTTAGAATAAGCAGTTAATAATACTAGGGAGCAGTTCAATTCTCTTTTTTCCTTTAGGGAAGGAACAAATAACTATTGTAATTTTCTGGGAGTTTTTGTATGTTTGTATTTTGCATTTACAAGCAATTACAAGAAACATCTATAATGCACGGATATGAAAATGCAAGGATATGAAAATAAGTAGTTATTAAAACTTATAACAAATGTTCAAAGTAGGGCAACCTGATTCTTAAGGATATGAGAAAGGCTTTTGAAGGATTGGGTTCCTCATTTGTATGCCCAGTTTTATGTTGTAAATATAAGCATCTAATTATAAAAATCAGCATGAGAAAATCTTAAAGGTCTTTAGTCTGTTTTAAAATTTTCATTTTTATTATTATTTCTCCACTAACAAGAAAAAAAATGGCTTATATACCATCCCCACTTAGATTGATCAATATATTTTCACATGACTTGGCCAGTAGTTCTTGTTTAAATTTCCTGCTTCTAAATTTCTATAACTGCTCTCTGAACTCAGGTCTTTATCATCAGTTATTTCAATGGAACTGATAATTATGCACAGACTTCACTCTAAACACAAACCTGTGCAGCTCTGTACTTTTAGTCCCTGCTTTTTAAAAATAGATTGGTTCCCTTATTTTTTTTCAGCACAACTAAGTAGCCAGTGTCATTTCTTTTTTTTATTCCAAATCTCTGAATTTTTTTACAAAGCATTTATTGGTGAGATTTGATAGTTAAAATCTTCCATCGAAACAAGCTCAGCTAAGGAATATGTATTTAAAGTTTATTTTTGTGAGGTGGAAAAAAAGAATTTATGTATTCTCATCTTCCAAAGTACACAGTTAGTAAAGATTCCTAACCCATGGCTGCAGTGAAATCTGTAAGGAATAATGTTGCTGAAAAGTTATTGGGGCATTTGGGGGTTGGAAAGACTTCTCAAATGAGAAGCGTTGCAAATGAGCTTCTAGACACTGTCAAATGGTTGGAACGAGCTTTGCTTCAACATTTCTCTTAAAAGCCTACAAAGATGACCAGCAAAAAAATCTCTCTCCTTTACACCATAGGAGCTGTTTAGGAGATAGCATTCTGGCAAAATTGCTTCTTGCTTATAGAATCGTCCTGTTGCGAGCCTGAATGTTTCTTATATTCCTAAGGAATTACAATTCACTGTCCTTCTATTACAGTCTGTATCATAAACTGATCCTTTCAATCTCCGTGCTTTTCAAATATGAAGGTGAAACATTCTCTAATGAAAAAAAATAAAAATTCAACAAAATTGTGGAGCTAGATGTTAATTGTGTCCTAACCCTCTTTTCATATAAGAACTGTATTATACTCTTCAATTGCATAATCAAACTCTCCTTCTCGAGTAATTTGCTCTTTCTTAAAACCTTAAAAGCTCTTGTGTTTGATATGTTTCGCCCTTTTTTTCGTTTGAAAGAATTAGTGCTTTTAAACAAGCAAACATTGACTCTGTTCTGATATAGCTGGTTTTTTCGGTGCTCTTTGTATTAGAACTCCATGGTTTTGTGTGCTCTACATCCTAGGTGACTCTATCCTTTTAGAAGTAACCTTTCTTGGGAAGAGATATTCATGTAAGTGCTGTCTTCAGACAGCCTCTACAAAAGCAGGGAGAGAGCAGCCATTACCTAAGGTGAACTTGTTCTATTACCCCACATGGAGATAAGTCTTAAGGCTGTTGAACCGTAGATGTTTCTGAAAATAACTTAGAAGTCATAGACATTAAATATATGGTAATAAATTGTTTAACTAGCTACTGATAAAATGGATGTCTAACTAAAGTACAGCATTTTTTCCTTTCTAGGTAAGCAGAAGATCCATATTTTTATTGAGGTACCAGCTTTCCAAGACGAATTTTGGAACCTGTTATTAGACAATAATGCATAATCTCCCTCCAAGATGTCAATCTGAATTTAAGATCAACAAATCAGTAATTTACTTTTTAAATTATTATTAATATTTTTTTCATTAACATTCCTTCAGAAAAAAATTAAGTGAAGAAGGAAAGTAATTTTAGAGGCAAAGTTAATCTTTTATTGGACTAAAAATATAGTTATTGATTATTCTTCTTATGAAGGCAAAGAACTCTAAGGTTATAAGTAAAGGCTACAAAACTGGATCAAAGAGTTTTTGAAGGGAAAATAGATAATACAGTCCTGTGATGGATTATGTCTTCTTTAGTACCACCATTTTTAAAAATGTAGTCCAGGCTTGCCTATAGTCTCAGGCTGATATACAGTGATCTGGCGATGAAAAGTAAATATCAACCTGCACAGGAAGAAACTTGAAATTAGAATTAACTACATTTTGACATCTTTAGCCATAGCGAACAGCTGCTTATTCCAGAAGTGGTTTCATTTAATTCAACAGACCTCATACCAGTAACATATGCCTGTTTTGTGCTGGTGTGCCTCTTGAGCAAAGTACTTCCTACTCAGTTTGATAGTATCTGTTTTACACAGGTGGAAACAACTACACAGTAAGAGAATCAAGTCCTTAATAGACATGTGTAAAGCAAAGTGTCCTAAGCAGTTACTTTCAACAACACATGCCAGAGCAAATTTTAGCTCAAATTTTAACAAAGTACTTGTAAAACTGAATAAGTATACTTTGAAGACTATGTGGTTTAAGCATTTAATTTCAAAAAGCAGTTTTGTGCATCTCAGACACTTTGGTGATATTTCTACTTGTATTCTCTAAGTAACAGGATGAAGGCTACAGATTGGTAAACATTCCAAAAACTAGTAGAAAGCAGATGACCGAAGTTACCAGAAAACCTTGCTTCAAATACAGGACTACTTGTTAGAAGATTGCTCTCAAACTTCTAGTGGGAAAATCTTTAAAAAATCACTTTAAGTAGGCCCCTGTGATACTGCTATCTACTTAATTTGTAAGTTTCATGTGGCATAAATGTTTTAATAGCTTTCATCCTCTGCTTATTACTTTATATAATTTATTAATAATATACTGCAAGTTTTACAGAATTAAATGCACTAAGGAACAGGATCTAGGAGTCTGGCACAGCATCCCAAAGGGATTTTGAGTTTGGTGGGCATTTTAAGACTCCCACATTCCCCCTGTAGGAAGAAGATTTCTAAAGAAGTAGATTGAAAATACACTATAATTTTATTTTAAACCACGATTCTATAGCATTAATTTTAACAGAATTTCTTGGTTTCAATTTTAATTTCTTGAAATCCTGTTTTTTGTCCCATATGAACAATTCTATGAACAGTATTTTTCTGTTCTTGTTCAGTTTCTGGAATACGACATGACAGAGTGTTGGAGACACTCCTGATTAAGAGCGTTATGCATGAGTCTTTCAGAACTGCTTCAGATTGTTACTGAAGACAAATAAATGGTGCCATAGAGAAGATGATGGGTATTTTAATCCTTCTTTCCAAAACAGTTAAATAGCTGCAAAGTCCTGTAAGGAGCACGGACAAATCTTGTAGCAGTGATTTATAAAAAATGTATGCTTAAGTCCTTGCAGTTTACTGATGTTGACACTTCTTCTTCAAAGGTCTTTCAAACAGGGACAGATCTTGTAATATGCAAATGTATGAATGAACATAAACATTTAAATTGCAAATCTAAGAGCAAATATCAAACACAGAGTACAGAAAATATACATGCAGTTGCAATAAATAGTGAGAATTTTTGGTTCAGTTTTGAGTAACTTAACAATTTCCTCTGATTTTCTTAATGAATTGTCAAAACTATTATCTTTATTCTATTTCAAGAATATATGCATTTTTATCATGTTAAAGGATATTTTTATCAGTTTAATGTAACCTGATGAAACCATTTTGTTAAAATGACACATGAAGGCTAGGAATACTTAAATGGTATATCTAGTTCCAACCAATAGTTAGATCTTGTATCAGCTGAGATAAGTACTACCTTTCACATTCCATCATGGCATTCATTTCTGTGACCTTTTCATCAAATATAATATAAAAATTACATCTCTGGTCAGTGGAGATCAGCAATTGAGGCGTAAATCTGAAGGAGCAGAATCTCTTGACAGGCATCTCTCTCTTTCCAGTGCCTATAGAGGGAGCCTGGCTGCCACATTTTTAAATTTTGTAATTAGGTGAAATGAATATCCATCCTTCATATGACAGTATGATACATGACCAGGGATGATATATTCCAAACAGTTCAGGAAGCAAGTAACTTCAAATCTCTGCATCATCACATAGTATGCGTTATACAACATAAAAGAGGAATAGCTTTTCCTGAGAAACACTGCATGTTATTAGGAAAACAGTAACATAAAAAGTATATAAAAGATCGTTATATATTAATGATGAGTTATATGTCAATGTGTTGAGCATAGATTTTACCTATGCTTGTCATTTGTAGTGACTGTTGTAAAACAGTAAAGCAACGAGAAAACTGTAGAGTAACAAGGTTTGGGGACACCTGCCATAGCCCATTACAGTAGAATGCTTAGATATAAAAAGATTTCAGTATATAGCAATAAAAAGGAGATAAGTAGTATCAACACAGTTTGTCAAGTCTATTTAACTTGCTTTCATGACAAGGCAACAAAGCTTTTCAGCAGAGAAGAAATAGTTGTCACATATTTTGAATTTCAGATCTATTTTGTGTTAAGTCTTGTAAACAACTAAGGGAGACAGAGAAGAGTTGCCAATCCCTCACTACAAACCAGAAAGGATGTTTTGAGTGATGCTATCAAGGTTCTATCTTGAATCTAATTTTGCTGGCTTTATCTCTGATTTACTTTCTGTTGTACTAATTTTCTAGGTAAAGGCGGACAAGGAAGGATAGTTACAATGCTGGAGGGTAGGATTGCGATGCAAAGGGATCTTGACAGATGAAGAAGGCTGGAAACAAAGAGTAAGAGGCAATTTAGTAAAAATATGTGCAAAATTACACACTTTTGTTCCCTGTAAATGCAGCTGAATAAATAAAATTCTGAACATGAGTATGAACAGATGAGGAACAATTAATTTCGATCGTATTAGTTGGCCTAAAGAAGAGAAGGAAATGTGATGACACTTTTTGGTTCTTCACAAAGTAACTGCTTATTCTTGATGTCTACTGCTGCTATGGCAAAAAGAATGAATCAGCCTGCAATGAGAGAAAATCAAATTGTACAGAAGAAGAAAACAAAAGAATAAATTTCCAGTTCTAAACAATAATGATACCTGGGAATTTCATGGGACCTTGTTAGTCAGGAAGGAGTCAGCTCAAGATCTCCTCCTAATATTTTTTCTAAGCTTATGTGGTAACATGATTCTTTACTTTTGGAAGCAGAACTTTGTGAGTCATATTTCTTATTTCTTTCTTCTGGTGAAAATGGAGTTGAGCATCTTTTCAAAGTATACATTTACCGCTGAAAGTAAGTCTTTAAATTCTGAACTATGCTAATGAGGTGATTTGCCATCTGTTATCTTTTGTGCTGATAGAAGCTCAAACATTAAACCCAGAGAAGGTTTATTTTTTGTACCTTTGTATTACTGTTTCTATGAAGAGTCACACTTTCTTTGCAGTATAAAGGAAGATGTGATGACCTTTAGCACCTCCTTTTTAATGTCGATCTAGAGGGAAAAGGAATATATTTTTTGAATTAATTCTAGAAAATACTATTTCTAAATTAAACACAAACGCAACCACACTTTTAAAAAGGGAAAAGTCTGGAAAAAATCTACATTTTTTTCACTTAATCCTGCCATAATTATGTTGGTAATGATTTAATGTTGACTTTGATAGCAGTATGATTAAGCCTATTATTTGTTATTTCTAAAGACAATTTAATAGCAATAATGTGCAATTGACAGTTCGTGTTGTGGCAGTACCACCATTAATAAGCGTAAAATCAAATCCATATTCTCAAATCTGGCATAAGGCTGACTCTTACAAGCACATACAGTGCTTGTACTGACTAGTTCAAAAGGAATTATACAAACATATTTAAGAAGTGTCTTCTCTGTTAGGAAAGAGTCTTTATTATTAATGGGGTTTTTTTGTGTATTATCTGTGAATAAGCACAGTAACTCTAGAACTATATGGAAACATGACATTTCAGAAACAGCTTCATAATTATTGCTGTCCAGTGGTTTAAAATATCTGTTAAAATACTATTGCTCTCTCTTATAATTGTGAAAAAGTTGCTGCAAATTTTAGCCCTGAAACATAGCTATATCAACTGTTCACACTACGTTCCTAATTATAACCTTGTTTTTCTCCTAATTGTAACCTTGCATTTCAATAAATAAATATTATTTATAAAACTCCTAGAATAGTTTCTTTCATACTTACTCTTTCCAGTACCTCTCCTCAGTTCCACAAAACCTACATTGTGCTTCCCTGTGTTTGAGGTGATAAACTAATGTGATTGACTAAAGAGAATTAAATGTCAAACTGAAACATTCTGTGTGACCAAGCTGACTGAGGTATCATTTCTTCCTTGCTGTGCCAAAACAAGCCTCTAAAAAGCACACTTCAAGGAATGGGCAGTTAGTTGGCAACCATGCAAATAAGTGCCTGAGATACAGGCAGGTGATCCAAACAGTTGAGCTCTTCTGTGATGTTATTAATTCATCTTTGCAAAATCTACATCTTTAAATAAATAGTTCAATAGTTTTTTGGTTCTAAATCTGGTAAGAGTCAGAAGTTTAGGGGTGATCAATAGTTCATTTTGCTATTGCACTTGCATTAATACACCTTAGTAATCATTAATGCTAATCTCATGAAATAGTTCTTTTCAAGTTGTATGACTGAAATTTGGTAACCACAATACTGTTTCCTGCTGAATAAATAATAACAAATATATATAAACACGTGAACATATACATATATATGCTCTGCTACTAAAAGAATTAATAACAAACAGCAAAAGTTTTTGTTGCTATATTGTTGCTATATTGCGTGGCTGAGCACTTGGACCTTGTCCACGTGTAATCTAGTGGCTATTTGAAAAGAAAATAGAATAAATTAGTTTTATTCTGTCACTTCTTTGCCTTATTTCAAAAGTTTAAATCCTTGGAGTCAGAGACTCTGTGCCATGTATTTAAACTGTTGCTGTCTTAGGATCTGTATTCTCTTTGCATCACTAAGGCTAAAGAAGATTCCAAGAAATATAAAAATATAGAAGAAATACATAGAAATGTAAAAGCAGATTTACATATTCGTTTGACATTTTATTCTCTTTAGTTAACCATATTAGTCACCTCAAAATTGGGGAAGCACAATGCAGATTCTTAAAGAAGTTCTATGTACAGCAAATTTTGAGAACAAGAAAGCCTGCAAGAGAACTAAGTCTTAGGTATAAGCAGAGCTCAAAAGTTACAGCATTGTTGAAAGATGATTGAAACAATGCAAAATACTATCCTGGACGTTGATCTGGTGTGTTGAATTGTATGCATTCTAAGTACTTGCAGCAAAGTCATTAAAACTACTTGGAATGCTTGAAGCATGCGCATAAATATTTACAATAGTGGGACTCAAAAATCAATGTGTTGTGTACCTAATCATTTTATATTAAGAAAATACTGGCATAAAAATATAAAGTACCTCATCTGTCAAAATCTGAGGCATTTTCTTGATTAAAAATGACTGATTATAAGGTATGACTCTCCAGTAGAAGAAAGGCATCTCCTTGATCACTAAGTATCTGGTAGAGAGCAGATGTTAAACCTTATTTTGCTGGGTTTTTTTTGGTTAGTTTCCTCTACTGTTTTGGAAGGTAGGAGAAAACAACATATCTTTCTTCTTTGTGAAAATAGTGACAGTTTCAACATTTTCCAAAAGCTGAGGGGATAGAGCAGTACTTTGTTTTGGGTATGATCAGCTAAGAAACCTGTTCATTTTTTGAGGAAATAGAAGATGAAGAAATGTCCGAAAAAATTGCTAGTGATAATAATTAAATACCATCTCTTAAAAAGGAATTTTAAGTATTATTTTAAAAAATACCTGGTTTATTTATTTATTTATTTATTATTTATTTTTAAAATATTATTCTGATCAGCAAGAATGAGATTATATTTGAATTTTGAAACCATTTATGGTTATGGCCTAAACTTGCCAGTTTGTTACAATTTTTTAAGTATATGAAACTCTGAATATGCTAAATGTCGAATGATCCTCAGAGGTGGGGGGGGCGTCATATACCTCTAGGGATCAAACACGTCTAATTACTGAGTTCAAACTCTGAAATGCTATGTATTTCTACAAGAAATTTACAATAAAGTATCAGCAGGGCTATAGCTGAGCATGAAACCACCTCTCTGTATGAAGGTCAAGTCTTGTATTTAGTCAGATATTAACATATTCATTCAGATTGTCTTGAAATCCATTGTCCCTCAGGGACTGCAGGATAGGCTTAGTGACCCTTAATTATGGTCACAAAGAAAGAAAGATATTAATGAGAGAGTGCCTTTTGCCTCACAGAGCAAAAACAGAAGCAAAAAAGAGCAAAGCAAACAGCAACACAACAGAAACAACAACAACAAAAAATCACTCTGAGCTTCACCAAATATAATAAATTTGAACCCAACATTTAGGAGTATATATGTCAGTGTAATAAGACAGTTGTTCCTCCCAAGTTCTGGGGTTTTTTTCTGGTTTTGACTTATAGAAGGTAAAGGAAATGATGTGATTTAAGTCAGCAGGGAAAAAAACCCATATTGTGGGGACCCAGAACTGCTGGGTGTAAGACAAGAAGCATACCAAGGCCATAATTTTCTGCTGCATTCTAGCAGAAATTGGGAGATGATTAGGGAACCTATGGACTAGAAATGAATAGAAGAATGTATAATGTTAAATATTGTCCTTGGTGTAAGGGAAAAGAGGATAAAAAATACTCATGGTACTGTCTCTATAAGTTGCTAAGCGTTTGAGTTTGAGTCATGCACAGATTGCACCTGTTTAAAAGTGCTCACAAGGCTTGGGTTAACCATCAAGAGACACCATAGTTTGTCTGTAAGTGGCTATTTTCCGTATTTCCAGAGTATTCTACATCATCAGGTGATGAAATGATAAAATTCAGTTTGGACTGACATAGGCATATTAACTCTGTTACTGTCTCATTGAAGTGGTAGGAGTGAGTATTAAGTCTAAGAGGTAGTTTTGGCATGTTAATGAAGATATACTTTATATTTTTTGCATATATATTTATATGTATTTGTATTATACGCACATGCATAGGAGGACGTATCAGCCATACTTCCCTAAACTAAATCAGAGACAAGTAGATATCTCTGAAAACCTATCAAGACAGATCCAATCTACTCAAGTTGGAAACCTCAGTCTCTAAGTTGAGTAGTGATTGTGGAGAAAAATTAACTAAATTTCTGTAAAAACCGTAAGTGAATTTAAAGTCAGCCTGGAAGTGGGTTCCATTTGGGTTTTATTGTATATATCATTGCTCTTAATCTTTGCGATAGCTGCTGAATGTTTCTGATTCACATCCCGAATTTAGGTTATCTGCAGAGATGGTGACTTTATGCCAGTTAGTGTCCAAATTCCTATGAAAGGAAATCAAGATCAAGGGTTTAATTGAGATTCTCCACACACAGGCATCGAGTGTCCTCTGAGGATATGGCATAGGACTGTAAGGTAACCTATACCTTTTCTAGAAGTGAACCAGAACCCCAAGTCAGAAAATCAAAGGTATCACTAACTACAATAAATCTTAAGATGTGGGCAAGTAAATGAATGTCCTCCCAGGTCTATATTATTAGATGTAGTCCAGAAAATGGTTCTATTGACCATTAAATGATTTTAAACATACAACTGGTGTGTAATTATCCCCATATAAACTTCAATAATAAATATAAACATTTGAATTTTAAGTAAATCTCACTCCAGGTATCATCTTAAGCATTTTCTAAATATCACTGGGTTTCACTCTCATATCACAGAAAAGATATATTTGAAATTACTCCTGCTTTACTCCTGCAGAGATCTGTTTTATTCTGGCAATATATTCATCAGTCATTTAGCATTTTTTCAAGTTTTGGGTATAGTAAGTTATTGCAAATAGCTATGAAAAGATCTTTATCGAGTACAAATTCATACGCTCATATAAGCACAGCTTGACATATAAAATACCTTAATAAGTATCATTTAGTGTATTCTAACATAATGAAAACTTGAAGAAAATAAGCATCTTTTTTAAACACCTCATTGCTGCTGACCTATGGGCACAGTACTGAGAAAGTAACTTCCTGCAAGCAACATCACACTTGATTCTTTCTGATGGCTTCATTTTTAACTGATGTTAAAGTTTGAGTTAAAGAGTTTTACATTCCCATTCCTGTAAGCAATTTATTCTTATGGGACAGCATGTTGCCTGTGGCCATTAAATAAGGTCACTGATTGATGAAGGCAGACCTTTTGATTAGCAAAATGGAAAACTATCAGAAAACCCCCACAGAATTAAAAAAAAAAAACCAAAGTCAATATTTTAATTAATATATCAGAAAAGAAATGGAGTTTGGGGAATAAAGGAATTCATATAAATATTTTATGGAGAGGATATTTTTTTATCAGTGATAATTTTACTTTTGCTGGGACAAGTGTCCAAGCTGTTGTGAAGGTTTCACTCAGCTTTGCTGAACAGTTGTCAGGGATTCATTTTCAACAATGGAAATTAAAATCTTTGATCTTGCAAGTTGCTTGAGGTGGATGATGGTGTAAGTACCCATGGAGGTACAAACTATTCTGTATACGTTTGCTTGTACAAACAGGCCATAAGGAAGAACTTTAATACAGGTTAGTTAAATACGTAAGGAGATGATGAAGCTGAAGAACTCCTGAAAGAGACAGAGGATAGGATTTTTTTCATACAAGGTAGGTATTTTTTTTGTAAACATTTTATGCTGTATAAAGCTTAATGTTGATTTGAAATATGCCTCTACAGACAGTCCAAGAATCATTGATTTTCAGTGATTACCAAACATGTAGTAAATTGGTAATAAAAAGCATACGAATAAATAGATTGAATAAGTACTAATTCTGTGACATTAGATAAATTTATATAGGGGCAGAATATGGGCATTCATAATTTGTCTAAGTGTGTATCTTTATATAATGTACACGTGCACTAGATTTGATCAAGAATTTTCTTGAAGGACTAAAGAAGCTCTGAGATACGAACACTAGAAAGCTAGCCTCTCAAGAAAGGTCTGAGAGTGTATTTGGGATTGAAACAACACATACTTTTGAATTATAATTTTCACTTTCTCTTATCCTAGTAAAGTTTTTATAAACTGTAATAGGAAATATGCTTATCTAATCAGGAGCAGGGTTTGCGTCTACACTCAAAATAATTATTCTGTCACCTTATAAATGTTAGGACAAATCAGTTCAGAGAAGAGCTGGGAAAAAGGACATCTAAGACAATTCTAGGATTGATATTTCATGCTCATGTTCTGAGCTTTAATATTAATGCACAACAAAAAAATTTCTTAGTAAAACTGGAAATGTGATTTCCAAAGAAGGTAGGGAAGAATATCAAGTATTTAAAATGTTACAGGGCTTGCCCATGAGTCTTGAAGATCTACAAATCATATTCTGTAAAACAATCCTGACTGTTTTCTAATTTTCAGCAGAAGCTGATAGAATAATGCTTCAGTAGTTTTTCTGTTCTTTCTAATTAAACAAACAAAAACACTCCCAAGATTAAAATGTATACAAAGCTCAAGAGAAATTTAATTTAAAACAACTTTACAGGAGGGAGATAAAAGTAGTGTACTGTCTCAGCTTATATAAAATTGCATACAATGAAGAATATTACCAAGAATATGAGGAAAGAACGTTGCATCTACAAGATATAAGTATGTTTCTCTCAGAAGCTAGGAGAGTGAGAAAGGTTAGGAAATGAGAGAAGGATGTCAACAAACCCCTTAATTTTGGGAATCTTCACAATGACATTCAGAAAATTTCCCTGCAAATAGAATTTTATCCTTTCTCTTCTCATGTGCAAGTGTAAAATGATCTTTCCATAAAAGATAATCCCAGAAAAGTTTTCCAATTCCTAAAGCATATACTGGGTATTCATTGCAAGGGGACATTTTATGTGTGGTTTTGGAGAAACTTTAGGAGAATGTCAGGTGAGCACCACACAAATGTATAGATATACTGTTAGGGGTTAAGACATAGATAACCAGTTAAAGGCTAGAGCACAGATAAGGGCTAAGGGCTAAATAAATGCATTAGTTGGTTTACCATGCAAATGTTTCTTAACAAACATATGGAAACCCAAAAGGTTTTCTGTGTAATATTTTCATTTTTTATTGAGTACCAATTAAAGAGCTACCACTGAAATAGTCTACAAGATATTGTTTACGCTCTATAGGATGGTAGCATATCTTTTTAACACAATAGGATCTTTTAAGAAAGGATGAGAAATAAACTAAAATGCTGGTGAAGAATTTTTTAGTGCGGCTTCTTCAGTAACATAGGCATCACATCACAACCTAGAACTCTGCACAAGATATATTCAAGTTTCAAGACAATTTTTCTCTGAAATATTTTTCAGTTCAAAATGAAATTTTAGACAGAAAGAGGCGGCCAACAAGTGCTAACCTAACCCATCACTAACCGAAGGGTTTAAATGTGATTCACCTGGAACACTGAAGACCTAAATTTGTCTTCCTGCTCTGCCTGATTTCAAACAGTCTTGTGTCTTTCATATTCAAAGTGAATGCCATTACTAGTAAATTAGTCTCTTTCTATGACTAGTGAATATTCAATTGTATAAACCAAGTAGGACAGTCTTGGAAAGAATGAGTGAAAGAGAGAGAAATTGTGATTATTCATATGTATTATCATGATTACAGGGGACAAAAATTTTTGAAGACTGTGGATGACTGTAAGAATGGCCTGTTTCAGTAAAAGCTTGAGTAGGTAGAATTTGACATTTCCATCAAATGCATTCTTCTGTCCCACGCCCTTCCTATTAATTTAAACACTGCTTGTGTTGCTACTGTCAGCACATCGCAGCTGCAAGATGACCCCTTAAGTGAGCCAGGCAAATTAGATGCATCTTTTTCAAGATGAATGTTACAGTCATTTGTTTGTCTTCTATAATCTATTCGCAAAAGAAAAATTACAATCTTTGTAAGTCTCACAAATGTAACTTCTTTGTGCCAGCTGGGACATCAATGCTTAATGCATTACAAGCTGCTTTTCCATGTCACTGTTTCTGGTTTGGATGTCCGAACCTAAATGGCTTTTGTTACACTTCAGATTGATTCAGGATTTTTTTCAATCGTTATCATATCCTTTTTAAAAAGGGAAAACTGTGTTCCATATACACCAGAGTTATGATGAAGAGCTGCCAAAATGAAAATGAAAATTAGTGGAATAACTGAAGGTTTCAATGTTTTATATTGCTAAAAGTCGTAAGATTTAAAAGTTTTTAAAAAGTTAAAAGAAAGTATTCTGTTAAAATTTGTGTTTGTTAATGAAATGTCTACTTGTTCTACAGATATTTTAAAGTAATGAGAAAACCACTTAATTGAAGAACTTTTAAATTATGCTTTCAAACATACTCATATACTGATATTGTAGCCTGGGAGGAAAGAAACATTCTTAATGTTTATCCATAGAAAATACAATAAAGTGTGTAATTTTAAGATTTGAAAATTAATATTGGACTTTAAAATCTCTGTAGTCTTTTACTTCACGTCTGAATTGAAGGTCTACCTGCTTCTCTATGTTAATTCCCAGCATTTAGAAAGGCAATCTTTCTTGGATTGTCCCCTGTTGAAAAAAAAAAAAAAAGGTTTTCCACTACAATGTCATGTTCATATCCACTTAGCAGTAGTCATTGACCCTAATCTTTCACCTTAATGGTTCTTATATGTTAAATCTAAATTTGTATTATTTCATGTAATGACAGGTACCCATTAATGCAGCTGTGGTTTAAAGACCAACTAAAGCAAGTACATGAGCTAAAAGGAAAGGAAAGAAGACTATAAATTGTTCTGTTAGTGGTCAGTTTGCAAGCCAGAATACTTTAGATACATTTGTAGTCCTTTGCATCATGGTATATGAGTTTTAAGTAGGTCAAATGGCTTCTCAGTATAACGAAGTCTGTCTCTATGTAATGTGGTTCAACTGGCTGTAGGGGGACATGATTCATTGTACATTCCACATCACTTCCAAATATAGCCTTGCATTTTTTTATGTGTCAATCACTTTATGAAGAAGTTATTTAAAGAAAACGTAATAATAATGGTAACATATATTTTCTGCATTGTCTTATATCAGTTATTCCATATTAAAGAACAATCATTCTATTGATTACAATGAAGCATTTTTGATGGGTTAGATTTATCATTCATCACTATAAACACACAAAACAATTATTATCTTTCAAGATCATATGAAAAATATTATAACTAGAATTTTATCAGTATCTGGTATTTAGAATGCATGAGTGTATATATATGTGTGTGTGCGTCTTTGTGTATGAAAGAGACATAAACAAAGATACCAGGCATGTGGGGAAATCAGCTATTGTGTTTACACATGCCTGAACAGCAACAAATTTTCTAAGCTAATTGGCAATGTGTGGTGCATTTCAAGGGCAGGAATGAACATTATTAATAAGCTGAGGTGTAGATATTTCAAAAGAATAAATTTATTTTCTTAAGCAGATGTTTGATATTAAAATAATCTGTAATATGAAAGTATTGATATAACAGCTAATGTGGTTTTTTTCCCTGAGTAATTATTATTTCAGTGGTACTAAATATTTAAATCAGTAAAACTTTTTTTTTTTTTTAATTCTTAAAAATATGATTATTGAGTTTGGCTTTTAATCAGTTTTGCTTAATTACTGATTTTGTCTCAGTTGGCTGTGGGTTTGATATTGAAAACATTAACTCAAGAATAGGAACAAAAGTTCCCCTGGCCTAGGGCTTTGTCTCCAAAACCAATCAATAACCTTTGCCTAAGCAATAGAACAAGCAGAATGTGAATCTCTTCTTAGATGTTCTTCCCACCACCTGTCAATCAAATATCTAAGCAATTCCTAACCTGGTTTTGGCATTCTGACAGTTGTAGTCTTTCAGGACTTCTTGTACTCTCCAATCCCTTAATGATTTTATACCAGAAGTCACAGTGAGTTTGTAGTTTATAAAAGTGTCATGAGTTTCTTGTTTAAGTTAACCTCAACGGATTGGTTCTTCTTATGCTGGAGAGAATACTTACAATTTACAGGCTCAATTTATCACACGCAGAGTTAATTTGTAGCTCTTGCATCCCTGTAAAGAAGGAGTAAATTTATAATCAACACTTAGAATTCAAAGAGTCAAGATCATTACTAGGATCTGGCCTGAGTTAAATTGTAACTGAACAGGACATAGAAAATGACAGGATAGAAAAGGAGAGGAGAAGATGCAGGACTGATGGTTGACAACAGTATCAGAGCTGTGCAGAGTTACAGACAATGCCATGAGGAATGTTTACATCACACAGATGGTGGTCATGCAAGAGATGGATGAAATCTGTAACCGGAGTGGGCGGGAGGGGAGGACACGGACATGAGACATGGATGGACCACTCAGAATAAAGAATTGGTGGGATGGTGGCACTCAAAAAGTTACAGCCAACAGCTCAATGTCCAATTGGAGACCGTTGACAAATGACATTCCTCAAGGACTGGTATTTGGACTGGCTCTCTTTAGCATCTTTGCTGCAGACATGGACAGTGGGACTGAGTGCAATTTTACAAACTACATCAAGCTGTGTGGTGCAATCAACATGCTGGAGGGAAGGGATGCCATCCAGCTGCACCTTGACAGGCTTGAGATGTGGGTCTGTGCCGCTTCATGAAGTTCAACAAGGCCAAGTGCAAGGTCCTGCACCTGGGTAGGGGCAATCTCAAACACAATTACAGGCAGGCCAAAGAATGGACTGAAAACAGCCCACAAGAGAAGGACTTGGGGGTGCTGGTGGATGAGAAACTCAACAAGAGATATAAATGTGCAACTGCAGCCCAGAAAGCCAACGTATCCTGGGCTGCATCAGAAGTGTGACCAGTAGGTTGAGGGAAGTGATTCTCTCCTTCTACTCTCCCCTCATGAGACCCCACCTGGATTACTGCATCTAGCTCTGGGGTCTCGGATGTAAGAACAACGTGGATCTGCTACAGTATGGCCAGAGGAGGCCACAAAGATGATCAGAGAGTTGAAGCACTTCTTTTACGCAGATAGGCTGAGAAAGGTGGGGTTGTTCAGCCTAGAGACGAGAAGACTCTGGGAAGACCTTATAGAAGCCTTCCAGTACCTGAAGGGGGCCTACAGTAAAGCTGGGGAGGGACTTTTTACAAGGGCATGTTGTGATGGAACAGACAGTAATGGCTTTAAACTGAAAGACAGTAGATTTAGATTAGATACTGGCAAGAAATTCAGCAGTATGGTGAAGCACTGGAATAGATTTCTCAGAGAAGTTGTGGATGCCCCAACCCTGGAAGTGTTCATGGCCAGATTGGATGATTCTTTGAGGAACCTACTCTAGTGGCAGATGGTTAGCAGGGGGTTGGAACTGGGTAATCTTTAAGGTTCCTTCTAACCCAAAGTATTTTGTGAATTTGTATTTCCATTCAGTGCTTTTAAAACTTCCACCATTTTCAGAGATCATTTGTTTAGGCTTGTTACATTGCAGAAATAACATAATGAAATCTATGGAGTCAGAACCTCTGATCTTGGATTCATGATGTTTGTATCATCGCTTAGAAATGGTTATTTGATTTGATTCGCAACTTTGCTGATTCACATTATATAAGCAACATTGCACAACTGCAGAAGGGCAATGCTAATTAGTCCTCTTAGATATAAAGCTAATTACAAAGTGAAGATATTCACTTAAATTGGGGAAGGAAGGAAGGAAGGAAGGAAGGAAGGAAGGAAGGAAGGAAGGAAGGAAGGAAGGAAGGAAGGAAGGAAGGAAGGAAGGAAGGAAGGAAGGAAGGAAGGAAGGAAGGAAGGAAGGAAGGAAGGAAGGAAGGAAGGAAGGAAGGAAGGAAGGAAGGAAGGAAGGAAGGAAGGAAGGAAGGAAGGAAGGAAGGAAGGAAGGAAGGAAGGAAGGAAGGAAGGAAGGAAGGAGATTTAAGTTACAAAATGCAAGTTAGTGAACCTTGGAAGACATTTTCTGGAGCTTCATTGTAAATTATCAACATTAACACTTGTACTAGGTTATTAGATAGTTTGTATCAATAAAAACCTCCTTTTGACTTAACTATTTTTCCATTCTACCATTCACCATGCCAAGTAACTTCTGTGAAAAAGCAATCATCAGCCTTCTTTGTTGAAAAAGATGTTTAGAGTTCTGCTGTACTTTAATAATCTCCAGTTAATAGGTGTCTCTTAGTTATCATAGTTGCATGGTATTCACATCCTGACTGTTGAGAGTCCTTTTATCCTCCAGCTGCAAACAGCAAGAGCAAATCATCTCTCAAATCTACTGCTTCCCTAAAGCATAACAGTTGTCAAGTCTCAATTTTTAAGAAAAAATCAGTGCGTGTTTTGCCTCCAAATTCAGTTTTCACATGAAGTGCAGTGATAGAAACAAGATGGTTACTTGGAAATTTATTCCTTGTTTAATGTATTCTGTGTTATTTGTAAGAATGTCTTCACTTCGTATTCTCCTTGCTTCTCTTTGTTGTTTTGCTATGCTTTTAGGGTTTTACTGTTATTCTTGGTTTTAATACTCTGTTTTTTTAACTGTTTAAGAAGTCAGTACAAACGTAGCTGGATGGATTGACTCCTCACCCATTGAGACTGTAGCTCTGGAGTTCAGATTATCTTTAATTTGTATCTGTCCAGTCTCTTTGATTTTGCAGGATTTGTAACCAAACACATTTTATCTTTACATTTCTGACGAGAAAAGGTAGCTTCAAAACGAAATGTACTTGCTTATCATCTTTTACTGCATTCATACTTACACAGATACTCCATTACAGGTCAAAATGTTACACTGTAAGTGGTGTTCTACCATAATTGGAAGTATTTTATTCTCTCCAAGCATTTTCACGTGAAGAAAAAATACACTGTACTTCAGAGCTTCAATCCATCGATTCAGCCTACCTGCTAGTGCAAGTTACAACAGTCCTACAGGGTGCATGAATTATCATGCAATATGTGACTCTTAGCTTGGGTGAGTAACTTCTGTTTTGTTTTAAGTAAGATTGAAATAATATATTTCTACATTGTATCATCCTTTCATTTCTCTGCATTTTGTTGAAGAATAGAGTCTTAAGTGGAATCTGAGATGTGTAATGTTATTAATTATACGGACAGATGCGTTATAATTCAATGCTCTTCATAAGTGTGGTTCAATATGATTAATAAGAAAGTCAAGGATTCAAGAAATGTTTAGAGAGGGATAGATTCACTCTCTTTTATAGAATTTATTTCCACTGCAATTTTTGCTATTTCCTCACTTTTGTTAAGGCAGAAATAACTCTTTAATTTAGGTGAATCACATACTATTTTGACCTCAACAATAGTCAATTTTTGTTGGCTTTAATGTTTGTTAAAAATAATTCAACTTCTTCTACTGATATGGGTTTTCAGTACTTCTACACATCTTGTCTCAAAAAGCGTGATGCAGAATCCAGCTCATCTGTATGTAAAATGCCATTAACAAACTGTATGCGCATATTGGTTTGGTTTCCTTTTTTTTTTTTTTTTGGTTGGTTGGTTTTTTGGGGGTTGGGTGGGTTTTTTTGTAACTTTATTTGGAGCTCTGTGGTATTTTATTTGACTTTTTTATTTTACAATTCAGCGTATCTTTGAAGTATAGTGTATACTAACTAATTAACAGTAATCAGGTGTAAATTAGAGTTCCCTATTTAATACTACAATATTGCAATGAACATTTAATTGCAGTGATTCATAGAAAGAAAGATTAAAAAAAAGTCATTTCGAAGAGGTGTCTATAGCTGAGGGAAGAGCTGATGTTTTCTAGTCTTAAAAAAACAAAATTGAAGCTGAGTCAAATTGAAGAAATATCTACCTCACCTGAGGTTTCTTACAGAGCTGCACACAAACTGTGGTCTCATTCATTTCCCGTGACCCTGCCCTCTTAAAAGCTGTTACAGATTTTCAAGGTGAAGTGGGAGATTGCAGAGCTATACTACAGGTTCTCCATAAAACTGGAAAGGTATTAACTATGCTTAGGCTGCCTTTCCAAGACTCTCTGTCTTTCCAAGAATGATACTTATTGTGAAATAAATATCAAATTGGGATTTCCTACAAAGTTAGTAAGAAGAGTCACATTGTTTGATAAATAACCAAAGTGATATTACACCAACAATAATAATGTCATAATTAAAGATTTCTGAAACAAGTCTTCCTGGAAATTGCCACAATATTACCAGCACTTTTTTCTCTGTCTCTAGAGAGCAGAGAAAATACATGGGCCAGTGTATCTTATCTAGCAAGGTGCTGAACAGAAGACAGCTGCTGAATGTGAGGAACTGGGGGATGTGGCTGGAAGGACCAGGTGAGGAGTTCATTTGTGATAAAGGGTTTCATGGCTTAGAACAATACTTCCTCAAAATGGGATCAAAATTATCACAGTATCACAGTATCATAAGGTTGGAAAAGACCTCAGAGATCATCGAGTCCAACCTATGACCAAACACCTACACCTACTCCTACTTGTCAACTACACCGTGGCACTACGTGCCTCATCCAATCTCTCCTTAAACACCTCCAGGGATGGTGACTCCACCACCTCCCCAGGCAACGCATTTCAATGGCCAATCACCCTCTCAGTAAAGAACTTCTTCCTAATGTCAAGCCCAAACCTCCCCTGGCGAAGCTTGAGACCGTGTCCTCTTGTTCTGTCACTGGTCACCTGAGAGAAGAGACCAACCCCTGCCTCACTACAACCTCCCTTTAGGCAGTTGTAGAGAGCAATAAGGTCTCCCCTGAGCCTCCTCTTCTTCAGGCTATTATTCATTTTCATGTTGCACAGCTGCTTCTGCTAAAGAGGAAAGTCTCTAGCAATATTAAATCAGTTGAAGTATAGAAAAGAGAAGAGATCAACATCCTCCACCCACAGCTTTTCAGACCTTACTGTTTGCCTGTTCAAAACTTTAGTGATAATGCTTACCGAGATCAGAGGACAACATTGTTTGGTCTCAGCACTGTGAAATGTTCAGATGTCATCACCTACTGTAGTGCCTGTCTGTGTTTCAGAATCTGCTTGCAACCTAACTTTAGAGATGCTTTGTGATCAGAGTTCACTTCCTGGAGGAGAGCACATATATCACAAAAAGGCTTGTCCCAAGTGTCAAAATACATTAAAAACGAGACTCAGACTGAAGCCAATCTGTTAACTATAGAAAAATCAGAACATTGGGAGAGGAAGAAATTAAGCAGTAAAACAACTTGGTAAAGACCTCTCGAGGTGGTCACAAAATTGCATTTTATAATCAATAGTGTTAGTTGATGAAACAGGAAAAGTAATGCCTTGGTTGCTTTGTCACAAAATGAGTAAATAAGTACTTGCACATTTTACAAAGATGACTAACCAACTTTCAAATCTTTCTGAATATTATTTAGCAGTGGAGAGAGAAAAAGATGGAACAAAAGCTGGACAGTTCTCTTCTAAATTTCTTTAAAAAGAATAAAAAGAAGCATGAATAAAGCCTGTTGGATAGTAGTCTTCATATACTGCTTAGAAAAGCATTTGTTGCAGGACTTAAACAGCAGTTTGCAGTAATGGAGATGTCCCTCTCCTACCTTTGTGAGCTCAATCCCACAGTATTTTTATTACCCATAAATCTTGAATAAATCCCTAACATGAAAGGAGCTGGATGCGTTTTGTTGAGTATTTATGCACTTCCATTCATTAAACATCAGTTTATTTACTGCTTTTGAGATAGAAAAATGAGAATATGAAAAAAAGAAGCAGCTCTCACCCTACGTACAACTTTATCAACTACTGCTGTTTGTGGGGTTTCCTACATTGTCAGCTTGCACCTTATTGTTCTTGTCCTCTCACTCCATTACCTACAATGTTTTCATGTTAGATGACTGATCTCTGAGAAAATCAAGCAGTTGTTCCTGTAGGTAATATGAACTAGACGATGCCAGGTCTCACACCCTCTACTACCTCAGTCCTCAGGCTTTCTTCCAGAATTTCTTATGCCGTAACATACAGCATGTATCATGCTCTAGGAGCACAATATAAGTAGCCACAGACATCAAGTCATTTACCCAGCTAGAAACTGTTTCAAGTGCTTTACAGAGTGAGCACAAGTCAATCCCCAGGAAACCGTACAGGCCACAGACTTTTCTCAAAAGGAGTTTGAACCCTGACACCCTTCTTTAAGAGGGAAGAAATCCTAACCCTATGAACACAACCTGGATCATACCACCTAGTCTTGGCAGTGCAGGAAAGTCTCTGGACTGTTTTATTTACCGGAATTTATTATGTAGATACAGAATTAGTGATGACAGAGATATAATAATAAAATTATTCCATTTTAACATATTTTTGTCATTACACTCATTAACATTACAATACGACCTGGCAACAAATACCAAGTGAAAAAGGACACAGTGAAAGAGTAAAACCATTTGAACTGTTGTAGGTAATGCAGGAAATAATGATGTGGACTTGAAAAAAGAGAACTTCTTTAGCAAAGGGGAGAGTAATTACCTTGCAAAAATGTCGTTCTCTTCACCTTCCACCTTTACAAAGGTATTGTGAGCAGAAAGATGATATCTAATTTTTTTCGCAATGACATTAGATTTGATATGTTAGTTAATCAAACTCGTGTGAGGAAAGGAGCAGGTCATGGGCTGCTTTCAAGTTATGCTGTTTAATGCAAGATCAGGGGGGCTAATTATTTTAGCATTATCTTCCATTATTCAGGCATGGCTAAGGCTCTGAACTTGGTGTATAGATATTGCTAAGGGATAATACAAGGCAATTATGGCTGTAGCTTTCTGACTCATAAACATAGCCAAGATTGTATTCAAAAGCATGCTAATTACGCAGACTTTAAGCCCCTAATCACAGCAACAGGACTATCTGGAGCATATGCTTTCAAACTTACAGGACCTTGTATAACCCTACACACTCAACATGGTAACTAGCAAGCACTTTCAGGCAGAAATCTGAAAGTAATCCACTTCCCATGACTACATAGGCCTTCATTGCTCAGGGACAGAGAGCTGGAGATGAGGTATGTTACGTTAACAGCATGTTATGGTAAGGTCTGTATACAAATATCATCTCACACATGATCTTAAGAAGTTTCAGCAGGAGCTGTGATTGCGTTTCATCTATATTTAACTGAAGGTATCCTCTTGTTCTGAAAAACAAAAATAAAGTGGAAAAGGATTTGTATTTGTCATACTTGATTTTAAGATGTTTTAAAATACATTTTTATAAATGTAGAAGGTTCTCTACAAAGTTTCTCATCCAGTATTTTCCTAGCTGCCCACTAATGTCAGTGTCTGTACAAGCTTTCTTCTATGCCAGTTACAATGACATCTTCTCAGTCAGCATTAAATTATGGTATTGGTGATGATATTATTCCATGTATTTAATATGTATTATGGTGGAACCCATGTCTCAGCGTGGTCTGGCTGACTGAGAGGTTAATGACTTTTCCTTGTAATACATTGCAAAGAATATAAAAATCATATACCTAAAATGCAAGCATTCCTGCTAAATTAGAAATTCACAGTCACATAATGGGTTGTGCAGCAACACATAATGTGTATGTTCAGTACCATTATCATATGACTAAGTAGAGCTCTGGATTTATGTTTGTCAAGTGACTTCAAACACTGCATGGAGGCCATAGGGATTCTGGGAAGTAGAAGCTGTCTATGGTAGCCAGAATCGTTTTGGGAACCACATCATGCTGCCCAATGTTTAAGGGTCTTGAAATAGTCTTTTAGTTACATCTCTGCAAAAACATTTTCATGTGTATTTTTTTTTTTTTATAGTGAAGTATTTCAGACATACATTAAAAAAAAAAATTAAACATTACGGGCAGATTGCAGGGCATATGCAATGCGATAACTCAAGTTGCTTAAATAACTTGTTTGTTTTTTTCTGTTGGCAGAATGAAAGAAACTATCTGAGAATTGTAGTACTTTGAATAAAATATTCTAGTTGATGCACAGACATGTTTAATTAATTCTTAAAATTTGATACATTTGTTAACTTTCCTTTATTTTTAGGTAAATTTTAGAATGTCATATATTCCTTTACATCTGAAAAAAGTAAAATGTGTCATATTTTTTTTTTACTTTTTCAGATTTCCTCTCACTCCAGGACTTTTCATTATATTCAGGAAAAATCATTGAGGAAATCATTGTTCGGTTAATGTAATGCTACATTATTCAATGAATAAACTTCAGACTATAAATTCCATCCTACAGTCATAATATAAGGAACAATAAAAAACTAGAATGATCAAGTTCTGTTACATTACGTAAGATAGTGTAGTACATGGACACGGATGATTCATAGACAAATACATTATCAGTACCTAGACATGATATTTCAAAGTTATTTACTGGGCTATATGGTATCTACTTTATACGTTAATGTGGTAGACACAGCAATGACCTCAAGAGGTCCATTATTAGGAAACTGCAACTATGAGAATTTTGGATCTTTAAGTTGCAATTATTTTTTTCTTTCCCATCACTTCCTTTTTGTGTTATTATCTACTGAATTACAGCGGATCAGTAACGGACTATGATTTCTTTTGCTAAATCTCAAATAGCACAACAAAGTTGTACTAAAAGATCCTCTTAATCAGTATAACACTACTTTGCAACTTGGATCTATCCATAAAAGAAAAAGGTATAGAATAACTGTCAGCTCCAGGCAGTTCTTATTTTTTAACCCCTAGCCAGTCTTTTTTTTGCCATGCTATTCTCATTCCAAAAAAATATATATAGACATCATATCTAAATTGCAGATAAAACCTGGAAAGTTCTATATAAAATGAGAGAACTGGAAAGATGATGATTTCTTGCTATTACTGTCGGCAGGCATAGAATGGCTTTTATTCTGACTACCTCTCCACATATCCTCTACTAAAATATGAAATTCTAAATTCCTTTTCACTGTATATTATCTTGTGCTACACAAGTAATTTTGCCTATTTTATTTAAAAACTGAGTCTTTTGACTTTTTTTATAAAACTTTTTTAATAATGATGGTATTTGCTATTACCAATCATAGATGCTAAATACAGTTCCTTGGGAGGAATTAAACTAGGTATCCAGCATTTTATTGTGCTTGGAATAATTATAGGCAACAAAGTATATGTATGGAAATACAGTTTTTACTTGTGTCTTGGTTTAACTCTAGTTGTCAAATTAGCACCATTCATTGATTCACTTACTCTCAGATGAGTAAGGATCGGGGGAGAGACTCAGAAGAGTAAAAGTGAGAAAACTCTTGGTTTGAGATAAAGACCATTTCATAGGTAAAGCAAAAACTGTCTGCACAAAAAAAAAACAAATAAGGAATTAATTTAGTACTTTCCATTGACAGGCAGGTGTTCAGCCACCTCGAGGAAACCAGAGCTCCATCGCATGGAAAGTTTACTTGGAAAGACAAAACACCATCACTCCAACAATGTTCCACTTCCTTCTGTTCCCCCCAGCTTTCATTTCCTGAGCATGATGCCATATGTTACGGAAATTTCCTCAGGGTAAGTAGGGATCAGCTGTCCCAGATGATTCTGCTCCCAACTTCTTGCACACCCTCAGCATGCTCACTGGTATTAGAAGCAGAAAGGACTTTGACTCTCCGTAAGCACTACGCAGCAATAATGAAAACATCCACTGTTTCCAGCCCAAATCCAAAACATAGTCCCATACTAGCTATATGAAAGCAATTAACTCTATCCCAGCCAAACCCAGCACAATTTATCGTTTTATTTTCAGTATAAAAGAATTAATTGATATGCAAAGTTTTTTGCTGGATATGATGCAGGGAAAGCTTGTAAAGAATATCTGCTTTGTATTTTTAGACCCAAGAAGACATGAACAATAAATCCTAAGTCTTTTATTATCATATAATTTAAGTGTTTCTGACACAGATGTTTGTATTTATAACTGAAAATTTAATTTGGCTTCAGATTCCCAGGAGAATATGCATAACGCTCAGACACTCAGAAAAAGAGAAATTATATTTGAAAGTCATTACAAAAGAGAAGCAAAAGCAATTAAAATATCCAAAATTTTGTTAAATTTTTTATGACTCTTGAAACCTCTAATTGATTGCTGGCTCTCATTTATTGGTGCAACTTACTTATTAAACTTAAATTTCCTTCTTTCATGTTGAATAAAGATTCTAAAATTATAAACCAAATATAATTTGACTACAGTGGATTCAATTCCTTGTGTTGTACTTTTTCTTTACTTAATTTAACCTCTTAATCCTGTTAGGGATTTTTATTCAGTTCTGTTTCCTTTTGTATGACATATGCTTTTTTCACTTTATGGTCATAAATTTCCAGTTTCTGAACTGAAAGCTACCTGGTCTAAATCTTATTGGTATTCTTTCCATCAGGATATTTCATTCTTAAATTAGACCATAACATAGAAGAAGCATGGCCGGCAGGTCAAGGGAGATGATTCTGCCCCTTTACTCTGCCCTCGTGAGACCTGCCTTGGATATTACATCCCGCTCTGGTGCCCCCGGCACAAGATACGCATAGATTTGTTAGAGTGGGTCCAGAAGAGGAACACAAAAGTTATTAGAGAGCTGAAACATTTCCCCTCTGAAGAAAGGTTGAGAGTATTGGAGTTGTTCAACCTAGAGAAGAGAAAGCTTGGGAGAGACCTTACTGAAACTTTTCAATATAAAAAGGGACTTACAAGAAAGATGAGGACGACCTTTTTTACCAGGACCTGCAGTGATAGGACAAGAGTTAATAGTTCTAAATGGAAAATGGTGTAGCTTTAGATTGGATTTAAGGAAGATTTTTTTTTTGTGATGAGGGTGGTGAGAGACTGCATTCACTGTTCCTGGAAGTGTTCAAAATCAGGTTTGATGGAGCTTTGAGCAACCTGATCTAGTGGAAGGTATCCCTGCCCATTGCAAGGGGTTTGACTAGATGATCTTTGAAGATCCTTTCCATTTCAAAACATTCTATGATTCTATGATACAGATCAATTCTTCTTAATTTTCTGTGTATGAAGTGACACAGAAACTCTTCATTTAATTAGTAAATTATAAACAGCTGAAGTCATCTTACACCTCTGCCACAAATGTCCTGGTGATTGCAGCAAGCTTATTAGATCTGAATCCTCAAAATTATGTCTGTGTTGCAATACTTGTTAAATAACTATCATGTTGGCCTACTGCATTGTGGATTCCTCAGTTGGACAATTACACAATGCCAATGGAGAAATGGATACCTAAGTATCAGATTCACAAAAGCTGCAAGTTAGGAAGACAACCTCTCATAGAAAATTCAAGTTTAGTTCTGTTCATAATTCTCCGCACTTATCTCCAACTGCTGCACCAGGAATAAAATTTTCCTATCTTTACCTTTATTTAACCTTCACATGTACCATATCTGGACCACTCCTGACTCCCTTTCTAATCTTTGAAGAACTGTTGTGATCACATTGTAGAGAGAAAACAGAACGGTGTTCTTTTGTTGTTTTGGTGCTCTTGTTTTTTTATAATTCACAAACATTTTACAGTTTAAGAAGTTATGAACTCCAGTTCCGTTCACCCAGCTTGTTTCCTTTTTTTCCATTTCATGTATTTCTAAAGCAGTTGTTCATTAAGCATGGACACAGTCCTGAAATGTAAGCAGTGTTAACCACTTATGATTCAAGATCTGCTTAATTTATTACAGGGAAAAACTATCTTACATTACACTCTGAGGATATTCTGTCTCAATCTTTTCTTTTGAAGGTAGGGTCTGATAACAAGACCCTGGTTATTCCCCTGTACTCAGATTTTGGTTGAATTTTGGTCTGAACCCGATTACCATAGTGTCTCTTGGCAGTATGGGTCATGGAATGAGTGACTGAGAAATGGTCTCACATGTAATTAGCAGTGAAGTTAGTCAAGGGTTTTTGAAGATTAATATCAAGATCATTAAGCAGTTCTGCAATCAAGTAAATCATCAGGAACTAAACAAAACATTGTCGTGAAATGTTTCAATAATCCATTTTTGTTTAACTACAATTTTTACAGTAAACCAAAGAATATTTATTTATATTATTTATAGAAATTATAAACAAAAAATTATAAACAAAAAATACTTCACTTGAAATAAGTTGCATTTTGGAGAAGGGGATTGATAAGTTAGTAAGCAGGGGAACACTAATTTCCAAGTGAAATGGGCAGATTGTTTAGGATAATCAATGATGGGAAGGAAAATCATTGTTATTTCTATTGTTTCTATCCTAAAGAACATCACTACCCCAGAACCTTTTATTCAAATGACAATCAGAGGAGGTAAGATATTTGAAGATAATGCTCTTTTATTACTGATAGTCTGTTAATGTTTAATTATGAAGAGTTTTATCTCAAAGGTTCTTTGAGTTCTTTCAAATGTACTTTCAAAGACTTCCCAATGTAAGCTTTCAATGATGAGGTTTTTGAAGATTTATAGATGATGCATTGAGTGAAATAAAAGGCAGACTAGAAGTTCTATTTGACTCCACAGTGTAATGTATAACACGAAAGAAAAAGAAAGCCAACAACACCAAAAACATATAGGTTGAGAAAATAGAGGCCTTAACCCATGAAGAGATTCTTCCAGGCAAAAAGTCTAGCCTGTTTTTCGAGGTACATCTTGCATTGCTAATTATATTATTTTTTTAAATTACAGGCAATAAGACTTTAACAATCTAGGTAAACTCATAAAGACTGGATGGAGTTAGGTTCTCCTGAGAAAACTGAGTGAAGACACAAGGACATTCAGGAAGAATCTGAAGATTTGATACGAGATTTCAATGGACAAGGCTTAGGAAAAAAAGTAGCTTAACAGTGATAGTGCTTTTCAGCATACTGAAAATAACTTTGTCACACACTTGCTGTGTGAGGGCTACTAGACCTTAAAACCAGGAAAAAAGTCCATAATGCCCTCCCTTCCTGTGAAGGACTTAAGACACTGTATTTTTTCATTTATGACGTTGGTAAACTTTCGGATTTCCTCTGGTAAACCCATGACTAGATAGACCAATCTGTCAGGGCAAGAAATTTTAGGTGATATGAATGTTACTGTAAATATTAATTTACATTCTTGAGTCTTTCTAATCAGTCAGAGAATACATTTCTTTTTAGCTGACTGCGAGGTGTGCATTGCAGGTTTCTGACAGGAAAAAATTGTTATTTTTACTATAAGATACCACTTCAAAAAAGGTTGGGCTTGAAATGGAGAAGAAATCCCTTCTTCTGTTTGCCAAGGGCAATATTTTAGCTATCTAGATAGCTGCTGCCATCATGTAGTTGTATGGGAACAAAATGAAAGCCTAATCACACATTTGACTGCATGCTGAACTTTTCTTCTGCCAGGACTTTAATCTCTGAACAGGCAGCAGGGTGGCACTACTGATGCCAATTCCCTAAATGCACTTATATCTAATTTGTACCAAGGATACATTTCTGATTACGTCTTTAATCCATAAACAGCAGTTGTACTTTTTGGTGCTTGACTTCTCTAATTAAGTTAGAATTCTTTTAAATTTAATAAAATATCTTCCAATCTAGAAATTAACATACAGTTCCAATCTGTGAGCAGTCCTAGATATGCTTCTTGAGTGTGTGCGTAGTAATGCACAGTAGTGTATCCCCCCCCAAAATCTATCTGTGTGTATATACATGGCATACTGCAAATCAAATAGTTTTTTGAAGGGAAAAGAATTTTTTGAATAGAAAATTTCTCTGTCTTTGCTAGAGTCCAAAAAAGCAAATTTAGTGCTAATATTAAGCACAATATCAGATTTATAAAGATCAATATACACAATGTTAGAAGCTTTTGGAGCCCTAAACCTACTCTCTGTTAATTTTCATAATCCTTATGAAAACTTTTTTCTATTTTACACCTTCACAGCGTCCAGTAACAACTGTCATTAATTATATTTACCTCAGATAAAGTAGTACTTTTGTTTCTAAAAAAACCCCAAAATCCATCTGATAGATTTTTCCTTCTATTTCATTTATTTTATAATTAACAAATGAGTATTTCCTGTAAATTTTTTATGTACGTGACTTTAGAAATACTTACTACATTTCTTCAATTCCCTGTTTCCAAGAAGCAAATATTCCATCATATCTTGTTTACCTTTATAAAACTGCAGGTTCTACTCTACATCCTCCTGGAACACAATAACCCAACCTAAAAGAGTGGACACAAGATAAACGGCAAGCAGTATGATTACATTTCTTTTTGTTCTTTAATCCATTCTTATAGGGTTTTTTATTTTTTTTTTAATACCCCCAATACTAAGCATTAAATTGTGGTAGGCAGTGCTTTGTCTGCAGTGGCTCCTGAATCTCTTTCCCAAGTAATAAAAGTTTATTTACAGTCCATCACTGTGTGTGAGTAGTCAGAAATGTGTTATTTTGTACACAAGCAACACTGAGTTTAACAAGTTTGTGACATTTGCTCTGTTGTTTCTTTTTTATCCTTCTTTTCCAGATAATGTAAGCCTATGTTGAACGGGGTAAGTTCCAGTCCAAACATTCACGTGATCCCTATAGCACCTACTTTCCAGTGCCTTAACCAGCTGCTACTCTAAAAGTAAATCATACCCTCTTACTGCAGGGATCCATTCTTGCTTTAATGCTTCTGGTAATAGATAAATAAAGACTTGTCAAATCAAATACATTATTCCGACTATATTATCTTCACCCACAACAATCTTTGCCTTCTGTTAGGTCAGCCCATATAAACATTTTTGTGTGTGATGCTTGACCATCTGTTTAATAATTGTTTATCATATTTTATACTAGTTTTCTCAGTACAAGTGACAGCTGTAATTCTTAGATTTTTTCTAGGAGACATCTTACAGATACTACATTACTCATCATTTATTCTTCTGGAACTAACCTTGTGTTGAGTCTGGATAATCCCACAAACATGTTTAGAGGATGTTGCGTGACTGTTTTTAAATCTCTTTCCAAGTTGGCACATTATGCTGCTAAAAGTGCTGCTTATAGACTGGGGTGTGAGAGGCTGGAGAGCAGCTCTGCGGAGAGGACATGGGGCTTCTGGTCGACAACAGTGTGCCCTGAAAGCTAAGAGGGCCAACCGTGTCCTGGGCTGTATCAAGCAGGGCATTGCCAGTTGGTTGAGGGAGGTGACTGTCCCACTCTACTCTGCACTGATGGGGCCCCACCTCGAGTACTGTGTGCGGTTTGGGGCACCACGTATAAAAAGGACATAAAACTACTGGAGAGTGTCCAGAGGAGGCCACAAAGCTGGTGAAGGGTCTAGAGGGGATGTTGTATGAGGTACGGCTGAAGTCATTTGATCTGTTCAGACTGGGGAAGAGGAGACTGAGAAGGCATCTTGTAGCAGTTAACTGCTTCTCACAAGGGTGAGGTGAAACTTGTGACCTATGATAGGACTAAAGGGAATGGCAGGACGATGCGCCAGGGGAGGTTTATATTGCATATTAGGAAGAGGTTTTTCACCCAGCAGTGAAATAGCTCCCCAGGGAAGCAAATACAGGAGAGGGAGAGGGAGAGGAGAGGGAGAGGAAGAGGAGAGGAGAGGAGAGGAGAGGAGAGGAGAGGAGAGGAGAGGAGAGGAGAGGAGAGGAGAGGAGAGGAGAGGAGAGGAGAGGAGAGGAGAGGAGAGGAGAGGAGAGGAGAGGAGAGGAGAGGAGAGGAGAGGAGAGGAGAGGAGAGGAGAGGAGAGGAGAGGAGAGGAGAGGAGAGGGGAGGTTGTCAGATCTAAGCATAAAAACACACTGCTACTGATTTCAAAAACATTCTCCAGCCTTAAAATTAAGATGACATGCTGGCTTTGGCTGGGATAGAATTAATATTCCTCATAGTAGTCGATCTGGGATTATGTTTTGGATTTGGGCTGGAAAGAGTGTGGATAATACAAGGATGTTTTTGTTATTGTTGACCAGTCCTTACACAAGGCCTTTTCTGCTTCTCATGCCACTCCACCAGTGAGCGTGCTGAGGGTGTCCAAGAAGTTGGGAGGGGGACACAGCTAGGACAGCTGACTCCTTCTTACCAGAGGGGTATTCCACACCATATGATATCATGCTTAGGAAACAAAATCTAGAGGAAGAAGGAAGATGGAGACTTCTGCATTTACGGCACTTGTTTTTGCAAGTCTTTGTCTTTTGCAACTTGTCTTAAACGTAGTGGAGCTCTGATTTCCTGGAGGTGGTTGAACACCTGCCTGCTGATGGAAAGAAGTGAATTAATTATTTTTATTTTTTTTTTCTTTTCTGGTAAAGGATAAGAATAATAATTTTAGCAGGTGGCTGAAAGACCATTTAAGAATAAAAGAAAGAAAAACATAGAGGAGTATTAAAATAATTTACTGTGTTATTGGCCAAAAAAAGTGTGTGTACTAGTTTCTGTGCCATGCCCCACTCTTGCTGCCATTGTTGAGAGTGTTGAAGTACTTGAACTCAGAAGAACCTGAAATAAACATAATATTTTAAAACATTGTAATTTCTTGAGTGCAGAAAGAGGTGAAAATATGTTGTTTTATTGATGCTGTCAGACATCACAAGGCTCACTTTCCATTTGTTTAAACTTGTTTAGTAAGTCCTTTTAAATAAACAAAACAGTTGGTGTTATATATTGCTGCATGCCAGAAACTCCATTAGCAACAGGCTTATTGTTGAAATAATGATTGGTCCATTACAGTACTTTCCCAGTTGTAACGCAGCAGCTTTGTGCCATCTGTCATTCAAACACATGCATAGAAAAAAAAAAAGATTAAAAAAATACATCCAACCATATAGTCTGATTTTCTATTTTCATTGTTCATACTGATATGATTCTTTGGAAAATAATTTTACTTTGTGCAAATGTCAAAACAACACCTGATACTTCAGATTAATGTCCAATATTTTCAAAGTCTCCTGGAGGCTTACAAGCTCAATAAGGACTCTGAAAATAGCAAACGTCATGCTTAGGGGATCTGAAAAAACACTAAACAAATTAAAAACAGAAACCTAGCAAGTATTAGAGGAACAATAGGTGATTGAAGCCTCATAACTTTATTTGATAAAACTTTGTTAGTGAAAATGAGGGCACACTGACTTACCCGGTCCTAAGACTGTCAAAGGGAATCGGTTATCTCTTTGTAAGTACCCCACTAAGGGGAGTAAACCAAAAAACTCCCCAGAACATGTGAAACTGAAGAGGGTTAACATCTAAAGAGATATGGAACTTATTAGGGAGGTAATTGTATTTCAAGATTGAGTAAATCTTATTAAGGCATGTTTAGGGGAAGGACCAAAGCCTGAGAAAGAGACTGAACAAGGTAAATAAGGGAAGAATAAACGTGGAACAACAGAAAAGAAAGGGGATAAAAGGATCAGATGCATGTAAAAAGGTGCTGGTCAGTACACTTGACTGAGAGCCTTGCATCTGATCAGTGCAGTCTGTCCCACTTTCTTATCGTATCCTAGTCCACCCTATCTTCTGTGTGGACACTCTCTCCATACTGACTGTGTGTGAACAATCATGAATCTCAAGATGGACAAGGCAGCAAGTAGGAAAGGAGGCCTGTGCACTGGCTACTGATTCAGACTATGGTACACCCACAGCTTGAAGGTCCAGGTTCCAGTAAAAGGAAGAGAGAGGTGCCTGGGGCCAGGTACTAGATAGGTTGCATGTCAAAGATCAGCTACAGAGTAGCTGGAGAGCAGCCAGGCAGAAAGGGACTTGGGAGTGCGGGTGGACAGGAAACTCAACATGAGTGTGCCCAAGTGGCTAAGAGGGCCAATGGTGTTTTGACCTGCATCAGGAATAGCATGGCCAGCAGGACTAGGGAAGTTATCATTCCTTTATACTCAGCACTGTTGAGGCCGCACCTCGAGTGCTGTGTCCAGTTCTGGGCCCCTCAGTTTAAGAAGGATATTGAGATGCTGGAGTGTGTCCAGAGGAGAGCGACGAGGATGGTGAAGGGGCTGGAGCACAAGCCTTATGAGGAGCAACTGAGGGAGCTGGGGTTGTTTAGCCTGGAGAAGAGGAGGCTCAGGCGAGACCTTATTGCTCTCTACAACTACCTAAAGGGAGGTTGTAGTCAGGCAGGGGTTGATCTCTTCTCTCAGGTGACCGGCGACAGAACAAGAGGACACGGTCTCAAGCTTCGCCAGGGGAGGTTTAGGCTCGACATTAGGAAGAAGTTCTTTACTGAGAGGGTGATTGGCCATTGGAATGCGCTGCCTGGGGAGGTGGTGGAGTCACCATCCCTGGAGGTGTTTAAAGAGAGATTGGATGAGGCACGTAGTGCCACGGTGTAGTTGACAAGTAGGAGTAGGTGTAGGTGTTGGGTCATAGGTTGGACTCAATGATCTCAAAGGTCTTTTCCAATCTGTGATACTGTGTGATATGTGTGTGTGTATATATGTTAGAGGGGATCTTGGTCCTGACTATCTGGAGAGGAAAAACAGGACTGTAGAGCATCTGTGTTGTTTCTGTTTATGTAGATGCCTCTAAAGATGGTGTTCTCTGCCTGTGTTCACTTTGTGTTTGTCTGCGTTACTGCAGCGCGAGTGAGTCTGTGTTGAAACTGTGCTCACCCTGTTGGCTGGGCAGACATGGGGATGTGTAACTGCAGCAGATGTAACATTTGGTCATGGACAGGTGAGCCTGCCTTTTCCCCCAACCCCATGAGAGTTGGCAACCCCTGAAACTTCTGAACTGTATTACATCGCTTATTATAATTATTATACTCATAATAGAAGGCTTCAATAAAAAGAGGTAAATTAAAGCAGACATTGTCGTTTTGCAAGGCAAAAGCCTTGCATAGGGTTCTTTAGTATGTTGATTAAAGAAGAGGAAAAATACTAAAACTCATAAAATCATTTCAATTTTCAATGCTGTTTCGGTCTTATTTTGGTCAAACTGTAAAAATAGAGATAACAGGTTATAATAACAATATGGTTACCTGTGGAGACTTGAAGAGTATATGCAGGAGATAACAAAATGAGAGTTAGCCAGGAAAATGAAAAATAGCAGAAGATAGCATAGAGATATGTGAAAAGCAAGAGAGTCTGGAAAATTATCTAACATTAGCAAAAAAATGTAAAATACATATTCAAGCATCTGCAGCAGAATGTAAGACATCAGACTAAAAAGCCTGTGGAGCCTTGGATTGCAAATGAGGAATCACATAACAGTCGAAGCATCACAAAGAAAAGAGGATTTCTCTCTTTACTGAGCAAAACATGTACTGTACAAGACTGGGCTGCTCAATGTATAAAATTTTCGCAAGAAATTGAATTAAATTCAGAGGATCACAAATAAGAAACAGAGATATCTATGATACTAGGCTAGTATGATCTTCCATTTATCATTAAGAACAGGAAATTTTACACAACTATACTATCTAAGATCTATTCCCTATATTCCTTGCTCTTCCCAAGACTATGTTTTCATCACATGTGAGGAAAAAAAGGGATTATTACAAAGTTAAATCATTTTGACTACAAAATGTATTCTTTTGTTTAGAGGTCACTCTAGACAAAAAAAGGGAATTTTCATGTCTTGTCATATTTATAAACTACTCTGATACAAATACACCAGCTGTATTTTCTGCCATTTTGATTGCTATGTGCTTCTATATGTGTAAGAATAATATAGTACACATAAAGGATAGAAATGAAGGGACATATTTTTCCAGTTCGAAATGTTTTCTAGACGAGATTCCTATAGACTATGTTTTTTTACCCAATCTGTCTAATTTAATTAATTTCTTCTGTTTCAAAAGAGCACTCAGTTTTGAATGGCAAACTGGAAAATCACTAAAGTCAATTTTTTATAATACATGTTTATCATCATATTTTATATACATTGGGTGGTGGCCAAAGGCCACATCCAAATCATAATGTCATTATGAACTAATGCAGCATCCCTATTTTAATCAAAATCCTAAACTCCCATCTGTAAGAGTTCCTTAAGGATCTCTGTAAGGAGTAATTATTAAGAAGATCAGAAAAAAAGCTATGCGCCAATTAAATTCTTCTAGCATCTTCAATATAACTCAAGAGTATTTGAATAAGATTTTGCAAAGAAAAAGGATGGAATTTAATTTTTAGACTTTTGACATTTCTATTTTAATAGAATATACACTTTTTTAGGGAGAGAGAAGGATATAATACATGAAGAACACATTCTCTCTAATCTGATTACATAAAATTTATGAGCTTACTCTCTGAGTATTTTTTTTATAATGTGCTGTAATTCTCAACGAGCAGTTTGCTAACCTTGAATTCATGTGACAATATGTGTACTCTAGCTATTAAAGATTAACTATATATATCAAAGAGTAAATTACAAAATGTGTTCATTTTTCTTATTTGCCTATTTCTGAAAAATCAAAAAATTCTATAAAATTGTAGGTTTGAAAAAAAGAACCTGTAATCTTATGTGGAAGATGAGTGACACGGAGGTGACCCTATGAAAGATCTCTTCAGTATAAAGTGAGTAACAAATAAAGGAGGAAGTGATAAACAAGAAGACAGAGACATGAAGACCATAGATGAGGGACAGCAGAGAAAGTGCCAAGAATGAAAAGTCCCCAGCCACCAACTGATGGGCCATTGAGAATGTCCAGGCACATCTTTGGAGAGGAACATCCTGGGCTTTGTCACTCATAAGTAGCAGGAAACAAGAACATACGGATATGGGATTTTCAAAGAAAGTGTCAGTGGGGTTATCCAAAACTTAGGAGGAATCATATAGAGGAAGGTGATGAGCAAAGGGGTAAGAGATGGACAGGGTTGTATGGCATAGCAATCACGAAATGCTAAGAGGTTTTGATTCTTAGAGAAGTGAGGAGGTGGGATCAGTAGAACTGACAACTTGGAGTTCCGGAGTGCAGACTTTGGCCTGTTTAGGAGACAAGTTGACAGAGTCTCCTGGAAGGCAGCCCTAAAGGGCAAAGGATTCCAGGAAACTTGAACGTTCTTCAAGAAGGAAGTCTTAGAGTCACAAGAGCAGTCTGTCCCCATGTGGCAAAAGATGAGTCAGCAGGGAAGAGGACCATCCTGGCTGAGAAGAGAACTTTGGCTGGAATTCAGAAAAGAAAGTTCATGACCTTTAGAAGAAGTAACAGGCAACTCAGAATGACTAAAAAGATGCTGTGAGATCGTACAGGAAGAAAATTAGAAGAGCCAAACCCTAACTATAGTTAATCAGGCTACTGCCATAAAAGACAATAAAAAATATTTCTCTAAGTACTTTAGCAGCAGAAAGAAGACGAAGGATATTCTCCATCTCTTATGGGATGCATGGGGAAACATAGTGACAAAGGATGAGGAAAGAATGAGGTGCTTAATGCCTTCTTTGCCTCGGTTTTTAACAGCAAGAATAGTTGTTCTCTGGAAACCTAACACCCTGAGCTGGAAGACAGGGACAAGAAGCAGAATAGGGCCCACATAATCCAAGAGGAAATGTTTAATGACCTGCTATTCCAGGTAAAGACAGATGCTCCTTAACTCACCTGATCTACTTAGGTAGATGAACCACTTAGTGGATGAGGGAAAGCCTGTGAATGTCTACCTGTACTTTTAGTTGCAGTGAGTGGAGTTAAATCCAGATGGTGGTCAGTCTCAAGTGGTGTTCCCTTGGGCTCAGTATTGGGGCTGGTTCTGTTTAACATCTCCATCAACCATCTGGATGAGAGGATCAAGGGCACCATCAGTAAATTTGCAGAAAATGCTAAGCTGTGTTGAACTGTTTGAGGGAAGGAAGGCTTTACGAAGGGATATGGACAAGCTAGATCAATAGACTGAAGCAAATTGTATGAGATTCAACAAGGCTAAGTATCGAGTTCTATACTTGCACCACAACAACATCATGCTGCACTACAGGCTTGCGGATAATTGCTTGGAAAAACAGAAAATTACCTGGGGCTGTTGGTTGACAGCCAACTAAATATGTGCCAGCAATTTGCCAGGGGGCCAAGAAGGTCCATAGCATCCTGGCTTGCAGCAGAAATAGTGTGGCCAGAAGAAGTAGGGAAGCGATCATCCTCCTGTACTCAACACTGGTGAGGTCGCACCTCGAGGACTATGTTCAGTTTTGGGCCCCTCACCAGAAGAAAGGCATTTTGTTGCTAGTACATGTCCAAAGAAGGGCAACAAAGTTGGTGAAGGGTCTAAAACATAAGTCTTATGAGGAGCTGCTAAGGAAACTGGTTTTTTTCAGTTTGGAGTGAAGGAGACTTAGGGTAGACTTCACTGCTCTTTACAACTACCTGAAAGTATGTTGCAACGAGGTAAGTGTTGGTCTCTTCTCCCAGCTGAGAGGAAATGACCTCAAATTCAGCCAGAGAGATTTAAATTGTTTATTAGGAAATATTTCTGCACCAAAAGGATTGTCAAGTACTGGAACAGGCTGCCCAAGGAAGTGGTTGAATAACCGTCCCTGGAGATATTTAAAAGATGTGTGGATGCGGTGCTTAGGGACGTGGTTTAGCAGTGAACTTAGCAGTATTAGGATTATGGCTGGACTTGATAACCTTAAAGGCCTTTACCAACCTAAATAATTCTGTGATTCTGTGTATGAGAGGGTCCAACTATGTGCAGACTGTGGCTGGTCAGCCAGGCATGCCTCTCTTGCCCCCAGTGTGGCCAGTCTTCCCTTCAATCCTGCGGTAGTTTTCCCTGTGCCTCTTCATTTGCTTTACATTCCATGTGTGAGTGCTGTAGGCACAAGCTGCCGGCTGCTGAGGTGGGACGTGAGTGGATTTGGGGATGGAGACCAATGTCAGATTAGGGTCCACATGTCCCTGCTGGGGGTGTCAACAGACTGAGGTGAGCAAGGCAAGTGAGGGTCCCCATGCTGGCTGCTAGAGCAGGGCAGCCAGCACAGCTCAAGTTTTTGGTGCTGGCTGGTGGCAGGGTATGAGTGCCTGTGTCTCCCCAAAACCATGTGTGATGGATGCACATGTGTCAATTGCACTGTACTCTACTCTGGACCTGCTGGCAAGCAGGCAGGCAACTTACAACATTCCTTAACAGAAAATTAGGCCATAATTGTCTCTATATTATTAGTTGTATCTATTATTACCTTTGGAAATTAAAATTTGGAGGAGTGGGAGCAAAAAAGAACTTGGTCCAAGTGAATTATTATGTTAAGCCCTTTAATTCTAGGACTTTGGTGGAATTCTGTCAGCTTTTTGTGTCTTTGAAGTCATCTATTACAAGATTTACTAGATTATATTCCAAACATTTTTATTTCACAAACCCAAATATATTACTAATTTTACTTTTTCATTTCCTCGGGAGATTTTAAATATTTCAAAGTCAGTAATAATTTATTGCAAAAACCCCATCACTCAGAATAATTTTCTAACATTATTTTATTGTTACATACTAGCCTTCTACATAGGAATTAATTTCATTTTCTAGCCATGCAAAATCAAAGCAGTAGCCCGGGGAAGATTTAAGTTTATTCTAGAACAACTAGTAGTTATTTGCCACGTTTTCCTAATTTTCTGGCAGCAATTATATCTTAATATTGTATTGTTTGAAGAAATCACTTGAATTCTCCAACTGAGCCTTTATTCAGATAAGTCTGTTCAATAGCCATAGTCACTGAAAGGCAGACAGTTTTCCAGTAACTTGATATTGTTTCATAAGGAATTATGAAGTTGTAATAATTTGCACTGCTATAGTGTCAATGAATCTTAGTCTTGAACGATAAATTATTTCTGCTCAGCACTACACAAATGTAACAGGTAAAGATAGTCCTTGTCTCAGAGACAGATGATGCAATGGACTGATACACACTGATCAAGAAAAGCAAAGAAACACTAAGATCCTTTAAGTAGTTTTATTACAACGGTAGTTAGCTAGTAGTCAACTTTAAGGGGTATCATAGCAATGTAAAACTATTACATTTAGGTAAATTATAGTAGGAACAGTCCAGTGAGTGTTTCTTAATGAGAATTATAGCTTAGTAGATTCTCCAGGGTCTCCCTATCTCAAGTAACGCTCAAGAAAACTTTGAGTGACATAATGGATTATTCCTTGCTGAATCCTAATGTTCCAGCAAAGAAGCATGTCCAGAGCCTTCTTGGTTTTCATCCTGGCACAGATTCCAAGAACAGAACTCCACAGATGTAATTCCTTCTAATGTTTCCTTTTGTTTCTGGAAAGAACTATAACAGGGAACCAGAACACACACATGTCCCTGCATGACCCACTCTGTTTACTAGATCAAACAGACCAATGTGCTTCTTATCTGCCTCTTATTTCTCCTCAATCTATTATTTCTGCAAAGGCCCACAGATGTCTCAATTCCTGTAACATGCATAAATATGTAAGCATAAATAAAGATCTTGTGCTTAATTATAATTTTTTTCAAGATACTTACCTTCTGAGGGAAAAAATTGAGGGCTCAGAATGCAATTTTTTGATCCACATGAGCACAAGATCTAAGAGAGAGACAAGATTGTTATTTACACTGATGGAATTAATTTGAAAAAATATAGGTTTCTGTACTGTAACTGGATTCAAAATCCATGATTTGTGTGTGCTTTCTGAATTTATTGGAGAAATGAAGCAAGATAAATACACAGATACATTGAACCTAGAACAGGAGAGATAAACCGACTTATTTTGAAAAGCTTATGTCTATGTCAACACAATTAGGAAAAGCATCTGAAATACTAGTTTTCTACCAAAGAACAGAGAGAACTGAGATATTTAATTCATGTAACTATCTTTAAAAAACTGTTTTATGGGGAGTGGGTTGTGTTTGGTTTTGGTTTTGTTCTGTTGGCCTTTTTTTTTAAAAAAGAAGAGACCAGTGCCCCTATTTGTCTTTAGATTTCTAAAAATTAGATACTCACCTTAGACTGCCTTTACAGTTAGCATGAGGAAATAAAAAATTATTACCTCCATTTTCAACAGTAAGGCAGATTGTTCACTGGACAACTGGTCTTCTGAAGTGGTGGATGGGGACAGGGTGCAATATAGCACCCCTGTAATCCAGGAGGAAGAAGTTAGAGACCTGCTGAGCCACTTGGATCCTCATAAGTCTATGGGGCCAGATGGGATCCACCCTAGGGTGATGAGGGAGCTGGTGGATGAGCTTGCCAAGCCGCTTTCCATCATATATCAGCAGTCCTGGCTCACTGGAGAGGTCCCGGATGACTGGAAGTTGGCCAATGTGACGCCCATCCACAAGAAGGGCTGTAGGGATGATCCAGGTAACTACAGACCTGTCAGCCTGACCTTGGTTACAGGTAAAATTATGGAGTGCTTAATCCTGGGTGCAATCATGGAGCATCTGCAGAAGGACTGAGAGATCAGACACAGCAGGCATGGATTTAGGAGAGGCAGGTCCTGCCTGAACAACCTGATCTCCTTTTAAGACCGTGTGACTCGCCTGGTGGATGAGAGGAAGGCTGTGGATGTGGTGTACCTGGACTTCAGCAAGGCCTTTGACGCTGTCTCCCACAGCAGACTCCTGGAGAAGCTGGCAGCCCGTGGCTTGGACGGGAATGTTCTGTGCTGGGTTAGGAACTGGTTGGATGGCCAAGCCCAGAGAGTTATAGTGAACGATGTCCCATCCAGTTGGCGGCTGGTCACTAGTGGTGTTCCCCAGGGATCGGTGTTGAGCCCGGTCCTGTTCAGTATCTTTATTGATGATCTGGATGAGGGGATCGAGTCCATCATTAGCAAGTTCGCAGATGGTACCAAGCTAGGCTGATTCCAACAGCATGAGGTTTAACAAGTCCAAATGCCGGATCCTACACTTTGGACACAACAACCCCATGCAGAGCTACAGGCTGGGGACAGAGCAGCTGGAGAGCAGCCAGGCAGAAAGGGACTTGGGAGTGCTGGTGGACAGGAAACTCAATATGAGTGTGCCCAAGTGGCTAAGAGGGCCAGTGGTGTTTTGGCCTGCATCAGGAATAGTGTGGCCAGCAGGACTAGGGAAGTTATCATTCCTTTATACACAGCACTGTTCAGGTCGCACCTCGAGTGCTGTGTCCAGTTCTGGGCCCCTCAGTTTAAGAAGGATATTGAGATGCTGGAGTGCATCCAGAGGAGAGTGACGAGGATGGTGAAGGGGCTGGAGCACAAGCCCTATGAGGAGTGACTGAGGGAGCTGGGGTTGTTTAGCCTGGAGAAGAGGAGGCTCAGGCGAGACCTTATTGCTCTCTACAACTGCCTAAAGGAAGTTGTAGTCAAGCAGGGGTTGGTCTCTTCTCTCAGGTGACCGGCGACAGAAAAGAGGACTCAGTCTCAAGCTTTGCCAGGGGAGGTTTAGGCTCGATATTAGGAAAAAATTCTTTACTGAAAGGGTGACTGGCCATTGGAATGCGCTGCCTGGGAGGTGGTGGAGTCACCATCCCTGGAGGTGTTTAAAGGAAGATTGGATGAGGCACTTAATGCCATGGTTTAGATGATGAGTAGGTGTTGGTGTTGGGTCATAGGTTGGACTCGGTGATCTCAAAGGTCTTTTCCAGCCTTGTGATAATTCATGGGTTTTTTTCGCCATGAATTCCATATTTTCTCTTATGGTTCTCTTATTCAAAAACCTTAAGAAGGAAAAGGATTTATTTTTTACTATTTTAAAAGACATTTAGTATATAATATATATGAAATGTTACATTCAGTAGATTTTCCTTCAGTGGACTTCTTTAAATAACATTTTTTCATCCATTATCTCAAGGAATGAATTTCTCCTCTCCTTTCCAGTCTCAAAAGTAACCTCTCTAAAACTACTTCTCTTCTTATGAACACAAAGATGTTTAAAGTTCACAGTATATTTACATTTCATTCTGTTAATGTAATTAAAATGTTAATAAAATCTCATTCAAAACAATCTGTCACAGAAACACTGATTTAATTTTCATGGAGCACTCTGTAGGCTGCTAATCTTCCATTCCAGCAATAAAGTAAAGAATATGCATTAGAAGGCTGAAATGTTGGTGGATTTATCGACCCACAAAACCTCAAACACCTCCTGATGTGCATTTTAATAAGCTTTTCTATATAACCTTTTATTTTGTTTCTTTTATTATAATATCATATTTTTGAGGTATAACTAAATATCCTTTTTATTAGCAATGCTATTGATAACAAAAATAGATAGAGAAAACAAATACTAAGCATGATGTATTATGATTTGATACTTTTCCTTAACAATACAAAAGGATGAAGAATTTACCAGACTGTTGATGTTTTTTCTGATTGGTTAGTTGGTTGGTTTGAGGATGTATTTGTTAGTTTTGTTTTGGGTCTTATTTGTCTCCTGGATTCAAGGTGACTGCTAGCTAAGTTCTTGATCTCCTGATGCAGGATTTTCATAACCTAGTGGCTGTAAAGCTTACCACGTGATCACATGAAAATGGACAGGAAAAAGATTCACTTTTAATAAGAAACTTACCAGGCAAAACAAGCATTACGTTCTATCTGAAACTTCAGATTTTAGTCTTCTTACTTTTCTTTCTGTGTTTCAGACTTTGATGGCTAAGACTTGGTTACTAAGTATTTATAAAGTGATGGGTGGTCATTCTTTCATATTACATTCTTTTGTTTTACGAAATTAGACTTTCTTCATCAAATTTTAATATATTGCCTACCCTTATTATATTCAGCAGGTCTTAAAATATTTATTTATTTCATGCCATTAACACATTTTTACAAAATACTTATTAATGTAAAAAATGGAGAATGCCAAAATACGTGAGAGGATAATCGAATTTGATTTCTCATATTGCTCTGTGTTTCTTTTAGCAAAATGATGGAGTTTGGTCATAATTTCAGTTCAGAAAATCAGAAGATTTAGCTGCTTATGAACAAAGTGATTTGGACTTTCAATTACAAAGTGGAAAGGAATTGTATTTGCTAAAGGATATTTTTGTTGATTAAACATTTCCAGTAATTAATGATTAGTCTCTAAAGGGCTAACCTTTGAGGATATTCATTATCCATTGCTACCAATCTTTGCTTTTAGCTGTCTTAGCTTTTTGAAATCACATGGCCTCCAACTATAGCTTCTCTAAATTTTCCCCAAGAGCTCTTGTGGTTATTTGTTCCTTTTCTTTAGCTCTTTATTTCATCTAGCATCTATCCTTTACTTTTGTTCATTTAGGAAGTGATGGCTTTATAGAAAAGTGCTGAATTCTCTGGAGAACTAGCTACACAGCTGCTTCTCTATAAATACAATGAATACACAGTGTAAAAGGTGGGAGGTTTTCTGGTTCTGTTTGGGATTTTTTTTTGCAGGGACTGATGGTGGTGAGGGAGAGTATTTTTTTTTTCTGCACCCCCAAAGCTAAACCTGTACTGGATTTTGTGGTTTTTGAAAAAAATTCTTTCACAGCATCTCTAACACTAGTACCAACCCTATTTATTTGAAGTATTTTAAAAAGTATTTACTTGCCTGGGAAATAAGCCTCAAATATGCTAAACTGTTTAAAGGTCTTTGAATCTGTTTGTGCTTGCAATATTCTTTTTTCTTGTCCTTGATTATTACCATTATGATTTAGTGTGTAACTGGGCTTTGAAATCATTTGCTTAGGAAGACGTCGTTTCACTTTTCCTTCGGGTGGTTTACTGCATGTGTCATTTATGCTTCACTTTCTCTGGTGTTAGAAAGAAAACCTTCAAATTACCAATATTACAATATTTTTTTTTTTGAAAAATGGATGTCATGACTGCCTATCAGCACACCCCCAGGAAACAGACTTTTATGTTTCTCTTAATTCTGACAATACTGTGTATCTGCAAAAATTATTAATAAACTTAAAATTGGCTTTAAACCTTCAAAGTGCTGTATATATCATAGCTCACCATCACTGTACCCATGGGAAGAGGTTGATGGTCTAGAGAAAATTGCTGCCCATCTCAAAAAATAACAACTGTATGGAAAAGACTTTCAGATGAAATTCATGAAGTAACTGTTTTCTGGAAGTAAATTATTTTGTCTGCTATTTATTTCTATAGCAAGTATTTATTTAAAATCTAAAAAGACCAAGTAAAAGTTCAGGAGATAATGGTTTGCAAATAGTATGAAAGTAGCTTTCGCTCTTCCAGCTGTCAGATCAACCTGGGGGAGCTGGACTGAAGCTGGATGGTACACACTGATCACAGGCTTGGAAACCACTGTCTGGAAAGGACCTGAATTCAGAACTTTTTTATTTAGTAAAATACAGGGACCTGTCCTTCAGAACTCATGTTATGCTAAACTGAAATGGCCTAAGAATTTTCCCAGCGTTTTTTCCTTAATCTGTGTTCCAGTAAATTTCACTTTCCAAATGCTGATAAATTGCAGGCTCCTGGTATTACATAGTAGCAAAAGTGCTAAGGTGTTTTGGTGTGAAGGAGTCTGTACCAAAAATTAATTAGTCTACTTACTTTCACGGAATAAGTATTGTTGCGCAATCATCTAGGTTCATATCTGAATACATCTCGTGATGAAGCTTAAATACTCCATGCAAGAAAGAGAGTTAAAAAAAAAAAAAAGTGCACCTTAAAAAACCTGACATTTAGAAATGTTGCTGATATCTAACTCTTCATACAGAGGAAAGATCACAGAAACATGAAATCATAGAAGGGTTTGGGCTGGAAGGGACTGTGAAGGTTATCTAGTCCACTCCCCCTCCATTGAGCAGGGGACATGTTCAACTAGATCAGTTTGCTCAGAGTCCCGTCCAACCTGACCTTGAATGTATCCAGGGATGGAGCATCTACCACCTCTCTGGCCAATCGGTTCCAGTGTTTCAACACCCTTAGCATGAAAAAATTCTTCCTAATATTTAGTCTAAATTTCTCCTCTTTTAGTTTAAAACCATTATACCTTGTCCTAATGCTACAGGCCCTGCTAAAAAGATTTTTCCCATCTTTCTTATAAGCCCCCCACTAAGTATTGATAGACTGCGATAAGGTCTTCCTAGGACCTTCTTTTCTCCAAGCTGAACAACCCAAATTCTCTCAGCCTCTCTTCATAGGGTAGGTATTCCAAGCCTTTGATCATTTTAGCAGCCCTCCTTTGGACTCGCTTTAACAGGTCCATGTCTTTCCTGTGCTGAGGGATCCAGAGCTGGACATAGTATTCCAGGTGGGGTCTCACCAGAGCAGAGTACAGGAACAGAATCACCTCCCTCCACCTGCTGGCCACACTTCTTTTGATGCAGCCCAGGATACGGTTGGCCTTCTGGTCTCCAAGGTCCAGCTTCTTATCCACCAGGACTCCCACATCCTTCTCAGCAGGGCTGCCCTCAATCATATCATACCCTAGACTGTATTGATACTGAGGGTTGGTTCGACCCAGATGTAGGACCTTGCACTTGGCCTTGTTGAACCTCATGAGTCACACAGGCCCACTTCTCCAGCTTGTCAAGGTCCCTCTGGATGTTATCCTGTCCATCAGGGGTGTTAACCTCACCATTCAGCTTGGTGTCATCTGCAAACTAGCTGAGAGTGTATTCAATCCCGCTGTCTATGTCATCGATGAAGATATTAAATAACACCAGTCGCAGAACAGACGCCTGGAGGGCCATCAGTCATCACTGATCTCCATCTGGGCATTAAGCCATAGACCGCTACCCTGTGGGTGTGACCATCCAATCAATTTCTTATCTACTGAGTAGTCCAAGTATCAAATCCATGTATCTCTAATTTAGAGAGAAGGATGTTGTGTCAAAGGCCTTACAGAAGTCCAGGTAGATGATATCCATGGGTCTTGCATTGTCCATTGATAGTAGGCACTCCCTTATAGAAGGCTACTAGGCTGGTGAAGCAGGACTTGCCCTTGGTGAAGCCATGCTAGCTGTCTTGAACCACCTCCCTGTCTTCCACATGCCATAGCAGAGATTCCAGGAGGATCTGTTCCATGATCTTCCCAGGCATAGAGGTGACGCTGACAGGTCAGTAGTTTCCAGGATCCTTCTTTCTACCTTTTTTGAAAATAGGTGTTAACCTTTCTCCTATCACCAGGGTCTTCACCTGACTGCCATGATTTTCAAATATCATTGAGTAGCTTGGTGACTACATCAGCCCAATTCCCTCAGAACTATTGGATGAATCTCATCTGGTCCCATCAACTTAGGTACATCCAGGTTTGTCAGGTGGTTATGAACATATTTTCTTACAGGGGGAGGGACTTTGCTCTCCCAATCTGCGGCTTGCAGCCCATCACCTTGAGAGGTGTGGGAAGAAAAGTTCCCAGTGAAGCCTGAGGCAAAAAATTTGTTGAGTACATCAGCCTTCTCCTTACGTGTTATTGCCAACTTGGCAGTCTCACTCATCAGAGCAGGTACACTCTCTTTGACCTTTCTTTTCTGATTTACTTACCTGTAAAAGCCCTTCTTGTTATTTTTTGCATCCCTTGTTCAAGTTCAGTTCCAGCCATGCCTTGGCCTTCATGACCCCAACCCTACACAGCCAAGCAGCTTCCCTATACTCTTCCCAGGATATCTGACCCTGCTTCTGTTGCCTGTGTATTTCCTTCTTGTCCTTTAGTTTGACCAGCAGGTCACAACTCAGCCATGTCGGTCTCTTGCCTTTCTTTCCAGACTTCTTTCACCCGGGGATGGAGAGCCCTTGTGCTCTGTGGAAAGCATCCTTAAAGATCTGCTAGCTCTGCTCTGGTGTCTTGTACCTGACAACAGTTTCCCTGGGGTTCCTATTAACTAACTCCCTGAAGAGCTAGAATTTTGCTTTTCTGAAATTCAAGGTCCTAACTTTACACTTTGCTTGACCCAAATCCCTCAGGAACGTGAACTCCACCAGTGCATGATCGTTACATCCCAGGCAACCTCCAACCTTGATGTACCCAATTACACTCACATTGGTGATTACCAGGTCAGGTATTGCATCTCCCCCAGTAAGGATGTCTATTACCTGGCTTAAAAAGTTGTCTTCAATGCATTCCAGGAGTCTCCTGGATTATCTACAGCTTGAAGTGCTATTCTTCTAGCAGCTGTCTGCATGACTGAAGTCCTAGCTCAAGACTGGAGTCGGCAAGTGTGATGCCTCCTGTAGCTGGAGTAAGAAGATTTCATCAATCACCTCCTCTTGATCAGGCAGCCTGTAGTAGACTCAAACCACTATGTTCTCTTTGTTGCCCTGTTCTCTAACTTTTAACCATAGGCTTTTAACCTGCTCGTGGCTATTCTTCAGAGACAGTTTCTTCACACTCAATCCATTTTGTGATGTAGAGGACAACTCCTTCGCCCCTCCTTCCTTGCCTGTTTCTTCTGAACAGCCTGTACCCATCAATAGCTGCATTCCAGTCATGAGATTTATCCCATCAAGTTTCAGCAAGTTAAAACTATTAGCATGCTATTTCTTATTGCACCTCTATAAAGCACTGTACAATGCCAACAACTTTTTTACAGGCTCCTAGAGGAAAAATCTGTGTTTTATTCTATTTTATATATAAATAAAACTAGATGTATATTTATAAATTTAGATATATTTATATTAAAATATATTTATATGTTTATTTTATTAATATTTTAGTATATGTAAGAATAAATCATTTGGAATGCAAATTCAAAAATTGTATCATGACAGACCTATTTTGTAAAGATCAAAAAAAAATTCTTACCTCCAAAAGTTTTATAAAAACATCTGTGTGTTATATCTAGTGGAAGATGATGCTAATTAAAAGAAAAACTATGATAAAAATGGGGTCAGTGCACCCATACCAAAATGCAAATTTTCCTTCACATAATGACTGCAGCAACACATCATCATAATTTTAGGCATAAAGTATCCAGAGTTCCCCAAAGTAATTAGAAATTATGGTGTAATTGACTATTTCATATCTTTAGAAAGATATTAGTCTGACTCTTTATTAAGATTTGGATAAATTTTGTTGCAAGAACATCCTAATTTGCACGTTGTGATTTTAAAAATTTAATCATTGTTTATATAACAAAACTCATGACCACTAATTATTCTTGTAAAAAATAATCAGTACAGCAAAATGATGTACTGTTTGAACTAGAAGAGTAATAATTCTGCAGGTGGAATAGCTGTGTTATTCAGGTGCTTGTTTTCCTGTCTTAAATACAAACAATCGATGGGATTTGGCCTTCAGAACTCCTGAAAGAATTAATATTATAAATGACCTCTGACAAAGAGTATAATGTAAAAACCTGTTAGTTCCACAGTTCACTGGCAGATATTCTGCTGCCAAGCCATAATTTAAGAGTACAAAAAGAAATCATGGGGAAGATTTTTGTAAAATGCTAGTGGCAGTAGCCAGCTCCCACTTGCGCATTTGAAAAAATTCTTTCAATCCATTTTCCACTTAAGTCATTGATCCAGCTATATTTTTACTGTCTCTGATATTCAGGATAAAATTTCATATGGTCAGGCGTGTGCTCTATTGGCCTTAATCACACAGCCTCTCATCAGTGACTGATGTAAGGACCCGTTGCACTGTGGTTGTGTCAGATACAGAACTACAGGGAAGATTCAGTTCTGACTGCAGATCAGAAACATTACAGAACAGCTGTTTCTCTGAGGTTTGGGGTTTTTTTTTACATGTTAGGCTCAAAAATTTGATGAATACTGGTTTTGAGTTTTGGGCCCATATAATTGTCTATAAGTACTGACTAATGAGATGTTAGCACTGAAAGAGCAATCTGGCTCTGCACATTATGACCATATATCATTAACTGTGAATTTGTTCCAGACCTTACTGTAGTTGGTGAAAGATTTTCAATTGGACAAGGTCTTCTCCTGTGTTCATAGTTCTGCTAAAGAAAGCAGTGCAGCTCAGAAAATTCAAAAGCTCTTCTAAACTAAGATTTTTTGGAATTATGATCTGAGATCTGTTGTCATAGACTAATCTAATTTTAGTTCTTTTCTGTGGCCTAATAAGGTTTCTACATCCCTCTCCATTTACCAGATAAATATCTTTATTCTCTTAGAATTGAGTTGTATTTCCTATATTTCTATTTTCTTGCCTTGTACAATAGGTTGGTGCCCTTCTGTGCAACATATACAGCACTACTTAGGATACAGATTAATGAAGTCATGTCTACCTAGATGTGTCTCAATGAGGAACAGTAGATTGGTAGTAAGAAGACACATTTTAATGGACTTAACACAGGCATTTCTTTTTACAGAAAAACTATTCCAAATTCTACCAGTTTGCATGGATGAGTTGGACATGTAAAAAAAATCAAATAAATAAATACATAGTGTAGTGTGGCGTGGCGTGGTATAGTAGGGTATAGTGTTATTTGTCCTGACTATTACTAGGCTCCTAAATTGCTAGAAGCCTTTGATAGCTTGTAGCACGTCAACGGGAAAGAATGGAAATTTGGGGTGATGAGGAACATTAAAGATCTAATCAGACACGGCTGACCACAATTTCTTCTCACCCTAGTCCAAAACTAAGGTTGATTCAGAGGGAGAGTTAACCTTCTAAGAATATGATTACTGAACTATGACCAGCACAACTCAGATCCAGAATTGAAATGTGCTGCCAACATAGTTATATCATATTAATTCCAAATACTTGTGCACTGTTCTAAAATCAGTACCTCAGATTGTTAAAAACTATTCGTCTGCTTCTTGGAGAAAATTGTACAAATCTGAGTTAATCTTTTTTGTAAAACAGTCACCGAATATCATTCTGTAAGGAATCTCTTAAGTTTTCCAAGAGAAAAGGCCATTAAAGGGACAAGACCAACCAAAAACCTGTATTATTAGGAAACATATTCCTTATGGTTAGTAGAATTCTGTGACATATCTGACTTTTTCCAACAGAAACTGTGAAGGCAATTTTTAGAATAGCATGTCATAAATTACAGTGGTTTGAAAATCACTTAACGAGCTGTCTAGAGCTTCTGAAACTAGTGAATATTCAACTTTATTTCAAGAACCAAAATAATAGGAAGCAATTGTTAAGCTTTTTTCCTTCCCTCATTGGTTGTACGATTCCTAAAGAAGCTTCTGTTTATGTCAGAGAAAGTAAAGAGTATTGGTGACACTGGATAATGATCTTGTTCAGATGGCCAACAGAAAGAAATGCATTGGTGTTTCTGATGTAGCCAACAGTAGTCAGTATCACCAACAAATCCTCAGAAGCAGTAAGGGCTACTGTTTAATTAATATGTTGAATGAATATCTCATCTGAATACTTCTTTTGCTATGACAATAGGGATTAGTCTCTTTCCTTCCAATGTAATTTCTTCTCCTTACATTTAAGACTCCTCAGTTTCTGCTGTAACATACTGTCTTCACAAGAAAGCAACAGGCACTAGGTTGTTCTGTAGCCAGGATATCACTGTCAGCAATTAATCTTCACTGGAAGCTGAAATCAACAAACAGAAGGCAAGCAATGAGAAAGGTTTAATCTAAATAAGGGAACAGTAGTGATTGATTCTAGTGGCACAGCAAACTTGAAATCTGTTTTTAATGACTAATCTACAGTACCTTTTGAAGAACACTGGTAATCAAAAAGAAGTTCCAAAGTTCTCTCCTTTGGGTCAGTGTAGTATATCAAATTTATGTTCTTTCACTCGTCTGCTGGAAACGTTATTTATCTTGGTTTGTTTTTTGGTTTTTTTTTAATAAAAGACTGGGCATCTGTTTCTTAATGATTTCCTTCTAGGTCTAATGCAAATCTCTGTATTTTATGTATGGGCACAAAGTTACAAAGTCTCTGATTTTCATCAAGACTTATATTTTACAAAAATGAAAAAATTAAATGTAGCATTTTAGTGAAAACAGGACAAGTCCTAGATGTGATGATTGTTAGAATAGGATTGAAATATTCTTCCCAGAATAAAGCAACAGCAGCAAAAGGAGAAGCTCAAAATCGAAATACACAGTAAATGGGGAGAGAGGGAATCAGAAGTAAAATGCATCTCAATAACATTTTGGAGATTAGGTATAAATACAGTTCACTTGTTCAACCAAATCTTAAACTAAAGTTCCCTTTTATAAGGCACTAGAATACTGAAGTGATATTCGCTTGAACAGAACTCACGTAGACAGATCTGAACTCTTCTTGAAGTGGAAATGATTGATGATATCTGCTATTACATGAAGGATGGGTAAGTGCCTCTGAATGCTGTTTTATTGACAGTGCTTGAACCTTGACTGATCTCAGAGGAAAAACAATAGATATATAGTGTCACTTCATCACACAAGGAGCTTTCAAGACACTTCATAAATTATTTGTAACAATATTTTACCACATGAATTTCAGATATTACTTTACTCTTATTTATTTCTTGCATTCAAATGCAGATAAATGTAATTAAGCATTGATTAACTATTCATGTTTATTGCTTAGAAAAGTAATGCCTTCTGAGAACAAATACTATATATTATTATTTTAATATGTACTTCAGAGAATTAACTTTTGATGTCTGCTTTGCAGCAATGACCACTACTAGAACTCAAATTCTATTTAGTTCAAAAAGGCTTTGATAAAATTCTGACAGCATAAAAAAAAACAATTAAAACGAAAATTACCTTAACTTCCTCTTAGATGGATCTATTACCTCACCAGTGGTACAAATGTGACTGCAGTCAAAAAGAAGATAACTGTTTTATTAAGGTGATCGTGCTGGTTTTTGCAGTATTATTTCCGCTATTAGTCATGACTGAAAAAAAATATTAGAAAACTCAAAGGACCGTATTTAAGAACTAGGCTATACAAAGTTAAGTAGCATGTCTTGGCACCTCTGACAAAGACATATCCTAAGTTTATGCCCTCCATCCATGATAAGATTCCTTTGAACCAAATGCTGAGCTGTTTAAATTTCTCTTATAACCTTTCAAAGGTTAATTTGATTTTGTTTTGTCTTAATTTGTCTTTAGCCCATGCAGTGTATTCCAGTTGTCAGAAGCTTATCTATGACCAAGTCAGCTGTTCATGAACCAGAGGATGGAGTAGATGACTGGTAGAGGAGGTAACTTTCTCAATTAGCTCAATTTAGCTCTTGAGCTAAACCATCTTCACTCACCAATCAGACTCTTAACTGCATGTACAAACACTGGACTTACAATGGGAGTTCCTGCTCAATATCGCAAAAAATATCTTGAACTTCTGAACTAGTAATATGTTATTATCAACATAGTCAATATACCTAAAAGTTCATTCAAAGAAGGAAATTTTTTTTTCAATTATTTATCTTAAATTTTTTAATACCATCAGTTAGGATTTTCATTTAAACCATTCAGAGTTAATTTTTATGAGAAAATGGTTAGTATTTTGTCTGAAAATCCTTCTTTTTCCTTGCTTCCTAATTCTTTTCACTGATAGACATTGATACTCAATTATTTCAGGTATCTCATGAAAATTTTCATTGAATAAGAGTTCCTGTTTCAATTTTAAATGAAGTTTTCAGAAGATTTTAATTTTTCGATGTCATTAAGATTTAATCTGTAGACAAAAATGCTTCACTGTAATCTAATTTAGCATTTGTTAAAGCTGTAAATATAGATCCCTACCTCACTCCTCGATTTTGACTCATTGTAATGAGTTCTCCCTCTGATAGTAGGAGGTTATTATGGGTCAAAAGCCATTTTTACTGGGTAGTATAGGTGACACTACCTTTTTATTTTTTTTTTCCTGGTTAGAAAGCATAGAGAAAGAGAGCATTTAGTACATTTTATGAAAACATGTGACTGGCTTATTTCTAGTAACATTTTATAGATGCAACCTATAGGAAAAAATAGAAATTTAATGTAGGTAAAATTTTCTTATTTTAGGTAAAATATTCTTAGCCTTATTTTGACCTTTAAGCAAGACTATGTTTTAGATAGTGATTGTTTTTACGAAGCATGAAAAAACACTCACTCAACCTTTTCTATTGAAGTTTGCTTATTATCAAAGTCATCATGTTTTGGTTTTTTTTTTTCTTTGATTTTCTTTTTTCTTTCTTTCTCGTCAGACCTATGAACTCAATCTGAGATTAAAAAAGTGATCTGTTCCATCTCCTTTTTCCTGGACACTCATCACCGATAATGAGGATTTTTGAAGCAGAATCAAATATAATATCAACAAAAATAATATTTCCATTTATTTACAAAATGTTACAAAATAACATTTACTTCATTTTCTACATAAAGTGGAGTAAAATTCAATGTGTTCTATAGCTGAATCAGTACTCTAATGTTAGCTATTGTAAAAGCATACTTTAGACAGGAAAGCAGTCATGATTTACACAAAGAATAGACAATATGTTAAATAACAAGCTACACATTGACAGCCACTTTTCTGACTATAACCACAGTTTTCAGCAGTCCATTCTAACACTTATTCTGACAGAAAATTCACCCAGCGGGGTGAATTTAATAAAGCAAGAACATTCTTCTTATTCTGAAAATATCCCTTGAAGTGCCATCAGTGATAATAAAATTCTCCCTCTGAAAATATTGCATTGTATTTCATAGTACATAAAACATCCTAGAGTTAGAAAAGATTCTGGAAGGTTCACAGACATAGGTACAGGTGACCAACAAAGACCAACTTATTTGTGAATGCCTGTATGAAAAGATTTTACCTTTGAACTTTCCTCTCTCTCAGCTTCCTGAATGGTGCTATTAACTGAGACTAAAGCAGATGAGCAGCTACTCTCACTGACCCAGAAAGGGTGATTAGGAAGAAACTGGGTGTCTAACTAACTTACACAAATGTTGGGTTATAATCCCATCGCTATTTATTACATGACAGGGTAGAACCTGGCACATTTTCCCCAAGTGACACAGTTTGGGTGCATCTATTAACCCAGATTTAGAGTAAAGAGAATGGAAGAAGTGAAGCATTGCATTATATGATTCAAGAGAGGGTATATGGTGGTTGCCACCTCTGGATTATTAAATAGATGATTTTTGTGCCCAAGTAACCACTAGAATCACAGCTTCTCCATTGTGCCCTATATTCTCTGAAACCTATTTCTTTTCCAGCAAGTACATCCACTGAGGGTTAGGAAAGCACTGTTTAAAATTCATTGTATGCTAGGAAGTTTTCCATGCTCTCAGCTTTCTAAAACACTGCAGGTTTGAAAAGAAGTACTTCAGTGTCACAAGTGGTTTTATGTCGCATTTTATGTATACAGAGTTTTACTAGAGCACTGGGCTGAAATACAACTGCTTTTTTAAATTGCTGGTTTCAAAATATCTTGCTGTGTGAGTCCTGATACAGAGTATTGAAGAGTTACTTTTTTGGGACCTCAACTTCAAAATAGATAAGAGCTTATAATGGTGATCTTAACTGAACAGCTTTTAAGCCCCGATTTATAAATTTGTCATTTGTAATCCAAGCGCAAGGAAGACTTGTAAATCAAAGCTTTGCATTTAGGATTTATTTAGAATGTTTTAGAAATGTATAGTCAAAAATGCATTTTACTGACTTATTGAGTTAGGTTTAACTACAGATTATGTTTAAAATAATTATTTCTAAATCCAATTCTTCTATGGGTTTTAGCATGAGTTTCTAATAGAATCTAAGGGAAATATATTATTCAAACTTTTAAGTGTCCATTTTAGACACACAAAAAAACCCAAAAAATCAACAGGAAAAAAAGCAAGGATGTACAATGTCCGTTTTCCTTTTTCTGTGGCCAGTTTCCGGGAATATTTTTCCATATCTCTTAAGATCTTTTACATGAGAATTAATTAGCACTGTAAACACCGGCCAAGTTACAGCTTTCTGAATCAGTGTTTAAGGGCAGTCTTATAAAAGCTGTACTTTAAAGACATCCATGTGCTTACTAGTTTTTCTGCTCAGCAAATTAGCAACCCCCAAAAAGATTAAAAATTAAAATTCTGCTTCAAAATGGCATGCCTTTCTAACCTAACTAAATAATCAAGTTAACAAATTACTAAGAGGTTGCTGTCTTAATTATTACTTTCAGTTTATCTTAGTTGAGGAATAAAAGGATGTATGATTCTTTTAAGCTTTATAATATCAATGACATGGGACTGATGAAACTATGCTTTTCTAAGAAGATTATACAATAACTTGACTGGTACTTTAGGAATTCACATTTTTTAAATGCATGTAGCAAAACTCCCACATACACAGAAAAGCAACATAAAGTCATGTCCTATTTAAGTCTCCCTCTAAATTAATATATTTGTGCAGGACTATATAATTATATAGTTGTTAAATATCAGCTGTATCAGAATGAATTTATGAAATATGTATTGTCTCATTTAAAAAAAAAATCACTGCTGCAGTCAATGACTAAATAGTCTCACATCAAATCACTAGTTCTTTCCTTCTGTATACTCCCTCAATATCAACATTAAAAGAGGGATTTTTTTCCTATCTCTAAAACTGTATCTAGTCTATAGTAATACCTGGAACATTAGCAAAAGAGCTCTTGAACAATTTCAACACTTGCTTATTCTTAGGATTTTCTACCTATCTTTCACTGTGATTTCTTCTCTCTACAAATTACTTCAAATTCTTCCAAGTAGGAGTTTAAATGCTACTTATTCCAGTTAGTAACTTACAGTGTCATAAAATCATAGAATCATAGAACGGTTTGGGTTGGAAGGGACCTTCAAAATTCATCTAGTCCAGCCCCTGTGCCATAGGCAAAGGTGTCCTTCTCTACATCAAGCTGCTCAAAGCCTTATCCAACATGACTCTGGACACTTTCAAGGATGGAGCCTCCACATCTTTTCTGGTCAAACTATTCTGGTGTCTCACAACACTCATTTTAAAAAATATCTTCCTTCTACACTTTCCATTTGAAACTGTTGTCCCTTGTCCTGTCACAGCAGGCCTTTGTAAAAAGACTATCTCTGTCTTTCTTATAAGTCCTCTTGAAATACTGAAAAGCCACAATAAGGTCTCCCCAGAGCCTTCCTTCTCCAGGCTCAACAACACTAACTCTCTTAGCCTTTACTCAAAGGAGTGGTGTACCAGCCTTCTGACATCTTTGCTGCCCTCCTCTGGATCCATTTGACCAGGTCGATGTTTGTCTCAATCTTGGGATCCCAGAGCTGGATGTAGTGCTCCAGGTAGGGGTTGAGGAGAGGAGAGGAGAGGAGAGGAGAGGAGAGGAGAGGAGAGGAGAGGAACCATATCCCATGTCCTGCTGGCCACGCTTCTTTTTTATGTGGCCCAGGATATGATTTGCTTTCTGTGCTGCAAATGCATATTACTAGCTCATAATCAATTTTTCATCCACTTGATGGCGAACATCAACTCCTTTTGCATAGAACTGGTCGCAAACCATCCATCTCTTATTGTATACTGATATTGGGGATTACCATGACCCAGATGCAGGACCTTGCACTTGGCCTTATTCTTCATGCAGTTCACATGGTCCCACTCCTCAAGCCTGTCAAAATGCCTCCGGATGGCATCCCTTTTGTCTAATGTATTGACTGTACCACTCATCTTGGTGACGTCGACAAACTAACAGAGGGTGCACTCAATCCCACTGTCTATTATATTAATGGAGATATTAAACAGTGATGATCTCAGTATGAACCCTTTAGGGACACCACTGATTACTGGTGTCTACTTGTACATTGAGTCATTCTCTTTGAATGTGGCTCTCCAGCCAGTTTCTTATCCATCTAACAATTCATCTCTCAAACCTATGTTTCTCTAATTTGGCAGCAAAAAAAATTTATGGAGGGTCATACCAAAGGCCTTAAAAATGCTCAGTAACATCAGTTACTCTTTCCTTGTCTACTGATGTAATCACTTCATCATAGAAGGCCATCAGATTAGTTAGGCATCATATGCCCTTGGTGAAGCCATGTTTTTTTCTCTAATCATCTTTCTGTCTTCCATATCCTTCAATGTAACTTCCACGAGGATCTGTTCCATGATCTCACCAGGCACTGAGGTGAGGTTAACTGGTCAGTATATCTTAGGATCTTTTTTTTTTTTTTAAACTGGTGTGATATTCCTTTTTCTTCAGTCACAAGGGACTTTGCCTGACTGCCATGAGTTTTCAAATATGAAGAATAGTAGCTTAGCAACTGAATTATCTGATTTCCTCAGGACCCTGGGATGAAAGCTATTGTGTCCTATGGACTTGTTTCTTCTCAGGTGGTCTTGAACCTCATCCTCTCTTAGTCCTAGAAAGGGTCTTCTATACTTGCTGTCTGCATTATTTGCAAACTAAAGCAGATTATGATTTTGGAGAAAATAAAACCTAAATGCCAAAATACTTGCAGTATTTCATGCATTCAGTGATCATTTTTTTTGCTTATATGACCCCTGTCCCCACCTCCACCCCTGCCTTGGGTATTTACACTACTGACAAAGATGAGAGCAATTTAGAAAAATGAAACATGGTTAATTTTTAATCATATTTATCATGCTAACTAGCTGCTAAATACCAAAAAAGAATGAGTACACATTGTGATTCAAATTGTACAAATGCTTTGCTAGATTCAAAGAAATGACATCCACAGAACAGACAGAAATATGGTGAAGGTTTAACACTCAAGTAGGGACTGTAGTATTTGACAGCAACAATGTTGTTGTTAAGGTCATTTATTGTTATTTCATTATTTAGGGGGAGTAAGAAATTAGGAGATGAATACTCATATAGAAAAGAAAGGGAAAAGGACTTTCTAGGGTAATGGAACATGGTAAGGAATTACATCTTCACATGAAGTAAAAATTCTGTTAGTAATGTATTATTAGACAGGTATTGGATTGAAAGCAAAACCAGAATTCTCAGACTTCTGTGTTTCCACTGACTGGAATAGCTTTTTGACCCTTTCAAATCTTCTTCAAAGACCATGAGATATGAGGAGGGGAAATTGCTATTTGTGGGGTTCAAGAGTTAGAAAATTCTTGGTAGGAAAGAAGATAAATAAAGTAATTATAGCTTTTTCTTAAGGTATACTATGAATATACACAATTTTGGCCTTTAAACTAGCAAAGAATACTGAATTTAATTTACTCATGTAATAATTGCCTCAGAGAGGCAATTAAAGACAGAATTCTATTTCATTATCCAAATATACTGTCCATGAATATCAAGAGCAGATGATGTGTTGCCAGATTTATGTCACAGTGGAAGGAACAGGTGTAAAAGTAAGCCAAGAAAATTTCTTCTAGTTCCAAATTGAATACTGAAATGGTAACCAACTGATTTGTAAGCATAGCAATAAAAGCAAGGGAAGTAGACATGGATTGATCAGGAACGCTAAGAATTCCTTTGAATAAAGTAAAGTTGTAAATTTAGAGTTCATATGGCAAAACACAGTCGATTCTAGGTTCCTTAGTCAATATAAACAACTAGGAATTTGAGGGGCAAAGTTTACGACATCCTAAGAGTCTAGTTCTGAGTATCAAACTGCACATAAAATAAAAATGGTGCTGATTGGTGGTCCAGAGTACAGCAGGGAGAATGATCATAGGTTTTCAAATTATTGCCTGTGAAAAGAAAATGGAAGACTTATGTCTCTTTAGTGTAAAGATGGCCACAGAAGGAGAGAAGAAATGAGACTTCTATGCAAACATGAAAAGGCTACAGTGATAAGGAATGGAACAATCAAAGGTAATAAGAACAAAGACTGAGAGGTTTAATTCACAGTCAGGGAGACTGATGAAATTTGAGAAAATGTTTCTAGTAAGAACATTGAATTATTAGAGTTGATTACCTGAAGATGTGGAAATGTTTTCAGACATGTGTAAGTCATGTCTGAAAGCAGAAAACCAAAGTGGATCATCTTCTGATGTCAGCCCTAGTATTCCTATGTTTCTCTGTTACCTAATAATGAAGACAACTGTTCTGATAATATTATACATTGAATTAGGTATAGTCTAATACATATCAAATTAGGGATGTGTATCTATAGATACTTCCAGTAGTGAGACAGTTAATTACATTAAACTATGAAAGCTGGAACACTTCAGCATATTTGAGACAAACTGAACTGAACCTCCTATATCACACACTAAACTGGTTTAGAAGTCTATTGTCTGTAGTCTTTCCTCCCCCTCAGCTCTTTTTGTTCTGACTATCCATTACACTTTCAGTGGAACAAAACACACCTGACTAAATTTCTGTGGAAGAAGTTTGGATTTCTATTGATCTTTACTTTCTTTTTAAAAATCTTATGTTGGAAAATTCCTAGCCATTGCTGTCTGGCTAATATAATCAGCTTCTGCTGTTTGGTTTTTGTAGGATCATTTTTCTTGTGCACTTTCTCAAAGGAGAAAATACACAGAGGAGGAAATACCACATTTATAACAGTTGTCTATAAAACTCTTTTCACCTTTAAAGTTCTCTAAATTATTAAAAAATATGGCTCTAGTCTTGAAATTATGAATGTATTTCCTAAGCCTTGTACTCTTTTTGTTCAATGAGGCTATTTATGTATGTAATGTTAAAACTGTGTAAAGATTTATGGAACAGAGATCTACCTATACAGTTTATCTCTAGAGTTAAAATGCCGAAAGTTGCTTAAGATTTCTTACTTACATGACACTGTAATATCAGTTGAGAGCTTGAATTTCTTATCACTGTTTTCCCAGGTTTGTATTTAAGTATCTATGGAGAACAAGAAACCTGGGGATGGACTTTTTACAAGGGCAAGTAGTAATAAGATGAGGGGGAACAGCTTTGAATTGAAAGGGGGAAGATTTAGATTAGACATTAGAAAGAAATTCTTCACAATGCCTACAACTACCTAAAAGGAGGTTGTAGTCAGGCAGGGGTTGGTCTCTTCAGTGATAGAACAAGGGGACTTGGTCTCAAGCTTCACCAAGGGAGGTTTAGGCTTGGTATTAGGGAAAAATTCTTCACTGAAAGGGTGATTGGCCATTGGAATGCGCTGCCCGGGGAGGTGGTGGAGTCACCGTCCCTGAAGGTGTTTAAAGGGAGATTGGATGAGGCACTTAGTGCAATGGTTTAGATAATGAGTAGGTGTTGGTGTTGGGTCATAGGCTGGACTCGGTGATCTCAAAGGTCTTTTCCAGCCTTGTGATACTGTGATACTGTGGTGAGGCACTGGCACAGGTTGCCCAGGGAAGCTGTGGATGCCCCCTCCCTGGAGGTTTTCAAGGCCAGGTTGTATGGGGTCTTGGGCAGCCTGGTCTGGTGGGCCTTGTCCCTGCCCACGGCAGGGGGGTTGGAATGAGGTATTACTTAAGGCCTTTTCCAACCCAAACAATTCTATGATTCTGCTTGGGCTGCCCTGATTGTTTTGTACATTTTATACAACTGTCAATCTATGGTGACTAGTTGCTCTTTCCCTGCAGATATTTTTAGTATATTTTAAAAGTTTCCCTTTGCAATACATTATCTTTCCAGAAGGTGATAAGAAAATACAGTTTTCTCCTATCAATATGCAAGCCAAATGCTTCTAGTTAAGTTGAGCTATTATGAGATAAAAAACACAGTTTACACCTACACTTAGTTCTTCGAAATTGGAATGACAGACTGTAGAACTATAAGGGCTTATAAAACTTTAAGTTGGCTCAAATCATTTAACTTCTCAGCATTTTTTCAAAGTTTGTTTTAAGGCAAAAGATAATATTATCTTTCAGAAAACAAATATTATTACTTTCATTTTTTAAATAGAAAATAATTTCAGCCAATAATAAGACATTCCTGAAAGAAAATATATTAAGACTTAAGAAATCTTCAGATTTTGACCGATAAGAGTCTCTTTTGAGGGAAAAAAACAAGATAATGTTTTGTTAATGAATAAAAATCTTATTAATCAATACCAACCTCCAGGTAGGAGAACTGCAATTATTTTATATTTATAATTAAAATAATTGAATATGTAAATTAATTTATCACTTCAATTAACAAAATAGGGCAGTTCACAAATTGGTATTGAATTTACATTTCATTATGTTAAAGATTATATATGATTTTATCAAACTTAGATTAAAGAAACAATCATGAAATATTCAGGGGAGTAACATAGAACCAATTTAGTTTCCTTTTTTCAGCTGCAGTTGTGATTCAGTTGTACTTTCTTTTTTAAACAAAATCAGACATAGCTACCATTCATCACAATTTTTTAACAGGTATTCTGATATTACCCTCAAAAAAAGCAACACTTGTCATAGCATTCACCTTATAATTGCAGAAACCTTTATTACTGTACATACAAACTGAACTTTTAATATCATAGGCCTCTTAGAGGGAATGGGAGGCAGTGAACAGAAAGCAGCTAAATGATCTTACATTTAGCTGACACAGTACAAATTTGGGAAAGTTTTATTCAAAACACTGCAGAAGTCATCTAGCACAATTTTAGGTGTTTGCACATATTCATGAATACACCAAGAACATAAGAGGAGCCGGCTAGCCAAAATAATTTTCCACATCTAAGATACCACACAGTTAGTGTGTTTAGAAACTAATAAAGCAAAAACTCATCTCTAAATACCCATGGCCTAGAAGTGTACCCTTAGAATCACGGAATCATAGAATGGTTTGTGTTGGAAGAGACCTTAAAGATCATCTAGTTCCAAACTCCCTGTCATAGACAGGGACACCTCCCACTAGATCAGGCTTCTCAAAGACTCATGCAACCTGGTCTTGGACACCTCCAGATATGGGGCATCCACAGCTTCTCTGGAAAACCTCTTCCTATGCCTCACCACCCTCACGGAAAAAAAAAAAATTCTTCCTAATATCTAATCTAAACCTATCTTCTTTCAGCTTAAAACCATTACCCCTCATTCATTTCTTAATAAAGAGCCATCCCCATCTTTCCTCTAGGCCCCCTTAAGTACTGGAAGGCTGCTGTAAGGTCTCCTCGGAACCTTCTCTTCTCTAGGCTAAACAAGACCAATTCTTGCAGCCTGTTCTTATATGGGAGGTGTTCCAGCCCTCTGATCATCTTCGTGGCCCTCCTCTGGATCTGCTCCAAAGGTTCCATGTCCTTCCTGTGCTGAGGACTCCAGAACTGAATGAAGTACTCCAGGTGAGCAGTGTAGATGGGAAGGATCATCTCCATCGACCTGCTGGCCAGATTTCTTTTGATGCAGCCCAAGACATGGTTGGCTTTCTGGGCTGCAAGTGCACATTGCTGGCTCATGTTGAGTTTCTCATCCACCAGCACTCCCAAGTCCTTCTCTTCAGGGCTACTCTCAATTCATTCTCCGTCCAGCCCGTATTTGCACTTGAGGTTGCCCTCACCAAGGTGCAGGACCTTAAACTTGGCCTTGTTGAACTTCACTAGGTTAGCACAGGCCCACCTCTCAAGCGTGTCAAGATCCCTCTGGACAGTATGCCTTCCCTCCAGTGTTTCGACCACACCACACAGCTTGGTGCCGTTGGCAAATTTGTTGAGGGTGCACTCAGTCCCACTGTCCGTGTCTGTGACAAAGATATTAAACAACACTCGTCCCAGTGCTGACCTCTGTGGAACACCACTCATCACTGGTCTCCATTTGGACATTGAACTGTTGATCACGAGTCTTTGAGCACAACCATCCAGCTAATTCCTTATCCACCAAGCAGTCCATCCATCAAATCCATGTCTCTCCAGCTTAGAGTCAAGAATGACATGTGGGACAGAGTCAAATACAGCATCAAACAAGTGAACGTGGCCAAGCTTTTCACGAAGTTTGCTCTCTTATCCGTTGGTCTGAAAAAGAGAAGTGTCTCTATTAATAACCCTATTGTGAAGTTTAAAAAAACAGAAGCACAGAAAGTTCAAATAACTTGTCCCTACTTTCTTCAGGATTCCCTTTTATATCCAGGAATTAAATCAGAACATGGCATCAAAGTTTACTTCCATAACTGCGAATCTAGATCTTTATTTTTGCTGTAAGAAGGAATATTTTTTCCCTCTTATCCTATCATTATTTTCTATGAATGCCTTGCCAACTTATCCATAGAGGACTTTTTTTTTTTTTGATTGCTGACATGACCCAAAGGGCCATTTTGTCTTTAGGAGTCACGGGTGAAATTATATCTCTCTCATCTTTTGCTGGTGAATATTCTAGTTGGTTTTGATTTTTCTATTTATTCTCTTCCAAAAGAAAAGTAGCATATCCTTACCAAGGCATCCTTAAAATAATGTGAACACATTATTCATGGCTTTAATTTTGTACAGATAGTAAATGCATCATTTTGGAAATAACCTAACAGTACAATAAAAAAGACTTAATTTTTATTGCTACCTATCTGTAGGTATCTGATTACCCTCTGTAAAGTATATAGTAAAACACACAGAGCACATGACAGTTATAAACCCTCAGTAATTTCTATAAATGAATTTGCTTTATTTTAAGGGTTAGGAATTTTATTAAATATGGCTTGGATAATCTTCAGCAAATTATTTATTGGGCAATCATCCTAAAAACGAATTTACTTTTGCTGGTGCTTGACCAGTTATAGCTGCTTAACAAACCATTCATAACAAAATAAGTACAAGCATAAATGCTGCATAAGTATCAACCAAGCCATTTTAAATTAAAGTAATCATCTGTTTATAATACTTTGTTTGACTCAGTGATCATAGTAACCCTTTACAAGAAAAGAAAGGCAGCCAGGCTTACTTTGTTTGTTTTTATTTTGTATACGCACTTCTTGTAGGTTTGTGGAGAAAATATTAAGATAATTATAAGGTCATGCAATCTACTTGTAAGTCACAGATTCAATGGGTACATACTTTTGCCCAAGATAGGTATATGTTACCGCTGTTATCAGCTACTGTTATGAAAAATATCTTTGTAAGTAGGAACTCTTCTTGGTTTCTGAGGGTTAGCTTTTCTCAATTTTTACATGATCACTGTGGACAGTGAATCTCCTGCAGCTGTGGCGATTCGCTTACCTGACAAAAATCTTAAAATGTACAGTACTACTACATTAGCTATGTTTAATCGCAGTCTATTAGAAGATTACATTTACATTACAGATGGAATAATGTTCCACAACACTCTTTGAAATACTGAATTTAATCCTTGAATTCTCAGATTATTCTGAACTTCATAACATGATTGTTTAGAACATTTTTTTTTCAGAAAGAATTACAGATGTGAATCAACACAAGTATATATTTTACTAATCCAAATGTTTACCAATGGCAATTTATATTGCTGCAACATGCTATCTTTCTTTAAAATGACTTGTTTTCTAGATGAATTTAGCACAGAGATATTAATCCTGAACCTAAACTTCAAGATATTTGATATGGAGGCACACAGTACTGCACTGTCTAGTCTTGTTTGTTCTTATGAGTTATGTTGAAATTCAAAAGAGCTTCACAATATTTTTAGTTTTTTCTGACATCATATTTGATCAGAGAATCATAGAATTTGTTAGATTGTAAAAGATCTCTAAGATCATCAACCCCAACTATAAACCTAACGCTTCCAAGCTCACCACTAAGCCACATCCCTGTATGTCCATACATCTTTTAAATACCTCCAGGGACAGTGACTCCACCACTTCCCTGGGCAGTTTGTTCCAATGTTTGACAACACTTTCAGTGATGAAATTTTTCCTAATATTAAATCTAAACCTCCTCTGACGAAACTTCAGATCATTATCTGTTGTCCCATTGATTGTTTCTTGGAAGAATAAAATAACATGCACCTCGCTACAATCTTCTTTCAGGTGGTTGTAAAGAGCAATAAGGTCTACCCTGGGTCTCCTTTTCTCCATATTAAACAGCCCCAGTTCCCTCAACTGCTCCTCATAAGACTAGTGCTCCAAACCCTTCACCAGCTTTGTTACCCTTCCTTGGATGTGCTCCAGCAGCTCAATGTCTCTCTTGTAGTGAGGGGCCCAAAACTGTAGGTGTTTAAAAGGAGGGTGGATGACTTCCTTAGGGACATGATTTAGTTGGGAGACAGGTACAGTTGGACTCAATGATCTCGGAGGTCTCTTCCAACCTTATGATTCTATGATTCTATGATTTGAAGTACAGCCTCAGAAGCACGGAGTGCAGGGGACTTCCTGTTGGCTACACTATTTCTGAAACAAGCCACCTGGGCACACTGCTGGCTCATATTCATCCGGCTCCCAAACAACATCCTCAGGTCCTTTTCTGCCAGGGAGCTTTCAGGCCATTCTTCCCCAAGCCTATAGTGTTTCATGGGATTTTTGTGATCCAAGTGTAGGACCAAATACTTAACCTTGTTGAACCTTATACAATTGACCTTGGCCCATATATCCAGCCTGTCCTGATTGCTCTGTAAAGCCTTTCTACTCTCAAGCAGATCAACACTCACACACAACTTTGTGTCGTCTGCAAACTTACTGAGGATGCACTTCATCCTTTCATCCTGATCGATAAATATCTTAAACAGAATCAGCACCAATCGATCCCTAGGGAACATCACTTGTTATTCTTAACAAGCTGAAGTTCTGGGCAGAGCGTGCTTCCCTCTTCCCACTTGCTCATGCGGCTTCTCGGCCCAAGAAGGGAAAATTTTTGTTCAATATCCTTATCATAAACTTTGACGTTGAAAAGGAAATGGCCATGGTCATAATAAATGACAATATATTGTTTGCACTTTTTTTTCTAAAAAAGATACGGTTAATTTATTTTAATATTGACTACTCTAATGTATAATTACATTTTTTATTAATATATGCTGATGCTGTATTTACAAGATTTATTTTGTACTATGTATTTTGTACCACAAAAATACATATCAAAAGATGAAATATAAAGCTGAATTTCCAAAGTTAATAATATAGTTCTTCTTATGCTAATGAATACACTCTGTTACTTACATGGAAGCTTCAGAAATCTTCTAGCCTTCCTATTCTGTTGATGGAAAGTTGCCAAAATTTCATGTTCCTTCTACAATTCAAGATGGGGAAATGGTGCAAACACCTGAGCTGGCCCTGCCTTAAGTCTGTAAACAGAATGGTGCATTCATTGCTTGACTTGATCTAATAAATGCTACCTAGAGGGACTATAAAGAGGCTTGCAATAAACAAGTTGAATTACGGGTATATTGTATTAGGTCAGTAAAAACTCACAAATATGATCCAAAGTATTAACAAATCCATATATATACCCATGAAAGTGTATACTCAGTCTTAAATAAAAAGATGTCAGATCAGTGAAGTAATACTATTATAGAAGTACATTCAGTTTATAAAGTTGTAAAAACAATCCTACTGCCAATAGAAGCAATGAGTTTTTTCATTGAATTGAGTACAATCATATTTAGAAACTTTATACAAAAATTGCACGGAAGTTAACTTGCATGCTTATCATTAATAGACCACCAAATTTAAGAGTGCAGGGGAAGCCCAGTGGGAAACCAGAAAAACACTAAATTTCTTGTGGTGTGGAACTGCATGAATTTAAAATATTTAGAAGAAATATTGATATTTCAGGAGGAAAAAAAAAAAAAAGAAGGTGTCCTCAGTTATTATAAATCTAAGTAATTTATAATGGCTGTACTCTGGGCATGCTTCAAACACTAATCAAAGGCTGAAGCAGTATAAATATAGCGGAAGTTTTCACTGACTGAGTTCCAGTTGGTAACACTGAGAGAGAATATTTGATGAAATGATAAAGAAGTTACACAGTTTGAGTTTTGTAATGTTTTATTAAATATGGGTAATTCAGAGTCTTGTATGTTAGCGTGCAACATTAATTATACAATGGCAACTGAACAAAAAAGAAAAAAGAAAAGAAGCAATTTTTCTGTGAGATCAGTCTTTGCAGAAAATTTTAGCAAACAATTACTATAATGCAGACTTCTTGCAAATTCCTCACAGCAGGGACTTGGTTTCTGAAAGGATACCAAAGTGGATAATGGAATCAAGACTCTAGAGAAAAAAACCTGCATTGCATAGTTTCACAGTTAACTCTTTATTTGGGCTTTTTTAAATAGCACCTAAGTAAATACAGATAGATTGAACTTGCAACACACTCTTTGTCTACCTCTATTCTGGTTGATCACAGTATTCCATTTTCATTCCTGGAGACACATTCTTCACCTATCTGAGGCAAGAACTTCAACACGAAATGAATCCTGCCATAGAAAATTCCTTTCTATATTTCTGTTGACCTCTAACATCCTCACTGTAGATAACTGTGAAATCCATCCATCCTTCACTGTGGTTACTGTATCCCTCTTCTGTCCCGTAAAAGTGTGCCCTGTTGTTAATGATTGTTTCAGCTTGTGTTCATTTGCCTGATGATGAACAAAGCTAGATCTCCATTTCTATTGTTTTCACAGAATAATTAAACTATCCACATCGAAAGGAGAAATCACATTAAATTCTTGTTTTCACTATAAACCATCCCCATGCAGTCAAAAGAGCAGGAATATGCATGGAGGAGGGAGAACCCTTCAATTTACCTACGATTTACAGTAAAACTCTATTATATTTATAGCATCATATTCTGGAAGTTAGGTCTTAGGAATAATTTTTGTTTGCTTTCTTATACAAGCCATCAGCTTCTGTCACCCCATTATACTAAAGTACTAAAAGCTACTTGTATTATTCCTACCAGTTCTTCAAATTCTGTCAAAAAGTTGAGGATTGCTTTGGTAGTATCTACCAGTGCTATCCAGATGGCCCTAAAAATTTACTCATTGATGTTTTATTTTCTTGAAGAGCAAGTTTTCAAGAAGGTATAGAATTATTCACTTTTATGGCACTGTTGTCTATAATTGTACATCTTGGTTCTCTGCCATGGTTTAATTGCATTATTGGTTTAACATCCCAAAAGAGAATACTCACTACTTGCTTGACGTCAAATTTGTGTTTGCATAACATTTAATTTAAGTTAGTGTTTAAGCATATAATGAGCTCTGCATGTTTTAAGATAAAAAAAAATAACAATGTGCCTGTTTTGAATACTTTGCATAAGAAAAGAGGGTATGTACTTTGAGTTAATTTCCACAAGGTACACAGAGTATAAGACATTAAAATGACCCTTTTACTCTATTTGGAAAAAACACTGTTTTCTTGAAAGTGCATGTCTCTAAATCTTTTAAAGGTCTCTTGTAGAATGTGAGTATAAATATATTGTATTTATATTGCATATTGAAAATTACATTTTCTACAAAGAAAATTGCAAATAGGGAAGCTGTTTTATTTCTAAATTGAAAGAGCAATTTTAGCCGCTTTTATGTATCGAAACAACTGGAGCCAATAACGAATCAAAATAGCAGTGGCTAACACCCATACCTTTGCACTGCCCAGCAAGGCCTGATCAGAAAAGAAATTGCGAGGGCTCTGAGGTCTGCTTTTTGAAAAAAACAGGAGTTTGGAGCAGTTTGGTAAACTGGATGAAGATGATGTGCAGCAGAATTGCCTAGGCACAGAACATTCTGGAAAGATGGACTCCAAACTACAAACGATGCAAGTGCTTGATTTTGATAATTGTATACCTAGGAAAACAGTGTTTATGGGTGTGGTTTCTACATGAGATACTTCATCTGTTTCCCCTATTGGAACAGTCCTGCTGGACACCAGTTATTGCTAATCTTTATAGACAAAGGAACTGTCATGTGCAAATGGTATGTTAAAGAGGGCATTCATGGTGGATGCCTTTTACTGCCTACTTTCCCATGCTGGCAGTGATGTTAAACTGGTATGACAACAAATGTGATATATTTGTGTTGTAGTCTGCCATTAGACAGAGACTGGTTTCCTAAAACCTCTATGTATATAGATTCTAGTGGAGCAGAGACCTTAGAAGAACTAGTAAGTATCTCTGCGAAAAAAATAACTATTGTCAATCTGTTACTGACCTGAAAGGCTGCCCAGGGCCTGACACAGAACTCTTGTATACGATGGAGGATGCCAGCATTTCCTGTACCCATGTGAACAAAGAATCCAAGGTTCTTCTTGCATTTTTAATATTCGGAACAGGTAATTTTTTGATCTTCTAAGATTAGCTTCATCTATTTTGTTTACTATTTAGGAAAGAAAGTATTTAAAATATTATAAGTATATTTTAGAATGTGTGTGTTGACAAACAGACAGATTTAAAGCTTCCTCTGTATGCTTGGGAGTACAGTTGGAGCATTGTCTCCATATTCTCCTTTTAAGAGCTTTTAAAACTTGGGCTGCTGACACAGAGCAAATCTTCTTTATGTGTAGCTGATTATTAAGCTTGTGTAGGAATACTCTTCCTGAGCTTGTGAATCTGGTTGTCTCCAGCAAAAATTAAGGGAAAATAAAATATTACTGTCTTTAAGCATCATATTCATCTGAGACATGGATCAGATAAACCAGGTGATTCGTACTGAAGAAAATCTAGTGGTTTATTTCCTCTTTCTTCAAGGATTTTACATGATTTAGCATAGTTCTTAGGATTAAAGGAAACTTGCATGCTGTATCACTAAATGGCAAACTCTGAGCAATGCCGGGTAACTTTACAAATGCTTCATACTATGTTATAGATCTCATTCCAAAATAGTAATACAGAAAGATTAATAACTCTATTCTTATCTCACTTTTCAATAAAAAAGAAGAAAAAAGATCATGGGTCACTGCGGTACATTTAATGTATGTGGAACTATTAAAATTATTCTTTTAGCTCCATGCAACAAAAACATTGAAAGGTTCAGAATTCATGGGGCAGCAGGGAGGGAGAGCAAAGCTGTAGAGCAAATACCTGCAAAAAAACATGAAGAGTGGGAATGGACTTTCAGAAGAAGCTGACTTCGTCAGGAGTGCAGCCTTCCCTTTGGCAGGATTTACAGGTGAGCAGTGAACAGGAAAACAAAATCTGTCTGATTCCCCAAAAATGGCCTACATAAAAAATTATCATTTAGTCAAAAAAAATAAAAAAGGGGAGAGAGTGAAGGGCAGGGGTAAGGAGGGAAGCACTCTGCTATTCCTATCAGTATCTCAAAATAGGCTTTTATTTCTTGATTGTACCTCACGCTGATGTGGATAAAGGAAGCCAAAATCATCAAGGCAAAGATTTCAAGAAACAGGCTACATCATTCAGCTTTCCTGTGAACAGGAACATGGACAGAATATTAAGAAGAAAAAATGCTGCCATTAATAAACTACAAGGAAGTACATGCATACCGAGTACTTCTACATTCAGTCTGCAACCGTGAGCATGTAAAGGCTTAAGTTACAATATTAAGAATGAAATAATCTATCCATACATGTTGCTCAGGAAGCATGACATTGAATAGAGAAGGTAAGAGAAGGGGGGGGCACTGATGGAGTGATAAAGAGGGTAAGTTTTCAAAGATGTTACAGCTAAGTAACTGTCCTCAGTGCTTTGAAAACACCTGCTAATAACACAGTGTAATGCTCAGGTTGATCTGTGATGTCCCTAAGCTTATTGGCATGAAAAATAATATACCCTTGAGAGGAAGAAAACTGAGTTGTCTTGTTTTTTCTGATGATTTTTTTCCTATCTTGCTATATCTAACTAAAAAACTAAAAAAAAACCAAAAAGTTTTAATATAACAAGGTCAATCATTGCAGTTTTAACAGCAAATTCACCTGGAGAAAGATCTTCAAAGATATTTTTGAAATGAGTTCTCAGAAATCTATTCTTCATTCCTTTCTGAAGAAATAAAAGTAGTGTTAGGCATCCTGAGCACTTTGGATTTTTTAGCAAAAATTAAGTGACCTTAAATGGATTCTCCCACTGTATTAAAGAAAGTGATAAGGTTTTCCCCAGAGGAGACTTTTTTCATTCAGTCTTATACTTGTTTAAGTTACAAGCATAAAATATTCATTGGGAAATCTGTATTAGCATGGAAACCATTCTGGATTCATTACACAGACACCAGTAATCCCACACTGCTTGTAATATTGCTGTACCTGGCCAAAAATATTACAGCTGGCAAGATCAATGAATAGCATTTACACCAGACATAACTCAAGACTTTTCAAAGTAGTAAATTAGTATTTACTATTGTATTTTCTAGCAGAGAAATTCAGGCCTATTGTTAAAGAAAAATCTGATACATTTCCTATATTTCTTCAATAGAGATGATAGTTTATGTGTTTAAATATTTGTACACAGTGTTTCCTGCTCTATTGTGGTATGCCACTTAATTTTGTTTGCACTCTTTTGCTTCATTTCTCAAAACAGACAATTCTCCTAAAAGACTGATGAACTCTCGGCTTATATTGATATTTAAGAGCCTAAAAGATGCTTTGCCCGCATTATATCACAGCTACTGACACGTCAGGGACTTGCCTTGCTTTATGTTGCTTTCAATAGAAGTCTAAGGCAGCCTCCAACATGTTTCTTCCATTTTATTATATTTCTTGCATTCCAGTAAGAATCTTCTTTGGTTGCTTATATATACATGTTTGTTTATATATTTATTGGTCTAGTTATATGTTTATTTTTACATGAGTGGTAAGAACCTCCTTTACATTCAGGACAAGTCTTGCATTTTGTATTTGCACTGGTGAGTGGCCAGGGGCATGCCTTGAAGATCTATTTTACTCTTCTCTCATGATCATTCCTTCAATGAAGAAAAACGGATATGCAAAACATTAACGGCCATTCTGGAGGCTTTATTTCATCCCAGACAAGCTGGTGTGGAAAGACTGGGAGTGAAAATAACTCAGAGTTGTGATTTAAATGTATTTGTTGAGCTTTCATATGTAAGGGAAATGCAAAAAGATACTGTGACAGGATCTTAATGACTTTTCAAGTACCCTTTGATGAATACAGCTCTCATGGGAAAATGTTGTATCTTCTGTCTTCCTAATAAAAAAGAAAAAATTAAAAAAATCAAGTTTTGTGGCTGCTAAAGAAGAAGATTACATAGATATTTGTATTGAAACATGACAGTATATATAAAAGTATGTATAAAATACTGTCTTGCATGAGTGTATTTTTAAACTTCATTTTCTCAGCCTAAGCAAGAATAGGAAGGCAAAAAAGTATGGTAAATAATATCTGCATTATCGATTTCACACATTTAGAGGATATTCTTTATTTGAAACCAAGGGAAGAGTAGCATATTTCAAAAACTGCACTGAATTGCTTTCCACTACTGTATTGATAACTAATATGTCTGCTTAAATAGACACGCTCCTTGTACCTGTACATTTGTTGTAAAGAAATTCAATAACAAAATATTTGTAACTAGTGTTTTGCATAATTTATGAAATGAAATGTTGTTTAATGCAAATTAATTTTATTCTCCAGGTAATAAGGTTCAAAGGTACTAAGATATTAACTTCACTAGAGGACTTCAATAAGATTTACTTATCAGTCAGAGGTTTCTGAATTTGCTTCAAACAGCTTTAGAAACAGTTTAGAAAAACCTGCCTGGATAACACTGGGTTGTTTCTGGATTTTCTTTCTATTAACAGTCTGAGAATAAGAAGCATGACCAAAGTAAAACAGAGTACTTTGAGATTCTCAGAGCATCCATTGTCACTATAAACCCTTAACTTTTAGGGTCTAGCACTGGGTTGTAGGAAAGCATTTCAGTCATAAAAGCATACTTTTCCAGTTGTTTATTATCATCCCAGGACTATGAAATTAAGCAGCAGAGGCTCTACAACATCTCTTTTTGTGTCCATTTAGATGAGGAATCTGATGGTCTCAATTGGGAGATAGAGGTAGTTCATTGTGGTAACTTTAGACTCTGTAGCAAAGATAAAGTGCTGTAAACCTAGAAGAAATAAGGAAAGAAACAAGAATGCATATCAGAGGCAATTTTTGTTATTTATATTTGGAAAATATCTCTATGGATGTAACTGATGTTTATACTATGATTTCTCTCTTCACTGATAGTGCTAAAGCAGAGAAGTGACATTGAACACAAAGCAATCTTCATTTTTTTTTTCAATTATATTTCAAAGATTCATTACACATTCCTTGGTAAGGTGTAACAGAAAGGAATATCTTCCTTCTTAATGCTGCAAATAACAAATTAAAACAGTATGTTATGCATGTCATTACAGAACTGAACTGAACATGCAAACTGAACTGTTGAGCATATAAAGGTAATACCAGAAAACTAAATATAATTGTATTGCAAAATGTCTGAAAGGAGGAAGACTGAGTGGTGAATGGCTTCTGCCAAAAAATCTATCACTTAGACTGAAATAACTGAAAAAGAACCCCCCACTTTGCAAAACAACCAAACACAAATTGACACATCTTTTATTTTGCTATGCCTGAAATTGCTGATCAGGAGGCAGGGTGGTGACCTCTGCTCTCAGCCGTGATCGTGGCACTGAAAAGTATCATTGTGAGAAATTGGAAAAGCATAGAGATTCCATCAATGACTGACTGGACACACACAATACAGGATGTGCTTGTTATGGAAAAAATTGACACATTACTTACAAAATAAATGCAACAACAAGGCTGCCACCTGGTATCCAGCTTTTTTAGTTTTATCTTTTGTTTTTTCTTCTTCTTCTTTTCAGATTTTGTATACCTTCTAGTCACCAAAATTTGAACAGTTTTAAACACTGAAAATAATATATACATATAAGCTAACATATACGAGTAAGCTATTTATACGTGTATTGCTAAGACACTGCACTAGCGCTGTCTGGCACTGTTGTTCATTTATTATTGCATAATGTGCTGTAACAATGACTTAATTTACAGAGACTAACATATGTGGGACAGCCAGTGGTGGTACTGACAGTGGTGTACAAAAGTTTTCTTTACAACACTAAGACACTGTATCAATTGTTTGTGTTTTCCAGGAAAAAGGGTTGGACATATTCTTGTTTAGAACCACCTAAGATAACCCAAGAGTTATGAAATGGCATTTTTAAGAATACATTATGCTAATATTTGTCTTTTATTTGTGTATATTACCACAAAATATACACATTGTGTATATTTCCTCATAAACTACTCCTTTCATCATTCTTGTCTTTAATATTCTCTCTCAAAGACAGAATGGTTCGGATTGGAAGGGACCTTTATTGGTCATACAGTCCAATCCCCCTGCAGTGAGAAGGGACATCTAACTAGATCAAGTTGTTCACAGCCTCATCCAATCTGACCTTGAATGTTTCCAGGGATGGGGCATTTACCGTCTCTCAGGGCAATCTGTTCCAGTGTTTGCCCAGCCTCAGCATGAAAAATTTCTTCCTAATACCTAGTCTAAATTTCTTCTAGTTTGAAAACATTACTTCTTGTTCTATTGCTACAGGCCCTGCTAATTTCCGCCCTCCGCCCCTCGTCATTCTTACAAGACCCCTTTAAGTATTGAAAGGCTGCAATAATGAATAAATGATAAATACCTTTGTGGTAGTGGCCTTTAATTAGAATTACACATATTAAGTTTTTGAAAAAAGACTGTAAAATATGCTTTCCTGAATGAAAGCATAACTAAATATTTAAAGCACTCCAATGCCTACTAGAAGTATTGTTCACTGACTGTTTACCTCTTATGGTCTGACTCTACTTTGTTCTGTAACCTTTTCAGAAGTATAAGATGACTTTCTTTTTTACTAGTAATGCATCTGAGGTGTATATGTACATTAAAAACACGTACATCTCAGAAGAGCTCTAGATGAGCTCACTTTTCTCACTGGTGAAACTTGTTCTGCAGTTTTAGCCGCTGGTTAAGTAGCATTGCCAAGACTCTGTAGATTGGAACTCTTCAGTCACTCACAATACTGGAGAAGGAAATACTTGAGTTCTATTTTTTGTAGATTTACCTCGGGTTGCTATTGTTTTGCTCTACTAGTAAAACCAAAGTAATTATAGCACACTGAATAACAATCTCAAAGTTGCTCAAAACATTTTTCATTTTATAAAAATATGAAAATATGTTTCAAAAAAAAGCATCAGAGGTATTGATATAATGAATAATCTTTATCTGCTTTATTTTATAGAACTGTATTACATGGAGATACTTGGAGAAGCAGCATACCATATCATGTACATGAGATTCATTTCAGCCTTCAGTCATATTTGCAGATTATCACAATACAAGTGTAACTCACCTAAGATACAGACATGACTTTGATTAACATATTGCTGTGACTATAGTCACTGTGCTCAATTTCTAGACAGAAAATTATATGGGCAGTGTTTGCTATGATTTGCTATGTTTAGTAGTATGACAGAAATAGGAATATTTACCAAGGTAGCCACCCATCCAATCTCAGTAAGCCTAAAGTATTTCCTTAGCATTTGGATTCAGGATATCCTGTCTGTAATAACTTAAAATATCAGCTTCGTGTTCCTATTCAATTTACTTCTACTTTCTATTGTCCTACACACTTGCGAAGTCATGAGATTCTCTTGGTGGAGAAGATACAGTCTAACTAACTTGTCAGATTTCTGATAGGACACAAGTTGGAGAAGCATCTCCAAGGAATTTTCCAATCTTGTTAACTCTGATCTTGCAAAAATATTATTCCATTCAAAACAAGGGAAAGGTTTTGACTGACTTGACAGATATTTTATTTCCAAATTGTTCTATTCCAGAGAATATGATTACTAAAGATTGCTCTCAAGGTAAAATATTACTCGTTGTAGATTACAGCATGGGAAATTGGCCTACAATGTTAGTATTTATCCCTTTGATGAGAGGGAGGGAAAGGCCATAAAAATGGCAAACCTGATCACATCACTGCGATATTTCTCACAGGAAATACTTTCTACAGTTTAATATTATTAATATTAATGTTTAAATGATAAATCTAAAAAATTCATTTTTCCTACCCAAACTTTTCAGCATTTGAGCAAGACATGATGCTGTTTGTCATATTTTGGTGTATAATGAAAGTTATTACACTCTTAAATAGCTATATAGTCTGACTTTAGGGCTGTATTTCACTCACATCAGGTGCTATGTCAGGTAATTCCAGAAGCAATGAAATAAAAACTACTAGAAAAAAGATAAAAGGTAATCTGTTCCTCTGTTTTGCTTTTTTTTTGTAATCATACAGTAAATCTTTTTTTTGTAGTCAGATATACGAGAGACCTATTGCTTCCATAGAAAAGCAGTGCAAGATGAAGAACACACTGGGAGAAGTGAGTGTTAGTCATTCACTCTCATCAATCACATGTTCTGTGACCTGAGGAACCCCTGTTCTGTACTTTTAATCTGCTGAATGAAAACCCTTCAGCAGCTGATGACAGCTGTTGTTGCACTTAAAACAGTGAGAAATGCCACACTTCCATCATGGTTTTATGTTCTGGATATAAGCGTATTAAACAAAACAAAGAAAACCAAACTAAAACAAAAACATTAAAAAGCCTCTGAGTGAGACTCCTGCAAAACAAATTTAACTGTACTGGGAACTTCCATTAGAAGATTAAATGATCCCTGAAAAGATAAAACTGAATAATCTGAGTTGAACTAGTCAGATGGTTATACAGTAGCTTATCAAAGCTGTCAAATGACTAGAGACCAGTGTGTTGTGATGTCACACTGGGAAATATAGGAGTGTTTGCAGAACTAGAAGTAAAAAATTATTCCCAAATTAATTGATTTTGGCTTTAAATAACATTGCTTTTGAAGTAGGACAGTAGTTTCAGTACAGATATAACTTATCATTCCCCCAGAGCTTCATATGCAAATTTGGACTGATAAATAGTATCCTGTATGCCAGCCCAAACGGAGGTTCATTTTTTAATAACACTGATTTGTTGCAAACGGAAATTTCTGGAGAGATTTGCATTAGAAATCTGTAAAATTGGGGACAAGGATATTTCTATCAGTGAGTAAAAAAATTAGCCTATTGAAGTTTCTGGATTCTTGATGCTGACATTTGCTAGCATTGCCAGTGTAAACAATTTGTCAGGCATTATCTTGTGTTACAGGTTTGTCAAACATCTGACTAACGATCTTAGCAGCAAATAAACTAGGACGGTTCTAAACAGGAAAGTACAGGCATCTGGGACAGGATAGGTCACCAGCATCCTTATAAGTGTGTAACTGAAATTCTCAACCTTTTCAAACTATGATTAGTCATCTAATTGTGCGTCCAAATTTAGTTGGTGCATTTTGCATGCATAATTAATTGATTTCCTGAAGATCGCTCCTAATTTTTAATTACTGCTGAAGCTAGCGTTAAATATGGACTGAGCCAGTTTGCACACCAATTTCCTTTAGAAACTGGATGCAGACAGCTTGTGACAAGCGTGAGTATTCCACGGAATACAGAAACTGGCTGCTGTCTAGGCTGGGATATGTGAACTTGACCATGGGTTCAGATTAATTCACTTACTGTCTGAAGTGCAGTCATTCAGTCTTAATTGGTTACTGAGGCATTGCTCAAATATTGGCATAGGAGGAAAACCTTTTACATTTAAAGAAACTCTTCTGAAGCTCTTGCCAGTTACACCTGTAATTATATGAAAATGAAAAAACATAATACAGAGTGACAGAAACACTTATCTAATCTGATTTTCAGTGCTGAAATCAGAAACTGGATGACAGTGTATCTACCTTGTTCTGGTGTATATTTCTATACCTTGTTCATCAGTTGAAAATCTCTGCATGGAACAAATATCTAAGAAGCAATACCACTGAGATGAACAGAGGCTTTGCCCAAGTGTGGAATTAGGGATTTGGCCCTCCTCTTTCCTCTAAACCATGCTGCTTTGTGACTGTAAGGAATTTTTCCTTAGGTGTCCTTCCCAAAGTTCCACAGTTAGTCAAGATACACTAGAAACAGTAGCAGCACTAAACTGATGTTCTTTGTGAAAGAGCTTTGCATTTTGCTAACAAAAACCTAATAAATTTCCTGAATATGTCCTTATTAGTAATACCGTATTTCATTCCCCTTTCTCCATCACATAACAAGAAATGTCTATAAAAATATCTTTGCTGTTGTGTTCCAATTTTCATCCCAGTCTCTGCTCTGCTTCTGTAAAGCAAGTCTTAATAAATCAAAAATGGAGGTCCTAGTTCCACTTTCCATTTGTTCTTTCTTTCCTCTTTTACATAAACTCTCAGTATGTAAATTAACTTGAATATGCTCCACTAGCTTTTTCCAAAGCAAAGGGGTAGTATCGGTCAAACAGAAGATGACAGAAAATAGTATTTTTCACTTGTATGGTTTCTTCTTAACTTCTCAAAGCGATTCACAAAGTTTGAGTGCATTAAACCTCCTGCATTGCAGGGGCTGAATGCTCAAATTCCAAGGAAGTAAAAATATGGAGAAGGATTAATTGATCCTATCATCTGCAGCAAAGCTGTAGATAAGGTTTAGTTCATAGAACTACCAAATGATTTACATATATTGTATATTCCTAAGACTGAGTTTTCTGTACTGAAATGTATTTAAATATCCATTTAGACTTTTCTATTATGTATTTTCTCATTATAACGAAACAAGCATTTTATTTTATCATCATTGCGATGGTAGGTGTTATCAGTAAGGTCATAAAGGGGCTAGACAAACTGGTGTGCAACAGATCAAAACATGGATATTGAAAAGACCACTTTGGGATCTACTGTCTAGCTCTTCTGTTATAAGAGGTAAAGATATTGGGTGAGTTTGAAGTGATTAAAACAAAGAAAGCGAACCATTTCACGTTTGATGAAGGTTTCCTGTTGCTACTGCCAGACACAAATACTTGGCCACAGAGAGTATTGGGCTGTCCCAGTAAGACATTGCCTCTCTTTTCATGTACAGTTTCTTCTGTTGATACACCTGGCACCAATCCTTCTGTTCTATTTAAAAAAAACGTGACTTAGGTATTACAGAAAGCATTAAAGGAATTTTGCTTCCTTCTTCTTTCATAATGTGCCACATATACTTGTTACTTAAACTTATAACATATCCTAATTTGAATTTTTTTTAAAGAAAATGTTAGATCTTTTCTTCATATGAAGAAATATGAGATAGAACAGTAAGAACAGGGGCCACAAGTGTCCATAAATATCAGGGACACATAAGATACATTAACAAGTATATGAATGTATGTATGTATAAACTTACATGTTTGTCCACATTTATTCTCTTCAGCTAAGTAATAGACAGAATATTTTTACAGGAGAAATCTGCTTGTTCTTAACCAAGTGTGTTAAGGACCTCATTTTTGATCTGGGAGCAACTCGTGATAACATAATCTATATAGGTTCAGTCTTGTCCCAAATAAAGTTTTCCTTTACATTTCACAATATTATATTCAGTATTTTGAGAGCTGGGGAGTACCAAGCCAGCCTGTGCACAAGTATGACTGAGAAAGAAGCCCCTGCTCTTAAGAGCTAGCTTATAATATAAATGGAATAACAAAGTACATGTTCTATTATCAAATAATACAATGACTCATAAACTTAGTATTTCTTTCAGATGCATGACCTTAAAGATGCAATTTGACTTTACAAAGACATTTCCATGTTTTTGTGGTGCTGATGTGTCAGAGTGGAGGATTCACATTGACAGAAGGTTTCTTGGACCTTTAGGTTGATATTTCTGAATCAGGAACCAGAAATACGCTACGGATTCTCTAATCCATTTGGCAAGTTAAAAAGTCAGTATTTTATCTTCCGATACAGCTGTGAAAGAGAAAGAATGGAAACTGTCTCGTGTTTGCTTTTAATTTCTGCACACTCCAAACATTAACAATGTCCTGTACACTTTATGTAATAGGGAAGCGTAGCAGTAAATGTGATTCTTTCATTGGTGAAACACATCTACATTTGTCAAACAACTTCTGAAAGCTTCTAAATGTTATGATTAGAAATGAAAATATTTTCAGAATTTTATATTTAGTATAGTATAAATAATTTCACACACACACAATTATATACCTATATATGATGATTACACACAAACAGTGAAAGATTTTAATTTTTTTAAGAAATAAAATACAACTCTTTGATAATGAGCAGGCCAAATAACTGGAATTTTATCTCAGTGTTTTAGTGGCATATGCTATGCTTTCTTCTGGAATGCAAAGATACTACACAGATCAAAATTATCAATATCTACTTATCAAAAAAGATCATTCATATTTGCTTCAAGACTAAGGTTAGATGATGAAATATGTTCACTGGTTAAATCTGAACTGCAGGAGCTTTTATAGAAGACCATTACAAAATTTTCCATGAGTATATTTTGCCAATGAAAGCCTACAATATCAGAAATGTATGTTCAATACTAGTAATAGTCATGAACTTTTCTCTATAATAGCCAGAATTTTAAGTACAATGGCCAGTTAGCAGAGATCAATCACTAAAATTAAAGAAAGTGTGTTTGTGTATGTTTCTACAGTAGGAGTCAATGAAAGACAGTATTTCATGATTTTTTTATATTAAATTCATAACAATTATCAGCCACAGCTGGGACCTACTGAACAGATCTGACAATGCTACTGTTTTTTTCCTTCATTAATGCATTACATTATCTTTTTGAAACTTCTCAAAAAGGAAAAGAGTACAGATGAAAATTAAAAGACTAAACTTGTTTCTAATGAGCCATAATTATAGAATTACTTTGCACTGATCGGGTGAGCATCCTAGAGAAAAGACCAACGAATCTGGAGACATACCTAGTTTCAGCATCACCAAATCCTTATAACGAATATTAGTTTATTGTTATTGCTTTTAATTTTTTAAAGTGAGTGATTCCCATATTAAAAATTCATTTCAAGAGGTGCAGAACCTCTGCGTGGTGAAAAATTAATTTATTATATCCAGAATGAATGATAGCATGTCACAGATACTCATTGACTCATTTGTATATTCTCTCCTTCCCTTTTTTTTTCTTTTGTCTAAAGAACTACTATATTTTTTGATGGTCACAACAAAAGAACAAGTAACAATATTTGAAGTGTTATAATTATTCATGACCTGGGAGAAAGAAAGCCCCTTTCTCTCTCCATCTGCGCAGGCTCTCCAAAGCATGCACCGTTGAATGATCAAACATTCCAGTCATACTTAGGCAGCAATTTAATGTATAATAAAGTCAAGGGGAATCTTTCTACTACTCTTTGCATTAACTTGTTAGATCAGAGTTTTCAGGATAGGTACTATTTTTTCATCATGCACAAACCATACACAGTAAATATGATCTCAATCTTGATTACTTAGTACAGAAACAGTCATCATAGAAAACAGTAGTGGATTTTCAATCCAATGTGTCCATGTGTGGCCTATTAGAGGATTAAAAAAAAAAAGAAATAGTAATATTTTGCAAGTATTTCCCTTTCTTCTTCCTCTTTTCAGTGTTAGGTGGAATCCCAGTCTCCTTCACACTAACTTGCCTTTGATACTGGCTTTAATAGTGTCAAGATTTTTCCAAAAATATCAGTTTACCACATAATCTTAAATGATTTTATTTAAAGTAATTTTATACTAAACATTCTTCATTCTCTGTTAATTGATCCCCATTGGTTATTTTCTAACAAATATATGACTAAAACACAATAATATAGATGTTAAATTCTGAAAGGTAGATGAAATTAGATAAAGTATTTTACAATACTTCAGAATTGCAAATAATCCATAAGATTCCTATAGATTGGAGGTTATTTACTGACTAGGACCAAATGTTTGCCATAAAGTATATCGCTAGTTTTGTCTTTTTTCCATAAGCAGAAGTATAACTTATCAAAAGAGTATGTCTTTTTCCTGGAAGTCTAAATATTTTTAGGTCAATTGATTCACATCTATTGCTTACTGTGTGTTATTAGGTTAGTCATCTACTGACAAATGTAACACAGATTCCAAATAAGATTATTTTTATATCACTGTTTACAAATCTGAGTCCTCAGCTAGGATTAGGGAGATTAGAAAGCACAAAGCATTAAAAAATGTCATGAAGATGTGTTAGCTTGTGGCAAACCAGCAAATCTGTTAGTATCTTTGGTTATCTTGTCTGTGTTTTGAATAGAAACATTGCCTATGGCTGAAATTACTCAGTAGAGACAAACAGTAGACACACATGGCAAATCCATACCATGTGCTTAGTTCGACATACAAACTGGATTTTGGGTGCTAGCTGGATCTAACTGACCTCCAGCACAGCCTTAGGGTTTATGTCATCTGCACTGACAGACAGAAATGTCCAAGGAGCTGCTCTGCCAGAAAGAATTACTCAGTGCCCAGTTCTCAAGTCTCTTCCACCACTGACATACCATCATGACGTCTGGAGTTGGCAAAAAGTCAATGTTTGCTTTCATCAGGATACTCCTGCCTGAAGATATTGTTCAATTCCTTTACATTGCCAGACTGACATAAGTTGTATTTGCGAAGGGCAAAGCCTGGATGTCAAATGATTTTAAACATGTCTGCAATAAGAATATAATGCTCCCACAGCAAATTGAGTCAAGCCCAAAGGCATCCATAAATGGGAGGGTTTTCCCTCATTCACTCACAGTCCAACATATGAAGGCAGACTGTTGTAAACTGTTGTAATAAAAAAAATTGCCACTTATAATAGTGAGTGTAAGTCTTGGTTAACAGAAAAATGGAATGCTACCCATTCTGCTGATCTTTCTGTGACATGACAGAAGCGCACAGAGCAGCAGGACAGACAGCTGTATGTAATAATCTCCTGGAATAATCAGATCTTGTAAGACAGATCTCTTGGAAACCACCTTCTGAACAGACCTAAACAACTGCTTTTATTGTTCAAATGCATTGGCTTCTATCTGAAAACTTACTTCCTACAAACCAAATTTGCAAGTGAAACACACTGTTCAATTTTCTGTGACTTTACCAAGTCACACCTCCCTTCAGGTGAACTCAGGGCTTCAACTTCATTGGTTTTCCTTATTTGTTCATTTGTTACTCCTGTAGATACGTAGAAACCCGGCTACACTGACTTCATTCTGCAGTTAAGCAGTAGTAAAAATACAGTCCACTGAGACCTAAGCCATGGCTATCATCAGAGTCTTTTCAAATTATTTGACAACACCCATTGCTAACATAGGTTGTCACTACAGTATTACCATATTCACTATTGATCTCCCAAACTGCAAAGGTCAACTTGTGTGGAGACACAGCAGCAACCGTGTCAATGCTAACTGCTATTTTACATTTCAAGGAGTACAAGTTTAAGCAATTATTTATGCAAATTAATCATCTTTAAAAATAGCCATCCAAGCTTTTGTAAGCATTGAACCATCAATTATTCAAAATGCGTGGGAAAATTATATGCGCACTCTGATAACACATGCCAGAATACTGCATTTCTTTCCCAGCTTGCTAGCTTAACTAACTTAGTTGAAGAGGCAAATCAATTTTTTCCACCTGTGGTCTCCTTGAGTACATTTTTAGAGATGGGTTACAAAGCGTTTTTTGAGTGATGTCAAACAGTGATAGAAATCCACCACCTTCACCTTGCTTTCTTGTGAGTCCAGTGATGATCAAGGGGTACTGAAAGACAGCAACTGTATTTGATCATAGTGGATTGTGTTCACTCACTCTGACAGCTGCATCGAATGACTGACAACCATATGAGGAAACAATAAGTGATAAAAGGGGTAAAGATATGTTGAGAGGAAGGAAAAGAGAGAGTCATAAATCACTCTTCAGTTAAAAAATATTTCTAAGTGGTGGTCATGATAGTTCTTTACCACTTAGTGAAAGTGTTACTGTAATCTTATGCAACTCTGCTTCTGGCTGCTGTAACCACCTGTTGCCTCCTGTATTAAATGCATGTAGACATTGCTTTTTTATGTGATAAAATGGAAATAAATATGATTGTTAATGACAATAAGATATCAATTAATTTTATAATTTTATTAGTACTATAAGGTCAGAAAGAGTCTGATGACCAGTTAAGCCTGTTATCACATTAACATCTTTGTATGGACCATCTTTTTTAACTGGATAATACAGTGTAATTTTTTCCAGTCCTTTAGAGTACACTGTCTGTGTTTGTTTGACACATAATTAGGATACTTTTTAAAATTATCTAGTCTTAGGCATATCCTTCCCCCTCCCTGTCCCAGACTGTCACACACTTGTGTAGACTTCTAAGAAACTATGCAAGCTTGACTTTTCATTGCTTGGCATGAATTTAACACAGCTTTAAGTCAAAGCAAGCAGCAGAGCTGTAAAACTAATGCAACATATGGTTAAATAAGTGTGCTTAGTTATATTTTTCATATATAGCCACATTAGTTTCAAACATGTGTACAGTGATGGTGTCCGAAGACCACTATCAAACTTAGAACTTGAGTGAAGATAGATAAAATATTTCTCCTAGAGACTTTAGATTCTAAACATCACATACAAGTAGATGAAGGCTGAGAAGGAATTTATTTATTAAATATGTTTGTTGTTGCTGCTTTTCACTGAGTAACTCATTCTGCGGAATTACCTTACAAACTTGCTGAAAATAATTAGTAGAAAAAACATGCATGGCAGATAAGGTTTTGAAAGCATTTGATAGATCATGACTAGGTCAGTGGAATATTTTTCCAGTGAGGACTTTGATAGCACTAATGGAAGTCCACCTGAGCCGCTATTGATGATAATACTACCAGCAGACACACTGATAAATTATAATGGGCACAGCAGCAGCAGCAGCCACTCCAGAAACAACCTTAAAGTGAATTTCCTTTAATGGCTGGGAAGACAAATGGCTCACATTTTATCATTGGATTCCTCCTCTTTCAGAAAATTGCCAATAAACTTCCTGTTCTTTGCTGAAGATTTGGCAGGGACTTGAACATAACAAATTTAACCCATTCAGTGGCTTTCATCTGTTTATTTATGTCAGTTATTTGTTAAAGCTGTTCTTTTTAAGCCAATTGATCTTATGCCTTTTCATATCTGAAATTAAGATAATTTGTTTTTTTAAATGACTCAGAAAATAAAGTAGTGTTTCTGAGGAGATCAGACTCCTGCAAAGTTGTTACTCAGAAGTGATTGTCTGCACTGCACTGTAAATATCTAAATTCATGAAGTACTTCCTATCTAGATTTGGGATTTTCTTTCTCGTCTTCCCAGACCCACTGAGCACAAACAGCTTGTACCTAACTCTTCCTAAATCCAGCCAGAATCCCAGGGCATTAACTGTGGGCATACAAAGAAATGTCACCCAATCTATATAGCTTAATGAGCTGCCTTGCATTGGATGACTGGATGAGCTTGTGTACTCTGTAAGCACTCTGATTTTTCCTTCACTTAGCTGTTCTTTCAAACAGTTGCAACAGTCACAGTTTGAGACATTATTCCTCCATCCCAAGTTGTTTGCTCTTGCTGTGCTACTGAAGACCATCCTTGCAGTCAGCGTGACAGAACAAACATTTCTTTTCACTTACAGATTAGTTTAAACTCTTCTTCACTGCTCATTTAATCTAGTCTGTTGCCTTATAGCAGTGGTTAACACAATGCAAACTTTTCTTCCGATGATTTAATTTCAGAGAATGATTACCTCTGGCAGAGGCAGGGCAGTAAAGCTGGAGCTAGTTTCACTAGTGCTTGTCTACAAATACCTTTAATTACAAAGTAAAACACATTACCTGGAATCTGTGCAAAGGCAATTACCCTACATTTGGGATGGGCTTACAACAGGATGATGAATAGGTGACTCAGCAGACAAACTGAAGGGGACAGTGCTCTCATAGCTTGGGGATCTCTCACCCAGGACTGGTAAGTGGCTTGATACTTGAAGCATTTCAAAGAATATTTATGCATACTTAGATCTTCTTATGAAAGTCACTATTCAGAGACATTTATGCTTCCAGATTTGCCTGGTCACTACATAATAGCTCTTTTTGCTCAAGCATTCAGTGAGAGAAGTCAGGAGACTTGGATTCAATGCCTTTATCAATCTGTGGAGTTTCAAAAATATATTCTCAATAGACTGCATCACAATAGAGGTTAGTTTAGGTAGAAAACACTCTCCGTATGTCAACTGAAACTGTATTTTGAGTAACAAAAGAAACAGGATTATTTTGGCCAGGGAAAGTGTATATACTCTCACCAATACAATCCAGTGAGAAGAGCATTTGGAAAATAATTCCATCACTTCTGATCTTCTAATTGTCCAAAAGCAGTTTTTCTAACAACTTCCAAGAATGATTTTTTTGCAGAAAACTTACTTGCCATTTGAAACTTGCAGCTATAGTGTTCTTTTGAAGTCCACAGGTCTGTAAGCAATGTCTTACAGACCACCAGTTCTCAAAGGAGCTACCTGCACGGCTATTATGTTTGGGTTTGAACTTCCAGATCCTTAACATTGTGGATGTAAATGAAAACTAAATCAGCTAAAAGAGCTGATTTGTCAATGAATGTGAGCTGTGACATTAGCCTTAGGTATTTAGAGACTGCATTTAATTTATCATTGTTTGCACTAAATGATTAATTCTGCCCTCCTTCCTGTGCTGTTCAAGCAAAGTTAAACTTCAAGATGCACATAAATACTGGTAAACTGGTTTTTGTTTCTTATATGGTATTAGACATATGCTTTTCTGTAGTCCTTAAATTATGCTATAAATAATTTCTAATATTAATAACTTAGCAGTCTGTGTAGCACTTTATACTAAAAAAGTTACACAGATCTCATAAAGTCTGACTCCAAGGCGCTTTGCATCTGTTTCTAATCTGAAAGAAAATGGAAGTAGGGGGTGGATAACTAGCCTCTGGTTAGCTCAGTCTTTCATATCAATGAAAGTTATAGACCACATTTGTCAAGATCAAATCAAGATTTCTATGGGTATGTAGAACGAGCTGCACTTTCAGTGTTTATGTGAATGATGCATGGAAATCTGAATACAATCTGAATCAAAATCTCACCGTATGAACCTTTACAAAATGGGCTGATTATACTGCACAGGGAATAATTAAGATTATTGTTGAAGAAGACACAGTTTTGTCTGTTTGCCTGCAGTAGGAGCTTCTTAAATGCTATTAATCATCTTAACTACCATAGCACTCAAATAGCCTGAATCGACTGTACCTGTAGAGTGCCTAATACAGAATATGTAAGTGTCCATCCTCTGAAGACACAGAACTAAACGGCCATAGGGGCATAGGCTGTAGGTATGCATAGGGGTTCTCTTGACCCATTATATTTAGAAATATCACCTCAGACTTTGTGCTGTGCTATGATTTCTAGGCAAACTTCAGGGGCAGAGCAAGTTTTCAGCTGTCCAGAATACATTGCACAGAAATAGACTGTATCTCTTTTTCACATTTCCAAACATGGAAAATGAAACTAATTACTAAATTAATCTGATTAATAACTTATTTTTGTCTGAGTCATATTTTGAAGATTAAAGACACTATGCTATAGAAAAGCTGCTGTTGTGGTGTTGTTGGATATTCATCAGGAGTTTGACCCCTTAATTTGGTCTAGTTTCAGATAAAAGGAAAAACCTTGGTTTGAATGCTGATGAATGCAAACAGAGAAAATGTGTAAGAACAGGAGACAAGTTCTAATTCAGACAAGCACATTGATAACTGAGGGACAGTCTTCACAGAACAAATACTGTTTTTTTCATTATGCTCTTTTTCTTGTGTAAAAAAACCAGGAAAGGCTAAGCAGGTAAAATCTTAGTAAGGATCTCAATGAAAACATTGAATAATTGCAGAAAAAGTTTGCAAATACTATTTGTGGAGAAAAATATCAATGACAATGAAACAGTTTTTGGTACAGGTTAGAAAACATCTATTCATTGTAAATTCATCTCTTTAAAGAATGATATCTGTATTAAAACTGGGAACACAGGTCACATTTTAAGATGAGAGAATGCACAGTTTTTAATCAGGGACAAAATGTTGAAATCATGATTAGTAGCCAGGAACATGAGTTCTCGGCTCACATAGAGACCAAGAGCAAACGTGATCCTTGTAAAAATGAAAATGAGAGTTCAGAGTAAAATACTGCATCAATATGAATCTGGTGACAATTCCATATCCGATTCCAGAGTTTAGACTTTCAAAAGGATATTGATAACTGGTGAAGGTTGAGAAAAGCCTTGCAAGGATGAATCATAGTCTGGAAAGTCTACTTTGTTGTAGGAGACTAACAAAGCAGAATCTAATTATCTCAACAATAAGAGGGTTAGGAGGTTGACTAATCATGATCTGTGAAGTATGTAAGTTGAATAAAGAAGTTAATACTAATAGGCTCTTTTATTTAATAGACAAAGGCAAAGTGAATTTCAATTTTGGAAGACTACAAGTCAGGAATGTGATTTTGACAGTGAGGGTAATTACGTTCTAGTAAAATTTACTCATATATTGTAGAATCTGCACAACATGAAATATTAACCCTTTTTAAAAAGAGAAAAACTCACATAACATTGGTTCAAGAGTAACTAGATGACTTTATGAGACAAACCAAACCCAAAACAAAACAAAAAACCCTTGAGGAAGCACTTATCTTTAATGATATGAAAGATCCCTGTAGATAATTATAATGGCCTTTTCTAGCTTTGACTTTACACAAGGAAGTCCAGACCCCAGGAACTGCTTCCACTCTTCCAAGACTGAAACACTGGCTCTGTTAAAGTCAAGGTCTATACCCCCTTTATGAACATTATGGCTGCATCTCAGAAGTTGCATAATTACAAATTCCTGGTTTTCACTCTTTTAAAAAGACCTAAATAGGTGAAATAATCTTTCTGTGCTATCATCTGTGTCTACAATATATTGGGTTTAGATCTTTCTCAAAAGGAGAAAACAACACTAGAAGTTATTGTAAAAAAATACTGAGGAGAATGCAATTAGAATGTAAATAGAAAGTCAAACACATATCATGACAAACATTGTATCTCTGGGAAGATCTAGTGGGTATTAGTTCTCACAGTACACAACTCTGAAATTATATTAGCCATGCAAGTGGGACTCTACAGTATATTTCTGATTTATCTGACATGTAACATCGACAGTAGTACAGTAAACATTTAGTTTTATTATACATGAAAGCTTTGAAATTTGAAAATATATATGTGATTTTTATGGGTAGTATTTTTTAAATCTGTGTAATTTTCTGTGAAAATACCTGCACATCAACTTTTTCTTTTATTAGCAAGCCATAAGAAGATAAGCCACATAGGAAATAAGTTTCTTTCTTGAAATGTAGCAAACGGCTTTTGGGGGCAACTCAACTAGGAAACATTTACTGTTTCTCTCAGATCCTAATTTTTTGCATATTCATTTCAAAATCATATCTGGATTTTTCCTGTTTACTTTGTGAACCTAGTGGACTCATTCTAATTCCTTTTAATTACTTTCTGTTCTGCAGTTTGGCATAGATTTCTTCTGCAGTTCTCATGTACTTAAAGGTCTATGCCTGCTATGCATTATCACCCTTGTACTCAGCAAGTGAGCTCATCCAATGACTTGAGTAGGAGACTCATTGTGGATTTCAGTCCACTGAAGATGAACCTTTTGGACCATGAAGCTAGGGAAATACCCCATTCCAACCACACAAAGTGTATTAGGACCATGCTGGCTCATCCTTGCATAAAAAGGAATGAAAGTCCACTGGGATTATGAATATTTGACTAAGAAGACCAAGCAGACAACAGGAAGGGGTAAAGAGTCAATTGTTATTTATGCAATAGTAGAAAAGTCCTCTTGTCCTGCTTTTTTCTTGCATTTTAAATATGAATTGTTTGGAATGAACAACTAAGCAAACAGACAAAATTCAAGAGGCACTTTTTCATTTTCTAAACAGTCACACTTTCTTGCTATTAATTTGAGCATCAGTATGCAACACGGTAGATCTGATTTAGAAATGAACTTGTGGAAATTTTACAGTGATTGGACACGGGAGATCAAATCATGCCTCAGTTTGACTGACATAAAAAGAGCCTGCATGGGATGGAACCCAGCAGAGTTTGGCCTGTCTTCAGTCAGACTGTCATGTACCGTGATTTCTTTAGATTTCACTGTTTACAAGTAGAGTCAAGTTGGGTTAATACTGGAATACAATGCCTCCTTGTAAGAAGCAATGGTGTTACTTAGCAAGTGGCATTCTTCTCTCTGAATAATTGCTCCTGGACTCCTGCTTGCTGTTATAAATATGTAGTGGATTGCTACAGATATCGTCTCAAACAAGCCACAGCTTCCAACTGTACATTTAGCTTTTTGAAAGTTGTAACAGGAGAAAAGTGCATTCCACTGTTCTGACCAAACGCCTTTTACTTTAATCTTTTGATTGCATACATGTGCAAAGACTATGGAAAGTTTCATTTTATTGCTGTGTTTGAGAATATTTGGGTCACAGTTGCAAGCATTACTTACAAATATTAGAGACTGGTGACCTGTAATAAATTGCCTTCTGATATCTCCCAAAACTATAAAACAGGTGGGAGATCATTATTCAGATTAACTAGCACATACTTCAATATCATCCAAATTTATCTTGTAAAATGCATGACATACTCATCAAAATAAAGACTGTCCTGCAAAATTTGGGACAGATGGCAGTGCAAGATGACATCTTTTCTAAATGTGTCAAAATGTTCACTCATTTAAGCAATATGATTGGTTACACATTCTGGATGCGTTAATAAAATCACAAAAGCAGTAAAATTCACTTGCATGAACACCTGCTGCTGGAGTCACTTAAAATAAGTAAGGCAAAACATATAATTAAGTGATATAAAATTAATTATTTCACTGACAAATAAGTTAACAGTTTAATGTAGATATTGCACTGCTTAAAACACTCTAAATGAATTACACCTGTATTACATTCAAAAGCAAAACGTGCCTTCCTAAGTGATACTGAAAGAAGTATCGTTCTTACCGTATAACAAAACACTATATAAGAACAGACACACAACAGGCCGACTGTTGTCTGCTAGATGGTATCTTTAAATCAGACAGTATATATTCCTTCACCATGTGAAACAGAAGAGCATAGAAGTGATTGATAAGCTCAATATCAGAGCCAGAATTCAGATTTGAGAAAACAAAAGCACTATGTGCTCTCTTTTGAGGATCTGGCGTGGTGGTAGAAACAAAGGACCTAGAAAAGAAGAGCTGTTGATTATTTTTTTTTTTTCCCAGCATTTGAAAATGTCAAAGACTCATGAAGTCTAATCTAAGTCTTGTGGCAGGAAGTTTCATCAAGGCATGAATATGAATTTTATTTCCAATTATGGAAAGATCTTCAAAACCCTTTATTTTGTTCTCTGCTTTATTCTCAGTGAACTTGGCCAATTCTCATCTGATCTCAGTACAGGGTCTCACACTCTGCTGTTAAGTGCTGTTATTAAACTGGCCAAAGCAACATGCTGTGGAGTGAAACAAGGCATATCTGTTGGAGGCCTGAGCACATATTTGCTATACCACCCTCAATCTGAAATTATACACAGGAAATGAACCAGAGACCCTGTGTTGTAGTACTTAGTAATAACCACAGGGTCCCCTCTTCAGCCCTTACACTTGACCTTCATAACAGTGGCTAGCTGAAATGTGGACATTAAATAACTGGTCTGCTTATGAAAATAGCCCAAGTTTGTTTAAATAAAGATTGGGCACTGGGCAGATATCTACTTTGCTATTTTTGAGGGGAACAGGAAAAGAAATGTTTCAGTGGTTGGTATGCAATTCTACTGTAAGTGTATATGAGTGAATATGCTAACAACAGGCTGGTACTGTAGAAACTGTAGCTTTAAAGGGTTAACAAAGACTGCGCTTGCTACATAGAATCATGGAGCAGGGAGAGCAACAGTCTGAACTGTGTGATTCCTCCCCCGACATACACACCCCCACGCACACCCACGTCTACTTCTCCCTATGCGAGATGCCCACCTGTTCAGCCCCACGGGCCCCCGGCCAGGCTGTGCCACCGCCGCTTCGCGCGGGGATGCGCTGCGACTCTCCTTGCAAGAGGCGGTGGATGGAGATACGGTTTCTGTAGTGATGGGGCTGACTGCGGAGAGCTATTGGCTGCCGGCTTTGTAAATTTCATTCAGTTTGGTCCAATAGCAGGAGGAGAGCGCCTGGTACAGCCTGGACCTCTTCCCCCCCCCCCCCCCCCCCCAGCCCCCCCAACTCCCTCACTTCCCCCCCTCCCTCTCTCTCCCAGCTCGCCTTGCCTTGCAGATCAGTCTCTCCCCGGCTCGGTCTCTCTGCAAAGGCAATCACAGCTCCTACTCTCAGACCCAACTCTCCCTCTCGCACTGATTGCGATGAATTTGCTGCCTGAATGTAGGTCGCTTACAACCGAGAACACGACTTTCCTTCAAATCCAGTGTTACTGTCTTTCTTGTTGTTATTTTTAATTCCTCCTCCTTCCCCCCCAACCCCCCCCCCCCCCCCCCCCCGGTGGTCGTTACATTCCTTTGGAGAAGCGAATCGCGTTGGATTCCAAAAAGGAGAACAGGAACCGTGTGCGAATAATCCCGGCTGCATGATAGCCCGAGAGGATTTCCTGAAAGAATCTGGCTGTGTAAAAAAGACCCCTATGCTTCTGCAGCTTTTCCAATGTTAAGGTAGGAGTACTGAATTTGCGGTTTCAGAATTCATTTTCATTTTTTCTGTTGCTTTTTTACCTCCCCTCCCTTTTTTTTTTATTTCGGCGAGGGTGGGGGAACGAGGGAGAGGTGTTGCAGTTGGTACTCTGGCAAAGGGCGAGCAGTTTGCTGCAGTCGTTTGTGCTTTTACTTTTCCCATCATGATAAAGGGATACTTTCTTTCTGACATCTCCACCATCATACGCGATCTCGTTGTCACATATGCATATTTATGCAAATTTATTTCTTTTTTATCTGCTTCGGTCTCGTCTCCTGTATCCCCCTTGCACCATAATTTGTTGGGAGGCATTTTGCTGCAATCAGCTATTTGTAAAGGCTCTGGGGTTCTGTGTGAGATGTTTACAAAGTAGCTCTGCCTTACAGCCAAATAAACAGAAGAGTGTGGAGGAGAAAAATATCTGCAGTACACGCAGAGAGGGAAAGAGCGAAGCCACAGTTTCCTGCAAGAGCGCAGAGGGGCAAGAGCTGTACCTCATGCTCTGTGTGCGCCTGTGGTTTTCAGGGAAACACAAAACCAACACGTAGGTTTTCGATTAACCACTTCCCTCGCCACCACCAAAACCACACAAAAAATGGCAAAAGGAGACGGGGGTGGGAGGAGAACAAGGGAGGCGGCTGTTCAGAGGAAATCTTGGCTCTTCTTGGATTAAGCGGTTCACCCGCTTTGGCTTTAGCTATTTTGCGGTGGGTTTTTCTTCCTTTTTTTCTTCTTCTCCCCCCCCCCCCCCCCCTTTTTTATTTTTTTCTTCTGTCTTTCTTTCTCACGGCTGGGGTAAAATGCCTGCTTTTGTGACGGGCATGGTTTTCCGCACGTGAGGGAGCGGGGACTGGCACTGAGCAGAGCCAGCGTGCGCGGAGCGGGGGCTGGGGGGGGCTGAGGGGAAAGAAAGGGAAAATAAAAAAAGACACACACACGCACACACACAACCCTTCCTCCGCCCGACAGTAAATCGGCTTCTCTGCAAAGCCGGGGCGGGGGCGGGCGGCGTGAGGCGCCTCCGCGGCTTTGCCCCTTCCCCAGGGAAGAGAACGCCGCCAGCCCTCCCACCGCCCCGGGGAGTGGGGGCGGCCCCGCTGCAGCGGCTCTGATGGGCGGGGAGGAGCGGGGGCGCCGGCAAACGCCGTTCAGCCACCCCCCCCGCCAAACAAATTTCCACGGGATCGGGGCGGGCAGGGCCGCTGCGGAGAGGCTGGTGGGTGGCGGGGCTGTCCCGCCGCCGTGCCTTGAGCGGGGGCTAAGAATAGATGGCGGCGCGGCCGGGAAACTTGGCCGGTTCGGGCACTCTCGGCGTTCTGGGGAGGGGGGTGGGAAAGAGAAGTTTGCGGGAGGCGCGGGCTCGGCAGTGGCGGGGCGCGGCCGCCAGGTGGCGGTGCGGGCCCTTGCAGCCGCACCGCCCCCCGCGCGCTGCAGCCCCGCCGCGGGGCCGTCCCGCAGCCGTGCGGGACCCGCAGGCAGAGGAAGAGCACGGAGGGGACGAAAAGGAAGCTTGTTATTTTCATCTGAATTGGGGGTGAACGCGGGGAGGTGGTAAAGCGTGGGGGATCGGAGGTGGGGGCGCAACACTCCGTAGAAGGCAGGCTGGGGCGGGAAGGAGCGTCTCGGAGCTTTGAGTGGGTGGATGGAGTGTGCCAGCCGGGAGTGTGGCAGCCTTGCGGATGCGGTGAGCGGAGAGGGATGGGGGCCGTGCCAACTGTGGGACAAGGTGCCTGCCTTGAGGTTTTTGTATCTGTTGGCTTTGTGCAGGCACTTGCTCGTCATAAGGATGGCAGAAAGACACACGTAAGTTTAGATATTTTGTGTTTAAAAACAAACCACCACCGGAACAAAATAAAAGAAAGGAAAAAAAGATACTCTTTAGCCTTGTTTGATCGGTGTTGAAAGCGAACATCTATAAAATTCTGGACTCATCTTTATTTTTAAATTATTAATCGGGTTAAGGGTATATATGCATGTGTTTAGAAGTAGGTGATCAGAAAGCAAAGCTTAATTGGATGAATTTACAAGCAGCTATGCCAAAATGGAAATCTATGACGTTTTTCTTCTCCTAAAACATAAATATGACTGCTAATTTAGCTATTTCATAGATGGAAGAGCAGTAGTCTGCATCCCATAGGACACAAATTAAGTTTATTAATTATTAGATGTATAAATAATCTGTTAGCATTGAAGAAATAAGTATTTTTCTGTTGTCCTAAGAAAAGAAGTCATTATTTCCACTAATTTTAATTCCTACATAAGAACACAACTTTGGTTTGTATAAGTGAGCTGATTCTGTCTATTAATGTAGGCTTCTGTATAGGTAGCACCTATATAGATGTGTGTTAAGGCAGGACATTTCAGATCTTTTTTTCTTATACTACTGAGTAGGGGGTTGAATGTGTTGTCTTATGAATCATATTCTGATAAATCATTAAAATCTGAGAACATGAAAACATGGCATCCAATTTCTGGTAATTAAAAACAGGAAGATCTGTGATGACATTTAAATTTCTAAGAATAATATACAATGAAATTTAATTTTGACCTACTCAATTTTATCATCTTTTAGTTATTGCCCCTTTCTGTATACATACAGCTGGTAATGCTCTCTCTTTTCTCTTTTCTCTTGTCATATGCCTGTCTATCATATAGATGCAATTATTGTTGGTATGCTGTGTGTGTGCAAGTGCAACCTATTAAGTTGTACCAGATACTAATAGTGAAATTGAATTTAGCATCCAAAATGCCTTGGTCCCCAAGAGGATTCTAATTCAAAGCTAATTTTATTTTATTTTTTTTTCCCCCATTTCATTTAATGACCCTTAGGTTTGGTCTCTACTGTAAAACATTTGTGCAGACAAGAAAATACATTTTCATCATTCTGCATTTCTGGAGGGAGCAATTACTTGCCTAGTATTGTTTTAAAATGCAGTGCTGTATCACAAACATGTAGACAGTAAATTCAAAAATTCCTGATGTTTTTGCTTGATGAAGTGTCATTTCTTTCAAAGGCATCACAATGCAAGCAAACAAAAGCAAGCCTCATAGCATGAATGAAACAGGCCAACTGGATTAAATTAGGACAAGTGACAAAGCCGGTAGGTTTTCTGGAGGCACTGTGCTATCCTATTTATTTTTTATTCTTATGAAGACTTAATCTTTTTAGCTGATCCCATGTTCTTGTGCAGATCATTCACCTGACAATTTTTACATTTGATAAAAATATCAATCTTTATAGACATCCTTCAGCTGAAGACCTGTCACGTAGAGATGAAGGCAGGAGGAAGAAATAAAAGCTGTTTAACTGAAACTTTGTATTAAGATATATAGAAGCAAGGATTTGTTTGGCTTTTTTTTAACAAAAGTGATTCAAGGAATGTTTACTGACTGCTGCATAGAGGTTTGCACATTTGTTTTTGACAGGTTCTCAATACAGCCTCCTCTTGGCCTTTAAAACGTGCATGCTGCTGTTTGATGGCTGAATCACATAGTGTAAAGAACAGCTCCACCTGGGTAGGACAGGAATAAGCATCATGGTATAGCCAACATATAATTTAGTCATTCTGTCACTTGAAGACTTGTCATCGAAATTCAAGATCTCTTCTGCATGAGTAAGGTTGGTTAGCTATGTGCAGTGAATTATAAGGCTGAAAGTCTTAAAAAATGTAGAAAATCTAATAAAACTGAAACATAAACACGAGCTGAACAAATCAATAGAAGTCCTTCATGTCCATCTGCAGCTATCCTCTGTCACAGTTCAGCTCAGGTGTTCTCAAGCAATGTTTGTACAGCTTTTATGCTGTGAGCCATTTTGATCCTCACACCTGACAGGGTTATTTACTCAACTCTGTCACCTTTTAATAGTTCTCTGCTTCTTGCTGTATTTGTTTTAGTAGTGCCCAGTTTTGAAAAAAAAAGGAAGAGAAAAACCACAAATACAAAACCTCCACAAGATTCAAAGGAAAAAAAACCCTTTCTGTCTAGCAGAGGAAAAAACAAGTTTTATTGTAATATTCTTGGAAAATTATTTACAATGAGGTAGGGAGCAATGCTAATCAGCTATTTGCAATGAAAATGGATATAATGGTAGAGAAAAGAAGATTGAAAAATATAGTTTATAGGCAGTTTGCAGTGGTTGAATTTAAATGATAGGAAATTATTCTGGAGATGTTTTACAGACAAACTCATCCCTCTTTAACAGATGTAAACTAATAAGGATGAATTTTGACATTAAAATTAAGCTATATTTGAAACAGGTTTACCTTATGGCTTGCATGAATAGCTCACATGAGGGTCTGAATAGAAGCGGTTCTTGTAGAACACTGGCCTTTCCTGTGAGATCTGCTGTGGGGCTTTACCAGTGGCATGGCTAATTCGAACCGAATGCATGACCACATGCTGGAACAATTCCTAGCTAGGAATGCTCAGATTTGTACTGTAACAATCTAAAAATAAATTGTAGTCACTGATGTCACAATGTATGATTCTTTCTTTCGTCTGTCTTCTGTGCTGAGCCCACACACCACTCAGTGTCATAGGACGTATTTCAGTAAGTGGATGCCAGTGACTGTCTTCAGTAAAAGGGTTAAGATTTTTCATGCTTGCCTTTCTTCTGTTACTTATGTGCTTACTGAGATTTGCAACTTGATGGGGAGGCTGAGCCTTTCAAGAGAGGTGAGCTTTGAAAATGAATGGCACTATTATTAGAAAAAAAAATTGAGATGGTGTCACAGTAGACTGATGCAGTTCACTGTGAAAACTAGATGAGTACATAGCTGTCCTAAATAATGTTCAAGTAACTTCATTTAAAATAATCCTCATTGCTTATAGAGAGACTATTTCTAAATGTTGCATAGAATGGGACATAATCATACTAAAGAATGATTCTTTCATTAGATAGCATCTAATAATTTACCTATATTATAAATTTGTAGAATAAAATGTTTTTCTTCTTAGATTAGACAGGGATCAATTATAGCTAATTCTGCAGTGGCTGTTATGATTTCATGTAAAGAATGAATTAGCTTCTTTTTATTTACTAGTATATGAATTTATTTTTAAATACATAAAAAAATGAAATTCAGTTACAAATCAAATAGTAGTGGCATGATTTGATGGTAGCAGACTTCCATCTAACAGTATCTTTCACATTTGTATCTGCTGACTGCAATAGACAAATACATAGCCTATTGATTCTTAGTGCAAGTGAATCCAGAGGAAAGACTTTTACTTTGTCCTCCAAGTCGAGGTAGTCACTGTCACTTAGGAGAACTCTAGTACTGCCAGGAATGGATGAGAACAATCATGAGCAAATTTCTGGCTACTCGCTTGAGTAGTCTAGTGGCTCGATTGTTTTGAAAATGCCTGTTGGTGTAGTGTCTGGGTCAGTTACAGGTCCAGTACAGACACAGAAGGAGCAGATTCTCAAACTCTTGAGACCATGCTCAGTAATGTTGCTGTCAAGTTAATGGTCTTTCCAATTAAGGCTGGCCAGCCATGTTGATCAGTGCCATCGTGTGGTGATCTTGTGATATTGTTGCCAGACATCTCTGGGTTGGCAATCAAAGCTTCTTTATGTTTTAGAGTCCCTTTGGACCCTTAGTGAAAAAATAGTTTAATGGCAACAAGTCTTCTTTAAAAAAAACCCAAACAAACCCAACAAAAACCAAACGGGTTTAAAATAATATGGAGAGGGCTCAAATAAATTAGTTATGTTTTCTCTAACAGGATTTCATTTATGCTTTTGAACTGCGGTGGGAAGTAGTGGATGAACTTCAATAACTCTTCTGTGTGCTTTTATTTTTTTTAATTAAAAAACAGACTGTGCAGTAATTAGCTCCAAATACCTATTTGTTCTATTCCAATAAACAAATACTACATTATATATCATACTTCTGATATGTAAACCCCCTACTTCCTGTTCATCCAAATGTAATAAAACAAGGACAAAGCTTATGGCCTCATTTTGAAATAAATAATTTGGAATGGAATGAGATTCTTTGTCCCTATTTCTGTATCTTCATTTCATGCTGACTTTTGTTGTCCTGAATTTAGACATAATTGTTAAGATTTCCATAAATATTAAGCTTAAAAAGTAGATGAGGTTTTTAATAGTCATTTTTTTATCTCTTAATTTTTTAGACACTTCGTAGAATTCTGCTGTTAAAAAGAGCTGGGAATTACTAAGACTTTATCAATCTTATAATTATACATATGAAAATTCTTTTTCTGCAAAGGAATAAAACATTTCTCTACCACTTTACTTGCTTTACTCTGCCAATCTATATCACTTATCCATGAAATATCTCTTTCGAGCACTTAGGCATATACAGAACATATTGCAAATGATCTGAAAACTATGCAGAGAATATATTTATGCTTTAAGATATGATTCTGCATTTTCTGATCTCATATGAAAGATTTCTGTTGTTACACATAAACAAAATCAGTATATTATTCCTATGGGACCATCTGAGATATAAGCCATATGCTGTTGAAAGTAAAATACATTTTTACTCATTTTCTTATTGGATGTAGCATAGACCATTAATATTAACAGATTTGTGTAATAGGACAGAAATTAGCAGACCATTGACAGATTAGTGTCATGGAACAAGATCTTGTTGGATTCAGCATAAAGATTCCTGTTAATTTCAAAAGGCTTTTGGTCAGTTCCTATGAGTAAGTAGTGTTTGAACAGAGTCATATGGGTGTTTGCATAGAACTGGCAACGTCGTACAGGTTAAAAGTTTTCTGCCAACTTCATGTTAAGTTCTATTAATGAAATTGCCTTCAAATCTTTGAAAAGTAAAAAAAGAAAGCAATAGGCTCTGAACAATAATGTGTCTCCATCCCTTTCTTGAAGAGCTTGTGAAAAGTGTGGATGATTATGCACATTAGGAAAGTATACTATATGATGTAGAAGCATGTCTGTCTCAAGTCATGTTCACTTAGTGACTATGTTTATTAAGAAAAATCATTATACAGACTTATTACTATCTGTGATTTCTTCCTGAAGTTTCTTGATTTGCTTTTCAACAGAAACTGAGCACATGTTAATAACCAAACTGATGTAGTGCACACAGCCCGTTTGTACAACTTTCCATGCAGTCATCTCGTTAGCTGTGGTTGTGCTTATGAGGCAATGTTTGCCTTATCTCCAAGCTAGCTTTGTAATACTACTATTTTATCTCCCTGAATGTTCAGTTGTACTGGTTTTAGACCGTAAATTTCAGTATAATTTTATAGACAATTGCCAAAAAAAAGGGCAAAATTCCTCTCCTGAATTCCATAGGAAATATGAAAGAAGAGGTAGAGCCCATGCAACTCTTTGATACTTCTGCTATTGCCAAAGCTCTCTGAAGTTTGTAAATTAACACCACTGTATCCAGATTTCTTGGAATATCTCAGGGAAATAAAGAAAAGAATTCCAACAACAATCAGAGGAAGAACATAGTGCGTTACTGCTGTATGAAATGTTCCCTTCACCCAAACTTTAGAGCATATGGTTCAATGCAGTACTTCAAGATAACAATTCATCAATCAAGTGTCACTTCTCAGTCAGGTACATAGTCACTGATTTGTTGGTTGGAGTCTCCCGAGCCAGAGATATCTGTATCACTACTGTAATTATTATAATGTCTACCTACTGTATTTTACATCGTCTACATGAAAGCAAAGTCAAGTTCTCAGTACATAATGGTGTGAGGTTAAGTAAAACTTTCTGCAAATTATCCACAGTTGGATAGATGAGCTGTGGCACCTGCGGCTGTGAATTTGTATTAACACAGCCAGCAGTAGGTCTGCTGCCTGAATTAGAAATATTCCGTGTGTGTGTTTTCAAGCGTGCAGGTGGTGAACTGAGGGACAAATGATGCAGATCCACTGGTTTTGACAGATTAAATTATAACAATTGGCATAACTGGAAGTTAATCTTGGAGGTGGAGGAGATGTCCTTAGAGAAGAGCTATCATATTAGTTTCATGCTCATTGTGATAATACTTTGCTTTAGTTCAGATGCACAAGTTATAGTACAACATAGATGGACTTATTACTTCAATCTTAACAAGTTAACAGTTGTTAAGAAAATGTGTAACTTTGTTTAATCTTGCATTTGTTATGTCTTTCTTTTTCTCAAGATCTTGCAGCTGAATTGTGTTTGAATTACGACTTTTGAAGATAAATTGCTTAATGTTTATATTAGTTTAGCGTCATCTTTACATATAGATAATTGTTAAGGTACAGTGCTTTAGGAATTTGATAATTCTGGCAAACTGACACTTATATTTAATAACCAGAGTAGATTAGAAAGTTCAGTAAGACTTTAATACTACTGAGTTATGAAAGGCATGCTGCATTGATTTGTCTGCCCTGATCTGTACCAGAAGTGAGATGTTACTGAAATGCAGTGAGTTAATGGTGCATTTACCATATGCTATTACATTACATTGGGTTGTTATCACCATGGACTGGCATGCAAGCACAAGTGAAAGTGATTCCCCGCTAGAAGAGTGGGCCTGTCTTAATTTGAGTTATGTAGTGTAGCAAATAAATATTTCTTCTTGGAAATGTTAGTTTGTATTTTCATTTACCTGTTTCCTTTTGAAATAAAACATTCTAGTGAACTATCCTCCTGCCTGAATCTATCTTGTCTAACACTTTTGGCTTCAGAAAACTGAAATTAGAACGTGCAGTTAGGATCTTTCATTTTCTAGATTTCTGCCTTTCCTGCAAGTTTTTATTTTTGTTTGTCTGTTTTTTTCTTTTCTTCTACTTTGTCATTTGTCTTAGCACCCCAGATCCTGTGAAATACTTTCTTCCATTCATGATTTGTTAAGGGTGTAATACTGGTCAAAATAATGATGATGGCTTCAACAGCTAAAGCAAAACCCCCATTATCTCTTGGGCAATTTGCATTAGCAGTTCTGTTATGCTGAATTTGAGTGCCCTTTTGTGAAGGATTTCTTGTTCTAGCAATAGAAATTACATTGGCAATATAGAAGTTATATTAGCAACTAGAAAAAGTTGTAGAAATTGCAGAGGATGGGAGCAGTCATAATACTACTAGTATGTTGAATTGTGTTTAACTGTTAGCTAGATAAGACCAGAAAGCTAGATAAATCTTGCATTTCATATATGAGTAAATGATCACTGGACCATAACACTGCACAGAAACATCCTTCTGTGGTAGATTTTAGTTACTGTTTGCCCCTGGAGTGCGGCCAGTTGGTTAGGCTTGATGCTTCACTGCTTTCTGAAACCAGTTACAGCTGATTTATTAAAGAGGAACCAAAACTCATGAAGTTGAAGAAGATGCTGTATGGACCCAGAGGCTTCAATAAGAATGATGGAGAGATGGTCCTAGTTCCGTTCTAGAAGAACATTCATGGGTTTCTTAACAGCAATGATGGCATTTGTGACATCACTTGTACCTCTTAAGGCCTGAATTCTAAACACTGAGCATAATTATGTCTACGTGAAGAGACTGCATATTCCGGTTCTTACTTTTCCCTCTATGCAAGATGATGATGCTTCTTAAATAACCCAGTCCTCCTTCTGCTATTCATCATCACTAACTCAGTGTGGTGTTGCGATGTTTTCTTTCTCTTAATTCTCATCACCTCAAGATGCCCATTCTAGTCAGGAGCTGTAAGTAGGCAAAGAGTTGCAGACAGATGGGCAGTTTCAAAGGAAGGTTAACTTGATTAGCTTTCATAGAAAAAGACAGCTAAAGGGTAAGAGTGAGTGGAACGACATAAGAAGTCAGTTGTGGTTTATTTAAAGTCTCAAAACAAATACAGGATGCTCACTAAAGAAACAAATATTTTAGAGTGTAAGAAAAGGATAGGAATGCAGGGATAACACACAGGGATGGTAGACATACCACAGCATAGAGAGTAGAGGAGTGACAGTTCAAATACAGGATTCTGGAGAGCTTTTAATAGCAAAATATGAGTCAAGGTGGTGCTTTTGGACTTAAGTGTTTGCTTTAGTCTGAGAAGTGTAGTATATTAGAGATTAGATCAGGGTAAAAATATGATTCTTACTATCATGGTCACTCTGTAGAGATCTAGATTGTACTTTTTGAAATTGAGTCTGTTTTGTTCTGAATACTCTTTAAAAATATATTTTTTGTCCAAATAAAACATTAGAATGTCACAATTGCTTTTTAAGGAAACTGTACCCAGTGGCATCATCACTGAATATATTTCTGTTTAGGATTGTTTGTTTGTTTTTATCCCATTTTCCTGGAGAATTGTAATAAATTATCTTTTCTGTTTAATTTCAGATACATGGGAGTTTAGGGTGTGGTTTTGTTTGGGGCTTTTATTATAATTATTTTATTTTAGTGTAGCAAATTAACTTGCAGTTAATGAATGAGCAAAATAATTCTTGCAGAGAAGTGCATGTAGAATGTGGAGAAGTTTACCTGGGATTATATAAAGTCAGGCTTAACAAACTATGTGGGTTTTGATGGTTCTGTTACTACTGGGGGGGAGGGGTGAAGAGAGAAATTTAGAGTGAAATCTATCTTCATCTTACTCATATACGTCACTCAAAGATGTTAAATTAATAGTTGATGAAGAGTCTGTGCAGGGGCTGCTGTACTATTAACTCACATCTAAGTTACATTCCATAGTTACAAATCTTGTCTTTGATCATTTTTTAAAACAAAATAGAATTGACATATCTCTACCTTTCCCAAAATGTCGTCTTTTAAAAGGATAGATGTTTGGTGAGAAATAAGGCAGCCAGAAGAAATTAGTTTTTCCTTAAAGTATGTAGAGTATTAGCCTTCATGTCCTTAACAAACAAGCTTCCCCTACACATATAAACAGACATAATGCCTACATCATCACTTTTAAGAGCTATTTTTCTTCACTTGCTGTGAGCTTTATATTTAAAAGATTACAAGAATGACTAAGATCTCGTTAATACTGTTTTTACACTGGTTTATACCATTGTCTGTAGTGGCACTGTGCCTAATATTTGAGCATCTAGAAGTATTAATTTAGTGCTTAAAAAAAGATATTCAGGTTCCAGGATTTTCCTCCTGCTTTTGCAGCTAATATCTCATCATTTAATGTATTAACTTGGCAGGGGTCTCTTTTCAACCGAGAAGAACTTGTTCTCTGTGGAGTAAATTGTTTACCAGCCAGCCATATATGCTTGCCCTAGTGAATGTGAGTGAAATGGTCCATCACAAATTCGTGTAACTGCATTAACCTTTTTGACACTGTGAATGAAAAGTTAAGACAAGGATAGAGGTGAATGACAGGAGGTGGTAAAAATGAGATTCTTGAATATAACACACATTTTACTATGTGTAAATAGGCTTAGAACTTAAGCAAATAATTTTTAGAGATAATAATCACTTTTAAATTTATTTGTCTCATTTAGATGATGCTCGTTTAACAAGAGAATTTTGTTCTATCAGAATTTAAAGTCAAGTGGAAATGTTTTAAATTCCATGTCCGTTCTAACTTCCAGTATTTGCTCAGATTTTTTGTTTAGATAGGTAGAAGTTTCATATACAGGAGGATGAAAAATGAAATGGAGGAGGAAAAAAAAATCACTACAATCTACTTTATTACCTTACACCAGCTTCTTTTTCTGCTCTGACATTGCAACAGGATTGATTATTTATAGTACTTACTTTCTATGAATAAATAAGCACTGAATTTTATGTAAAGAGATATCTCAACCCAGAAGTAGTTTTCTAGAGAAGATTGATAAAAAGTTTAGCTAGAGAACTCCAGTTTTTGTAGAACAGTATTCTGTCATTCTTCTCAAATTCAAACATTTTTTTCAAAAAAAAATAAATAGACTAGATTAGAAAACGATAAAGAATCTAGACTTTGTCTAGACTTGTTACATGTTTTCCAGAGTCCTTCATATACATTTGACAGTAGGCATTTTTAGGGGGTGCGTGGAGGGAAGCAAAGGAATTAATTTCTTGTTGGTTTTTTTTGTTTCTTCGTTAGTTTAGTTTTTATTTGGCTTATATTCTCTAAGAGGGAAATGGTTTTCTGCTATCTAGACTGAGAAAAACCCAGATTTGCAACACCACTCAATTCTGATTCATAAATGTACAAGGTGGTCACTTTGGGAAGAAGAGGAGAAGGTGAGAATGTAAGCCTTGCCCAAACAGAGAATCAGGTCAGGATATAGCTGCAGCACTCAGCCTGGGAAATGCTTCTGGGTTCTCTGATCTGGATGTGACTTAAGTCTTGTAAGGGCTCATGCTGACCTATCCACCACAGTTCTGAAGGTAGTAAATTGACTTAATCTCTTTTCTTTTTCATGTACTGGCAGACCAAAAACATAGGAAAGAATTCTTATTTTCGTAAATGCTGTTACACAAATGGTGTTGGTACAAGCTTACATAAACGGAGTTTTACTAATGTGGTCTAATGATGAGTATTAGTTTAGGTAGAAAATACAAGCAAAATAGGAACAAAATGTAAATGAGGAAAGAAAAGGGCAGATTATCCCCAATTGCTGTCCAGGAAAAATAGTGGCAACGGTGGTGAGTCCCTGATGAGTGAATTTTTCTGGGTGTTTGATCTGGTGCGGCACGTAGAAGCAATGAAGATGGCAAGATTGATGATATTTTTTGCCATGCTTCTGCCCTAGCATGCTATATTCAAGACCGTGTGAAAATTGCTACTGATTGTTTCAGTTCTTGATGCTATTGGTGCATATTGGGTTATGCTAATTTTTAGGTTCAACTGTTCCACGATGGTTATTAACATTTATTATTGGACAATATTTTTTAACTATTAAATTACTATTAACTATTTTGCTGTGCACTACATTTTATTTTTCTCTATTATAAACTAAAGTCTATGAAACAAAAGGAAAGGAAAACTGGTGTGTGAGGGTGGCCAAAAGAAAGACCATTCTTACTGAAGTGCTGGTTGTTTCCACGAGTGCCTACCATAACAAAACTATTGGGATTTGCTATTGCAAGACTCTGAGAATAACAACACAAGACCTAGAGTTTAAGATCATCTAGGGAAAATTAAAAATTCTGCTATGGAGGCTCTGGAAAACACTGCCTCAATAGTTTAGGGGAAACCTTACAGAACTGTGAAGTACAAACCCTTGTTGTTACTAAGTCTGAAGTGGTGGCATAATCGAGGCAAAACATGCCTTATCAGCATTCAGGAATCAAAAATTCCTGTTAGATCACCTACACTTAAAATTAGAGATATGAAAATGAGGATCATGTAGACATAGCTTAGAACTTTGAATTTTGCCTTTCCATTAAAAAAAGGAAAGTAGAGAAAATTCCAAGGGTCTTTTTATTTGTTCCATTTGCTCTAGGCAAAGGCATAGCTTATCAGTATAATAACTTTACTCTTAAGCTGTTTAGTGATCCTTTAAGACCAAAAAAAGTGAACTTACCTTAGCTTTTGCTATATTTATATAACTAGTAATACTTTGTACACTGTTACAAAGTATGAAGTGACGTTGTATCCCCTTATAACTTCTAGTATTTCATCATGTGTCATTTGGAAGAAAGGAGATCCTCTCTTCCTAAGACCGCATAATTTATCAAACAATAATTGCCATGGTACGTTTAGATGCACTATGACAACGTAAAGCAACACAAGAATCACTCGAATCCACATTACCTGATGCCTCAAGGTATTCCAAAATACAAAATCTACCCACAAGCATTAACACCAGATACAGTGATTGCTGTGATTTCTTGGTGCTTTTCCCAGAAATGCTATATTCAGAAAGCTGTACTTCGAGGAACAATGTTGCAGAATCAGATGGCTACATTCATTAGAAGCTGAGGTACCACTACAGGGAGTACAGTTATCTTTGGCTGTCTTGGCTTTTGTAGTGGGAAAAGCAATGCTCACAGAATTGTTTGAGCTAGATACCAACTTACTCAGTCTTCCAAACCAGTCTCAACAGTGGCACATTTTCTTAATGCATCTTTAAGTTTGTTTGGGTTTTAGTTTTGCTTTTTCCCCCCTGAAAAAGCTACTCATTGAAGGAATGCAAAAATTTCTTAATAGTCCAAGTAGCTACGTTTGATCATGAGATCAGTCGTTCAGAGTCTGAATGTGTCAGACTACTGACTGAAGAAGCTGAAAAATTGTGACAGTGTAGATTCTGGACTGCTCCAATATGACAACTGGGAACACTCCCCTAACCTTCCCCCTAATCACCCAACAATTTCCAAACCACCTAAAACTCACCCCCCTTCCCGCAACGTTAGCAGATGGTGAAAGATCTTTGCAGGGCTGCTACACTGTTTCCCTTTGTGAACTATATATGTGTTCGGTGAGGCTGTGTTTAAAAGCTTTTATCAAATACGCATAGAATATATTACACAGAGTAGGAAGGAATGTATTTTAATTTTATGTCCCCGTATTTTAGCTTATCAATTCTTTCTCACATGCACTGACCTCTATGACAAAAATTTCTCACTGACTTCTTTGTCTGTACCTGGTTCAGTGAAGATGGTTTTGGTGTGAGACACTAACAGCCTCTGCATTTCAGTGATTTCCCTCCTGGTAAATGAGCTTCTGTCTCTCAAAGATGTCTCTGTCAGATCAGTGAGAGCTTTATCTGTATGCCAGTGTCCTAGACTTCCTAAATCAGGCTTTTATATCACTAGTTTAGCTCAGATGCCACTGAAAATTAGTACCATAGTTCTGAATTTCTTGGAAATGCAGTGGGTTTTCATTGTGACTAAGACAAACTATAGTTAAACTTAACATTTGTTACTCTTCTTTCGGTCTAGATACTATTAATATCAGATGCTGACCAGATCACTGTAGGATGATTAAAAATAAATGCAGATGCTTGGTAAATTTTTTCTGAAGTTTTTAAGGAAAGACATTCCTTGAGTCCCCCGTGGAATGGTTCGCCTTGCATACTAGAGGTCGACTTTCAAACTATAGACAGTTGTGTGCCAACTAGATATTCTAGGCTCTCATTGCAATTTATGGGCAGAAATAAGATTTTTGAAATGCAACTTACCCTTTTTAAGGTCTTCTGTAGAATGAGATTAAGCACTAGTGATTAGTCTTTACAAGTAATAAATTAATTTAATCAAGTGAAACCTTATCAATGAATGTAAGTGTGATTTTGATCAGTTTATATTGTCCCACAGACTATACACTCTTGGCTTTCCTGTTCTAAGGCCTTGTTTGAGACACTCGTGTTATTTATGGTGCAATGGTCCCTTACAATTGAGTTCTATCATTATTTCTGTTATATAAAGTTATGGATCTCCTTTTAAAATAAAGGACTACTCTTTTCATGTCAATAAAGTTATTGATGTTTGACCGTTTGTGCATTTTCAATTACATTTTCTTTATGAAGGTGTGGGATTGTTGGATGTCTGATATGCTTGAATGCCATTGATATTCTAGGCTTAAGCCTAGATAGTCTGGATCAGACTATTTTCCTTTTCAAACCTCTCCATGCTAACAAGTTTTTCACAGTTTGTTGTGGGTTATTGGTGACAAAAAACTTCATTTTAATGTTTGGTGTTTTTTACTGCCAAACAAAAGATTGCATGTATCCATTTAATCTTGAATGGCTTTTATGAGTAGTTTTTTTTTTTTTTTTTAAATGAGTGATTTAAAAAAAAATGAAACAAATGTAAATTCAAATTCTAAAAGGGAAAATGATCATCTATAGTGTTTGATTTACTGTGAACAACTGTATCTTGAATACCAGCTAGAGAAGTTTGTTCTTGTGAGGGCATATATTCCAGTCTGATACTTGAATGAAACAGTAGCATTTCTTTGTGCATTGGTAATCAGATAATGACAATTTCTGTTTACATGTTTGTAAGTGATTACATAACAAGAATCTCATTTCAAAGAAATATGATCTGTGTTTTCTGTGGTTGGATTTTTTCTCAGTATCTCAAGTTCACTTTCAACTTCTAAGAATATTAATAAAAAAATGAAAGGCCTTCCCTAAAATAATGCAAAGTCAAGAGCTGTATTAAAACCACCACCTCCAACAACAATGAGCTTTTGGGATGATGTCCTATTGTTTATTGAGGGGATATAAGAATCGAATTAACCAGTTGATGACAACAGCAAAGACATTCATCACTCGTCCATCTATGAGTCTTAATTGCATCCTAGACAGGTTAGTGGAAAAATGAAAAAGAACAGGAAACTGCAAAGCTTTTATGTGTTTGTAATATAGATTATGTGTTAGTGGAAGAGCTAGTGTATTTGCAAAAAACTTCAAATGGTTACTTTCATGCAGAATGTATTTATTTGCGTAGTTACCTACAGTGAGAAAATTTGCTACGAATAAGCAGCTCCTTTTTGAAAAATATACATACACAACATTTGGAGTTTTCAGTGCTCAAGAAAGACATGCATTTTATTGCTGCATTGGTTTGACACCAGAAGAGTCTTTTGAGGTATTAGTTTTTCAAAACTTTTGAAAATCAGGCCACTTTGCTGTGTGATGTGAGCTTATATTTTATCATTATCCTCCATATTAATATTGAGTGCAAATACATGTTTCTGGAGTCTGTGTGTACTCAGAGTAGTACTTCTGGAAATATTCTGCAGCACTGTGCAATGCATGACTCTAAGATACTTGGAGAGCTGGACTCAGTACACATACCAGCACAGCAACATGGCAGTGCTGTTCAACCCTTCAGAAAGCAGGTGCTTTGATAGCACAGAAAGTCCTCTGACGTTCAGCTTCAGGGGCATGAACAGCACTATGATGTAGCACGTGATATACCAGTTTAGTCAGAGTTATTACAGCTTTGTTTCTCAAGGTGTATCATCAATTCTTACAGCTTTCTGAGGTAATATTTGTCTTGTGGTTTGCAAAATGGCAGCAGTTTTGCTTTTGTGCAGGAGACTTCTAAAATATGTTTCTCCTTAATGCTATACTTGAGACCTTGTGATAGTTACTGCTGTCACAGCCATGCTCTTAGATGTGATTTATAATTTTCCATTAGCAGCTACCACTGAGTATAGTTACCTATGTTATGTCAGAACTTTTTCCCTGAATTATGTGTCCAATAGGCTGCAGCCAAGTGTGTGGCAGCAAATATGAGACAGGGATATTTGGACTGGCTTATGCAGTCTACTGATCTCATGAGAACTTTTATTGACTTCGTAGGACTCTGGAACAATGTCTTGGTTTCTGATCAAAGCAATTGTAGCCTTTCTTCAATTTTTGGAACTGAAATACTGAAAGGCCACCATATTCATAACTCATTCAACTCCTGAATATCTCTGTTCTTCCAAGTAACAGCAGGACAGAGAAAAGCAATTGGTTTCTGTACCAGATAAGTAGAAAGTGAGTGGAGATATTGGACTCCTGACAATCATAAATTTGTTTTTGTTATGACCTGTAATCAACAGCATATGATATAACCTATTACCATTGCTGGCAGGAGATCTAAAGATGACTGACAGCCTTTAGCAAGCAAGGTCTAGTTGAAAACAGAATGTTCTAAATACAGAACAAGGACTCTATTATATATAGCCCTACAGTGAGAGAAATCTTGTCATTTCTCACTCTGATGGAAGACAAGAGAGGATTTATTAGACTTTTGGGAAGCTTTAGAATCTTCAGCAAATATTCCAAGACACTGGAAATAGTTTAGGCAACTTACTCAGTTCATGTAATAGAGTTTAAAAAAATTTACCAACATATTGATTTTCTGCCCTTGGGCAATTTAAGGGCTTTTATTTTTACTGTGGTTTGTATTAGTTTGTGTGACTAATTATTCTACACTGTCTGAGGCTAATTTTGGAGAATTTTAAGTCTAATAGGTTCAGTTAGTATATTGTGTGGTTGATTAGGTGAGGATTGAGATAATCCAATGTGGGGGGCTAATGTTTCTCTTGTGGGTGTTCCAGGAATCTGTCATCACTCTTAACCTTTATATAACATTTACTGCATCATTCATTCAAGGCTCTAAAACTATAATGAATGATTAAGTTATACTTAATTAATTTAACTTTCTGTGTTTGACTTAGTTCTTAGTAAAAACATTAATAAAATGCATTTATTGCACAAATATCTTTTGAATATGTCGAGCCTATTGGTAGGATTTAGGACCACATTCTCAACTGTTATATATGGTTTGAAAAGAGCCTCAAGTTATCAAGTGTAAAGAAGACATATAGAGTTATCTACTAAATTCTTGCCTCAGTAGTTTCTTGTATAAAATTTGTTTAAGGAATTTGTGAATCTGTTTGCTACAGAAAGAATGTATAGGTGGAAATAGGTAAGTATAGATAGGGAGACATTAGTTTTAAAAGCGAAGATAACCTTTCCTTCTTATTTTCTCTGGCACGTACAGCAAATTAAGACGAGGTGAGAGCAAAATAATAATTTGCAATGTAGAGGATGTATAACAAGTGTCAATAACAAGTTGAATGGTGGTATGCTTTATTATTCATATTATATTAGTCTGAGTGTAATTCAAATGAAAAGATAAACCACTAAGAAGTTAAAAAGTAGCATAGTTAATATTCCGTAGGAAAAACACAATTCTTCCAATTTGTGCATCCAGAATCTTTAGTTAAAAACCATGGAATCAATTTCAGATTATATCCTTTATTAATGTCAAATCAAAAGAACATCAAATGAAGGTTGCTTTGGTAAATTCATTTCAGCTTTTGAATTCAAAACTTTGCAAAAAATCAATAATATTCCTTCAACTTTATGACTTTGTTTTTCTGAGGATTTTTGGTGTATTCTTCACAGAGCATTGTGAGTTGTAGGAAAAGAAAGAAAAGCAAAACCCATGATGCCAAGTACAATTACCACACCTTGTGCAAAACACCTTAAATTCAAACTTTCAGGACTCAAAGTGGCCTGTTGCCACTTGAGCTACAAGACTTCACATTGTTCAGATGGCAGTAGAGTAATTAGGTAGTGAAAAGGAAGGTTGGGCTGCAGGTGCCAGGTCCAGTTGTAGAGAATACCTAGTTTAGTCTTCTTTCCAAAAAAAACCCAGCCCACCTCCTGTCCCTGCTTCATTTGCTTCTTGAGATCAGGGAATGGGGCCAGTTATGACGTCCTTGTCAAGACAGGATTCTTACTCTTTCAGTCTCCTCATACACTCTCAGTATACTAGTAGTGCTGGTGGCAGCTGCCATTGTTGCTGCTATGTCATATTTTGGCTGTAAAAAAGGATACATATTTTAAAATATTTGCGTTTTTATATACCGAGATTTTGGTAAACTGCCAAAACTTTCCTCAAAACAGATAGTGAGAGAAGGGAAAACTGCCCAGATAAACCAGAAAGGAACTTAATTAGAGGAAGAAAGGTTTCCAGGAAAACACTTCTCTCCTCATTGAATTTCAAGGAATAGAAACGGGAAACTTAGAAATAAATTCTCTGTATTTTTCTGTTGTTACTTCTTGTTCCCAGAGTGAATTCTGACTGTATTCAGACTGCAAGCTGAGATAAGATTTGAAACAGTTGGGGCAGACTGGGCTGTGGATGGGTTGAGCCATGATCTGGAACGACTCTTTAGTCCATTTTACTCCACTTTTCCTATTTAATCTTACAATTATTTTATCTGTTGGATGGAAACCCCACAGACATACTTAAAGGAAAGGAACTATGATTTTACAAGGTGGCCTTGTGATGTAGACAAGTGTATGAATGAGGCCTAGGGGAAGACAGTAGAGACAGAGCCATTAGGATTACAAATTTGAGGGGCTGTCGTAACAGTCATGTGAAACAGGGTCTTGCGGATTTCAGATTTGTTTGGTTTTGCTCACAAGATTACGGTTGCCAGACATGAGCCTTAGGTGGTTTTCTCTTCTTGACAGAGGAGGCTAAAAGATATGTAAGGATGCCTCTCCATTTTCATGTGATTAATTTCTTTGTAGTTCTGGAAGCAGGTGGAGAAGTTTCTTTCCCCTTGTTCTGACTCTGTGACTTTCTCTTTGGAGGCAAGTCATTCTGTATCATGATTGAAATCAAGTGGGAAAGAGTTAAAATATGTTTCTTCTCTTGTCTTTTTTGAGAGAACAACCCCTGGCAATACAGGGCTGTAGCAATTCCTGTTCTACTTGACTTGAATCAGACTTTTACTCAGTTTTGCACAAATACATTCACTTGAGAGAAATTGTAGTTCAAGCTGGTCTTCTGTTGTTAATACCAAATGACGCTGCTTCATAAGGAGAAATAATGATCTGAGTATCTGATGAAGTAATTCACTGGCATGAATTAGACATAACCAAACACTGAACATCTGCTATAGCCTTTGCAACAAGAGTCTGGTTTCTCTTGAGTCAGGCAAAGCTCTCATTTTAATGGCATATTCTGTCTTTCTCAAAAAAGGTATATATATTACAGAATGACTGGCTGGTTCAGGTTGGAAGGGACCTCTGGAGATCGTCTTGTCCAATCCCTCTGCTGAAGCAAGGACACCTACAGGTTGTTGCCCAGGACTATATGCAGACAGTGTTTGAGTATTCCAAGATCTGAGCATTACCTCCTAAGGAAATGTAAATAGAACCCCATTTGCAGCATAATTAATCTATCAATTAGACAATTTGAGAGACAGCGCTTCTGTAGCAGGTATAGGTGTTAAGCAGGTGGCTCAGTCATGTAAAAACCCATGAAGATAAGCCATAACAAAAAAAATGAGGGCTTCTCCAGAGACAAGACATAGAGACAACAGTAAGATTTGTGTTTCTGTAGAGTCGGTAATAAAGGAATATTGTAAAAAAATTCAATTGTAACTAGTTTCCATTCTTGGCTGATTGTGTGAGTTTATTCTGCTGCAGTGTTTGGTGTAGGATTTTATTTGTTTGTGTGTATTTTTTGCTTTTAATGCACATGGTTTCCATGGAGATATCTGGGGGAAAATATATCATGGGTTTAAGATTTGTGGATCGTGACAATTCTGTTATGAGTAGAATGATGGCTACTGCAATAAGGATGTGCTCTTCTTTTTTCTCTGGGCATGGATCTGGTTATAGTTGGATTTTTTAATTGCATTTTTTTATTGCAGTTGCAGTTCTGAATTTGGTAACATTATGTCATGGCATCACAGGAGCCAGGAGCATTTGGGAATGACTCCTCATGATAGGTGATGGCAGGGCCTGGCAGCCAGGAGCAGGACAGCAGGGAATGAACAACAGGGCAGCCCCAGCCCTGGGCATCGGGTGCTTCCCTGGGGATGAGGCTGTGGCTGGGTCATGGACCTGCAGGTGGGCCCAGCTGGGCAAAGCAGAGCTGTGGAGAGCTGGAGACTGCCCCTGCGGTGGCATCGCTGGGGCACTGGCTGACGGCTCCAGGGGTCTGACACGGGGTACTGGACTCTGGGTAGGGAGGGGAGAAGCCCTGGGGACCTGGGCAAGGACAGTCAGGGTTGGTGGTACCCTCAGAGACATGCTAGGCTGAAAGTTTTTCTGCAAATATTGCTTTGGAGATCCAATATAGGTGGGTCACATTCTATGATTTGATTTACTAATATATTAATTTCTTTCTGGAGAATGGGGAAAAGCCGTGAAGGTGAAAATGAGTAAGAGCTCAGTTTTCAAGAGTCTCAGAACTTCTGATGATGTTGCTGTCAGTCAGGGCCCTCTGCATTTTATCCATGGAAACTTCTCAGTTATATCAACATTGAACCGGAATAGCTTCCCTGTCTATGTCCTATCTATTGGAAATACGCTTAGGTAATATAAGAATGGAAATTTGTGGAACTAGATAGGCAAAGACGTAAGTGCAGACAGATTTTGATGTACTGATTTCAGTTTAATGGCTGGAATTGCAATTTCTCTTACCTTACAGTATATTTTTCGGGGGAAGGATGTGTCAAAACCAGCTCGGTGACTTATATTTTGACTATGTGCTGACCAACAATGGTATCATCTGACACATCATTTGTGTAAATCAAAGATAAAAACTTTTTCAGTTATGATAGAGTTTTCAGGTATTAATTTTCAGTCATTCAAGTCTTTCTGGCTAAGAAATTTTAAAAGAATCTATTCCTGAATTATTTAGGCTCTTAAAAAATAATATGGAAGAAAGATATATTTAACAGAGCTTGCTTATGCAGAGAGAGGCATATAGGATTTCATCAAGGGCAATTGCTTTACTAGTAGTAACTTGGAGGTGACACAGTCAACACTAGCTTGAGCATAGTGCAAGCCTTACTGTAATAGCTGTTTAAGTGCCTTTTTGGCACATTTTTTGTTGTTAGTTTCAGAAACACAGAAATAATATTTAAAGGCCCAAGGAGATTTAACTATATACTTGAAATAAGGGCTGAATAGATGATCTGAACTTCACGCCACTGGGTGGATTATTCTGCCTGCTAATCTGATTCTCTATCTGCAATCTCTGAAAGCTGTAACTTGTCAGGCTTGAGGGTTATTATGTGGAGCTCTTGCTGTTTCAACTGATCTTTGATTTCAGTATGTCTCAGCATGGTCTTGAAGCTCTCTTTGGATTCTCTTCCTTTGACTTTGGATTTGACCTTAAAGTTTTTTTTTATTTTTCTCCCGATCGTATTGGTTCTTTCCCTTCCTCTTTCTGCCATTTTTCTCCTTTAGCTGTATCTTGTCTTCCTTTTCCTCCTCCTCCTTAATCTCAGACTTGGCCTTTCTCTTATCCCTGACTTGAGACTCAACCTTTTCTTTTGACACAGGACTGGCACTCTCTCCCTTTCTCTTTGACCTTAGATTAAGCCTTTCTGATATCCTTCTTTTTTACTACGTCTTATTCTACATGCTTTCTTGGCATTGCTACTTTCTGGCCTGGAGTTCCCCTAAGGGGATTTATTGTTCCATTTAACATTCAGAATTTCTTAACACAGCAAATCATTCTCTTCTGCATCGTCGGCATTTCTCTTATGTGCGTTGCTGTTTTGGGCTCAGGCTTCATGAGTTTAATTCTTCCTGACTTCTCATAGCAGTTTGCAAATTCTTCAGAATATTTCTTTTGTTTTATTTGGGTTCAAACTGAGTCTAACATCTTTTTTTTCAGCTGCCTTGTTGTGGTTTTGGGGTGGTTTTGGTTTGTTTTGATTTGGTTTGATTTTTTTTCACCCCTCAACATTTTTTTTCCTGGAGCTTTTCAGGGTTTTGAACTGTTGTATTAATTATTTGGGATTTTTTTGAACCTCACTGTGCTAATATTGTTATCTTTTAATCCTTTAGATTTCAATTTGTTGGTGTTGCAAAAATTTTTAATTTTCTAATTAAGTGTTTATTATATCCTATTACAATATTTGGCCTCTTTCTTCTGATTAGGAGTTTTTAATCTGTCATATCTGCTTTATTATACAATATCTTTGTTTTGATAGGTAGTTCATGATGATTCTGATGTAGCTGTCATGAGAAATGAACCTGTGTTTTGCCAATCTTATTAGCAGATATTCATATCTAAATACTTTTGAAGGCAAGAAGATTTTTCAATTAAAGTTAGTAGTTTTTGGAAAAAATAAGTACCTCTGCAAATTCACATCACTTGTTCCTGACTGCCATTGTACCTTACAAACAGCGTCATTCCTCCTCTCAGATCTGCCTTCTGTGGAGATGGCCTCAGCCTTTCTGTTTCTGTTATTGGTTCTCTGTTGCTGCTGCAGTTGCATGTTTGGTAGCAGCCCATTTTCTCTGAAGAACACTCTCTTGTTGTCGTTTGTGTTAGGCTGTTCTACCTGCTTTCTCTGTTCATCTCTGGTCTCTGCTAGCATTTCTCTTGACCTTGTAGACCTTGCCACAGATTCATACATTCCTGTTCTTTCTTTTTCTTGTAGTTTCTCTCTGAAGCTACCCACCTGTTCTGTGGGATATTCTAGTTGATTGTGGCTGAGGGTACAGTCCCTCACCTCTGACTTCAGAGGAGTGTCAGTCTCTTTCCTGCTTTTTCTGAATATGATGCCACAAGGGGATCCTTATGGGACAGGCAGGAATCAAGACCAGAGGCACAGGTAGGTTCATAAGTGTAAGTGTTAAAAGCAGGAGGAGATGAGCAGAGAATCATGAGGAAACTATGACAGAGGGTGAAAGAAGTAACACAAGTTCCACCATTTATTTCTAACCTGCTTAAAGACAAGGAATACAACTCAGAATATACATTTAGGGGGAGCGTGTGGATGAAAGGCTTCCTCTCTTCTTCTGGTGTGCTGCTTTTGATTAAAGTTAAAAAATGGGTCCCCAAAATTGGAGGTTTTTCTTGGTGAATTTCCTCCATCTAGAAAAAGTGAGAGTTATTGCACATTTTGCAAAGGAGAAGGTTACATTTTTCTGCATTATTTGATACTTACATTTGTTTTAAGTGAAGAAAATAAGGTACCACAATTCATTTCTTAGATGAGTGTAATTCAACATTACCTCAGTTGGCATATGGGAAGAGTGGGTTCATGTTTTCTTACTTAAAGCCCACGCTTTTTGATTCATGGAGATAAATAATTCTTCTATCATTCGGAGTTCTTTTTTTCCCCCCCACTAAATACAAAGGAAGACTGAGATCAGGTTTAGTTATTTAGTTTTCATATACCTAAATTAGGGTAAAAGTTGATTTCATCTGCGTATCTCTGATAGCCCTCTAGCTGGTCTGTGTTCTTTTCCTGCTGTGAAATCTGCGTCTAACTGATTTTCCCCTTCTGAACACTCCCCCCTTCCCAAACTCTCCAGGCATTAAGGAGTTGAAATAGCATCATATTCTTACCTAATATTCTGAATTCTGAGGTTTTGGTGCTGAGAGAACATCATGGAACTGCCCAAATGCATTTACCTATCATTTAGTCAGTGATTTTCTATTTGTAGTTAAAAAAACCCCAGAAAATTTAATTGTTATGGAATCTGTTGCTATGTATGAATTTAGCAGTGGGAGAGCTCACAATCAAAATATTTGAAACAATATTGATATGAAACTGAATCAGTGGGAAAAAGTATGTAAACATTGTAAAAGATGCAGATTTAAAAATGTATTTAAAGCTTCTAATTTAAAATGGTACTTATTGTTAGATTTCGTGAACCTGTCTGCTCAAATGGAAGTTGATTACAATAGTCCAATCATTGTGATGATTGAGCATTAAAGAATAAACAAACATTTTTTGCCTATATCTGGGTATTGACAAGAGCTGTCAGAGGTTTTTGAGATAGCTGGAGAGATAGGTCATCATGTTTAAAACAAAACAAATCAAACCACAGTTTTTATGAGATAGGAATTTGATGTCTCAGGTAAAGACTACGTTAACTGTGTAAATATAATGACAGAATATCAGTCTTGGTTACTTGTTCTTGTATCGCCTATACAATCTGAAATGTTGAGATAATTCTGAGAAATAAGCCAAATAAATAAGCTTATAGTGGTTAGCATTGAAACTAGTGCCATTATAACACTATTACATTTAAATTACCTGTAAGTCTGTGGACTGGTGAGAAAACCTGTTTTACACTTTAGAAAAATATACTTAGAAGGACTGCTAGAGTTTCTTAACCTTTTTATTAAAATTTTATAATTATGAGGAAATCATTTGTTGCAAATATGGAGATAAAATGACGCTTTAAAAAAGAAAACTACGTGTAGATGACATCTATATTTAGTCTTAGAAATTGACTACTAGTCTTTTAATACATGTGCCCTTGCTTGCCCCCAAAAGCATACTGATACAAAGGAAGTGCAGTATTTGCAATTGCCTGTTATTGCCTACTACAGTTAGAGAATTGGAATGGCTGTCAAAGTCTACGTGAGCAGTGAAATCTCCAGTAAAAGCGCCGCTGTCACGTGGGATGATTTAAAAAGTTGCTGTAGCTTGAAATAAGGATTGCCCTTAACTTCAACTTCTGATTCCTCAATGGATGTGCATGAAAAGTTGCAGTGTTGCCAGGCTTCCCTGCAGCAAATGTCCAGATGGACATTTTCACAGTTTAGCTAGAGTGTTTCACACGTTGCTTATTCCTAAGGAATTTTGCTTTGCTTCCATATTACTAAATTTCTCCCCTTCAGCAGTATATTCAGATAATTATCCGCTGGTATTTATTTCTAGTTTCTAAAGATAATCACCTTCTTTATATGGAGTGGAGGCCTGTGTTTGCAGCTGATACAAAGAATTGCATTTACAGAGACTGGTTTGGCTATAGTGAGTCAAAACCATTCATAAGAAGGAGTTATTCAGTGTGATTAAGGTTATGGGATCTGCCAGTAGCAAGTAAATGTTGAAGCCTGGTTTTGTTTATACCATTGATTTTGGTCAAAAGTAAAGTCTAAAATCTGATGGGCTTTTTTCTTTAAAAGGTATGAGAAAATTTCCTATAATACAAGATGAAAATTCAGTGTGATCCTTAGGATCTTTATTGCTAAAAAATAATTTATTTCTTAAAATACAGTATAAATACATAGACAGAGAGAATGTGTTTGTATGCATGCGTGTGTATAGATACATTGTTTGTGATAATAATCCATACTTTATCAGTTATCTGGATGACAAATCTGTTCCTACTGATGAATAGCATGTAGGTCAGCCCTGAAAGCTATATAAACTTGTGGAACATATTTATCAGTTCATTGCAGAAGCGTTTCTACAGTGGTAGTAGGCACTGTACTGTGGCCAAATGCATTGTGTGATTTTTCAGGAATTATAAGTTTGCTTGATGTATTAATAAACTAATAGGAATACTTGATGGCCTCACCCTTGCTCATGTAATTTGTTTTGAAATGGTATTTTTCACACAAAGTGCTTCTCTGTGTTTATCAACTTAATGAAAATAATAATAAATGATATGTAGGGCCTTAGTTCTTTCAGAGATATAGAAAATAAATATACAAGCAGTGAACAAATTTACCCTGCAAAATGTGTGCAGTTATAAATGCTATAAAATCAACTCTGCTGGCCTTGGAGGGATTCTTAGTATTTCAGTTAATACAGACTTGGAATCTATGCAAATCACCTGAAATAACTTCCATGATACTATTAATGTTTGAGTTTTGAAATGTAATGTCTCAAGATAGTACTGACAGAAGATACTGTAGATAAATATGGGTATTTAGTCTGTCTAAATTGTCTAAAATGGATAGAATATTGATAAATTGTCTATATTAAGCATGTATACTTTTTTCTTCATTTACCGAAGAGCACTGTAATTTCTTCCTCACAGAAAAAACTTCAACTAAAATGACATCATGCTGCTTCCTATGGGGGAATTCTGAAGCCTTCTCAAAAATAAGACACAGTGGTAAGTACTAAAACTGTGTTCAGAACAATTCTCTTTTCTATAAAAATATATAAAAGAAATGAGAGCAAGTCTCTGTTGCTGGTGTTCTTGAATATCTTTGAAATATATCTTTGCAATATATACAATCAGTTAAAATGCTTGTTGGCATGTGCTACTGTGAGACATGGAATACAATCCATTCAAAGGCTATGTAACCTCTTTATAAAACACAATAGTTTAATCTAATTACTATTTTTTTCATACAGTGCCTGGCACATTGATTAATGAAAAGGGAAAGATGCATATAACTGACCCACGAAGTTTCTCTGATGTGTGTTTCTTTTCTCACTTTATATGTTTTATGAACTTTGAAGCAGATGTGACTTTTTCTGTAATCATTGCTTTAGGTGCAGCACAATGATGTTTCAATTTAGTGTTATCATTGGGTCCTACATTCAAGGAGAAGTAATAGTAATATATCTGGTGTGATGATAAAGTTGTGAATAAGCAATAATTCAAAGTATGACAGATTAGTTATGAGATCTCAGGGTACCATTATGTGAAGTGTAAAAATCTGACTAAGAAAATAACAGCTTTGAAAACTCCTGCGATTTTTGCATCACTGAACCATGTTTATTCCAATTTGTGGCAATTTAAATGTAATTGAATAAAAACCCACTTTATGAACAGGAGCCTTTTTAATAGTTTAGCATCTATGCTGATCATAGGTGAATTCTTACTGGTTGCTATAGTGAATAGTACAAATATGCAGGAATAACATGCATAAGATTCAATTACTTACTCTCCTCGGAGAACTCTGAACTGATATAAATAATATAAGGCTGATATAAAGAATACGAAGTTGAAGACAACATTGAAATAATCACTTAAATTCTTTGGAACTAACAAATTGTGGTTGATTTACATTGTCTTGCACTAGAACTAGCCACAGCCCTGTTCCAAGAAGCGAGAGGAAGTCTCATCTCATGATCTATCAGAGTACACTGAGGTACACTACAGAAACTGGAGAAAGGAGTCTGAAAGAAAAACTGAGGAATGGTGTGATTTTAGTTTTCCCTGTTTTCTCAGCATTTTGTTTGTTCTTCATAATGCACAGAGGGAAAGTCAGGGAAAAGGAGAAGAAAGGAAGGCAAGCAACATTAAAATAGAAAATTGAGATAGAACCTATTGATGTCTGTTTTTTAACTCCCACTGCAAGTTAGCAGACATCAGAACCCAGCTGTGCCTTTTGAAAATTTCCTTGTTCATGTGAAGTGATAATTGGACTTTACATAAACCCCCCCAAGAAAGTAGAAAATTAAGTTATAAATCTGTGTCAAATTTATTTCGGTTTCTCTGCTTGCTGATTTCCTGAAGTATATGTAGCCATATATGTTCAGCTGCCAACCCCAAGGTACTCAAATACACAACACAAATATGGCAGGACATGTTAAGGAATTTATTATTTTATCTGGAAGGTTGTATTCTTATGAGAAGCTTTTCAAGAGACAAATTGATTGGATCTCGGGGCTTTCAGGTAAGGGTACAACCCAAGTGAAACTAAGTTTGAAGATGTACTTGCAGGTGACTGTAACAATCCATTTGGAAGAACAGAATAATTCTGAGAGTGGTGTGTCTCACTATCAGTGGTCGTTCAAAACCATAGTAACTTAGATAGAATGCAACTGTGACTTTTACTATATTGTACTCATATTTAAGAGAAATACAGAAAGAAATGCCCATGCCTTAATCCCTTTTATTTTTTTTCTTACTATGATTCTCATCCACATGTCCAGCTAAAATTCTTCAACATAAACCAATTACCAGAATGATTCTTCTCAAAAAGAGAAAACTAAAACTTATGTTTAGAGTGTGCAAAAAATGCTTGCTGGCAATGAACGGTATAGTAATAAAAATGAAAGCAAACAAATGGCCCATGCTTTTTCCTCAGATTTGCATCTTACATCACAGTTGTAAGCTAGTTTAAATGGTGGGACTTCATTCTAAAATCCCAGCCTGACAGATGAGTGTGCAGATGGAGCACTGTGGTAGTCCATGGGGTGCTGTGTAGTAGCTTTGATGTAGCCACATACTGTCAGATTCTTGATCATGTTCTCATATTCCAATCAAGCTTCTGTCTTGTATCATTTATGATAACAAACGTGAAGGAATAATGAACCCTTCAGAGAAGGCAGGAATAAATTGTTCCAGCTCTAGTCTTGGGAGTTTTAGAAAATGGATCAGTTCTTAATTCTCTGAGGAAAATTAAGGCACAATGTAACTCCGGGAGCTGTCACCTCTCCTCAGCCTACTTTTCATCTCTCAGGATTCAGTGTTGTTGATCAGAATCTTTGCTTTGCCTCCCCTTGTAAGGTTTTATGGCTGTAAATGGAAGTGCAATCAGCTGAGTAGTCTAACCTCTGGTTCAGCAGTATGTTCAACTCTTATTACTAGTTTCCTTTCAGGATTCCCACTGTTTTTTACACTCTTAGATGGAAGAAAAGTGCTCCCTCTATTTTTTCTCTTCTGGTGAAGTATTAGCAGAACTTTAGCATGGACTGAAATCCATCAGTTAAGTAGGCTCCTAAGACCTGTACTGTGATATAGAGGCTGTGCTAGATTTGTGTGTGGTGGACAGTCTTCTCTTTATCTTAATTTTGAAACAGAACTCAATTTTAGTTGTTTCTTTTCTAAAGATAACAAGTGCATTTTGCATACTGAAACGTAATTGATAAGCAGGAGAAACTAATGAAGTTATCAGCTGAACATCCCAGAACTGATGATCTGACCATGTTAATTAATTGACTGATACTCCACATTTTAGTGGCTTTTCAAATTGGAAACTACATCCCCTTCAAGAAATTCAGGTAGTATAAACTGAGTTGATCATCTACTGACTAGGAATTTAACCAGAATTTAACTGGAGTCTGTCTAAATGTAGTTACGGGATGTTCCATATCTTTCCATACATCTATAAATTTGTGCCCAGGGAAAATATTCTGAAATTCTAAATCCAGTGTAGTTAACTGTGACTCAATTGATCTAGAAAAAATAAATTAAGTTGCATCAGCTGCTTTGCTCTGAGATAGTACTGGTAAATCTGACCTTAGCAAATTCATTAAATCACTGATATTGTAGAGATGTTTGACATTAAAGGTAGACACACTCATCATTAGACTTCTGTGAATACCGGAATCATAACTTTCAGATCCTTTAATGAATATAAAGGTTTACTTACCTCCACTTAAACTCATAGCAATGTATCTATTCAGTGTTTATTGCAATATTTAGCTATACATTTCAGTATGACTGACCTGAAGTACTTACATGTAGGAAAACTCAAATGATCTCTGCCAATATGTGGATTTCTGAAGAACCCAAGTGAGAAATGGAGATACTAAGTATTTGCAAATATTATTCAAATATGAAATAATAAACACCAAAACTTCCCAGATCGTTAAATTTGCTTTCAGGTGGCAGTGTTACTGAATAATTTTAGCACTTTTACCTAAAATCATAAACTTTACTAAAAGATTTCAGAGATAATTTAACAGAGTTTTAGTGATTCTTTTTTGTTAAAGTATAGTATCAGTGGTGAGGTCCATTACAAAAGTTTGAGTCATAATTGCCTTAAATCTTTAGGAAAAGTAAACTGTTCTTACCTAAGTAACGATTCCATAAATGCAAGTGATTTTGCAGAAGATTAATTTGAAGATTACATTATGTAAAGCATTTTACAACAATAGCGAAGAACTGTTAAAATTGTCTCATTTCAACGTTATGCAGACTGGATGGCTAAGAGGAGTCCACTGAATCATAACATCATGAGTAAGCAAGTGAAAGTGAAATGGATAACGATCACACTGTATATTTTGCATAGGCAGCTCATTTGATAGATTAGAGTTGGTTTTTTTTTTAAAGCTGAGTCATGTTCAATTCAAAGAACCAGATTGCAAATTTAACTGCTATCTACAATGTTAGAACATGAAAATGTTTTATCACTGTGACTCATGCAATTTAAATCTACTGCACTGAGAAACAAGTAGCGCTGTGATATCAGTTTCTACAAGGTACTTTTTAAAAAAAGAGTTTAAAACAACCTCAGGTTGTTTTTTTTTTCTAAGAACAATAGTAAAGCTTTTGAACATACGGTTCCAGTTGTTTTCATGCTATCAAGATTCATAACATACTTTGTCTTAATTATTAACCACAAGACAATTATAAGTTGTATTTGCTTTTTTTGGACAACTCAGTAGAGAAGATCATATTTTACTAAATACCCTCTACTTTTCCATTACCCATTCAACAGCTACCTTTGACCGTATTTATATAAAAGGAATAGCTCTATGTGTATCCTCTTGGAGTCTCCATGACTTAATTTGAGCTCTGCATACTGCAGTTTAAGTAGCTTTTAGAAACAAATGACAGAAGATCATCCCTGGGCTCATCAACTCCAGTTTCTAGAATAGGAGACAACCATATCATTTAATCCTTTTTATACAGGTTATAACGTAGTTTATGAAACCAAGGACTATATTGGTTAATGGTGGAAACCAGAAATGAGTGGTTTCCCTCAAAAGTGCACACTGGTACAATACTACTGAGTATCTTCATCAGTGACAAAGACAGTGGGAATGAGTATACCCTCAGCAAATATGTGGATGACACTGAGCTCAGTTGTGCAACTGATCCGTTTGAGGGGAAGAATGCCAACCAGGGAGGGCCTTGACAGGCTTGAGAAGTGGGCCCATGAGAACCTCATGAAGTTCAACAAGGCCAAGTGCAAGGTCCTGCATCTGAGAAAGGGCAGTCCCCAATATCTATGCAGATTGGGTCATGAATAGATTTAGAGCAGCCTTGCACAGAATGATTTGGGAATACTGGTGGACAAAAACAATGAATATGACCCAGCAATGTGCACTTGCAGCCCAGAAAGCTAATATTGCCATGGGTTTCATAAAAAGAAGCATGATCAGCAGGCTGAAGGAGGTGATTCTCCCCCTGTACTCCGCTCTTGTGAGACCCCACCTGGAGTGCTGCATCCAGTTTTGGAGTCACCAGCACAAGAAAGACATGGACCGGAAGATGACCATGAAGATGATCAGGTAGCTGTATACAATGCAGACAGGGGTTTTTTAGCCTAGAGAAGAGAAGACTCTCAGAAGGCTTTATTTTAGCCTTTCAATATATAAAGTGGCCTTATAAAAACTGTGGAGAGAGACTTATTTCCAGGGCCTGTAGTGACAGATCAAGGGACAATACTTTTAAACTGAAAGAAAGTATCACAGTGTCACAGTATCGTAAGGTTGGAAAAGACCTTTGAGATCATCGAGTCCAACCTATGACCCAACACCTACACCTACTCCTACTTGTCAGCTACACCATGGCACTAAGTGCCTCATCCAATTTCTCTTTGAACACTTCCAGGGATGGTGACTCCACCACCTCCCCAGGCAGCGCATTCCAATGAACAATTACCCTCTCAGTGAAGAATTTCTTCCTAATGTCAAGCCTAAACCTCCCCTGGCGAAGCTTGAGACCATGTCCTCTGGTTCTGTCACTGGTCACCTGAGAGAAGAGTCCAACCCCTGCCTCACTACAACCTCCCTTTAGGCAGTTGTAGAGAGCAATAAGGTCTCCCCTGAGCCTCCTCTTCTCCAGGCTAACAATCCCAGCTCCCTCAGTCGCTCCTCATAGGGCTTGTGCTCCAGCCCCTTCACCATCCTCGTCGCCCTCCTCTGGACACACTCCAGCATCTCAACATCCTTCTTAAACTGAGGGGCCCAGAACTGGACACAGCACTCAAGGTGCAGCCTGACCAGTGCGGAGTATAAGGGGATGATGACCTCTCTAGTCCTGCTGGCCACACTGTTCCTGATGCAGGCCAGGATACCATTGGCCTTCTTTGCCACTTGAGCGCACTGCTGGCTCATGTTGAGTTTCCTGTCCACCAGCACTCCCAAGTCCCTTTCTGCCTGACTGCTCTCCAACCACTCTGTCCCCAGCCTGTAGCTCTGCATGGGGTTGTTGTGTCCAAAGTGTAGGACCCGGCATTTGGACTTGTTAAACCTCATGCTATTGGAGTCAGCCCATCTCTCCAGCCTGTCAAGGTCCCTCTGTAGGGCCCTCCTACCTTCTAGCAGATCGACACTTCCTCCCAGCTTGGTGTCATCTGTGAACTTGCTGATGAAGGACTCGATCCCCTCATCCAGATCATCAATAAAGATATTAAACAGGACCGGGCCCAGCACTGAACCCTGGGGAACACCACTAGTGACTGGCCGCCAGCTGGATGGGACACCATTCACTACCACCCTTTGGGCTTGGCCATCCAACCAATTCCTAACCCAGCACAGAACATTCCCGTCCATGCCGCAGGCTGCCAGCTTCTCCAGTAGTCTGCTATGGGAGACAGTGTCAAAGGCCTTGCTGAAGTCCAGGTACACCACATCCACAGCCTTCCTCTCATCCACCAGGCGAGTCACATGGTCGTAAAAAGAAATCAGGTTGTTCAGGCAGGACCTGCCTCTCCTAAAACCATGCTGGCTGGGCCTGATCTCTCCCTTATTCTGCAGGTGCCACATGATTGTACCCAGGATTATCTGTTCCATAATTTTACCTGGAACTGAGGTCAGGCTGACAGGTCTGTAGTTACCTGTATCATCCCTACGGCCATTCTTGTGGATGGGCGTCACGTTGGCCAACTTCCAGTCATCCGGGACCTCTCCAGTGAGCCAGGACTGCTGATACATGATGGAAAGCGGCTTAGCAAGCTCGTCCGCCAGCTCTCTCATCACCCTAGGGTGGATCCCATCTGGCCCCATAGACTTATGAGGATCCAACTGGCTCAGCAGGTCTCTTAACTTCTTCCTCCTGTACAACAGGGGTGCTGTATTGCACCCCGCCCCTATCCACCACTTCAGAAGACCAGTTGTCCAGAGAACAATCTGCCTTAAAGTAGCTTTAGAGTGGAAATAAGGAAGATGTTTTTTAATGCTGAGGATGTGAGGTGCTGGGATGTGAGGTGCTGGTAATCTACAGGTTACCCAGAGAAGTTCTGGATGTCCTATCCCAGAAAGTGTTCAGGGCCAGGTTGGATGGAACTCGGAGCAACCTGATCTAGTAGAACATATCACTACCCAGGGCAATGTGGTTGGACTAGATTATCTTAAAGTCTCTTCCAAACCATTCTATGATTCTATGATTTGTGTGTCTAATATCATAAAATGATTATCTCTGCATGCTTATAAAACTTGAAAGTGTATTCAAGTAAATAGCCTAGTATATACGTGCATAACTGAGTAATTTAAACACACATATAGCACTGTAAAGAGCTCTATAGGCAGCTCAGTGTAGACCTGGAATTTGGGGATAAAATAGATGGAAAATCAGTAATTTTTATTTATTGTTTTCTGAGTTTTCAAGAAATTTATACAGCTGAAATGTTTTTGAATAATTCTCTCATTGTGGCTACTGCAGATAATTTAATGGATGTGTGCGCTATCCATGGTTGTAAGGGTATTTATCAAACAGCAAATCAGAAGAATTCAGGTTTTGGTTCTTTGAGAGAGTTTTGGGTTTTTTAAAAAAGACAGCTAGTACAGTTTTAGGACTAAAACTTCTAGTACTACTCTAGAGGTCCTTTTAAGTCCTGCGCCATATCTGCTAGCTCTATGTAGAAGGGTTGCAAACTTAAGCACCTATCTTTCCATGTTCTTGATATGTTTCTAGATTGCTTTAACTAAAATTTCTAGGTGCCTACTGGTTTGCTAGACACTTAGCTCATAGGAAGACTACTTCACTTACCAAAAATAAAAAAGAAAAAATAAGTAGCTACTATCTAGAATTGAAAGTTACTCCTGCTTTTTGATCATTGTGATCTGAGAACAAATGTGTGAGATGTTGGACATCTGAGCAGGTAAGGAAGTGTATTTTTGTGAGAAACTGAGGTTTCAGTGAGCTTTTCAGATGCCTAGAATATTTTGAGTTCTGTATCTGAAGTTTATCTGGAAATTTTTATGGCTCTGGAGCTCGGAGAGCATTACAACGCAAAAGAGAGGGTCTCTGTCACTTTATTCCTTTGTAAGATTGACTAGTAAGTCATATAAAGAGTATTTGGATCCCATTCAGAATATAAATCTTGTATTCAATACCCAGGATTTTTTGAATTTAACCTCAGCCCTCTGCAAGTGCATCTCATGGGAAGCAGGGGACTGAAGAAGTCTTCAGAGGTCCTCTTAGGCTTCTAGGTGAAGAGGATGCTGACAAAATTAGGAAGTTGTTCGCTATTGCTAGAAATTAATATGGGAATGCTGGTATTGCATTGAAAGCTGGAGGAAAGCAAAATAGTCTGGGCTTTGCTTTTGAGAAGCTGACTGTATACTTCATTTGAGTAAGTATTTTAGAAATCCTAGTTTTGCATAGGTTGGAGAAACAATGTAGCATAGTTCTTTAAGAATGAAAAATACTGAATTATTTCTATTCTTTGCCAAATGCAAGTAATCCACCACAATTATGCTAATCACTGCCCTGAAAACAAATTGATAGAGCTGTTGAGTGACTAGCAAAGATGATGGCATATTTCTTCCTTTTTAAAAAGAAAAAAATAAAATGGCTTTGCCAGCAGGACACCAAACTGCTTGTGGAAATGTCTTAGAACTGAAAATCACTGTTTGATTCTGAAGGTAAATGTGTTTGTTTGTATATGTGAATATAAAATGCATTTAGCTTTAATTGCATGCCAATTTAGACCGAGTTATCTGGTATTGTACGTTTTAAATCAGTATTTTGGTTTGATTATTTTGTTGACATCATGCACATAATACATACATACAGCGTTTTTGTATTGAATCATATAATATGGAAGCCAAAAGTATCAAAACCATTCATTCTTCAAGGCTCCTTATAAAAAAAGATTTTTCTTTCATATATACTGCTCTGCATTCTGTTTTTCTTTCCTAAAGAAAAAGCCAAAGAAAGGGAACACAATAAAAATATGGTAATATTATTGACCGCTACTTGAAAAAAAGTTCAGAATTATTTGTGTGTAAGTGAAACTGCTGAAGTCAAGTAAAATTCAGATGCTGTCTGTTTTCAGGTGTTACAATCTCTGTTTTTCCTAAACATATATGAACTAATGCTATTCTCTTTTTCACCTGGTTGCAGCTGCATTGATAGCGATGGAGACTTACCCATCTGTGCTCACAGCATGAGCATGGACTTAGAGAGTATATAACTATTCACAGAATTTTAGCAAAACCAGCTAAACTTTTGTGGTTTAATGAGACTTTAGCAAATAACTGACAAAATTTGTTACTTAGTTATAACCTTAAAAAATCTGCAATTTTTGTGAGTGTAAGAAATTAATAATCTGCAACCTAGATAACCTATTAGAACCATGTTTTGGCTCACCATGGTGGAAAAACTCTCTTATCTGGAACTAAATCACACGTTTAGTTCTAACATAGTTAGCAGTCAGTGGAGTTAGTTGTACAGAAAAATTGCGTTGCTTCTATCATTTGAGGCTTTGTGTTTTACTTTAAAGGTATGCAGGTGATATTTCCTATTCTGTGACTACTCTTATGAGTAGATATGTCATGAATTTGGTTCATAAAGATGCAAATCCTTGAGAATTGTCTGTGATTAATGAATAATCTGGATGTTACTCTGAGTCTACTCTTACTTAAAAATAATGTTACCAAAATAGGACATTAGGCTACCAGACGTGTGTTCGGACTGCTGGTAGACAGTCTTTAAAATTAATATCTTTTCCATGCAAGGTTACAGTGCAAAACTCCTTTCAAAGACCATAACTTTGTCTTAATTATGAAATATTACTAGTGTTTCAATAATCTGAATTTCCTTCTTTCATTATAGCTATTTCTAATTTAATGATATTTTCAATATAAAATATACAAAGCTTTGTGCAAAGCTCTAAAAATTCTTTTTCCATATGTCACGCATCCTTCCAAAAGATACACTACAGCTAATTTCCAGTTAAAGTTATAAGGTAATTTTTATTGTGTAGAAAAATACTTGCACTGTGTTTACAAACTATTAATTCAAGGAATAAAAAAGAGGGCCTTTTCTCTATGTCCAGGTTTCCTTTTCTGAAGCTGACCTGAATGCTATTCAAACTCAGGTAATGACATTCCTGTCCTTTTACACTGGCATACTTTTTGCACGTTGAGTGCATGCACACTGCCAAAATTCTTTAGGGAAATTAAGGTATCTATACATCTGAAGTTCATGTTATTCTGATCCAAGTACTTTGGTCCTATTGATTTTAGAGAATTAAAAAAAAAAACTCCCTCCAATTCAAGACTGTTGACAGAATTATGAAGAAATAGTAAGGTAATTATTGAGAAAATTGAGAAAAAAAAATTGAGAAATCTATAAAGACAACAAAAGTTCTAAAGAAATTTTCCTAATCTGCAATGCACACTAATTAAAATAACATCATAGCATAAACTGATCATAAACTAACTTTACTTCAGTTATAGTTTCAGTTTTCAAAAGATCTATTTCAAATGCTGTGTTTCCATGTCATATTGCTTTGAAAATGCAAGCTGTACTTTGGGAATTATAATTCTTTTAGTTTTCATTTGAATTATAGTTAATTAGCGTGTTCCAATGATATTTTATTTTAAGTGTTAGAGAATTCCTGTAAAATTATAACATGTGTTCAACAAATAGAGTGGAAGACTGTTGTTTACTAGCAAAAATATTAATGTGAATATTTTTTCTAGTGATTATGAATGCACGAATTGCGAGTGAAAAATACTGTTTATTGCATATTATACAATCTTCAATATATTTTCTTTTAAACAAAATAGTAATGTATCTGGGTAAAAGTGTTAGATACTGATTTTTTATTTAATGGAATCATAGAATTTTTTAGGTTCGAAAAGACCTTTAAGATGATCAAGTCCAATCATAAAACTAACACTGCAAAGTCCAAGACTAAGCCATGTCCCTAAGCACCACATGTACATGTCTTTTAAATACCTCCAGGGATGGTCACTCAGCTACTTCCCTGGGCACTTCCAGTGCTTGATAACCCTTTCAGTGAAGGGATTTTTCCTGATATCCAGTCTAAACGTCCTTTGGTATAACTTCCTTTTCCTCTTGTCCTACCCCTTGCTACTTGGGAGAACAGACCAACACCCACCTCACTACTACCTCCTTTCGGGTCACTGTAGAGAACCACACAATTTCTGAAACAAGCCAGTGTGCTGCTGGCCGTCTTGGCCACCTGGATATACTGCTGGCTAATTTTCAGCTGGCTGTCAACCAATACCCCCATGTCATTACCCACTGGGTAGCTTTCCAGCCACCCTTCCCCAAGCCTGCAGTATTGCATGGGATTGTTGTGGCGCAAGTGCACAACCTGACACTTAGCCTTCTTGAACCTCATACAAATGGCCTTGGCCCATCTATCCAAACAATCCAGCCTGTCCAGATCCCCCTGTAGAGCCTTCCTGCCCTCAAGCAGATCAACACTCCCACCTACCTTAGTGTTCTATCATCACTGATAAAGATATTAAATGGAACTAGTCCAAATAGTGAGTCATGGGGAACACAACTTGTGACCAGCCACCAACTAGATTTGCCTCCATTCACCGCAGCTCTTTGGTCTTGACCATCCACCCAGTTTTTCAACTGGCAAAGAGTAAACTCACTCAGGCCATGAGCAGGCAGTTTCTCCAGGGGAATGCAGTGCTATTTTTGAACATCAGGAGCTACTTTTTTGCTGTGAGGATGACTAAATACTGGCATAGGTTGCACGGAGTGGTTGTGGAGTCTCCATCCTTCAAGATACTCAAAAGATGACTAGACATGTTCCTAGGCAACAACCTTTAGATCTTCCTGCTTGAGCATTGGATTGAATCAGATTACCTCTAGGGGTTCCTTCCAAGTACAACCAATCTATGATCCTGTGATCTTTCAAGAGCTATTCAATTTTTTTTCACAAGGACTTAAAATAACAGCATGTCTCTTTCACTTTCATTATCTGGAAATATCAAAAGGAAGAAAAAAACTCCAAACAACACAAAATTTAGGTCACAGGTTTGTATAGTGATGATCAGGTACTTGAAAAGTTAGGAGTGGCTAATTAGTGACTGAGACCCTCTGTTTTTATTACAGTTCTGTTTAAAAGACAGTAGTTGCAAGAAATATTCTTCATCTGGCTAAATGAAATGGAAGTAAATATTTCAAAGGCTACTAAAATAATTTTAATTTCAGATTTTTCACTCAGTGAGTGCAATGGCCTGAGGCCACAATACAAATTTCAGTGAACAGCAGAACCAGAATCTGTTTTCCATAGACTTAGAAGCTACCACAACTAAAACCAAAATTGTAAACATTGAGGTAGTAAGCTACATACGGGCACAAGAAGTTCAGATCTGTTATTCTCAGCATAAACTAAATTAATCTGAAAGTAGAATTCATTAAAGAACACCTATCTGAAAGTCAAAGCTTTGAAGATAATGTGGATACAAAGTAATATGAGTTTATTAATTTACAAAGCAAGAGTTTTTAATATGTGATCTTCACAAAGAAAGTGTTCCACTATGGAAATTGGAGCAATCACAACAATAACACTAAAAACCACTGTCTTGGCAACTTCATTGTCTTTTAGACTGTGGTCTTTTCAGTGCTTTTAAATATTAGCATAGTATTAGTGCAACAAGGTTCTGAGCTTGTTTACTTTGAAATATTACCACAGTACATTATGAGTTAATTAAAAAAGGAAAAAAAAAAAGTAATTAAAGAGTTATCAAATCTTTTGAGCTTCTTATGATTATGATGTTCTGGACTGAAGCATCAGACTTTTGTTTTTGTCCAAGTGACTTGTAGTTAAAAAAAATTGGAGTTCATGCAGGGTTTTTTTGTGAAAAATTATCTCATGGAGAATTTTATTTTGCTCCTTAGCAAACAACTTTTACCGATGGTTGTTTATGGTTTAGCATTTGAAATGAATAGTCAAGAAGTCAGCAAAGTCAGAAAAAAAAAGAAATAACTCAGAGTTTCTGGTAGTGCAAATGTTTTTGTTCAAAATATGAAATATATAATCAATATTGCTAGAACATTATAACAGCACTTCCAGTTTTTAGTATTACCAATGTAGATATGATATACAGAAATACAACTATCTTGGTACAAAAATTTAGGAGATATACTTGTTACTAATATGCTGAAATTGTTATAAGATTTCAATATGCCAGGAAATCAGAGCCAGAGAAATAATGAATCAGGACTCCTGGATGGTTATCTCCCATGCATATGTTACACAATATTAAATTCCAAAAAGAAAGTGATTAGCAACTTGCCAGAATGATTGTTACATCATCCCTTTAGGGGGCAGACCTCAAGAAAAGTAGCACCTATAGAAAGAAAAGCAAATAGGATATTTGGTTTTCTTGTTCAAGGAATCAGTAAAAATAGTGCTGATAAAACGCAGTTAACTTTCTCACCACTTTAACAATAAATCATTATATTCAGCATCAAGCAAGACCTTTAGATGATGGATCTTTCTCTCTCATGCCAAAGAAGGCTTTATAGAGGGAATAATTTTGAAGAATAAAAGCGTAAGTCAGATCAGACTATTTCCAATAGCAGGTAAAATAATCTTCTCCTCTGTCAAAGGGATTTAATTTTCTGGCCTGACCTCCAACTGTTCTATTAATTGAATGCATTAGTTTATGGTAGATATTTTTGCTTGGTATTATGTTTTATTAGTGGGATTTATTAAGGTGATATAATAGTAGCACACAGGAAGATGTAACTCCAGCCATGAGACAAGGTGTATTATTCAATCCTGACCTAAATCAGTTGACCAAGGGCAGGAAAAAATAGATCATTTCTTCCTAGTTAATTTGCCATCTGCAAATTTTCTTCTATTCTATTGTTTCTGCAGGATGATCCCATATGGATATAATGAAAGAAAAAAAAAGGAAAAAAAATAAGAAAACCAGAAATCCTTTAAAAAATAAGTGAAAAAAAATCCTTTTACAAGATAAAAATCAATTGATACTGACTGAATGGATGGGCTTATATCTTTCTGTGTGTATCTTGCATATATGTATAAAGAGACAAAAGGAAGATAGTAACAAACTACCAAGGAGAAGAAAAGATCCATAGGTTACGATTTGGAGAAAAAAACAAGCTATTGATGTGCACTCTGTGAGAAAGATTTGAAACCTAGACATGGGACTGAGAAGGACAACAAATGGGAAAATTATATGTTTATAACATTGGTTATAAACATAATTCTGTAAATGATGGTAAGAGGTGAGAGGTGGAATCATCTTGCTGTAATTCAGCTATTGGGCAGTTAGTTGTCTAATGTAGGCTAACAGCTTGGGCTCCTTAAACATAGTCTTCAGCATGTTTTTGCAGTGATTGGCTTCAACTAATTGTCAATGTCAAATAGGTAGGTTACGGTAGGAAAAATTCCTGTCCAAAGTGTATACTTCCAGTTTACAGAGAATATCTTAAGTTTTTCAGACAAAGTCAGTGACATGATCGTGATCTTTAGTGCTGTGTCCAAAGCAGAGGAGGTATCTTTTCGTTATGCTAAGATAGAAACTCCCCAGTAACGGCAGTGGTAGGGTGAGCAGGAGGAGAAAGGACAAATTTTGCATTTGGTTTTGGCTTTCCTTTCCTACTCAGATATCAGTTCTACACACTACAAAGCAAATATGTTATATTACATTAGAGTTCTGAAAAGCCTTTGATGCAAGAAAAAATAATTAACTAAATGTGAGATAGCTTTGAAGTTATGCACGTAGTAGAATGATAGGGTCTGCCATGTAGATCATTTTGAGAATTTTTTTATTTTTTTACCTAAGAGAAAAGCTTTTACTTTGCAATGCTGAGATTTCTTTCTGGAATTCTGGAAAGACCGTGAAAGACAATCTGATTTTTATCATTTAAGGAGGATGGGGTTGGAAGTGGAGGACCTTTTCAACTAAACACAAGATTATCTAAAAAATATTTGATTTTTTTAACTCTTTTCCCATCCCAGCCTAGCTCTTTGTGCGTTGTTTTTTGGGGGTGTGTGTTTTTTTTGTTGTTGTTGTTGTTTTGGGGGTTTGTGGATTTTTTTTTCCTTCCTGCTGCTCTTTTTGGCAACAAATAGATATAGTTGAAAAAATTTTGATTAAAAAAAAAAGCCCCAAACCCAAGTAACTGATATCAAGACATCTTTTTCAAGCTTCAGTATGTATGGAATTATTCTCTGTAGTATATCTTCTTGCTACTTTATGTAACAATTTTAGAATTTTCATTTCCAAAGGAATGGAATTTCAAAACTTTATTTTAAGCTTCTATATTTTGTTGTTGGTTTTATCTTAATATTTGCTGAGCTTTTATTGTTATTTTCCAAATAATCCCACTTGTTCTGTTGTTCTTATTGTTGTGTACATCCTCTCAACATATCTGATGTCAGATAACAGCCATACTCCTTTATTTTCTGGAGGAACATACCTGTATTTTTTTCATCATTTTCCATATTTAAGCAATAAAGGGGTAATCTGTAGACTACCTTAAAGCCAGTACAGTCAGCCTTTGACTTCCGGAATGGAAGGTATGTCTGGTTAGATCCATAAGGCTATTTCTCTTAGTAAGTAAAATGCTTGAGGTCCTGTTCTTCGCCCCTGAGACCTTATAGCATAACAGAGATTGCATCTCTACAGTGAAAATTTTTCTTACCTATTAAAAAATTAATATACATTTGTTTTATTTGTACTACCTGTTGAGGAGAGCTTCTGTCCTGTCCCGTTTCCTTTTCATTGACACAGCTACTCAGTATGAATACTGTGGCAGGACAGTGCTGGAGCCCATGCTCAAGCCCCATTTAATTTACTAGTTAGACCTATATTCCAGTGCTTACTGCACTGGCCTAAAACCAGACCAAGATCTGAATTTCTAAGAAGACTTCTTTATGATAATATTCTGCTTAGCTTTTAGGAGTCCACAGTGTAGAATAGAATAAAATAGCATAGCATAGTATAGCATAGAATAGAATAGAATAGAATAGAATAGAATAGAATAGAATAGAATAGAATAGAATAGAATAGAATATCATGTGATGTGATGTAATACAATACAATACAATACAATATTCACAACTCCCAGTACTTCTCTAGCAATGAAAAGTTAAGAATTTCACACTTAATTGTAAAAGCAGCGTAGACAGGACATTAAGAAGACTATTTGACATGGACTCTCTTCTAGGAGGGGTTATAAGCTCAGTGTTTTATGGGCAGAGGGGAGGCAGCAGGAAGCATAGGAATGATTACCTTGATATTGTCTCCTAATATCTAATGAGTGATTCTGGTGGTCCCATCCTTAATAACATTTTGTGGAGACTTGTCTTCCTGAGACAAGCTCTCTCTCCTCTTAAATATAAGAGGCTCAAGATAGCATTTAGCAGGAGAAAACCCAGTAAATCAGCAGGAGGGCAGCACAGAAGCAGAAGCTGGAGGACATTCTTCCCTTCTGCTGATGAAATTGTCCACTTCCGAGCAAAGAAAGGAAATTTAAGGAGAAGAATAAGTTGGAAAAAGTTTGATGGTGTGATAGCATAGGAAAGATAATCCCCAGTCCCACTTTGTATTTCATGAAATGACTCTCCTGCAGTCTGCATAAGCCTTGCTTGAAAGTTCAAGGGTGAGAATCTCAAAGCAAAAGTCTTTCAGTTTAGGACTGAAAATGCTGGCAAACTCTTTATAGCTATCCCAGTCTTATTTGAAGTCTGCTATCTGTAACTTGGAAGATGGAAAGCTTGTGTTTAGACTTCTTCAGGTTAATGAGGGTAGTTACTCAACTCTTCCATTTCCAGATGAGTGCATAATTGTGACATTATCATATGAATGAAGTAAGTATCACCACCTAGTAACTGAACTAGGTAATACAATGAAAATGTCATGCCTGTGTCTACTGTTTAATTCAATTCTAGGAATCTGTATAATAGAGTGCAACTGGTTTGGGGTTTTTTCCATGTAAAATATTGGAGTGGTGGGATCTACATGCCCATCTGACTTCAATTGCTTTTCCTATCCTGTTTGTGGTTACTGTAACGTTTTTAATATTTTCTCTTCTTACACTGGAATGAATCATTAAATAGCCCCAAGAGATCAAATTGCCAACAATGAGTCCTTCAGACAGTTTCTCAGTTGGTTCAGACACGAGTTTTAGTTTCTTTCATCCTTAAGGAGGGCTCAGACATAGGCTTAATGGCGAAGATAGAAAGAGAGGAACAAGACCTGTGAGTTTCCCTGTTTGATATTTAGACAATATCTGAGAGATTGCTTTAAGAATTTTCCTTTTCAGTCATTTGACCTTTCTTGCTAAAGAGAAGTTAGATCCATTCCATGTTAGAAATGTTTCTTTTTTATGTCTTGCAGTGGTAATAAGTAATGAAATTATATTTTTGAAGGTTTATTCAAACTATAAAGGTTTATTCTAGAAACCTATAAAAAAGTATGAAGTGGTGATTTTTTTTATGTGTGTATTCATTTTCTTCATATGCATAAATTATTACTCAAGGCATGAGAAATTTTACTCTACAGGAACTTTTGCCTTACACAAACTTAGAGCTGAATATCCTCTTTCATATCATAAGCTATTCTTTTGGAGTAACACATCTGAATGTAAAAAAACCTGAGGTGCAAAAGAGAAATAAAGAGAGCACCAGAGAGTGTTATATTTCTTTTACAAGATCATATCAGAAGTAAAAGCTGGAAATGAAGTCAACAGTTATGCTAGACTGTAGTGATGCTATTTTTTGCACATTTCCCTAAAATATGTGCTTGAGTAGTGTTTTCTTAAGACCGTACAGCCACAATTAGACAAAGACTGTCAAATAAATAAATGTATCTTGTGATCATCATCTGTGGTAATACTTTAGGCATTGGACTCTTTCTGAGGAGAAAGGTCTTTGTACCCTGTCACACTACCGTGCAATCAAGGCTAATTGCCTCTTTATTATTTGACAGCATGTCATGACATGACCTCTCTAGTATTCTAGCCTCAGACATTTAAATGGCTACAATGTCCATTCAGTCACAGAACGCTTAAATTCATATCATGAATGGTCAAATTTCGATCTGAGGAAAACATACCTGGAAGTTTGGGATAATTAGTAATTTGATGTTTGTAAACAGTTTATGGCAATTTTTCTCTCCTAACATTGACACCTCATATTTTTTTTCAGTATCTTCATCAATTTCTCCCAAGAAGAAGAAATTATCATTAAAATTGTCTAACCACTGAAATTTTTCCATACTTCATATGAGCAACACTGGTTCAAATCAGAATTCAAAAGTCAGCAAGATAAGTGCAACTGTCTTCATGAAGCATATCCAGTCAGCCTTGGGTCATTCTGGCCATAATGATTTTTTTTTCTTTTTAAATGCAGGAAAAAAAATAACAGAAACTATATCTAAAATCTTCAACAACAGCTTTTTACAATTAGATCTTAACACCTGATTTTTTACAGAACACATAAGAAGTGTATTTTTTGTTTGTTTTTTTTTTTCTTGAAAATGAGTTATTATCATACTTTTTCTTTCCTTCTGCTTGCTTTTCAAATTGTTTTCATTATGGAAATAACTGCAGTTTTCGAAAACAATGTAGGAACCACATGGCCTTTTTTTATAATCCCATCTTTCTTTTTCATAGTGTATGAGACTTAGAAATTCAGAATAAGAGTGGCATTTTCAGGCAGGAAGCAATGATACCAAGTAAATTTGTGTCTGTTTTCAGAAAAGTAAATGGTGAGTGTAGTTTCTAACCTGAGGGATCTACTGACATTGTCCAAGCCTATCTGAGAGACTTACTGGAGAAATTCATAGGGGAGTAAATGCAGCATGTTATTTGAAAGAAAAATAGAACTGATTAATTTAATGACATTTTTATAGTTGGTATTCATTTGCACCCTAAGAAAGGATACATTATAATTCTTAAACTTGAATGACTGATATTTGATCTGTCATGTCTAGTCTTTAAAACTTCAAGAGAAGAAGTCTGGGAAAATGCTTAAATAATCCAACAAACATATAGCTTCCATTAGGAAAAATAATTTCTCATAAGGCCCTTTTGCATGTTAATTTGAAGCCAGGAGTTGCTATAGTTACAGTTCTGACTTTTAAAAATATATATGATTTACCAATTTCAGTTAATAATTTTCTCACAACCATTCTAAGTATTCCAGTCGAGAAACTGCATATTAGTTCATGATTGATATTTCTTTGCTTATTTCATTGAGACTTTCTCTGACTTTTCTAAATGACTGTCTGTAGCATGAGGAAGAATGAGGCTTACTGTATTTCAATGTATCAAGCAAATAGTCCTGCACAGTAATGCACTAATTGGTTTAGATAAAGCCTAAGAAACACCAGAAAATATGTGCAGTTCCCAATCTCATGTGCTTGTGTGAGTTATATTTGTGTTTGTTTTTCTTGTGACCCAGGAGGTACAGAACTAGTATAAAGCTACTGACATATTCATCTGCCCAAGTTGAAGAAGTACTAACTACAGATCATGGAAACCATCAGGTTAGCCCAGAAGGCCTGCTTCATAGCATTTCAAAGTGTGGCTTAGGGCATAGATTTGTCATCAAGTCCAAGCAGTGTTTTAAGCAGATGCACATCTGTGTTGACTTCAGTCTGCACTTACATCAAAGGCCATAAATGTCTCATTAGCCTTACACCCATCTGCCAATAAAGAAATCATATATGAATGTATGTGATTTCAAATCTTCTTTGACTTCTCCTTTTGTGTTGTGTTGCTGGAAGCTGCCATTCTAAACTGAATATTTTGATTTGATTGATTGATTGTTTTTGATTGTTTAAATGACTGATGCTTCATACTAGCAAGATTTTGAAAACATATTAGTACACATTTTTGTAACACTTGAAGTAGTAGAAAAAAAAACATGGAAAAAATACAATGGTATTAGTGAAAATAAATGAAGGCGTGACCAGTACAGTTCTCCCTGTAGACTCAGTATGTATAACTATATCAAATAGCTGACTGGATACATATAGATGTGCATCACACTACTTTTTGGTATAATATCTAAAAACATTCTAAAATGCATACAGTTTTCTATTTAATATTAATCTATAATTACACTTTATGACTCTCTTTTCACATCTTCCAGCCTTTTTAATGATGCTGTGGCAAAATGAGCTAGTTCATAAATGTACGGCTAGGATGGCTTCTTCCTTATCTCTTGATATTCTTCCTGAAAATTATTCCATGTATCTTTCTCTGTGTATGAATGTTTATATAATTCATGTGTGACACTAACCTTTTGAAAATGGTATTTTTTCTAGTAATAAGTCAATAAACTGAAAAGGGGATTTTTTCCTTCTTAATAATGTCATTGCAAAACGATTTTCTTTATGAGACTTCTTTTTCAAGACTTGTTGCTTACAGTGGTCATACATAATTTATTATGTAAACTTTTTGAAGATACCTGTTTAATGACAAATTACTGAAAACTTTTATTGCTTCTGTTGCTCTTTAACAGGCTAAAAGCAATAACTTTTAATTTCTGACTTAAATCTTAGAATAGCTTTTTTACAGTATATGCCTACCTTGTGTCAAAGCAGTTGTCAGTATCTACTGTTTGTTTAAGTCTTTGTCCTGTACTGGTTGGCAAAAGCTGCAGGTCTGTTATAGGTCATATAATGATAGTAAGAAAACTAGCTGTGTTTTCCATGTTAGCCAACAGTATGATTCTTTATGAGTTCAATATCCTTAAAATCTAAATGTGTCTGCATGCATGAATCAGCAACACAAACTTTGTGTATACTTTCGTTAGGTTATGGGGGAAAATAAAACACATTGTATGAATGCATTTAACACCCAGAAAACTAACTTATTCAAGGTATTTCATAGATAAAGAAAGATAGCAAATTCAGTTCCAAGTCAATAATGAGTATGTTCCTTTTCCTATCTCTTCACCTTATTCAAAATAACAGCATATAAACAGATATTTCATCCAAAGATACCTAGTTAGTATGCATAAATATTATAACTGAGGATTTGCACTTTCCTTTATGTTGCTATTTTTCATTCTTTCCAAGTGGTAATGTTTTCATTCTTGTTTATTTGTCAGTCCTATTTTCTTTTCTTGTTTTGTTTCCTCTTTCATTTCATTTGCTGTTTGTCCAGACAAGTTTGTTCTCTATCCCTTTTTCGTCATGTGGCTCACTGCCTTTCCTTCCACCTTGTTAGTTTTCTCAGTGCTTTATTCCACATTTGGTTTTCATATAATCTTATTACAAACTTCTGCAGTGTAGGTGTCAAGGGAATAGGATCTGTTTTTCCTCCTTGGACACAGATTAAATCCCCAGTTGGATAGATCTGTAAAATTTGCTTTGTGCTGCATGGTCAGAAAAGTGTACCAAAGTCAGGATGACAGAGAGCATGAAGGAACACTACCCAAAATCAATTGCCTGCTGCTGACTTCTGTTGTTAGACAGTAGCAGAAATCAGAAGGGAAGGTGGTGCTTGAGGAGGAATTTCAGATGACTCATAGCCACTCTGAATGCCAGGGAGCAGCTGGAATGGGGCTGCTCAGTGGGGAAGGATGAGCCAGGAGCTGTGGTCACTACCAAGCTGGCAGGACAATACTCTCGCTAAAAGGGCATCCTCCTAAAGCACCCCATAGAGGCTGGGCTGGGGGCAGAGACGAGACCCTGCCATCACCCAACAATTATCAGGCCAGGCAGGGTGAGAAGTGAGGTCCATGGTTGACCTGGGGAGCCAGTCAGGGCAAGATACGGGTTGGGCAGAGGGCTCCCTGAAGCATACCTCAGGCAGGGGCTGACAGCTCTGGGGTAGGCTGGATTTAGGTCCTACGGCCATGGGCAGGGTGAGAATTACCAGATTCCCAGGTAGGGCTTGACAGGGCCTGCAACGGCTGGTGGTGCCCTCGGGAATGTGGCAACAGAAACTTTGGTGCCCCATAAATAATACGTACCTAGTATTTTCTGGCTTCAGGTGTTTCAGAAATTTTGCAGTATGAGTGCTAAAATGAAGTCATTAAAGAATTCCAAGGGTTTTGAAAGAATGAAATGTCTTTCTTTGAGGTACCTTTTCTTGTTTAAAAGGATCAGCATAGATGTCTCCTGTGGTTATTTTTGGGTTGGTTTGAGGGGTTTTTGTGGTTTTGTTTTGATTATTACTTTATAATTCAAAATCACTGTCAAGAGGTACTTTGTTTTCTTCTGTTCTTGAAAATTGATTTTATATGTATGGGACAAAATTCTGACTGAAAATAGGACCTGGTAGTCCACTTATGTATGTTTTATATATACATGTGTGTTCATCCGATCAAATGTAAAGTACAAGTATCAGTTTCCAATAACAAGGATTGTTTTAGCTGTGGAATTGATGTCTGTGGTTTTGAGATGAATAGAGTAAAAAAGAACACCTCTGTTTTTTTGGGTAGGGAGATGAATGTAAGTATTAACAAGTGCTCTTTGCATATTTTCACTACTTGTAATCCTTAACATATATAAATAAATGACTTATGTTTCATTAAAAAAATTACAGAATCGTTGCATGACTTGCCTTCTGTCTAAAAATTAAAAGTATGAGCAGCAAGAAGGTAATATTGCATAGCTGTGGTATCATGTAAGTCAAAATCTGACTTTTGAGAGATTCTATCATGCTTTTTTTTATTTTGAGTTTCTAGTGTCCCTTTTTGTCAGACATAGAACAAAAGAACCCGATATGAAAACAAATAACTTCGTATATAGTTTTATATATAATATAATAATATTATAATAATAATATAATAATTATATATAATAATTATAATAATATTATAATAATATAATATATATAATATATACTCTGTTCTCACATTTGCTTTGAATTAATGTAATGCTATTACATTAATTGGAATTTGTGAATTAGATGGAGGTAAATTAGATTGCCATCCAGAACAGTAGGCATAGCTGTGTAAAATACTTATGTACAGAAGTCATATCATAACAAAGAGTGATTATCCAATGGAACAAAACATCTAATGAATGTTTGCTGTGAGAGTGCAAACGTGCTTAAAAGGGAGATGCTGTTTATTTAGGGCACAAAATACCATGGAGCTGGCACTTAAATGTGATGCCCTTCCTGAAAGCAGCAATGTTTGAGCTGTGGTTTGGTTCAGAAACATGTATGGGAGCAGAAATGTTTGGTTTGTGTAATGACCTTTGACAAACTTGTGGTCTCCATTCTGAACTCTCTTACCTTATGTATCTTAGGCAACATATAACTAACCATGGTGCCTAAAGTTCATGAAACATTTGTGGGCCTTGCTGTGGAAGTATTGTGTGAATTTAATTGTTTGGTTTGGGGCATTTTTGTTCAGATCTGTGTCAATATGAATGTGTCTGTTGATTTGAATTGCTTGTTTTCTCTTGGCCACAGGCTGACAGAGTGGGTTGGACTTTCCTGGAAGGAGCCATTTCACTGGGAAGTGGAGTAGCTGTGGATCTCTCCCTGCACTACTTGCTGGGAAGTGTTGTGCATTGCCAGGATTAAGCCAGCGCTGAAGTCTGGGATGGGCATTAGGGGCAAACACTCCCTTGTTTCTTCTGACGTTTGGATTTGTCTACGGCCAGTCAGCTGAGGCACCTACCGCACATCAGCTTTTGTGTTTTCACTGCCTGAACAAGGTTACATTTTCCTTCACTTCATCTCCTTTTGACTACCTTTTTTGTTTTATTAGTTTTCATTTTCTGTGACTGATTAATTTTCTCCTGGCTGTGAAAAAAAGAGCCCTGCTGATGTTGATTTAAATAATGTCGAAACCAATGGGACTCCTATGGCTGCCTTTGATCTTCACTCCAGTATGTGTCATGCTGAATTCCAACTTCCTCCTGTGGATAACTGCACTGGCTATAAGATTTACTCTCATCGATGGCCAAGCACAATACCCAGTTGTTACCACAAATTATGGCAAAATACGTGGTTTAAGAACACCTCTGCCCAATGAGATCCTTGGTCCAGTGGAACAGTACCTAGGTGTTCCTTATGCCTCTCCTCCAACTGGAGAAAGACGATTTCAGCCTCCAGAGCCACCGTCGTCTTGGACGGGTGTCCGCAATGCCACACAGTTTGCTGCTGTCTGCCCACAGTACCTGGATGAAAGGTCACTGCTCAATGACATGCTGCCAGTCTGGTTTACAGCCAATCTGGATACTGTGGTGACATATGTTCAAGATCAAAATGAAGACTGCCTGTATTTGAATATCTATGTGCCTACAGAGGATGGTAAGTACTCTAAGGATCACACTGCAGTGCACTCACCAGGTCTGCACATGAGTAGTAGCCAGGTCTTTAAGGCATCTTGCTCAGTTTCCTCCATGATTTATTTTGGAAATAGGTAATGCCTCTGAACATGCATTGTAAGTAGTAATTTGTAGATTGAAGAGGCTTTCATGAATATTCTCTCATGTTTCAGTGTAACACCAAACTGCAATTTCATTTGCAGGCAGTGGCCACGACGTGTAAGCCAGCCTTAAGTTTACATCTGAAGTACAGCTGAGCGCAATTCACAGTAGAAGAAAGGGGAAATAAACATTAACCAGAAGTAACATATTTATTTTATGAATGGAACAAATACTGCCACATACTAATTTTTAAGAATACTGCCACATGCTATTTTTTAAGAACTTATCTAATTGTTTTTTCTTAAGTTTTATTCTGTTATCTCCAAGCCCATTGTTGAATCTGCTTGATTTGAATAGATAATAGAAAAACTTTATAGTAGTTCAGTCTGCAGATTTTTTGCAGGAGTTTTACTTATGAAACTTCAGTCCAACTTGTTTCTCTTCATTCGTGAAATTTAAAATTAAGTAAACATGATTTTCTTATGCAGAGCTAAAAAGGTGGCCTTAAACTTTTATCTGTTTTCTACAGTCCTTTTTCAAGAAAAAACACTTTCTATGGACTAAAAAGATGGACACAATTGGTAACATGCAAATCTTGAATATTCATAATCTCAATCTTAAAAATTCTTGATTTATGGCATGCTGAATGCAACCTTTGTGGTTCTGAATGGTATTGCTTCCTACTGACAGCCGGACCTGTTTTCATCAGGTCTTTGTTTCATCAAGTTAGTAAAGTTTATCCTATATCACAAGGAAATAAAAAATTCTACCAGTTATATTTAATATTCTGCTAAAAGGCAGTTCTTTCAGCCACTTAGAATGTAGTTACTGATGCATAGACAGATTTCTCCCAGATACCCAAATCCCTTCACTTTAGCTGAGGGTCTGATTTGCACAACCAAGGCATTGTTGTTTCTCAGTAACCATACTCTAAATATGCAAATTTTGTACTTTGATTATTATAATCCTTCTGCCTTGATTGGCTTCTTTACTCAGAATTTCCAAGCTGTCTGCCAGCAAGAAACATACCACCTCCTTTCCCTCTTCACATCAGCTGAAGCAAAAATTTGAAAGCTAAAAATAAAGGGGTATGGTTTGGGAATACTGGGAGCTCTATAAACATAAGTACTACCAAGCTGCTTAAATGGAAAGTTATCTGAAAGAAAAGCTGTGTGTATGGGAGCTCTGTGTGTGCATGTGTGTGTATGTGTGCACGGGCGTGTAGATGAAGGAGCAGATCTTTGCACTTAATTCTTCTCCAAGAACTGCATTGCGTCTCACTCCTTGGATAATAACATTGTTAACTCTTTCACAAATTTGTTTATGTTTTGGATTTTATCCTGCAGTTTTTAATAAGTCACTAGGGTACGTTTGCCTTAAGAAATCATTTCAGGTGAAGATTTTATTTGTTCTCACTGAAGGAATATTAGCTTTGCTAACTCAGTCTTATTTTAAAGCCCAGTGTTAATAAATTCTTATATTCTTGCAATCTAGTAGTAATAATTTTAATCCATTATTTAAGGAAGACAGGAAATTAGACATGGAAAAATACATACAAATATCTAGGAAATTAATATTTGAAATGAAGTAATAATAAACTATGTGCTGAATGACTAACAGCCTATAAAATTCCTCATCTTGTATGTAATAGCTAATGGCATTTGCTATTTGATTAAAAATACAAAGGACCAATAAATTTAATTTTACTTTTTGTACAATTTTTTGACCTCCTAATTCTGCAAAGAGTGTATGTCTTCCTTTTCCTTCTGGTTTTAGATTTACTTATTTTTTCACTAAATAGCATGTAAAGAGAATCTATTTTATTTTACATTTCCCCTTCAAAAAATGAACTCATGCATAAAAGAGTATATAGTTGAACAATGAGAGACAAAGTTTGGTGTCAGTGATGAGCTGAAGTAAAGATTTTTCCTATACAATATGACAAGCATTTTTAACAAGTTCCGATGGAGAACGAGAAACTTAAAAATGAATAAATGGAATACATGATCCTTTAATTGTATGCTCTATATCTTACCCCTAGTTAAATATAACTCAGTGTGGGCTTTTGGTGAGGAAAATATGCATTCTCCCACTCATAAAGATGATTAAAGAGAACTGACCTACAAATCACATCTTCTAAGTTAGTGTTTCTCCAAATCATACTAAACATAAACAGCCTTAAACTGTAGTCCATACAATCTGATTAAACACATTATGCTTCATTATGTAAGTCTTAGTGGGTAAAAAGAAGATAAATAATCTACATTGTTATGGAGGCAGCCATGATATTAATTTTTGAAGCAAGATCTCGAATTCACATTTCAAATTCCTTCTCAAGTACAGGTTTATTTAATTAATTCTGATTATCAAGCTGAATCTGAATAATTTATTCTATCTTTTTCTTTTATAAACTTCGGTGAAAATAATTGCCGAACAACTCCAGTGAATTAACTGTGTTCAAATGCAGTGCTTACGTCAAACCAATGCTAGTGAATAACTAATCAAAATGTATCTCATGTTTGGTATGGGTTTTTTGGTTTTGTTTTATTGGGAGGTTTTTTTCACTATATAGCCTGAACAGTTTTCTGTGACTTGTGTGGTTTGGTCAAAGGGATCCAAATTTTGGTCATGTACTTTGATAAAGAACTGAAGAATAAATGCACATGTGCATTCATCTGATTTCAGAATTACTTTACTGAAATTCTGCCAGTATAAACTAAGGGAAATAAGAGAAGAATATGGTCCCTTAAAGTGAGTAAATAAGATTAGGTTTTTATAATAAAAGTGTTTGAAATGTTGCTGTGTCTGTCTAAAGAAGTACACTGAAATTAAATAACACAAAATTATATAGTTCATTAAAATAATTGGAGCATCTAGGTAAAGTAATGAGACTACCGTTTCACATTTTGTATCTGTGTTGATCATAGGCTTTGTTTTGGTGTGTTAAGATTCTGGATTTCAAATGTCAAACAGCAGCAGAATCCTGTCAGAATGTTAAAATGTCCCTTCAAAGCAAAAAGTATCTTGGTTTTTAGGATCTTTTTTTTTTCAGTTAATATGAAAATGTTATTTGTGATAAAAATCAAAACACGGAATAGAATATTTCTGCAATTCTGTCCATGTGGGGGTTTTATTCTTTTGCTGTTTTTGACTGGACAAGTAGTTCGTACTGACACTTTCCTTAGAGTATTTTCACTTGTATTTCAGAGAATGTAGAGTAGCTGGAGAATTTCAGTACGTGTTTTCCTTTGCCTTTGAATTGTGACCACTATGATCCATTGTTTTTATTGGGTTCCTTTTGTCATAATAAGTATAAAAACTAATGCAGTTATTTTGAAGATACACAGTTCAAGCAATAGATATAATATTTAGCAAACCACTTTTATATGTCAAACCTATCATCATAGGAAATCTCTCATTACTGAAACAAAAAATATATTTCTAGCAAAATTATCTTTTTATCCAAATTGCTTTCCCAACATTTGGCTTGATCTTCAGAATCATTTGTGTGGGTATATGTTATCTTGTCTGCTTTTTCAGTTACTATAAACTGTAATTTTCCACAAGAATACTTGAATGTCAGTTTTGAGGAGGTCATCTAGGGAAATGATATTGAGGACAGTCTGTTTATTATAAGTTCAGTCTGAATATGGGTTTATCTACGGTGGAAATGCTAGATTGAGGAGGACACAGACTGTTAATCGGCTGTGCTTAATCCCTGGCCTTTATCATTTGAATCTGTGAATGCTGAAGGAGATTTCAAACTCCTATCATAACTGGGGGAAAAATATAAAAAAACAGAAAAAGAAAAGACCCTTAATTTGGATTTCTTTCATGATAAACTTCAAAACTGCATTAATAGCAAAGCAAGATTAAAAAGAAGTAACACAAACAAATCTTTGTTTAAAAACTGCTCTGTTCATGTCAAAACAGAAAATAAAATTTAAAAAATAACCTTTTGTTGCCTTTCCATGATCGATAATAAGCATATATACTTTATTTGTTTTGAGATATGAAAAGAGGGTGCATTTTACACAAGTGGGTAGCTACTCAACCATTATATATCTGTTAGGGATTAACTAATGAAGTATTTAGCATCTTCAGAAGTTTGCTCACTAAAGAGCTATGTGAGATCTTTTCTCATTTACATCACAATAAATACAGCTGAAGTGACAACAAAAGATGGTAGACCATGCTACTTATTAAGGCTGAATGGGTAGGTCACGATTTTTCCATTAGATTAGGGGAAACCAAGACTATTGTTCAGGATTATTGGTATATTTAACTATGGGCTACCAGAAAGAATTAAGTCTTTGCAAGAGCAAAGAGATCAACAGTGTTCCTTCTCTGGGAAGTGATGTGAGGGGCAGGTACCTGTCCTTGTTTATTTGACTAAACTTGAAAAACTTGAACAAAGCTGATAAAGAAGGCGTGCCTTAGGTGATTTCCATAGCTTGCATTCTGTGCCAGTTTTTCATGTTAGTCGAATGGCTACTTAGTATACAACCGAATGTTTGCAGCTTCTTGTCATTGGTGTTGAATTGCTGTGTTTGTTTAACTTAGGAAATGTCTTTTTATTAAAATTATACTGATAAAACTTAATTGATCATTTTTTTCCCCTTTTTTGAGGGGGAGGGGAAAAAGAGTGGAAAGATGAGCCCCATCTTTACAATTGTTTGATAGCATGGAATAAAAAAAAAAATCTATTCAATGTCTTCTTTATTTATATAAAGAATAAGGGTCCATACATAACAATAGTAACATAGTGTTAGATAGGTACAATAAGTGTACAACATTATTTTCATTGAATTGTTAGTAGATGATAATAGTAACTTTTACTTTCCAAACAAACTTTTTATTTTCCCCTAATCTGCATGCAATTTCAAGGTTCAATAAATGCATAGCTGATATTTATCAGGTAATCTCAAAGTCACAATATTTCTATTATTTTTTCACTACTTTTGTTAACATATAGCTTTTAGAAATTAAGAATCCAATATATCGTCTTTACATGTTTATAGTTTTGGTTCTTCCACAAAATTAGTTGTGGGTTGGTTTTTTTTTTATCAACTATAATTTGTTTAATTGGTATAGGAATGCAGAGTTTAACGTCTGTTTTCTGAGATATTGTTAAAAGCAAACTACTTAAACTTAGTTATGTTTAAGTATATTTTTAAAACCATATTTATGACTTTATAACGTTTGAACAATTTTATATTACAAGTACAAATGTTTTTCTGAGACAAAACAGAATATACAGAAAAGAGTTTGTTCTCAGTTTCAAGATGACTAGTCTTTGTCAATGACTGATCTTATACTGTGCAAAGGTTCTACACAGTAACACATACACTTTTGTGAAATGCTTGTAGCACGTTCCAAAGTGAGAGGGATTAATAATCGATAACAATTGAAATACCATATTACAGTTTCGGAGTTACTGCATATTATCCCAGTTGAACATAAACATAAACTTTTCAGTGACAGAGAGAAAATTGTTCTTCATTGTGGAAGATAAACTCCCCATTGTGTCAGAGCGCCTCTAGCCAATTCTTTCACTCTTAAGGTCCAGTATATCCCCTCCTCCTAATCCAGAAATATTGCAGCATCTGTGAGAAAGCAAGTGGCATATGTCTGACTACTCTCGGCCTACCAGGATAAAGCTGTGCATAATCCAGGCCCTTATTTTACGTTCTTGCTTTTAACAGTCGCAAATACCTTCTGACACCAAAGAACAGGACTCTAATCTAGATGAAATAAAGTTCTTAAATCCTTAGAGCTAAATTCAGATTTAGTTGCTGATTTCAAAACGCTCCTCTTCCCTCCAGGAGTTGCCCATTCCACAGGCACTTTACAGGATTGCACCCAAATGGCTTTTTCACGAATTGATATGCAGTGAAGCCTAGCAAGGAGACTCAGAATTCAATACGACGTTATCTGATCTGAACAGGATTTTTGGCACAGTTTCTTAGAGTCTCATCATTGCCTCATGTTGAAAAACCTGCTAGAATGGGGGAATGTTCTTTAAGACACGATGAATTAATGTTTCTTCTGTGAAGACAAATTAGTTTTATCATCCTTGTCGTCAAAGAACAGTGCCTTTGAAGATGTAGAGGCTATGCCATTTGCTCAGTGACGCAAAAGAAAAAGTCTTTAGTCATATGGGTCATGAGACAGATCAGACAGGCAATTTTACATCATTCTGCCCATTGACTCCCACTTGTCTTTTCAGGGTGTTTGGGGCTTTTTTTTGTCTGTGTGTTCTGGTTTTGTTGTTTGGTTTGTGTTTTTTTAAATGTAGTTTTCCTCAGCATTCCTGCAAAATACGTCTCTGTAGGCTGTAGCTTTTCACTATGTATATGCTTGCTTTCTAACAAACACAAATCAGCATGACACCTACTAACACTGAGGCATGGTGTCTTAGGGCAATGCAGTGCGTCCTCAGCAGACATCTGAGTAGTGAATAGTGTGGAATAGGCTTGGATCTTAGCAATGTCATGGCTGGATCATTTGTATTACCTGTGATTTCCTATTAAGGCTTTGTGACCTCGTTACTGTTCATTCAGGTATTTTTTGCAAAGGACAGACAGTCTTGAAAGTTGTTTGTATCTTTTTTTGTTTTTCAGAATTGGTTCAGTTTCCTTTACTTAGCACATTAATTGCCGCTTCATGCAAAATTGACATTTGCTGAGTCACTCGGTTGACACGAGGCTCATAAATCAGTCCACATCTGTGGAAATACTTAATGGAATTGTCCTCACATCAATGTGATAGTCATGGGTAATGTGTCAACCAGGCAAATTTGCAATTCTGTTCTAGGAGTGTTTAGGTATTTACGAAATTAACACAAATTCAAAATAAAGCAAATGCTCATCATTTTCTCCTCAGAATTCCTGCCAAAATTGTTGACAACTGAAAGGAAGATAAAAAATTTCTCCTGAACATAACAGGTTTTTGCACAGTACTTTGGTTTGTCATCCTTTTGTAAAATGAAAGAATATCTCCAGCATTCAAGTCTTTACGTCAGTGCTTCTTGCTTATGATTCCAGATAAAATTCTCAGAACAGCATATAATCAATTACATATGCTGACATTTTGTGATAGTATTAGTTGAATGTATTAGGTTTTACCCAGATAAAAAAAAAAAAAAAGAGAAAAAGAATGTAAAAGATAGCGTATTTCATTTTTCTTTGTGATATTATCATCATCTGGGGGAATATTGATAAACATATATTCTTAGGGTTTAGGGCTTTTCCAGTCTTCGAATCTTCTATTGCTTCTAATATCCAAAGAGACAAAAAATAAGAAATTGTTATTATAAAACCATGAAAATGAACTAATGCTTAAAGCTATCTAGTGCTGATGTGTTAAAAATCCATTACAGAAATGTTATAATAAAAGGAAAAAAAAAACATTTTACATTTTTTGCTGTAGGCAAACTTATAATGAAGAATAAATTTATTCGCAATGCTAAGACAAATTCCAAACACTATATATAGGGAATTTTAGTCACAAATAGGATTTCTGGTGCCTCGTTCCAAAATGCTTATTATTGCTGGGTTGGTGTTAAATGGATTTTTAATTGACAGGGTGTGACATATTTAATCTAATGGAGAGAAATTACTTTGTGCTGACTCAAATGACTATCTGATTAATCACTGGTAATGTTTACAAGCCATCATAGCTGGAAATCATGGATACATTGTCTGATTTAGTAAATATGCAGTAGGGCAAATGAAAACCCAATCTAAATATGTACTTTTCATCCTCTTACAAATAAATTAGAATCAAATTATCTTTTATGTGGTATTTTCAGCGTGGCTAGGAAATTTCAAATAATAATTCTGCATTTGTAGCATTTGTGCATTCTGCCCCAATGCTTGTACTTTTGCTTGTCTTTATGCTTTATTCAGCCAGCAGAGGGAGCACGAGTTACCTGCAAGCTAATTTTTTCTATCTCTTGACATCGAAAGCGCCCGTAGATGATGCTGGTGAATACAGCACTAAAACATGCAGACAGGTGCTGGTTTGTGCCCTTTAAACAGATAGAAGGAAAACTATCCACCTTTCCTGAGCTGAAAATTAATAATGTGAGTGTTGGCTCTGTTTTAGTGGACTGAGAAATTTATATATGGGGTAAAACCTATCCAAGCAAAACATGCACTCACACCGACAAACTTACAGAAAACTAATTTCTTATTATAAAATAATACACAGGTTTGTAATTGAATAGCAAATAATAATACTTGCTTTGAAATTCTTACAAGGCATTCGATAGCAGAATTGATTCCAAAGTAATGAATTTGATCTGTTCAGTTGTGATGAGTTAGAAGAAACATTCCTACATAAAAACAAATAATCTTTTCCTTGTAATTTATAAGCTCAATTTAGAGAGAGGTAGATTTTTTTTCAATGGTTGGCATTGACTCTCAATTTTCTGTATTATAGTTACAGAACTGTATCATGAAAAATGCCACGTGTTTCGCATCTCTTATTTCTCTGAGGCAAAAATGTTAAGCATGCTGAAGCTTCATTCTCACAGAGTGGTTAAAGTTTTTGCTATCATCCCATTGGAATTAACACTATAAGTAAGCTATATTAAGTCATATTATGTGCCAAATTACATAAAATTTGGAGGGCTTCCCCATCCAAAATACCTTGCTTCTAGGCATAATGTATCTGATTCAAAAGCACTGGTACATTCATGATCTTGCTGATTTTGTTGTCAGGATTCCCTCTACCTAAATAGACCTTGCACTGTTTTCAGAGAAGGAGTGCAAAAGACTGTGTTGCAGTTTGTGTCTAGGGTGTGTCCTTGGGAGTTGGATCAAATCAGATGTTTACTGCAATGATGCATGAAAACATCCATATGAAATAATCTGGTATGCTTTGTCACTAACTATTACCTCAAAGTGTATTAAGTCAAAGAAAATGACACAAGGAGTTTTATGGAAGAGACCAACTTAGTATGACAGTCTCTCTGTGGGAATATTTTAATGAAAACCGATTGAAGAAAGAACCGAATAGAAATAAATGCAGTAACTTGAGCGTAAAAATGGGAAAAGTTTCTAAAAATCATGTTTAATGGTTTATTCTTTATTTTCATTATCAAAGGATTATCAGTCTTATTCCTGGAACTGAACTGCAGTAGATATATTGAATAGGTAAATTTATATTGTTAACTGTAGCCATTTTCACAATAAAATGTGAAAGGATGTTTAAGCCATATTTCGTTTCTCTTTATTCAGTTTCACTAACCTTTGCAACCACTTGTCGTTACCGACTTTTGCCATCTTCTCTGTGCTTATGTTAAAAGTGAGGACCTCTACTCACTTTACAAGTGAATACCATAAAATAGATGTAGCCTTAGTTTCCATTTGCACAGAAGGTGTTATCCAGATATTCTTCATTATCCTTTTTTTTTAACTAAAGTTACACATGAGATGAAGCACAAGGTGAAGAAACATGAGCTACAACTCTTAAATAATTTTTGAAAGGGGGACAGCTGATAAAGAGGTGGACCCAAAAATAATTCATATAGTGGGTGTGAAAAGATCAGGTGAAGACAGAAATCTGATTCTCTTTCATGTCTTAGTCCTTCTATACTAGACTCCTTCAGGCAGCCACTCAACTAGGCCTGGTAAGCTGCAGGATAGTAACTGGAGATGCTAATGTACCCTACAGTGGGTAAAAAATATATATATATATAAAAAAATGCCTGAGCATCTAGGAAGGCAGTGAAAGAGTGCCATCGTGTAACAACTGTCTTGCTTTAGTTCAGCCAGTCGGTTTCAACCTCTAGGACTTCTTAAAATGTCACCTGTAGCACTTAGGATAATTTTATATTGTTCTTAAATAAATGAAAAAGTAACTAATGATAAGTTTAGAAAGTATCAGCATGTATAATTTTTAAAAAATATTATGAAATTTATAGTTTCTGTCATTGATGAGTGCTACTTTAGGGTGTGTTAATTCTTAGTATTGTATCAAACTTCTAAATGCATGCTATTTTAATATACTGGTTTTGCATATCTAATACAGTAAATCAGGATGTTTTAGTGTTAGGACTTCTTTCAAAATCCAATTTGCTTGTCTGTATTAATATTTTTCTTCTGTGATCCTTTTCCCACTTTGTGTCATCAGAAATTCTGTTAGTCACCATTAGTTCCTAAAACCAGATGATTGAACAGTTATTTCTGCATTGTGAGTGGAGCTAGTTTAAAGTGTGTTTTCCTTCAGGAGGTGCTTAGTGAATGTGTTGTTTTATCACAAGTAATCTTTTTGTTGTTGTTTCTTCTGTTTCTTTTGTAAGCATTAGTTGGAACCACAAACACCTACTGATTTACCTTCCAATTTCTCTGTTTCTTGTGCAGATTTATTATAGATTTCTTGTTTAATACAGAGAGGTGAAGCAAAATTCCCTGGGCTTTTGTTCTGGGTTTTTTTTTGGGGGGGAGGGAGTGGGGGTGGTTTTTTGTTTGGTTTGGTTTGGTTTTTTTACACTATTAAAAGAATTATATTGCTTAGGTACATTGGGACTGAGGTGGTCTGAGAGCATTTCTAAAAGAGAGAGATGTTAGGTAGTCTATCTGCTGCCTTTGTGCCTTAGTTTTCTATTTAGAAAGTGAGTATCATACTGATTTTCTCTGATTAGGCTTAGAAGCAACTGCAAGAAATGCCTCTGGGCAATAAAAGACCCAAGTTACATCCTACGTACTTCCAACCTACTTTATTTGTTTGCCTAGTTTTTTTCAAGGATCTTTTTCTCCTCTGTAACCCTTTTACTGGCAGCACTTCGCATATCTTTGCATTGTATTGTAACTTCTAAGCAAAACTTTGGAAGGTCCAAAAGGCAATAGGTTTGGGAGCCACTGCACAATGATGATTTTCAAGAATTCAGTAAAGAGGTTTAAAGCTAAAGCATATAAAAGATGAACTGACTCGTTTACTGATAGAAGAGTTAAGCCTTGCTATCAAAGTTTACATTTGATTCTCTACTCTGCATCTTCTCACATTAGAGTCAGAAATGAGATGGCAGATAGAAATTTTCCAAGAGATAGAAGAAATAAGACTTATGACAGAATAGGATCCTAGGACTGAAAGATGGGAAAACCTTTGCGGCTGGATAAGCAATATAAGTTACCAGTATAATGTATTTAAACTCAGAAAAGATCAGATAAATTACTGATGAACAAAATAAAAGCTGTTACTAATATGTGATGCAGAATTAATAGGTTTCTCTCATAAAGCTTACCAAAAGTCAGAAACGAATTTTGGAAGAAAGTATGCTGTTTGCAGATGCAACATAATGGCTTGGAATGTTTCTGTGAGTCCTTTAATTTTCTTCATTATCTCTCAACTAATAAAGAAATTACTCCTGAGTACGATATAAAGTGTTTGCTCTGGCAGAATTGCCAACTTGCTCTGACCTAGTTGGCATAACCATTGTAGATCATACTGAAATTAATACTTCATACGACCTATAAATACCCTTCAGAGACTGGGCCTAAGGAGATAGGTATTTGTGTGCTGGGTTCAGCACTTTGCAACAGACATATGTGTTCTTTATGCACAGAACTCGTTTAGTGCTCTTGTCAATCAGCTAAGACCTGTAAACCAAAGATCCTAACTCATGCTGACTGCTTTCACTTTCTTATTGCTGTTAAACAACTCTTACAGGTAGCAACCAACTACTTTTGGTTTTGGAGCTTAATTCTTCAAAGGTTTTGTATTCTTATTGCATACAACACACTAGCTTTATGTAGAACGAGAAAAAGCTTTTTTTTTACATAACTCAGGAGTTGGTTATTACCAGAAAACATCACACCTTTTCTTGGTTCCCATTTTCTTAATTCAACATTTGATCATGTATTCCCTAACTTGTATTCTCTGATCAAGTATCTGTAACCTTTTTTGTAACCCTGATTTAGTTTCAAAGTCTAAATGCTTCCATGACATATGTGCTCTGTCTCTATTGGCAGGCACAGTTTTCTGTCTTCCCTACAACCAAGAATAACAGAAGAGAGTTCAAACATGGTGGGACTATTGCAGTACAAGAGATAGCTGCTTGAATTGACTGTGTGTACATTCTTACTTTATTATAAATGCCCTGTTTTTTCTACTTAGATGTGAAAAGCATTAATGAAGGATACTTAAGCTAATGCATTTTGTCGTGTCCTTCTTGTGAGTGTAAGGTACACATACTGTGAACAGCCACAGTTTATCTAATGTGCTGTAGTAGTGATGATTCACACCCTGAGAATTTAAACTTCTGTCAGCTCTAGTAATCAACATGGCATACGTATATGTAATTGGTAATTTTATCGTAGCAGTACCTGAAGATAATATGAACTTCATCTAAAACACAAAAAAATAGCATGGGCTAGCAACCCTGTATGTTCATCAGCATAAAACAAAGATGAATCCTCCCACCCCTACATGACATATTGGTCAAGTGAATTAACAAAGTTTTCTGTTTTCTTATCAATAATAATATGGATATGGATATGTTCATTTGGAAATGACAGATAAATTGCACCTGTCATTTGCTATGTTTTTTGTGAGTTTTTCATGAACAATGAAAAAGAACTAACCTATATGCCTGATAATTGCTTTGAAAATTACTTTGATATTTGATATTTCTTGCAAAATTGCATCTATACTCTGATAATTTGCATCACATTTCAATAAGAGAACTAAGGAAAACTCTACGTTTTTTGCTGAGAAGTTACACTTCATAGGTGGAGTTGCTGGCCACCGAAATGAGTCAAGAAAAATAGTGTTCTTTTATTCTCTGAGGAGGGCTGTCAGTGCCATGTCTTGGAGGAAATTAATTGAAGGAAGTTGAAAGACCTTCCAGTTTTCCCTTTTCCCTCAAAAGCAAAACTTCTATTAAGCACAGCCCTTATAATTTTAGGGGGGAATTTATGCTTCATTAGATATAATATAACCATTGTATATGTTTTCCTAAGTTCAGCAGACAGTAAATTGAATCTTGCCTAGTCTGCTGTGGAAACACCCATTAAACGAATATCTGACAGCCAAGTCATGCAGTGTGCCCAAGTTAAATACTTGGGTTTAATGGTGGAGAAAGCTGAGTACCTTTGAGTACTAAAGCTCTAGCAAAGTGGGAAACTAGAAACAGTCAGCGAGTGGCCATGACAATATATTTCTCTATTTTGGACCTTGCTGAGCATAACTGGCTTGCTAGACAAGTTTGCTGAAGGAAGAAGCAGCAGTGACCACAAAAACAGTCAGTGAAGGCTTTGGGAAGCCTGCCCTGTATTCCTACCAGACCAGAGTACATAGAGAGCATCGTTCATCCTCCCTGGTGAGACTGTGCCATGGCAAAGTAGATCTAAGTTGTTACAGAAATACTTACTTTTCCAGAAATAAACTGTACAGGTATCAAAGGATAAATCATTAAAAAAGTTGTGATGGGATACAGACTTTTCATTATGACCCTTCCTACTTTTTGTTTCTTCCTAAATAGCACAGCTTTTTCACTCTTTTCTTAGCTACACTCCCTTTAGTATATCTGTCCTCTGCTTTCTCTGCAAATAAGGTACTTTTCTGCATTAGCTCTTAGCTTTTTATTTTCTCTCATTTTAACTTTTATTCACAGGTCTGAATAGGCCTATTTGATAGTTCTTTTTTCATCTTTTAGTGTAGGCCAAAAGCAATCTTTTGTTTAGTCATAAGTGTATTTGTGATTTCTAGGAAAGTCCTAATCCTGAATATGTTTATGTTGAGATGTCTTCTGGGAGTTTTATGTGAACAGAGACTAGTTTTGGAGGAAAGTGGATGATAAAACAACATTGACTTGTAAAGGATTTGTGTTATACTTTTAAAGTTTAATTATACTGCAATAAGTAGGATTATAGGATCATAGTATCAAGTAGAAATGAGGTCCAGGCAGGTCTTTTTTATTACATTAAATGTGTTTGTTTCAAGATAGGCTTTTGCATAGTCTTAGTATCTAATATACCCCAAGTATGTATATATACATGTGGGTGTGTTTGTATACATATACATACATAAAAATGAAATTTATTTCTTTGGCCAAAGTTGTTCTGATCTGTTCCATTATGTGGGATGTGGGATGAAATATTTTAGTTGAAGGTGTAACCTGATCCCTTTTAAGGGCTGATGGGAGCTCTCCATCTCAGAGAAGATCATAAATACTTTGATTAATGAAATCCAAGTGGTTCAAGGGAAATAATTTCCATTTGCATTTGTATGTATTAATTTTGCAATTGTTCATATGCACTTATTGCCCAGGTAATTAGAAACTTCTCATCTTTTTCAGTCTTAAGCATCTTTTGTTTTCTATCTCTTGAGTTTTTCATTCTCATTCCTTTTCAGTTGTGGTATTACACAGGATGTACTCTCAGCCTTTTCTTTTTTTGTGATTGTTTTCCTTCAGTGATGTAACATATAAAATTTATTATAGAAACTTCAGTAGTTCCTGGAGTTTTTAAAAAGCTTTTTATTACAGCTTTGCTGTCTTGAGGACTTCTTTTTCCTCACTTCATTTATTTATTTTCCAGTCTTTCTCAGTGGAGTGTTTGAGAATATAACAATAGTGCTATACTTTGTTGCACACAATGGTTGCCTGTTTATCTGCTGCACATCAGTAGCGACATACTCATCCTTTTCATTACTGTTTCTAACAATCTAGATGGATGTTCCTGTGTAAAACAAACACTTAGAAAAAAAACAACTTATCAAAGACTTTTCATCATCACTTCTAATTCCATACTTACCTGTTGGTCAGTTACAGCACTGCATTCACTGGAGGCTTTGGTATCAGCCTGTGTGCTTGATCTTTCACTAGATTAATAAAGAAACACAAAGGTGTGCCCTCACAAAACTGACAACTTCCTTAGATAACATTAATTAGCTTAGTAATTCTCTGCTTGTTTCTTTTATGTTTATTTCTTCAAGCACAGGCATGTAAGTATCTAGAAATAAGTATTTGGAAATGAAATGCAAGTGCCATTTTACTGTTTCAAGTGTCTTCACTATAAGAAAGGAACTCGACTCCTTGATCTGACTCAGTACAGTCATACTCATGTTCTTTTACTGTACCCATTCTCTAGGTAAATAGAATATTTCTCTCTTTAGAGCTGTCAGTGTAGCACATTCATTAGCAATAAATAGGTTTAAATGTTTTAAATTAGCAGGCTAACTGCCTCAAAGCTTACAGAACAGCATGTGAATAACAAGTATAGAATAGAGCCAAAAGCGCTTTTTGCTTTCTTTTCCATAACCTTAATTAAAGCAGCAGAGTAAAATATTTTAAATAGAAAAGATATTTAATGGTATAATTAGAAGAAGAAAATAGTTTATGACTATCTGTGTGAGAAATCTACTTTGATCTAAGGATAAATCCTTGTTAAATTTTGGATTGAAAGTTTGTTTACCATTACCTATTTTAGTATGAAGCTATGACATACTCTTTTCTTATCATCATGTTTTTCTTGACCAAACTGAACACATAAATAGTCCTCATGATGTAACTGTTTGTCAGGAAAATTAGTTTAGCTACATTACATTTTCAGAGAAGATCATCGAATCATAGAAAGATTTGGGTCAGAAGGAACCTTAAAGATCACCTAGTTCCAACCCCCCTGCCGCGGGCAGGGACATCTCCCACCAAACCAGGCTGCTCAAGTCCCCATCCAACCTGGCCTTGAACACTTCCAGGGATGGGGGACATTCCTTGGGCAACCTGTGCCAGTGCCTCACCACCCTGATCATGAGGAGTTTCTTCCTAATGTCTAATCTAAATCTTCCCCCTTTCAATTTAAAGCTGTTCCCCCTCATCCTATCACTGCAGGCCTTGTAAAAAGTTACTCTCCAGCTTTCCTGCAGCCCCTTCAGAAACTGGAAGGCCACTATGAAGTCTCCCTGGAAACTTCTCCAGGCTGAACAACCCCAACTCTCTCAGCCTGTCCTCATAGCAGAGGTACTCCAGCCCTCTTATAATCTTTGTAGCCCTCCTCTGGACCTGTTCCAGCCGTTCCATATCCTTCTCATGTTGGGGATTCCAGAACTGGACACAGCACTCCAGGTGGGGTCTCACAAGAGCGGAGCAGAGAGGGAGAGTCTCCTCACTCGCCCTGCTGGCCACACTGCTTTTGATGCAGCCAAGGACGTTGTTGGCCTTCTGGGCTGGGAGCACACATTGTCAGCTCATGTTGAGCTTCTCATCAATCAGCACCTCCAAGTCCTTCTAAGCAGGGCTGCTCTCAATCACATTGTCCCCTAGTCTATATTGAAACTGCAGATTGCCCTGACCCAGGTAAAGAAATTTGCACTTGGCCTTCTTGAACCTGATAAGGTTCACAGACCCACTTCTCCAGCTTGTTCAGGTCCCTCTGGATGACATCCTGTCCTTCTGGTGTGACAACTGCCTCACTCAGCTTGGTGTCATCTGCAGACTTGCTGAGAGTGCACTCTATCTCACTCTATGTATCAACAATGAAAATATTAAACAACTCTGTTTCCGGTCCCTGAGGGACACCACTTGTCACACATCTCCATATGGACATTGAGCCATCGACCACTACTCTCTGAATGTGACCATCCAACCGATTCCTTGTCCACCGAACAGTCCACCCATCAAGTCCATATCTCTCCAATTTAGAGAGAAGGTTCTTGTGGGGAACCATGTCAAAGGCTTTACAGAAGTCCAGATAGATTACTTCCATTCCTTTTCCTGTGTCCACTGATGTGGTCACCCCATCATAGAAAGCTACGAGTTTGGTCAGGCAGGACTTGCCCTTGGTGAAGCCATGTTGGATGTCTTGACTCACCTTCCTGTCCTCCACGTGGTTTAGCATAGCTTCTAAGAGGATCTGTTCCACGATCTTCTCACAGAGGTGAGAGCACAGAGGTGAAGCTGACAGGCTGGTAATTCCCAGGGTCCTCTTTTATACCCTTTTCAAAAGTGAGCACAATGTTGCCCTTCTTCCGGTCGCCAGGGAGTTCCCCTGACTGCCATGACTTTTCAGATATCATGGAGAGTGGCTTGGCAACGACATCAGCCAATTCCCTCAGGAATGTGGGATTCATCTCTGCAGGTCTCATAGACTTGAATTTTACATTTCTCACAAAAGTGAAAGATTTGCCTATGATAATCTTCTTTGAAAGGCAGTAGTTAGGTAGTTCAGTCTCAGAACCGACAGCAAATGCATTATTGAGATACCAGCTTCCCTCAAATCTTGTCAGGGTGATAACTTTGTACAAATATTTAACTCTGATGTTGCTGGTATTTCCACAGAAGTTAATGCTAGTCGAATCTAGATGAAGCAGGATGCTGTAGATTTGTTAGAGAATATACTGAAAGTGTGTCCTTCACGCATGTGTGGCACCCTTCCCTGTTGTTTAATTTTATCTCTCTAACTGGATGTAGTGTTTGGCTTTTTGTTGTTACACAAGAATGTATATCGAAGTTTGAGAGTTCGTCAAACTTCTCAACATTAGAAATTAAGAACGTATGAGACCCCATATGGATGCTGCACATGAAGTCCTAGATACAGTTTGCTGTGGTAGAAAGCTTCAGGACTGTATATATGGCCATTGCAGTTATGGCCTAGATGTGAGCCTTTCACAGCAGACCACCCCGCAGATTCATTTTGATCTCCATGACAGTGGTATATGAGGTTCTAATTACAGTAAGGGATTGTGAGGCCAGGATGACTGTCGCTAAGAATTATCAAAAGGGCGTGGCCTTTAGAGCTTTGCTGGTCTGACACTGTCTTAAAATAATACAGATAAATAAATGGTATGTTTAGACTGAGGAACAGCAATAGAACAGAATAGATTAGTTGAATTCAAATTAATTAGCTTGTATTTTGGCACATTTTCAGTCATGTTGAACTATTTTAGCAAAGATTGCATAATTAAACATATATATATTTAATTTTTTTTTTTTACATTTGAAGACAATTCCAATAAAAGGCTACCTAGACAATAGTTTATATTTTTTTTTATTTGGAGGTTTAAATTAGAGTGCAAGTTTAGGCTTCTGAACTATCTTTGTCTATGACTAGCTTGTTTACCCAACTGAAAGAGAGGAACGAATTCGCTTTAATTTGTAATTTTCTTCTCAAAATAATTAGACTAAAAATAATTTCATTAAATAAACTAAATGATGGCGTAATTTCTTGTCAGTAGTAGTAATTCACTTCGGCAGTGTTGGAGATTACTGAGTGTGCAGATATTCATTTACCTCAGATGTACCTGATGAAGACAGCCGTTATTATACTGTATCATTTCATTAAATTGTAACAAAAATTGTACACTTACAATGCTGTAAAAATCCCGTAAAAAGGATTTTTTTCTCCTACATTTTCTCCCCCTCTGTTTAAACATTGCCATTTGATAGTACCAAATTCCTGGTAAGTATTCAAAGCAGATGCTAACAAAAAGGAAAAGAAAATCTGTGTTTTAATTGGAGAATTTAAATGTCTTCATTTTGTTTAAAGAGACTACTTTAATAATCATGTGAATTAATTAATTATTTAATTAATTTTAAACAGCGCTTATAAGTACAAGGTGTTCCACAAGAGTGAATACAATACAGATGAGGTTCAGCTACCAGTGGCAGTACACTGAAAGAATGTTGTCACTATAAAATACAAAGATGTTTTAAATATTCCTATACTCACCACAAATGAAGCTATATATCTACATTGTACAGTGCTGTGTGGGGAACATAATCAGTTGCTTCACCTAAACCAAGTGTTCTTGCCACTTACTAGACCTAATTAGCTTGAGTGGAGGAATGTAATAGGGTGTTTCTGCTCCTCATTGCCAATAAGCCTGTTTGGTGCTAGCTCGAGAATCTATATACATTGCTATTTCATACATTGCAGACCATTTTTTAGGGACTCATTAAAGCTATTTTTCCCCATATTTAGTACTTCTGTGTGTTGCCTGGCTTATATATTTATTAATGTAACTATCTTTATTTCACAAGTATGTTACCCTTTTGAAAGTTAATCTGTATTTTAGTATTACATTTCAGTTTTTTTCAGTTGTCAATCTAGACATTGCTTTACCACTTGATGATGTAATCTGTAGGGTTGTGTTTTCTTCTTTAAGCAATAGGCGAGACAGTAGGAAGTGATTACAAGAAAATTGTATACATTTTAGAACTAAACTACTTAGTGAGGGTTCATAAGTCCTGCTCATCACCAGTGCCACAAATTGTTTCCTGGAAAGGCTTCCTCTCTCTAGTGCCTGCTGAGGCTCAGGTTTTTTTCTTTTTTTAGAAGCCTAAGTCAAAAAGAATTTTTGCACCCTCTGTGTGTAGAGAACTAGGTCTTAGTTCTCTGCTCCCTAGCTCTCTGTTCTTTTTTTAGTCTTGTACAATAAGTATTTACTTCTGTGAGTAATTACATTGATTTCAGGCTATTCTTAGTAATTTAACAGGTAGTCTATGTGGTAAGAAAGCAGAAATCTCACTTTGAGTTTAATTAACGATCAAACCATCTTCACAGACTAATTGATGTGTGTAGGAAAAAAATAAAAAAAGAGTTACAGAGGTGAAATCTAGAGCCTGGACTTGGAGCTATTCCTAGATATCACATTTGTTACATTAGCTATAACCTGTAGAAACCAAATGTAACTTCCTTAACTGGGATTGACATGTGTCTACAAGATCTAAACATACACAGCTGATAACTTTTGAGTAAATTTAAATATCCCATCTGCATTTTGTTTAGAAGTTGCATAGCTGTTCAGAATGCCTTTAAAAGATAATGGAAGTGTCATTATGTATGCTCTGTTTGTTATTTTAACTATTCTATTTCTTTACTAATATTCTCAATTTCTTATTATGGAATTAATATTTTACAGGTTTTAAGACATTTTGAATAGTAGTTTATGTACCCATGTGTGGATTTCTGACTTTTGTTGCTGTCTGACTCTTTCTGATTCTTTTGTACCAATGTTAGTATAAAGCATGAAAAGATACCACTATGATCATTATTCTGAAGTTTGTTCAAATGGCTACGTTTCTCGTTCCTCTGCTATTTCTGATAGATTACTGGTTTCATGTTCAATTCCTTCCCCTCAGGCAATGCAGCTACTTTGTATGATATTAGTTGTAGCCAGATTATTCAATGATGTGTGCCACGTATGGACTTTGATTTAAATTGTCCTGGATTTTGAAAAGTAGATTTGACAGCAGCTTTTGGCCCATAGCCATCACACCATTTCCAAAATGAATTCCTAAGGGAACAGGATTGAAGCTAGTGTTTTGCAGTGAAATTCGAGACAACTAGGCAGGAGAGGAGGGTCGTCAAGAAGAGCAAGTGTTTTGTTCTTTGTACACCACATCAGGGAGTTATAAAGGTCCCATCAGAGGTTTCACGTAAACACAATTCATTTGTCTTATTACCTTCACTGTTAATTAAGCTCCTGTTAGTAGGACTTGCTGTCTTCTTTCTACACGTTCTCTTCCAGTCATGGGTCACAACTTTGGAAACGGACTTTAATGCTGGAACTGTTAAGGGTGACTTACATGAGCAATGTGATGTAGCTTACCATGGATTTTTGGGAACGTATTCTGCTGTTAAAACAGCTTTTTCACAATTCACTCACTAGAAAATATGTTCTATTTATATATACATATCACATTTATTTGCATGAATTACTGGAAGTAATGATTTAGCAGCATAGAATGTGCAGTAGAAATTGAATACTTCCCTTTTTAATTGCAGGTGGATTTAAGATTATAGTTCTCTGCTAAACTCATGTCTGCCTTTGTAGTGATTTCAGGCTTCCATTTGCAGTAAGCAGTGGTACAAGCAGTACCTGGATACATAGTTACGGTTTGTCATTCTAACAGTATTGTTAGAATAAATGTGATAGTCACTCTAACAGGTTTTATGGCAAAAATCATGTTATGCTTGGCTGTACTCAATGTAAAGCAAGGACAAAAAATTTAAATAAACTATTAGTCTCTTCTGCTATCTCTTGACCCTTTTAGGAATTTTAAAATCCAATAGTGACTCGTGCACATACAATAGAATCCATTTTAGAAAAGAGAAGATGCTGAATTTAATGAGGGCTGAGAGAGCCAGCTTTTAATGTAGTAACTTGCCCTTTTCTAGTTCAGTTCTAGTAAGCTGCCAAAGGCCTGCTTTTCCCCTGATGTTGTCTTATTACAGCAAATGAAGACCATGAAACAGTCTTCATTTTACTCCATCTACACAAAATAATGATATTTTATGTGGAAATGGGTGTATCATTTCATAATGTTAATGAATGTAATCTGTGCCTATCTTAAAGTCAATAGTTAGTTTTGCCTCTTACATGAAGATGCATTTCTATGAGTGCAATAAACAGTAAGACTGTCATATTTAAAATAGAGATTGGGATTTTGGTATTTCAGAAGTGAGAACACAGTGTAATGACTGAAGATAAATAACTTTCAGTGTTCTGTTCAGAGCACATGAGTTGAAAAGAATGTATCTACAGCATTCAAGATAGTAAATAGTGTTACTAAAAAAAAAATTTGTGGTGGGGTCAGAACTGCATGAGACTTGAACTTTTAAAGGCATTATTAGATTCCACATGTCCTTGCTGTATCTCGGCTAGATGTGAACTTCACTTTAAATTTCAAAGAAATTGATTAATTTGTAAATACATGAATGCTGTACATGAGTACAAAAAAGAATACACTTCTCTATTCAGATTTGATTTTCGTATACCAGGGTGCATTTTTGCAACTTCTGTGTCATAGAGTCTACTCTCAGACTCTATATTCCACCTGTTTTTCTTTTTCAAATCTGAATTATGATGCCACAAACTTCATAAACCACCACCATCGTTTTGCCAATAACTTCTCTTGTTGGTGACAAACTGCTGAAGTTTTCATTCTGCTAGACTTTACTTATTCCACATCAGCAGAAGCCTGATTATTGTAACTTAGCCTGTAATGTCATGAATCCTTGCTGCTTGGATGCAGGAAGGACATAGAACTATTTACTAAGGTGGTAGAAGATTACAGAATAGATTGTCCTGTTAATTATAAGGAAAGGTAGATGTTTCAGTGTAAACCTTAGAGCAAGTTCATCAATAAACCCAAATTTTTCCTTTAAAGGCTTTATGTAGTCTACAGTGGAAGACTTTTCAGGTTGCTGAAAGTTTATGGGATTCTGACCTGATTCATAGTTTAACATTCTTGCTTTAGAAAAGAAGAGTCTTTGCTGGAATCGATGATATGAATAATTATTTATGGCTAGATTGTGCCTTCAGGCAAAACCTTGAGTGAAAGCTGATGCATAGTTAGCATTGTCCCAGAAGGTGCCCTGGAAGGTATGGTGCCTTAGGGACAACCTTCAAGCTCAGTGCCCTTTTTCTTTCCTTCTGTCTTCAGGGATTCAGTTATTTTAACACAATAGAGTTAAAAATGCAAACACAACACCTAAAGATTTTATTCCCTTTTTAAACCTACCCATATTAATACAATTATTCTGGCTGCACCATTGTATTGCATTAGTCTTTTTTTTCCCCTTTAGAATGGATTATTTAAGAAAACATATTTTACTCTTAATCTTTCAGTAAAACTGTCTCCAAATTGACCTGATTTCAGAGGAACTATGTGCCTGATATGTATAGAGATTTTTACCAGATACAAGACCCAATCCAGAAATGTGTTTGTCTTTCTTTTTTTGGTCGTAGTTAGTCACTTGGACTGTGTTGTGATCTGATTTCAGGCATTTCATTAGTATTTTTTTAGGATAGGGGTATTCGGTTTGATTTAAGTATAGCATGTCTTGTCATTAAAGGAGAAGAAATAAGCAGAATATGAACAGAAATCAGATTATATATTTCGTTTGCAATGTGGAGTCCTATATTTCTGAGAATCCACTGTACTCAGTGTATTAAGGCTACTCATTGGCAGCTACTCTTTTATGCATTGTAGCTCCTGCTTCCTGATGACATAATGCCATTCCACTTTTTTTACTCCATTCTTAGAGATTGAATGAGTGTTTATCTTTCTCTAGCAAATTCTTAATCCTATCTTCTCTGCTAATGACTTCTCACCTACTTAAATATTTCAGAAAAGCAGATACATCCTGCTGCAGCTGTACCAGCAAACAAAGTCACTGCTTGTCACCCTCCAAGATAGCAATTGCTGCCTGTGCTAGTGAAGCTAATCAGATGATTCTGTCCTAACCCATTTCAGTCGAAGTGTTTTAGTTTAATCAGTTTAAAGAGTCATTCTTTGCTAACATGACACATTTCTGTCTTAAGATGAGCTCTGGAGAAATCACATGTGCATTTGAATTAGCTTCTGGCTAGAAGACAGCAATAAGCAGATGACAGGAGGTGCAAAAAGGGTGGGATTTAGTAAAGGAATGGTAAACACTTTCATGACTGTTACTGCCAATGGGAAAGGATGCATGCTCACATCTAAATCGAAGTCTAACCTTAAAAAATATTCCATTTACAGTCAGTTCTTCAAGAGAAAGTGACATTACCTGTTTGTGTATGTGTGTGTTTATGCAAGCTATGAGCAAAGCGCAAGGTGGAAAACCAACCAGAAAATCAACAAGACTCTGTACACCTTCTGTATGTATCTTTTGCAAAGGTAGGCAGAATGGGAGAAACATTTACTGAACATAAATAAAAACAACAGTGAAAATTTGCTGTATTCAGTAGATTAGATAAAATTTATGTTCAAATTTGGCAGCAGAAAAAGCAAAAACATACTGGCATGTTTTTGCCAATTTTTTGCATGCTACACTACCTGCCATTTCTCCATCTAAAGCTGAGGATTAAGGAGTGTGAGATTAATTTAAAAAGGTAATGTATTTGTGAATATGCTCTTCATCTCTCCTATGTTTAAATATTTTGAAAAAATGCTTCAAAAAGGGTAGCATGGAAAAACAAAGTGATAAATAACAAACGTACTTTGGTCTATGACAGGGAGAAGCTACAATCATGCATTCAGATATCTATTGCATTTTCAAATAGAAGATAACTGGAAAAATTCCTCATAGCTAAATCCAATACTCAAGCACTAGGTACTGGTGTCAAGGCTCAACTAAGAAAAGAAAAGAAGAGGCAATGTGAGACAAAGCTTAGGCTTGCTTGGTTTTACTCTTATCAGTTAGGCAAATTGTTACAATTGTGCAATATTTGGCTCTAGTTACAGTTGCTGCAGCTGCTCCAGGTATCTGAATACCCTGTTGGGCACCAGCTCCACTATCAACCACAGTCTAGCTGCTACAGACTCCAGAATGTGTGATGGAGGCACTAGCAATGGTCCTGCCTTGATACCTTTTTTTTCCCTGATACTCTGGTTGAACAGAAAGATGTATTTTATCCGTAAGAGGGTCCTTAAGAGTGAAGCATCTGATATTTTTCCCTTGATTTACTTACTCCTAAGCTTATTATATAATATATCCATGTGAGTTGCTTTTGTTATGGTCTACACATGCATGCTCTACATTTGTTTTGTGTATTTATAATATATTTTAGTTCGATTTGCCTTCCTTCTTTTTCTTAAAACAAGGAAATTTCTGTTCATGAACAGCCAGAAATACCATAGAAATACAATTATTTTAATTAACACAACCAAACTTCTCTTGGCCACGGTGATCATGTGGACAAGCTGAAAAAGTGCTGACTGCGATGTGTGCATTGCATTGCGACGGGTTACATCACTAGTCGTAACATGATGTAACCCAACGCAGCATGATGTAAGCGTCGTGATACATTGGAGATTTAAAGAAACATCAGCATTCCCCTGTGTCCCGATGCCCCTTTCCAGGAATATGCTGCCACTCTTCATCTAGAAATTAATAACCTGTACCTGTTGCCAGTCTGAATGCTCATGTCCTATTCTTTTTCTTAGTTATATTAATAAGTTCAAGAGGTGTTTATATTAGGTTCAACAAAGCTAAGTGTCAGATCCTGCACTTGTGTCACAACAGCCCCATGCAATGCTACAGGCTTAGGGATGAATGGCTGGAGAAAAAGGCCTGGGGTTGTTGGTCAACAGCCAACAGATGGCAGTGTGCCCAGGTGGCCAAAACAGCCAATAGTATCCTGGCATATATCAGAAATAATATGGTCAGCAGGATTAGGGAAGTGATTGTCCCCGGTAGTCAGAAGTGGTGAGGTCACACCTCAAATACTGTGTACAGTTTTGGGCTCCTCACCACAAGAAAAACATTGAAGTACTGAAGCGTTTTCAAAGAAGGCTGCTGAAGGCTTTATAGAACAAGTTTTATGAGGAACAGCTAAGCAAACTGGGGTTAAGTCTGGAGAAAAGGAGTCTCAGGGGAGACCTTATCACCCTCTACAGCACCTGGAAAGGAGGTGGTAGTCAGGTGGATGTTGATCTCGTCTTCCAAGTAACAAGTGACAGGAAGAGAAATAAAGGCCTCAAGTTGTGCCAGGGGAGGTTTATATTGCATATTAGGAAAAACTTATTCACTGAAAGGGTTATCAATCATTGGAACAGGCTGCCCAGGGAAGTGGTTGAGTCATCATCCCTGGAAGTATTTAAAAGGCATGTAGATGTGGTGCTTAGGGACATGGTAAACCGTGTGGTGGACTAGGCAGTGCTAGGTTAAGGGTTGGACTCGATGATCTTAAAAGTCTTTTTTCCAGCTTAAATAATTCTGTGATTCTGTGACACTAGGAGTATCCCTTCTAATTGTGGTCTGTGTAATCTCAGTTCTTAAATGACAGATTTTAATTTTTTTTCTGTGTACATATGGGTACAGTTGCTCTCTGTCAGTTGTCGTAGATTTCTAATGACAATTAAAAGAAAAAATATGCTATGTTTAAAAATGTTTCACGGATCGGAAAGGTAGAAATCAGTTATTCACATTTTCTAATTGTGTAGCTAAATCCGCAGAGTTGAAATACTTTTGATTTGCGTTGCCATCTGCAAATGGAAGGAAGTTCCAGGTTCATAGCTTTACTTTATTACAACTTGATGCATTTTTTACAATGCTGCTGCAGCTCTGAAGCAGTTCTTCTGTGTGGATAGTTAAGGTGAATTACTTTGTGCTTCCTAGTAACATTTCTTCTTTCGGGACAGATTTTTATGTATTTGTTTTATTATCGCATACATTCTGAAAGTATGTTAGCAGCCATGTACTTACACAGTGAATTTAAATTAATCTTAGAAACTAAAATGCACTTCTTTTATGTACTTGTGTACAAGTAATTTTGTACTTGGCTTTTATGCTTTAAGAAAGTGTATTTTAAGACAAAAAAAAATATCCACATTTTATCCCATAACAAGATAGTATTTCTTTTATGATTCTAAATTTGGCAGAGAAAATAATCAAATAGTATAATAAATTTTAAAGGTGCAATAAAAAAAGAACAGCAAAAAAAGTCTTTCAATAAACTAGTGTTATTTTTTGTAATTAAGTTTAGAAATGTAAAGCATGCAATCTAAATAGTAAGTTTACTTCAAACACCCATTACAGAAATTGAGATATCTTTTCCTTAGGATTTTGTATCTCTTTGCTCATTAAATACATATACCCTCTGAAAGGAAGAAGGATTTCTTCTTCTAAGAGATTATGTTTGAAAAACCAGAAATTAAGAACTTGCATCATAGAACCAGTAGTTTCATTGCTGCTTATACTGTAGGGATGGCACTGAACTAGAGGGACTGCTCTTCTATTTTTACAGCCTCTAAAACATTGACTGAAAGAATGCAGAAGGGGTCCTTCCACAATAAACCAATAGAGCTAGTATCAAGTTCTTCTTCCATTTATTTAACTGAAACAGCTATTTAGTAAAGCTATTCCATGTGAAGACTAGGGACAGTAACAAGCGCCTGAGTTTGATTTCACTGCTGTTACCTCTTGAATTATTACCTTGTTGTAAAAGTCAATTTACTCCATGATAGCATTAAAAACTGTGAGATAACACCAAAAAAAAGTGAGATAACACCAAAAAATTTATCACAAAATGGCAACTGTCTCATGCATCAGACTAAGGAATTGGGATGATGCAAGAGACTTCTATCTCAACTATGTTCACTGGAATTTTTCTTACCAGATAGTTTGGTGACTGGTATATCTTGTGAAACAAACAATACATGATCTCTGCCGCATAAGCTTGATCTTGAGCTTCAGTTTGTCCCAGTTATCTCAATAAAATTAGACCTAACTGTCTGTTTTGTCATTTGTTGAGTTGTTGTTGTCAGTTATATAGTGTAACATACTTAAAAGTTAATAAAAAATGCTAATAAATGTTTTAAATTACTGTATGTTATGACCTCATTGTTTTTATAAAGTATCTACCATTTTTGTTGAGCTCCTGAAGATGAATGGCTTTTAAATATATTAAAATATTTAAATATATTTTATATTGTGCCCCTGTACTCAGCACTGGTGAGGCCGCATCTCGAGTGCTGGGTTCAGTTTTGGGCCCCTCACTGCAAGAAGGACATCGAGGTGCTGGAGCGTGTCCAGAGAAGGGCAACGAGGCTGGTGAGGGGGCTGGAGAATAAGTCCTATGAGGAGCAGCTGAGGGAACTGGGGTTGTTTAGCTTGGAGAAGAGGAGGCTGAGGGGAGACCTCATCACTGTCTACAACTGCCTGAAAGGAGGTTGTGACAGGGGTGGGTGCTGGGCTCTTCTCACAAGTGATGAGCGATAGGACGAGAGGAAATAAATGGCTGCAAGTTGTGCCAGGGGAGATTTAGGCTGGACATCAGGAAGAATTTCTTTACTGAGAGAGTGGTCAGGGATTGGAACAGGCTGCCCAGGGAGGTAGTGGAGTCACCATCCCTGGAGGGGTTTAAAAGACAGGTGGATGAGTTTCTTAGGGACATGGTTTAGTAAGGAGACAGGCACGGTTGGACTTGGTGATCTCACAGGTCTCTTCCAACCTTATGGTTCTATAATTCTAAAATATTTAAAGGAATTCAGCGTTTCTTGTATTCACACATCACACATGCTAAAAGTGAGCAATAATGATATCCCTTTAATTTTTTTGTTCATTAGATGTAATTGAGAGTTATAATTGAATCTCTTTTCATACTAATTCCATTTTTGTCTTCCAGCAATATAGGGTACTGATGGAAGACTTTCTTTTTTTGCTATGTTCTTTGTAAAAATGAAACTTGAGTGTGAATGTATTATTCCTCATAAGACCTACCATACCTAGTTATTATACATTAATGTATAACATTTTCAGAATTGTTTCATGGTATGCTTTGACATTTTGAGTGTTGCGTTAGGCTATTTTTTTAAGACTCTCATTGCTATGACTAAAGTAGTGCCCAGGCCTTTTTCTTTGGAAGTTATGAATAATTTGGAATCTAATAATTGTGTATCTGGATCAAGTTATTGTTTCCATGTGCATGACTATTACTTTTCAAATGTAATGTTTCTGTAGGTGCATTTATCTCTGTGCTAAGCTTTTATTCAGAGACAAAAAAGATAAGAAAGCACAGCTTGTTTTCAATTCATCTTAACCTGGGACAAACGTTCTTTCTCTCCATGAATTGGTCATAGTTCATACACATTTAGATGTATGTTTGACTTCAGTTCAAAAAATAGCACCTTAAGTATTATCCATCATTTATCTATCTTCATAAACTCTCTTTGAAGGTATTCACATTCTCTCTAGCCTTGGCTCATGTAGTTTCTGTTACTGGAAAACTATACAATGTCATAAGTCATCCTTTTTTCCAGATCATTAACAGAATGTTAAACAACATCAGATTAATATAGAGAATATTTTACTGCACCATTAATCTTTTGCTACACTGATAATTGACCTCTGCTTACAACTTAACATATTCTGTGTAGCTTGTTTTTAATCCATGACATTACTTCTCCTCTTTCTCTTTGAATAATTATGTTCTCAACATCTTCGCACAGAAAAGTGCGTATCAGAGACTTTTTGAAAAGCCAAATAAATTTTATTGACAAGTATTCTATGGAGCCTAAAGATCAAAGAGCAACACTTTTTCTTTAAAGACAGCTGTGGGTTATTTTCTATCAATGTATCTAAATGCTTTCAGACATTTTTAGTTGATCTTTTTTCTTAGGCTATAGTAACATTATTTTTCTTGATTTTAATATGCACATTATCTGTTCCTACTAATCTATTGCAGTAGCTTATTTTAATTAGACACCGAAGTATTTAACTGGTAGATCAATAAGGTTATCTTCTAACCCTTTTTAAGAATAAAATAATGGTTTATCCGCAATGCATCTAGGGATATAAGTGCTAGCATTTACTCTTTTGACAGTTCAGTTTACTAAAATATGCCTTATTTTCACTTTTTGTTATGTATCTTTAATTCCTGGATACTCTAAAAGAAATTCATATTATCTTGTGGCCTGCTGTAAAACTAGACACCTAGAGAAGAAAAAAAATGATAAAAAATGTGGGGAACTATTACTGATTGCTGAGGGTGGGCAATAACTGAAGACAGCATGGGTCTGAATAATTTTGACTGTCAAGGGTATCAGAGTATGTATTATGGGTGGTTAAGCATGACTCTAGGTTAATAGTTAACTGAAAAAATAGAACATCATAAAATAAAAGAATGAGAGAAAAAAAGAAAAAAAAGAAAAAAAGTCTTGTAAGGAAGAAGTAAGAACATCTTTTTAGAAACCTGACCAGTGTGAAAAAGAGGATGGTGCTAGAGGAAGCAGTAACAAGTAAAGGAATGAAGAAAGAGCTGGAAGAAAAATAACTTGTCACTTTATGTCATTTTCAGGGTGTGGAAATCTGTGAGCTATTCTTGAGAGTGAGAACTTTGTCAATTATTTTAATGGTCTGTTTTGTACCATACTGCTGATATTAATGGATTTGCATCCCATTTTCAAAGGCAAGAGTACGAATCTCAAATTAAGGGTTGTTACTGGAATTGCTGCTTTTTCCAACAGAAAATCATAGTAAAGCTAAGAGGAAAGCCATGCAGAGACCTGTGAAATGAGATACTAAAATGAAATGTGGTAAAGTCAATATGGAACAGAGAAGGGCAATGCATTTTGATCACTATGAAAATTATATCATCAGAGTAAAAATGTGAGTGACAGCAAAGTTTTTTTTAATGCCAAAACATGGAAAGATGTTTGCACTGAACTCTAGATGCAAATTTTGCAGGATGTCCAGTCATCATTTTGTTGCAGGAATTATTAAACATTTGCCAAAACGATGGGTCATAGATTTTAAAAAATGTGGAAGATAAAAACACATCCTTTAGTAATGCTGGCCACACTAGATTTATGCAGCCAATGGTACAATTGGCTTTCTGGACTGCAAGTGCACATTACCATCCCATGTCCATTTTTTTCATCTACCAGTATCCCCAAGTTCTTCTCCACAGGGCTGCTTTCTTCTCATCCACAGTCTATACTGATACCGAGGATTGTCCTGACCTAGATGCAGGACCTTGCACTTAGCTTTGCTGAACTTCATGAGGTTCTCATGGGCCCTCTCCTCAAGCCTGTCCAGGTTCCTGTGGATAGCATCCCTTCACTCAAGCATATCAAGTGCACCACTCGGCTTGGTGCCATCCGCAAAGCTGCTGAGGGTGCACTCAATCCCACTATAGGATTGATGAAGAAATTAAGTAATATTGATTCGAGTATGGATCCTTGAGGGACACCACTGAGAACAAGTTTTCACTTGGACATTGAGTCATTGACTGTACCCGTGATAGTGGCCATGTGGACAATTCCTTATCCATCTAATAGTCCATCCATCAAACGCATATGTCTCCAATTTAGCAGCAACAATGTTGTGGGGACCATACCAAAGATCTGACAGTCGGCTAGGTAGATAACATGCCTACATTTTTGCTTATCCAGTGATGCAGTTACTCCATCATAGAAGGCCATTGGATTATCCAGGTGTGATTTGACTCATTTGACTTCCTTTCTTTTCCTTCCTCCACTTTCTGTGGCCAGTTTTATCAGAGTTTGATAAGAGGTATCAATTACCCCCTGTGATGCCTCAAAAGCAAAACACAATGCAATATGCATTGTACATTCTCAGCATTTTCCAGTGCTACTGAAAGATCCAGGCATGGAAGATTAAAAAGAGTGTGGAGAACATAACAAATGCCACACACACACACGTGTACAACCACTTACACAGTGAAATTGATGAAATCTGTCTTAGCAGTTTTCCAGCAGTGTAACAACTACTACAAAAATCAACTTTCACCTAGTACTTTTATTCCTTTCAAACTTTGCCCCAGGTGAAAAACATTTGGCAGAAATTGTATATTCTTCGTAATGGAAGGGAGAGTTTCAGTGCACGGAGTAACTACATTCTACTACACCACGTAGTCTTTGTCAGGAGACTTTGAGCTTGAACATGACGTTTTGTTGATGCCAGAAGAAAACTGAAGTAATACCCAAAGAAATTTCATCACAGCAATCAATTTTTTCTGTGTTTTGAAGTCTGATACATTTTTGGTTGCTGTTAGTGGTAGGGAAGTTGACTGTGGTGCCAGTATTTCTGGTTTGTTCCTCTAGGCTTATTTCAGTACTGATATGACTGATAGAATAACAACAACATACAGACAGGTATAATTTGAACTGATGCTATGCCAGTTCTACCTTCAGACACTCCCGCTAACTCACTGTGTCAGTGACCTTCAACACACTTAAGCTCTGTGGCTTATTTTCCCTAGCAAAGCTGCCACTTACGTTTAATTTCCTCAAATAAATGGTAGGTGGTTTAAATTGTAAATTGCACTGATTGAGACAAGGAAACATTCAGATCTCTTGTACAGCTGAATACAAATGCAGTACTAAGTTGTTGGGGTTTTTTCCCTGTAAAAACTGAAGTACGTATGACAACAGATAACATCAGCACACATACAATGATATTGCTTAATTAAACCAAAAGAAGAAAAGCTTTGCCTGTTTCTTTTCACAAGAACTGTTTATATTTAGCCAAAGAAGACTGGAGTTTGATGTCTTAGAAGTAATTGCATACATAAGCTGTATCATTTTACGTACAATTCAATATAGTTCATATATGTTTCCCTTCAAATACGAAATTCAACTTGTCTTTCTTTATGTGGAATAGTAAAATCATAATATTATACTGATATTATATATTTATATAATATTGTATGGTACCAAATGGCACATGCCATGTAGTAACTATATCACATAGGACTTTTTATTATTTGCTTCTAATTTCCTACTTCTGTAAAATGATAATTATCAAACTACTGTTGTTTGTTCCTGAATTTTGAGTAAAGCATGAATCTCAACACTGAAAATACTAAGCTTAAAACATGCTTGGAACATTGCAAAATGGAAAACCAAAACAAGATATGAATTCTCATTAACTTGAGTCCATAGGGAAAAGATTATTGCACCAGAACAGATATATAATCAGTTAACTGATACTGTCAAATAATGGATATAAGATGGATCAGATACTGGTGAAATCAAGGCTGTAGTATTGAAGTTTGAAAGTTTCAATAGTGAGTCTGACTAGCTGCTTTGATGCTAGCTTAATATAATTAATAATTATATAGCAAGTGTGAATTAAAATAATCCTTGTTCAACTTCAATCTCAGAGCACCATGAAATGCTCAGAATTCATGCTTTGAAGCAGATAAAATGTAAATAACATGGAATACTTCATCTTCTCATAGTGTAAGGTCTTTGGTAGAGGTTCAGTAATTTTGGTTGACATATATGCTTTCAGCACTGAGTAATAATGAATAAAATGTTTAAATGAACTTTCCAAATTCTGCCTTATTTTCTGTGCATGTGCTATTTTTGGAAGTATTAAAATAATTAAATATTCATATTTCAGGTTGCAAAGCTCTTAATCATATCGAACTTAGACATGGTTTTCCCTATAGTATAGCTATACTACAGGGATATACTGTATATAATATAGGAATATGCACTATACTATATAGTATAGTATAGCTATAGTATAGCTATACCATCTGGTCTTTTAATTTTTAATTATGAACTCTTTTTATTAACATTTTAGTTGTTTGATAGTTTAATTTTTTAGTTGGCTTGATATTGCTAGTTCCGGTAGGAATTAATATATTGTTGTATGTGGATAGAGATGTCATTGAAAAAAACCCTGAAATGAAGTTTTGTATTTAACTCCTCTGGATACAGACCTCCTACTTCCTTGTAAAACACTTCCAAGATTCCCAAGTAAAAACTAAGTTGTTGGAAATTCAGTAAACATCAAAATTAGAATTGAATATGGTGTGAAACTATTATATTATCTATTGCAGTGGAATAAAACTACATTTTCATAGGATCCACTGAAATAACAAACACTATTATTTCCTGAATCCTCCAAAGGCAGCTGCAAATTGAGCTTGTGTTCAAAATAAGCGATTAAAATAGCTGCATCAAATAATTAGAGGTATTCTTAAGAGTTTATTATTCAGTTTGCAGTTTCCATTGATGTCCATAAATGCCCAAAGGGAGAGTCTGCACAAACAACTTCACCAGCAGTTGTTAAATGCAGTGTATGTGCTTGGTTGTTCAGCTGTCTGCAGAGGGTGTAAATTACGTTTAGTTATTAAAAATGGTTGTTAATTCACTTTTTTTGTACACAACTATTCACATTCATTTGAAATGAGACATAGATATTTATCTCTGTTAAAGTATTTGAAAGTACACACTCTTTGGTTACAGGTAGTTTGGGTCAACATTACTGAATTCTTTCTGCAGAGTCTGGTTACCTACATTACCTAGAGTGTAGTTACTTCTAGGCTTGGGAATTTTAATTAATAACAAATGTTGATTTGTGCCTTCTAATTTAGAATTCCTGTACATTCTTGGAGATGTAACTGTAGTGTAATCATCATGCTAACAATTTTATGCCCAACAATTTACAGCTAATTATACGCTGACCCTATCTTACACCTGTTGTATATTACAAACACTTCTGGACAGTCTCCTCAGTGGGATTTACATATCCTACAGAGGCCCTGATGTGCTTGGATCTTCACTGTAGTCTTTACTGTAGACTCATCCATGTTTTCGGTCTTCAGAAAGGACTAAAGCCAACTTTGTCATATTGCTGAAGCTTACTCATGCTGGTGTTTGCTTTGGAGACAACGGGACTGCTTATATGCTTAAAACTATGACAAATAAGGTGAGATGGGTGAAAGCAAAAGCAGTGCTTCTACTTAGAAGTATCGAGCACTCAGACACGTTAGCATTTTTACACTCACGCCTCATGAAATGTACCAGTGTAGCAGAGAAATATAAGCTGTTTGTGATTACTGCCACACTTTCATACCAATGGTGTTCTGATGCTTGTACAGGAAAAAAAAGTGCTTCTGTATGAATTAAATTAAAGAACTGTAAGGCTCTTTTTAGTGAGTGTTTCATTATTCAGTGACTAAGCATTTCAGGTTCAATCCATCCTCCGTCAAATAGAGCAAATTCAGTTACACTGGAAGTACAAGAAACACTCCCCTTATCTGTTTGAGGTCACTGAAAGGATAGGCTGCACAATGCCTTCTTTCTTTTGAGCCATTATAGAAGCTTTTGTCAATGCTGTGAACTGTATTTAGGAGACTTTGAATTCTAAATGTGGTGTAACTTGCATAACAAAAATCCTTATTAAAAATATTTCTGATTTTGTGTAACTACCTCATTTCTATATTAGTTATTAACCTTCTCAAGTATTAATGATTTCCTAAATTAATAAATATCCATAATAGCAATCTGTTAAACCTTATTAAATAATTTTAAGAATTTTTTTTTCAGTACTTTTTATTCAAAGCAATGGTTTTGGTAAAAAAAATTACTGAAATGGATTAATACAGCATGAAAGTTAAAATTTATTAGTTTTATAATTTTTATAGGATGAATAAAAACAATCTAAATAAATGCAAATATTTTCAAAATAAGAAATAGTTTTCAAGTGTTTCTTTTAGTAGCTTTGACAAATGTTCAGATTAAATGCCAGCATTTATCTTCATCATAGACCTATATATTTAACAGTCTGCTTAAGATGAATGGCTCAGTTTCCTAAAATGGAATGTATAGGAAGATTTGAAAACTTTGACAAAAGGGAAGGGATACTACATTTGCCCAAAGTTATATAAGTTAAGGTTTTTTATTTTGAATCTTACTTGGAATAAGTGTCAATAAGTGAATACAGAATAGTATAGGCAGAATCTAGACAGGCCCAAACTTCACGCATCAACATATCTCCTAAGTGATAACACTTATTGCTCTTTTTGGTAAGCTCATTTTGGTCGTGACCAGTGATCAGGATCATATATCATCTACACAGATAATTTGAAGATTGTCCCTATCCTAATAACCGTGTGAATATTGTATTTTGTTTATTGAGGTGAATCCATATGAACATACTTGTGGGGAATAAACCTGTAAGAAAAGGAACGCCCATATCAATCACAAAACTAAGTAGTAAATAATAATTTCTACAAATTTCCTATTTTTGAAAAGTGCTTGTGTCTTTCTGCGAAATTATATGGGACAGTACTCTGTGTGACAATTAATATATCCCATTGCCCTGTATTATCTTGTTGGAAGACATAACCTTACTAAAACATGTAAAACTGAGTGATGGACTGATTTAATACAGTTGTTGTCCAGGGAAACGGCCTCTGGGAAGCACATAGGACACAGAGTAGTCATTATTTCTATTTTTCTTTGGGTGAAACAGCATACAGAGTACTGCCAGCTGTAAAATATTAATAATTTTATCCTGCTTTCATTCTCTCCACATGAAACAGTTAATGTACAGAGAGATGTAAGCAATTTTTTCAGAAAACAAAGGTATTATGTGTAATTGTGTAATTGAAAAGTACAGGCAATGAAGTGAACAGAGCTGAGGTTATATTAGAATTTCTTATTTTTTTATGCAACCCTTTTTTCAACCTTAGAATTTTTCTTTTTCAATAGAAGTGTATGTGTTGATTTTTTATTGGTTTTCTATTTGAATGAAGCCTGTGAAATAGCGTTTTCTTTTTGCTTGTTAATCCTTGCTAATGCATGGAAGAAAAATCTCTGTAGGGATTTTGGATGTGTTATTCTTCAGTCCATTCAATTTCAAATATGACACAAAATTATCATAATTACCTCTTCTTGGAAAGGAACATTTCCTGGCCATATAGCAGCATCTACACATTTGCTGCATTTGCTGTGGTCTGGAATCCTAGCAATTTGTGTGTGTGTGTGTGTTGCAGCAGGATTCATTAAGAACATAAATTCAATTATGCTACATGTTATTTGGTTAAATGTTGCTGCTATACAGAGCTAGCAGTTGCGACCCAAATGGTTTCATTAATAGTATCAAAACAATAACCACTGAAATCTTCTGTTTTCTGCTATTCAGTGATAATCTAGCCATTAAAACAAATCTGAACAAATGTAATTCATGTAAATTTAAGTAAAGTTCTGAGCTTTCATTGGCTTTCACACTAAAAACTACATAGAACAGTAGGAGACTAAGTCTTCATATTATTTAGGAAAGAGGTGGAAGGCATCTAATTTATGGCTAAGGACTGTTTTGAAATCATTGAATGTGACATTATGAATACTGTTGACAGATTGTAATTTCATTTTAACACCATTATGGGAAGGGAATGCCAGAGAATAAACCTGTGTTCTTTCTGGAAGACTATTAACTATACAGAGCATTTTCATGTGTGTCTGTATATATATGTTTATATTTATACATCTATATACCCACGCGATTGCACACACATTGTCTGGATTAAGTAAATAATTAAGAAGTAATGGCTATTTAAATCTAGACAATATGCATCTGTTTCTCTTTCTTCAATTAAATTCAACTTTTAAAAATACAGGTACATAGATACGTTACCTTTCTTTATCATCTCTCCTAATGTAGATGATCTCCAGTCAGTTTCTAAGATACGTTCAAAAGCTATAATTCTTAGTAATCTTTTTCTTCCATTTTTATTTGAAATGCCAACATGTTGCTTTTGATCTTTCTTCAGCTGCCAAGTGAGAACTTCTTGATACAGCTGTAAAAATAGCTGAAGAGACCTGGGATAGCCAGACTTCCCCGTTACCTGTCCCCTCTTTTTGGATGTGAAATGACTTGAGGCTTCTGCACTAAGTGAGACTCAAAATAAAGCTAACCCACTAGTCTTGGGAGAAATGCGGGAAGGAAAGTACTATTCTGCTTTCCTATTGCTCCCTCGAGACTGTAATGAACTGTTGACTTGAGCTGATTATAAAATTGTAATAGTTCTCACGGGATGGGAAACCGAGATCTATTGAAATGGCTGTATAAATAAGACATATCACTGAGAGAATGACTATTAAATCCTGTATTAATCTGACTTAAACTAGAAGTTTCCAGAAGGCTGAATATACTCTGTATGAAACTGGAAGGTCATACCACTAATATCATGTTGTGCGACTTCTGAAAACTGAACACTTTCCCCAAATTAAATAGGATCAAAAGGTGTGCTGTGTGACAGATGGAGCAATTACGTATAAAATGCAAAGAAATGGCATCACCTTCAGCAGTGGTTTGGATTATTTTGCTGTCTTTAGAGGCTATTAATGGATATCTAAAATGCAAAAACTGGTAAATTGCATGCATGGGACCTGACTACGTTACATATATATGACATGTATTACCTGATTGGAGGAAGATGTAGTATAAATTGTGAATACATTTGGGGAGACTTGCAGTCCCAAAAATCTTTTTCTGAATGAGACTTTTATTCATTATCAAAGAAAATGCAAGGCAGAGGATGTGCTTACAATGTGGTAACTTCTTCATTTGTGACGGATGTATGCATGGCATGTAGAATGAATCTGGGAGTAAGTACAAAGTGAATTTACATCCATAGATAAATAAAATCAAGTAGTTTTTAAAAGTTAATTAGCAGATGGGTCAATGTTTCAGAATGAAAAACTTAAAGGCAAATGCTTACTGAATTAAAGCTTACAACTGCATTGCACTTAGATCATCTTACAGAGAAAAAAAAAGTAGCCTACGTGAAACCCTGATTTATTATGGCTACACTGACTAGCACTTCTTTGAAACTGGCTCATATATGCCTACATTATTCTGCATCTGTACTGTCACACTATATCCTTTGAGGGGAAGGCAGGTGAGTAGGAAAGAAACATTTTTCTGGAAAGCAAATCCTTTACAAAAGCAATTTGACACAGTTCAGTAAGAAATTACACCATGCCTTTTTCATTCATCAATAAATGGAATTGCAGAACACATGAAAAGATGTCACCTGGCATATAATATGTGCGTTATCTTGTTCTGGTTGTCATTAACAGTAAGGTTTCTTAGAACTTTCTAAAACATGAACTTTCATACAAATGTAATCTTTAGTAGAACTATCATATATACAGCATATTTAATTAAATAATTAAATAGTCCCTGGCCTTTAACATTAGGAAAATAATATTGCATCCTATTAACATTTTGAAATATTTTTCTTTGATACTTTTTATCAGCATGAAAAGTGAAACACAAATCTTACATACCAAGAACTCTAGTGAAACCCTAGTTTCATCAATAGAGATACTCCTGGAATGCAATCTTTACTGCGCTAGATCACCACTGCTATCTGTTCTGCTCTCTACTTTACTGCTGGTTCCAGGATTGCTGTTAAGATTTTATATCTTTATTTCATGTGGGATGAATGAGTAAACACTTTTTAGCCTGCAGAAACGCCAATCGTATAATGCAATGATTATGTTGTATTGGTGTATGGGAATCCAAGGCTACTTGTACTCCTGGGATTTTTCTATATAGGGGGAAGAAAAATGCCCCAACCCTGAAAACCCTAAAAGTACCAAAGCAGAGGGAAGTGCTGGTCTGTGGGACAAGCAGTTGGTGCAGATATGGAATCTTCCTGAGTTCTGAGACTTTCCGAGTAACATTTCCATTCTGTCTCCTAGATTAATGACTTGAAGAGCATCTGTAAGCTAATCTTAGAAGGACAGAAAGTCTTTTTTTTTTTTTTTTTTTTTTTTTTTGTGATGGGGAATACCATCTTCTTATAAAAACTTCAAAACAAATGAATTAATATTTTTAACAAAAACCAGACAACAGTTTATCTAAACAATGCTTCTGAATATCTTATGTGTTTTTGGCACTACTGAAAGAATTCCTAGAATAACTCTACTATTCTCAAAAAGTTCCATACCAACATTATTACCCTCATGGCTTGTATCAGAAATAATGTGGCCAGCAGGACTAGGGAAGAGGTCGTCCCCCTGTACTCAGCGCTAGTGACACTGCACCTTGAATAATGTTGTTTCGGGCCTCTCACTACAAGAAAGACATGGAGGTGCTGGAGCATGTCCAAAGGAGGGCAATGAAGCTGGTGAAGGGTCTAGAGTGCAAGTCCTATGAGGAGTAGCTGAGGGAACTGGAGCTGTTTAGTCTGGAGAAAAGGGGTCTGAAGAGAGACCTTGTTGGTCTCTACAACTATTTGTAAAGGAGGTTGTAGCAAGATGGGTGTTGATCTCTTCTTCCAAGTGACAGCATGAGAGCAAATGGCCTCAGGCTGCGCCAGGGGAGGTGCAACCATACTGTCCAGGAAGTGGCTGCATCACCATCCCCGGAGGTGTTTGAAAGACATGTAGATGTGGCATTCCTGCTTATTGCCCTGCTTCTTCCACCATGATCCTGAACTCCATCATCTCATGGTCTTGCAGCTAAGGCTACCCTAACCTCCACATCACCATCCAGACCCTTTTTGTTTGTTAGCACAAGGTCCAGTAGGTAGTACAAAGTCTCAAGCAGAACTGAGATCAAAATTTCTTCTGTTATGTGCATTGAAACTTGTATCCAGATGTATTTATTGTCTATTAGTAATTATTTCCCATGATTTTTTTACATGAATCAAAAAATATTTTAAACGCACTGTACAGGTGGCCTACGTGGTTTATCTAAATACAAAACTAGCATTGCTAGCCGGTTGAGGGAGGTGATTGTCCCACTCTACTCTGCACTGGTGCAGCCACACCTCGAGTACTGTGTGCAGTTTTGGGTACCACAGTATAAAAAGGACATCAAACTGCTGGAGAGTGTCCAGAGGAGGCCACAAAGCTGGTGAAGGGTCTAGAGGGGATGTTGTACGAGGAATGGCTGAAGTCACTTGGTCTGTTCAGCCTGGAGGAGACTGAGAGGGGATCTCGTAGCTGTTCACTGCTTCTCACAAGGGAGGGAGGTGAAACAGGTGCTGATCTCGTCTCTCTTGTGACCTATGATAGGACCAGACGTAATGACAGGAAGATGTACCAGGGGCGGCTTAGATTGTATATTAGGAAGAGGGTCTTCACCCAGCGGGTGGTGGAGCACTGGAACGTCTCCCCAGGGAAGCAGTCATGGTACCGAGTCTGCCAGCATTGAAGAGGCATTTGGACAATGTCCTCAGTTACATGGTGTGAATGTTGGGAGTGTCCTGTGTAGGAATAGGAGTTGGACTTGATGGTCCTTTTGGGTCCCTTCCAACTTGGGTAATTCTATGGTTCCAGTTTTATTTGGGTAGCACTTGAGAAAGAACTGGTTTGGAAGTTATTAAATTAAAAGGCAATATTGGATATTGACTAAGATTTAGAGACTGTATCTGCCATTTCTAAAGGAAACTGATAGGTTAGGGAGCATCTATATTTTATTTGATATTTTACCTAGTTAACTGTGTACTGAATGCATATAACTGAATGTACTTGTGTACCACACACAATAACTTGTATTCAGCTGCATTGAAGATGTAGGCTTTGTGTGGAAATGGAGTCTAAGCTACTACTTTTCATGTGTTGACTCCCTAATCAACATCTCTGCATATAGAACAGTAACCTTTTAAGTAAATCTTCGTAGAAAATCTGTATTCAGTCTGTATCAAGAATAATCAGCAAACCAGTGCAGAGAACCCAAAACTGTATGCATAAAAAAAATCTAAGTACTTAATAACAATTAACCACTTTCTGTCTTGCTTATTTGCAATTATGGAATGAGATTTACTTGCAAACCTGAATATAGGAACATTTTAAGGATAAAAATAATGAAATAATTATTTTAGCTAAATATGATGCCTCTGTGACATATGCATATTTCATATAAAAATGTTAATAAGGTATAATGGTGTTTTGAAATACACTTTCAAATAAAATTCAGGACAAAAGATTGTTGAGTGGTGACTTAGACCATTTTATTCATTTAATAGCGATATTTAATTTCTAAACCGAATTAGAAATTGAGTTTCTTATTCATGTTCCATTCTTTATCAAGTAACCATTCACATTACAAAGAGCTACTTGATATAGGATTAAGCCCAGCATGATGAAACTTTGAATACGAGGATAGCTTGGTGTAATTTTTTTTTTAGTCAGAAAACAAGTTTTGCCAAGGAGAGGAGTGGGGAAGACTATATCTATTTCCTTTTGCTCCCATAAACACATGCTATGGGATGTATGGACTTGAGTGTGTGTCTGTGTGTGTACGTATGCATTTCAAAAGTATTTTTAGAAAGTATATTGAATAGAAATTATAATATGCTTTTTACTAAATCTTCTAATAAATAAGTGCAATGTTTATCATGGTAAGTAAATGTTTTCACTCAATTTCTAGGTTATTCTAATGTGCATGAAATGTAGTGTAATACAAACCAAGGCTGCTTTTGATCAAATTTTATGTCTGGGATTGACTCAACTGTATTTCACCTTTGTTTAAAGTCTTTTATTTTAAATATCTTTTTGCTTGTATGGGAAACAAGATTAAATTTTAAGGAGCTTTGTACTGGTCCATTCAAGTTCTGTAAGACTCAATGATAATTTTATTTGCATTGGTTCCATGAAATTCAGGTTTTGACTAATTCTTAATACATTCTCATGAGGAAGAGTAAAATGTTAAGTCATTGCAGATGGTGACTGAAGACATTATTTCCTCAAGGTTACAAAAAATGAAGTTAATTGCATTTCTTATGTAGAAACCATAATTTGGTAAATTTTTAAATATACTTTTTTGTTTTCTATTATTCTTTTTTAATAGCATATTACTTTTGTTTTTGCAGAAATCACTTTTAACAGAAGTAACTGCATTGTCACAGAATGCGATACATTTTTCAAATATTTTCAATTTGTTCTTCTTGACATTTTATGTTTATGTGCAGTTTGCATCTTTTTTGTTTTTCAATTTCAAATGTAACAGATTTTGACATTTTTGTTACATTTTCCTTTTTTTTGTACAAGTGTTTTTTTTATTTTTGAGAACCTGCTGTTTTTGAATTCTCTTTTTTCCCTTTATTCTCCTCCTCACTATGATCCCAGGAGCCAACACAAAGAAAAGCGCAGATGATATAACCAGTAATGATCGTGGTGAAGATGAAGGTATTTTTTGTTTTTTCAAAGCTCAACCCTGATGCATGAACATAAACTTTTTAATTTTTCTTATAATAATTATTATTGTTATTGTTATTGCTGTTATTTCAACATGATTTTTACTCCCTTATTTGCAGAAGCACACTTTAGTGTGCTTCTCTATTCATTTCTTTAGAAATTACTTTCATTGTTTTTCTTTTTAAAATCAAAATTACCATATAGATGACTGCAGTTCCCTTGTGAAATAGCTGTAAAGGTGATTCCTAAATATGTGTGAAGTGAGTAACATAAATATTATTTGAAACCACATACTGTTTCCCTCTTATTCTTTCTTAGGTTGAGAAAATGGAATTTAAAAACATGCATGTGCTTTTTTCCCTCCTACACATTTTGTAAATTCACCTGTTTTTAATTCATGAAAGAATTCACATATATCCTTCCTTTCACTTCCACTGTTTCCCCAGTGCACATGCTGATGCAGTTGAATTGTGCTTTGTCTTTGCTGTTTTTATTTACTTATTTATTTTTTTCCTCACAGGATGTGGTTTATTTCAGGATACAAAAATAAAGGAAGCTGTTGATGTTGCTTTATTGTTTTTTCCTGTAATCAGCTAGCGTCTGAGATACATTCGTTCTGACTCTGACCACATTCCCACTGAAATCAATAACAACGATTTTCATTGACTTCTTTCAAAGTTGGATTTGATTCCTTTAAAAGAAATATTAAAGTTCACAGTGAAGCATCCCTACAAACTTTTACAAGGAAATATATTTTCCTTACTTTGGCACAGTAAAGCTACTTAGAATGCACCAAAATAGAACGACGTAATGAAATCTTCCTCTATTATTACCCTTCCTTTTCATTAAAATTATGCTGACAGTTTATTTTACCTATCATATTTACGAAATTAAGAAAAATATTTTCAAAGTAATTGAGGAGATAACTCTGAGTAGGTTTTTGTTCTGGTGTTGGAGCAATGTGTTTCTTAATCCTTTCATGCTTGGAGAATCTGAAGTATCTTTTTTTCCTGTTTTCTTCTGTCTGCCATCAGTTCAAATTACATTTGTCCTCTCTATTCCCCTTAGAACCATGCATACTGTAGTGAGGACAATATCTTCCATTTTCCTGGGAGTTCACCTCAGTTGTAGCTACTCTATCCATGCATAAAATAGTGTAAAAAAAATCTCTGGTCTTACATTCACACTGGTTGTCCTCTACTGTAGGATTTTCGTTGCTGATTACACTGTTCCTTATAACACGATACTCAGAATACTCAAAAGTTCTATGTTATTTTCTGAATATTACCTTCCTATTTCTATGCAATGTATGCATTTTAAAAATTATGTTATCATCATTTTCTACACCAAATTCTGTAGTTAATTTTAAAACAAAAGGTAAGTAACAAGCAGCAACAAAATTGATTTAAAAAACTTAAGGTAGATATTGGATTATGAAGATTTCATATGTAGATTTCTTTTAAAAAGATCATAAAATGTTAGGGCTTCATGATTAACAAGAGCATCCACTTTAGATATAAGCCCATAAATTATGGAGCTCATTTCCTGTATGTTGAAGCTAATCATATCCCCATTGAAAGGGAAGAGGAAACCTCCCATTGACTTCAGCAGTGAAAGATTCAACCCTGAGGTAGAGCTGTGTAATAAGGAAAGATTAAATACAACAAATCATGCCATGAAACTTTGGAGAGAGAAGGGAAAGGTAATTCAGTAACACAAATAATTGTGTTAAATAATTGTTGCTTTCATTTTTTTAGGGCCTTCATGGAAGTAACACTTTCACGTACTTTCCTGAAAGTGCTGAGAATAAAAACATTACATGCACTGCAATGTAACTCATTGCTTAATATGATCTGTTTAATGGCTGCGTTACTCTTACAGTCACAAAAATTGAAAAGATCTTATCACAAAAACTTTTGTTCTGCTGCTCATGTCCAACACATAATATGTAAAGTATGTATCTTCTTATTTAAAGAAGGCAGATTCTACAACAAGCTTTGAACTCTGACAACTAGACAAGTGTATAGTGGAGCCTGGACATATGTGCCTTGCACTGATCTGACAGGTTTTGATATTTAGAGTAGTGTATACATATAAGTAAAGTAATGTAAAAGTGGGCCACAGTAATAAAATTTACCTTTAAATATGCTCAAATTAGTTCCACATATACAAAATAATATATATGAGTTGTCCCATTGCTGATCACATTTTGCATATCTTAGAGTATTTTGTAATATCACTGGAGAAAGAGAAGAGTTTTGGAAGGCTTTCAAACCCAAGTTCCCTACTTTTAGGTAGTTAATTCAGCTTTTTCTTCCTCCATTTCCCTTTTTCACTGTTCAATATGTGCCTGTCCTACTCAAAAGAGAAAACTACTTGCTTTTTACTTTTTTTTTTTATCTTGATGAAATAGTCAAAGACTCTGCTTTCCCTTATATGTTGCACTATATGATTGAAAAAAGTTCTGTTCCACATGCAAATACACTGAACTATTTGTAAAAGATGTGTATATCTGACAGCAGCTTGCTGCCTTGTCCTCTGCTAAAGGAGCTTAGCACTGTTTCTGCTGTTTCTGTAGGGAACATATGTTCCTAATTTAGGTAGTCTGAACCATCTCTGGGATCAGGAGCCTAACTGATTGGTCATTAGAGGAAGAGAGATGAATCCGGTCCTAAATATACTCCGAAACAATGATTAGGGCATCTTGATAACTCCTTTATAATTCACTCTGTAGTATGAAAATATTATGATCAATTTAATTCACTTTCTTTTAGAAAGTTACCTGTTTGAAAGTAGTCAAGAGCTTTTTTATGTATACAGATCAGAAACAGCATTAAAGAACATTAGTTCAAGAGTGTTCTTTAAAGCTTAGCTGCCATGACAAGGAAAAGTAAACCATTTGATTTAAATACGAAACACTTGGGCCATGAATTCACGTAAACTGTCTTTGGTTGTTAACTCCTAAGTTTTTTTAAAGAAGAAACAGTTTACTCTATTTACTTCTACCAGAACAACTTGATTTTGTGATATTATCTCTGACTGAACTATTGGAAATATAATTTCATCAATTATGTCTCAGTGAGGAATGGGAAAATATGGATCGTTATAGTAGTTTTATTATTAAATGTACAGATATGTCTACATTGACATGTATTTGAATCAGAATATTCTAAATAAAAACCCAAGATTATTCCATTATTTGGGTTTTCTCTTTAGGCTTTTAGACATTTGTATTCAAATTAACTTTCTTGTAATACTGAAGGCATTTCAAGTGTTCTGAGAATGTTTCAGGGGAAGTAGTATTTGAAGAAATCAAGATAAATATTCAAACTAGAAATATTAGGCTTGTAGGATGATCCTGAACTATGTAAGCAAGCTGATAAAGGAAATGGTGAAGACTTTGAAAATATAGGAAATAAGTATATTTTTACCAATGTTATAAATTACGAATGCCATACTTCCTTATTTTTTATTACTTTATTATGTTTTCTTTACTTGAATTTTTTCAGACATTCATGATCAGAACAGCAAGAAACCTGTTATGGTCTACATCCACGGTGGATCTTACATGGAGGGTACTGGCAATATGATTGATGGCAGCATTCTTGCAAGTTATGGAAATGTCATTGTTATCACTCTCAATTACAGACTGGGGGTTTTAGGTAAGTTACTCTTCTTCATCACCAATTGCATAGAAATATTTGCTGATCATAGATCTTTGGGTCACTTTTGTTTTTAAAGCAAAACATTCTTGGTGGTAGATTTTGAATTCTATTCAATATTTTATGGAAACTGAGCGAGGCTATGTTCTTTTTGTCAGCTGCCTTCACCATAGACAGAATAGACCGGGTGTTTATAATGACGTTAGTGCTGGTTTATTTTAAATTTTTCATCACATTGTATTTGCTCTTGGCTCAGATTTAAAACGTTTTGAGAACTTGTATCTTTTTCATATAAATTTTCTCGATTTCATGTAAAAAAAAAAAAAAAACCAGAAAAAATATAATCAATCATGAATGAGTATTCACCAGTTTCAAACAAGAAGAAGTGCTGCATCTTCTTGGCATTATTCAGCATTGGATTGAATAATGAAATATCCGTGATAATAGACCAAAAATCTTTTCTGTTTTCTCTGTTTGCATGTACCAAATGAAGGCTTATTTATTGACCTCCTACTTTACCACAGAAAATTAAGCTAAAATATTGTTCATAATAGCATGTATTTCCAGTATTTTTTATGTTAATGAAAAAACATACTTTTTGTATAGCAAAGCATATAGTCTGCCCAAATGATCCTATTTACAGCATTTCAGTTAAACAAGGTAAGGTATAATAATTTGTTTGTTTGTTCTTTGATGTAGAATGGCTTTTACAAAGATTTTGAATCCTGTTTTTCTTTATAGCAAAGTTGATCTATATTCATGATATATACTATTGTGGAACACAGGAAACTTCATTTGCTGAGTTACCTGTCAATGTCTTTGATGTGTTTCAGCAATGTTCCAGAGCACTAAGAATTTTTCTCTTCTTTCTGATTTTGACTCTAGTTTAAATACAAAAGATCATTTTTCTATGATAGAGTCAGATTTAAACATAAAGCAAGGAGTATAAAAAGATATTTTGATATATTTATGCATGCAATCTTGGTACACAGAAACAACCCCAGAAAAGAAAAAGAAAAAAAAAAAAACAAGCACAGTAAAAATATATGTGAAGAACTCAAGACTCTTAAAGAGAATTGTTGCAGTTGTGTATACCCAGGAACTTGGTAATAGTTACTTATTTGTACAAAAAGTTATTTAATGGATCTCTGAAAAGGTTTGCTTTTGGTTTCTCAAAACTAACATTGTCGAAGGACACGGGTGACTTTAAGTAGTTTAAAAGGTTTCATTGCCCAGCTTCCTCATGCCAATATAAAGGAAAAAATGCAGAATTTGCATTCATGAATTCCTATTTTATGTATTTATGTTGAAAATAAACAAAAAAGTGAGAAAGACACAGAATGCTGTAGTTTTGTACTGTGGCATAATACAGGCACAATACAGAGGTGTTTATATAAGAAACTGAAAAGTAATAACTGTGAGGATTTTAAATCGATTACTAAAAATGCATTTGGCATTAAAAACTTCTCAACACTGACATATGTAACTTCTGAAACAGTATGGAATTTAGCCTTTGTTATGAAAGGTCTGTTTGAATTAGAAAAACAGAAAATACTCAGAATACGCATATACCACTTTAAAAAATCAGAGGAATTGTGTTTTATAAGCATATTACCTTTTCTTCTTCCTGGGTGAAAGGTAAATGTGATCCTTGACAACTCATTAGGTTCTGCCTAGACTTCTATTAGGTGAATTTCCTGTGTTTTTGACTTGCCTCACAAGTGAAAGACAATAAAAGAAAAAGATAAATTTCTTCAGGTAAACAACCATATGGAAAACAAACATGATCATTCACACATGTTTAAAAAATAATATAATTATTATGAAACACAATTTGAAGATTGATAATATTTATATCCATTTCTTCTAGTCTGGATTATCATTGTTTTGAAGGGTATATTTCTTTCTGTAAATCTGGTGTGTTTCAATTGCATTTGAGTTATAAGTTTTTGCATACAAATATGATTTTAATTACAGAAATGTGTAATTTCTATCACTATTCTCACATGCTGTGATGGAAGAATATGCGTTAAATTGATCACAGTGATAAGTTACTGAAGACCCTCTCTTTCTAAATACGTGTCTTTCCTTCCTCTGGAAAATTACCACTTGAATGAACCAGAGTACTGGTGTTATGCTTACCGTAAATGTTAGTTTTGTTCTTGAGGCACCTTACATTATTTTTCTTTCAATCTATATTGTGTCATTAACAGCAGTAAATAGAATATGTCTTAGAACTACCAAGAAAATCACAGAAGGGATCTTCCAAAATCAGAAAGTCCAACACCCTAGCCATGGGAAGAGGTATCTCTCACCATATCAGGTTGCTCAAAGCTCCATCCAACCTGCCCTTGAACACTTGCAATGAGGGGGCATCCACAAGTTCTCTGAGTAATCTGTTCCAGCATCGCAACATCCCCAAGGTGAAAAATGTCTTCCTGATATCTAATCTAAATCTACCCTCTTTTGGTTTAAAACCATTGCCCCTTGCCCTGTCACTACTGACCCTGGTAAAAATCTCACATTTTTTCTTGTAAGCCTCCTTTGTGTATTGAAAGGCAGCCGTAAGGTCTCCTGGGAGCCTTCTCTCCTCTGGGCTTAACAACCACAACTCAGCCTTACTTTTTTAGAGGTGTTAACAGACTTCTGACCACTTTTGTGGCCCTCCTCTGGACTCACTCTAACAGATCCTTGTCTTTGTTGGACTGGGGACCACAGAACTGGATGCAGTACTCCAGACAGGGTCTCCTAAGAACAGAATAGAGGCGGAGACTCTGGCTGGCACAATTTTTCAAATCATGGGTTTTCCAACGTGGTAGGAAATGGCTCTGTTTGCCTCAAGACCTGCTGTTTCCCTCAAGACCTGCTATTTCCCTGGGAAGCATCTTATTGGGTCCTATGGACTTGTGTATATTCAGGTTCCACAGGTGATTTCAGACCTGATCTTCTTCTGCAATAGAGGGTCCTCATTCTCACAATCTCTGCCTTGAGGTTGAGGAATTTGACACATGTGGGAAGAGAGATTACCAGTGAAAACTGAGGTAGGGGGAAGGGGGAATTTAGCCTTCTCTGTGCCAGTTTTCATGAATTCTCCTGTTTAACTTATTCAGGGAGTACATTTTTTCTGAGCAATGTGTCTGTAGAATCCTTTCTTATCGTTCTTCACATTCTTTGCCAAATTCAGCTCCAACTATGCCTTAGCCTTTCTTATTCCATCTTTACACACCTGGGCAGCATCCTTGTATTCTTCCCAGAAGGCGTGTCCTTGGTTGTACTGACTGTGCATTTCCTTCTTACACTTGTTACCAGGAGAACATTACAGACACATGCCAGTCTTCTTCCTTCCTTGACCCATTTCTTACGTGTGAGAATCAAGAGGTCTTACACTCTAAGAAGAAAGAACCTTAAAGAGCTGTTGTATCTGTTCAGCACCTTTATCCCTAAGGTCAGTTTCCCAGGGAGTCTCTTCTACTAATTCCTCAAAGAGCTGAAAATTTACTCTCCAGAAATTCAGGGTCCTTCCCCCACTCTTCACCTGGCTTCTATCCCTCAAGACTGTGAATCCCACCAGGACATGATCACTGCAGCCCAGGCTGCCACCAGTCTTGATTGCTTTTATTATTTTACCTGTGTTGGTAAGCAACAAGTCTAGTAATGCTTCTCCTCTGACTAGGCTGTCTGTCACCTGGATTAAAAATTTATCCTCAATGCATTCCAAGAGCCTCCTGGACTACTAAACAGCTTGCTGTGCTGCTTTTCCAGCAGAGGTCAGGGTGATTGAAACTCCCTAGCAAGATCAGAGCCTGTGAATGTGATGCTCCCTGTAGTTGAAGTATGAATGCTTTATCCACATCTTACCCTTGATTGAGTAGCCTGTAGTAAATGCCAAACACAAGGTTTCCTTTCTTGGCTCAGCCTCTAATTTTCACCTGTAAGCTCTCAACCTGTTAATGGCTCTTTCAAAGATTACTGTGTGCAATCAATTCATTTTTTATAGAGGTGGGAACCCCTCACCACCCCCTATCCTTCCATGTCTGTCCCTTCTAAGCAGTTCAAAGCCATCGACTGCAGTGCTCCAGCTGTGTGATTTGTCCCACTGTGTCTCAGGGACAGTGATTAGATCATACCTATTTAGCTGCACAGTGAGTTCCAGCTTCTTTGTTTGTTACCTGTGCTGCATGCATTGATGTAGAAACACTTCAGCTGGCCTATCCGTCATGTCACCTTTTTAGAGAAAGATGCCCTAATCTCTTTGGGGCATCTCCTAGATGTTTCCCTGTTGGTTCCTAATACATCATCAGCTCCCGGATCTTCTCTGTTGTCCCAGACTCCACCCCCTTCCCCTCTAAATCTGGTTTAAAGCTTTCCCTGTAAGTCTGGGCAGCTTGTTGGTGAAAAGGCTTTTACCTTACTTGGTCAGATAAATCCCTGCAGAGTGGGCAACACTACCCACATTTGCATTTATCAAAATATATTCTATGAATAGGATCCTTTTAGGACAATGAAAGAGAAATATTCAGCTTTTTATTTTAGTCATTGTAGAGGATGGTATTTAAAAAGTGGAATACTGTGTTTCTGGGTTTAATTTCTTGTGCTCTTTAGGGTTTGGCAGGATCCTGCCTCTGCCCAGCCCAGCGGTTTCGCTTCCTAGTCATACCTCATCCTAGGGATGACTGAAGACACTGTTGGAGCTACAGGAAATTGCTACCTTGTCCCAGTGCAAGACACTGCTCCCATATCTTGATAAATTCAATACTGTAACACACAGAAGTACTAAATCCTGCTGCCTCCCGCTCCCATCCCATGCTTTGAACACTGTGTAGGATGACAGTATTTTTTAATATAAGTTTAAATTATTCAACAGTTGAGTTGAGTTTTCAATAGTCCAAAATTATATAAGGAATTAATTAACTGAAATAATGGAAATTCAATAGAGTGAGAGGATTAGGAAAACAGATATCTAATTCAAAAGTGTTCTAGTATTACAGAAAATAGGATGCTTTGAATGACCTGACTCACTCAATGTAGATACTGCTCAATTACTCTTCACTATCTACATTCTTAGTCTTCAAGGATATTCTTTAAGTAGCATCTTTGAAACCTTGCTATGAAAACAGTTTCAATGTCTTTTATAGGATTATATTGGCAGGAAAAATACAGAAGAGTGATTTATGTTTATTATTGTTTACAGTGATGTGACCTGAACTGTCTGTATCATGGTGAGACTATAGCATGCTGAATCCCTGTTAGCTTGTGCAACAGTAAAAATTAAATTTGACAAATCACTCCCCCTCAAAAACCCAAACAAACTGGAAAAAATCAACAAACAACTAAACAAAATAATAAAACTGAAGCCCCAAAGCCCTAGTACCATGTTTTATGAAGTTAAATTCAGTCATGGTGTTATGAACTTTGTAAAAAAAAATTAAGGGATCGTCAAAAAAGTTTTCATATTCAAATATGAACTTGGTGTTCTTGTGCAAGCTATTAAAGGCAAAACCAGAGATGAATTCTGGAAACATGAGTCAAGCATTTTGGAAGCCAGAGTGTTATTACAGAAAAAAACAGAAATGACAAAACCTGAGATGAATACTAGAAATATGAATGAGGTTTTTGGGAAACCAGAGTTAAATGAAACATCTGCTGCAGTAAATGAGACACACTCAGAGTTCAAAATTGTAAAATTGGCTTAGTGTTTTGAAGACCACTTGCAATTTAACGTTTTCTTCCTCTTAGAATTCCACATCATGCAGATAACAATAGTCTGTCTCTTCTCTATCTCCCTTTCTGGCATTAAGCATCCATTTTAAGTACTCTGAAAAGACTGGACTTCCTTTTAGTAGAACTTCTATCCACATGCAATTATAGCTCTCTATAAATGATCATAGTGTAGTATAAATCAGAGTTCAGTTTACAAGAAGGCTCAGCACTTCTGCAAGTTACTGAGAACTTTATGTACTTCATTTGCTGCAATATAAAACATCAATGCAGTGACAGTATATGCTGTAAATGAACTGCTTAGGATTTGACTGACCATTGTAGGTCCCTTCCAACTAAACTCTATTTTCTATTCTATTCTATTCTATTCTATTCTATTCTATTCTATTCTATTCTATTCTGTCCTGTTCTGTTCTATTCTGTCCTGGTCAGCTGTAATCAAAGCAAGTAAGTACCATATAATCTTGGGCACCAGATTCTCTCATATCGGCAGTGTACAGTAGTTTAAAATATATCAAATTTAATCTTCACTACTGTAATTGTTGTACAGAATGACTCTGTATTTTAAATTCAGACATGCAAATAGCTGATTCCCTTTGTGCCTACAGACAGCCCTCCTCTATCTCCAGTGCATGTGATTCCACTAGTACAGGAAACTTAAAGTTGATCTTCTGGTAGAAAAGGACAGAGGTAGATTAGTACACATGGGGATGACAGAAGCCAGACTGTCTGCTAAGTAAATCACAGTTTCATGCTTACACAAGAAAGCAGATTTATTTAAGCTCAGTTTACCTTTTAGAGACTGTTTGCATTGCTGAAGCCGATGGAAACTTCACTACAGTGCTTCACCCACATCTCTCAGCTTCATGCCAGTTTGGTCTCTGGCCTCTCTACTTAGTTGGACAATAATTGTGTCAGGTAATGCCAGTTGTTGTAGCTGATTTCCTACTTCAGTGGAACTGCTAAATTCCCAGCAGTGTCATAAGGAATATTGCCATTGCTCTCAACACATTTTGTAGACATCTGAATAATGCTCTCTGTTAATTATGTATTGTAAATCTTGAATTTTTCTCTTATTTGAAATCTATTGCTAAGTCACAGAAATCGTATTTGTACAAATGCAACTGATCAACTCCATCCATATCCCTTGTGTTTGGGCTGTCATGGCAACACATCTTCTGTTTCAAACATCAGAAACAACAAGTACATAAGTTAGAATGTCATCAGAAGCTATGCATACTTTCACAGTTTCTAGCATTAGATATGCTTCTTTCATAGAGTGAGTAGATAGTACCCTGTGACTGTGTCTTCAAATCACACGTGCACTGTATAAGCTTGTTCTACCCTCATATGGCTTCCTTCTATAACGTTTGAGCTCCCAACATGCTTAGATGACTCTTATATACTTCTGTAGTTATGGGCACGTGTGATCATTCTTGGATTATCAAAACTGGAATTTAGTGAGAAACTTTTGACAGAGTTCCTCTTACCTAAACGCAACAAAATCTGCTTCCTCCAGGCTTGATGGACTGAACCAGGTGACTAAGCTAGTAAAGCGTACCCTCAGAAAATAAATCTTATTATAGTCTATATAGCCAAACAGCAGAAAAAGTTAAAAGACAATGTAGGAGAAGTAAAACAGGTATGATTTTTAGGTAATTCACTGAGTTTTGGTAATTCACTGAGTAAACTGACGTTTGTTCATCACTGTGAGCATACTTAAGCTCTTCAAGAACATTTATGTTAATTAAGATTTATAATATATTTTTAAGACGTTTGTCCCTACTGTGTGTGAAAGAATTAGAGGTTTGATTTTTGAAATTCTATACTTATGCTGATATTTGGGAAGTGCAAGGAGACTGTCCTGATTTGATAAACATCTTCAGAAATCATTAGTAACAGTTAGGTGTTGTATCTTCTTTTGAGACAATTTTTTGTATGTCTTCAAATATAGAGTACCTGAACTTTAGACAAACTAAAACAATGAGGACTTCTACATACTTACAAGAAATATGTGAAAGAAGCACAATCAAATGGGGATACTTTTTAAAAGAGAGTCTGATCTCATGCATTATCTACTTCCAAAGGAAGAATCAAATGCAAGAAATACAACCTGTATTGGTCTAAGAATGTTCTACCTGCAGTTTTGAAAATGAGATAAAGTAATTTAGTCTTACAAACTAAAAAGCTATTTTTTGGAAACACTCTATGAGGTTTCCTGTGCAAAATAACTACAGTGAAAATATTAAGTTGCTTGTATATTATAATAAATGTAACTTGTTCAACTCTCTATATTTAATTCAAACTCAAAAACATTTAGGCACATTTTTGTGGGATATATATTTTATTCAATTGAAAGCTTATTTGATAAGATTTCTGAACATCATAAAATGTGTATGTGTGAGTAAATTATTGTCACATTAACTGATGATTAGAATTCTTTTTTCATCATTCCTTTTAGTATTAAGGTGATTTTTTTTATATAATCCATGGAATTTTAAGGACACTCTATAGTTAATCAGTTTATACAAAAGACATGTTTATATAAAATATAAAGGACATTCTTTTCTGAATCTTATGTAAAGAAATGCTGAATCTATATTCCATATTTTTTGATATTTTAAATTCCTAATGTAATTATTGATAGTCTAAAATATTTATATTAATCAGTAACTACTGGCACTAAAAGTTAACATGTTATGAGATCGTTCTAGGTTACTTAGTTTACTTTTCCTAGTATTGCATACGTTTGGAATCATAAGAGTCATCACTTGAAAGTTTCTGGCAACATCAAGGTAAGTGTGACTAGATTGATTTAAAACAGTGTTATCAATTTAAATGTGGCTATGACAATGAGACAATTTGTTCACAGTATATATTAATTTATTTATTAATTCATTAATTTCCTTTTGTTCTCTGTAGTAATACTGACAAGTAAGAATTTCCTGCAGAGTGTTGTTTACTTTTCAGATATCATGCTTTTAGATGATTTATCTGTATTTTTTCTGTGAATTACTAATTCCTTCCTTGAAACTATATGGTTTTATGCTTATTTAGTCAATAATTATTCCGTCTTAGCAATATGCCTCTTAAAAAAATTGAAGAAAAACAGGAATTAGTATTTCAGAATTTGCTGAAAGACAATAGTGAAAGTTTGTACTTTAAAAGAAGCAAGTCTTGAACATATTTGTACTTCTTTTTAATTTATTTTTTGAACACTGGAACTATATTTATGTGTATTTTTGATTCGTTAGTACTCAGTGGAGCTTTTGCCTGAAAGTTTACAAGAACAGATCACAGTTAGGGTCAAATCCATCATCACATACACCTATAAAGTAGACTCAGAGAATTAGAAGCTTGAAGTATAGCCTAGCACCTATTGTTCATTTTTTTATTATCTTATGGATTTTATATTACTAGCAAATTCAGGAATGACAGTGATAAACTGGTATAAGGCTGAAAGTATTGCTTTACTGTTGTTGTCTTAATTGGGATAAAAGAGGAATACCTCTTTTAATTAATAAATACACAGGTAAAATAACCTGAGATTAAGCAACTCTCACTATAAAATGCTGCAAAACAAAGAACATGAAGTTCAAGCGGAGTTCAGGTTTCCTTCAACAACTAATATAGTATGTACTGATTCAAGGAAAAATACAATTCTTGCTATACAACTCCTGTATTTTGTCTTTCTTATTGGCCAATCTATTTAAATCTGGAGCTTCCGTTCTCTTCAGAACTTCAGAATTTCAGTATGAATTCCCTGGGGAGAAAATGAAAGTTACTGTTTGCTCATGCTTTGAAGGAAGCAATGACTTGCTCTTTAGTTTCTCTCAAAAATCAAATTTTGCAGAAAAGAACGACATCACAATCCCATGCAACACTACAGGCTTGAGGATGAATGGCTGGAAAGCTGCCAGGTCATTTAAGGCTCTTATTGTAATTAGATGCTGAGGTTTTCTTGGTTATTTTCATTTGCTTATACCTTGTGAACGGTGATAAAAACACTTACAAGTGCATAAATCATATGGGATTTTTAGAATCATAAGGTTGGAAGAGACCTCTGAGATCACCGAGTCCAACCGTGCCTGTCTCCCTACTAAACCATGTCCCTAAGAAACTCATCCACCCGTTTTGTTTTCTTTTTCTTCATATTCTGAAGAACCAAATCAATCAAAACAGCAGACTTCCTTTATAATGCTATTCATATCTATGAGCTAGATCTTGTGGTAGTTTAAAACGTAAGGACTCTACTGGATACTGTCCACAATGTCCATTTCTCACTTTTTTTTTTCTTTTTAAAGTTTGTTATGCAATATTCAGCTTGGATCATAAGGATTTTATTCACTGAAATTAGAAAATTTCTGCTTGAATTCATCTCATTCAAAAGCAGTCAAAGTATTGGAATGCTTTTATATAATAGAACAAATGTAAGGGAGAATAAAGAGTCCTCTAATTTAAAACATTGTCTTGATGTGGATGCAAAATATTTTCATGGTATTTTTTAGATTCTCAGACATTAAAAAGCTTTAACAACTCTAATTCAGAGCATCTGTTAACTCACTATGGATACATAACTATGGATGAAGTTCTAAATGCACTGAAGTCAATAAGAAATCTATTATTTATCTCAAATGAGTCAAGATTTCAATGTTTTTTAATCCCTTTATTTCATAAGATCCACCAACATAATAGTCTGTGTTGTTAAACAGTTTTGTATAGTTTCCTCAAAAGCATGAATGCATACTTTTAATACCATTACAGAGGTTTTGCTGACTAAAAGAAATAAATTTTAAATCTTCCATTTTGTAAGAAATTTTCCATAATTGCGGGAAGGTGCAATATTTTATACAGAAATTAGAAGAGGAAATTTAACTCAATCTAATCATCCATTGGCGAAGAGCCCCATAACAAGAGTTAAATTGCAAAAGCATGTGTGAGGTACCTGGTAATACCAGTGTGCTGCTCATGAGGAGGCAGGGCAGCAACTGTACAAAGGTCTGTAGGGTTAAAGTCACATGATTGCACCAGCCAATGAGATGTATGCTTGGGAGGACAGCGCAAAACAAATGCTTTTTTTCCTGAATTGTTTCAGACCTCCATGTTATTCCTTGCAATGACAGACTGACTAGCACTGAAGGATCAAAATGTTTACTATTTTACAGTACCCTGTCAAGACTTAGCTCTGTTTTAATGGTCACTATATCAATAAACAGTATATAGAGCTAAGAATATGCTCACTGTGTGATTTGAGGGCTTCCATTTCAGAACAGACTTTTTTTTTTTTTTTTGTGCTTTAAACAGCTCCAAAAGCCTGTGTAAGGTGTCTGACAATATTGAATAACTAAAGCTTTTTCTGGTAATGGATATTAAGTGCATTCTTCAATAGATGTCTGCAGGTAAAGATTAGCAGCTGAGGCAGGCCATCAATTTTCATCTTCTCACCTGTGCTTAATAATTGAAAATGATGACTTCCATTTAGGGAATCAAAATAATGTGTTCTTTTGGCATTTGTTAGTGCCAGGTCTCCTGCAATAGCAGTGGTTCATTTAGAGCTTACATTGATTCTGAGAATATATAGCAATGTGAGATGTAATAATATTACTGTCTGAGCAGTTTATAACAGGCATACAAATGGTTTCAGGATTTTCCATATTTTTCCCACTGTTTCCCATGCAATCTGTGGAATGTATTATGTATTTTGCCTAAAACAAAGAACCTCCTTTAGGATCTGGGAAAGAATCATAGAATCATAGAATCACTAGGTTGGAAGAGACCTCTGAGATCACCGAGTCCAACCGTGCCTGTCTCCCCACTAAACCATGTCCCTAAGAAACTCATCCACCCGTCTTTTAAACACCTCCAGAGATGGTGACTCCACCACCTCCCTGGGCAGCTGTTCTAATCCCTGACCACTCTTTTAGTAAAGAAATTCTTCCTAATGTCCAGTCTAAACCTACCCTGGCACAACTTGCGGCCATTTCCTCTCGTCCTATCGCTTGTCACTTGTGAGAAGAGCCCAGCACCCACCCTGTCACAACCTCCTTTCAGGCAGCTGTAGACAGTGATGAGGTCTCCCCTCAGCCTTTTCTTCTCTAAGATAAACAACCCCAGTTCCCTCAGTCACTTCTCACAGGGCTTGTTCTCCATCCCCCTCACCAGCCTCGTTTCCCTTCTCTGGACGCGCTCCAGTCCCTCAATGTCCTTGTAGTGAGGGGCCCAAAACTGAACCCAGCACTCGAGGTGCAGCCTCACCAGTGCTGAGCACAGGGGCACAATCACCTCCCTGCTCCTGCTGGCCACGCTGTGTCTGACACAGACCAAGATGCCATTGGCCCTCTTGGCCACCTGGGCACACTGCTGGCTCATGTTCAGCCAGCTGTCAACCAACACCCCCAGGTCCTTCTCTGCCAGGCAGCTCTCCAGCCACTCCTCCCCAAGCATGTAACGCTGCATGGGGTTGTTGTGTCCCAAATGGAGGACTCTGCACTTGGCCTTGTTGAACCTCATCCCATTGGTCTCAGCCCATGGATCCAGCCTGTCCAGATCCCTCTGCAGAGCCTCCCTTCCTTCAAGCAGATCCACACTTGCACCCAGCTTGGTGTCATCTGCAAACTTGCTAAGGGTGCACTCAATGCCTTTATTGAGATCATTGATAAAAGATGTTGAACAGGACTGGACCCAGCACTGAACCCTGGGGAACACCACTCGTGACTGGTTTCCAACTGCATTTACTTCCATTTACCACCACCCTTTGGGCCCGGCCATCCAGCCAGTTTTTAACCCAGCTAAGGGTGTGCCTGTCCACGCCGCTGGCAGCCAGTTTCTCCAGCAGGATACTGTGAGAAACGGTGTCAAAGGCTTTACTGAAGTCCAGGTACACCACATCCACAGCCTTTCCCTCGTCCATTAAAGGGGTAACCTTGTCATAGAAGGAGGTCAAGTTGGTCTGGCAGGACCTGCCTTTGGTGAACCCATGTTGGCTGGGCCTGATCAGCCGGTTGTCCCGCATGTGCTGTATGATAACACTCAAGACAATCTGCTCCATGACCTTCCCCGGAACCGAGGTCAGACTGACAGGCCTGTAGTTCCCCGGATCTTCCTTTCAACCCTTCTTGTAAATGGGCGTAACATTTGCCAGCCTCCAGTCAAGCAGGACTGCTGGTAGATGAGGGAAAGGGGTTTGGTGAGGACCTCTACCAGTTCCCTTAAAAGCCTCAGATGGATCCCGTCTGGCCCCATGGATTTATGTATGTCTAGCTGGACGAACAGGTCACTAACCAAGTCCTCCCAAACAGCTGGAACTTCGTCCCCATCATCTCCTGGCTGAGGGGGCTGAGTATCCCTAGCACTTTCCCCTTTGGGGTTAAAGACCGAGGCAAAGAAGGCATTGAGCACCTCTGCCTTGTCCTCGTCCCTCATCACTACTTCCCCTTCTGCACCCAGAGAGGGAGGGAGAGTCTCCTATGTCCTCCTGTTGCTGCTGATATATTTAAAGAAGTTCTTTTAATTGTCTTTGACCAAAGTGGCCAGCTGAAGTTCTAGTTGGGCTTTAGCCCTTCTGATTTTTTCCCTACATGATCTCACCTCACCCTTGTAGTCCTCCTGGGACGGCTGCCCCCTCTTCCAGAGCTGATATACTTTCTTCTTTTTCCTGAGATCAATACTAAGCTCCCTACTTAGCCAACCTGGTTTTCTTCCCCGTCGACTCGTTTTACGGCACACGGGAATGACTTGCTCTTGTGCCGACAGTATTTCCTTCTTGAGGAGCATCCAGCCCACTTGCACCCCTTTGTCCTTAAGAGCCACCTCCCAGTGGGTTTTATCAATCTTCCTTCTGAAGAGTTCAAAGCCTGCCCTTCAGAAGTCAAGGGTAGCAGTTTTGCGATTGCAAGGCTTCTCCTAGGTGTTTATAGAAGAGCTCATCAGTCTCTTCATCCTGGTTGGGTGGCCGACAGCAAACTCCCACTACAATGTCTGAGTTACCACTCACACCACTGAGTTTAACCCATAAACACTCTACCTTATCATCGCTTTTACTGACTTCTATACAGTCAAAAGTCTCTTTGACGTATAGAGCAACGCCACCACCTCTCTTTCCTAGTCTCTCCCACCTAAATAGCTTGTAACCATCCATGGTAGTGCTCCAGTCGTGCAAGTCGTCCCACCATGTTTCCATGATGGCCATTAGTCACCCTGCCTAACCACAGCTTTCAGCTCATCCTGTTTGTTTGCTGCGTGCATTACTGTAAATGCACTTCAGATGAGCTGTTGTCACACCACACCCCGCCTTTTGCTGTCTGTCTACCATGCCCCTCAGATCCTGGGGTGCTGTCCCCATATTCAATTCTATTAGCATAGTTGCCATTCCCCTCCCCTTTCCAATCTAGTTTAAAGCCCTCTTAATTAGCCCTACAAGCTTTTTTGAGAAAGCCTTTCTGCCCTTGGGGGTCAGGTGCACCCCATCACCTGCCAGCAGGCCGGGCATGCCCGCCAACCCATTATCGAAGAACCCGAAGTTTTGTTCTTCGCACCACGTTCTCAGCCACTTGTTTAACTCCTGGCTCCTTCTCTCACCATTCCCTATGACTGAGGAGAAGACCACCTGTGCTCCTGAGCCCTTGACCATTTGTCCTAGAGCTTTGAAGTGCTTTTTAAGAGCCTTTAGGTTTTTGGTGGAACTTTCACTATTTCCTAATTGGAAAACTACCAGGGGTAGTAATCTGTGGGTTTGACCAGTTTGGGAAACTTCTTGGTCACATCCCTGACCGAGGCCCCAGGTAGACAGCAGACCTCCCTCTGCAATGGGTCAGGCTGCATATCGATCCCTCCATGCCCCTAAGGAGGGAGTCACCAATAACTACAATCTTCTCTTCTTTTTAACAGAAGCTGTTTTGATTGAAGGTGTCTCATTTTTTGGCCTAGTGAAGGTTTCCAGGCTGTGAGCGTTTTCAGTAATTTGGTTCAGTTCCACTTGCAGACCTCTATATCTATTCTGTAGGAGAACCTGTGGGGCCAGATTTGGTACGGGGGAGGTGCGCCTGCTGCGATGAGCAGGAACCTGCTGCCATTCTGCTTTGATTGTAGAGTTGCCCTCCTCAGTTGAGGACCTAGGAGGTGAGGGGTCCACCTTTGTACCAGGCACTTCTCCCTGTTTGGGCTGAGACTGTGAGCACAGAGCATCAGACCAGAAGTCAATTTCCTGCTCGCACTCCCTGATAGTTCTCAGCCTGGCGACCTCTTCTCTAAGCTCTGTTACCACGCGGAGGTAAACGCCTGTTTGCCCGCTCCTGTTTGCTGCCTTAGTAACAGCGGAGCCGCGCTCTTCTGATGAGCCGTGCTCCGGTCGCTCGCGCTCCCAAGGAGACGTCTTAAATCTGCCACGGCTGCTGCTGGGACCATCCCTCTGTGCTGTCAGGCACCCGCATGACTGCTGTTGCTTCCGGGCTTGCAGAGAGTAGCCCTTCTGGGTTCCTCTCTCGAGCTTCCCGCTCCCAGGGGATTCACCACCCACCTCGAACAGGTACTCGGCTGCAGAACTTACCGTTCCTGCTGCCGATCTCCACTGAGTTTACCATAGGAGCAGGAAAGGATAAAACAAATGTTTGTAACCTTCAGCAGAACTTAAGAGAAGAGAAGGAACTGCTCTACTCTGCACTGGTGAGGCCCCACCTCAAATACTGTGTTCAGTTTTCATACTACAGTATAAAAAGTACATCAAACTACTGGACAGTGTCCAGAGGAGAGCCTCAAAGGTGTTGAAGTGTCTAGAGAGGCTGAAGTCACTTGGTCTGTTCAGCCTGGAGAAGAGGGAGGACCCCATGGCCATCTACTGTTTCCTCACAAGGGAAGGAGGAGGAACAGATAGTGATCTCTTCTCACTAGTGACTAATGATAGGACGTGAGGGAATGACGAGAAGATGTGTCAGGGAGTTTTCGGGTAGATATTCAGAAAAGATTCTTCACCCAGAGGGTGGTGGGGCACTGGAACAGCTCTCCAAAGAAGCAGTCACAGCGCCAAGCCTGACAATATTAAAGAGGCATTTGGACAATGCCTTCAGACACACAATGTGAATGTTGGGAGTGTCTTATGCAGGGACAGGAGTTGGACTCAATCATCCTTATGAGTCCCTTCCAATTCAGGTCATTTTATGATTCTAGGTTCCTTCACTGATAAAAGGTTAACTTGCATAAAATCAAATCTTAGACATTTAAAACAAATTTCTGTAAGTATACTGCATAAGTTTTAATTTCTGCTAGAAATGTTAAACTAATATTTAACATTTACTCAAGTATGTGACTCCGATTTTGGAACAGTATCCTAAGTATGCTTTTTCACATTTGATTGGTGTTCCATTTATAACAAATAATGTCTGATTGTAAATATTTGTAGTCTGTGAAAACATTTTTATGTTTGAATAGCAAGTAGCTACCCAACTCCCTCATGGTTGTGTTATAATCACATCCATAACTTATTGAGTTTCTATCAAAATTTTTCAAAGAAGTGGAAAAGTATCAAATAATACATTGATGTACACAGAAGATTGTGTAGCTCACAGCTAGTACCAGACTGAGACTTAAGTGTCATGCCCATATACTTTGAATAGGATTGTGTTTGTCCTAGACAAGACGTAATCAATCAAACTTATTCTGTTGAGAATCTGTTAGGGAGAAATACTGCCATTAAAGCTTTTTGCCTTTGATATAGATGATTCAGTTACTGTAAAGTTTTAGGAGATTTGTCTGTGAAGCTTCTCACCTTCTGTATCATTTTCCTTTTACCAAAGAAATATCACAAGAATTCCTATTTCTTCAACAGAGAGGAAAAGAACCCAAACCCACCTAACAAAAACAAACCAACCAACTCCCCCAAATCCTACATTCTCTACCTATTGTTTTTATTCTACCTATTTTTTTTATTTTAGTGTGGGAAACAGGAGAAATTGAATACACAGTCTGTCCTAGGCTCTCAGTTGTTTTTCATCAAGGACTTGGATTAGGCCTTAATGAATATATAAAGAATTCAGTTCTGAATATCTGTGAATAAAGGGTAGCTTTCAGATGTTGTACTCCCAAAATAGAAGAAAGAACAAGCTGTGACTCATAATGTCCCAATTTAATCTCTACTTCTCCCTTGCTCTTGGGAGGAATTAGATTGCTTCATTTGATGACTTCTCAAGAAGCAAAAGATTTCTCTTTTCTTCTAAACTGGATTGCAAGTTGATATTTAGGACAAACCTGTTTGTTCCTACTAGTAGAGTGGTAGGAGGTTAACTGCTTTTTCCATAAAACCATAACAATGATCTCTGAGCATTATTATCCAATTTGCATCATAAAGTCTCTGAGGAAGGACTCATCTTGCTGATACTTAGTTTGTCCTATGCAATGACTCTCCTTGTCTATGACTGCAGCTCCTAGTTATTAGTGGCACAGAAATTATTAAAGTATGAAGAAAAAAGAGCTTCACCTCTGTTATGTTTGTCAGAGTATCATCAGTTAGATTGGCACGAGCAGATCCAGGAACTTCTGAACGGCTTTACTCTCACACCTCATAATGAAAGTACAATACTGCTTCCAGCTTGCAATCTGTCTGCTCAGAGCTCATCATTGTTTACATTTGTTTGTGTAGATGCACATGGTCAATATGATGACAGGCTCTCCATTTCTTTTTCTTCCAGAAATAATCTCATGTTCATTTGCGAATGCTAAAACTCTGTTTCTAAACAAAAGACATGTTAATCACTTCTCTTGGTGCATGGAAATTCTCTTGTTGGAAGTGCAGAGTATAAATCTTTTGATTGTTTAATCAGGAAAGAATACATAGGCCTTTATGACAAAACTACGGACTCTCAGTTATAGAATAGAATAGAATAGAATAGAATAGAATAGAATAGAATAGAATAGAATAGAATAGAATAGAATAGAATGGAATAGAATATTTCAGTTGGAAGGGACCTAGAATGATTGTCCAACTGCCTGACCAAGTTAAAGCATATTGTTAAGGGTGTTGCCCAAGTGCCTCTTAAACTCTGACAGGGATGCCATATCGACCACCTTTCTAGGAATCCTGTTAAAGTGTTTGACCACCCCCTCAGTAAAGAAATGCTTCCTGATATCTAGTCTGAACGTCCCCTGGCACAGCTTTGAATCATTCCCACATGTCCTATTACTGGATACCAGGGAGAAAAGATCAGCACCTCCCTCTCCACCTCCCCTCTTCTGGAAGCTAGAGAGAGCAATGAAGTCTCCCCTCAGCCTCCTTTTCTAAACTAGACAAACCTAAAGTCCTTACCCACTCCTCACGGGACATTCCTTCTAGTCCTTTCAGCCACTTTGTTGCCATCCTTTGAATGCATTCAAAGACTGTCACATCTTTCTTAAGTTGTGGGACCCGGAACTGTACACAGCACTCAAGATGAGGCCACACCAAGGCTTGGTAGAGTGGTATAATCACCTCTTTTGACTGGCTGGTTATACTGTGTTTGATGCACCCAAGTATCTGGTTTGCCTTCCTGGCTTCCAGGGCACACCACTGAGTCATATTGACCCTGCTGCTATCATGCAGCATCCCAGATCCTTTTCTGCAGGGCTGCTGACCAGCCACTCCTCCTCTGATTTATATTGATGATTTTTCCTGTGATTTTAGTCAAGGCTCAGGTGAAATGCAAGCTTAATTATACTGACATCTTTATAGTGCTTACTGAAGTCAGCTAGCCGTGCCGCTAGCTCATAGCCATGCCGTATGATAACAGAGAATCAAACCTAGCTAACCATCTACTTTTATATGAGTGTTGCTTATTTCTTTTGTATCAGGCCGCTTTATGAAGTTATTTAATAAAAATCTGTCTTCATAACAGATATTTTCATTAAAACTCAATAGTTTGACATCCCCTTATGAACTGCATAGAGAATATGTACATGGACAACATTTATGAAAAAAATATTGTAGGGATTTACTTCAAATACAGTCTTCTGAAAGAGAAAATTTATAGAGAAGAAAAAAATCCATTGTGCATGCCTGCTAAAGTAACACAGATCTTGAGTTATTATTTCTTCTTCATAACTGCATTCAATATATTCAATAACCTGTGGGACAAATTATTCTCACATTCATGATGAAATCCTCCCGCTGTTTAAATCAATAAGACTTTTACTTTTCGATTTAAGGCATCCAGTTTTCACCTTCAGATTGCTTTCCTTAAAAGGCAACCTCTTCTTTTACTGCAGGGAAGCTCTTCCTTTCATTTTAATAACTTGACTCTTTCATTTGCAAAGATAATAACAGGAAGCAAATCACTCAGACAAAGAAGTATTTCAATCTGGTAATCAGTTACCTATATAGCTGACTCATCAAGGACAAATTGCCTGCTTCTTGGCATCTGTCGAAAGATGGCACCTAAAAGAAGAATATATTAAAATTCCCATATCTGGAAACATATTCTATGTCGTCTCAAAAAGGAAAATTTACATTTAGAAACATAAAAAAGACAAGTTACCACTGAAGTTCTAATTTGGTGACATTTTATCCTTGCCACATTTTTTTTTCTGAAGGCAGTGTGCATGACTTTGATATACCCTGCCTAAGGGAAATTAAATTGCTGCCTTAGGGAATTAATATATAGAGAGATACTGCTTTAGAAATTCTAATGACTCACCTATGCAATTTTCTGTTCATAAGAAGAAGGAAATAGAAGATGAAAGGATCAGAAAAATTAGATATAACAATGTTGTTCAGATATTACTATACTCTTTAGCAAACAGCTAAGCATCTTCTCTTTATTGGTGAAGTGAAAGACACTCACTGTTGTTTACAGAAAAAGAAGACTGCGTAAAAATATCTGATCAGGGTCTTTGGTTAATCTGCCAGATCACTACCACATGGCACTGATTAACCATATAGTTGAAGCAGCCTGATTCAGCAGAAAGTTCCTGTACTCAAGAGTACAATAACAAAGGTAGAGTCTACTCAGCATGCTGGTAAGCAAGCTGGGATTTTCTGTCTTTCTTTTTTTTTGACTTGTAAGGACAACTGCAGGATCAGCTTGAACTATACCAATGTTAAAGAACTACATGCAATTCAGTGTGAAGTACATTTGCATTCTAAATAATTATTTTTCGTGTTACAAGTTTTATTTTTCCTTGATACTCCCCAGAAATAGAATAATCAGTCAGAAATAGCTGACGGTAATGACATCATACAAGTGCCAAGGCTGACCTGTATATGTTAAATAAATTTGATTGTTGCCTGTAAGCAAATACTTGCTCTTTAGCAATTGAGACATTGTACAAAATCTTACAAAATATTCTAAAATATACTGGTTTAAGGTAAACTGAATTCTGAAAACAGATTTATCTTTTTTTAAATGAATAGGAAATAGCACAACGCCCTTCATGCCTAGGCATGCAAGACAATAGTCTTGAATATTTACGGAATATATAGGAGACGTACTGGAAGGGCTATCAAAACTTAAGCTTGAATAAAAAATATAAGGGAAGCAATGCTTGGAGATAAAAATTCCTTTTTAGTTTTCTTGAATGTTTTATGTGCTACAGCTTAGGGACTAAGCCATAATTCTGGACACTAGACACTCATAAAGTTATCACATATTTATTTCTATTGCTTTGTAGTGATTGTGAGGTGAAATATTATTAAATAACTTCAAATATTATTCTTCAAGACAAAACGGTGCTTTAAGAAGTTTATTTAACTCACACTCTGTGAAATTTTTACGTCACTCAGGAGATAAGGAATCAGAGTACATCATCTTAGATAAAACCTTTCATTTATTGAGCTTCCTCACTGGGAAAAAAAAGTAAGCAGAAGTAATGGGAACATAGCAAAAAGCAATATATTAATAAAGATATTCAGAAGATCAATGGTGAATTCAAGAATACAAGTCCCATTCTTTGAATCCTAGACCAGTTAATTTTGTAATAGGCAATGACTGTTAGAAGCAGCTGCTATAGAAACCTTCAACATGATCAGCACATCAGGTATAGTCAATCAATTCCAATTTTTTTTTGAAAAAAGAGTTTAGTATGCCTTTTTTGCTTTTATGATATTAAAAGTATCCCCAGGTCACCTTTTCTGCCATATAGAAATAATTAATTCAAGAGGAATCTAGTATAAGAGGGTTTAAATTATTGCCAAGAAAAGAAAATATACTCTTTTAATTTAATACAAACAGATTTTTTTTAAAAAAATATTTCTCTGACTTTCTCCCTTCCTGTTTGGTTACTGACTAGAAAATTAAGTATTTCCTTGAATCTACCCAGTTTATTTTGTAAAGTGTCATGCATAAAACTGATGCTTACCTGAATTGGACAAATTTGTTTACAAAATTATAAAAAATGTAAAAATTTACAGACTTTTAAATAATAAGCCTTCATTACTTTAAACAATTATGTGTTTTTTAACTAAGAAATCCATAGTTTTACAGAAATTGCAGGTGTAACTATTATATAATATCTTCATAAATATCCTCTAATATATAAAGAGCACGTTGCTTCTGGAAAATATAGACTAGTTAAAAAAAACCCAGATCTTTTAAATTTTTATTTTTCAGAATAGGATAATGTTGCCAAGCAGAATGTGTGTTTTGCAGATATTGATTATTAAAATACTGAGCATTTTAAAAAATTATGATCTCAATAGCCAAAATAATAGAAAAGTAGTGAAGAACCTATGACTGGAACGTTAATTTCTTCCTATACTCCTTTTATACTTTTTCCCCCCCAGTTTTACACAGTTCCCTAATTTTGACTACAGTCAAAATATTATTTTTGACTACAGTCAAAATAAGGTCAAACACTTCTGATAGCAGCTGTTACAAGAAATTTCTTCTTACATGTACCTTTCCCTAGGGTACTGGCTCTTTTCTGTGTCCTATAAAATAGGAGAGTTCCCGATTAAAGTAACACTTTAAAAATTGAAGCATCTGGCACTAGTGCTGAAGATAACAATTTGTTAAATTGTAAGGCCAAGAAAAGGCTGAATTCCAAGAAGTATTCCCTATTTGGAATCAACCAAAAATATGAGTATTCAAGGAATATTTTAACAGTATTTACTGTTCACCATAGACAAAAAAAAAATCTAGGTTCCCCACTTGGAAGTGTAAGAGTGAGATCTTGTGTAGAGCCATAACTCCTTCTTGATTCTTTTGACATACAGTTATTGCTCTTTTATTCTATATTTTATTTCTTTGTTATATGCAGGTTTAATCAAAAGTGGTATCTTGGCTGTGATTTTGACTGAAAATTTCAGACTGTATGAAGCGCTTGCTGACTTTGAAATCCTGCAACAGTCTTTGAACACTGAATGTTTCTTGCTCCCATTTCCCTTTTAATGATAGATAAGAACACAGGATGGGGATCTGGGAGGACTTGCTTTGGATTGTAAAATGCGTAAATCAGAAGTAAAGTTCCTTTAACCTGTTCTAGCAAAAAAGCTGCTGTGGGGTGAGAGAAGATATTTCACACATCTGATTGAAATTAGTTTCTGCTAATGGTAGTTGTAGATTTCAGCAAACTCATCTGTTTTACCTATGGCCATATAAGCATTACAGTCGGCATACTCAGAAGACAGGGATGTGAGCTTATATATTTGAGTCTGAAATTTAAAACAATCAAGAGAATAATAGAACAGAGTTCCATTCCCAGATGTTTTCAACAGAATAAATGTAAATTCAGAGTATCTGTGAAAATAATGATCACCATATCAGAAACTGCAGGCCAGGTTTGTGAAACAATAGCCCTTTGATATAGAACTGGGCTGAAATGTGTTCATCAGACTCCTTTATCAACTGCTTCTTCAATCTCCTTTTTCTGAAGGATACTGCTTTAACTTTGTCATAATCCCAATAATGCTTTCTGTCTTCTTGTGGAGTGAAATGGTTTATATAGCAGTTGCAATGCATAAAAAAAGAAAAGAAAATTTAAAAAGCCTTTCTGGTTGAAGCCATTTATATTTTTATTCGTTGACTCTGTGTATTCTATCTCCTGCGCCACAAAAAGCAGTAATCTTTGACCCATTGATGCAAGCGACATAAAATGTCATATTTCCTTAAGTTGATTGCTTTCATGTAGTCCTTCTATTTATGTTGTGTATCTTTGTTCTTCCTGGTAACCTAGGAATCACATTAAAATCCTGTTAGTCACAGTTGAATCTTTTTGGTATGTATGTGCATCAGATGTTTCTTGGATACTGCCTAAGGACAATAGAGCTGAAGGTTACCTTTGACATGGTTTCAAATTCTGGTTGCATATTGTGCCGTAATCATATTCTGAAGCGTGCTGTATATTTTGCACATGGGCTGCATGGACAGTTATGTTCTAAAAAAATGAGAAAAAGAAAAATCAAAAGGGAAAGAGCATAACTGAATGCCAGCAGAGGAGAAAATACTCAGATGCCAGGTGAAAGAAAAAGCAGATACAACCAAATAATAACTAAATAATTATTCTGGATTTAGTGATGAGACTTAAGATATAAGTTCCTTGATTTCTAGAGTAAATATTAAGTATTTATATTTTTAAATGTATTGTTTTAATATCATGCCCTTTTAGTTACTATGCAGATTGCTTACTGCATTTTTTATAAATCATTAATTATCTCAACTTTCAGTACTTTTATATGACAGAGGCTGAGAGGCAAGAACAACTGAATAAGTGCTCTAAGTGTACACCGTAGGCAAGGCTTATCATCTGTAACAAATGTATTGTGTTCTGTGGCTAGCACTAAGATGAATGTGAACTTATCTAGTAAAAGTCCTGGTGCTATGATTGACAAACACATATGTTTAGGAAATAGTCTCATCTGGAAAATGCAATCTTGAGTTAAGACCAAGGAACCAATTAAAAACACATAAATACTACTTATTTTCAAACCCACTTTCTCAAAGGAAATAGCAACACATTATACAAACATATATTTTCATCTGTATTATCTTTTCTATAGTCATGACTGTACTATTTCTCAATTATGTTTGAGAGCTTGGCTTATATTTCATATTCTGATTATGTTGTGTTGTAAATTTTAATTATCTTTTTCTTGAAATGAGTTGAAATCCTCTGAAAATTTTACCAATAAGGGTATTCGAACTTAATTTGTGGTAGTGGAAATCTAGGTTTCATGTAAGTAGGATCTAGACTTTGTATAAATGTGGAAAATAGAACAGTCATATTATTTTTATGTATACTTCTTGGCAGTAATATTTTGTTTAAGTGATTCTAATCCTTATCTATTCAATTTGTTGGTCTTGAATTTCACTTGTTTCTCTCTCTGCGTGTCTGTCATACACAAATGCCATGATCATTATTGTGGAGTAGGTTAAAATAGCATACATTTATTTCCTCATGGAGAGAAAATCTTATCAAAGAACTTGACAGAAATAAAAGAACAATGGTTATCTGTTTCTGAAGAACAGTGTAATCATGACATTCCATACTCTAATTAACAAGTAAATTTTTTGAAGAAAAGCAGTTCAGTGTATTGGTCCTTGAGTGGTGTACAACAGATCGGTGCACTAACACATTATAATAATTCTAAAATGGATTCTAAGCACATTCTGAATGGTTCTGTATTTTTTGCCATGAGCTACATTTTCTTCTGAAATTTGTTTTCTTACGCTTAAGTGTTAACACAAAGTTGAAGGATCAAATTCTGCAATTTAAGTTTTCTCATGAAAGATTTTCAGTGAAGTAGGGATTTCAGTGGCAATTTTAGAAGACAGAACTTTTTTATGGTCATGGAACCATGACCATAAAAATTATTACAGCTGTGTCTATACCAAGCTCTGGCTATTTGAAGTAGTGGTTCCTTAAGCATGAATAAGAACTTGAATACTTTTCTTTGTTCATGGGTGTCTTTGTGATCAAATTAAACTGAATTGCATTTGAATATCTTGAACAAATGCCCTTGTCACAACAGTATATAAATAATTTATGTGTTGAATTGTCTTATTACATTCTTGTCTAATGTTTATTGATCATTACTTACTTAGTGGAGATTATGTCCTGAAATCTAATCCCAGCCTTCAAGTAGAGTAGAAAACACAACACTAAATAAATACCAGTGAGATCACATGCCATATAAACACAAAGGGAAAAGATAGTTATTTGAGTCCTCTTCAGTACTACGATTACCAGCTGTGTCTGTTAGTATATTATAGCTTAATAACAGAAAAGTAATGGCGTGTATTTATCATTTCCATTCATTTAATTTGAAAATATAATTTATCCTTTAACTTGCCCTGAAGTGTACTCAGTTGTTTGTACGCGATGATGTGTTCCCATAGATAACCACATGAGCTGATAGGTGCACTGGCCAAGGAGAGGGAAGGACTGGTCATATGCTGGGTGAAACTAACTGCAGAAGAGTAATCTAATTGAAACCAAAGAGAATTACCATGCTAAAGATATTTAATGACACTTCGTCCTTTAAAATAGAGGATGTGGATGAAGTAAGGCTGAGGCCTGTGGTCTCACAACTGCAGTCAGGAACAAGACTACATGGAAGAAGTTCTGCATAAAAGGGAGCCCCCGCTGCCAGGACAAAGGACATATGAGTTATAGGTGGGTCCTGGACCCTCAAATCACTATTGAGTAGATAGAAAAGCTCTGAAACACACATTATTACTTTTCCTTTGTCTGTGGATTTATCTAAGGTTCCCGTGGACAGTCTTTGTTTTGTTTGTAGCTCTCATAGACCTAAACTATGAACAGTAGTGGCCCCATAAAATTAATGATACTAATTTTTCCATAAACATTTTTATGTTCCTAGCCTGACTGATGGACCATCATGATTCATATTGAAATCCCCCTTTACTGATTTCAGCAACTTTATATCCAGGGTCTGACTGTAAAACATATATGTATGGTGGGCACAAATTACAAAAAGCAAGAATGGGGGAAACAGGGAGAATATAAAGTGATGATTACAGAAAAATATTTTAGGTTAGTACCTGAAAAAAACCACTCCTCTCCCAACAATAATGACGTAGTCAAAAACAGACTGAACTTTTAAAGTTGGATTAAAATTTTGATTTACTTCTTTTAAATTCTGAAAAAAATGTGAACAACCCTATAAAAAGTTAATTGAATGTGGAAAAATCAACAAAATCAGTTAAAGTTCAGTACCACACAGAAACTGAATGTTGCTATGAGGCTTGGCAGAGCCCCAGAAATGTTTGGTATCATAGATATAAAATTATACATAAAGAGTACTGATGGAAAACATTGGCCAGGAGCACTGGGAGTTCCCCATGGAGCTCCAAGCCTAGCAGGCAAGGCTTGTCTCAGTACTGGTCAGGAGCAGGGCAGCCGTGGACAGGGGGGCAGCCTCAGCATTAGGCACCTCCCTGGGATCAGGGATAGGAAAAGGTAGGGACAATGGGCCCACGGGTGGTCTCAGCTCTGGGGCCCATGGCCAGGCAGGGCAGGACTGTGGGGAGCTGGAGGCCAGCTGTGCTGTGACCTTGCTGGGGCTCAGTCAGAAAACAAATCAGTTTGACACTTGATTCTGTAAGGTGTTGGCTCTGATCCAGCAAAAGTTTCACTTGTGCTTCAGTCTCATTGATACCTCTGTTCATTTAAAATGCTCTGGAAATTCATTCTTAGGAGAAAAAAAGGAAAAAAACCCTAAACTTAAACATCCTCTAAACCCAAGGATACAATAATAGCAGTTTCATTCATCCAGTGAAGCGTTTCAGTATTTTCTAAAGATCTACCTTTAAACCTTTGAAGGACTGCTGAAAAATTGATTTGAGTATTTTTGGTTTCTTGTGAAACCATTATTATTTCTTCTTTTTTTCCCCATTTATTTATTTATTTATTTTTAGGCCTGGTGTTACCTAATATTTTTGAAAGATCGCAGGAGGATCACTCTAATAAGAAGATATACAGCATATTATCATTATTTTATTTTATAGAAACGTGTTAACATGAAAAGTAAAATCTTTAATGAAATATTCTCTGATTCTGTGATTTAAAATGTTTGGCTGGATTTAGTCTATCTATACTCAAGGTAGAAAAGGAAGAAATAAGTCTCTAAAGGTCAAGTAGCACTAAATAGAATAGCATTTGTGTATTTACTTTCATTGGGAACATGAGAGGCTATAGGACAAACAGAAGCTGAAAAATAAACAGAATGGACAAAACATCATGTACTAATAACCACCATCACACACCTCTCCCAAGTGAACCTGAACTCACAGCAGCTGTTTTTCTGACTATAAAGAAGACAAACTGCTTTTGAGAAGGTACAAAAAGGAAGAGCCACCACAAAACCTAAGATTAATTGGGGATTGAGGGGGTGGAGGAAATATCAGCTCGTATCTATCTGCTCCACTGAGGCTCGATACAGGCAGGTTTTGAATAAGAATCTGAGGCCCTGAATTCTTGAGGAAACCTTAGAAGCTAGACAATGTCAAGACTATGACTAGCTTCTTTTGACCTGGTGGTTGTGGTGAATAATAGTCTGGTGGTTACAGTACTTACTTCACAAGAGTGAAACTGGGGTCCTGACGTGTACTGTGGAAAATGTAACCAGTAATTCTGTGCACAGGGGGACTTGAATCTGATTTCTACCCTTTTCTACCCTAAATTTTGGCTTGTTCTTTTTTGCTGCTCTTCCTGAAATGTTACATTTCCAGCCACGTATTTTCTCCGCTTAATGAAAAGGAACAGTAGAGAGAGTACTATGCAAGGATTACTGTGTCTTGGTGGATGGGACACTCCTGGAAACAAGGTGTCTTGAGCTATGGCTTTATTGTTCATTGTGAAAAAATACTTAGAATCTTTAGAAGCAAGCCATTTCAAAGACAATATCCTATGTACTCCTACCACATGTACAAACATCTCCTTAGATTAACTACCATCTTTGTGGTGCAAGAGAAAAAACAAATAAACAAACAAACAAAACCTGTTCTCAAAGTTTCTGGCTATCTTCTGAAAAGGAAATAGTAATCTAAAAAAGTGGCCTCTCACAATCAGATAATAGCTTGAGTAAAATAAAATGTTTGACGTGTCTGTCATTAATTCAAAACATGATATCAGTTCAAATGAATTTTGTTTCCTAGAGGGGTTTAAAAAATTAATAGGAATTAAAAGAGTACTATTAAAAAAAATACCCTGACCTTTTTAATTTAAAGGAATTAAAAAGCAGTTAAAATTATATCAACTGACTTCTAAGAAGAATAATGTTCTTACAGAAACTTATTAAGAAATTGATAATTACAGTAGATAAAGCTGATTATATTAAGAGAGTAGTCAGAAAGTCAATTAAAAAAAGAAAGGATATTTTTCATGGGCTAAATGGAATACAAAAATAATAACAAGCTTGCAAGCTACAGCTATTGAAAAAGAAAAAAAAAATCCCTTTTTTTCAGCACTGTGACTTTCAAGTCATGGCAACCAACAACTTGACTCAACATTCAAGTACTGGTAACAACTGTTTGCACTGTGAAAAACCTTACTCTGTAGGACTCCAAAAGACCTGAAGTGTTTAATGGATTGCAATTTTTGAATAATGCAATTCAAAACACAGCCTTGTCAGTGGAGGTGATACCTCTTTTTATAGGGGAACCAGCAAAAGAAGGGTAAGGACTGCAGATGATTGAGAATCACCTCTTATGGTGATGATTCTGAAAAGTCGTCGTTTCCTGAGTGTACAGGAAAGAAGTGCTATTTCTTGCACTATTTTCTGCACTATTAAAATAGTATTTAAAACTGATATTACCTGTTGTTTGGGGGGTTTAGGCATCATTTCGGTTGTGCATTTTTTTCTGCTTGTAATAGTTCTATTTTGCTGGATTTTAGAATATGAAAACTTTTAGAAAAAAAAAAAACACAATTGGCCTCATGGAATATCTGTTTAGTTTATGATGTGAACTGAACCAGGTCACTACTTGACACTGCAGTGTATGCATAAGCATAATTTCTTCTGTTAGATTTCTGTTCTGGGGTAATTTTATAACCCACAGAGTACCTTTTGCATTCTTTTTATACTGTATGTTTATTTTCTAAATGGAACTGCTTGGAGACTTGGTTGAATAAGAAACCTGGTCTTGTGGTCTTCTGTGGTTAACTTTTGGAGCTCTGTGAAGAAGGATTTGATTTGATCTCATTATTCAATTAACTGTTCAACAGCAAAGGTAGAATCAAAACTTGCATTTGCATTTGGAGGCAATTTCTGGAATGAGTTGTGGTAATGTAAACTTTGGAGACAAATTGGCATCGTATGTGTGAAAAATCAAGCAGAAATTCATAATGACATACACAGTGGTCTCAAAATACAAGACATGCTGAATGAAAGGAATCCTGACAGAATTCCCAGAGGGGACAATGTACACAATATATAATGGGAACACTGCACCTCAGTTCAGAATCATGGAGAAGACCTGACAGCACTAACAGCTTTGACAGCAGAAGATGTAGCTTCAGTGTATGGCATCTGACCTTTAAGAAAGAATCTGTCTCCCTAGTTATTAAATGCAAAGAATAAAAAGGGGTTGTCAGAATGGGGTGACTGAGTCACCGTTTCCTTCAGCATGACTAAATCCAGGACAGAACAGGACACAAATATATGCATGTACTGGGTATTCAGTGTCTTCCAAAGTTGGCAATTATATTATTGCACGACAAACGAACATTGTACCAGAGGAACAGAATATCGGAAAATATTGTAAAATTTCATATGCTTTGAAAACAACAAATTGAAGTGAGTTTATTTTTTACATGACCTACTAGCAGTCGCGTCTTATTCACATAATGGTCTAGTAGACAGTTAGTTTCATGGCAATAACAACAATGAATAAGAGAGCTCTTTGTATGGCAGAGGAGAATATCTTCATTGTAACTGAAAGGTCCTGAAAAGATATCTGAGGGCAATAAGACAAATTAATAAAATTATGTACGCAAGACATAATTTTCCTCTTTTGTCATGAATGTGTAGCAATATTCAGTTTGTAATTGAGATGTTACATGCATGACTTTCAGATGACATTAACTATTCTAGTATAAGCCACTTCAAGAATGTTTTTGTATAAAAAGTAGTTAAACTGCTATGTTCAACTGATGCATAAGATTGGACCAGCTCAAGAAAGGAGAAAAGATCAGAGAATGAAAGTGAAGAAAGAAACATGGAGTAAAAAGAAGTCAGAACATTTATTTCTGTCTTGTGGCTTGTTCAGCAACCTGTATTCTATATACAGCAGGTTACACTTGCCGTTGTTTCATTCATATAATGAATAAACAACTTCTCTCAAGAAACAAAGTCTTCTAGCTATCACTTGCTCTGTAATAATCATGTGAAGTTACATTTACTACCAGTTTTTAATTACTGAAGTTACTAAAACTGATATATCTTCTAATAGCCCAGCAGGGAAAAGAATGGGTTTACTGGTGAAAATACCACTTACAGTCATGAAAAGGAAGCATCACTTTTGCCATCTCCTTTGTTCTTGAAATGTAAGGCAGTATTTCAAAACAGTAAAAGTAGAATCTATGGGGTGCAACTGCTGAAATAAACTGAAATTTCCTTAATAGACCTAATTTTATTTTTCACAAATATTTTTAATTGATTCAGTTATCTAATACCTAGCTACATATAATAGTTTCTTCCATTATAGCTACTGTGATATTGTCAGGAGATTTAATATGCTTGACTTTTGATCCAATTCTCAACAATCCTTGTAATATACTTCTACTGTACACTGAACTCAAACTCTACCCTTTTCACCAAGTGTGAAGTTATTTTGAATTCTAGCACATATGCAGACCAAGACAACTGGGCTTTAAAAGGAAATAATGCTATGGACAACAATCGCAACAATTTGCTTTTAAAATACCTCATGAATATAGTTTTGGTGGAAATGGAATTTGGATTGGTAAAACTCTGTGTACACAGCCTTAATCTATAAAGATGGATAATCACTTAGATTTATTGAAATATATATGCAGTTGCAAGGCAATTAGTTTTTACCCATAAGATTCCTGGAGGAAAGTTATGTAAGTACATGATAGTGATGGAGAAAATAGGTGACATTCTGCATTTCCTGAACAATAAGATTTACAGCTTCGCTGCCACTCAATTTGCTCAAACTATAAACAGTATTACTATGCAAAGTATTTAATACACTGAGATACTCTTGAGACTGCCAACAAATAGGAAAGAAATGGAAAAAAAATCAGTGTATCCATCAGCTACTTATGTAAAGGGCAATGAGGTTTTTTAATTTTCCTGATGTGGAAAACATCTTCATCTTTGTCTGCAAGTTCAGGATATATGGCAGAAACAACTGTCTACACCATCAGTCTCTGTCTGCAGGAGTAACTTTTATCAGCATTGTAAGCAGCCAATATGATTTATGGGAGCTCAACAACTGCTTATAGATGGTATAAGTATGCTAAACATGATATCTCAATGAACAAACCTTTGAACACTTAATTCAAACTCTACTTGCATCGTTATTCTGTTTCTTTATATCTTCCACCAGTTTATACGTGTGGCGATCTGAATTTGTAGCACCTCCTTTACTTTCACACCAAAATAACGGCAGGCCTTTTTACTGTCCTTCTTAAAGATTTTCAGTCTTTGTTGTACAACTTTTCTAAATGTTCTGTACTGATATTAGCTTGTACTAGGGAAAAGGATGTATATTATTTGCAATTATTTATACTCTTATCTCCCTCTGCAATCTTCTCATCCATAGAGCGTAGTTGGCATGTGCATCTGTTTCACAGAGGATCAATAAGATCAGGAGACAGTCCTGCTCTGGACTCAAGTCCAGCATACGTTCTATAGGGCTACTGTTCTTTACCCGAGAACTCGTTCAGCACTAATCCATGAGGGTCAGAGCTTGATGACTAGGAAATTTTTAATGAGTGAACCTTTAGTTGCAGGGACAAGCGATTTTCAGGTGCTTCTGGAATTTTGTCTCTGCTTTGTCTCTATATAGGTAGCCACTGTGTATCATAGAATACTTTAGGTTGGAAGAGAAGTTTACAGGTCATCTAGTCCATCGCCCCTTCAGGAACAGTGACATCTTTAACTAGATCAGGTTTCTCAGGGTCCCATCCAACCTGACCTTGAATGTTTCCAAAGATGGGGCATCCACTGCCTCCCTGGACAACCTATTCCAGTGTTTCACCACACTCATTGCAAAAAATTTCTTCCTTGTATCTAGTCTAAATCTACCCTTCTTCAGTTTAAAAATATTACTCCTTGTCCTTTCACAATCGGCCTTACTAAAAAGTCTGTCCCCATCTTTCCTCTAGGCCAGCTTTAAGTACTGGATGGCTGCTATAAGGTCTCCCCACAGCCTTCTCTTCTCCAGGCTGAACAACCCCAACTCTCTCAGCCTGTCCTCGAAGGTGAGGTGCTCCTTAAATCATTTTTCTGGCCCTCCTCTGGACCTGCTCCAACAACTCCATGTCCTTCTTGTGCTGAGGGCTCCAGATCTAGGCACAGTACTCTGGGTGAGGTCTCACCAGAGCAAAGTGACAGAATCACCTCCCTTGACCTGCTGGCCACAATTTTGATGCAGCCTAGAATACATTTGGCTTTCTGGGCTGCAAAGAACACATTGTACGCTCATGTCCAGCTTTCTGTCCATCCCTACCCCTAAGTCCTTCTCCTCAGGGCTGCTCTCCATCACATTGTCCTCCAGCCTATATTGAAATCAAGGACTGCCCCGACCCAGGTGTAGGACCTTGCACCTGGCCTTGGTGAACTTCATGAGGTTCACACAGGCCCACTTACCCAGTTTGTCCAGTTCCTCTGTAGTGTTAACTGCACCACTCAGCTTGGTATCATCTGCAGACTTGCTGAGGGTGCACTCTATCCTGCTACCTATATTATTGATGAAAATATTACACAGCACTGTGAGGGACACCAGTCATCACTGATCTCCGTGAAGACACTGAGCCGTTGACCACTACCCTCTAGATGCGACCATCCAACCAATTCCTTATCCAACAAACAGTCCACCCATCAAATTCTTATTTCTCCAACTTGGAGAGAAGGATGTTGTGGAGGACTGTGTCAAAGGCTTTACAGAAGTTAGTATAGATGACATGAATTGCTTTTGTTTATATAGCACAATACTCAAAGAAATACATGTGCTTAGCAACCATGTTTTTGTATGCCACTATTATATGATGAGGATACCTTCACAGTATAGATGGAACGTACAGGCTTTGCTATGTATATTTGCAAAGTAGTTTAGTTGGACAGTTTTTGAAAATTTTGTCTGTGTCTAGACAGAAAGATAAAAGATTGGAAGGTGCCATTTAGCTTCTGGGTTGTATAAAAGTATATAATAATAGTAATGGATTAAGGAAAGGACAGCAGGTGTCTCTTTTTCTGATAGAGTCAAGTTAGTCTGTTCATATAAATAGCTGTGAACTGTGATCTGTGCCTTTTCCATATATTTATATTCAAATCAGAAAGGACCCTGAAAGAAAGGAAAACAAAAATGTGATGTAGCTTCGTGTTTTGGCTGAACTTTTGTTTTAGATAATGAAATCTGTAACTTCTTAAGTTGAATTATTTTACTACCTTTGAATCATTAATATTTCACACAGAGTGAAACTACAAATTGCATATAAAGAAATAAAAATAAGGAATAGACTTTAATCAGGGAAAAGCTACAAATCATTGTAGCAGACAGCCTAGTGTTACTGGGAGGAGGAATTCAGGGCTAGAAGCAAATAGTGAAATTTATATGTCTTCACTGTGGGTTTTTGAACGCAAGATAGGCCCAGTCAATGAAGTCAGGGGAGCTTCTCAGTTTTCATTAAAGTAGACACTTACGTTTGAATAAGATAGGGATAAGATAGTGGCTATTCTAAAGATAGCATCAACCTACATAAAATGATTTGGCCCTTGCAATAACAGACTAAAATATAGAAAGTGAATCACTGTGTGGTAAAGAAATTCAGTCCTGAAGTCCTGAACCAGATCAGCACTTTCACGCCAAAATGCAAAGATACACTCTAGACAGCAAGAGTACTCAGATACAGTAAAGATTCAGATAGCCTTCATAAACATCACAGATTAGCAGGATCTTAAATAATATTCAATTTCAAAATCATGTAGCAATAACTGTCAAAATTGGCCTCTGCCAATAGCATTGGAGGTGGTGGTTTTAATTTCTTTTTGATGCTACATGATTATTTTTCAGGAATAATTTTGAAACATCTGTTGATTAGTCTACTTAGAGTCCAAATCTTATTTATGCAAAAATGTACTTGTCTGAGTGATGTGAATGACTCTGTCTGTTTCACAGCTAAAAATGTTAAATCAATGGGTCTTAAGTACTGTAATGCCTAGACAGAAATATAATCCGATGGATTATACACCTGAGCTCCTTAGAACATTTTCTGTTTATTCCCTTCTCTGGCTCTAGTGAGTTTTCTTCGCTGCCTCATGCCTCTTGAATTCTCATTTGTTCAGCTTGGCGACTGTAGGGAAGCAAATTCTGTAAGAAGGATTTTGCCTAGAATACTCTTTGGCCTAATGTTTGTAACTCTTCTGGAGAGTGAGTCAGTTCCTGTGTGATTGAGTAGAACTGAGAATCATAAAGAGAGAGATATTACCTTAATTTTCTGACATCTGTCTCAGCTTCCATTCATACCCTAAATACAACAAAAGAGGTTCATCCATTGTGTTATAGAGGATGGATTAGAAGAATGCCATTCAGTATATCTGATAGAGGTCCTGGGTCCATTACATTTTGCATGGCTTGTCTCAGAAAGGAAACCTAGTTATATGATTGACATTTTCCTGGAAATATCAGGAGAATACAGAAATCCAGTCCTTATAATAAATTCACTTTGTATGCCAGAGACGTGCCTCTCTATCCCTGGATTTTGTCATTTGGGTTTTTTTAGAGATTATTTTTAAGTCCACTCTATGTGAATATAGAGGTCCTATTATGTCGATTCACAGTCCACATACTATTTATTTTGCTTTGAAAAGACCTCTGACTCATCTATTGCCACCAATCTCTACCCTAAATGACCCCTACACACTGGCTTTATTTTTTTGCATTAGTACTGCATTATGTTGGCACCCATATAGTGGGCTTGTCTTTGGATATTGCCTTATGATATTGCAAAAAGAATAAAATTCCCTGCCAATATAAAATAAAAAAGCTACACTGATGTAGTTGAAATATTGCTCATTTACATCAGCAGACGATTTCGCCAAATTTTTAGCCATTTGTATGAGAAGATTTATTAAGCAAGGCAAAATTATTGCCTCTTTTACTTTATGAGAATGCTGAACTAAAGCCCCAGTATACTTAATAATTACATTAGTCACTAATTTACCTGCACAGGCTGTTCGTCTGATCCCTGGAATGCATGAAGAATAACTGCTGGAAATATCCAGCAAAATAGTATGGCCTAATAAAGGGAACTCCCATCAGAGTTGTTTGTCAGTACTACTGTTCAAAATTACATATAGTCAACTACTCTATTGCCATCATCTTTCACATAAAAGGAAATGTTGTATATTTCTTCCCTTCAGAGACAGCACTGCACATCAACAAATTCTTTATGCGTCCTATAAATTCTTTATGAATATGTAAACAGCAGCTAAGTATTTCTATTTTCTTAAAAATATAATAGGAATTTTCTTATTTAAAATTAAATAAACTCATTGAAATAAATCAGCATTTAAACTTTAAATTCCCCTTTAGCTCAGAATGGTTGTATATTCAGTTGTAGAGAAAATGATGCTTCTTCTTCCTTCAAATAAAAACATTAAGTGCTATGAAGAAGAAATGTTCAACTTGCTCCTCATTTTTGCACTTGTATTCTTTATTTATTGCACGAAATTTTTGAACTTTCAAATGTGGCCTTGAATTTCACTTGAATATTTATTATTCTGCTCAGCTTTTGGACATAACAGTTTTGAATATTTTACATGTGTGATTAATTGAGAAGAAATGACAGGGTATATTAATTAATTTGGAAACTGAAGATTTGCTCTTTCAATCTAAAGGACTTTCTGTGCAGTTACATGCAAGAATTGAAGGATTAGAGTAACATATAAAATTGACTTTTTTTTTTTTTCCTATTTTTGGAAGATTTTATGTAAACAGATCTTCCTTCGGGTGTTCTAGTGCATAAAATACTTTCCTAATCTTGTAAAATATTCTGAGTGTCTATGTTGAATAGAATTTGCGTAAACATTGTGGATAAAGTCCTGACCTAAGAGGAAAAGGTAACATAATGTTTTCCTAAATTAAACAAAATCTACATAAAATCTATTGAAATTTATTTTTACTATTGCTATTGCTACTAATGCTATTAATATTATTTACCATGCAATATTTTGATGCTAGGTGCATGGATTTCCATTGACAGTCTCTGAAAATTGAGTCTGATACCAGACAGATGCAAAATTCATGCAAAATGCATTCTAGCTATCCGCAAGAATACATATTGATATTTCTCACAGACACTAAATATCATGAAACTGCTGATTATCAAGTATTATCCTTTGCTGTAAATGCTGGTTTTACATTTTTTATAAAGTTTTCAATTCGGTTTGCTTGTAAACTTGGTAAAGATGTATATCTCTGTATGTATTTATTTCCCTAATAATCCTGTAAGAGATTCACCCTTTGTATTATTTATTTTCCAGAGACTGAAACTGCTGTTTTCTTGTTTGGCTTTGTGTTTGTATCCTTCTGTAGAAGCCTTAGACCCCCAATATTCTTAGGGATTACTGTCTGTACCATGTATCATAGCTACAATGGAAGTTACTTGGGAATCTTTGGAGAAAATGAAGAGAGACTGATTTTTATCTCGACTAGCAAGAGAATGTTTGTTGTTCCTTATTTGCTTTGGGTTTGGTTCAAGCTTTTTTGTAATCCTAGTATGTAGACTGAATATATACTATGAAATATGAGTAACCTTTAGTGGTGTCAGGGGAGATGTTTGTTCTCCCTTTAGGCAGCAGTTGCCCTTAGGATTAATCAAGTTTTCTTCCTGTGGGACTTGCAAGAATGATACCTGCCCCTGTTAAAGAATGCACAGACACAGATCAGTAGACAGCCTCTCTCCCTAAAATCTTATTTTAGACAGGTAGTCTCAAGCTAACGAAAGGAGGATAACAGAGCACATAAAGAATATGGTGGTGGGGGAAGTAATGGACGATAATTTATTTGAAGAGAAGACGTTCTTAGGAGGGTAATCTAATGGAAGGAAATAGGCAGAGATGAAGTATGATAAATTGAAGTGAATATGTTAAAGAAAGAACAGCTAAGAAGACTGAAAATAGGTTAGAAGATAAAGAAAAACGTAGACCAAGAAATCTCATTCAAAAATTACTAATTATTTACATGCCCAAGTTTGGCTTCTATGTAGCTGTTTCTGCTAGTCCAATTTCTTTGTTGACTTGTCTCTGCTGTCTTGTATCAAGCATAGGACTGAAGAGAAATGTGCCATTTAATGTCTTTACATCTGGGAACTACTTCCTCTAGTAGTTTACATCAAGATAATGTCAAATGACAGTGTCTAGGCAGTGTAGCCTTTGGTTTGATTGCTTATGCTCTTCCAGCTTCAGCTAGCTCTTGTCTGCAGTCTCTTTCTCTGTATACTTTTTTTTATTTGTTGACCTGTTATCATTCCTAAACAACGTAGTAATATAGTGAAATAATATAACGTGGAAATGTGGGCCAGCTGGTGCATATTGCCAAAACAAACAAACAAACACGTAATTTTCCGGTTTGATTCAAAGAATTTACCCGTATTGTAATAAATATTTCCTTATTAGGTTTTTTTCAAAATTTTACTTCCAGTAAAACTAACTCAAAGTAGCAAAGAACAAGGTGATACTCTTTTGAAAACAAATTACAAAAAAAAAAGATGTAAAGAAAGGTAAATCAGATGACAAAGAAGACAAAGGGAAAGATTCCATTTGTTTATCTATACTTACAACAGTGAGAGCTGTACTTTTTTTCACCTATGAATGATTTAATCACATTTATGTTTTTCTTACTTTGCAATTTTTCTTCTACTTTGAAAAGATATTCTTCATTTCCTTGTAGAGTTACAAGTAATTCATTTTTGGCAAGAAGTCAAGTACAAAGTAAAAGAGGATGAAAGACTTTGCTATTTCTCTCATTTGCATACATTTATTCAGACAAACATTCATAAATTCTGCACTCTACAGAACTAAAACTGGAAGGAAATCCATAAAGCAAATATAGTTTATTTTATGCATGAAACATATGAAAGTTGGATCTGAAGAACCGATTTTCTGACCAGATCTCTCTCACTAGCGAATTTGATTGGTATTATTTTCTTATTCACTTACAACTCAGTTGTTAGCTGTATGAAAGTTGGATTCAAACAAGGCATGCAAATAAGTTACATCAAACTGATCACATATTACTCTGTCTAATCTTTTCTTCTCATGACAAAATGATCTCATTCTGTCAATTGCAATCTTTTGCAATCTACTATCAAACAGAAAACTGAATTTTATTCTTGATTTGTTAGGAAGCTTTGAATTCATCCTTTCGTATCAGAACACTATATTGAGGGAACTGATTTGATCTCTTATTCTTATCTCTGTTGAAAAATTTACAGTAATGTTTCATTTTATGGAAATAATAAAAATGGAAATTATGTTTTCATTTGTAATCTGCCATGAATACTGTTTAGATTTTTCTTTGGTGTTTACTCTGTAACATCCATAGATAATACTTAACTGCTAGAAGGACAGATTTCCCAAAGCTGGTTTCTAGGAGTTTGGAAGACTTATTGAACAACAGGAGACAAAGACTATAGTTTATAGGAAGCTTTTAAGAGTCTCCTGTGGGAAAAGATATTTCAGGAAGATACCGTAAGAATGAAACAGTATCTTTTCCACCACATGTTGTTTTTTAAAAATCATGCCTGTTTTACAGTTATTTAATCATTGAAACAATCTAACAGATTCACTGAGAGTGCCACAATACTAAAATCAATCAGAGGGCATTGGTATTGCTTAATTTTCTGTGAAACAGTAAGTGAAATACAGTACTAAACTGACCATGAGTCTTTATGAGGGATTAGGTAGTAAATAAAGTGGGAAGTGTGGTAAGCGTTTTTACCAAAGAAAATAAGTTGAGCAAGAAGAAAACTACTTCTGATATTAAACACCACTATTGGTAGAAATTGAGAAGATCTCCCAATACACATTGTTGTTAAGCATATGTATTATCCTCCTGTATTGTCAGTTTAGACTTGAACTAGATATGCGGCTGATAATGATCTATGTACATAGTATAAATATTTGTCTAGCCTTGAGCACAGCAGATTTTTGCCAATCTTACAATATCGTCATTTTCCATAGTAAAATTTCTTTTCAGGTTTAAAAGACATGAATGGGGGGTTTTGACATGTTTATATTCCCATCTTCCTAAATGAAACAGCTTGTGTTGATTGGAGAAGAGTAAATCGGAAGTGAACAAAAAAAAAAACAACCCACAACTGAAAAGAATCCCTATAAAAGACATCATGGAAACTGGGTTAGTTCTAGCATGCATTCAGAGGAAATCGTAGGCAAAGTTAATATCCACTTTGTTATGCAACTTAACACATTTTATTTTAAATGCAAATACCAGTTTGTGTTGCTGTAAGGAAAAGGAAGCATCTCTCAGCAATTCAGAGAGAAACACAATTTTCTATAGGACTTTTGATTTAATGCCTAGAGGGAAAGCAGCTGAACTGCCATCCTAAACTAGCTGTGCAGGACACGGTAAAGGGACAAATTGTTTCCTGATTGCTATATAGGTGGTCAGAAGTCACCACCTGAAAATCTCTCTTTTATAAATTAACAGCAATATACATTGACAAAATTGGGATGACTTGTCTCTGTTTAGGATATGCAGTTCAGGAAGCTGAAGTTCATACATCCCAGTGCCTGGCCTCTATTATAATTACTAGTATAAGGGAAAGAAAATTCAGTCAGGAAAAACATAACTACAAAATAAAATAATTGCGTATTAGTAGAAAAATTGCATGGAAGTGAGAATTACAAGAATTCCTTGTAAGATGAAGAGCTTCCACCAATCTGTGAAACTGAAACATTTAATCAAAGAGTCAGATCTGATGAGTGGTTTCTTATGCTAGTACTTTGCTTAGTGCTGCCAGTTTATTTCTCATTCCATAGGGACATTATATTCCCCAGTAACTGCCACTGGTATGTTCCTAGTTAGCTATACCTTTCATTTGTTGTACATAGGAGCTTATATATAATTTCTAATGAGTACACAGAAATCCAAAATTAGTCATCTCTTGGTCCTAGGCTAGAACAGAAACTTTGATTCCCTTCTCTTTTGGCAGACTGAAATTTCACCTGTGTACATTGAAATTGTAATAATATAGCAACACAACATCTTCAAAGTTGCAAAGATATGTTTGTGAATTAAAATAGTTCCTCACATATTTTAAGCTATTAAATCTACTTCTCAAAGGGTTTGTACCAACATCATGCAGTAACTGTTAGAATAAAATATTATCATTACCTTTTCTTTAAAAAAAATGCACAATTTGTATCTCATTTGAATTTGACTCAAGTTAGCTTGTAACCTTTTTGTCATTGTTGGTTTTATTATTTTTCCTTGCAAAATAAGTGAGTTTTTATGTTCAGAAGGGTATTTTTACATTTCATTGCAATGAAGTCACATCTCAATCTTCTTTTTGTGAAACTTCAGCAGACTTTATTTAACTCAAAGAATAGGATTACTTTCATTAAATGTGTATGGCTAAAACATAGTAGATATTTATTACCATTAAGGAGAGACCTAGAGGACTATCTCAGCCATCTACAATGACAACATTTTCCTGAGTTGCTACATTTTTTGGCTTATCCCTCATTTGTTCTGATAATCTTTTAAAAGAAATACCTCAGAATGGATTGCAGTGTTCTTAGTAAGGATGAAGTCACCCCCCTTTTCTTGTGAACTGCTTCCTCTTTATATATCCAAAGATAGCATCTGTCTGTCACACTGGAGTCTTCTTTTCAGTTGCTCTAAAAGAAACCCCAAACCCCTAGGGCTTTTTCAGTTGTTCATTTATAGGGTACTGCCCATTGCTCCTCTCAAATTCGCATACGTTCTATAGTTATGGCTTCTGTTCCTTTTTCCTGTATAAATCTGTTCTTTGATTTGGATAAAGAATTCTTGTTTGAAGGCAAAAGAACAGACTACTCAGTGGATTTGTATCGTACTGCCTGGGTATTTTATCATCATTGGATCAGTCATCTGTCATTCTATTTACTTTCAGATCTTTGATGAAAATATTCACTTTATAATATGGTGAGCTTAGGACTAGGAGCCATGTAGTACTTTATTCTGTTATTAATTCTGAAGGTGGCTTTATCTGTCTTTGATTTTCAGTTTCTATGCTCCATTCTCTTCATTTGTGAAATAAGGAAAATTCTACCTTCTGTTTCTCAAAAGCATGGTGCCAGTAAAGTACCATGACATTAATATGTAGGCCTATACTCAATAGAAGGTAGTTATAGCATGACTAGAGAGCATTTATACAGTCTTGTATGTCTCTCCCATAGACACCTTTTCTATCAGTCCCTTTTCCAGAATAGCAAAGCAGTAGGGATTCATGCACTTACTGTTCTTATCACAATGTTAATTATCTGAGCAATGCCGGAAGAAACACTGACATAGACTTGTAGTAATTTCAGATGAAGTCCCTTGATATTAAACTGTCAAAAAAAGGTCTAGTGTTTTTAACCCAATTTCACACAATTTATTTCACTTTATTTGAAAAGAGTATTACGTTCCTCAAAATCCTGTGTAAACAGGATTTTTTTTTTTTAAAAAAAAAACAAACCCGAAGTGAGGGAGTTGAGAACATAGAAGTAGCAGGGATCTTGGAGCCTGGCACTTTCACATTTTCATCTCTCTGTGTAGCTGAAATTTTCTGTCAAATGGCATGACCTAAACTTTAAGACCCTGGAATTAATAGATACAATACACTATAAAGGAAATAAAATTTCTTGAGTCAGTCTATGAAAATTAAAATCATTCTATCCAGCTATCTTCTAGCTGAAAAGGAAATTATTCATATTTAGATTAATATTTGTTGGTTTTGTTTGGGGCTATGCGGGGGTTTTGGTGGTATTTTTCTTTGTTTGTTGGGGGTTTTTAATACACGTGTGTACATTTTATATATTTCAGATCAAGCAAACATTAAAAATGCATTGAGCTTCTGTCCAGGAAGCTGGGCATTTTCTTGTCCTAATTTTCATTCTCATACACTATGCTCTGATATTAGATAACACAGATAAATATATCCACACACTGATGATACATCTCTGCAGCTCTTTCTCGGGAAACTAATAATGCGATGAAAAATCTTGGATAAAAATAGGGGGGAAGAAAAGAAAAACTATGAAAGGACTCAATGACCTACTTACAAAAATATTTGGTGACCTGCCATGAAATAGTCAGAGAATGAAAAAAGCACCATAAAAATTCTGCATCCTGTTGGGAGCTCCGATATCTTCAGTAAGAATGTTGGTACAAAGACTTGTTGTCGCAAACAGACAAATAGTGCTTGTGAGTCATTGCTTTGATCCCAAAGTAGTCTGCAAGCAAAATTGTCTCTTTACATAATGCAACATATTCAGCAAATGATGACAAACAACTCACCAACTAACATAAAAGAACACTCACAATATCGAGGCTGCTTTCAAAGTTCCACTAATTGTTAGGCAAATACCAATTACCACTAGCTGTTTCACCACTATTTATGTATTCTGTATACATTTGCAATGCAAACGCAAAGCCCTCTCTATTTTACAGATGTGAAGATCTAAAACAAGGGGCTTTCTATATATACTTACCGAAGGGTTTTTGTTGTTGTTGTCAATATTCTACAGCAAGCAGTGCTGGAACTTATTTCTGTAGATATTTTATATATTTATAGATATGTCAAAATATCGATTTGGAAGCCCTGCCTTTAAGTTAGTTGTACTTGATTAGATGCTCAATTCAGATGTTATCTCCGTGAACCTTTCAGATACCTGAATCCACAGTCAGGGTCTATCCAATAAAAATAAAGTGTTTTAAGTGTGCAGTCAGTGGAGAAAGATAGGCCTTAGGAAAGACTGACTTTTTCTAATATAGATTTCTTCTAAAATAAGGCAAGCAACCACCCTACAGAAAAGAGACACCTCTGGGAGCCTTCCCCTTAGCAACCAGTCTGACTTGCATTCAGGAGTAGGTAGTTTCTAGAAACAGCTATTTCTCATCTTACTCTTGGCAGTATTCATCCAAGATGTGGAAAACGTTTGTAGACTTACTACATTCCAAAGGAGGTATTCCAAGTGATTTTAAACTCTGATCTTTTGCGTAAACTCTATTCAGACAGGATAGGAAAATCATGGAACCATATGGTGAAGAGGCAAAAGGAAGCTGTGTGCATCAATGAGGAAAACATTTAGAGAACGGAAAATGATGGGATCTGACTAATTACTGGGCTTTTTTTTTTAGATTTCATTTATATTACTGTTTAAATTCTCATAGGGAAAAAACAACAAATGAACAAAACCACCACATTCCAGAGCGTAGGTTCTATAGCCTTCTTCCAGTTTAGTAATTTGTTTTTCTTATATTTCTTTTTTTAGAAATAAACACTGCTTGAAGGATTGAAGTGTTTGATAGAAGACAGGTGTTTTTTTTAATTGGTTCTAAACACTAAATTCACACACACATATAGAAATATATAAAAATTCCATTGGAGATCAGTATGTACAGAAAAGATAGGGCAAAAATGTACAGTTCAAATTAAAAACAAGAAAAGGAATAACATTTTTGCATAATGAAAGTAAGAGATTACACAGTTCTGCAGACACATATTTGTAATAATGTGTTCTTGTATTATTTTTCATTTTGTGATGACCATTTTGAATAAGACTTTAGAGAAACTGTATTTCTTTACAGTTGTCCCACTTATGTGGACACTTCATAGTGTCCCACAATGTAAATTGGAAAATACAACTTAATATCATCTTCTGTGTTTTTCAATAAAGAAACTTTTCATCATATTTACATGCAAATAAAACTAAACCTGTAAGTAAAGTGGGGAATGTTGAATACCATTGTTTATCCTCTGTGTGCCAGCAATCTCCTGAATATAGACACAATAAACTGTTTTAAAGACTAATTGGTGAGATGCTTTGAATGTAAAAGAAAAATTATAAAATCCTGCTAGAGTTCTAGTTATCTTCAGTAAAAATGTTATTATCACAATATATAAAATGATGGTAACAAAACAGGGCAAAGAAGGCTAAAGGAAACAGTAGAATAAAGAATAAGTAATTTTTTTCTGTGGTTGCTTTGTTTGTTCATGTGTATTAGTTATAAAAAGTAACATTCTTTTCTGTATCCAGGCAACACAAAATTGTTCAATTTTAATACTAATGTATGAGAATAATCCTTTTAATAGGCATATACTGCAAAAGAAATAAATGACAAATTTACCTTTCAAAAATAAAAAGTCAACAACAATTAGATTAACTAAAGAACTTCAACAAAGTACAAGCATAAATATGAAAATGTCCTTTACTTTTGTCTCTAGTGGTATAACATGAAGAGACACTTGTACAAAGTTACCTTCATTTTTGCTTCTCTTCATTGGAAAGAATAATTTCATTCCTATCAATGCTGTACATAGAGCAGAAGTAGCTATTTCTGAGGATCTAAATACGAAAACAAATGCACATTTTTTTCCCCCTCAGATTATTTGTCAGTAATTTGTCAGCATGTTATTGTCTTCTTTACAAGCAGAATAGACTGGATGGGGCAGGAAATAATATTCAGTCTATTCTTCCTTCTGCTGAGCAATAATCTAGGGGCAGATAACATGCAGTGAAAGTACTTTTAGTGTCGTTAATTTGTTAACTTTCAAGATACTGAGAGTTTCTTATTTTTAGGACTGTGTTCTCAAATTCATAGTAATAAGGAGAAATATAAAGAGGGTTTAATCTTGTGCAAGTACTTTTCCTCTCTTTTCTTGGAAGCTTATGAATTCCTAGAATCAAAGGATAGGCTTTACTAATCATTGCTGGCTTTCTGTAGAAACCAGCACAAAGAGCTTAGACAAAACTGCAGAATGTGAACTCCTAGTCCTTAGAACTGATTTCTGAGGAAACAATTATTTCTGTGACATTCTTTGGTTGAAAATAACAAATAGAAAATTATCATTTTTATAATACTATTTTGAAATATTCAGGACATGAATAAAGAAAATTTTCTAACCCTAACCCTCAAAAAAATATCTGTTCCATAACCAGAAGGATACAGGATGGAACAATAAAGTTCATGTATTCAACATTTACATTTCATAAAAGGAAGTGTATACATGCAAATTCAGAAGTCATTTCAGTTTTTCTGTATATTTAATGCATCTTTTAGGACTTTCTGTATTAATCTTTAACTAACTTAAATAATCTGAAAGCATAAGAATGGTTCCAGGAAATACATCTTTTTTGGTTTTATAATCAAATTTAATCAGAGTTTTTCAGTCTTCTCAGATGCATGTTCTGCTAGGGAAAATAATTTCAGATTTGACCTGAGTAACCGATGTAAAGTCTGGAAATGGTCATGCTACCCTTTAGAAAATATTTCCTTATTTTCTTTTTCTGCAGATAGATTTCTTTCTTCATACTACTGGGTGATAATTTACATCTTCTAACAACCATTTTCCTAGATTTTGGAACCTACAACCTCTTAGCTTTGCTTGTTTTGTAGAGGATCTGAGTTAACTTCAACTAGTAAGCTAGATACTAGTAAAGTCTAATCTGCTAGTAAGTGCAGGTGTATCAGGAGTGTTTGCTGCTTTGATGCGTGCCAGTTAGTGCTAGAGGGAGAGTGGGACTGATTCTGCAGGAATAAGATTCATGTAGGGTATTTTGATAGCATGTTTAATTTTTTGTAAAAGAAGTGGTAGTACAAATTAGATTGTGAAATACCATAGAACTGAGAAGCACGTTAACTGCTGTCACAACCCTGACATGCGGCAGCAGTCTTTCCAGCCGTCCCTCTGACCTGCACTGCTTCCCAAGAGGTGTCTGTAATTTCCATCTTCCTCCCAGTATCTCTAGAGAGCAGTAACTGATCACCTCCTTCTCTGCTTTTTCAACACCACTTTGCTGGATAGGAAGATAAGCCTTGTCTGATACAGCCTGTGCAGTGGCTTCCATTGCTTGCTCCTGATGGTACGTATCAGGAGGTGCTGAGGTTGTTTGCTATGCCCTTAGAGATTAGTCCCACCACACTCTGTCTCATGTCGGTGTGAAGAGTGATTTCTTCAGTGGCAGGTCACAGCAGGAGTGCGATCCAATGTTTTAATTTGCCATGTAGAACAGGCGAGGCGACTTTAGGAAGATCAATCTTTGCAAGAATTTGACACTGTGAGTAGGATCCTCGTAGTGTTTATATGTCTGTCTGAGAAACCATAGTCACAATACTAAATTGTAAATATTTTGATTAAGGATTTCTGTTGTTTTGGGTTTGAATTGTGTTGTTTTGAGTACAACAGTACTGTGCATTGGGGGAGTAAGGGGAGGATATCCCCAAATTTACCTCTAAGAGTAAGGGATGGTCACCACACAATTTTCAGTGGTCTCTCAGGAATCAGCAAAACTGACTCCATCCTGAAGAAAAAATGAAGAGCTAGAGCGTAATTTGGAGTTATTTAGAAGCCTCAGAATGTGCTCTAAAGCCGATTCTGGTTCAATTTCTTTATTCCAGTATTTCCAACTTTATCACATGATGTTAAAATCACTGCATGGATAGGTAAGAATAAACAGTGTAATAACTAAACCCATCAGGCTGGACAAAGAATGTTTATCCTGAGATACATAAAAAAAAGATTTTTAAGATTAGAGAATAATAATTCATTATTGTTAGACTTTATAATAGTTTAGTGGTGTAAAGCATATATTATCAGTTAGAGAATTAAGCACAGAAAAAAACACCAAAATCGTAAACCAAGTACAGATATACTAGTGGGGAAAATCACACATTACCTGCAAGATAAGAGTAAACAAATCTAATTGTAATTTCCATTTCTAAATTATTAATCTAATAATTGATAATTAATAAATTATTAATCTAATAATTCCTCCCTAAGGCCCAGAGTAATTCTATTAGGAAGCCATCATTTACCACTTCAGAGAAGGAAGTTTATGGAATGCCTATGAAATGAAGGAAAATGTAGAACGAGCTGAGCCTACCACAGGTAACTTTTATATTAAAATGTCCAAAATCCATGCGTTCACTCTTTTATCTTATTTTTAATTATAAACTTTACCTTACCGGTTATTACAACTTTAATAAGGAAAAAAAAATCGAAGGAAAATATCAAAGACATGAATCAGAGAAAGAATGAAGTTTAACCTTTATCACAACCTAATTAGCCCATCTATAGCTGCAGGGTCATAGGGTCTAACTTCTGGAAACTGACGACTAAGACTTCCCTACATAATAACCAGACTTGTGGTGAAAATTTTAGGTACACCCATGCGTAATCATCCTGAACACTGCTATTTTGGTACACTCAGCAACAGAACTCATAAACTTTGCAGTCTTGTTTAACAATTAGCTTTGATTAAACACAAAGTAAGTTCAACCATTTGAGTAGGATCAAAAACTAGAATTTCAGAAGATATTTTATTTTTCTTCAAGTCTTAAAAACTGATGGCAAAGGAAATTTAGGAATGGCTCTTAGCAACCTTATCTAGTTGAAGATGTCCCTACTCGCTGCAGTGGGGTTGGACTAGATGATCTTTAAAAGTCCCTTCCAATCAAAACCATTCTTTGATTCTGTGACTCTATGGTATGCCATGTCCTCCAACTTAAAAAAAAATGATGCATGTTTGATGTAATCTGCTACTTTAATACATCATGGCCTTGTTTAAGTAGGATACTTTATGCATGTGCACTGACAGGCTTATTCAGCAGGCATTTTAGATGTTGCACTGGAAATTTCATTTTAAGAGTGCGTTTAGTACAAAACAACCCTACTGGATCAAGATAAAGAATTATGAATCATTTCCTCTGGTTGAAATCCATTTCTCAGAGGGATCTGTACAGTATAATTAATAATCATTTTTAAAAGATACATACAGAGTATGTAGCATAAAAAGACTTAACAATAGTCTCACTTTTCAACTTTCTTTTTGGCTCCCAGGATTTTTAGTGAAGGCTTTTTCAGTGATAAGTCACTGTGAGGCTAGTGAATGGTAGAGTTCAGTTCTCCACAGTCCGTTCCCTTAGTGCTTTGTCAAGGATCTGAGAATTTTTCAGATTAAGGATCTTACAAATTCTAGTCAAATATTATCAATAAAGCTGATGTATCTAATTTTTCAGAAAACCCTACACCATTTTATATTAGCTTTCAGAACGGCATGCTACGTAGTTTATAGGTTATTGACACCGTACTTTATAATGGTAGACAGCACAAATAAATAAGGAAAGGACGTGATCAGTATTTTTCAATAGGTAAATCAGAATGTGACTAGCTTCTTAGAACAAACCATTTGTCAAGATTAAAATAATGCAACATTCTGCTTATTTTTAACAGTTCACTCTTAGCTCAAAAATATGTACTCATGGTCTGATGATTTAAAAATCCACCACGCTCCACATCATGAAAAACTCACCTTCTATGTGAGCCTAAATGTAGTATTATTTATGATGCAAGATAAATGTTTATGAATTTTGTTTCATTTACTAGTAGAGTAATAAAACCATTGTCCATGCAGCAGAAGACAAGTGAGACCATTGTTAATGATCACTTGTTAACCATCATAATCTCATACGTGGTCAGTCCTCATAAGAAGTCTGCCATTTCAAATCATGTAGCCTTTTATAATAGATTGATTTCAGGCTACCTACTGGAAATGTATTTTTTTATTAGATGCTGCATTCTCTTCCTTGCATTGTCCTACTGTTTTCATTTAAAAATGCTTACATCTGTAGGTAGTCCGTTCAAACTAAATTTTTTTCCCCCTTTTTTTTGAATGATGTGTCTTCTGTGGCGTATTAGTTGTTCAATATGTTTTACTGCTCTGCTTTCTGATGCTTTACTGCATTCATTCTTCCAACTACGCATGCAGTCTTAAGCTCAAAATGAGAAACCCAAGAAAAATATGAACAGAGGCACAAAAATTCAACTTATTTTGAGGGATGTGCATTGTGGTTTGGGGACAAGATCATAACTGACTGACCTTTGCTTTTCTGTTCATACTGGGGACACTGTCACAACAGATTAGCTCACTGGAAGTCACAATTTGTGCCAGCTACCTGCATGCCACTGAAAAATTTTTGAGGCTTTTTTGATCACTAAAGGATTTTCCCAGCGCATCTGTTCTGCACATTCCAAGGAGGATGAATGGTGCTGATCTGTAAATGCCTAGGACAATGTCAAGGGTGTGACAGATACAGTTGCAAGAGGCCATAATAAATCTCAAACTGGTGTGACCCTTGTCTTTTGTTTTTATTCTGCATGACTCCTCTCCCATTATAGGCCCAATTAAGAGAACGAGCATTATCATTTTTCCATTTCTTTGCCATCCATTGAATCCTTACACTCAGCTCACCTCCCTGCAAGAAGCGCTGTGAACTAACTGGATGTTTGCTGTAGGAGACCTGTTGCATCAGTACACATCTGCCTCAACTGCACTGAATTCATACAACCGAAGTTGTCTGCTGTGCTTATTAGATAACAAGTGTTATTTTAGTTAGTTTATTTACAAAAACATACAATTCAAAGTTTCTTTCCATTGGATGTAGGGGACATGTATCTGATTAGTGTTCCATGTCAAACAAGCTGAGTGAAAACTTAATGAGAATAATGCATTCAGATTGGCCTGCTAATAGGCGTTAACTAAAAATGCTAAATCTATGCAAACCCTCATTTTCTAATAATTGGATTCCCTCAAGACAAAGTGATGAGTCTTGAGGCCATTTCTTCAGAGCAGCCCATATAGGGCTATGGTTTGGTTTTATGGCTAAAAGAATGTTAATAATAAACCATTTTTTTTAGCTGTTGCTGAGCAGTGCTTGCACGTGGTCAAGGCATTTTATTTTTCCCACTTTATCCCAGAGCCTGTAGTCTGGAGGTGGGCAAGGGGTTGGGAGTGTGACCAAAAGGTGAGTCAGCTGTCTGAAATTCGCCAAGGAGTTATCTCATGCTATGTAACATCATGCTTAGAGGACACAACGTCAGAGGAAAAAGTGGGGTAGGCTTGGCTTCCAAGTAGCTGTTGTTCAGAGACTAGCTTGGCATCAGTCTGCCTGAAGGGTTTTGTGAGTGATGTCATTTCCTTCAGTTGTTTTTTTCTCTTTTTTTTTTCATCCATTACACTGTCTTTATCTCAGCCAGTAAGTTTTCTTTTGTTTGTTCTTTTAATTTTCTCATGTATTTCAGGGGTGGGTGGGGGTGGGGAGACTTGCATGAACAGCTTGTGGGTGTGTGTCTGCTGGACAAGGTCAACACACCACAAAAAATAGTGGCTCATTCAATTGTTTTTCTGTACTCAATAGTGTGTTTCTCAAATGCCTTTGGATTTGACCATCTAGATCAGTAATTAGCGAATATTTCCAAAGCACAAGCTGATTGAGTACACTGGCCTCTTCTCCAACACATACGTTTTTTTAACTGTTTGTCCTGGCAATGACTTTGTTCAACCAATTGGTTGATTTTAGCTTTGAGATTTATCAGGCTGTTTAGAATGCATTCAACAACAATCTTTTTATTGGACCTGCTATTTTATTGATTGTATTTTGTGTAATGGCAGGTTTAACTTGTGAATATTTGGATAAATAGTAAGTAAGAAGACAATAGATCGATAAATGTGTTCTGCAATGTTTGTTACTGTCATCTTTATTATTTTCTTAAAGATCTGCATCATAACAATTGACAAATCTTCAGTGACACTTCATATAGTGTTCATCATGACTAATGATGATGGAATTGAATGTTGAGAATGTCTTCAATCTCTAATGCTTTAGGTAACATTCATTGGCCTGATCTCATTGCACGATAAGTTCAGAGCATTCTACAATGAATAAGGCAAATTTAAATGTAGCTATGGTGTCACACACAAATTTCAACTGGGTTCATTAAAATGATTTCATTGTATAAATATAATTATGGCTTGGCTGAAGGAAACTTGTTGACATCCCTGATGCTCTGATTAATTTTTTGCTCCCTAAAAAGCTTTTCATTGTTTAGAAATGTGTATAAAAACAGATTTAAAATCTTGTTAAAATGTATCCTATTGTCTTTTCTCATTCTTTTTCTCCTAAATGTTCTTACATATGCTATCCATGACATTTTCTTTTATTTATTTAAGACTAGATATTTTCATGAATTGTAAAGAGCACAATTGCAGTACTGAAGCAATATACAAACAAATAGTAGTATTCTCACTTCATCCTCTCTCTCACCTACTCTTTTGCCGTAATGAGATGTTCTTTCTAGACAAGCAGATTTAGGTTTTGTCTTCACAACAGAAGTAATTTGAAAGAATCCATTAAGGTAGAATCATAAGAGACTCTTTTCTTTCTTAAATCTGAGGTAGAAAATTGGATTAAAGACATCACTATCCTTTATATTTTAACATAATCTATTAACTCATTTGACAGGCTGAGGCACTTGGACTTGTTTATCCGATAGAAGAGAAGGCTCCAGGGAGACCTTATAGCAGCCTTCCGCTACTTAAAGGGGACCTACAGAAAAGCTGGGGAGGGACTCTTTCTCAGGGATCATAGTGGTAGGATGAGGAGTGACAGTTTTAAGCTGAAAGAGGGGAGATTTAGATTAGATATTAGGAAGAAATTTTTGACTGTGAGGGTGGTGATGCACTGAAACAGATTTTCCAGAGAAGGCATGGGTGCCTCGTCCCTGGCCGGGTTGGATCATCCACTGAGGACAGGTTGGATGAGGCTGTGAGCAACCTGATCTAGTGGAAGCTGTCCATGACCATGACAGGGGGGTTGGAACTAGATGATCATTAAGGTCCCTCCCAACCAAAACCATTCCATGATTCTGTGATTCTATGCTTCTATGAAAACTGCAAGCTGAGATGTCTTCACTGCATTTTTCGCTTCACAAATTTGTGCTATCTGAGCTTAATAGGGTCAGTAGCCATAGCATGTAGAAATTTTTTTCTGTGACCCCCTGCTTTAGATTAGCAGGTTTCATTCTGCTTGAGTTCCTGAATATTAAAAAAATTGCACCTGGAGATTTCAAACTGGTTTACATCTGAAGGAGAAGCATTAATGTTTTGTTTTCAGAGTGAAGAAGTATCTGTGTAACGTTATTTCTGCACAGGCCCATACACGGCCACTCCACAGTTCTCTTATTTGTCTTAGTCAGCAGACAACTGCCTCAAATTCTCTCTACACAAAGCGAGTCTGTACAGCAGTGTTTCTTGCTCTTGTGTGGGCCATTCATGCTGCAGGAAAAGTTCAGCAATGTTTTTTTTCCTCATAAATGTGTGCCAAGGACACCATTGCTCCATCTTGCATCCCACCATCTTTGCAGTAAAGTTTAAATGGTATTGTTAAGCACTGAGTCAAAACAAGGAGGAATATAGTTATATTGATTTCAGCCAAAATATCATCTAGCCAAGCATCCTGTCTCCAAATACTGCTGGGGCTGTTTGGGGACCGTTAGAGAAGGATAAGCACAGGACAGACTTTGATGATAATTTCCTCTAACACTCCTCTATCCTTCAACAATTTATATCTCAGGAATTTCTTAAACCAGCGGTTTTCTCTAAGTACTTAATGATCCACAGTGGATTTCACTTCACCTTTGAACACTTTAACATTTGAGTTCAGCAGGTACACATCTACAGTGGTAACCATGTTGTGTACAGACAAAAGATAGTACAAAATAAAAGCACTCTGCTATATGCTTATGATTTGTTTTTAAAAGACCCTATTCTTGCATTTCAAAAATGAAAACAAAAAAAGACAATATTATACTTCAAAACATAGTCTCTTGTATCTTATTTATGTTGCTTAGGTCATATTTCTGATTACATGCTGTACAAATACATCTAATTTTGCATGACAAACATGAAAGGAGACTATACAGGTCTGGGCAGCAGTCATGAAGAGACATAAAGACAAAAGAAATGTGAAGACAGACAATACATCAGAGTTTTAGAAAAGAGCAGACAGATCAAAATGCACTGGCTTGTTGGTTTTGTACAGATTTCATGATTATTAATCTCTTGTGATATCTTGACTTTTCAATGTGTCTCATGAGTTTTTATGTAAAAGCTACGTCTCAGAAATTAAACTTTTTTTTGGTTTTGGTTGGGTTTTTTTGAGAAAACCTGTAAAGGGCAGAAGAAAAATACGTAATTTGCAGTGAAGGATGTACCTTACTTCAAGATGCACTTTTTAAATTGAGTGTAGTAACTATTAAAATATATAACAGAGTAAGATTTAATGTTTAATTATTTGTATTTACCCCCCCTTAAATGGAGAAAAAAAGTAAATAGTAGTGCTTAACTTTCTGCTTTGTGGTTTTATTTAAATCTGAAAGTCAGTGCAATTTACCAGTACTTAATTGTATTTGTAATTTTAAATACTAAACCATTAAGAAAATACTGGCTTTCAAACAGCAAACTTGTCTGTTTCAGCTTGGAAGATTTTATACTGTCTACTAAAAAAGCTACTGAAGTGTGTCAGCTGCCAAAAAAAAAATCACAATGGGGGAATCCTTTGCATTTGTAGTTTTTCTAGCTTGTCCTTAAGTTTCAAAGTTTGTACTACTTTATAATCTACTACAGTAGTGTAGCTGGTTTTGATAATTGTTACCACTGTTCCACTCTTCATATAGAGCAGGCAACTTCCATCATACATTCCTTTATCACAAAATCTGTCCTTTACACATACTGTTGATATGGGAGAGAAGAAAGGAAGGGAGGAAGGGAGGAAGGGAGAGAGGGAGGGAGGAAGGGAGGGAGGGAGGGAGGGAGGAAGGAAGGAAGGAAGGAAGGAAGGAAGGAAGGAAGGAAGGAAGGAAGGAAGGAAGGAAGGAAGGAAGGAAGGAAGGAAGGAAGGAAGGAAGGAAGGAAGGAAGGAAGGAAGGAAAGGAAGGGAGGGAGGGAGGGAGGGAGGGAGGGAGGGAGGGAGGAAGGAAGGAAGGAAGGAAGGAAGGAAGGAAGGAAGGAAGGAAGGAAGGAAGGAAGGAAGGAAGGAAGGAAGGAAGGAAGGAAGGAAGGAAGGAAAGGAAGGAAGGAAGGGAGGAAGGGAGGAAGGAAGGAAGGAACAGCACAAAGCAATAGAGGAACACTCATAATTGAAATTCAGGCTTTCAGCCAGCCATCAAATTGATTTGATATGGATTAGCCCCAGGGGTGAAAAAGTGAAAATAAAGAATGGGCTTTTCCTGCACTGATGTAGTACTGGCTATTACTGTGTGGGAAATGGCAATGGAAAGTTGTCACAATACTTTAGGTTTTGAATAATTTAAAAAGAACAAGAAAATATTACATAGGAATAAAATAAATGCAAATTACTGAAAGGTTACAGTTATCTTGGTGACTGTATTATCCCTAAGGCTGAAGTTGTAGTTCTCAGGTCATAACTTACTTTATTTAACTTAATTGTGGTTTGGGTTTATTTGTTTGGTTTTGTTCTTTGTCATTACATTTTCCTAGTATATCTATTTTAATTATATATTTTAATTAATTTTTTTGTTCCTTTTTACAGTGAATTTAGTAATCATGTCAATGGCTAGGTTAGTAATATAACCCCTCCCCATTTTTCTGCACAGCTCCTTCAGAGAAAAAAAATCAGTGAAACATGTCCTCACTGGAAACAAATTCCTCTTCACTTTTTACTGGTTAAATACAGGAAAACTGGAGCAAAGTTAGAGCAGTCATTCGGCATTTTAATATCAATACCAAACAGAGGAGAGTCTGCCCTTTTTCCAGTCTATCTCTCCTGAACAGCAGCAGCTGTGAGTATTAGAGATGACTTTATTTGCTGGGTAGGGAATGATTTTGCCTCAGCTTGCCTAAAAAATAGGTGTCAGGTCTAAGCTGGTCGTCTGCACTTGTCTATTTTCTACAAAGAAAGAAAATTACTCTGATGGGAATTCGACTAACCCAAACTAGATGTCTAAAAAGCTGAAGCTACATTTTGAGGATTTTATTTTGTCTCTCCACAGTAGTTGTCGGGTTAGTACTAAGAATATTAGATTAGACACAAAGTTTTTAGGTGGCTAAAGTTAACAGTGTTCCATACATCCTTCCATATTTCCTCTGCTCTGGATCTCAACATGACAGAAACTTATCAGCTATGATTGATGTTGCTTCTTGACATACTCATGCTATTCTGAAACTATCTATTCAATGCTCATAAATCACAGGATAACTTTCAGTTGAAAATACTTTTGTCTAAAAATTTGGATCGGTTATGTTCCAACATCGTATTTAGTAAAAGTGAAATATTTTATAGTTGTTAAGCAGCCTACTTAGGAATTTGCATATCTGCATAAGTTCTGCAGCTGAAATGTGGCTGCACCTGAGCCTGATCTTTGGAAATAGAAAATCCATGTTTGGAAGAATATAATTTTGATCCTGAGCATGCCTACACTCTCATTTTAATTCACATCAAGAGTGCATTTTCACAGAAAACCTGTATTCTCACCATCTCCTTGCACTTTGTTTCACTTTTCAAAGAGGTTCTGTAAGCACAGCCTGGACCCTTTCAGGTGAACTTCAGCGGGAAGATGTGTTTCTCCTTATGCACCACGTCCATCAGTGGTCATACCTTCAACTCACGGGATCCGACAAGGGTCAGACTGTAGTAAAAACCAATACATAAAGTTTATATAGCGTGGACATGAGGTCCAGCTATTCTGTTCTAGAGTCCCTCTTGCAGGTCTGCATGGCATGCAAACATACGGATGGCCTCCAGCCATGAGACGAGGCTGGAGCTGGACAGAAATAAACTGTCTGCATGGACTTTATAGATATTGGCGACCACTGTTTGTCACTGTGGGTCCCCAAATAACCTTTTAGTAGTAAAGAGGAATTATCACCACTGGTTTGTTAGGGTTTGTTTAGTCTTTCAGTAAGATTTCTGTGGCATTGTGGGAAAACCAACTGTAAAGATAGACCTAAAGATTTCCTGTTGTGTGAGTGGAACCTAAAGGATCTCTGTATGTAGCTTTGCGTCTTAACTTCATTATCAAAACAGTGCAAGTGACAGCTTGTAGCTTATAAGCTTATCCATTTTAAAGGCTGTGAAAAAGGAAAATTCCCAGTAATTTCCATTTGTAGTTTTCTTCCTCCTCAACTCAACTTAATCTAGTAGGCTAAATGTAAAACATTCATCTAGAAAGTTTCCCTTGCTAGAATCAGAGGAAAAGAAATAAAAGTGTTACTTGAGAAACCTCACTTTAAAGAAGTATTACTTCTGTCTACATGAAGGAATGTAGAAAATAATGAGGTGCAAGTTCAATTACAATTTATAGAGCAAACCAAATCAAGAATACTTTATGTTTCCACTTGTAAAATTACCCATTTTTATTTATTTTTACAGAATAAAATGTTATAGGGGAAAGCTGCTCAATTTATGTGTTTTAAATCAAATCAATATCAAAGCAGTTTATTATTGTATTGATGTTTATTAATGTATTAATGACATATAACTAACTAGCGGTCAGTAAACTATACTTTCAGGAACAATATCATTAATACAAAAGATAAACTACAATACTTACAGACACAGATCAGTAAACAGTTGATGATTTCATACTAATTACGTGTACAAACACACAGAACTAGGTGTGCACTGAGCCACTCACAAGGTGTGTGCATCACCGGCAGTCCATCAAGAGAGAAGTGGAAGTCCCTCCATTCTCCATGTGGGATGTACAGCTGCTTCTGCATCCGGTGAGCTCCTGCTACTCCCGACCATCCACCAACACACACAGGGAAAAAGCACTCCGTGAGGCCACACATACTGTCCTGTGTGCCAGCCACACGAACAACCTCTGGCTGGGTACAGGCGACCCACAGACTGTACTATTTCCATTCTGGAAGGAGTTTGCAATGTTGGAGGCCGTTGCTCACATTGTCAATCCATGTGCAGCTGCTACCCTCTTTTCACTTCCCTCTCTCTACTTTTACAAATTGTCATGCTTCCTTTGCCCTTCTTTTCAAGTTGACCTTTACTTCAGAAGACTCTAGTTCCCTAGTTACTAATCGGTCCAGCTGGTGGTCACATTTCCCTCCGGCACTGTTAAATTTTGAGCAAATGTTCTCTAAAACAGTTTGGGGTATTTCAGTCAGCACAGCCGGGATGCACTCACATTCTTCCTTTTTCAGCTGTTGCTGTCCATGAGATTTTGCAATGGGAGAGCAATGTGATCACCTTCCAAATCATTATTTAAGAGAGCAGAGATTTATGAAGTCACAAACTGAGTATTACTCTTTATAACTTTCTGTGTCATTATGTGTGTGTGGGGGGGAAACCCACTTTGTTTTCTGTATTCAACTCTTACCATTCCTTCTTTTGTTGCATTAGGCTAGTGAGAAGAACTTCTAGGTTCTGTCTAAATCCCAACCCAAAGATTTTCAGATCATGGAATGCCCTTCAAGTCATGCCAAACTGTAAAATGGGAAATATTTTTAACGGCACTTGAAAACATATGCATAAATAAGAGGGTATAAATCTGCATCTCAGAAAAAAATGCTGCAATTCTGTTTGTTCAAGATTTTAGAGTGACACGAGACCTTCACAGAAAAAAAAAATCAAATCTCTTAGTGGTGTGTATTTCTGGGCAAATAGTTATTCCTTGTTTGAATTTCTTGAAATGACTTTGAACAAGTATTTTGATCTAGTATTCAGAGCATGAAAGAAAATTTATCCTCACCAAGAAAAGACAGATCTATGAATTCAGTTTGTGTCATGTGGGGCTGACACGTTGCCATGATGATTAGTTTTTAAATTAAGAAAATTTGTTCCTGCCATTAATGAGAATCAACAGAGAAGTGTGGAAACAAAAGAATCTTCATTTGTCTAGCATCACATATTCATTTACTGCAGTTTTACTCAGTCACCTTTTACTACTTTTGGAAAGAATTCAAAATCACAAAGATCAACCAGCTTTAGTTTGATGTTGCTAGAAGAGCTAAAATGTGTTTAGGCTCTGAATATTAATTACCATGCTGCTTTAAAGGTTACAACAGCTACTTTCTCTCAGGGAGGTCACAGTTCTGATTGAATAAAGGCTTAGTTATAGAATATTATAGAGCATTGCAGTGAGCTGCAGCAACAAAGCCAGCAAGTGGGCTATTCTTTCTTTGACAGTCCTAAAAAGATAATAAAGGCATATGAAAAAGAGAAAAACACAACTGTTTAAAAAACTGTGGCAATTACGGACTAACTGTTTGTTTGGTTTTTGCCCATTGGTATAGAAAAGAAAAAAGAAGATGTTACTGCTCTTCTAACTACTGTGCTTGCCATTATTAGGGGCGTTTTTATGAGAAAACTATATCAAATGTTATTTTGCAATAAGGATATGATTCACATTACAGCAATTGAAGTGACTGTTTTATGAAAAATACAGGGTCTCATCAGACACTTGCTGACATTAAATATCTATTAATAATTCCTAATTAAATATGGAAAAGATTCTTTTGGGTGCAAGGTAATACATTGCACTCAATCATGACTAGTCTTGCATGTAAAATTTATGCCGTCATACCATAGGTTATATAGCATTCCATATTTAGATTTTAGCCATATGTGATCTTACTTTTATACCTTGCATCTTGTTGTAGGAATTTTACCATAGAAAACATGACAGAAATACAGATGTGAATGTCCAACAATTTCTTTGTCTTTTCTCTTGTGTTCCTTCTCTTCTGCTTTTTCCATATTGTGAATTCCTTCTATCTATACGTAGAATTTTCATTCTACATGTCACTGAAAAAATCTTAGTAACTATAGCCAGTGCAAAGAGATCTGTTCCCCTTTGTCAGAGCAGGTGAAATGTACTACAAAACCATTTTTTCCCTAGAGACGTCAGACTTCCCTTACAATCCTTCCTAGCAGCATCAATGTCTTGTCACAGCAGGCTAAAGGGGCGCAAGATTAAAGACTGTCTCATCTCAAACTGCTCCAGGGCCACAGATCTCCTGAGTCCTGGGGCCCTCTTCTGGCAAATTTATCTGAATTGATAATTAGCTTGGAAATGCGAGCCAAGTGGTTTCCTTGTTTTGTCTTGATAAGCAGTTGTCAGTAGTGCTTAAATCAGTAGTGTCCATCTGAAAACTTCCATATGCTGTAAGGTGTTTCTAATAGACTTCTGACTTCCAGTTGTCTGACAGCAAAAGGTCTGTGGGAGTTAAAAGAGGAGTGTGAGTACATGGCTCAACGTGGTAATTTGGACGTAGCGCAAAGTCTTAACTGTGAATGATAGGTAGCATAGATAACCGCAGTGTTTCACCTTAGCTGGTTTCAGAAAAAAACCCAAAATTAATCTCAGTCCTAGTCTTTTGGTCATTTTGTTTTCAGTTGCAAGACAAGCAGCAAATGTGTCATGCTTTGTTTCTAAAATCTGATAACGACAGTACAGGAACAAAACATAGCAGTGCAGCTTTCCTTGCAATTTCCGAGGAAAGAGACAAAAGCAGATTTGTTCAGATAAAATCTCCCAACGAAAGACTGAATTGCCAAGGATTTACCTGCTATCTTCCAAATAAATACCATTTTTGAAATATGAGTCTATCTTTATCCTAGGCCTTTTTTCTATTCCTTGTACTATTTTTTTCATGCTTCTTCTTCTGTTTTTGAGTATGTCTTTCCATATAACAAGTACAATAATCTAAAGAGCTATGTAATTGAGGACAATTTTGGTGCGTGGTAAAGAGGTTTAAATTAATGTGAGAGAGACTTGTTATCAGTGGAAGACTGGGTATCCCAGTTTTTCTTTGCACAAAAATTATTTCCTAAATTTTTTTACCTTGCTTATGTACAGTTATGAAATTTTAAAAACTTCAATCTGTATTGTTGTACTGATATAGAGGAAATCATAATTTTTCACAAAAGTGACCTCTGCAGTAGGGAAAACCGAACAGCACATAGAATGAGTTCCATTGCCTGCACTGGAGACATTTAACTAGGACTGTGACCTTTTAAAAAAAACAAAGAATTTTTAAAAAAGCCCAGAAGATGAAAATATGGGAAGATGTGTTGTGAATATGTGGATACCCTGTAGCTAACTCTGTATCTGGTGAACTAAAATTATCTTTTTTTGCCTTATAGGTTTTTTAAGTACTGGAGATCAAGCTGCAAAAGGCAATTATGGATTGCTTGACCAAATCCAAGCTTTACGTTGGATTGAAGAAAATATTGGATCTTTTGGAGGAGACCCAAAAAGAGTTACTATTTTTGGATCTGGTGCAGGAGCTTCCTGTGTCAGTCTCCTGACACTCTCTCACTATTCAGAAGGTAACAATCTTCTGAATAAAGCACGTTTTTCAAAAAACATTATAGTGTATCAAAAATGACCATAGAAAGTAGGCTGAATTAGAGTTACATGAGGTCTGTAATTTTTGCAAAATATCTATTATCTAGTATTCTGTTTTTGTATTAGTCAACATAAATACTTTCACATGAAACGTTAAATGCTATTGTAGCAGAAATTTCATGCAACAAATGCCACGGGCAATATACTTTTTCTAGCTTTGTCACCAGTCCCCACTGGCTCTTCTGTCAACAAATTTGCCCAAGGTGATATGGAAAAGGGCAGTGACCTTTTTCATTTTTACACAGTCTTGTTTGCACTTCTAACATGTATTTAGATGCCTTTCTTACTTCATAGTAACATAACTTAACCTTATTAAAATACATATTTACCTTCCCACAAGTACTGTGTGATCCCACACAGAGTTCTGTAGATTTTGGGAAGTGTTTGAGCTGTGCGAGTGTTTGAGGGCCCTCCACACCACCTCCTCAAAAAATGACAACCTACCAAAACTAAGACTGTACAGCAGCAATACTGAACCATAAACATTCCTAGTTATGAGATCAAAACTACAAGGAATTTATAAAAGAAGGCAAAGAAGTCAAGACCAAGATAATCTATTGTATTTATAAATCCATGCTACTTCTACCAGAGTAAAACTGACAGAAATCTATGACAGAAGGCTAAGTCCTAGCAAGCAATTGTAGCCTGGCTGCTGGTAAACACACTCTATTTCTAAATACATAGAATTATGCTTGAGAGTTTAGTGTATTCATGCAAATAGGGTGCAGTGAATAACTATTGAGTAAGCCATGCCAAAATCAAGCAGATGGAACCATGAAAAACTTAACTAATCACATCACTGAAATTTCGTAGCATGTGCAGTAAGTAATCATAACAAAAGTATATGGACCACAGAGTTTTTCACATAAATGCTTCAAGGTCTCTAAATGTTTTTGTAGTTGTTGCTGTCTTTGACATTTCGAGCACTTGACAGTAGAAACCATATGCAGCAGAGGCCCAGGCATTTTAGCTTAAGTATAAAATAGGCCATTTTACTGATCTTACCAGGAAAAAACAGATGGAGCAGATTCACCAGTAAGCTCCATTTGCTTTTCAGTGCTCTGGTGACATAATGAATCTCTTCAGGCTGGGTCTTTCATCTCTCTTTGTATTAGTACATATAAAACAACAAGAAAGAACTATTGAATCTCATCTTACTCTCTTCTGAAAAATGTAAATATATTTCAATTCAACATATAGGCAGTGATAACACACACAAACAAAAAATAAGATGTTAAAAGAAAAAATTACCTCAGAGTAGAAGACTCAAGCCTATTAAATTGAATTTAGCAGGGCAGATTTTTTTTCAAATTATATGATGCATGACTTCTGTGAAGGAATTGAGAAATGTAATTTTCATTTGACCTTTAAACTACTGAAGAGCGCATTTATGAGAGTCATTAACATGGTGAAGAGGATATGATTGCTTGTAGCTGCCACTCCTTTAAAGAAATTTTTACAAGACTACCACTGTGCTAATGCCAGGGGATTTCCATTAAAGATGCAGAAAAACTGCAGTACAAGTGTGAGTTTCGTTCTTGAAACAGTAACCTGAAATCTTCATGCTTTATGTGTGTGAGCATCAGAAATGAGAGATTTTAATTACTAGCCTATTAGAGACGCTATAAAAAGGGAATAGTGAGTAGAATATATGGAAATGGAGTTGAAATTTAGATATATTAGGTTATTGTATAATCAAAACATTCTTTGCTTAGGGAAAGCTACTTTTTATTTTTTTAATATTTTTTTTAGTATATAATTGGATTTGCATTTAATCAATTTGCACCTGCAGGTTTGTTCCAAAAGGCAATCATACAGAGCGGAACAGCCCTGTCCAGCTGGGCAGTGAATTACCAGCCTGCCAAGTACACTCGGATATTGGCAGATAAAGTGGGCTGCGACATGCTGGATACCACTGATTTGGTTGAATGTCTTCGGAATAAGAATTACAAAGAACTCATTCAACAGACCATCACTCCAGCCACATACCACATTGCCTTTGGGCCTGTAATTGATGGAGATGTGATTCCCGATGACCCTCAGATTCTCATGGAGCAAGGGGAATTCCTTAACTATGATATAATGCTGGGTGTGAATCAAGGGGAAGGTTTGAAATTTGTGGACGGCATTGTAGACAATGAAGATGGTGTTTCCCCCAATGATTTTGACTTTTCTGTCTCCAATTTTGTGGACAATCTATATGGTTATCCAGAAGGGAAAGATACACTGCGAGAGACCATTAAATTCATGTACACCGACTGGGCAGACAAAGAAAACCCTGAAACACGACGGAAGACCCTGGTCGCTCTTTTTACAGACCACCAGTGGGTTGCTCCAGCTGTTGCTACTGCTGACCTGCATGCTCAGTATGGATCTCCAACATATTTCTATGCATTTTATCATCATTGTCAAAGTGAAATGAAACCCAGCTGGGCTGATTCAGCTCATGGTGATGAAGTCCCTTATGTGTTTGGGATTCCTATGATTGGCCCCACAGAACTGTTCAACTGCAACTTTTCCAAGAATGATGTCATGCTCAGTGCAGTAGTTATGACGTACTGGACTAATTTTGCCAAAACTGGGTAAGTTTGATCTCCAGCATTCCTTTTTGTTCATAACATGCTTCTAAAATAGTCAGTACCCCATAGCAGTGGCTCCAAATCCTGATCTTGCTGCAGTATTATGGTACTATTTGCGTGAGAGAGAAGGTGACTGGGGCTTATTCATATTTAATAGATTTTTAATTAGGGCGTTCCCTCAAACTATTTTCTTTCAGTGGCTCAGTGAGAATAATAATGCACTGTAATTTTAATTCAAAAAATAGGGCAATTATTAAGACAAAGGATGTCTCGGAGAAAAGGTGGCTCAGTAAGATACTGAAAAATCAGAGGCAACGTCTGCTACTTGAAGTAGATACTGTCAGGCAGATAGCACTTATCCGCTGCAAAAGAAAGGAAGCTCTTGTTTTTAGCGACCTTCACAGGAATGGGGACTCAGGGAGGAACTGGAACAGAAATCAGGCACTGGAAAGACTTTTCCCTCTGAGGGCTATAATGGCAATAGTAAGTACTTGACTGGAATGAAGAAGAGACGAAGAGATGAATTTTGCTGTGAGAACGTTAAAAATTTAAATTATTCTGCTTACAAAACAAAATTAAGACATCAATGTTTTGCTGAAATAGAGTTGTAAACATCAAGGAAAGAACTCTCAAAGCAGATTAATCTGCGAGTGCTGTTAATGATTTCTGTCCTCTTCCTTTAAAGAGTATCAGAGTGTTATACTTGAATAGCAAGGGCTTTTTTTGTTAACCTTGAGACTTTGGTACTGAATTAAAACAAAGATACTTGTGGCACAGAGGGGTTGTAAATCATTCCAATGAATGTTTAATGGTAGGATTGGGCTCTGGAAACTGCAGCTTTACTGCACTGCAGTGAATGGTATGCAGCTATATAAGAAAAATTCATAGATGCCTAGTGTGAAACACACAGAGGCTTCAGCCCCTCTTGCGGCTTTTAATGAATCCAAATGACGTTCAAGGGAGAGAGATTTTGCAGTCTTAACAAAAACCTCAAGCATGAATTTAGTAAAAAACAAATGCTTCAGGTCAATTTACAAGGCAAAACGAAAGCTTTTGTTGGACTGCGCTTTAGATAAACAGGTATTTTTTCTTCGTGCAGAAATCCCACCATACTGCAACAATAACAAATGTACTGTGGAATATTTAGATGTATTTGACAAAAATAAGTCATTAGTACTGGCACACACAAACTTCAGGATTAAAGCTTGGTTTATGGACAGAGAATGCCACATGCTGTCTGTACCGCACACTCAGAAAGATTACTATACCATCAGTCCCTCTTTATTTTTATGGATGAGATGCCACATATACATAGACTTAAAGTCCTCACAAATATACATTGTTGGAATTCTTATGGAGATGTAAGATCTCCCCAGTCTCACTATAATTTACAATTACTTTATGATTATTCCCTGTAGTCATATATAAGCAATTTTTTGAGGTTGATGGGAGCTTCTTACAGCCCCAGCTGCCACCATTACTTGTAATTGCAAGTACCTTCCAGCTGTTGCTACTTGAAAGCCAGCTTCAGCAGGATATACGTACCATCACCCAGTTCTCTAGTTATGAACCCATTGTCATACTACACCTGAAGGCACCACAGGTGCTCTGGGAGAGCCATCACCCATTTCTGAAACCTTGCCATTTCTGATGAGACAGGAATGGGGTATATCTTCTGTTACAAACTTACCCCTTTATAAATAGGCTGAAAGATGTGTCTTTAAAATGACTTCTAGCTGTAAAATGTTGAGTTTTCCCGAGGAAAGGAAAAGAGCAACCCAAGACACATTATCTTGCTGAGTTTTAGTTTGTTTATACGAACAGTAATTAATTGTTCTGGGTAGTACAAGAGACTACTTGGAGGAAAATAATATTTAAAGATGACATTTGCTTTGCGCTTCTGGTGCTTCCAATGGAAAAAGAAGAGCTGTAATGCTTCTAGCCTAGAGCAACAGGAGACATACCTGGGGTAACCATTTTCATCTCTACCCTCTCACATGCAACCTGGAATCCCTGTGCCCACTCAGGTTCCCCAACTCTAAAAAAAAGTTGATACTGTTCAAGTCTCTGTTGTCGAGGGCATTGGTTTAGGTTTCTTTCCACCCTTTTTTTGTAACTGATTGTTTCCTATCCTTATTCTGATAGAACTCGGTTTTCCTTGTGTTTGTACCCATGGCAACAGATATGAAAAATCTGTTAATTGCAAGATTTTATTATTCCACAATTCCCTGTAGGTGAGCCTTGAACATTAAAACTGCAGATTTATTTACTTATTTTTAATGTCTCTGAGACTTTTTCAGTCTTGATGACTCTCCTACAGAGGCTGGATCCAGTACTTATTGTATAATTACGACTCAGGTGGTGCATCGTTGTGATGGACTGTGCTGGGCTTTTAACTGACATGCCACCCGCTGCTAAAAACCATGTTTAATAGGTCTATTGCCAAGGCGGGGTTTGGAGGGCAGGTCAATCCTGTAAAATCACTAGGTGTCAAAGACACAGGACAAGACACAGTGCTTTTATTGTTTTACTTTCAAGTCAGTTACTGAGATTAGCAAATAGAAGATGACAATTTAAGTGACTGTTTAATGGCAAATGGATCATGCTTGAAATAAATACCTGGAAGCTGCATCCTCCGTTTTCTACCTTTCTGTGACTTTTTTCTTTTTAATTAACAGTCATTTTGACCTTTTCAAAACTATCTTTCTAACATGCTTTAGAAATAGGAAAGCAATTTGTTACAGAGAGGTGTGAGAAACTACATTTGGGATACAGCTTTTACTTCTACTAATGCAAAATTTTATGCGAGAGCTTCATTAAGAAGTACACTTAAAACTTCAGTCTGCACCCAGTAGTACTACCCTAACTGTAACAGTAATTTTGTATACTCAGATATTCTGTTAGTTAGGGCCATGTTGTATTGTTTGCAGATACATCACAGGGCATGGTTGAACAACACAAGGGGGTGTGTGCCAGTCCTTCACAGATACTCTGCCAGCTACACTCTTGTGAAGAATGATTTGAAGTTTCATAGAGTGGATATGAAGCCATGCTCTCACTAGAGGCATCTACTTTACCCTCATTTTACCCTTTACATTACCCTCATTTGAGCAGTTACAATACTCTCTTTTTACTACCACATCGAGCTCTACCTAGGTTGGTGATGAGAAAGATAAAGGCTTAAGGATGTATCCTTGTTTTCTTTGTAATTGAGATGGATATTCCTGAATTATTTTTCTACTATTGATTCTGAAGCAAAGACCTGACTGATTTATTAAGGATGGTTATGTTTTATATTTAGTTTGACTTTCTAATGGAAGACACAATTAAATTTGAAATTATTAAAGCCTATTTTCAAATCAATTCTCTGTGAACTTCTTTATGAGGCTTTTACGTTTCTTTTTGATATTTTTGTCTGAAGATGGCCAGTCTGTGTTAGTCAAACAAAACAGTGTATTTATGATTTGCTTTCCTTAGTAGTTATAATAACTGACTGGGAGCATGGCAACAGCGGGACCTGGTGATAAGTGAGGAAAGGAGGTAAGGGAAAATATGCTTGTTTACCAGTGCTTCAGGCAAGGATGGCTGTGCCATTATTAATATTGTGACAACAAGAAAAATCGATGGAAGCATGAAGAAATGCCACACATTTTTTCTCTCCTGCCCTCCCCCAATACAAAGTAAAGAGGACTACTGAAAGAAAATAAGTGATCAAGAGGCCTTTCAGTGTCCTAGAGACAGACTTGGTACATACCTGTTAAGACAATTTGCTCTTCAGTGAAGTTAGAGAGCAACGCAAAAGAATGCAACAATTTTAATTGCATTAACATCACAGTTTATTGTCCTGAGTGACAGTTAATGCTGTTACAGAAATTATTAAAAGATCAATGGTATTTCAACATGTTGGATGGAATTCAGGATAAAAAACTTCTTAAGATTCTCCATCATTCTTTCTGTGCCAGTATCACCAGATATGAAACACTAGGTTCTCTTATTTGCCCTCCAGTTCAGCTACTAAAAAATACATTAGATAAGACATATATACAGACTTACTGATTAGATACTTATTAGATAAGACAACATACAGTCTTTAATCATCTGAAAGACAAGTTCAGACATTTTGTGATGGGGAATTTTTTGATGATGAAGCTGCTTAAATTGAATTCTCAAGGTGGTGAAAAAAATAATCAGAGAGTAAAATGAAAAACAATTATCAATTTTATGCTAGCAATGAGATGAAGAAAAAAAAAGCCTCCCTGAAACTCTTAGGACTGGTAAAAAAGATACTTAGTTCCTATGAGAGCCTTTATTGGAAGAACTACAGAATTCAGTTCTGCTTCAGCCCCCTGATCATCTTCATGGTCTCCTTTTGGGCTCTCTTTAATAGATTCATGTCCTTCCTGTGCTAAGGACTCCAGAACTGAATGCAGTACACCAGGTGAGATCTCACAAGAGATGAGTAGAGTGGTAGAATCATGTATGTAGGAGGCAGGCTGAAGAATGTAAAAATACTCTTTATATCCACTGAATATTTTTGGTAAATTATCACTAGTCTATAAAATCAAGATGCATGCTTTATTAGATTCCCTGTTTAGGGCTGGACTTGGTTATTTCATTTTATCGTGAAGAAAAAAAATCATCATGTAGATCATAGAATCATAGAATATCCTGAGTTGAAAGGATCGTAGAGTCCAACGCCTGTCCCTGCATAGGACAACCCCCAATTTCACACCATGTGTCTGAGGGCATTGTCCAAATGCTTCATGAGTATTTTCAGGCTGTGCACCTTGACTACTTCCCTTATAGTAGCATGGTAGTTCCAGTGCTCCACCACCCTCTGGGTTAAAAACCTTTTCCTAATATCCAACCTAAACTTCCCCTGACACATCTTCCTGCTATTCCCTCGGGTCCTGTCATTGGTCAGCAGAGAGAAAACTTCAGCACCTACTCCTCCTCCTCGTTTGTGAGAAAGAGTAGACCACAATGAGATCTCCTCTTGGTCTCCTCTTCTTCAGAAGAATAGACCAAATGTCTTTAGCTGCTTCTCATGTGGCTTCCACTCTAAATCCTTCAGGAACTTTGTGACACTCCTCTGGACACTCTCCAGTAGCTTTATATCTCTTGTATACTATGATGGCTAAAACTGTACACAATACTCAGTGTGGGGCCGCACCAGTGTGGGATGGAGCCTGACAATCACCTCCCTCAACCAGCTGGCAATGCTGTCCTTGATGCACCCCAGGACACGGTTGCCCTCTTGGCTGCCAGGGCACACTGTTGGCTCATGTCCAACTTGCTGTCAACCAGAATCCCCAGGTCCCTCTCTGCAGGGCTGCTCTCCAGCCTCTTGCTTCCCAGTCTTGCTTCCAGCGTTGCCGTGTCCCAGGTCTGCCAGCACTTGCCCTTGCTAAACTTCATATGGTTGGTAATTGCTGTTTCTCAGGATCCCTCTGCAGGGCCTCTCTGCCCTCAGAAGCATCAACAGCTACCCCCAGTTTCTTGTCATCCATAAACTTGGTTATTAAACTTTCAAATACTGCACCCAGGTCATTTATAAAGACATTAAAAACTACTGGCTGTAAGATGGATCCTCCAAATTCAGAGAGAATATTTTTGCCTTTTATTCAGTTATTAAGTGATCAGCTCTACAGTTTATGTAAATGGTAGAGTTCTGATATTCTTAGCAAAAAATAAAAATAAAAATAAAGCCTTGTCTGTAGACTAGCTGATTTTTCTTTCTATTCCTTGTTTCGATGGACAGCTTCATGCCCATACGCAGCCATGTAAACAAATCTTGAAACACAAGACTAACCTCGTGTAATGTAATTTTCCCTCTTGTGTTTGGAGGAGGGGCTGACATAACTAGTTATTCCTAACAGATATAGTTAAAAAGGAATAATGTAGTTAGAGAATGGAAGAGAGAGAAAGGAAAGAGGTTGATATTTACTTGTTTTTTAAGCTGTGTGTAGAAGAAGGGACTGCTACTTTAATAAATGTTTAGTTGCTAAAATAGAAATCTGCTATCATTTTTATAGCACCGTTAAAAAAAAATAAATATTAAAAATAAAGTGCATGTCCAGCTTTACTCATTCAAATGAGTACTCGGCTTTTTCATCATCTGTGCCGTGTAAGAAGCGCAACTCATTTGCATAAGCTAGGTTATTTTATACATCTAATACAGGACACTTCCAAAAGTCTTTGTGCTGTAAATCAGAACAGCAAGTGAGGAGAATACAAGATGGAATTTTGTGCTGTAACTCTTGCAGGTTTTTTGAGTTTCTGACAAGAAAGATGCTCTGCATTTTGATAATATTGCTGATTTTTAATTTGCTTTAGAAATTACGTGTTGAACTCCGAGGTACTGTAGTAGTGGATATATTGAATTCAACTGACATTTTCTCCTGTGGACTTGCCAAATCTTTCAGTCTGTTCTATAAGAACAAAAGAAATACCTTCATTTCATTCTTGGATACATATTAGAATCCCTCAAAGTAGCAGCATAGATCTGCTACTGTACTGCTTGGAAGTTGCTTCAACTAGGATTAATGATTACTAAGCGGTTACCTCTTTGTTCATAATTAACAAAATTTGGCTAACTATTGCTACATAAAATGATAGATAGGTAGATAGATAGATAGACAGACGAACAGACAGACAGACAGACTAAATAGCAGCAGTTCTGGAACACCTTGTTTATATCTTATTGAGATGGGAAAGATTTAATATGGTGTAATATAAAAAAAAAAAAAAAAAAACAAAACAAGAAACAAAAGCCCCCAAAACCAAAAACCCCAAACCAAAACACTCAAAACCCCCCAAACACCTAAACCCACAAGCATAAGTAAATCAAAGTACCAAAATTATATACATAAAGAATTCTTCCCTTCACTCAAAAAAGGTAAGATCAGTTCTTTCAAGTTAACAGAAGAATACAGGAATCATGAGATTATTAAAGTCAAATTAACAGTCTGGTTTAAGAACTAAAGAGTAGCTCTTTATGAACAGCAAAGGAATACTAAATGAGGCAATCGTGTTCATGAGGTTTTGAAAATGGAGAAGGAAAAAAGCTAAGATGGTTTAAAATCTGTAGTGGGGTCTTAGTATTCCCGTAACATATATAACATTCTGTTAGAAGAAAAGGAAAATATTACAATCATTTTCACAGGAAATAAACTAATGCAGATGGGAATGGATAGGAGAATGGAAAGTTCTCAGAGTAATACACAGAAAATGAATCACGAATCATCGGTATAATATATCACAAAGACCCAGAAAATATGCTTTGCTACAGAAGAAGATTCGAACTCATACATAACCGGATAAAACTGATTCTAGTAATTTTTAAATTGCTCTATTGTGTCATGGCAAGAGGAAATCATATTTATTTACCAAAATTATAAGGATACATAGATCTTAACCACATTTAAATGGTTTTTTGTGCCATTGGTGTCAACTAAATATTTCAATTATATATTTGGATTGGCTGTTTTGAAATTGTTTCTGAGTAGTATACTACTCCTATCTCTACTATTACTTAACTACTATAAAACTTGATCTCAGCTAGTATATTTCTCATCCCTACAAGCCGAGACAGAATTAAGGCTCACTGTTCTACAGTCAGTAAATGTAATTATTTATTAGCAATGAGCACACTGAACTTTCAAATAGTAACCTGGTAATGCAAATGATGGAAAGATTTGTGACCTTCAAATACTTTAAAGACTTTTCCCTAAAGTAGGCATTTGAACAAAGTAGGACTAATAGCTCAGTAAAGGAATACAAAGAGGAATAGTTCCCAATTACATGTATTAGACCTGCTACTTCATGTTTAAAAGCTTTTTATATAATGTGCACAGGTAATAAAAATTCTGATTGGTTACGTGGACTTTGTACATTCCCATAGGGACTAGATACCCATATTTACTACTTACAGCAGTGGAAGTAGTGGTACCTAAAATGAGAAAGTTAATGTGAAACCTTGAGAAGAGCTGAGCCTCTACGTTTACTATGGGGAAAGGTAGCTTTGGAGTATGATACTGAATCGTAGAACTTCAGATGAGCTTTTGGGAGCTGAAATACAACCCTTTCCCCATTTTCATGTAAAAAAGTATTACAGTAATTATATTAAGTAATTTGGGGGTTTTTTTTTAATTAACATTTGTTGTTAACTTTGGGAGATTTTTTTTAGCTCATGTTTTTAGTTTATGTAAATTATCAGATAAACCAGTAGCTACAGGATAGAGGGGGTTGAGGGTTTTTTGCCTTTGTTAGTTTTTTGTTGTTGTTGTTTTTTTAATGACTATAAAATTGCTTGTTTTTATTTTTTTAGAGATCCAAACCAGCCTGTTCCACAGGACACAAAGTTCATCCACACAAAGCCCAATCGCTTTGAAGAAGTGGCCTGGTCCAAATACAATCCTAAAGACCAGCTTTATCTGCATATTGGCCTGAAACCCCGAGTTCGTGATCACTACCGAGCAACAAAAGTTGCTTTCTGGTTGGAGCTGGTACCACACCTTCACAACCTGAATGAAATATTTCAGTACGTTTCCACAACAACTAAAGTCCCCCCTCCTGATATGACATCATTTCCTTATGTGACACGACGTTCTCCAGGTAAATTGTGGCCAGCCACCAAACGCCCAGCAATGACACCTGCCAACAATCCCAAACATTCAAAAGACACCCATAAAACAGCTCCAGAGGATACGACAGTTCTGATAGAAAACAAGCGAGATTACTCCACGGAGCTGAGCGTCACCATTGCTGTGGGGGCATCCTTGCTGTTCCTTAATATTTTAGCTTTTGCTGCACTATATTACAAGAAGGACAAACGGCGTCATGAGACCCACAGACGCCCTAGTCCCCAGAGGAACACAACCAACGATATCGCACACATACAAAATGAAGAGATTATGTCATTGCAGATGAAACAGCTAGAACATGACCATGAGTGTGAATCGCTGCAGGCCCATGACACACTGAGACTAACCTGTCCACCCGACTACACACTTACTTTAAGAAGGTCCCCAGATGACATCCCGCTAATGACACCCAACACCATAACCATGATTCCAAATACTTTAACAGGAATGCAGCCTTTGCATACTTTCAACACCTTCAGTGGAGGACAAAACAGTACAAATTTGCCCCATGGACATTCGACCACTAGGGTATAGCTCAGCCCTTCCCCCTCTACCTTCACAAGCCACTTGGAAGAAAGAAAAAAAAAACAAAAAAAGAAAAAAAAAAAGAAGAGGAAAAAGTTATAATACCATCCATTGAATACCTTGCTAAAATCTAAAGTAAAAACAAGTAAAAGAGAAGGACAGTCATTATTTTCTTACTGATCCTTCCCACAGAAGCTCTCTGATGTTAAAGTTTAACTACAAACCCTGTGAAATGTGAAAAGTGTACATTGCTGTTACAATACTGCTTTAACATCTCAGCCACTTTTTGATTGAAAGTTGGGGCCAGAAGAAGTCACTTAAAATGGTGTTTTGAGTTTAACAAGCAAAGCAGAGTCTTCTGGAACACAGAGCCAGTGACTGTACAGGTGTTTTGTTTGGGTTTTTTTTAATAAATAAAATAATAATAAAAAATTCTTTATGTGCCATACCATGAATGGCCCTTGTTAAAACAAAGACATCACCATGGGCTTTTACCCTGCATATGAAGCTGTAATCCAGATGGGGGAAACAGAATTTTATTATTAAAAACAAAAATGAAAAAAAAAGAGGAGGACTGACTATGCAGTAAAATACGTATAGTTCTGTGCAAAGAGATGACTTGCCAGCCTGAACTATATTTAAACATACTTTGTAAAAATGTACATAGCTGTGAGTTTAAAAAAAAAAGAAGCTTTTATTGATGTTTTCAGTTTGAAAAGAGCTTTTAGAAAAATTGTGCATTCTGTTGTGACCTATGTGTATATACATTAGTCATATCACCTGTTTCCTCCAAGCCCAGAGGAAGAACTTATTCTTAATTACTAGTGGTAAACAAAAAACATGATTTTTTTTCTAACATGTTTCATTTATATGAGGCCATGGTGTCATGCAGAGGATACAGTTGTGTGACCTGCATATTTTCTCTTACAGGTTACACTAGTGCATGTTAAAGTATTCATAGGAGATTGTTGTTCTTTTCTGAAACTTTTTTCTATAATTTAATTTTGTGTTAGCCTTTGTTAAATTGCAACACAGCAATGGATGAGAAGAAGAAAAAAAAAAAACACAGAAGAAAATAATTACTATTTTAATCTTGTTGAACTGAACCAAGAAACATCCAATAATATATATTCAGAGTCCAGTTTGTAGTTCTTGGTTGTTGTGATACCTTAGGAAGAATTTTGTGCCCTGACAAAAGCAAAGAAAGCCTGTGTTTTGGTCAGCTTTTTTCTGAGGAAAACTAGCTCTATATTCACCAGCAGTTGCAGTGGAATCTCACTTGAGAAAGCACCTTCTTAGCTTTGCTAAAGGAAATAAAACCACAATTTGAAAGTGGGGAAACAGTGGGTTGGTTGGCTGGTTGTTTTTTAAAGTGTTCAGAAATGATCAGTGTGTAAAGAACGCTGCCCAGTATCCTGTTTTGTGCTTGAGACCTGTCAGAAAATACTTTTTTTTTTCTGATTTATTGCACTGCAGTCCCGTAGTCAGTGAACATTAGAGAGAGAGAAGCAGAGACATCATCAGCTGTTCCGCATCTGAATAATACCAAAAATCCCAGAAATCATCACAGTCAGGAAGGGTAAAATTCTTAGCTGATTATTTCCTTCTGCCCTTCCTTCACTAGGAAACCAGGGGCCAAGCAGAGCTATCGAGCAAAGGAACTCAGCAGTTTGATTCAAACAACTGATTCGAGTGTGAAAAGCTAGAAATGAGTTCGCGCAGGTGAAGATTGCTTTATATTTTGTCTTTGAAAGTTACTCCATCACCGAGAGATAGTAACCAAAGATAGTTGAACAAATTGGTCTGCACTTGAACATGATTATCCCAGATGTATTTTCGATTAATTCACAGCTAAGCTGCATCAATATCATATACCCCATAAATATCAAACACATGATGCCTTGTATGTCTTCTTGTTTTCTACACTTCTAGTTTTCTAGTGAAATATCTTAGAACAGTTGCCCCTACAAATAAAATTGAAGACAAAGTGATTGACTGAGGTCTGTTCATCTACACAATTCCTTGTTGTAGCCAGTAGTAAAATAGATTCTGAAGGAAAGAAATAAAAAGAAAGTTAATGACATGATAAAAATGCTGATATAATCCTTTACCTGTTATACATGTGCTATAAACCTGACCTGGATGTTCAGGTAGGAATGTCATGAAGCAAAAACCCCAAAGTCTAACTAGGAGCAAATGGAAAGCTGTATTTTTTTTTTCCACTGGTCCATCACATGATGTTGATTAATGCTGACTTTAAACCAGGCCATTTACACCACCTATGTAATGCCTCAGCTGAGATGCAGCAGTTCATAACTCTTTAAAAAAGGTTAAAAAAAAAAATTAAAAAAAGAGGAAAAAAAAAAGAAAAAAGTAAAAAAAAAGGTAATGATGCTTGGCATCATAATCAGTTGGGTATGTTTGTAATGTGAATTACAGTATTTGTTTAGTACTTCCAATTGTCTTCTGCTAGCAATATGTACAGTACTGTGTCAGGCTTGTGACATTTTGGGTAAAAAAAAATTTAAGTTTCTTTAAGTGAATTATTTTAGCTTTTAAAAGTAATTACAATCAAGTTGATTTCATAATTTGATACATCTGGACTGATGTATGATTTATAGAGGGAACAGATTTGTAGAGTCTTCATAGAATTCTATAATAATGATATCTAAATATACTTTGCAAAGTGTAAAAGAAAAACAAAAGTACTTTCCCAGGCTTATATTCTTGACCTTAAGAGGCACGCAGGGTTTAATGGTTTCTTCTGTTATTGTTTTGCAATTTTTTGTTTTTTGCCTTAAGTAATGATAGAAGATATATATGGCTGGACACATATGTATAAACTTTTCAGCAGCATTTTTAATAATAAAATATCACAGTATTTTCTAATGCTTTGTGCAAAGAACTATGTGTTCATCCTTTTGTGTAGAAGGTCTTTCAGAGGTGTGTTTTCTGCCCCATCTCCATTTCATTATCTAATGTAAACAATGCCTTGATACACAGTGTGAAAATATTAAAGTAACAGAGGTTGCACTTTTAAGTTAGCATTGAGTTTTCATGGCTTTTGTAGTTCTGTAAGCCTGCCAGTAAAAGGAAAGAAAATCAAACAATGAAGATATGAGAGAATAAGTTCCATATATTTACTACGTGTATGCACCGCAACTCCCATTGAAGCACTGGTTTGTTTTGTTAACATTTTCTGTAGCACTGAAAAAAAATCTTAGGTAAGCAGCTTCCCATATTAGTGTATAGCTTAGCTGCAGAAAAATGTATCTTCCAAATTAGCCATCGAAATAATTCAGATAAATCTAATACATCCAAGCCTCCACAAATACATATACTTTTATTTTATATTTAAAATTGAGATAAACAATCTGTTTGTTAGAAAAAAATATGTAGGAGTAGCAATATAAGTTACTCGTATATTTAAGCAATTTAAATATATATCAGGTGTGTTAATATCATTCTTCCTTCAAAAGCTGAGGAAGTGAATATAGCTTGTTCTTTTATGCTATTGAATTCCATTTATCAACCAGGTTTCCTTTCACTGGAAGGGTACATAGACATTTTAGTAATTTGGGCTGGGTGTTGTTTGCTTTCTGTAACTATTCTGCTGAATAGAGGTACTAACAATAATATTTGATGAATTTTCAGCATACTATTGAAGAGTATTTGCAAAAAGCAAATTCTGAATGATTCATATCAGATTTTTCATGTGAAGAATCAAGCTTCTGAAATAGAAATATATTATGTGCCTATTGACCTAATCAAGCAGCTTGAATTTTGAATATTTAATTTGTATATAAAGCTTTTGCAAATAAACTGCAGATTTAGAATTGTTCAGCAAATATGTTTAATTACAGGTACACTCTGAAATTTCACAGCTTGCTCTGAGATAATTCATACACAAGAAAAGGGATTACAGTTGTGTAATTTCTGTGAATTGTTCACCCTAAATTGCTGGGTGAACTCAATAAATTATCTTATTTTCAGTTAATCAATTCACATTAAAAAAAAAGGAAAAGCTTCAGAAGTTTGTTCATCCTAACCAAATATTGCGTTGTTTGATTTCTTTACTGTCTAAAATATCAATCTGCAGATTAGTATGTTCGTATTTTGACTTTGCTAAGAGTATGACAATTTAATAGCATTTAATATCCCATAAAAAATCACATGATATAATACCATGGCAATTATATGCTTGTCTCAGATTTGTAGGTTTACATTTGTATTATTTAATTATTGTCAACTGTTTCTCGTATTTTCATCTACAGCTGTTTGACATCACAAGCCTCATCACCCTGAATGTCTCCAGAGGCCATTAGCAGCTGGTAAAAACTGGGATTTTCATCCCCATTAGAAATTATGATATTAGGTATTTAATATCATAATGTGTTAAAATGCTTCTCGGCACCTCAAATTAGCCTGAAAACCAGGATATTAACCTTTTATTACTGCAAACGAAAAATGAGGAAGGGTTTGGGAAATGTCCAAATATATTGTTTGAGCTGTAGCATAATAAATAACATTTCGGTTTGGGATGAAGTTTGGATTCAAACCATTTTATTTGTTGTTCCACTGTGGCCACTAAGGTCCTCACTGTGTCTTCTAGAAGTTATGTTTTAAGAATGTTATGCTTTCTCACTTATTTATAGCCAATACTTTACTCAAATTATCTGTGGTAAAGAAACCCAGATCACTCAGGGATGATGTAGATGCAATCCAGTCACAAAGTCCAGACCAGAGAAATAATTTTGTCATACACCAAGTGAACTACAGCTCCCCTGAGACACAGTGGTTATTAAGGAGAATATGCATTAATATTCCATCAATACAAACAGAAAATATGCATGTAATAAATTAGATACATTCCATTTTTTACAATGGAAGGCTGAAAAATTTTTGCAATACCTGCATTTTCCCAACTTAATTTTCCACCTTTTCCCCGGAGAGAACAGCAAATCATTTTCAGTTTCAGTAATTGCTGGAATATCCACTTACATAAATTTGAAATGAAACGGATGACATCTTTTTATTTTCCCTTCTACATGAAGACCTTCAAGTACTGAAAGCATAAAAGTTCTTACTCTACTGCAGGGGTGTCAAACTCACAGCTGCTGCTGTTCTCCTGCTCCTGCAGCATAGCGTGCGTCGCAGACAGCACACATGACCAGCGCACTGACAGGAGCGTAGGAGCAAGGAGCTCGGTGCTGCTGCCGGGTAGAAACAAGGTGCCGGGCTGGATAAAACAAGGTAGAGGGTCAGATTTGGCCCATGGCCTGTGAGTTTAACACCCTGCTCTACTGCCTTTTATCAATTATAATAGGGTAGCAAAATGTTCAGAGTCATTCCATTCCAAACAGTGCAGGTTGATGTGAGGAGGAAAAGCCAGATACAGAACTGGCATATAGACTAGAACTGGCATCTTAGACTAGACAGCAGATTCCTATTTCTCTCCAACAGTCAAAGATATAGTGTAAAATTATAGTGAACTTTATCTATGTTTTATTTTAGAAGTATTGCACTTCTACACACCGCTTTCTCTTTTCTCAGCTTTTGATGTCTGATATCATGGGTTTTGCTGTACTTAACTTGCAACCCTCGTTCATTTCATGTCATCTCATATCTTTTATCAGTGTTTCATCAGGTACTTCCTTGAGAGGTACAGATAGGTTTCCATGTGGGTTTTATTGCTGTCACAACAGTTAAGTTTGGCTTCAGATTTGTTGCATTCTGTACTGTTTGACTGTGCGAAAGCATTTGTCATCTGACATTTTCCTTGTTGCTTTTAGTGTTAAAAAGTTCCACTGAAGGAGTGTTTACATAACAATATTCATCATCCTTAACATGCATCAATCTCTATAGCTGTCTGCACTTCGTGCCAGCTCAACAGCTTTGGTTTGACATAGTGTTCTGTCTTAGTGGGAAGTGTCAGCTTGGAGCCAGGTTCTCCTGTTACTCTGCAGTTTTTATTAGTATTATTACTCATTGTTGGTTGATTTTCTGTATTGATCTTTAATCAAGGAGAAATGAAATTAGTCTGTCATTTTATTTCACAGAAGGATTTCTCAAACCCTGAAAGGTCTGTGCTCTTAATTCTTGTTTCGATGCAGCTAATTACACTGCACCATAAAACATAAAAATCCTTCAAAATCATTCATATTTCCTGATTCCCTCATGAGAAAAGAACTAATAGTGGGCTGGCACAGTGAGCTTTATATGACATGAATTCATGCTATACTGCCTTCCACTTGGTGGGGAATTGTTTCACATATCTGGGGAAATAAATACAGTTATCATTTTTATGAATTAAAATTTCACTACATCATGTCAAAGGTAAACAAGATCTAAGGTAAAATCCATAGAAGCCTAAGGTACTGAGGGTCACTCTCTAGTATCGTGCACTGATGGTTATTTTGTAAAGGCAACCATGTCGAAGTTGATAGAGGGCAGCCACGGGACTGCTTAGTACACTCAAGTTTCTGAATATCTTGCTTCAGAAGCTAGAGTGGAATTTGTGGATTTCAGGAGGTGAGGATGATAGTGCAAAAGCATTTTTAATGGAGTTTGTTACTTTCAAGAATCCCTATAAGCAGCAGCAAAGAAACTGCAGGAAGAATGGACTAAATTAAATAGGAATCAAATGAAATTTGTTTCTAAATGAATTTGACAGCAATAAATCTGATCTGATGTGATGTGATATGATATGACCCTAAAATAATGTGATAATTTTCTTCTATGTGAAAGGCCAGCAGAAAAAAGAACAAGTATCTCAAAGGAGACATTTTCACAGGGACTAGTCAAACAAAACCACTACAGAAAATGAGATGATAATAGGACTTTGAACAGAGACGTTGTGTCATAATGCTATACCATATGGATTTAGATATGTTGAACATAATCTGCAGTGCTCCTCTGTGTATTGAGAAGTATAAAATTAGATCCCAAGATGTTCTACTTTATCCAGACAGTGCTGCTGTGGTAGGTAATACAGCAAAGTAAAATGTACACTTGTGCCAGTGAATGACAAAGGAAATATTCAACTCATTTTATTCCAACAAAGACAAAGTGCCAGACTCAAAAAAGAGGGAATAATGACTGTACAAGCCAGGCACAGATCCTTCTTGGAGAACTGTCTTGCATGCAGAGTCCAACAGACAGATTGTGCTCCAAATCTTTTTTTCCACTTTCCTGGCAGGGTGGGCATGGAGAGGGAACGTCGCTGGAATATGCAGGCACTTGATCCCACTGGCACTTGATCCCACAGAAATTACAGACAGCTGATATGTTTTAGAAGTTCCTCTAAGCTGGAGCTGGGACCAAGAAACAAAGCACAGGAACTGGTTGCTTATTGCTAATCTTTTATTTTCTCAGTAAAGGACAGTCAGGAAGAAATAAGGGAAAAACAATGCGCTGACAGCTTTCCCCAGTACTCTGGGAGAGCCAGGCAAGCTCCTTAATCAGTTTTCAGTAGGGCTACCAGCTGCAAAAAGGGAAACGGAGGCACTCAATGGGCAGTGGTCGGTGAGAGAGTCGGTGAAAATGGGACACAGTCACTTGCTGAGTTGATTTGCGAGGCTTTAATGTCACTCCCTCCCCCGTTATAATAAGCATATTTAAAAATTTCTGTTCTTCTCCCAAGCATGTAGATTCTGCACCGTTAATTTAGCAGAAAGTCAGTAAGAATGTGATTAAAAATTAATCAAATAAAAATTTAATTACCAAAAATTAAAGCTCCAGCATGTGTCAGAGAAGTAGTACTCAGTGTTTCTGAATCTTATGATCTAACTGCAGATGTGTCATTATATTTCCAAATTAGACACTTAACAATAAAAGAGTTTCAATGGAGGCACTGGGATAAATCATCAGGCATATACGCACATAGCTAGAAATTACTGCTTCAGTAAATAATAAGCATGAAGTTACTCAGCTTTTCTTGCAAAGTCTGAGTGATGTGAAGTAATAGATGTCAAGGACACACGGTACCACTGCCAACAGATGTCAGATTTGCAGAAAAGAAAAATGAAGACTTTTATTGCAGGAACTTTGCATAGCTGAGACCTATATCAGGAAACTGGTCTTCAGCTCCTCCTAACAACACACCATCCAGATCTTACATGTAATTAATTTTCCTGTGGAGGACGCGTTTTGTCCTTCAGAAGGCTGCCATGTGAATAGGGACCAACAGGAATTGAAAACAAAAAATCTCTCCTCAGGGTTCTGATAAGATCTCTGAGATTGTACCAGCCTCTGCAGAGAAGGTTTACAAAACTCCTTGGTACTCAGCAGTTTACTAATAGATGAACAATAAGAAATGGAAAAACATATTCATTAAGTACTATGTGAGGGAGAATGCTGATCACAAAACATAAATGCAAATAATTTCTGTTAATACGATCACTGTGGTTTTGAAGCATTTCAGTAATTTCCAAAAATTCTTATGAATCTGGCAAATCACACAATAACCTGGAGATTTCAGGTAATACTGGAGGAATAAATAAAAACTAGAAGATACAGATGTCTGCGTTTGTACTAAATTGACCATAGTTCTCCAGTTTTAACTCAAGATCTGATCTCATTTTTTGTTTGGCATGTGAAATTATTTGGTTTTATGCCTTTTTGCATAGTTGGAGGGTTTACACATTCTGAACTTGTGGAGTTTTACTGTCATCTCTGCTTTCCTTAGAAATAGAGTAATTAACAATGGGAAAACTAACACATTTCAGTCACCCCAATAATTGCCTGAAGGAGACAGAGCAGTTGTTTGAGAGATATTTGAACATACAGCTTGTTGCAACTGTCAAATTCTTACTCACCTTTATCACTGTAAGTCAATTATTTCACGTTTTCCAAATGATACCTTTAAGTAGGTAAGCTGACCCTGTCCCTTTTACTTTCACAAGAACAACTGCTTTAGGTCTGAAGCAGGTGACTAATTATTATTTTCTGTGTTGGTTTCTTTTCCAGCTGTTAAGAAAACAAAGTTAGGGTATAAGTATATTTTTCTCCTTTTTGGAGTAGAGTCTCATCCAACTTGATATTTCTTAAGACTCTATTTTTTTTATTCAGGAAGAATGTAGAAACTTCTGCAACAAATAAAGACAGATTCAAAGAGGTAAACAAGAGCGTTATTTTAAATAAAGTAGAAAATACCCAAACCGGAACTGTACTGCTTTTCCTTCTGGGAAATAGAAATTTCTGCATTGAAGCTTTGATGTGTTGTGAAAATATGAATAAATATTTTATAGCATATTTAATTTGGGCAAAGCAGGTTTTTGGTAGATATACCATTTCAAATATTTTAATAGGCAAAATGATGGTTTATGTGCAAATATGGAATCTTTGTAGGAACTTCTGCCAACTGAGTATTTTTGGTTCTAGAAGTCTACATATTTAGTAGACACCTTGGACATATTTCTACACCTACCTGTATGTGCAGATTTATTTATGACATATATAGGTATGTTTATTATCTGCTTCCTTGCAACTAGTTTTGTTTTTCAAAATATACAACTATTTTCAATTAGTTACCAGCCACAGAATATGAAAAATACTAATGAATTTCACACGTATGTTGGAACTAGCCCTTTTAAACACCTTTTTTTTTCCAGAGATACGCACAACCTTTTCCTCAGAAGATGCACACACAAATATAACTGAGGGAAAGGTGAGAAGATAACTTATCTTGTCTCTTTTCATTCATTTGGTGAAAGTAATTCCTCAGATGCAAAAGTACTATTGCAGTCTAGTCCTCAGTTGTTCCTCAGAGAAAAGAAATGAATCCCATTTATCTGTGAAAAATGTGGTTACAGAAATGTGGGTAAAAGCAAGTGATGCAGAATGGACAATGCCGAGTTAGGAGGATGGCAGAAGCTGCAGGAGTGTGACTTGACCAAGAACACATGGGGAGGAGTTGTGAATTAGCTGAACTCAGAGGGAGATCAGAAGAAGAAAAGTATATACTGAAAGATATGATCTTGGAGTGCACCGCACCAAGCAAACCACTGAGATCTGTGGATGCAAAACATTCTCTGACACCTCCCCATAGCCCTGACACCAGTCCTTGTTTCTCTTTTATTCAACAAGCTACCAATTTAGCAATATGGCCTGTGGGTGTGAAATGATAGACTTTTCCTACCACATCAAGGCTAATCCATCCTGCAGTCTAAATTCAGTTCACGGCGCAGTGCTTTTGCTTTCAAGGCATAAAAATCCATCTTAAACTGCCAAGTCCGATAATCGGTTACACAAAGTCCATTGACTTTGTGCGGGAGATTTTACTGACAAAAGCATACTTCTTTTCTCTTTTTCTTTAAATAATGCAGGCACACATTTAATACTAAAACTAATTCTGTACCTGGTAGTATAAGGATTCAGCAGTGCATTGAAATTTACTTGTTGCCCACTTTAAACCTATGATCTTTTGTTAAATATTATAGTAAGAAAATATTCACCCTTTGATTATGCTATATGTTCCTAACACTGACCTAAAATGCTAGCCACCTGTGGGTGCTGGAAGTGAACCTATGCTAAAATTGTATTTTTTTTAAAAAAATAGCTTCACAACTTAAAAGGGATTTTATTTCTTGAAGACCTCATTTTATTTTAATCCTTTTGCATTATCAAGGCTAGATACTATGTGGAAAAAAATTTTAATAAGCATTGTTTTACTCACTTTACTAATTACTTTCATTAAAAGTTCTGAGGGGAACGAATTATGAATTTCAGTTTCAGATTGCACAAGTCTTCACTGCTTACATCTTCTAGCAAACATTACAGCCATGGATAACAGACTTGTCACTCCACTCTGCAAAAACAGATAACTGTGTTTTCTAGTTTCTTTTGTGTACCAGACACAGTGAGGATTTTTGTGTCGGGGTTTTAATATTTTAGTCTCAGATATTCCAATTACAAGCCTCTCTTTTACAAAGAAAAAAAAAAAAGACACAGAACAACACACACTTTCCATACTTTCATGATAATTCTGAAGTCAGATCAAATGAGAGATTTAGGATATCTCAACATCTACTGGAAAAACTAAACTTTGAGGTTTTCTCAATTTAAAGAAACAAAGACACCTATCTTTTTCAATCCATAACTTAATTTGCAACAATCTCTTTTTCAAAAATAAATGAAACAAGTAGAAAATGCAACCTAAACTATTTATATATTAAAGACAAAACTATAGAAGGCATCCTACTTTTTGGAGAAAACAAAACTTCTAGCCACTAGTCTAAAGACAGGTGTTCTATAGACAAAATAGAACAAGAAACAAAAATATTTATATTGCAACTATATGTATTAAAAAAAAAACCTCTAATAAAAAGTAATAGTTAATTAGATGAAAAGCAAATCTATTTGCTTATTATAACACATTCCAAGAAAATGAGAAATTCTGTATCTGTTGTCAACATAGTTATTAGGTCTACTTTTCATAACCCAATGCCTTATCACAATAAGATAATATGAAATGATTAAAGCTCCCTATCTTTTAATCATTATAAAGAGAAAGCAGATAATAACATTGTTTTAAAAGAGACAGTGAAAACAGTCCTTGTAAACTGGAAGAGGAGTTTGCAAACATGAAATGGAAAAGTCTTCTCAACAGATGTTCATAAATCTATGTTCCTATAAAGATAGTGCTTTCATTGCTGTTGAAACATTTGGAAAACGTAGATATTCTTTAAATATCTCTCTTTATTAATAGCTTTTTCCATGACAATATCCGCAAATGAAATGATCTACTCACTTAAATGACTGATACTTAAATACTTCAGAGAATAGTGATTTGCAGATTTAGGAAATACAAATTATTGTAGGACAGTCTTCATGGTTTAGGAAATCATCTCTTTCTAACTGTATTTTTCTTTATAAATGAACAAGATTATTGTTCATTTATATTGTTCAGGCAAGTTGAGTTCCTTCTTTCTCTTCAGCTGCTCAGGCTGGAAATAAGAAGGAAGACTAAAAAGCATTCAGCAGCTCATGACTGTTTCATTTTGGTTCAACTGCAACCGCCCTTCAAGCTCTCTATATCTGTGAATGAAGAAAGAGTTTTCTTATTTCTGGTCTGTGTACCATACTAATTCCTAACTTAAGAATAAAGAGTAATAGGACAGAGAATGGAGAGTTTCACTGCAGTTCTGTGACTTTGTCATCATTCAGCTATCAAGAAGAAAAGAAAGAACAGAAAGACATAAAAAGAAGAGGTACCTATGAAGGAGAGAATAGAGGTGGCACTGTGCTTTGAGAGAGATGCTGGAACAGAAAAGATGCAGGACTCTGGTCTAGGGTTTGTATCATCAGGGATAAAACTGATGGAGAAATTGAGAGTTGGTGTTTAGTTAAATAATTATTTTTCAATAATGAATATTGAATTGCTAATGTGGATATTCAAGGTTTTTAAAAAATTCTCTAAGCATGAAACTTTATGTACTTGCAGAAGTTTTAAAAAATCGTATTTATACTCTGCTCTGATTGGAAAAGTGAGTTGCATCTTTAGAGCCCAGAGGCTTTAAGTGTATGCAGAGTGGAACTAGAACCACACTAGCATCTGAGTCACTTCATTGCATTACAGCTGTATTGGTGTTCCCTGGCATCAAGCAAAAAGTGTGATCCAGCAACGTACAGACATCATCTAACAGATAAGTCTGAGTTTGTACAGCCTGCAGCAGAGCAGGCTAGGCAGGCCACTAGCTTTTCTCTGTGATTTTCTTTCCCTGTTTTCTAGTGGCCCATTCCATCAAAAGTAATTGAAATGGCCATGAGGACTTTGGGGAGTGGAATTGAAAATGAAAGCTATAGTCATGGACCACCTGTATCAAGTATCTCTGAAGCAGCCTTTTGTCAGCTCAATATTTATGCTGTGATTTCACAATGAAAAGGAAACAGCTGTTGGGGCAGAGAGTAAAGATACAAAAGAGCTATGACATAAAAACTTGAAACAGATGAAAGTAAAGTTTATATTTACAGAGGCATCATAATGACCAGGCATAAAGAAGCAGAAGAATGAAATATAGTATATGAAAGAGATCATGAGAGAGATAAATATTAAAAACTATTATATAAAACTAACACAAGAATAGAAAACCATAAATAAATAAAATTCCCACAGATAAAAAATGCGACTGAAAATAGTTTTGCATTCTTTCTCTTACAGTTAGGTACCTATTGGAGAAGTTCTATGCAGAAGTGAGTGATCTCAGTGTTATGAATCTTTGTAAACTGTGCATGATAGCTATAGTAGTAATGGGCAGCAGAAACTGGTGAAATGTAGACACTGTGAGAAGGTGTAAATGTAATAATATTGTGCAAAAGGCATATATTCCCACATTATAGTTGATACATTTGTGTCAGTTCCGGCATTTTCTAGAATATACTGACAGTTTTAATTCTTTCTTCTTAATTCTCCTTGTAACGTGCAGTGTAATGGCACATGGATAAGGTTGATAAGTCCACAGCGGTATAATCTGAGTTTTCCATGCAAAAGGTGAGTGTCTGCAATGAGGAGATGAAAAATTATTTTTTATTCATTCTAGCAAATAAATTACTGTGTTCTGTTCAGACTATTTCTTCTAAACATACAGAAGAATACCTTAATGTGTCTTCATTATGGCACTCTGTTCTTTTCTCAAGCTGTAGAATATTGTAATATCTTCTACATTACAATACATTCTTTGTGAATAATAAAATCAGCATTTCCATTTAAAATATATATGTACACACACACGGAGGTATATATTTTACCCTGAATTTAGGGGGAATCAGATAGAATGTGAACTTAGGAATACATGTTTTGGACACAATGTATGTGACTTGTTCTTTTCCTGATTTGGTCACTGTCTTCCCACCACTACCTCAAAGGGACCTATTAGACGGGTCCTCAGGTAATCCTTGGCCTAGGGCCAGGCCATAAACTGTGAGAAGCAAAAGCAACCCTTTCTTCTCTTTAACATTTCTGGGAGAAGAATTCATAGGCTTGTACAGCTGCAATCACAGCTCTCAATTCAGTTACATGGACAAGCATTCTCAAGCAGTAGGTCTAACAGCGGGTGGAATAGTGAAATACTACGCCAAAGAGAAGGACTGAATGATGAATAACAGCCCCAAGTAAGAAGAGGCATCTTGTGCTTTGAAGGTTTCCTGGTAACCCTGTGGTCTTCTGTCAAGGGTTCTTTCTACCACAGTTTATAGTTGAGAAAATTTCCACCTAGCTCCCTAAGAGGATGAAAGACGTAATTCCTTATATTCCTTATATCTTATTCCCCTCTCCTCCTTGTTTTTTTATTGCAGTTCAATATGTACTTCAGAATTAGAATTAATTAACATGAAGAGACTGCAAGCATTCACATCTAAATTCACCCTTAAAGACAATTAAGTGTTTAGAAAAGCACTTCCCTTCGTTCACTCAGATCTCATGACAGGTTCACTCACAGAAGGTCAAATGAGCAAACAATATTTAGACATAATGCCTGCAAGTGTTGGGTAACTTTGGGAAGAACTAAGCATTCTTCTGCAAAGCTTTATTTCCACTACTTCTTTAGATGTGCGTATTGGTGTAAATCTCTTCCCCCTAAAAGCAAAACCAACATTTCCACTGGATTCAACACTGCTGAATCAGAAGTGATACTCAAGCTCTCCTAAAAATAAGAAAAATGTATAGCAGTTACTTTGATGTTCGTAAACCGAGGTCTTTTCTGTGCGTTTTTCCTTTCTGTTAGAAGCTGAAAAAGATAATTTCTGGTGCCATATTCATAATATATTTGATTTGTAGCTTATCCATAGCAAGATAATTACAGTTAAAAGAGTATTGATCTTGTATTTGCAGGATTTAGTTACATCTGTCTAAATAAACATTCAACAGTGTTTTTTTATTAAAAATATCACTAGAAGTGGTACTTACATACTAAGTCTCCTGTTCAAAGTCATGTAATATTTTAAGTCATAATTTGTCACTGAAGGCTCGTAACAATGTTGAATATTACAAAACAATACCCAGTTTTATGAGCATTTTGCTGAATAAAGTACTATAGATACACCACACTCAGAAAAGAAAATGAAACTTCAGGAAAAAATTTCTTTCTTAAAGACCTGTTCAGATTAATTCACCGACATCAAAGAGTAATTTGTCCCAGTGTTGGCAAAACTTTTTTGGGGGATTAATTCACCAAAGATTTTCCTATTTTTATAGGAAAGATTTTCTATTTTTACAGAAAATCTCTTAGTTAGATACACATTCATGATTCTGACTTTTTCTAGTTCATAGTAAAACCAGGTGAACTCAAAGGTGAAGGAAAGAATAACAAAAAAAATCACAACAATAGATAAAATACATATTAAACGTTACTTTAGCTTTTAATACATAACTGCCTTTATTGGTGGGTATTTTTCACCATTTAGATTCAATTGACATATAAATAACATCTATTTGTCTGTAAGAATTTCCTGCTACATTTAGAAAAATAATTGAGGGAAGGGGGACTGAGAAAATTATTGAATTTTTATTATACAAAAATTTTTCACTGACTTGTAAACATATTGAAATTTTCAGTATATTTTTACGGAAATATAACAATAAAACTTGCTTATCTTTGAAAAATACGAAATCAGAGTGACTTTGATTTTTTATATGTTGCAAAATCAGTTTCCTATTTTTAAAGCAGAATAAGGCATAAAGAGGGCCAAGATAAATGAACCAGCAGTTTAATCAGTTTACCGTGTGGATTGTACACAACCATGCTCATTTGGCCCAAAGAATTAAGCAACATAAGTAAAAGGGTAAGATATTGTACCAAAGAAACACAATCACATCCATAACATAACATTAACAGACCCACCTTTTACCATGACTTACACATAAGCACATTCTTAAAAGCTTCAATACTCTCAAAAAAGAATAAAGGGTAAAAGACATGCAGTTGAAAAATAAAATAATTTAAGTCTCAAAATGGACAAAAGAGAAAAAAAATCACATATAACATGATACTGATCTGAGCTGTATGTGTGTTTCAAAGTGAGCAAGATGAGATTTATTTTATTATTTAAATTTGGAATAAATAAATAATTGTCAACAAAACAAGAATTTGAGTGTTTCCTATGTGACATGGGTGACATATCTAGAAAACTATTTATCCTCATTAATTGGAATTATATTTTCACTTTATGCTTTTTATTTGAAAGATGTTGGAAAGGAAGTGTGGTATGATATAGACATTTGTTCCACAACAGCATTTAAAATAGAAACAGAATAAAAAGAGCAAAGTAAAATCAGTTGTGCAAGAAAGAGCAACAATACCTTTTCTTACAGTGATACTGAAATAGAATAAATCACTCCGTTGAATTGAATGGAGCTTTGTCTATTTCTGGTAAGTGAATGTTTGTCACAACAAGTCTACCTTGTATGTTTTTACTACATATATATATTATTTGTTGTTGTTGTCTATGTGCTGTTAATGAAGCTAGTAGAACTGCTTGTACTCTACTTTGTGCTTTCAAAGCAGTATAAACAAATTATTGAAAATGGTACTTCCCATAGTACTGCAACTCTCCGATCATTTTTGCCGATGTGTATTTTTCTTACTTTAAACATCATTTGAGGTAGTTGAGACAATTTTAGCTAGGCTGTTTTCCAAGAAATATATAGATGTATATTAATCTATAAAAGTAACAGGAAAATGAAATGACAACTTGCATAGCTTTCAGTAAGGATTTTTTATTCCTTCCTTTTTTTCCCAATACAAAGTCAGTCTGACCAAACATATGTGGAGTATGTTTGCCACATATTTCTTATCTTGAATTCAGCTGCAGCGGTGATATTATTTTGTATCTCATCTTTCTTTTTTGTATTTTTACCTTTTCACTGTTATATATTTATTCCTCTATAGTGTAATTGGCACCATGCAGTTCTGTGGGAGTTTTTGGTTCTTTGGTTCTTGTTTGGATTTTTGGGGGCTTTTCTTCTTTGTTTTTTTTGTAAGGGGACTATTTCCTATTTTCATACTCTAATACTATTTCAGCAAATTTCCAGTGAATTTTCACTCTTTAAACTCAGCTTCTGTCAGAAGTAAAACACATCATTTCTTCCTTGAGCTCTTCAGTTGCCTTGGTGTTTCCCTTCAAATTAAGCTATCAATCAGTAAAATATAAAATCAGAACACGAAACAAAAAAATGATGGTGAATTTTATCATATGAAGGTGTAGGAAAAAGTGAGAAACACTGCTAAATAGCCATCCATTCTCCAAGCAACCTGGTTAGAGGATGGAAAGAGATGAAATATTTGAATATATCAATGGAAGGAATTGCTCTGTTTATTCTGCAGTCCTTTTTTCCAAGCTACATTTCATGTCTTGAACCTACACTTACTGGCAGTCCTCAAAGCAGAAAACTGTTCCCTAATTAAATACTCATACTCCCCCTTTTAAAAGAAGAGTGTACTCTATTCTTTGCTACACACTGTTGCTACGCACTTCACAGAATACCAGGATCATAGAATGGTTGAGCTTGACCTGACTTGGGTAACCTAGCACCTTCATTTGGCTTTATAAAAGCCAAAGCTTCATGGAAATGTGGCCTCTTTCCCATCTGTACTGAGAAGTTTTTCTTCAGAGACAAAACAGAACAAATTCCCACATAGGACCTACAAGATTATCTTGAAAATACCAGCTCTTCTGCATTTATTGATGTTTCTGAAAGGAGAAAGAAGACTGCTTGACTTGCTTTTAGGATCTTCACACTTTGTAACAGAAAACAGAGAAAGTGTATGAATGAACAGCAGGGAGAGAAAACTGTTTGTTTCTATAAAATCTCTCTCAGTTTTCTTCACCCGGGCTTTTACTTCATCTTCCCCAGAAGGGAAGAGATCAGACTACTTCCTACCCCTAAATAACTGCATTTCTACACTGTACTTTGACACAGACACCACCCTATGGCTGAGTGAAAAGAACAAGAAAAAGAGTGATAAAAATACATACAGAAGAACATAAATGTCAGTGTATCTTCCTTGATTGAAATTCATCATCTTTCTAAAAGTCATGTACTGCAGGATTTTTCAGGATTCAGTCCATTACTCATAAAAGATCTATCATTTTCCTCTCCAGAGCTTGTTTTGCAGTCTCTGAAGAAAACCGATGACATTCTTTTCGCTCAAAGAGCTTTTCAAGAACCTGAACAAATGAAGACTGAACTATGTTAGACTGTTGCTGATTTTCACTAAGGCCAGGTTCATTGGTGTATTGAATTTGGGAAAGCAACGTCTTAACCAATAGTTCTCAATTTTTGTCCTGTGCTTTTCCTTAAGAATTTCCAGTGACTACTTTTTCTGTTACTACTAGAGTCTACCACAAGTCAGAGATCTAGCAGCTCTAATTCCTACCAGGCAATGCGGTTTTCTTGGACCATTAAAACTTGTAATTTAAGATAAGGCCGTGGATCTAGCAAATTCATTCAATCTAACCTGAGGATTTTGACACTAAACTGTATAATTTTGCAATCCCAGAAAAAAACATTGCTTGTCGTCCTATTAAAGGACAAAAAATAAAGTTATAATAATTGGGAAAAAAAGCAAATAAAAGGATTATTGTACCCACTACATTATTTTAATTTTTTCCCCCCAAAATAACTCAAATTAATGCTACCATCATCCACACACTTCTGGCCTCACATGCCATGTTATATTAATGTAATATGCTAAATTGTTGCAATGCCCTGACAATCATAGCATGGCAGATCAGTTGTGATTGTAACAATAAGAAGAGCAACAAAAGCTTACTGCCTTCAACTGACTAATGCTATCAATCCCATGACTTGGAATTTCCTATATTCGAACAGGACAAAATTTCTTGACAACGTTAGCATCATCATTTACCCATAGATGAAAACCAGTCATTTTAGATAGTGGGAAACGGTTATTATCTTTTCCTCAACCCACCACCATGTCCCTCAGCTCCTTAACTTTCTCTAAATAAAATCTTGTCAAACTTTAAATCAGACTTCCAAGTCTACAAGAGCATTTGGTTTACTTCAATGCAAATAATACCTGAATAGTCTCAATCAGGTCTCTAAAGGAAATTGTGACTCATAAGTATTGATGAAAATCTAAAATATGTAAAAAGTAAGTAACACTTTTGGAAGTATAATGATACAGGCCTGTAACTTAAACATTTGATGAATTTTACAGTCATTATAAATTGATTTGTCCATTTATCTCAGAGAGCCTTTTTTTTGTCTTGATATTTGTTGTTCTCTAAAATAATGTCAAAGTTTGAAACAAACAGCTTTCATGCTTTGAAAATGCAAACTGTATCTTTGTTTTACAGTACTACAAGATATTCCATATAATCTGAATTGAGATTTTGAATTTAAATAGACTGCACACGTACCTTGCTTCTGTGGAACTAGCTAGCGATGGTCCCAGAATTTTCATATACATTGACAAAATGTCCCTCAGTGACACAACCATAAAAGATGCTATTAAGTAATCATATGTAAATTGAGAAATTAGAAGAGTTTTTATCTTTTGCTGCTTACTGTTGTCTTTAAAACAGATAAAATCAGAGGAGGAAACAACCAGAATATTTTGACTTTCTTTGGCAGCTGAAACATTGGGATTTCTTTCTTATTTTCCTTTGTTTTGAAGATTTGATAATCAAAAGTAACATGAAGATAAGGAAAATCCTGAATGGTATTTCCAAACTTGTTTCTATTCCTGTCTTTTGAATGAGGAAGAACCATTTTAAAAGGAGAGGAACCTTCATAGATTGTAAGGAGAAAGTGTTCTCCCATTATTCTGCTAGCTAAATAATTTATAATGAGTGTCCTACATGCAAAGCATCAAAGAGAAAATAAAACCAAAAATCATCTTATTAGATACTCTAAGGAATACATCCTGCACTATTTTTTATAGACTATTTACTACCATATTGTCAAATTGAACATCATGTGCCTTGATCAGTGGGACTTCAGTCACTTCCCTTGGGTATTCAAAGATTAACAATAGATCTTAGCAGTAGGATGTCTTTCTTCATCATTTCCCTTGCACATAATTACATTCCAACATTTCACTTTTCACTGTAGTTTCTTGGAATTTGTCCTTATTCAGTGATGAATACCTCCCCGTATGTCTGTGTTAAAGTATTTAATATGTACCTGCAGAAGTAATCCAAAAGCGTACTGTCTTTTTGCTGATGAATTGCACTACTTTACATTGCAAGCTACTGACGTTATATAACATGTTTTCCACTTCTGTTGATAAGGGTAAAAGAAACAGAAGAAAATTTACTGAAAAAATAAAGTAGATACCTTCTGCTGAGTAAAGATACAAAGCCCTAAACCTATTGCTTTCTATGAAAAGTTATCTTTGGGACTGAGTCTATAATAATTCCATTTTTGTAAAATGTTCTGAATGAAACGGATAAACACCTTCCCCCTCACTGTCTGCCTTGTCTCATTCTGGACTGTTTTTTCCAAGAAATGGGATGGAAAAATATAGAGTAGAAAAAAAGCAGTTTCAAATTATAGGATATATTTTTTAATTTGTTTGTTTTGCTGTTTTGAAATCAACACATGGCAATTGTTAACATAATGCACTTCTGATTTAAAAAAAAATCTTCCAAATAAAACATAGTACCTTGTAACTTTTGGTATTTTTCCTTCAGAAAGAGTCTTCAGTAAGGCTTTGCTACTATTCCTGAGTAAATAAAAAGTATTTTAATATGTTTTCATTCAGCACAAGAACTAAAAAATATGAACTGCTTATACAGCATTGATTCAGTGCGATGCAGCATACTTATATATAACACCCTAACATTGCATTATTTCAGTTGATTTCCACTTTTTGTTTAAATATATGTTTTCATACCAAATTTCCTGACACAGTAGCTTAGTTTTGTTTAATAATTAATCATGTTATGTATCATCCTTGTTTCTAATCTTTGTGCAAGAAAAATATTCAATTATAGAATCATAGTATTATGGAATCATAGAATCTTAGAATGGTTTGGGTTGGAATGGACCTTAAAGATCATCCAGTTCCACCCTCCTGCCATGGACAGGGACACCTCCCAGCAGACCAGGCTGCTCAAGACCCCATCCAGCCTGGTCTTGAACACTTCCAGGGAGGGGCATCCACAACTTCCCCGGGCAACCTGTGCCAGTGTCTCACTACCTTCATTGGGAAGAATTTCTTACTAATACGTAATCTAAATCTGCCCTCTTCCAGTTTAAAGCCATTCCCTCTTGTCCTATCCCTTCTTACCCTTGTAAAAAGCCCCTCCCCAGCTTTCCTGCAGCCCCTTCAGGTACTGGAAGGCCGCTATGAAGTCTGCCCGGAGCCTTCTCCAGGCTGAACAACCCCAACTCTCTCAGCCTGTTCTCATAGCAGAGGTGCTCCAGCCCTCTGATCATCTTCATAATCCTCCTATGGACCAGCTCCAACAGTTCCATATCCTTTTTAGGTTAGGGATTCCAGAACTGGACACAGCACTCCAAGTAGGTTCTCACACTAGCAAAGTAGAAGGGGAGAATCCCTTCCCTCGCCCTGCTGGCTGGGCTTCTTTTGATTCAGCCCAGGACATGGCTGGGCTTCTGGGCTGGGAGCGCACATTGCCAGCTCCTGTCGAGCATCTCATCAATCAGCACTCCCAAGTCCTTCTCCACAGGGCTGCTCTCAGTCACATCATCCTCTATCCTGTGTTGAAATCATGGATTGCCCTGACCCAGGTGTAGGACCTTGCACTTGGCCTTATTGAACCTCATGAGGTTCACACAGGCCCACTTTTCCAGCTTGTTCAGGTCCCTCTGGATGATATCCCATCCTTCTGGTGTGACCCCTGCCCCACTCAGCTTGGTGTCATCCTCCAACTTGCTGAGGGTGCACTTGATCTTGCTGTCTATATCATTGATGAAAATATTAAACAGCACTCATCTCTGTGTTCCCTGAGGGACACTGCTTGTCACAGGTTTCCATCTGGACATTGAGCCATTGACCACTACTCTCTGTGAATGTGACCATCCAACCAATTCCTTACCACTGAAGACTGTACCCATCAAATCCATATCACTCTGATTTAGAGAGAAGGATGTTGTGTCAAAGGCTTTACAGAAGTCCAGATAGATTATATATTGCTTTTCCCGCATCCACTGATGTGGTCACCCCACCATAGAAAGCCACGAGTTTGGTCGGGCAGGACGTGCCCTTGGAGAAGCCATGTTGGATGTCTCAAATCACCTTCCTGTCCTCCATATATTTTAGCATAGCTTCTAGGAGGATCGGTTCCATGATCTTCCCAGGCACAGAGGTGAATCTGACAGGTTGGTAGTTCCCAGGGTCCTCCTCTGGACTCTTCAAAAATGGGCACAATATTGCTGGTATATCAGCTACATGTTGAAAACATGCAACTTTTCCTAATGGAGTACTACTCTTCAATTGCCTTTAGCTAACACTCATTTTTCTTATTTCTATATTTCAGACTTTCACGTATATTAGGGACCAATCTGCCATGTATTGCCAGAACATGTCTAAAAACAGGTCTCCTATTTTGTCATGATTAGTACTTGTTATTTTTCCATAATATAAAGGTGATCAGGCATTTGCTGAGCAACTGAAGGAAAAGACAGGCCATCTTTCCAACTTGTTTCCACTCCAGCAAACCCTTCCTACTACCGTTGGCTAATCATGCTTGCAGGAACATAAATTTCTGTGCAACATTCTTTATTCCTAAGCAAATAAGATGAAGTTTTCACCTGAGAGTCATTAACGAGATGACCAGTAACCTTGAGAGGAGAGCAAACATAACACTTGTTTTCAATTAAAATTCTGAACAAAATGCAGAAAACTGCTATGCATGGATGAGAAGAACATTCAGATGTACTGTAGGCAAGGATGACAACAAGCTGTTTTAAAGCACCTTTTTTTATAAATTTAGGGAATGGAGTCCTAGGATGGAGCTGTGACTTTTGATTTTTTGACCAACTGAAAATATTTGAAACCAGATATTTTTTCCTGGCAAAATTTTCCTTGGCTTGTCATGGCCAAACTATAATAGAACATATTCCCTACACATCCCAGTTAAATACACTAGAAAACTGAGTTACTTGCTCTTCTGAGGACAGCAGAGCCTTTTTTTCTCCCACTGAAAGAAATTTTAGCAAACGTTCAGTGTATTTTCAACTTTGTGGGCTCTTCTCCATTCTGACAGTGTGAAGCCTTGCAATATATCTTGTTTCATTCATGCCAGACTCATGGTCTCAGACATATATTTTGTATCAAAAGACATTAAACAGGAATGTTCAGGTAATAGAATCCAATCATGTATTTCTGTGATCTGCCATGTCAGGGCTACTGTTAACAGTATTGTATGTTCTTCAGCACACATCTATTGAGAATGTTACATGGGAAAGAAATTCTTCTCAGATTCAGGCAGTTAAATATAGATGCTTTTAATATTTGGGTCTACATTCTACTTTAGATTGTGTGTCTAAAGTATTGCCTGACCCTATGAAGAGCGACTGAGGGAGCTGGAGTTGTTTAGCCTGGAGAAGAGGAGGCTCAGGGGAGACCTTATTGCTCTCCACAACTACCTAAAGGGAGGTTGTAGTCAGGCAGGGGTTGGTCTCTTCTCTCAGGCTACCGGCGACAGAACTAGAGGACATGGTCTCAAGCTTCGTCAGGGAAGGTTTAGGCTTGATATTAGGAAGAAGTTCTTTACTGAGAGGGTGATTGATCATTGGAATGCGCTGCCCGGGCAGGTGGTGGAGTCACCGTCCCTGGAGGTGCTAAAGAGGAGACTGGATGAGGCACTTTTTTAACTTTCAATGACATCATTGCCTAGACCTTTGATTATAATGACACATTATAGAGCCATATTGCCTGTAAATCTAGGGTCCAACAGCCTGACTCTGTTTTTCATCCCTGGTGCCCACGATGATGTGAAGCTACGCTCCCAGGCGCTCGAAATATCCCAAACATTCCCAAAATTTATAGTAAATAAGAAGCCATAGTGCTATCTCAACAACATACCTTAAAATAAGTGAGATCTTCCATTCCACTGTATCACAGGGGCATTCAATATATACATTGTTATTTTGTCTCTATTTGATTTCTCTGTTATTTTTTTTAATTCCCAACTGAAATATTTATTTATTCTTGTTTAATTGCTGTTTCACATTACTTTTTATTTTAATTCTGTTTCTTCATCTAATTAACATTCCACATCATTTCTTTCCTGGATTTGAGCAATTTAGTCTTATTAGCACTTCAAATATCAGAGTGAGAACTTTGTGCAGATTGCTTAATTATGTGAGCAGTTAATTTGCCATTATATAGAAAATTATACATAGTAAGCAAACTTTAACCTTTTAAAATTTCATATGAGGATTACAGAATGAAAGAATGTTTTTTGGTTTTTTACTAGTTGTTCTTATACTGGTTGGAAACTAGTTATAAGGAGTTACTGCATTTTAGTACTTGTTTTTATCAAAGCTTTACATAAAACTAAAAGTATGCCACAGATCCTTTAATACTGCATCTCTTCATCTAATACACTTTCAAAGCACTATCTATCAGAGTCTTAGCTTGAAAAGCAAGCGTCCCTGAAAGGATATTCCAAGTGGATTCATAAATCTGGCAGTGTTTTTTTATAACCCGTAGGAAAAGCCTTGTCAAATGTCTAACCTAAATCTGTGTACCCAATTGCAGACAGGGTTTTTTGTCTTCTTTTAGAGTTTTTAGTTTGTTGCAGACTTATTTTGATTTTATAAGGATATTATGACAATGACCTAGGCATTCAGACACAAGTTTCCTGTTCTTTCGTCTTTCAAAGGAGTAATATATGAATGCAGCTACCAAGTAAAAAGTGGCAGAGGCAATTTTAAGTCATAGAGAGGACTTTACTCCTGTAAATTAACCAATCCAGTCTTGTAAATAGTTGCAAGCTCTGATTTTTTTCATACACGAGTGACTTGGAGAGGGAGAAGGAGAGCAAATGGGAGACATTTCTAAGATTGAACAAAACACTGAGTTCACCTAGAGGTATTTAAGGTATTTATATTACAGAGCTACTTAGACTTGTGCTGTCTGAAGACAAGACTATGGATGGATGTAGCTACATCCCACTGTAATAATTGGGAATGACTCATTAAATATCTTTAAAGTGCGTGTCCAACAGTTCTGACTCATGAAAAAAGTGCTGTTCAATATTCAACTGGAGTATAAGTAACTGTGTATCCAGTTCATTTTCTCATCTTCTGGATTCTTCCACCTTTTGTTTACGGCATAGCCTTTTTCACTTTTCTCTAAGTGAGAACAGTTTACAGCCTGTTGTGTTAACTAAGACAAAATTTAGGCATGTTTCTTTTTAAAAACAAAAGATGATTTAGTAACATCTTCAGAAGTCAGCTATGTGGTAAGGAAAGGAACTTCGGAGGGAAGGAACTACACCGATAGAAGGACAAACCTACTCCTCAAATCCAGTAGTCTCCACTAAGGAAACAAAATTACATCCCAAACTGTTAAAGTAATCTACTACAAAGAGTTTGAGTAATATATTTTTCTATAAATTATTTATTATAAAAATATGAAATCTAGAGAGACTGAAACTATTTGTGAACAGATTAAGTGAAAAGGATATTTTATTTTAATTTAAGGTTTCATATAAACATTTTTAAAGTGAAATATTTGTATTTAAAAAAATTAAAATCTGATTATATGTCTAAATTTTTTAAAATAATAAAAGAATGATGGTTTTATTTCCCTTCATACAAGGAGAATTTTATCTAGGGCAAATTCAATGCTTTGTTTGACCTCTGATAGTTCTGTGGAAATTAACACAGATATGTTTCTAATTATCCCACTTTATTCTCTTTAAACCTAATTAAAAAATTCTGTGCCACAACCAAAGAATCAGTTTCTTGTACAGCTCTGCTTAGGATTCTAAGTCTCATTGAGGTTCAATGAATCTTTGTGTTTGATACTGTCCCACTGAAGTCAATGGGTGCAGGATGAATCCATTTATCCCTCATACACTTTGTAAATGCATGAGTCACACACCATGCAGCCAGGGAAGTGAGGCTATCAGCCAGAATTGTCAGGACTGAAGCCAAAACTGCTTTGTTGATCTGCTGGTAGGAAGAGCCACAGAAGAATGCAAATCAGTCCTTGCTCTGCTGAAACGAAAAACACTGTTTTATGTTTCTAGATGCCTCAGTTCCAGACAAACATCTCCAAAATACTTCTACATTCTAATTTCCCAGACTATATTTTACAATGACTGTAAAACACTTCAGTGGAAATTCTGCTTTATTTTTATTAGCATCTTTAGCAGCTAAAAAAAAATAATCACATTCTCTCTATATATATGGCAGTTTTGATAAACATATTTATACGACACCTTCATTAGTTCTCCACTAGTTTAGAGATAACACTTAATAATCCTTGATAAATAAAATGAACTAAAAAAAATGTAATCGGCTTGAAATTTATGATAGTACTTGACAGAACCTAATTAAACTGACAGGTGTTATTACAGTGTTTTTAAAAGTATTACTGAAAACAAGTGGAATCACATCACAGCTGCTCATCTACTCCAAGATATATTCATCCTCTCCTTGTGCAGGTAAAGTACATAGAGGACCTTCAAAAACAAAAAGTTACTGTAAAAATTACAGAGCTTCAGATAATGTTGTTGTACATGTATTTATCAATTAAAAAAACAGCAATAAAAATAATGAGATCAAACTTGTGTAATCCAAAGGAATAATTTGACAAGAACACAGCCTGTTCTTGTTACCAGGGCAAGTTTCAGTTTCCATGTTCTACATTTCAGCAAACCAACAAGGGAGGAACACTTCTATAATAAGCATCTACATTGCTGTCAAGCATTTTTCCTGAATCTCTTGGATCTAAAATGAACCTTTTAGTGACAGAAGAGCATTATGTTCAGTGTTTAGAATTAATCCATCTCTGAGTTGGATTAACTGGTTCACAGATTCTTTAGGTAGACAACCAGAGCACAGAGGACAATGTATATAATGGAACTTTCTGAAATTATTTCCAATCCAGATATATTCTCTTGTCTCTTCACACTTATGAAGTACAGAAGGGAAGGTTTAAAGCCTCTGACAAGTGAGCCTCTGACTTTGCCCAGAGTCATGACTGCCAAATAATGACGAAGTTTCATGGGCATCTTGCTTTTGCATTTAGAATTACTTATTTCTCAAAGCTAATTATTTATCCCTTTCAGCTATATAGAAATGCCAGTTCACAAAATTCTGTAAGCAAATAGTTAATTAATCCCTTTAAGCCAATTAAAGACAGAAAATTAAATGAAAAGTAAATAATGAGGTTGGAGGAAATTCCTACGCACATATTAGAACACATGGCCAGCATTTTATCGGTATAAAAGACGGGTGAATGTCATCAACTCCTTGCCTTCTTAATGCCCACCTTCTGCTCTATCTTCACAGAATATGAAAAGCAGGATTAAAAGAAATCTGGCTTGCAAATTGTAGAAGACATTACTTCATTCTTTACCATCCTCTTCTTCTCTTAAACCCACTGAATTACCCAAGGGGCTGAGAGCAAGATCATCATGCTTGACTCTATCGAGACAGACAAACATACTGCATGACAACCCTCCCTTGGGATAGGTAAATTAATATTGTCAGCACTTATTTACATTAATTCTCCTCTATTATTTGAAAACTTCTTTTTGACTAAGAGATCCATAGAAAAATAGTTTCCAAGATGCTTCTGACAGCCTGGTTCCCACTAGAGATATACTTAGAGAAACAAGAGCCATATGCAGGCCCTGAAATAGTGCAACTTCAACCCCATTTTGTCATGAACCTCTGGGGCAGAGAGGATGAGTCTTTGCATAAGGATATTTTGACATCTAGTATAGTGCCAAAATTAGAGGTTCTGCATGTTGGTGTAGAAGCCAGCTGGAAAAAAACACCAGTGAAACATTAATCTATTACTGAATAAATACCACATCAGTGCTAAGTGCTAAGCAGAGCTCTAGCTTGTTAGTTGTTTTGCCTAGTGGAAGACAGGAATAAAGGAAAAAAAAAAATTCTCTTATTCATTCTTTTTGTCTTCATGCAAGTGTGATTAAGACCATTAAAATAATGCACAAAAAAGGGTTAAAAATGAATTTACTGAGGAAAACCAACACTTAATAAATTGTAACACCATTTTGTGTTTGGTAAATTGGTTGTTGGAGAAGATTCTATTAAACCTAATAGAAGATGTCTGAGAGAAAGAAGAAATAATGGAAAGCATTCCCAACCAGTCTGATTTCTTCAGTATTTCTTGGCACCATAGAAATAAATGACTGTTCAAATAAAGGAGGTGTTGTATGTATTGTCTTATCTGCACTCCAAATTCACATGCACAGATTTTTTTCTACTGCTCTTTCATTAAGATTTCCTGACAACAAACAAATCTCGAACCAGAAGCGAAGCTCTGTTAGCACCCTAATTGTTTGCTTGCAACAACACTAAGTGTATGGTGTGCACTATTTATTCTAACCACTTATGTTGCTGGTCCAATTTGGTCCACTGCAATTTTAGAATGCATAAGTAAAACCATGCCAGCCAGGATTATTCAGGTAGATATTAAAATGAACTCATCTGAGAAAAGAAATAACAAAAAAACCCCAAACAATACCTTAAATGATTAGCTTTATTTTTTTTTTATTTCCAGCTGTATCAAAGACTGCAAGTGAAGACACTATTATATTCCAAAGTCTATTTTTGAGCTACAACTAATTATACAGAATGCAAATATTACTTGACAGGCTAGTGCAATAAAAAAGCTGTTTCTCTTCCACTGAAATCTAGGGGAGTTAGATTTTCTTTACGACATTTTCTTTATGTCCAGAGAACATTTCTTTATGTCTAGAGAACAAGTTCAAAAATAAAATACACTTTTTCTAAATATCCTATCTATCTGTTGTTCCAATGAAATATCTATTTTAAAAACAAAATAAAGGTATTATATCCAAACATCTCATGAATAAAATGCAGGCATACCGGAGGATGGAGCACTGACAGAGAATTCTAGTGCTTTCATGGTGAAAGGTTCTGATGCATTTCCGAGATAAAAGTTTAGCTTGAAAGCTTCATATAGTTCTGATCATTACAGATTATGCAGAAGGAAGCTGTTTTCATAATAACAACTTGATGAACCTTCCTGCTTTTGAGAAACAGAACTTTAGATGATGGTCTGCATTAATCAGATCCAACTGAATATTTCTTTAAAGGTCATGCATAAACTGATCTAAAATGAAAACATGCTATGTTGTGTCCTAGAGTCCTGATTTTACCCAGATTCAGGTCCTGGTTGTCAAGCACTTTGTAGTCTTCCTAGTTACACACCCATCTTGGAAGCATATCCAAAAAGCAGATGGTAAATATAAAGACAAGGAGTCCAGAGGTGGCTGTGGAATTTACCTTGTCCCTACTATTTCTGTGAAACTCTTTTAAAAAAGAAGCAAACAATAAAATCTATCCCAGGTCACTCTGTACAAAAAGGAAATAATAAATACACTAAAACCAAAAGGAATGAAATAAAAAACATTTAAAGTAATGCAAGAAATATTTGGGAATAGTAATTAAACCTTTGACACATTTTAAACATATTTTTTTGGAAATAATTAGATTAATTGTAGGCTACTATATAAAGTATCATTTAAGATGTGTCAGAAGATAAATGAGAGATTAAACCATGTGATAGGTTTGTAACAGTCCTAAATATAAACTGAAAAACACAAAAATAAGACATAGAGGAGAAAAAACCCCTAACACTTCCCCTGTCAACTTCAAAAAGGAATCTTAATGGATTTAGCATTTGTGAAATGTAATCTAAAAAGCCTCTATCATAAAAAGGTTAAGCATTATGAACATAAAATGAGTAAATTGTATAACATATATGTTACTAAATGAAGACTGGAAAAATTATATTATGGAAAATTAACGTCTAAGAAAGAAAAGCATTGTGGTAAAACAGTACAGTCCTTCCTCAGTGTTGGAATAAAGAACTATAAAATATATTTTCTTTATCTGATCCCCATCTGTGTTAAAAAAAATGGAAAAAACAGAAATAACCCATACAAAGCCTCTCTTTCAGGCAGTCCATTGGTCTATGCAATGTGAAGTCTTGTGTTGTTTTGCAGATCTAAATAAGGAATATTTAAGCATCTATTCATTGTCAAAAATTTCAGTCACTTTCTTCTGAGTGACATCACAAGTTAAACACATCTAAAAAAATCTTTTCCTTCCTTCCTTCCTTCCTTCCTTCCTTCCTTCCTTCCTTCCTTCCTTCCTTCCTTCCTTCCTTCCTTCCTTCCTTCCTTTCTCTCTTACTCTCTTACTCTCTTCTTTTGTCTTAGATGGTTTTACACATTTTTATTATTAATTACTTATTAATTTATAATGATTAATAATTAATAATGTTTCACTGGATTGTGTGTGCTAAAGAGAAAAAAACCCTACAAGGTTTATTAATACAAACAACATTCAGTACATGCAAAAATTATAACCACATTGTTCAAAGACCAAAAAAAAAAAATCAGACGTGCAACTTCTGTATCAACAACCCAGCAAATATTTACCCTGTGTATTGGGACTCAAGTACAATTATAAACCCCACTCTGTATATTTGTGTTGCTAAACAAAAAGGCTAAAGGATGTCCTGCTCTGAGGACCTGGGGCACTAATGAATTCATATTGACACCTTCAATGCCAGACTTGTTTTGGAGAAATTAAGTGTCATAGAAAAGCTGAGGAGTGCCCTAACAATTGAATGGCATGGCCAGCTCAGGGCCCACGGTTTGAGTTTGTTTCATTTATATTGAGTAGCACGCACGTTTCTACTGTACTGCTAGTGAAAGGGCTGGGTGTCACTTGAGGGGCTTCTGAGGACAGCTATGAGCACATAAGTAAAGCACAATCCTTCATATAGGTGAATGAATTTATCCCCGTTAATAAAATCTCACCAATATCAAAGAAAGTGACTTCATATTAGCCAAACAGGCAATGGAGTCCTTAATGATGAGAACGCACTCTTCTAAACAGAAAGATATTATTTAACAGAAGCAACGGCTCTTTAATTATGTGTACAAAATGTTGCTTCAACTCTGTGCAGCTATGAACCAAAAAAGAACAGCCGTACAGTAAGACACTTTAGCTGATTGTTATCCATGTGCCTGCAAGTAAACCACAGTAATAAACTCATTATTTACATTTTAGTTATATAAAGGAACAAATATTGTCGTAAATATTTAAGAAATTATCTTATACTTTAATAAATTCATGTTGTTTTAAACAGATTGAAAGGGCATACTCTTTTCTAGAAGTATGTAAGCAATTTCATGGTATGTAATTGTGCTCCCTCTCAGTGTTACAGCTCTGGTGAACTGAATGGGTGAATTAGTGTTCCAAGAGGAAAAGTACACAATAAAACCCTTTGAAGCAACTCATGAAGAACTGAATAAATTCTAGTTTTAGTTATGTTAATGAGACTTTGAGAGGACAATTCAGCTAGGAATCACAAAAATCCTACAACAATGTTGGCTTAAAGTAGCTAGTTGGAAATCCCTTTCATAATTCTCAAAGACATGGCATAATTTTCTTATTATCAACATACTGTCAAGACCTATCATTTTATTTTGAAGGCAGAGTATTTTTTGACTCATGGTAACAAGGGGTGTGAATTATCTGGGACAGAAAAAACCTCAAACCAAACCAAACTAAACAAAAAATCAAATAGTAATTCTCTGAAACTTTTCTTGAATGTGAGTGTTTTATTTTGATCATGTGGCAAAACAGAATATTCTGACATGGAAATCTATTGTCTGTCTACTAACATGTATATATAATTTAAGTTCATAAGATGCAATTTCTCCTATGAAAACCTCTTAATTTGCCTTTGTTCCAGCAACTATTCTTTGTGTTTAGTCAATTTTTACTTTTGTTTTCTGTTTGGAGTCGTGCGCAGAATGGTATTAACAGATGAAGTCCTGACACCAGCAGTTACATTTAAGTCTCCCATTTACTATTACATGATATGTCCTGAGTTTCAGAAGATTTCTCCACCCCAGCCAAAGTGTTGCACTATACAGGGAGTTCAGTAATCTGTAGTTCCATCTCCTTTTCCATCTTGTCTTGTACTCTGGGAGTACTTTCAAAGCAAAAGCCATAACCTTCGGTTGAATGAAACCTCCAGACCTAGGAGACAGAGAAGCATAAAAAGCAAGAACAAAATACCAGGAAAGGAGGTAAAAACTAAGCATGATTATAACACTTAAACTGCAATTTTTTTTAATCTTTTATAACAATTAGATATAGATTAAGGATGATTCTTGAATTAGGCTAATTATAGTAACAATAAATTCTTGGCTTTACATAGATACAAAGTGTGTTTCTTTGCTCATAAACGAGAGTTTGAGCTCAGCCTACATATCTTTTGGGATCCTAATTATGAATTACGCTACAGTAAGACATATGGTTACAAGAATTTGGGACAGATTTAATTTGACTGTTCTTTACTACTGCTCCAAACTATGGCATAGGTATTTCCTAACTGTCCTAAATTATAAAGTTTAGGTGTCTTCTGTGAAAAAAAAAAAATCAACACAAAACTAAAGCACCCAACAACACATGTCAACCCATACACACATACACAAAAAAAAGAAAGAGACAGAAGAACCCTCCTCCATGCTTCTTCTTCCTGAAAGAAAAACTCTTGTGCCTGGAAATCTAATGGATATCTGATCTCTTGTGTCTAGAAATATGATGGAGGTCTGATTCCTTTTCTCATTTTTATGTAAAGCTACTGCCTGATTAACATCTAGGAACAAGCAGAGTTCTACAAACAGTTTTTGAAGTGAACAAACTGTACATCCATCCCATTTTAGAGTGTGCTGCCTTCTCAAACATTAGATATTATAATATAGTAATTCTTTGAGTTCTCCTACAGTGTGACTTGTATGAACACAAATTTTGACTATGCGGTCCTTTTACTGGGGTATGTGATATCTTTACCACTGTTTCGTTCTGCTTAAGGTGTGTCCTTAGTAAGTACATTATAGCCAGTAATGCAAATCATACTGGTGTACCATTTATTATGTATCAGAAATAGATTTTCTAGAAGGATGTGACTCTTTTATGAAGACCAATTGATAGAATATACAATGAGGAGAGGTGTTATGCTGGACCTTGTTTTCACAGAGGACAGGCTGGTGGGGAATGTGGAGCTCAAGGGAAGCCTTGGCTGCAGTGACCATGAAATGGTGGAGTTCAAGATCCTTAGGGCAGTGAGGAGGATATGCAGCAACCTTGCTTCCCTGGACTTCAGGGGAACAGTCTTTGGCCTCCTCAATCTGCATGATAAACTACCATAGGATAAAGCCCTAGAAGGGAGAGGGGCCCATGAAAGATGGTTAATATCCTAGGATCACCTCCTCCAACCTCATGAGCGATGCATCCTAACAAAGAGGAAGTCAGGCAAAAATGCCAAGAGACTTTTATGGATGAACAAGGAATTCCTTGACAAACATTAGCTCAAAAAGGAAGTCTACAGAGGGTGGAAGCAAGGACAGGTAGCCTGGGAGAAACACAGAGAAATTGTCCCAGCAGCCAGAGATCAGGTTAGGAAAGCAAAAGAGCAGATAGAATTAAATCTGGACAAGGATGTCAAGAACAGCAAGAAAAACATCTATAAGGCACATCAGTGATAAAAGGAAGACTAGGAAAAATGTGGGCCCTTTCCAGAAGGAAATGGGAGACCTGGTTTTCCAGGGTATGGAGAAGGCTGAGGTACTCAACTACTTCTTTGTCTCAGCCTTCACCAGCAAGGACTCAAGCAACACTGCCCAAGGCACAGAGACAAAGGCAGGGACTGGGAGATTGAGGAAGCGCTCACTACAGAAGAGGATCAGGATTGAGACCATCTAAGGAACCTGAAGATGCACAAGTCCAGTGGACCTGATGAGATGTATCTGCAGTTCCTGAGGGAACTGGTGGATGAAGTTGCTAAGTCACTGTCCATCATATTTGAGAAGTCGTGGTAGTCCAGTGAAATAATCACTGAGTGGAAAAGGGGAATATAACTTCTATTTTTAAAAAAGGAAAATAGCAAGGTCTGGGCACCTATAGACCAGTCAGTCTCACCTCTGTGCCTGGCAAGATCATGGATCAGATCCTCCTGAAAACTCTGCTGAGGCACATGGGAAATAAAGATGTGATTAGTGACAGCTAACATCAGGAATAGTGTGGCCAGCAGGACTAGAGAGGTTATCATCCCCTTATACTCGGCACTGGTCAGGATGCACCTTGAGTGCTGTGTCCAGTTCTGGGCCCCTCAGTTTAAGAAAGATGTTGAGATGCTGGAGTGCGTGCAGAGGAGGGCAACGAGGATGGTATCACAGTATCAGAGTATCGTAAGATTGGAAAAGACCTTTGAGATCATCGAGTCCAACCTATCACCCAACACCTACACCTACTCCTACTTGTCAATTACGCCATGGCACTAAGTGCCTCATCCAATTTCTCTTTGAACACCTCCAGGGATGGTGACTCAACCACCTCCCTAGGCAACGCATTCCAATGGCCAATCACCCTCTCAGTAAAGAACTTCTTCCTAATGTCAAGCCTAAACCTCCCCTGGCGAAGCTTGAGACCATGTCCTCTTGTTCTGTCACCGGTAGCCTGAGAGAAGAGTCCAACTCCTGCCTCACCACAACCTCCCTTTAGGTAGTTGTAGAGAGCAATACGGTCTCCCTTGAGCCTCCTCTTCTCCAGGCTAAACGACCCCAACTCCCTCAGTCGCTCTTCATAGGGCTTGTGCTCCAGCCCCTTCACCATCCTCGTCGCCCTCCTCTGGACACACTCCAGCATCTCAACATCCTTCTTAAACTGAGGGGCCCAGAACTGGACACAGCACTCCAGGTGCGGCCTGACCAGTGCCGAGTATAAGGGAATGATAACTTCCCTAGTCCTGCTGGCCACACTGTTCCTGATGCAGGCCAAGATACCATTGGCCTTCTTTGCCACTTGAGCGCACTGCTGGCTCATGTTGAGTTTCCTGTCCACCAGCACTCCCAAGTCCCTTTCCACCTGACCGCTCTCCAGCCACTCTGCACCCAGTCTAGAGCTCTGCATGGGGTTGTAGTGTCCAAAGTGTAGGACCCAGCATTTGGACTTGTTAAACCTCATGCTATTGGAGTCAGCCCATCTTTCCAGCCTGTCAAGGTCCCTCTGTAGGGCCCTCCTACCTTCCAGCAGATCGACACTTCCTCCCAGCTTGGTGTCATCTGCGAACTTGCTGATGAAGGACTCAATCCCCTCATCCAGATCATCAATAAAGATATTAAACAGGACCGGGCCCAGCACCGAACCCTGGGGGATGCCACAAGTGGTGAAGGGGCTGGAGCACAAGCCCTATGAGGAGTGACTGAGGGAGCTGGGGTCGTTTAGCCTGGAGAAGAGGAGGCTCAGGGGAGACCTTATTGCTCTCTACAGCTACCTAAAGGGAGGTTGTAGTCAGGCAGGGGTTGATCTCTTCTCTCAGGTGACCGGCGACAGAACAAGAGGACACGGTCTCAAGCTTTGCCAGGGGAGGTTTAGGACATTAGGAAGAAGTTCTTTACTGAGAGGGTGATTGGCCATTGCAATGCGCTGCCTGGGGAGGTGGTGGAGTCACCGTCCCTGGAGGTGTTTAAAAGGAGATTGGATGAGGCACTTAGTGCCATGGTGTAGATGACAAGCAGGTGTTGGTGTTGGGTCATAGACTGGACTTCATGATCTCAAAGGTCTTTTCCAGCCTCGTGATACTGTGATACTGTGGTACTGTGATACTGTGATTCTGTAAAATGTATTTTACTGTGAGGGTGTTGAGGCACTGGAACACATTTACTGGAGAAGTCATGGATGTACCTCCTTGGAGGTGTACAAGGCCAGATTGGATAAGGCTTTGAGCAGCCTATCTACTGGAAGGTGTTCTTGTGCATGGCAGAAGGCGTTGGAACTATATGATATTTAAAGTTCCTTCCAACCCAAACCATTCCAAGGAATAATTTGCTAGACATTCAAGTAGTAGATACAATTTTTATTCACAGTGCTCCTACAGTATCACAGATTTTCAATAACATACAATAATAGTGGCAGAATTGGGACAGTGCTTATTTATTTTATTGGTGTTTTTCTTTTATTTTGGTCTTCTCTGTTATTATAACAATTTTTGAAATGTTAATATTTGGATGTCTCTACAGTATTGTATAATTCCCTGATAAATATTCAGATTTTATCTTTAAGATCTTAGTTCATTCTTCCTGCAGTTTAACTGTCTCAACCTTCAGAAGACATTTTAGGTGCTAAAAATATAAAACCAATTTCTATTCTTGAAATAGACCAAAAAGAACAAAAACCCCAACCCTCACGCAAATAGATACTTGAAAACTCCAGAACTTAACCATTTTGTAATCATCTTCTGCTTAATTTAAAGCATGTAAACATTTTGTACTCTAGACACTTATGAACAAAAAAACCCTTTTGTGACACTACTCTCAAAATCACAATACTTAAGGCCCAACAGTCACTGTAGTAAAGAGTAAAACATATTTTCTTAGTGCAGAACAAATAATGGTAGCTTGCAATGAGTACAGTTGCAAGATTTTTCCGATGGTATGAGGTTTAGGGGTTTTCATTGGGTAACTGATCCATAGAATTCCTATTTTACTGTTTTCTCTAAGTGACGGTTGTGCTATGTGTAGCTATGAACTACAAACCAGAAAATTCAAGTACTTTGGAAACAAGAAATTGGGGTTTTTTTTAGGTTTTTGCTGATGTCTCAGAAATCTTTAAGACAGATAGGTGAGAAATGTCCAAACTGAAAGTGAAATGTGTGTTTAAGTCTAGTGCTTGCACACTTAAAGTAAATCAAGTGTTGGTATCTAGCTCAGCCTGGTGAAAGACATTACTAATCCCTGTGTAACAGATCGTGAAATAAGGCTTCAAAATAGCTGTAGATAAAACAGCTCAGTTAAAAATGAATTTGAAAGAAGAAAATTAGCTCAGTTTAAGATGGATTTGAGAGACAAGTTCTTTATGAAATTATTTAGGATCTCTCTAACAAGATCAAATTAATTAAATTTAATTGTGTGAAGCAGCATAAATACAGCAAATGTAGAAAATCAGGAAGTAAAAAAATACAAATAATTCACAAACCTGAAGACATAAGGATTTATAAAGCTTAATATAACGGCCTCTTTGTGAAGACATACTGGAAAAAGGATATAATTTTATGACATCAAACAAGAAAACAATGCTATTCTTGGACAAAAAAGGCAGTGCAAATGAGCACTAGTCCTGATTTTGGATGAGGAAAGATTCCTTCAACATTTATAAAGAGAATATCCAACCAGAAAGCTACCTCTAAGATCCCTCTGCGATACCTTCATGACTTCAGTCTCCACTCCTTTTCTGTGGCTTTTCAGTCCTATTACCTTTTCCAGACCTGCCTTCCTTTTCTAACTCTGTTCTTCTAAATTAAGTAAGTCTTTACCCTTTTTGTCTTTCATTTCTAGTCCTAGTTCCCATATTGGTGCCCTGCTCCTGCAGAGACCCTTCATCTCTTAATGATTAATACAAAAAGGATTCTTGTAGTCCTAGAATAGATTATGTTCAATGAGACAGAGCCTCAGGGCATTTTTTGTTGCAGTTCAGTGAGTCTCTACTGAGACATTTTTGGAAGTGTATCTTCTAGACAGATTTTTCTGTTTTAATTTGCAACAGACCTTTGCTGAATTTCATCCCACTACGCTGAGGGAATGGAAAAAGTTCCTAATGTAATGCCCCTTATCTGTGCTGTTACTGATCCTGCAAATCGAGATCTGGGGTCAGATAGCACCATACATCCTGAATATCATGGAGTGTAAGAGGAGATGTAGTTCCGTCCTAAGTTGTTCTGTGAGAAATAAAACCTTACTCCAGCACAATAACTATTATCTTCTGGTGAGAAATTCTCTTCTAGAAGGCACTTTTGTTTTGTCAGATACTTCATACTTGTTAAGTAGAAAGATTTCATAGGAATACAACAGTTAATTAAATTCCATTGGAACTTTAGAAATAGGACTGTTACCATAAGAAGAAGTATTTGCTGAAAAGTTAAATATATATTTGCTTTCTTTTAAGTCAAGGGCTCCTGATTGCTCTCCAAAATAAGGTATGGATAGTAGAGAAGGAGCAAATGAGGAATCTTGAAACAGTTAAAAAAGGATATTTTAAAGATTAAATAGAACAAGGAATGGAACTGGATTAGTATTAGCACACGGAGGCATTCAGGTCTGTTATAAGCAAGAAAAGAGGGGAATTGATTCCAATAAATACTTTAAAGATGCAAGTCTCAGCTCTTTACTTCTGTTGAGACATGAGGTCATATACCGTGAGGAAGCAGCCAACGACCCACTATGTCAGCTGGACACTCACAAGTCTATGAGGCCAGGTATGATCCACCCAAGAGTACTGGAACTGGAGAAGGAGATTACCAAGCCACTTTCCACCATCTGTCAGCTGTCCTGGTTAACAGAGAAAGTCCCAGATGACTAGAAGCTTGCAAATGTGATACCCATCTACAAAAGCACCAGAAGTTGGATCCAGGGAACTACAGGCCTGCCAGCCTGATCTCAGTACCAGGGAAGATGATGAAGCAGTTAATCTTGAGTGTGCTAAACACGTAATGTGCAGGACAACCGGGGGATCAGACACAGCCAATACGTGTTCATGAAGGGCAGGTACTGCTTGACGAACCTGATCTCCTTCTATGACCAGGCAACCTACCTAGTAGTTGAGGGAAAGGCTGTGGATGTTATTTACCTCAACTTCAGTAAAGCCATTTCCCACAGAATTCTAGAGAGGCTGATGGATCACAGCTTAGACAGGTATACTTTTTGCTGGGTAAGAAACTAATTGGATGGCTGAGCCCAGAGAGTTGTGATGAATGGAGCTAAATCCACTTGGCAGCCAGTCACAAGTGATGTTCTCCAGGGCTCAGTGTTGGCGTCAGTCTTGTTTAATATTTTTATCAATGATCTGGATGAGAGGATCAAGTGCAGATGACAGATTGAAGATGACAACAAATTGGATGGGAGTGTCGATCTGTTTGAGGGTAGGAAGGCTCTACAGAGCGATCTGGACAGGCTGGATTGATCAGCCCAGGTAAAATGTTCGGGGTTCAACAAGGCCAAGTGCCAGGTCCTGCACTTTGGTCATAACAACTCCACGAAATGCTACAGGCTTGGGGAAGTGTGGCTGAAAAGCTGTCTTGTGGAAAAGTATTGGGGGCTGATGGTCGATAGCCAGCTGAACATGAGCCAGCAGTGTGCCCAAGTGGCCAAAAAGGCCAACAGCATCCTGGCTTGTATCAGAAACTATGTGGTCAGAAGAACTAGGGAAGTGGTCCTTTCCCAGACACGATGCTGGTGAGGCCAAACCTCAAATACTTCTGTTCCATTTTGGGTCCTCATTAAAACAAAGATAATGAGGTGCTGAAGTGTGCGCAAAGAAGAGCAATGAAGCTGGTGAATGGTCTGGAGCACAAGTTTTGTGAGGAGTGGCTGAGGTCACTGGTGCTGTTTAGTCTGGAGAAGAGGAGGCTGAGGGGAAAGCTCATCCCTCTCTACAACTACCCAAAAGGAGATTGTAGTTTGATGGGTGCTGGACTCTTCTCCAAGTAACAAGTAATAGGACCAGAGGAAATGGTCTTGAGTTGTGTCAGGGGAGGTTTAGATTGGTTATTACAAATAATTTCTTTACTGAAAGTGTCGAGGCATTGGAAGAGTTTGCCCAGGGAAGTGATGGATTCACTATCCCCGAAGGTGTTCAAAAACATGTAGACGCGACACATGATCTAGTAGCCATGGTGGTGTTGGGCTGACAGTTGGACGATGATGATCCAAGGTCTTAGAAGTACTTTCCATAGAATCTCAGTGATTCTATGATTCTATATAAATACTACCTGTTACACCCCTTGGACTTGTCCCCTTGGATTTTATGATCAGAATGTGCAATTACTTTAGTATGTCTTTGTAATATATCATCCTCCACACTCAATGTCTGCGCTTGAACTAAGGTATACTTAAAAAGAGAAGGAAATTGACTTGTATTTAATATTCAGTAATACTTAGTCCTGTGACGAAGAAGACAACACATTCTTCATGGTCTGTTCTAACATTTAGGTACAGTTTCAGCTAAAAATCTAGGTGAATATGTACAGTAAATGATTTTAACTCTAGCCAATGGCTTTAATTAAATTGTTGTGTGATAGACTGAGAAATCTATCCAACATATCATTCTTGTTTAGAAGCTATTATCACATTACATTGTTACTGTACATTAATAAATTGAATGTAACCAATTAATTATGAATTCCATGTAGCAGCATGTTTTTCTAATCTTTTAGTCTTCCAGGAACTATTGTCTAAACCTTTTACTTTCTGCTTTCCATATATTTCTTTTGTGGATAGCACTGCCTTATTCTTTTCAGTCCCTTCTGGCTTGAAAAGGGACCAAAGCAGCTGTCTTATGAGGAAAGACTGAGAGAGTTGATACTGCTCAGCTTGCAGAAAAGAAGCCTTGGGAGGATCAATATATAGAAAAGCCCAGACAGAAGGTACAAAGAGGGTGGAGTAAGGGTTTTTTCAGTGGTGCCCAGTGACAGAACCAGAGGCAACAGGCACAAGCTGAAACAGGAGAGATTCCCTGTGAGCATCTCAAAACATTTTTTTGCTATGAGGGTGACTGAGTGCTGCGCACAGGCTGCCCAGAGAGACTGTGGAGTCTCCCTCCTTGGAGATATTCAAAAGCCATCTGGACATTCTACTATGTCATTATCTAAGTGGCATTGCTTAAACAGTGGGGTTGGGCCACATGTCCTCCAGCGGTCCCTTCTAACATTAATCATTCTGTGATTTTATGATTCTGTGATTTATGAGCTTACTAATACGTGCCCAGTGCAGGATGAGGTCTCCCAGAATATCTTAGTGTAGGGAATCACAAGACAAATATCAAGATATGTTAAGAATTACTATGTGTATGTAGAAGTGTGCATGTCTACAGTGATGTACTAGAAGAAACAACCAAAGAAGGACCAGAAAGTAGATGTTAGCATCATATGCATGATTTCATTCAAGTGGAGAGGAGAAGCAAACTGACATAACAATGAAGTATTGAGATGATGATGAACGGAACTGATAGGGCAAAGAAGCAAGAATCCACCATGGCAAAGAGGTTGGACTAGATCTTTAAAGCTCCCTTCTGACCCAAACCAATATGCGATTCCTGTAAGTAAACTAAGAATTGTGAAACTCAGGTATTTTGCATGAAACCTATAAAGAATAAAACAATATAATAATGGAAATGTTCCCAAGCAACATCCACTCAAACAACAATGAAGAGAGTAGAGCCTGACTGTACTTGTATTACTGTCTTAAATATCGATTGATTCTACTTGTAATGTCTTAAACATCATCTGACTACTTGTATTGTTGTCTTTGACATCTTGAGTTCAGTGGCTCCTGCTGGGCTGACTGTGCAGCTGCAGAGGAGGGGGAGGAGGTGCAGTAGCAAGTGCTGCCCCCGCACACCTGACTGCGCATGTGGACCCAGAGGGGTCAGGCAGAGGTTATTCTGACAAGGGTCTGTTTGAACTGCCATTTACCCTGAAGCCCCCAGCCCCAATTCCAGAACCGTCTCAAAGAAGCTCCTGCACACGCGCCAATTTGACAGCTTTCACCGCAAGACCACCCCTCATGCTAGAGGAGGGGGCACGGACTTGTTCTATAAGCAGGCAGCTGCAGCGCACCCACCACCCCATGGAAACTGCCTGAGAAGACACTGCAGAACAACTGCAGGACCATGTGCTCCTGAAGACCACGTTTTCCAGAGGTCCGCGAAGTGGCGAAGTGGTGACTGTTTTCCTTCCCCTTCCCCCAACCCCCCCCTTATTCCTCCCTCTCTTATTCCTCCCTCTGTCTCTCTGTTCGGCCATGTCCAAAACGAGTACCGAGTTTGTTCTTCTGGCTGTGTCCAGAATACTGCTTTGCTGTTTTGGTTGTGTCTAAGATAAATACTGATTTGTTATTTTGGCTGTGCCCAAAATAAACATTGGATTTACCCTGAGAGGTTTGTCATCACCAATTCCTGCATAGACAACAAAGGACGTGTCTCCCTCTCCCCCGTTCACTGCCCCTCCTCTACCTGTCTGCCTCGACTGAGCCGGTCTGTGAGGGTGGGAAACCCCGGGGAGGGAGCGGGCCCTGACAAAGAGGAAGTTGAAAATCAGTTTGTTTTCTCTAAGGAAGAAGAACTGCAGAGATGTAATGAGGTCTTAGCAGGTAGCTTACCTCATCCTGTTTTGCATAACAGGAGAGTAACACAGTACTCTGTTTTAAAGCTGACCAGACCACTTTCACACACATACCTTGATGCTTTCTCTATTTTGGTGTGAGAGCACTGACTTAGAGATTAAAAAACCCCCAAAACCAAAAAAACCCCACCCAAAACCCTTTCCTTCCATAGGATGTCTCACTTAATAATTTCTTAATACTTTTCAAATGCCATTCCTAGTTCAGAACTGGATTTCTCGTGTGGGGTGTCTGCATAGCCCTGCCTTTGTAAAATGACTTGGATAACAAGAGTTGCTAAATAGGAATGTGAATGCAACCAGTGTGTGAATGAAATACTCAGAGTTGTCTGAGAGTGTGTTTACCTCAAACTGACAGGATAGTGCTAGAGAGGGGGATGATTATCATTTTTATTGAACAGCAACCAGGGAATTAGAGAAAGACTTTTGAAATAAAGGAATCAGCTTGCAAAACAATATTTTTTAAAGCATGAACATTTATATCAGGAAGACAGACACTGGAATGGAAAGGTAGCAGCAGCCAAACAGGGTTTGACACTGTAGGGAGTCCAGTCTGGACAGACTACCTCTCCATGGCGTACCTGTGCCCAGCTAGGGGCTGCTTACACAGGGCAGCATTTGAGAACACCCTTAGGATGTGTTAGGTCTTGTGGGATGTTTCATCCCAGTACAGGTCATCAGGATGTCTTGAGTAGTGGGTGCTCATCTGACACTGGAGGAGCCACCTCTCCCACAGAGAGAACGGATGAATCCTCTGAGAGGAGGGTGGTAAGGACTAACACGGCCTGAGGAGGTAGGGTATATGTCTACCTCTGTGTGCGTTTGTGTCCGTATGTGATTAGAACTTCTTCGGATTAATTAGTGTGTTTAGTATTTAGTAGCTGTTTCATCGCCACTAGTTTAGGAAGGAGTTGGATGCCTTCGACTCCCAAAATATCTTTATAGTATCTAGCTAGTCCAGACCATATAAAGAATTGACTTTGAAAATCCATTGTCCTCTTCCTTGGGAGAAAGATCAGATAGGTATCACTGTAAAAGCTGTCTTCTTAAATAAGAGGGAAATATTATGAGAAAAGCAGGTGGTTAGTGTATCTATTTATGTTGCCTATTAATGACCGCATTTCAAGAAGGGATTTAGGCAGGAGGCTGATCTTCAGAAGTTGAAAGAATGTTTAGATGGTTGCTAACAGTGGAAAGCATATCTGCTGCTGAGATTGCTGCTGCAAGGGGTGCTCAGCAGGCTCCAGAGTTAGTGGCAGTGACAGCAATGATGGCTCCACAAAGAGCACATTCGGAGAGGAAAGGACAAATGGAAACATGACTGGGAAGCCTTAATAGCAGTTCTAAGTGAGGTCAGGGTCTGGAAACAAGAGGTAGGGTACCAGGGATCAAGTGGAAAGGAAGAAGAAGAGCTGAATTGGAGCCTGTTTAGACAGATCTACATCAGCCACAAGCCTCAGCTCCATGCCCCGTGGTAAGGTAGGAATGCTCCCAGGGCATGACATCTCCCACTTCAGATTCATGATATTATTTTTCTGTTGTTGCCGTATTCCAATTAAGTGATATCAGAAAGAAGTGCTTTAATTTTCAATAAAATGCAGAGGATAATATGAGATTTTTGTAGGAACAGTTTTATATCCTCAGATTTTCAGGTAGGCCTTTTTTCCTCATTACCCCTTTTCACAACTTCGCTGTTATTTTGGAATTTCAGTGATTTTTTTTCATGGTAAAAACTTGTTAATTTTGAGTGGGTGCTTAGGAAATAGATGTTCCATGTGACTCCTTCCATCTGTACATGTTTTTTTTAAAAAACAGCAGATTGCATTGATGATGATATTCGGGGACAAAATAATGTGTTAATAACATTGTTTCTCTTTGCATGTTCTCCAATGTGATTTCCTTCTATCTGTTCATACTTACCAAACAACACCTTCATGCATAATGTTTTCTATTTTTCCACTTCTATAAGTATATAGAATCTCATTTGGTTATGAAAAAAGGAAACTTTATAGCAACTTATTTTAAGATTTTCCCTTTAAATTGTTGAATAATGCCACAAGACTATCTGATGATCCTAGGCAAGTATTTACATCATTTATTGAGTGATTCATTAGACAAAAATATAATTGGAGAAGTACAAAGTATTCCAAAATAATCGGAATAATCAACCTGTTGTTTTTCCGTGGTCCATGAAACAGATGAATTATTCAGTCTTCACAGCAAATCTAATCTCTTCAGATTTAAGTAAGATGAACACTCTCCAAAGGAACAGGATCAAACCTTCTAGAAGTGCATTCTGTTTCAAATTAGGGGTGATGACTGAATGCACCTTGAATTTTCATTGCAGAGTAAGACGTGTCAAGAATGCAAATGTTGAAAAATGCTAGGAAAAAACCCAACTTTTTTCCCTCTCTTCTTTTAGATCCAGAAGCCGATAATTGAGTTGTTATGCTGCTGGAAATTTCGAAAATCAGCTGTAAAAATGGGATGAATACTTGTACATCTGTATTATTGAAAACACTTTCACAGAACTTCAGTGAAGAAAATGGAAATATTTTCGGTTTACTGTTTAATTATTTACTGTAAAATGGTTTGTTAGCAAAAAGAGAAAGTATTTATTCCTTTTGATATTTATTGCTTTTTGATATTGGAGTATTCAAATCTAAATACGTGGTCCCAGCAAGGCAGAGATCTTAGACTGAATATAGATGTTTCCTATCTAGTAAGCAAACCTTTTTTTTCTGGAGAGACATCCAGATGTCTTAAACAGGAACCTTTCATCTTCTGTTGTGAAAGCCTCTATCTTACGGAGTTGGAGGCGAGTTCAACTTTTTATTTATATAGCCACTGTTGAAAAAAACATGCAAAAACTGAATGAAATGTGCTGTTCGTGCAAATTCATTGCTCCACACTGAAAGAGGTCATGTATGATAACATGAGCCAAAGTCTATGTGTATTGACACTAAGTTAAATCATTCTTACATAATAATTAGATGTATCCTTCCTAGAGAAAAAAAAAGACGTCATAATGTTCCATTGAAAAAACCCTTTCAGTGAACAAAACATTGAAAGAATGAATGGGATGTTGACTCCGTTAAGAAAGAGGCAAATGTCATATAATAATATATAAAATGTTGCAGTTTCATCTGATCTGTACTTTAAATACCTCAACTGTCTTTTTAAAGTGATATTTTAGAAGTAGAAAAAAATGAGATGATAATCAGATTTTCACTGATGAGGAGGATGAGGTAAAGGGCTTTATTCAGTGAAATGATGGAAAGGCTTAGATTATTTAACTTGGAGAAGGGAGGATGGAGAATAAATGCTATAGTATAACATTAAAGTAAAGCCAACAGAAGTGTAGGATCAATTGTGTCAAATGTCTTTATCTGATGATAAACATCATAGTGCTTTATTTGATTTCACTTGTGGTTCATATAAAGTTTATAGCACTGAATGGTTGAAAATAAAATAAAATCTGTGTCTAACATGCTGTAGAAAAAAAATGAATATATGAAATTATATAAGGGAGAATGAGGATAGACATAACTCTTGCCTGGATTCTTGTTAGCATAGATAGCTGCACAGACAAAAGTGATGATTGACATAATTTCTATTTATGTTATTTCAAAAGAAATTTATACTAATAAATTGATCCAACTAAGAAGCCTCATGATAAATTTCTCTTATCGTGTCAGGTAATGTAAAATTAGGTTAAGATTTAATAAACCATCCTACCTCTTAAATTCAAGGTCAATCAAACTGCTAACTGATATTGACTATTGCCTTTCCTAATTATGAAGGCATTTCCATAAGAAAAAGAACACTTGCTATTGTTATATTGTAAGAAATAAAAACAATTAGTTGAATATTTTTCTACTCCTGATCTTTACTAAAGGAAACACATTTTTTTCAGCTTCATGAAACTTGGCAGCTAGTAGATTTATTTCCTTAAGGCAGGCTTTATTAAATCTCTAAGCGTGATGATGAATCCAAAAGTGAACTCCGGATACACTATTTGTAACACCTCAGGGATGTAGGCTAGCCAGCAGATGTATTCTGTTTTGGTATAATCCATGTGTAAGTTCTTTCACACTTTGAAACAGTAGTAGTCCTTGTTTAATATAATTCTAAGAATGATGTAATGAAAGTGACTACTTTTCTGAAACCAGGAGAGTTATACAATAGGGTATATATTACTAGTACACTGCCTTTTCTCTGTGTGATCTCTCTTTTCACTGGGTCTCTGTGTGAATATGCTATACAGTGCATCCAAGTATTTAGGTTTAAATTCACACTTAAGAATATTGTACAGGATGTTCCTTATGGACGCTGTAAGGGTATGGGGAAGAAGACTGATTGGTCCCATAAAGGTCAAAGTCTTTCTCAAGGGTCAAGAATTTTCTTAATACAAAAAGGTATGATAAGAAACAGAGCATGCTATGAACAAAACCATACAAAAACACAAACCTGACCAAGAGATGGTAAGAGAGGTAGTGATGTGAACAGAACTAGTCAGTTGCACTACTGGGCTTCGTGCATCACTTAACAGATGCCATAGAGGAAAATGGTCAGAAAATGAAAGTTTCTTATCTTTAATCAAAATGATGTTTTCTTTGTGCTTTTACATTTTATGTTGCCATTGTACAGTTGTGACATAAATGTCTCTTCTATAAACATAGAAACACTATTGCCTATAGTTTGTTTGCATTTGCTTTCATCTGACTGGAATTTAGTACCTTTAGAATAGATGGTTGCTGACGTTTTCTAGCTGTTTTTGTTTCCTGTACCCTTTGCTAGGTTTTGTCATCATTTTCACCAGCTGATGCATGAAGTCAAAGGACTGGGTTTGAGTTGGAAGTACCCATTAAGTATCTTCCGTTTTTGCAGGATGCCCTCTAAACAAATTTGTAAGCATCAGTGGACACGCTGCAGCTGACTTCTTAACATTTTTCGGTAGCCTGTCATTAAGAAAGAGAATAGGTTTATCTCTACTGGACAGAAATTTACCAAAGCTGTGTATTTTCAGTTAGTTACTTAGTTAGTTAGATAGCTTGCTGCTCATGTGTGAAAATTTAATTTCAAGGCAGTTTTTGCGTAGAGATTAGAATGCCCATGTAATAGTTCATCAAAAACTACCTAGACTAATTTCAGAGTGGACAGTCCATCTTTCCCTGCTAAGTCTTATATCCATTTCTGTGGCAAGAGCATTTCATCAGGACATTTTAAGGACTATATTTCTAAAATACTCCAGCAAAACTTATCTGAGTGTGTCCTACTGAGGACAACAAGTTCCTTCTAGAGGATATTATAAAAAAAAAAAAAAAGTAGACCATAGATTTCCTATGAAGGTAAAAGGTTCAGAATTGATGGATTGATCTGTTAAGGACTGAACTAATGGTGAGAAAACCTTTCACCATCTACTTAAGCATCTAGTTTACTCTGATCAGACTAGGCATCTGGACAGGCCAGTCAGCTCACTCTGAGTGAAAACAGCTCTGAATTACTTCTTGTTGGTTTTGCTGTGCCTTTTGAATGATCTAAGAAATCCATTTTATGCGCTCAGTTTATATCCTGCCAGTGAAGTTTGCCATCGTTTAAAAAGGTGAGTAAATAATTAGAATTGATCATTTTTTAATAAAGTACACCAATTTGTTTGACTGAGGCGATTTGCCATTCTGCACAGATAGGTATCTCTTTGAAGGACATGAGGGCAAAAAGTCCCTGAAGGAAATTTATTAATCACTTGGTAACTTATAGAGAGACAACGTAAGCTGTACAATATAGATCAACAACAAAAGACATTTCAGTTTCAGACTTGTCTAAAACAAATTCCCTGTCCCTCCATTTCAGTATTTATGCTCAGATTAGTCTTCAATTCAATTTAAGAAGGGTGGAATTCTTATTAATGTAGAAGTCCAATTCAAGTACTGTCCCCTGTTGATGTTCCTTATTAACCTAAATTTGAAGGCTTAATATAAAGCCTATCTTCTTAACTGATCATGTGCATAAAAATAGACTTCCTCCAAAGAAACAAAACCAATGTTTTCTTTTGTCAATGACTTGGAAGAAAAAAACCCACAAACCCAAACGGATGATCACCCCATTCCAAAAGGATAGGCTCGCCTACCCCTTATGTTTTAAGGCCACGTGAATGTATAAAAATTTACTCATCTGTTCCAATTTTTTTGAATTTTACCTGTCAAGATTTTGTGTTCCTCTTAGAACACATTGTATGAGACATTCAAAGCTACCTATGTGCACCCAGTTCTCTGTTGTTCTACTCTCAGCTATGAATTCATGTTTAACACTGAGAAAGCTTTAAAGACTGAGAGGAAATATCAAGGGGTGATCTAACTCACTTCACAAAGAGAATGTAAAATTGTTAGGGTTTTGTAAAGATCTTTATCTTGCTGCAAGTCTGATAATATAAATGAAAATCCTTTCTCTTTGTTTTAGTTCTGTGCCACTTGGATGACAGACAGCACAGTAGAGAAAGGCCAGACTTAATCGTATTCAATGTCCTAATATGATGGCAATTTCTAAAGGTACAAAAGTTACAAAAAAAGTAATTTGAAAAACTATGTAGGAATATGGACTCCAAATACAAGAATGTGTGAGGGAATTGATTTTACTTACACAATACTGAAATGGATATTAGTTATTTTCTTCCTACTTCTGAGTCCCCAGCCCATATTTCAATAGTGCCAAGTGTTTTTCCTATTCATAAACTGAATAGGAAATTATATAGGAAATTATATAGCAGAATTTTATTCAGCTCCTTCTTGTGCATACATTTGTAAAGGTCATTATTCAGTAACAGTCTTAACCATGCATTGAAGCACATGAGTAGTCCATTGATGCATTCTTCTGAGACTCTGTTTTCATTTTGAAGCGTGTTTTCTCTACATATTTTTCACATGCCCTCTCTAGAGGGCACAACACATCAATATGTCATGCTGCTCCTGGATTTCATGAGTTGACCTCAGCCAAATACTTCTGAGCGATGTGGTAGGAAGCACTCTCTTGTGTTGAGAGCACTGCATTCCCATGGATCTGATGGGGATTGCAGTTCAACTTCAGTTCTTTCGTTCCACAAAACTGCTTTTCATGCCTCTCAAGCAGAATCACTTCTTCCTACTAAAAGCGCTTTCAGCACTTCATGTTAACAAACTCTGTGCTTCTCGCTGCAATGACCGTAGGAATGTAATGAGCTTCTGGCATTGTACGGTGCCACCATGCATTCTGTTAAGGGAGTTACAGCTAGTTGCTCAAAAAGACAACATTATTATGCCTGAGATTTTGTTTGCCTGTTAAATAATCTAATTAGGGTTGTGAAGGAAACAAGTCTGTTTTGCAATGGAACATTGGCTAAATGAATGTCTGAATATAGATATATCCTTCATAAAAACTATTTAGTATTATTAAATAAGCCCTTGACCAATCTGATCTGAGCACAGCATCATACTTTCAAGTAAAGCATATGCAGAAATCATTAATATTTGGGACATTTAAAATACTATGATATGCAGTGAAATGAAGAATTACTCAAAATTCAACATTTTTTCCTTTATTATTCTTTTCTTATAAAAATAAAATATAAGCCAATTTCTTAAAAATCCTTGTTCATGTTGCAAATATTCTAAGAAATTATTTTTTTTCTTTAAGTGTAGATGAATTTTGCAAAGGGATATGCACAATTTTAAGATTTACAAGATGGTTTTTAAATAATTCCTCAGGGAAATGAGGCCCAGACACTTTTGATTGGTGCAGTCAAATTGATTAAAATATGAAAGAACTAAGCAGAATAATAAGTTTAGATGTTTCTGAGAAAATGTATGAAAATGTGATTTTTGTATGGCTCTGGAGATTAGTGAAGGAAATGTAGAAAGAAAGAAAGAAAGGTTTGATTATTTCTAATACTTCACTTGCCATCATTATTTTCTAAACGTGTCCTTTTTTTTCACATTCAGACACCTGAATTTTTCTAACTCCTAAATATTTTACAGAAATTTTCCTCTGAGCCCTGAAATCCACTGAAGGTTAAGCTCATCTTCTTATAGTTCATACAGAGGGTGACAGAAATAGTGCTACATTATTATCTTTTGAAGCTCAGATCTAAAGTAAATAGGGATGAAGTAGATATTCTTCCTCAGCAGGGGAAGGAGAAAAATATGTTTAAAATATTGGAAAGCTGATTTAATTTCCACAATCAGAGAGTGAATCCAATTATAACCTGGCATTATTTTGTGGGGTTTCTCATTAACGAAAGCTTGTATCATGCAAGAATATACATGAATCAGCACAATGATAAAAAGTCATGATCAGATACGCTAATTGGATAACTAATTAGATAAAATCCCCACATGTTTCTCGGAAGTACAGAGGGATAGAAATCTGGATTAAAATTATCACCAGACAATCCTATTTATGTTAGATAATTCCCTTTCGTTTCACATGTGGCAGATTGAGGTCATCCACCCACTCTGTAGGAAGTGGTATGAAAACATTCAAGTTATTTTTTGGGTTTTGTTTGTTTGGATGTTGTTTTTTCTTAAGAACCTATAGTTTGCTCTGCTTTTTATTTCCAAAATAAAGAAAATTTAATCATTGGTAGAGTAGGGGGGGGGGTAGAGTAGTAGAGGACTATCTGTTTCCATTGGGTTCTCAATGAGTAATCCAAAGATCTCCTGGAGAAGCACAAAGGCATTCTACTCTTGCCTGTTGTTTCCCATCAAGCTGGAAAAATTTTTGTATAAGAATTATGTGCTACCCCTCTGTAGTAGCTAAGAAGAATTTTAACACAAGATTACTAACATATTTAAAAGAGATGGAGAAAATAAGAATTATGCCTGTTTTAAAAATTAAGCAATACTTAAATTTTAATGTTAATGTTAAATACTTCATATATATATTGTTTTTAGAGCAAGGAGCTAAGACTGAGAAAATTAACCCTTGTCACTCTGTTCATAGTTAGATCTAAACTAAATTGTAATTGCAAGTCTTTCCTGATTTGGTAGTGTTTGATTTGGGAATTATTACAACATTCTCATTAAAGTTTTGCTATAAAAGTAATAATGCACACTTAGCTTTGAAGAATGCTTTTGCTAGGAGCCACTAATAAGATATAGGCTGTTCTAGATCTGTTGCCACTTTTGTCTTTTCCTCAGCTTTCCATATCTTAATAGTTGCTTAGGAGAGGGAATACGAGTTTCGTTAGTCCTTTCATTTTTATCTTTCTTTCACCAATCAGCTTCCTCTTATTCATTCTAAATCCTTGCATTCGGTAATTATTTAAAAATTCATTGGCTGAGTAGTGAGGGAGACTAAATTTCTAGTTTTGCTATTTATGAAATGTACAGTTATGCTGTAGGTTGAAATCTAATAGGCAGATAATAGCCATTTCCCACCATACTGTACTCATAAGTCTCCTCCAGAATATGACAAAACAATTAGCATCAAGCATGAGCACTACTGAAGACATAGTTTTGTGATATGGGCTTTTTTTTGTCTTCTTCCTTGTAATTCAATTAAAGGTGATGGATATTTCTTTAAATATGAAATAGTAGATCTATTATAGATGAACAACAACTCTGGACTACTGAGTCAAAGATAAAATAAGAAATTGTACTTAGTACTATAAAGTATTTACAAGACGGAAAAAGACTACAGTGAGTAGGAATTTAAGACATTCAAAAAATTCTTGCTTCATTCCTTGAATTGCTTTTGTACTTGATTCTTTATCCCTTGATAATATTGCATCCAGTGGCCTGTGGTTTCTCTTTGTTAAGCTCATTTGGAGCTGCCTCTGAGACCAAAGACATGTTAAGAGATGAAAGCGTATACAACACTTCTCTTTATTTTTTTTACCTCCTCAGAGCTGTCCTCTTTAGTCAGTTTAGGCTGAGGAAAGCTTCATTCCTTCCAGGATGTGTAGCTCAGGCAAAATTCTATTCCTACCCATCATACTTATTTGCTGTCAGCCTTGGAAAAATATCTTCCAATTATCTCTACTAAGTCCTGTTGGTTATGCTGTTTTATTTCGTGTTTTCACTATAGAGACATAGATGTAAAATGACTGTTTCCGAACCATTTATTCTTCCCTCCCCACTTTTTTTGAGCATTTAATGAAACAAAGCAAATGAGTGGTGATATTCTAGCATTAAGAGTGGCATTCAGTCTGCATTTCCCTACGTGATCCTTATCATGTCAGAATAAAGTTAAACTTTTCATCCCTTCTTGAGCTAAAATCGATGTATTTCTATTCAGAAAGAGTTTTCTTTTCAGATGCTTGGATTTTTTTATTGGTTTTGGATGGGTTTTTTTTCCCTGAGATGGTTTGGATTTTCTTTTCAATATCCTTCTGTCTCTTACTTCAAATCTTACACGGAAAATCTCTTGATCTATTTTCAAGGGCATTCTATCACAATAGCACTGCCCAAAGAGGAGAATGATTTTCTAAGGAGCTCATTCAGTGTTCTAGAATGGTACATACAAATACAATGTACATATATCAAATGCATGCGTACGTGGGATATATGCCCGCGTGCAAATTTAAACACATTTGTGTATATCAGAATACAAATACATACATGTGCATATAAATGTGCATATGATTTGTGTTTATATATATTTAAAAATAAAACTGAACTCCTTTTTCTTACTTTTTCTGTCTGCTTCTAGAGGCAGACCGACACATGCATGTATGCATTAATATTTTTGAATAGGAAACCTGGGTTGAAAATACTCTATGTTATCTGATATACAGTAACATCTACTTATGTATACTTTTCATGTACCTTAGATATAGGTAACAGTTTCTTAAAGTATAATTATTTTTCCTCTACTTAATAGAAAAATACAACTGATTTGTCCCACATCCTGTTGCAGCCTCCTTCAACCCTTCGGTTAAGCTGGCTGATGTAATCTGAATTAAAATTTGAACAGTTAAGTGTATAGCTCAAAAATGATATTTGGGTGACTGCACATCCACTTTAGAAGTTATTAAAAGAAAATATGGTGACACAAGTTATAAATTTGGGAACCAAAAGGATATTATATCATGGGCAGATGATACCTGAGATATGTTCTAAAATCCATCTCAATAACAACGGAAGTCTTCATCCATTACACATGAGTAAACAGAAAAAGGTCAAGTAGAACTTGGAGGAACAGTTCAAATGTATTCAGCTCCAAAATCTTTTCTTGATGGAAATCCCTTTGCAAAATGAGAAATAATAGCTCTTCTAGTTAAAATAATAATAATATGCAAATCCGTAGCATTGTTCATTACAAGAAAATTCCTGCCCTACCATCAAACATAACCAAGCCTAAGAAAAAGACTGAATATTTTTCTGTGTGTATTCTATACAGTCTATATAGTACTTTCAAACACAATACTTATAACAAACAGACATTGGTTTTTGGAGTATAGTCTTATGCCTGCCCTTGAGAAACAAAGATGTGAATCTCATGAAGTTCAACAAGTCCAAGTGCAAGGTCCTGGGCTTGGGTTGGGGCAGTCCGGCGTATATCACTACAGACTGGAGAATAAACTGACAGAGAGCAGCCATACGGGGAAGGTCATGGTGGATGGATACTTGGACATGAGACAGGGATATGTGCTTCCAACCCAGAAAGCCAATCATACCCTAGGCTGCATAAAGGGAAGCATGAACAGCAGGTTGAGAGAGGTGATTCTGCCCTGCCCCTCTACTCCACTCTTATGAGGCCCCACCTGGACTACTGCGTCTGGCTCTGGCACTCTCAATACAAGAAAGACATGGACCAGGCAGTTGCAGAGGAGGGCTGCAAATAGGATGAGAGGGCTAGAACACCTCCCCTTTTAAGAAAGACTGAATGGGTTGGGGTTGATTACCCTAGGGAAGTGAAAGATTCAGAGAGATTTTATTGTGGTCTTTCAGTACGTAAAAGGTTTATAAGAAAGATGGAGAGAGCCTTTTTAACTGGACCTGTAACTACAGGACAATGAGCAATGATTTTAACTAAAATAAGGTAGGTTTAGATGGACATAATAATGACCTTGTTAAGAATGTGATGAGACAATGGAACAGGTTGCCCAGAGAAATTATTGAAAACTCATCACTGAAAATGTCCAGAGTCAGGTTATACAGAGCTTTGAGCAACCTGTTGTGGTGAAAATTGTCCTTGCCCATGGCAGGGAGTCGGATTAGTTGACCTCTGAGTGTCCATTCCAACTCAAACAATTCTGTAATCGTATGATTCCATAATTCTTCAGCAAACTTACTGATGAATAATAAAAATTATATTTAAGGAAATGTTTCTATAATCATTCCAAAAGTCTTGTAGTCTGTATTGCCATTTAAAAGTGCCCATGGAATTTTTCATAATCTATGTACTAAGAAATTATTTCTAATTTTTTTAATTAGTTCGCCAAAGTCAATAATCAAAGGGATTTATGTCACGCAATGCTAATATAATGAATACTGCCAACTGCATTACGGTTGAACTTTATAAGTTTTTATTTTAGATTAATGGACAATAAAGCTAGCTACCAGATTCCACATAAGGTTGGATTTTCAAACATATGAAAATTCTTATATTATATTGACACACACTGAAATATAGATAAATATAAATAATATAAAAATAATGTAATAGAGAAAAATTTGGTGCTAGTGTTATAGGAAAAAAGTGTATCCAGCTAAAACATGTCAACAATGAAAAACCTACAAGAAAGTCAAATGTAAGAGACATCCATTGGTCTGATACAAAGAGAAGGGTTCTAAAGGCTTTTACCTTAGAATCTGAAAGGTTTTAAACCAGAGATAAATACTGTTAGATTCCTATTATGTAGTAGTCATATACCAATTAAATATAGTGAAGATAAAATACTTGTGTAGATCAGGGTTCTTCAAACATAGACTTACATAGATAAAGTATGCCTAGAGGCCTTCAGATGTTCACCATGTAACCCATTATGTTTCATAGCACACACTCACCTGAATTCAAAGTCAGAATCTGTTGTAATGTTTTTAAAGACAAGTATACACCATGATCAAAGGAGCTTGGTATTAATATTGATATCTAAGATGACCTGCAGTGTTGGAAGGAATTAGTGAAGAGGCAATGTCTACATTTTAAAAGGTCATACGCACTAATTCATCAAAAAAACTTATAGAACTACACACACAATGAATTTTGCTCTCTGCTGATCTCATGGGTATGTCCAAGCTTTTGTTCTGTGGGGACACTTGACTATCTCTTTTACCCAAGACGTTATCTAAGGTATAACATTAAGGTTCTTACACACATTCCAGCTAAATTAAGTTGTGATCTTTATGAAAGAGACATCACACGTATGAAATCTAGTACTGAATTCATTATTTATATTAGTGGTGTGCGTGTGTCTAAACATGTATATGTAAATATGTATGCATATTGGTATAAAGAAGCAGATATTTTTGTTTGTTTGGGTTTTTTTTTTATTTTTTTCTGTTTTCAGACTGTTGTATATGGCATATCCCAAGATAAACATGTTTTATTTGCCAGGATGATATTAACCAAGTATTTTTTATGAACACTTTTTTCTCTGTAGAGCAACGAATATAGCAACAGTTAAATCACATCAACATAAGTGAACATTGAAAATATATTCTGGATATTAAGGTTTATATTAATTTGTTTCTCTGAAAAATATGAGAATGGTATCTGTAATGTCACACTGCTATGCCTTATTATCCTTGTTATCTTCCTCTGTGAAATAGAAATATTTAGAGAAGTGAAAAATTGATGTTAATATTCTGTGTCTGCTTAAGTATGGGAAAAAAAAAAAGTTGGCACTGACATTTTGTCCTCATAGAATCAAGACTATATATAAGGACTTCACTATTCATAACTATTCATAACTATACGCAGTTTTTACTTCTACTAAGTGGAAAAAAAATAAGACTGTCCTAGTATGTAAAAGAGTCTGCATGAAAACACTAAGGATGTTATGAATATAACAGCACTGCAAGCTGTCAGCCGTACAGGAATCCCCTCCAACCCAAACCATTCTATAATTCCATGAACATTGCATTTGATTGTGCCTGTTTGGGATCATAATCTATTACTGCAGAATCTGCTAATGGAGTAGTAATCATATACTGAGAAAGTGGAGAACTGTTATACATCTTTTTAGTGACATCGAAGATTATAATCATTGAAATATTACAGGACAAAAAGAAATTTATACAGATAGATTTATGCAGCAAAGCAACAGTATGCATTTTTCAACTGAAGTTAACAAATTATATTTATCTCCCAACTAAGTGAAGACATTTGGGTAATTTTTTAAGTTAGGTTTTTAATCTTAGTCTATTTTTTCTCTGTAGTCAATGGTCATTTCTTTTAGGGTAAATGTTCAGTGTACGCTGAATGAATAACTTTCCCTTAACAAAAAAGAGAGCCTAGATGATAAGAGTCACAACTTATTCACAAGTTAAAGTGAGGTTGAATTCATCCAACACAAGAGTGATAAGTAGATTGCGGAAGTGGGGTTCTAGTAAGGTATTATTTTTACTGTCTCATAAAAGTGTTAAACAAACTAAATAAATGCACCTCATTGATTCAGAATATGATCAAAGCAAGTTAAAATAAATAATAGAAAAGTGGGCATTTGTGGCACCTATTTTATTTTTTCAAAGCAAAATGGAAAGAAAGTAAAAGGTTTTTCATGCATCGTATGTGTTTTCTTAATTCCTCTAGATATCAAAGGCAAAGGCTTACAGAATACATGTTCTTAGGGCTCCATCAGCCAAAGTAACATAGAATATATAAACTGCCTCTAAACTGATGAATAAATTATTCAGTACTTTATTAATAAATATTTCTACATTATTTGAGTGGTAGAAATTAGTTTCCAGCACTTTCAGAAGCCTTTGTATAATAGCATATATCTTAGTTCTCTGGCATATATTTCCTAGGAATTTCACTAAATGCCTCTTTAAAAGCACCAGGGATATAAATAAAATAAAAAGTTACAATTCACCAATCTCTGTATTGTTTCTGTGTTGTTCATCTTTGTAATAATAGAGGTGAAACAAAGTCTTCTTTCAGCTCCCTCTAAAGCCAAAAGTCCTTTTGAAAGAAGTCTTATGTATATCAGTTGGCAATAGTTTGGCAAAACCCCTTTGGCGTGATAACATACTTGTTTATAAATTTTCAGAGTGTCAGGATGGCTGACATTCCATAAAAGTCTGCTTCAGGATTTATTTCCTCAGGTCCTATTTTTAGTACCTTTTTGATGTCTACAGAAACTAACGTTACTCTACTGATCGCTGTTCTTTGAATTAGGAGTTCCTATTTGACAACTTACCATCGCTTTATCTATGCCATGACTTAAGAGTTACTGCCTGACATCCTTCAGTGTAAGCAAGATGGGTGAAACAAAGGAGGCAAAACATATTGCTTGCATGGTCATATATGTCACTTGTTTCTGAGACACGTTCTGTCTGTGACTTCAGCTTTCAAGTGTTTAGTGACTTACTTAATTGCATATTTTAGGAACACTTGCTGATACCTCTGAATTAACTGACTCTCTGATGTTTATTTTAAATTATTAAGATTTGCTTATAGAAAACAAATCATATTCTTGACAGTTTCTTTCCCCTTCCTTCCTTAATATAGCACCATCTGTACTCACGCAGGCACTCTAGAGCACTTATTAATTTTAAGCAGAGAAAAGCTATAGCATAATTATATTTGTAGATTAACTAAAGTATGTTCTGCTTCTATTTTTTCTGTTCAGGATGAAACATAGAACAGACTGAAGGTAGAATACAGCCACTTTTTTTTTCTGAAAAAGGTCTTTTTTTTTCATTGTACCTTTCAGTATTTAGTCTTATGGTTTTTTTCAATTTTTTATTATTCAAAAATTTTTTGACCCAATAACTGAGTTAGCAAAGATAATAATATATATAGATTCAAACGTACAATATAGAATTCAGTATTTTCCAGAAATGTTTTGTTAGAAAGTCAGTCATTTTCAAGTTAGTTGACATCAGATATAATCTTTGTACTATGTACTTTCATTTCTTATATCTCCATGAATGTTTGATCTATTTTTACAGTATCTTTAGCAAATTTTTTATTTTTTTCATAGATTTTGCTTGCTGGATTTTTTGAAGTTATTAATTTTTTTTTCTAAAAAAGGAATTAAAAAGAACTTCTTTGAATTACTACTATCAAAAGGTTAACTTTACAAAAATAATTGTAACAAATGAACTTCTTTGTTCCATCACAATGCACAAAATGCTGACAAATAGCACACGTTTTGAAATGCCCAGTGTAATTTATAATACCATCATACTTACATCTGTGATTGTGAAATTAACCTATGACACAGGATTTTCAAGGCACATAAATGATTAGTAGAAAGTAACTTATTCAAACTGTTTATATCTTGTGATCACTGTGTGTCATAAATCATGAACAAAATCTGTATCTTTTATTTGCAAGAACACGGGGTTTTTATGGGAATAAGGTGGGAGATTCATTTAAGGCAAATAATGAAAGTGCAATATAGAGAATTAATTTTAAAAGAAGTTTATCGATGTTAAACATTGCACTTCTCCTTCCTAAATACTTATTCACATCAAAATAAAGAAATTTAGACTAAAAATATTTTTAAAAAATATATTTTTAACTGACTAACTTTTCTAATAGAATAGAACTTTCTGTCTTTAAATATTTTTCTATGAGTGAAGATGAGAAAATATTATAAACAAGTATTCTGGGTAAATTATATGTATAAAAAGAAATAGCAGAACACATGCATTTTTATTCGATTTTTGTACAGTAGATTTCAAATACAAATGCGTCTGTAGACATACGGTCCACTCACAATGGCCAAAGACCTTCCCTGATGAAACACACCTTGACTGCATCTGAGTAGCTCTAACTGATTGGATTAATCTAGATCATCTAGAAAACAAAGAGATGCATCAGACAAATTGTGGCATGCATAAACTTATATGATTGTAGCAAGTTTGGGAATGGAAACCAGAGGCTGACAGAAAGCCTGGTGACAACTGCTCTCTGGCTTTAAGCAGAGAAAGGTAAAGGGATTGGCCTGGGAGCTACATGACTGGAAAAGCCATTGAAAACTTAGGGCTCAATCTTATATAGAAAGTGAAACATAATTTAAAAATACAGTCCCTTGGTACGGGGCAGAAACACATCCCCATGGTGTGCCAGGCTGAGTCTACAGTGGAGTCGCTATACAAAGGTGCTGGACCCCAAGCTGGGCTTGGAATAGCAAGCAGTTAGAAGAATGCCCGGTTTGCCAGCGTCCATGTGGTGGTGAAGGGGCAGGAGCCCACCACTGGTGAATGTGAGGTGAATGTTGAAGGACTGGAGCACAAGCCCTGTGAGGAGCGACTGAGGGAGCTGGGGTTGTTTAGCCTGGAGAAGAGGAGGCTCAGGGGAGACCTTATTGCTCTCTACAACTACCTAAAGGGAGGTTGTAGTCAGGCAGGAGTTGGACTCTTCTCTCAGGCGACCAGTGACAGAACAAGAGGACATGGTCTCAAGCTTTGCCAGGGGAGGTTTAGGATTGACATTAGGAAGAAATTCTTCACTGAGAGGGTAATTGTTCATTGGAATGCGTTGCCTAGGGAGGTGGTCGAGTCACCGTCCCTGGAGGTGTTTAAGGAGAAATTGGATGAGGCACTTAGTGCCATGGTGTAGTTGACAAGTAGGAGTAGGTGCCGGTGTTGGGTCATAGGTTGGACTTGATGATCTCAGAGGTCTTTTCCAACCTTATGATACTGTGATACTGTGTATGATAATGTGGGAGTGAGCATGTGTGTTGCAGAGGAGAAATGCTGACCTATGGATATAAATTCCTACAGAAAACAAAAACCTCTAAGACGAGTGAATAATTAAAGAAATGACCAGGAAATATGAGGATATGCTTTCAAATTTTATTTGAAGTCCACCATTTTTTTATACAATCACTTCTAGTTCAGAATTCATATTTCTTTTCTTCCTTGAATGTCTCTCCAATATACCATTTCATATGAACCAGTAATATTTTGATTATAATTAACATTTTCCTAGTGTTACCCCAGAGAAATTCCATTGACTCCATGCAGATTCTCCTGATTTATATTGGGAAGAGGAAGACAAAATTCAAAGCTTTTTCTTTTTTTTTTTTTCCGTTGTAACAGAGTGAAGAAAACTGTGTTATAGCCTTCTGACATACTCTGTTGTGTTATACCTTCAGGAAATGAATGCTGTAAAAAATCACTTACTGTTCCATTTTTTTGACATCTATTTTAACCTTTTTCAGCTACATTAACCTTTGTATTACTATTAGAGGTTCAATTATTCATAAACCCTTTATTCCTAAAATGTTTGATATTAGGCATATTTTACAGCTTCCATGACTTGAAATTCCTTAATAATTTACTTTTCCAAATTCTTGACCATCATAGAAAAAGTGATTTCCATGAGTGGGATTGTACTTATGTCACTTGTTTTTGACATGTATGGTTGCATTTTATCTACTTGTTTGCCAGAATTCATTAACTGGCTAAGTGATCTGAAGCTCTCTCTAAAGAAGTGATAGCTACTACCAGTCTGAATATATTCTGTGATGGAAAATAGCTTTGATTCCAATACTGAGGTTGGTTAGTTTCTTGGTTTCTGTGTAGTTAGCAAACCTTAGCTATCCCATGGTCAGTGAGTAAGACTTCAACAATTAAAAAAAAATAATCTTTTTCTAATAAGAAAAGAATGAGATACGATAAACCCAATAAACATAAAGGAAAATATATGGCTTTGACTATAGTATAAGCTAAATGCACTGCTAAACGTATTGCTGATCTGTATGAATGATAAATGCTTTTACCTGGATAACATTTTCCAGCACTGCATGGAGTGGGACAGAGATATGGGCACTGGAACAACCTGGTATATGTACAAAGCACAACAAGTCACTGGTAGTTTTATAGGATTTTAGCAGGAATAGGAGAAAAAAAAAAAGTAGGTATGAGTGGGAACTGAGGAAGAGAGAAGCATTTTTCTTCAGTGTTTTGTCCTGTCACAGAACGATTGGAGGAATGGGAGGTAGGACAACTGTTTTCTCTGCCGCTTCTACTGGCCTTGCTATGGTAGTTTCAGGCACTGTCAGGGAAGGTCTATTTGGTTGGCTCTGACTGCAATCACTAATTTGCTGACCACTGCTGCCTTGGACAGTGTGATTAAGAGGAAGGTGACACCATGGGATCTGAAGGAACTTCTGCCCGTTACTACTCTTCAATTCTGTTTTGTATCCAGTGAGGTTTGATGGGTAGATGAGAAAGCACTTTACCAGTAACTCTGAAATGTCAGAACAGATGAAATCAAGCTGTTTGCAATAAGTATTTCTCATACACAAAATCAGAATATGCTTTGATTGATCAAAAGCCTATGATTTTATTAGTCTATGACTTCCTTGAGTATTATCTTGTGATTGGCTTGATGCAACTTTCTTTCCCACATTCATTTATCTCATTTTCCATCTCTTTCTAGTTGCCAGTATTTCATCTGTAGAAAGAATGAGAAAAGATTTTGAAAAGTTTTGAACTGAAAGGGAGACATAGAAGCCGGACAAATCATGGAAGATATGTTGTAGACAGGCTTAGGGATACACAAGAGAATGTTTTTACCCCATACACAATGGTAAGAGATACTTCAAGATAGTCAATTAAAAAACAGTGAAAATAAATTATTTCTTCATTCTTACAGTACAGTGAAACCCAGTCCCTCAGGAATTAGACATGACTAAGAATTTAAGGAAATTTTAAGTCTTGTATAAATATCAAGGAAATGTACAGCTGCAACAATGAACCAAAAAAACATATGTAAATGCTTCTTTAAAGCAATTACACACATCCAGTATCAGCAACTGAATTCGACCAGGCTGTTGATTCAGAGAAGAAGAGCTTGCGTTCTAATATCACAATGCTCTGGATACACACAACTGAAAAATCTCATTAGCTGTATTAGAAGATTTTATTTTGTTTTTTTTAGCAAATAGCTAAAAGCTTTGGCACGAATTATCAATATGTGTATTGCAGGATATTGCAGGGACATAGAAACAGCATGCTTAAAATGAATTTCATGCTTTTAGGAAGAAAGTTCTTTAGGTTTTCAAATATCCTTGTTAAATTTTTGTAGAGCTTTTCTATAAGACATTTGAAGTTTGTGTCTGCTAAATCTTGGGCCTAAGCTATTGTGAAGTATCCATTCTATCTTGAATAATGATGTTTCTTCCTTACAAATTAAAAATAACTACAAAATCATATAGCTTTATTTAAATTATCTTATAGTGAAAATCTTTGTCGTTTTCTAGTCCCTTTTGAGCTTCTCCTGTAAAGTTTTCTTGGAGTGGTAGCATTCAGGTACAGTTTTTGAAACTGTAATGGTGTGTCAGCAATATATGTGTGAGTTAAGTGCCTAAGCTCTTGTAGTCGTCTATAGAAATTCAATCAGGACTACCATTGTTTCAAAAACTGTTCAGCTGATCAAGTACAGGTGTTTTGGATGAGCTAGATAGCTCTAGATTCCATACAATTGATTCACCTGTCCACATATGAGGTTGACTGATCCCTTAGTTGTGATACTGTGATATTTTAGATAAGGGATCGGAGTCACAGAATGGAAGGGGTTGGAAGGGACCTTTGGAGATCGTGTAGTCCAATCCCCTTGCTAAAACAGAAAAGGAGATTCCACAACCTTACAGAGCCCTAGCCCATGGGATTTATTCATGGCATACAGATATGTGAGATCTCCTTGTAAGGCCGAGACATGGCATAGGGCCCGTGAGACACCTAAGCTGTGCCGGAGCAGCTGAGAGGGCGCTCTTCGGGTTCAATGCCGTGTCTGCACTTCCTATGTCAATGCAGGGGCTACTTTGTTTCTCCATAGCTGAATCCTGTTCTTTTTTGACTTGAAACACCTTTGTCACCTACAGATTCCTTCCTGGGACATTCCTCCTTGGATGTCAAAATTTCTTCTTGAACTTAAAAATCCAGGCAGTGGCTCGCAAGTATAATAGACAAGGTGGCACAGCTCAGATCTTCACTTTCTGGGTAGGTTTCTTGTGCTAGGTTCAAAATGGTATTTGTATAGATGTCAGGACTTAGGAATAATAACGTTCTCGTAGGTGCAATGCACAGAAGAGAATTTTGTCTGTTTTACATCATGTAACAAATACCTTACATGTTTATTTATTTGTTATTCTTTTAGTCATAAAGCCATAAGATTTATTTTCCTCTGGGATTTTATTACTTGATGTTATATTAATACCCTATTACAATTCTAGCTCATTATAGCAATTTGTGGGCTTAGGAAGAAATCCCCAAGACAGATGTAGAAGTTGTTCATATCTTAAATAAAAGCAATAATAGTTACAAAACAAAGTAAAAGAACAAAACATGGCATGGTTTTGTGTAATTTTATTTTTTTTTTAAATATTAAACAATTTTAATAATAAGAAACACAACATTTTTTATTTCCAAAAACCAGTTTTCACATAAATGAACTATAGTCCTATAGGGTCAATATCTTATTGTCTCTTTGACAGTTATGCTTATAAAATCAGTATTTAAATAATTGATTGCTAGCTCACATTCCATGTTTCAAAGGATAGATAGATAAAAACAAGTGATTCAACCTTCTTTCCAGTTTTTACGCAGTTCACAGATGTCAGAAATTAGTAAAAATAGATATAATGAATTTTAAATATAAGACATAAGACCCCATAAAAAATACAATACCATGGGATTATATTTTAAAAATTATTTCTTTTTCTTTTTCTTTTAATATCTGATAACATTAAGCTATCCTAACTTATCCACAGGTTAAAGAGAAATTCCAGCTATGAACACTTCTAGTTATAGTGTACCCGGTGTATCAAAGCTAGACACATTTTCTGCCTGTGAACCAGCAACCTTTTAATATAACAAGTAACTACTGAATTTTATGCCCTGTATGCCTTGAGACTTCATTTGAATTTTACAAAATACTCTAAGTCTGACCTTTTCATGCAAGATAAGTCAAATGTGGTGACATTATCAAAATCTGTATTTTATTATTTTTATATTCATCACTTCTTAACACTGCATGAGGAATTATGTCATCTTTTTATTTCAAATGCAGTAAAATATTATTATACAAGGCTCTCTAAACATTTATTAACACACTAAAAGGTATGTCAGTATAGAAAAGAATATTTTTTTAAACCATTCTATATTTCTTCTTCTTTAAAAGAAAACCAATTTCTAAATATCAGAGGTTGCTGCAAATTTTTATCTGAATTTCATACAATGAATGTCATAGCTACTAAAACTACACAAATCTCACTAATTTAAGATTTTGCTATATAAATATTATATCAGATATGCATTTTTAAAAATTGAATTGAAGTTGAATCTATATAATTTCCTGACTGATAACATGTTCAGATGTAGTGTTTTTGCAGAATAAAGACCATGTGAAAAGACATTCCTAGAGTGACATATGTTAATTAGGAAATTTAAAAGCCAGAAATATTTAGATGTAAGTACATGTAACAGTGATTTCCAAGAAATTTCCATCATCATTGGGGAAAGAATAAAAAAAAAAGAAATATATTAATAAAAGTCGTTAAGCTATGAGGGGTTTTTTTGTTCTGCTTTGAATACGTACATACTCTGTCCACTGTGGATGAAGGTCAGAAAGTAGTCATTCCTGTATTTCAAAGAGACAGACTGAAAAATAATCCTCTTAACTGAATTATAAATCTTTGTACCATGATTTCACTTTCTTGCCTGGTCCAGTGCTGTTCTGCACTCCCCCTTCCCTTAGAAATAAACACCAGGGAGTAAAAGGGATTAGTCAGTTTTCTTTTTAAGATGAAGATTAGATAGCCGATGAGTTATAATCGAGATGTATTTACAATGTTAACTATGAAATTTTATATGAAAGAACGTGAGAAAGAATGAGAGATCTTTGGAATAGTTCAGTGAAGTCAGAACAGAACATAAGACATACTAAAATTATTATATTGTTCTCAGTCTTATTTTTACTTGATCTCTTTCTCTCGCCCTTCTTTAGTCAAATTCACATTTCACTTAAATTGTAGATAATATTCTTCATAAATTACAAAAATTACAGGTTTTTCTAAATTAATGGGAGCCATTTCTGTAAATCCCATTTCAGTTACGTATTTTTTTAAAAAAAATTTAACTAATTTTCCTAAAAAAGTCATTGAAAAATCCTATTTATAGAAGAAGTGCACAAAATAGTTTCAAATTTATGACATACTTTATAGTTTTTAGGCTCATAGATCATTTATCTGGTCAATCACAGTGATAGCTGTTGTTCGTACAGTTATTTTAGAGGACTGAGTCAGTGGTAGCAGCTACATCAGTCTTTTGAACTTTAAAAATCTCAAAGTGTTTCTTACATTGTAAAAATTATATTTACATATCAGTTAGGTCTGGTTTTTCATCTCACTGAATTCGTCACAGAAATACCATTGTTTATTATAGGAAAATCACTCATTTAATTGTTCTAGCACAGTGAAAAAATGTCTTGCCATATAAAGTATTTTCTTATTTCTAACATTCTTATATCTTGTATTTCTTTTTCTAATTTGTTAAGGCTGCTATTTTTCTTTCTGGGGTGACGATCTGAAAAGAAAAATTTTAAGGTAAAATTGTAATTAATGCAAACGATAGGGAAGTAATGTAACATAATTTGATCTTTGGAATATATGTAGTTTTGAGATGATAAAAAATAAGATGACTAAAATTGTAAATGGTTAAACATTTAAATTTGGAATAAAAATGCAGTATACTTGCATCTTTTCTTTTGGATTAAAATCTCTCCTCTTCTGCTTTTAGAAAGCTACACTCTGCCTTGTACAATTACAGAGGAAACTGAAATCTCAAAGATTCCATTTTCTAGCCAGTCTGTAAAACACTGCAAGATTTGGAGTTTGGTTTGGTTTGGATTTGACTTTTTTGGGTATAGGGAGATTGTTTTAAAATAAGGGACTTGCTGCAATCTGCTTAATACATTTCCATCAATTGTTTCCACATTAAGCTTGTGGAGGAAGTTGTTATTCTAATGCAGACTCATCAAATTTACCTCTGTGCATATCTATTTATAAAATTAGTATTTGTTTCAAAGAATGCGAAGAATGAAAACGTTCATTAAATTTTGATTTTTAAATAAAGTGCAGTTAAACAGTTTGTTGTGCTACGAAGCCCTAAACCCATACACAGCTCAAGGTCTTTGATCATGCATCTTTTCTCAGTTGATATCACATTTGTGACAATGCAATTGACAACCATCCTTCCGTTCAGCAGGGTTATAGGCATTTTCCCCTGTTGGCAATTCTTCTCTTAAGGCTGATCTACAATCAACTTCTTCTGTAGTACCTTAAAATTACGTTGCTAAGGCCAATCACAACACACCCAGAGACCCAGGGGAATGGAAGGAGCAGTGGTGGGTGGAGACAAGTAGGGCACCCAAATCAATGGCTCCTCACTCCGTCAAAGACAGAGCAGCTCCATCACTAGCCAGCACACTCCCCTGAGAAAGCCTTGAAGTCTGAACGGGGCTATTGACAAAAGGGGGATAGGGCTTATTAAGGGATGCAGGGAAAAAGTATTTGGGGTTAGTGCAAAGGTTATTATGGAGTGGTTTAAGCATGTTGTGGGTATCTGCATAACAGTATGGACTGCTTAGAGGAAAAGCCAAAAGGAGGGAAAAGGAGGGACTAAGGTGGATCAGGGAGGACCAAGTGCAGGAAAATAGAGAAAAGTGGATAAATTAGGTGACTGTATGTAAAAACGAGTGTCAGTAGACTTTAGTTAACTGTGCCTGGACTCAGGCTGCCTTGGCAGAAGTAGTTTCAGAAACTAATCCCATCTCTTGTATGTCTGTTTACAAAACAGTTGATACACTTCCAGTAAAACTTTTGATCAACTATAAAATTAGCAGATTTTCTACTTAATTTGAACCAAACAGAACTTTCTTGGGAATACAAAATGGAATGAAGGAAAAAAAGCTCTTCCCATAACAATTCTTAGCTTGGAAAGTTTTATACTCTGCAACAAATCTAATAATAAATCACTTACAGTGTTTTATGTTGTTTTATTTCTCACTCCAGAAATATTCATACCTTATAGACTCAAGTTGTGTGTCAAAACAAAGTGTGCTGCTATCACTTACTGCATACACTATCTATACTACTGCTTTATCAATAATTCTTTTATTTGCTGCCCATCAGTCATTTTCTGATTTTTTACTTCCTTTTTAAATCATAAAGTCCACAATCCTTTCACAGTAATTGGTAGCAGGAAACCTTATTCACAGAAAAAATCACTTTGAAGACAATAAGGCTCAAAGACGATCATCAGCATGTATACACATATATCTGCAAGTCTCACTTCAAACTATTCTTTATATGCTTGATAATTATGACTGAAACTAGAAAATACTTTCAAGATATAAATCTTAATTGTTACTCCCCTGAAGTTTGAAAAAAACCCCCACCCAAACCAAACCCCTATTTTAGGAGATAGTCTTTGTTTCCTTGTCTAATCTGATGTCACTGTGTGTTTTCTTTCCTCTCCTTGCATTGCCTTATAATCCTGAGCTGTACCTACCATTCTGCCATTCAGAAAACTACTAAATATGGAAAGTGTAATGCACAAAAATTATAATAACTATAATAGTTTTATACTTTATTGCATAAAATGTACTGCTAGAACCTTAAATCTGCTGGTGTTCAGCGCTCTATCTACAGAAAATATAGTCTACATTCCATGAAATACCTGGGAGGAGAAGAGAATTAAGGAAATGTAACCCTTTTGACTAGCTCCAAACTCCCTCAAGCCTTATGTAAGCTTTGAAGAGCCAGAGGAAATGTCTGAACTATCTCAGGATCTTTTTGCTCATCTCTGCCTTCTGTTTGATTTACTCCATTGCCTACTACGAAGTGAAGATGCAGTGTGCGGTGTTCTTCCATTAAATGTTCAGTACTGACCCACAGAGGGAACACATCGCATTGTTTCTAAGTACGCATATGTTATATGCGTAGTTATAAGTAACAGTGTAATGGCTGGCCCTTTCACCTATGTATCTCCTGCTCATCTGCCAAAGTAACTGACAGCAGAGTTATCAATTTTGAATTGCATCAGTCCTTATAACACAAATGAAACATAACAAAACTAAGGTTATAAGATTTTAAAGAATGTCAGAAATATTATTAGAGTTATTAATTTAGTGAGAAATGTTGACTACTTCTAGGGAAAATTGAATAATTCTGAGACTTTTCAAGCATTTCCTTCACACTGGAAACACAGATAACAGAATTTCACCATATAAATTACTTCTGTAGCTTTTATTTTCCTTCCCAGGTATATGAAACTCTCAGGATTCATACCAAAACTAACATTTGCAAAATAAAAATAATGTCCTAAAATATTGATACAGTTTACTCCTTCTGTAGTAGAATCAAAAGCTGTGTAAATGCTGGGTGAACAAAATTTCATATTTTGAAAGTGAAACCTAGAAATTAATTATGATGCTTCCTTTCAGGAATGAAAATACACTGTATAACATTTTCCCATTGAAAGTATCTTTTAGCTCATAGAAGAACCTTTTTTTTTTCCTAGTAGTAGTTGTGAAAATCAGATACTTTATCGTTATTTATATTTTGTAACCAACAAGTAAAAAATATTTCTAGGAAATTAATGAATTCTTTTTTTTGCCCCTCTAAAAAATATTGATCCTATTAAACTGAAGCTTTTTTCATGATGATGTTTATTACAAACACAATGAGTGTCCTTCAACTACAAGGAAGATTATGTTGATAATAAGGTGCACCATGGGAGGTTTAGACTGGACATGAGGAAGAATTTCTTTACTGAAAGAGTGGTCAGGCACTGGCACAGCTGCCCAGGGAGGAGGTGGAGTGACCATCCTTGGAGGTGTTTAAAAAATGGGTGGATGAGTTTCTTAGGGACATGGTTTAGTAAGGAGACAGGCACGGTTGGACTCGGTGATCTCAGAGGTCTCTTCCGACCTAGTGATTCTATGATTCTATGATATCGCAGACTTTAGCAGTATTTACTATCTATGGAACTATTTAAATTTGGTACTACTATTCTAAGAAGATCATGTTTTTCCATATATTCAAAACCTGAATAATTTTTGGGGGGAGCACGGGGGAGGGGAGGGAACAGAGTAACATCTTTATTTTATTGTTTCTTGCCCATTACTCTAATTTGACTCAATAAAAAAAAAATTAGTATTAAAATACTTGTAAAGATGCAATTGAGTTATTTAACCAGGAATTGTCAGTAACACATACAAAGTTATAATAAAATGCTTTAATCAACATAAATTTTAAATATCTCTTATCTTGAAAACTCTGTGTCATAACCTGTTCTAAGTCTTATCTGTTTGAGAATATCTGTAGAAATCTCTTTGAATTAATATATTAGTTTTAAAATTTTAGATAGTTCCCATTAATAAAACAAACTATAGCTAAAAGTAAATACCTATCACATTGCTGAATGATTTATATTTATCCTAGTGTTAACAGTATGCTAACAACCAAGAACAATTGTTTTGGTTTCTTAGTCCATTAACATTTTTTATCATGGTGGGTCGTTAGCCACTACTCTCATGCCAGGAGGTGATTCACAATATTGGGGTTCGAAGGGACCTAGAAGACATCTAGTCCAATTCCCTACTTAAGCGGAGTCAGCTAGAGAAGATTATTCAGGATTGTGCTCAGTTGGAGTTGGATTACTTCTAAGGATGGAGACTCTACAGCCTCTCTGGGCAATCTGTGCCAGCGCTCAGGCATCCACACAGCAAAGAAGTATTTCCTGATGTTTAGAGGGAATCTCTTGTGTTTCAGTTTGTGCCCATTGCCTCTGGTTCTGTCATTGGGCACCACTGAGAAAAGCATGACTTCCTCTTCTTCACGCTCCCCCAGCCATACTTGGAATATATATATGCATTGATACGATACCCCTCCTTCACCCCCAAACTTATTCACTTCAGATTAAACAGTCCTATCTCTTTCAGCCTCTCCCCTCATGAAAGATACTCTCATCCATCTTCACCTTTCTGGCCCTAATTTCACTGACATCCTGTGGACTCATTTTAGCAAAATACTACAATAGATTTTTTACCCATTTCTTCTGTTGTTATAGTGGGCCTTCAATTAATTTCCGCAGTGCTTAATAATTTCTTTTTTTTTTTTCAATGGTAAGCCATGTATTTTTATTTTAATTATGGAAGTAACATCAGTTATTTCCAAAGTATGTTTTGTTACCAACATTTCTCAAGATCAGAATGTCTTTTAAAGAAAGCTTCCTGGGAATGTGAAGCCTTTACGCATTTTATTTTCTATACAATAAATAAGTTATTCTAAATTTCTTTAATTGATAAAGAAATAATCTCTGTTGTTATTCTGGATTCCTACATGAAAGTCTCTCTACCACCAAAATAAATGCTTTTCCTTGCAATATATCATTATGAAATATTTCATGAAACATGAAGTGAGTGTGTTTTGCCATAGAAAATTTAGAAACCAATTCCTAACAAGATAATGCAAAATATTTAGTTCAAGTAGTTGGATAGTCTCATTGAACAGTCAATTGGATTGCCGTTTTGAGGTTTTTCAGCCTTCTAGCTTCACTCTGACAAGAAGGTAGCAGCAGTAATTTAAAGGCAGCTGTAAATACAAATATCAATAATTTATAACATATGTTTTGTTACTCCTGAATTCATATCATGCTGAATTTAGTCACCTGTCACTGCAGGTAAGGAGAAATTATGGCATAAACCAGTTACATAAGTTATGACTAGTCAGTATTTTTTGTTTTCTTTCCTTTTCCCCTAGAAATGTGAGTGACCATTACTTTAAGTTGCACTAGGTTTGAAAGTTTCATTGTATTTTTGCCTTCTTATAGGTATAACAGCATACATCATGTTAAACCTTGCTTTATTTTACTCAAAATGAAGTTCAAAGATATTCAGCATTATATATAATGACATTTACATAAAGAGAGGGCTATGATAATTCAGGAAATGGTAAAGCCTGCTGAACATAAGTTTCCTTTGATTTTTCCTCTCTTTTCCTAGTAGGAATATGGTCTCTTTATTTATTTCTATGCCTTCAGCAATATTTCCGGCAATCCCATGTTGTCTGAAAGTCCTTATAAACTTCATGCAAATATCTATGTGGGTGTTCTTGAAAGCCAAACTACTTAACAAAGTGAGCTTTTATCAAAGCATTAAGCTGTTAATAAATGAAGAATGTTTATCCTCAGAAGAGCTTCAAAGAGTGTTTTGATGAAGATGAGCTTTCTTTCTCTCTTGCAGCTGTCCTTGCTTGTGGAGGGGAGCTGGCAGGCCAGATACGGCTTGCTGCCAGAGAAGAATAAGTAGGAGGAGGTGGGCAAGGTTTCAGTGCAGGTGTTCCTTTAGAACTTGCTGTTTGATTACATCCTAAACTGTATCTGTGAAAGTGAGGCTGCTTTGTTCTTTTATGTATGCCTTGTGCTATTTTTAAACATGATAAAACCCCCCAAAAACATTTGGACTTTTTTTTAGATCACTAATTAGAAAACAAAAATCAAAGTCAACAGAGACAGTGACCAGCAATAACCTATAACAGAATTATATTAATTTTCAGTCTTTTCAGTCATGCTGCTGAGGTCATTATCTTCTATAATTCATACTTAATAATACTGAATGAGGAGATTCATCTATAACCATAGCTAAATAAAGATTGACAGAAAGACTTTAAGTTTAAAAAACTGATATCTCTTAGAAGTGCAACTTAATAAGCTCAGTAGTTTGATGTTGGTAGAAAGAGCTTTGCAACATTTTCGATCTTAAAAAACTCTTTATGCTGCTTTCAGTGTCTGCTCTTTCAGATTTTGTTAAGAAGAGAGCTCCTGAATTGAGAGAGCCTTCCTTCTCTTTTTGTATTACTTTTGTTCTTTTCTTTTGGGGACCGGTGACGCTATCATTTTTTTTGCTGGTCTTTGGTCCACCGAATGTATACATCTATTTCAATCCAGCTGAAACTCCAAGGCAAGCCTTTGGAAAAAAATCTTTCAAGCTTGAATACTGATAATTCGCTTCATTATTCAATAGATTTGATAGATATTTGACAGAGTATCCTGAATATACCATACATAAGCCCATAGATCTATAATATGTCAAGTTTCCAAAAAAATCTCTGTGGTCAGTTAACTGGATAAAACAGATCACCACATCCACATTAAAAAAGATATTTTATCTGAATGTTTAGAAGTACTGAACATCATAGAAAATGTACAAAACACAGTTCAAAATACAGTACTGAGGGGATTACAATCATTTCAGTATGCATCTGGAGGTGCTATTTTCTAGCTCTGTTTTCTCATTGCAGTGCCAAACCTGTTGAAAAAAGCAGAAACCGGTCATGTCCTTTTCACTGCATATTGCTCTGTTGTGATGAGATACCTGGGAGGCATAAAATAGGTATTGGCCTCTCTTCCAGCTTTTTTTCTTCTGAGCATTGGCAGAAAAAACATACTGGAATACAAAAAAGGGATTTGAGTATTTATGTTGCTTGAAAGTAGCTTGTTTTTCAGTTTATTGCAAAATCATAAAGCTAAGGAGAAAATCATGTGGGATGAAATAAGGGATTTTATTCTTAAAAACCCCTTTTTTTCCAACAGGGTTCATTCCACTCTTCCTGACCATAATGTTGAACTTAAAATACTTGGAATAAAACCAAAAGACATGAATTGCATCCGCAAAGTTGAATGCAAAAGCTCTCATTTTTCAGACAGCAGATGAACACAAAGGGAAAAAGTTGAGCATCTCACTCAGCATTAAGAGGCTTAATATCGCATTTCCCTGTGTCTAAGAGTATATCCTGTAAGACTGTAAGGTTTATTACTCTGCAGCTTTGTATAAACAGCAAACAGCCTCTAAGTAGGGACTGGAAGTAAGATATCACAACCCTAGAGCAGTCTCCTGACAGTGAAGGCTCTGATTCTGTATTCTGGAAGCTAGGGGAAGGTGCATATGGCAGTGACTTATAAGCTTCCTCACATTTTATGAACAGATATGAGAAAACAAAAAAAGAACTCATTTGTTACACCTCATATGACCTATGCATCACGGTAAAGAACAGTTTTCTCTATGTGACCACTTAAGTACTCCAAAAAAGTAAAACTACTACGACAGAAGACACTGAAAAAGATAGTCCTTAAAATATTGTATGTTCTGCTAGAAAGGATATACAGTTGGACTTATTTGGAATCTTTAGCTATAGGAAAATGGCATTAGAAATTGTTTCATCAATTTAGCTTGTTCCAGTCAGGCCTCCCTGATTAGTTGTAAAGGTCCTCTTTTCCATTTGCCTTCACTAATAATAGGCAATCCTTTTAATCCTGAGTACATCTGCTCACGTGACTTTCACCTTACATTGGTTTTATTTCCCCTTTCTTTTTAGAGTAGTTTTAATTTTTTTTCATATTTATTGTCAAAACCAATTCCCTCTTCAGATTATAATAGTCAAAAGATAGAATAAATCTATCGTCTCTAACACATGGAACTAAAACCAGTAGCTGCAGAACGAAACTTCACTTTGGTGATATTTCTATACTACTCTTCTGCATTTTTACAGGAAAATGTGATCTCTAATTTAATATGTCGAAAAAGTGGCTCTCCTTAAAAGTTTCTGTTGGCTTCTCTAGCTCTTGGAGAAAATGTGAATACTGAAAATCAATAGGAGGGCAGTGTAACAAAATATATTTCCTATTTTTTTCAGCAGAACAATTAAGCACAGAGGAGTAAAAGGAATTTCTTCTGAGATTTGCTTCTTTGCCAGAAAGTACGTAATTCTAATATATTTTGTTATACACTATATCTTTTGCATCTATCAGCTTCAGTGACAGAGGTAAACAAGTTGATACTCTTTTGAAAGCTGACAAAAGGCAGCCGACTGAGGTTATGTGCTGCCATGGTCATAGATTATAGCCATTTAAGAGAACAGAATTAAAGTAAGAGAAGGATCTTCAATGCAACAAACAAATCCCACTAGCTGCAAATGGGTCCTAGACAATTTCAGATAGGAACCGAGCACACATTACTTAACAAGGAAGAAAACTAACTCTTAGAGAAACCTATTATTCTCTTGCAGTGAATACTGCAGTACATTAAAATTTTAAATTATGACCTGATACAGAAGTGAAAGTAATTTTCTTTCCAAAATCAGAATTGTGTGAATAATGATATTTTCAGTGTGATAAAAATCCATCTATCTGCAAATTTTTCATTTATTGCCTAAAGACAAAGTAAATTTTCAGTAAAAGCCTGAAATCCAGGTGTTACAACCATTGTCTTGAAACTGGAAGGCCTAATCCATGTAAGAAGTGTTCTTGAAACTGAGTCTTCTCTGTCAGAGCTGTGCTGTTGAGTATCCTGAGGGGAGTTTCTCATTGTCAAATTTCATTGATAAACAGATAGAAAAAAAAATCAGTTTAAAGGTAAGGGAAATTTTTAGGCCAGCTGTAGTCCTTCATTTAGAGTTCAAGATCCCCTATTAAGTTTTGAAACTAAACATAAATCCATGGGAAAAGATATGAAGAAAAGATCACTTATATTATTGTTTAAATTTACTTGGAAGGCTAGGCTGAACTGTAATAAAATGAGGGAAGATTTGATAGTACAATAGTCTTGCTACTCACCAATAGGTTGGCAGGGAGGACAGGGAGAAATGGGGAACAAAGGAGAGACCTTTGTTCAGACTTCTTAAAGTACATAGGCTTGCCTATATTTTATGAAAACCATAAAGAGAGAAATTCATTAAAATACCCAGCCACTCAAGAATGTATACGAGTGCCAAGTTTCTTCTTACTCATGAGATGTAAAAAAAAAAGCCAATTATATTTTATTGACTCTTTGGAATGTGCAATGTACATATTTGCCACCTTTTGTTTAAGCATCACAACAGCCTTTTAAAGGAGATGAATGGTTAACAGCTTAGTTACACTTTCCACTTTTCCTACTTTGACTTTCCACCTCAAACCTGGCCAATTAAAGAGCCCAGTGGGTAGCTTTTTAGAGAGGCTTTCAGCATGAAAGTAATATGTCTTAGGGAAAAGTCAGCAGGAGGTGAGTAAGGTTCAGAAACAAGGAAGCAGAGTGGCAGTAATAATGGGATGGTGGATTGCTCCTTTAATAATAGGTCTTATCGAAATCTTTAAATTCAGATGTTACGTGTTGAAGAAGTCATGTTTTATCCCTATCTTTTTTTGACAGAATATCTACCTAGGTATTTTTATCAAAAGTGCAGTTGAGTAAAGAAAGGAAGCTTAAAAAATATATAATACCACTTCCAGGTTGTGTAATCACAAGAGGACCACTAAGTTATTTCTTCTTTCCCCATCTCATCTTTCTCAATACCTTTGAACACATAGTTCTTTAAGTCTTAAAAAAAAGTATACGGATAAAAGGAAAAATTTCTGTATGTCTGTTAGTGCCATAAGGAAGAAGATATAATTTCCTCTCCTCTATCCTCTGTAATCTGACTGAAAATTAGCTGTGTACATTTTGGTTTGGAGTGCACCATAGCACAGTGGATAGTTTTGCAGTGTCCAGAGCTGTACAGTGCAGAGATAGCGGTAAGGCAACCACGTACTGAAATAATGTGCTTTACTTATGGGACGTTTACAAGGGTTTATATCCAAGCAATGCCTCTAGATCTTTGCTGTTTTATTTACATGCTGAACAACTGACCTCATAGATGCAAATGCTATTATTCCACAGAATGCAGTCCAAACTGATCTGAATTACAGCTAACCAACCAATGTAAAAAAACCCCACAAGGTTCTAAACCAAGATCATTTGTATGTCCATGCCTTTTGGGCTGACATCTTAATTTATCGCTTCCATCATTTCCTTGTCCATTGCATAATTTTCAATTTCCAGTGTAAAACCTTAGAATACAATAGAGAATCTACATAAGGTATAGATACTGTAGGAAATGCGTTACTACATTTCAAATTATTAGTTCAAATTATTTTATTTGTAAAAACACCACCAAAGAGAACAAATGCCATAGAAGCAAGCTGCATAGCTGAATGATTAGAGGCTAGCAGTAAAAACTGTTAATCTCCAAAAAAAAATAAATTAACAGGATAAAACCCTAAACTCACTTACTGAATTCATCTCCCCTTTCCCTCCCACTGTGCATAAGTGCTGGAAATCACTTAGTAACATTAAAACCTGATTTAACAGTTTAGATAGTGTTTTAGTGGTGCTTAGACTTCATGTTAATTGTATGTTGGGAGGAAGGGTGACTTCATACAGATAAAGAACATAAAATCATACTTTTTTTTAAATTATTAAGTGGAAAGTTAACATAAATACAAAAATTCTGAAAATGATTCAGTAATTCTGATGTATTTTCAATGAAGTTCTTCTTTCAACATACATGGTAAAGGAAAGCAACAGCTAAACTTCAATTAACAGAAGTCATCTTCTACTATAATATAGTAATACATTTCTTTTTTGCTTGTTTGCTAACTATTCATGGACAGATTCATTTTTTTTGTAAATATCAACCAAAAAATAAGCAACTTCTTTTTGACATTAATGTATGTTTCCACATCTGAGAGTTGTGTTGAATTTTGATTTCTGAAGGAAAATAAGAAACCAACACAGAAATATTGATTTCATTCTTTGATAAGAAAATAAATAAACATGTGAACAGTTAACATTGCCATTTGAATACAACCCTCAGCAATGCGATCTGCTGAAGAAGCAGGGAACAGACATTATGTATCATTGATTAATTCAGTATGTTACTGATTTTTTAAATGGGCATAACAGATATACTGTATTTATATATTTTGCTATATATTTTTAAGTGTTATGAGTATAGAAAAAAGTATAAACAGTCTTATGTGGGTTTTTTCTATCTTTCCTATTTAAAAAAGGATCTATTCTTTCTTTTACTAAAACAAAATCTTCTTCTACACTTGGCTTCCGAATGATCTGAATACATGTCCTGGCTTGGTATCCTTAAATGTAATTTGAAACAGTCGCCTTAAATTTTTCACACCTGAAATTTTAAAGGAAAAATACATTGAAATATCTATTCAGTTTGTTTTATCTAGGTCAGCTGTGCTACTGTCAAGGCTGATCTCCCTTACTCCTGACTTGGAAACTAATGTGGTGGAACAGAATTGATATTTCTTTTCTGATGGATTTCAGTGTTACTCAAACGTTGCCCACTTGCTATATAGAGAGGAACACAAATAATGAAGGAGCTTTTTTAGAGAAACAAAGCTGAAAGTCCTCACCTGATTTCATCTGGCTTCTGTGAATCTTCATCTCAGCTCACTGATACCCAGCAGTGAGCAGCGTGTTGATACCTGGTTTCAGATGTTTCAGGGATGATGTGGGACACAGCTTTGCCTTGTCTAGTGCCTTTCCTGACTTCTGGCTGTGAATGGTTTGTTAATTTCCTAGAATTATAATTATTCTGTGAACTGATTCTTTGCTCATGGCTTTAAGTAGATCGAGAGAACAAAATACTTCATCCCAGACAACAATTACTCTTTATTCTTGCTACAAATAAAATGTATAGCATTTGATGCTACACTTTTTCTCCTGTGATTCAGAGAACCAAAGAAATGTCTTCATACAAACATTGTCCCCTCCCCATTACTCCTGACATAGAAACAACATGCTCAAGAACAATTTTGTTTTAGTCTGTACTGCATCTCTGAGCATAGGTACTGCTAAGGTGGGACTGTAGTCAAAACCTCTAAGTGTCCACTGAGGAGTAGTGAGCGGTCTACGAGATAACCTTAGGAATTTACAAAGAAAATCAGCAGACACTGGCAGACAAAAGAAGAGGGATCTAGCTCTTTCTACTGATATACGGAAGGATGGAGCCAGTGAGGGCAGGTGTTGAGGAGGTGTGTGCCTTATCTGGCGTGGCAGAATAAGGAAAACTATTGTCAGCAATAGGAAGGAGTGCTAGTCCAGAAGATTCATTCTTCATTTAGTCATATCCTTTTCATGCTGAGGTGATAGTGAACAATAGAGACTATTGAATATTTTACAAGTGAATGTCCCAGAGTTCAGCTGTGGGTGAGGCAGTTCAGGATAACCGAATTACTTTTTTAACCTAACAGTGCAGCATATATGAGACAGTATTTAAACAGTGAGAAGGACATGTAATAACTTTTATTGCACACAGAGATACAGAGAAAACATGTACTGGCAGTGTGCAACACATTAATTTGAGAAATGCTGCTGCATAGATAGCTGGGCAAGCAGGCTAGATTTGGTTACCTCCATGTAGGCTCCAGTGCCACTTAGGAGATTTTGAATATCCAAAGTGCCCATATGGAATGGGAAGAAAAGACATAGCATCCACATCAGACCTTTTGAAATGAAAGCAGATGCCTGTGAGTAAGGTAACTGAATTCTGCCTTGTATTCTCATGTAAAAAACATCCACAGGCCAAAACAGAAGTCAAATCCCTTCCTTAGATCACTTTGGAACTATCTACAATTTTTTATGATTGTTTAAGGGTTGATTTTTGCTGTTGTTTTTGTCTTGTGGTGGGTTATTTCTTTCCTTCTGTAAACTGCTTCCAGAAAACCCTGAAACCCAAACAGAAAGACGTTTCCAGTGCTGAAGTGTGAATGGTTTATTCAGGCTGGTTCATAGTCACCAAACCACTTTCCGTGGCAGGTGAAGAGATAACCTGCACATCCTTTGACCTAAAGTCATCATCTCATCTCAAGAACAGGGAGGTCTTATCTATATTGACTAGGGTGAGTAACCTCTGGTATGTACTGTCCCTCACCTTTCACTGTCCCTGCAATGCCAGAGAGACAGCGAGAAGCTTTCTGACAAATAAACAGTAGGGCTAATTGGATGCCAGGGCCTGGGGCCATGCCCCAGCCTCCTTCAGTGTCCAAACACAGATAAAGTCTCAAAGTAAAAGACTGGGTTCTGGGTTTCTCCATTCCCACTTCTGTGGACTTTACCTATGAAACATTCTGTCCTAGAATCTACTCTGGAGTTAGAATAGGTTTATGAGGTTATCCATGCATATGCCCTTTTTTTGTGCTTTCATAAAGGAGCTAAGCTTTTTCTGATGTAGTTTTCACTCATCTAAGTTCAGCAGCCTATAAATATGCAGGCTAAAGTTAGGTCACATTCTTCTGCGTTAAAAGATAAAATTAGTGCCAAAATAAATAAATCAACCTTACCTTCCCAAACAGGTTTTGTTCTATGTTTGAACAAAACAAAACCCCCAAAGAGAAAAATATCTAATTCAGTAGTGACTCTATATATTCTGTTGATTTCTTCTGTGCAGTTGCTGTTCTCATTATAGTCTGTTATTACAGGACCATCACAGATTTGTTTGGATCAAGAGGTGAGTGGTGAATGACTGAGTGTGATGAGCTGTGGTCAGCAACAATACAAGGGGGACCTGAGGGCCAAGAGCCTGAGGATGGATCAACAAGTGACAGGACAGAAACACCTGAAACTGCAAGGAAGGCACACCAGTCATAGACCACCTGCCAGTACTTGGCTATAAAACTCCCACTAAGGGAGATGAGGAGAACTTGGTGTCACAGTTTAGTCATGGCTCGGTCAATTTCGCCAGCTAAAACCGAGCAGTTGGACTCACAATTCCCTTCCCCCTGCCCTCCAGTGAAAGGGGAAAGGGAGATGAGAGGAAAAGAGGAAAAGACTTGTGAGTTGGAAACTAAATCAGCCTTAATGAAAATAACAAAATATAATAACAAACTATAATATAATGTAATGTAATGTCATGTAATAAATATAACATAACATAACATAACGTAACGTAACGTAACGTAACGTAACATACATATAACATAACATAACATAACAAATATATGAATTCATGCCCCCACCCCTCGATGACTATACATCACCACAAATGCTGTAGAGCAAGTCATGGAAGCAGTCAGGTGCAGGAACTAGATTCAAAAATGCAGGGATCTAGGATCAGGGACAAAAAGACAGATGAGATCCTCATGGGACATTTGCCATCAAAGAAGAGAGCAAGACCCTCATGATCTCTTAGTTTTATACTGAGCATGGCATACATGAGATAGAACTATCTGTTGGTCAGTTTGGGTCTTCTGTCCTGTCTGCTCCTTCCTGCAGGTGCAATCCTTTTTCATCTCTGAATTATGGTGCTGCACCAGTTCAAAGATGGCCTTGGTTTCTATAGAAATAAGTATAAGCAACAACTTTTCTGCATAATAGTGTGTTATGCTATCACTTGTAGAGAAAAACTCTGTCTGAAAAATACATAGTTACCTTTCAGAAAATGAAGTTCCTTAGATAAGACCTAGCTGAAGTTAGAAAGCTGATTCTCCTGTAGCAAAAACCACAGTACATGGTTATGTGGCTGTTTGACAGCACCTGGAGGTGGAAGACTGGGCAGAAGGACTACGTGTTACTTCCCAAATGATGCTCAGAGGCTGACCCTGAGGTTGTTGAGAGCAAGAGCTGCCTTCTCCCATCTGACTTCACTGTCCTGGCTTTCTGTGCTGGGAGTAGGAGATAGTCTCGGGGAACTGCAAGAGAGTGTGTGTGTTTACACATGTGCAGACCTTTCCCTGATGTAGCCTATTACTTGCTTGGTGCAGTTAGTAAATTAAGTTTAGCAGTGCCATGCTGCCTGCTGTTCTGTTTCCCTCATGACACTGTAACTCATACATCATTTCTTGAATAGCTATATTGAAGGAAAAGCAGAGTTTCTGTAAGTTTTTTTTCACACCAACTCAAGAATGCTGTTTGCCGTATATATAATCTATATCTTCTACAGTGATTACCGGAAATACTTTTAACTATATATAGGAACACTTGTTTTCAGTGGTAATCATTATACCATTAGCTGGCAAGTAACTTGTGTCCATATTTCCCATCATAATTTCCCGTTTTCCCATTTTATATAATGATAATTATTTGCAAATGGTGGTTAAGCTTCTTCCCTCAGCCATAGAAAAGACAAAAACTTGTCAGTCTTAAAATGTTTTAATATGAGCAACTTCGTCATAACTACATTTTTAATAACTATGTTATTTTCAAGGAAGGTAGTTTGATTCAACTAAATACAATGAAATTTTTCTCTAGATGTTATAGTAATAGCTAAAAGTAAAACATAATATCAGCATAAATATATATTTGAAAAATCCCAAGCGGTATCAGTTTGTGTGGTTCAAAATTTAAAGGAAGTAAACTTTCCAGTTCACCATAAAAACACAAAGACTGTTTTCTCTTTCTTTTTTTAGATACTCCTATGCTGAAAGTAATAATGCTCAAAACTGCTTATACTATTGTTCAGTCCTGAAATTGCACAATTTATCATTTTCAGTTTGAATTAAAATTCCTGCTCATAATTAATAATTTAACACACTTTTTTAAAAAAACCTACTGACCCATATGCTGAACTTAATAAAAACTGTCACATTCATCTGAAACTTAAATAAATAATTTTATATAAAAATTAAAATACAGCAGACCATTAAAGCATGCGCACACACACACAAACACACACTGAAAATCTTGGACTCTTTATTCTCTTATTGTATCATTAATAATTGGTCACAGTAAGTAAATTAAAAAATGTAAAAAAGAAATGTTTAACCCATCCTCCTGTGTTTTGTATAGAATATACAGGGTTTATTTTTATGCTTACTTTTAATTAAAATAACATTCTGTGTATTTTTACTTTTACCCATAAGAAACACTAGAGGGGTTTTATTTTATTTATATATTTATTTTATTTATAAAATTAATAGAAACTATGAGCCTAGATCCTTCATATCTTGTATTTAAACTTCCTTTTGTTTCTAATTAAAACCATTTCATGATGTTTCACTTTTTAAAACTTTTGGGCTAAAAGAAAGGGTCATAACAAAAACTAAAATATGTCAGAAGTACCTCCACCCTACATAGGCTTCTATCCCTCCTCAGCGCAACTTAAACTTCAGATCTTTTCAAAAGTCCGGCAAACATCCAGTCCCTGTTGAATATTGTGCATTGATGGGAAAGCTGAATGTAGATTATTTGGTCAACTAATGTGGCCTTGAGGTCTGGGCAGCTATTGTGGCCCTGAGGGCCAAGGCTTACGATGCCTAACTGAAAGAGTTCCTGCTTTCAACTAAACGTATGATATTGAGCGCCCAAATTCACTTCCCACATTTAACATTTGACTGTCTTGCTCAGGTCACTCAATGGTATTCTGAAGATCTCTGTTTCAGTTTTCTCGTTCTTATTAAGAGCTATGAAGAAATGTCTGATGGTTAAAAAGTATGTCTGCCCGCTTTCTTTAATTTTTTTAACTAACCCTATCCCCAGACCTAATCAAAGGCACTAGTTCTCATCACGAGCTGGTCTTGTCAGGTATCACAGTTGAAGTATGTGTACTATCCCTGTGCATTTTCAAGTAAGTCTGTATGTCTGACTTACCAGTTCACTCTGGACACCTCCAAATTGCTGCTGGCTGTCATTTTTTGGGGGGAGGTTCTCAGTCTTTTCTGTATTTCAGGTAAGGGTATATATGCAAGGGAGTTGTAAGTAAGGTAATTGATACTAGAACCAATTACGTCTCCCAAGGACAGAAATTCCCCGGGAGAAAATTATTATTTGGTCAGGCTACAGACTCCCACTGGGTTACTAGTTCAGTATTACTGGATATTAAAGGATCAATTGTCTTAATAACCAAGTTTCTTTAAGAATTTAGTTCTAAGTAGTTGTTTGAGGCCATACAATATATTTCTTGCAGGGCATGACTTCCTGTCCTTCTTCCTCTTTTCCCGTGTTCTAAACATCTCTACTGCTGTCCTTCACCTAGAGATAGTGATGTGTTCTAGAAAACGTTCACAAGGTTAGACTCACAACCAAAAGTATTACATTCTATTTGAGCCATCCCTATAAAGATTTGCATGGCATGGCCTTGTTATGTTTTCTTTTTGGTTTTATAATTAATACTCCATTTTCCAAAAAATATTTTCCACATTTCAGGTGGTTTATTGCCTAAATGGGAGTCTCTTGCAGTATCTAAATACTAAATCGTTACAACCCTTTCTGAGTGGGTTTCTCTAACATGACAAACTCCCCTTGGAAAGTAATTGGACCAAAAGGGAAAGCTAAATCAGAAAACTGAAGAGCTATGGACATATCCTGGCTTTCTTCTGAACAAAGAATTTCATACTAAATTTTTTTGACCTTTCAAGACTCAATCAATCGCTACTTCTGATTAGCAATGTAGCAATCTCAAAACAACCTATAGAGACTGTGGCCCCAATTATGTAGAATTTACAGGTGCACAACTGTTCTTGGTCTCACATCAGCAGAACGCGTTTCCTCTTACCACTGAAAGTGCAGCTAAATGTCACATTCTGGTTTTAAACAGATTTTGCTGACAGATTAGTCAATTATTTCCACTTTCAATATAGGCCACCTTCATACAAAATTTAGGTAACAAATCCATCTAAATAAGCAATTGCACTAAGGATTAACTATAAAAGCACTAGTTGCTTTTGATTCCAAATTTCAAATAGCTTGTGCGTAGTATGCTTTCATTGTGCCATTTCCAGCAAAAATTGTTAACACCTGTTCCTTGGAGCCTCCTGCTCTCACAATTGTTGAATATCTCTACCTACATTCAGGTTGAAGCTTCTTAAAAATCAATCAATTAAGGTTTATTTTACTTTTTTTCTTTTTTTTTTTCCCTGCTGAAATCCCTCTTAGTAGCAGTTTGAGGTTTTCCTCTCTCTTCTTGACAACTCAACATTTTTAACCTTTTCTGAACCAAATGAACTTCAATGTAGTTGTGGATTTTGTTTGCAGCTTATAGTGAGGGGATACTTCTTTACTTAAGAGAAGCTTCAGTCACCAGTGCTTCTACTCAGATTTTCAGAAGCCAAGGTCTAGAGTTAAGTTCCCCAATACAGACACAGACATTCCTTTTCTAGCATCAGTATTAATCATTTGCTAATAAATAATAATAGCATAAGAATACAAGATATCAAGAAAATGAATTTTTTTACGCGGTGTATTTCAAAGGAACTACGAGGATGCACAGCAGTCTTGGTGGTATTTTTGGGAGGAATTTTGCAGAAAGAATTGTCAGTGGTAACAAACAAAAATGTAAATTTTGCAGGCAAGAAAGACTGGAAAGAGAAACTCGCTGAAACCTTTAATTTCCAAATAATAGAAACAGTTCTTTTTATTTCTTTTTTCCTTCCCCCTACTCCCAAACACAGTTAATTTTAGTTGAGTAAGACGTGCTATGGAGAATCATTAATAAAGCCAGCTAAATTCACTTCTCTGAACAATATGACAGTATGTCAGACAATAAGAGCATTTACCATCATGCTGATGTTGGAGTGTGACTGATTCCATTGCACTAGATTTTATGTGATGAATGTTTAACTGTCTGGAGAAAAAATGAACACTCTCAATTGAAGATATATTGCATTTCCCACCACAAAAAATATTTAGGGACTAATTTTATTTTTTTTATAAAGTAAAACTGTTTCTTCGTTGAATGAAAGTAAATCTGTACCAGAACGGTATTGCTAGTGGTATTGAACTATTGTAATCTAATAAAGAAATGAGTTACAGTTTAATTAACCAGTTACTCTAATTTGGGGGTTTGTTCGTTTGCTTGTTTTTAACTTAATATTTTAAACTGTAAAATGCTTTCATCAGGGAAGACTTGTTTCGAGAAAGAATGTAAATTTCCTACTTAATGTCAGCAGTTGTTGAGTAAAGAGAATACATCAAATTTTGAACATCAAATTTTGAAATATGTGCATTTTGTAAGCCATTCTTTCCTTAGAAAGAAATCAACCGCAGTTTTACTACACTGCTGTCAGCAATAGAAAAGCTAGAGTACTTTTTGTCTTACGAACATGTTCATATAAGTTTGGTTCTGGAGCAGACATTGAATATAATAGATATTTAAATCTAAGACTACATCACATATTTCAGAGCTAAATCTTAACCCAACCACAAGATCCATTAGCTAGAACTAACTGAAAGGTTATTAAGCACTCTTGTCACATGTTGATAATGTTTTTAGAGTAATTTCAGAGTTATTTTAGTTTTGTAGGCTAGTAGCAAAAATTTGTATCCCTACCAACCTTTACTGCATTTGGGGAAATGAGAAGAAAGCATTAGAAGAACCTTAATCTTTGTCTCACAACTACAACAGGAGTCAGTGAGCCTATTGTCTTGAGAAGAAAAAAGAGCCTATCTGTGTGTTGGGCACCTGCAGCACTATGTTCAACTAACACACGTTGTTGTTCTGTGCACCAGCTTCTGTCAAGGCCATCTGTGACCATAGCACCAGATGGGATCCACACCAACTGCTGAGTTAAAAAAATGAAGTTCATAAATTATGAAGACCTTGAAGATTAAAATCTTGAAAGGGCAATCTTCTATTTATTAACAGCTGAGGAACAAGACATTTCTACCTTATACATAGATGCATGAAGAGATGTTATGAGGAATATGGCAGTAGGTCACAGGGGGATAGAAGGCCACCTCTGCTCACTGCAGTTTGATTACAAGCAGTAAAAGATGGCGCATTGTGGATGAACTTATGCATGTATTTCTAAATGTGTTTTGAAAAATACTTTACCATTTGAAAATGCTAGCTTAGTGTATCATGGCTGGTGGCTATCTTGTCACATTTTATTACTCCCAAATCAAAGAGAGTTCACAAAGATGTGGAAAACTGAAAGGGAGATAAGATTCAGTTAAAATACAGAACTATTCTTGTTAGCTCTCATTGGATCATAATTTAATGATTTCCAGGCAAATAATTAAAGGTAAACTTGAAAATATTCTACTTGTTCCTTCCTCTTTGCTTTGAGACTATGGTTCTGATGAGATACAGATAAAGTAAGGCATAACATCATTTAAAATATTATCATTTATCCCAGCAAGAAAACCTATGTCAGCTCATACTTGCAGATTTCAAATGGGTTCATTCTGGTTGCTCTTAAGTAGACAGCTAGGGTCACTTAAGACCTTCAGGGCAGTGTGCATGTGTGTCTGGTTCAACATGAATGTCTAAAGTAACCTCCAACATCTCAAACGCCAACATATGTTTATGTGTAGAAACTGTTCCCCTATAAACAGGTAATATGCCATCCATAGCACATTCCCCCTCTGAAGAACCAAGAGAACAATTATCACTTTGTGGGTCACTGATTTCCCATATTTCCCCAAGTCCCAAGTATTAATAGTTTCTGTGATTTAAAAATACTAGGAAAATAGTTTTTCAATTAATGGGAAGAATGTGCTTTGTAGTCTGAGACAAGAGGAAAATGATTTTTCACATTAAATTTCAGGTGTAATAATAATTAACTACCTAATTTGTCTCAGTGAGGTGAACATCCTCTGTAGAAAACTGAAATACAGTAAGCTGAAGTCAGAAATGTGCCACAGAACTGCTAACAAAACATCTAATAATCCTTACTATAAATTTCCAACTATGGAAAAATTTTCAATTATAAAAATAACTAAAAAATCATATGCTTAGACTGACATTACTAAACTGTGGCTCACTATGTATTTGAATAATTTCTACTTACGTTGCAATAGCTTGCTTATTGCTTGATCCTGTTTTATCTGGTACCACAGCAACAACAAGCTTCAGTCTTTCCTGTGTCATAGTCATTCATATTGTCTCTTTGGAGTATTTTCCTGTAACTTGATTGATCTCTCTGTACTAGGACATCTGGATGACTTCTTGTAGTGGCTTTGAAAAAATATCCACTTTGTTAATGACTTTCCATGAAAGCAAATGAGGGGAAAAAGGAATTTGTGTCAGTAAGCTCTTATGATAAGAGGGTCTTTAGTAGTTTGAAATTCTCTGCGTTGTCATTATAGGTCTACCTTTCTGGTTACTTCAGCGTAGCTGGTTTCCTTCAGAGAACACAATACAAAGCAAAAGAGGCACCGGACTGCAATGTCTATTTAGTCCAATCAATAAAGTTCAGAGGTATGTACTAAGAAAAGGAGAAAAACAAGTAAATTCTGATTTTTAGAAAGAGGACCATAAAATGAATCATTGCACATTTCCAGATCTGCCCGCTTTGCAATAGATTTAACTTTGGGGGTGCCTGAAGGTCTCCTACATTTCAAAGAACATACTACATCCATGACTACACATGGGAAAGAAATAAATCTGCTGAAGTGAAAAAAACCAAGAAATTGTGCCAAAGTAGTACCTAAATTGGATAAATACTGCAGTTTTCACACACCGGCTTTCATCTAAAGGACAGAGTATCAATAACTTAAGACATAAGATTAACTTTTAGGTAGTCTAATCAAACATTTTATAGAGTTTAATCTAATATATAAAATGTCTCCTAAAAAGTTTAGATACAGCTTCTAAAAATAATTGTAACTAAATAATTCATTCAACTTAATATATTTAATTTGATTAAATGGAGTTTCAGGAATAATAAATATTTGGAACATAAAAATGGAATTTTATTTTGTGTAGGCAGACCTTGCCTTTGCCTTCTGCACCTTGGGCAGTGTGGCTTCAGCCCTCGTCGGTAAAGACTGATGAAAAAAACCAGTGTTCCTCAGACTTCTCCATATCCTGGATAACTAGGTCTCCCATTTCAGCCACTGCGGGGGCTGATGAAACACTCTATCCCTAGCTGTAAATGTAGCCTTTGCTCCGAGTAGAGAGTTCATCATTCTGCCTTGTGGGTCAGGTAGGATGAGTGCCCTTGACTTGTGAAGATGGTCACAGAATGGCCCTGGGTGCTAGGTTCTGTTCTCTGATGATAAGCTCATTGTGCTGGCAGTAGATTTCCACTGAAATCAGAAACAGACAGTGTGACACTAGTCTAGATTAGTTTACTGTGTATTTACTATTGTAGCACTTATTCTCTACCATTTTCTTTTTCTATTCTGTTTTCCACTTTAAAAGTACAATTGTTCAGAATTTTCTAAAAGCTCCTTGGGTGAGCGCTTTGAAATTGTATGAGACTGTTGTAGTGAATGAAAGTAGATTGATTGTCACTTTGTAAGTTCCTGTCTTTATGAGTAGATTCTAAAACACCATTTAAAAAAAGATGTTTTTCAAAGATTGTCTTCCCCCTTTTTTTTTAGTATCAATGCTGGGCTTTTTCTTCCTCTGATCAGTTAGTCTAGGACAACAGTCAAACACCCACTCAGCTGCTCATTTGCTCTCCCTCCTTAATGGGAAAAAGGAAGAAAATAACATGAGAAAACTTGTGCGTTGAGAAAACAATAGGTAGATTGCTTACAAACTATTACTGAGGGCAAACCAGACTTGACTTGGGGAAAATTAATTTAATTTTTATTGTTTAAAATAGATTTGGGTAGTGAGAAGCGAAGACAAACATTAAACAACAGCTTTTCTTCCCCCTCTCCGAGACTCAAGTTCAATTCCTTATTCTAGACACCTCTGCCCGCACCCAGAGGTGCAGGGTGGGACCGGGCAGATTGCAGTCAGCACACGACAGTTTCTCTCTGCTGTTTTTTTCCTCACACTTCCCCTGACTGACATGGGTGGGCCACATTTCCCTAAGTTACTGTAGTCTGGTGAACCTTAGTGAATTTCTAAAAGTTTTTAGGTTTCCAATTCATGTAAAATTTATTTTTTTTCAGCGCTCTTAAGGAAAATGTAAAGCAGTTATTTATTTTGATGGAAATGAACAAAATATTACCAACTTGTCTAATCACCTAAGCATAAATTGCCACCATTCTGATATGCAGTTTGCACTTTACCTTCCTCCACAGGAGCCATCCAGCTCAAAAGCATGACACAGAAGTTTAGCCATGTCTTTTCCCCACTGTCGTTGCTATTGCTCTTATGAACTGCTTGCAGGGAAGATTCAGTGTCTTTTGGATTTGACACAAAGGAATAGGATATGTAATAAAATTATTTTTGAAAACTCTTTGCTATGGATAATCTGTTGAAGTGTTCTAGAATCTATTACAAGCCAGCCACTATGATGCAACCATATCTTAACACAGATTTCAGGCAATTGAAAAGTGAATGGAAACAGGACATTAAAATAAATGTTTATGGAACGTTTTGAAATACACAGAGCATAACATAGCTGGGAGAAGCATGGCTAATTAACATAATAATAAATAGAAATAACAAAGCAGGTAATCCATAAATTAGAAACCCAATTGTGTGAATCATGCTTATTTGCTAGTTGCAAATCAATACCTTCCTAGAAAGGGTACTTGTAAAAGCAGCTGTTCTGGGGTAACATGGTAACATGACAGAAAGCTTCACAAAGCCTCTGGGATTTTTCTGCTGCAGAAGAGGTCTGATAACAATTCATGCAGTGTTACTATGTGGGGATTCAGATAATGGTTTTTAAGTGGTTTTGCTGCTTGGATACCTATCTATTTCTGACATTCAGTTACTTTAAGAAAGAGATTGATACATGGGTTTGGCAGTATACTGCAGCTGAGTTCACATTGTTGTCGTGCATTCTATTTTGTGTGTAATAAAGAGTAGTCCCACCTTTGAAACTTTCTCAGGTAAAGCAGAATTCTGCCTTTAGCAACCAAGAACAAATCTGATGCCATAGTGAGCACTGAAGATCAAAATTTTAAGTCCAGATTGAGAGCAAATAGTCCTCTCTGTGTTTAGTTGCAGTGTAAAGATCATGATTACATATTCATTTATACTCATATACATATTTAGCTGACATATATAACTACATTGACTACAATGAAGCCCCCTAAACTCATCATATTTTAATTTTTACCTGCTTTGTTTTAGATTTTGTCTAACTTTGTACAATTGTGTAGTATTACATATGATTTAAGAAATATCTATTCTGTAAAAAAATAAATATCCTTGAACACAGAATAAAATGCAGCACACGTCATCTTTTTTGTTGTTGTTGTTGGTTGGTTGGTTGGTTGTTTTTCCCCCATTTTGACAAATTGGCATTTTTGGAACAGGAAAACATTTGTTCAGTAAAATATCTAAACAGTTCTGCTAATATTCAGTGTATAGTCTAAAAGCAACGTTAACTGTTGACCTTGTTATGTTGTACACACCATGCAGCAGCCTAAACATAATTTCTAAGTTTGTATTTCCTCTGAAAATTCAGTAAACTTTGAACTGGTTAAATTGCCATAAATTCTTATATTTTATCTTAGACAGTGAGTGTACCAAAGGTGAGGAATGTTGACAACATCCTTCTGATTAGACTGGTGACATCTGGAGAGTAGATGGCAAATGAAAAGTAATAAGTAATTAAGTCTGCAATTCTGTTTCTGTTTCTCTGTTCTGTAGTTTATGGAAGAGTCTTTAATACTGTTCTGCTATAATTTATTCCGACTTACACAACACAATATTATCTCTTGGGCCCATATGTTCTCCAATCTCAAACTCCATCCCCCAGTGCATGGCCAGCTAAAACCACCCGTATTGAAAACTACCTGTTTTGCCAACTCTCTTTTGTTTATATGCATGTAGGTATTGACTAAAACTATATTCAATTCTTTGTGTTATTCTAAACTATCAGGGGTCTTATTAACTGTGACTTCAGGAGCTGAGAAAATAGAAACGAAGCCAACAGCTTCTTTTCCTATGCATTTGCTTGTAATACTGTTTTGCTACTGGTTCCAGCTTCTCCTCCTGTTTCCTTGGAAACAAATATTGGGCATGTGAAAATAAGGTAAGAGTTTTAAAATATTGACTTTAAAATCTGTTGCGTACTCTACTTTTGCCAGACCCTGTCTTTAAGAAAAAGAACAGGAATACTTAGCAAACTACCACTGTATGGTAATTTACACCTATTGTTACTGTAGCATGAGTACCAGGAGATCTTTGGTGCCTCCTTCTGCCTTGTTTGTCTATATCTTTCCAAAAATACAACTGTGTAATTAAAAAGAGAAAGAAAATTAGATGGGGAAGGAGCTAAAGCCAACAGCAGAGAGCAAGACCTCTCTGTCACATTCAGCTACTGTATTAGCAATACAGTTGCTACTGAGAAGGATTGCCCACAGACACTTAGTAGTGCTAATTTCTGACACACTGAATTGAATGTATCTTTATCAGAAACAGCATAACAATGTAAAAATATGTCTTATTTTCCAATATAAGAAACGACATCCTTAAAACATGGTCTTAAAAAAATTAGGTATATTTCTTTCACCCCAGAGTGATGTGAGTGGGAAATGAACCATACTTTAGTGTTTCAGTTCTGTTATTGAATCCTGTGTGCTTATCTGAAATCTATCTGAACTTTGACTCAACATCTCTAGCTGAATAGCTTGCAAGAGCAGAATTTTTTAGCATTTTGGGGTTTGATCCCTGTCAGAAATACTGAGAGATTATTTGTGACCATATGCTGTCTTGGCCAGAACTAAAACCACATCCTTTAAAAAAAGCGTAAATTTAATTTAAATTTTATTAACATTTTAAATTTGTTTCCACAGTAAACCATGAATATATTGGGCAAACTGATTTTGCTTTTGATGGTGTAGATTTGTATGTGCCAGTTATAAGTTGAGACATGCTCATCTTTTTGACCTCCACCTAACTATGATTTTGTTAGAAAGATGTAAAAGAGAATCGTCTGCAGCAAAGATGTTTAAATCTTGAGGGCAATGCTTGGCAGTGTAGGACAATCTTTTTCATTTAAGCTGTTTTAGTGGCAAGAGCAAGCTCTGATAAGGATTGTTGTTTACACACAATGTAGGTTGCTGCTACGTAAGTGTTGTGATGACTGCACAACTCAAAACAAAATCCATTGTGTATTCAAGATTTTTAAGCTACCAGACAGTCTGGTTTTTAATCACAAGCTTTCATTCTGTAATGTCTTTCTATTTTTTGGTCCCTGGCAAAATTTGTTGTTTGGTTTTAGATACTATCATAGAACTAGAAAGAAACCACAAAATATTGAGTTAGAAGATATGAATGCAGAAATATGAACTACAGACTTTTTGAACACAAGGTTTACATTCCAGAGAGAACTGCTTAGGCGGTCAATAACAGGAAAAAGGGAGCTCTCTTTCGTTCTGACTTCTGTGTCTACACTTAAGTTGTTGTTATATGACTCGTAACATGCTGAATCCTTTTGGATTATTTCTTAATATGTATTTGTCAAGTTTTTGTAAAGGTTTGGTTTTTTTATTTGGTTTTATTTTTCAATGATTTTGCATTGTTAAAAATCACTATCGTGGTAAGCTAGTTCAATGTACACATTTCAGTGTTCCCTAGGAAATGAAACAAGACTAGTGATTTAGAGGGGCTGCAAGTCAAAACAGGCAACACAGTAGAAGATCCTACATTAAGAGAAATGAAGACAGAAGAGACTTTGGAACAATAAAGCATTCACAAATGTGAGTTGAAAAGCTTATCGGGCTTTCCTTAGAGCCTTTCCTATCTCACAGTGACACCCAACACTACTGCTAAAGCAAATCCAGCCTTCAGGTAAGTAGGGTTGGATATCATTTTTTGGAGCATGCTACAAGCAATTACCAAAGAATGCTACATTCCTCAGCTTTGTGTATGTGTCTCTTAATTTGGGGGGTTTTGCCTGCAATACAGTGAAAGTACAATCCTGGAATATCAGCATGTTTCAATTCTTTTATCTCTATCGTCTCCCTCTGTCTTTGATTACCTGAAATTTTATGTTAAAAAGATGCAGGTGAGCCTCAGTTTTCTAGTTTCAAACTGGTCATTCAATCAGAATATTAGCCCAAACTCTGATCCTTAGGCATCTCTGTCACCAGCGTCAGAGTTTCACAAACCTCACTTTAAAATCATCAGAATAAAGAAAAACAGTTTTGTGGGTAAAATCCCAAAGTGTCCAGAACTCTTCTAACAAAGGAATCAGCTTCCATGTTCTCCTTGGTTTACTCTCGATGGTTAAATACACTACTTCACTGTATTTTGATCTGCAGACCCAGACAAACATATTTGCAGAACTACTGAAATAGAACTTGTTTCAGGAAAAAAGGATGTGGGGGTTTTGTTGGTTTTTTGTTCGTTTGTTTTTTACTTTTTCCCTGAAAAAGCAGGCCACTAACCTAGAAACCATATGCTTACAATGACAAAAACCCATGTTTGGCATTTCATGTCAGAATTTAATAGCACCTAAAACTTATGAAAGCTTCAAATGGGAAATAACATGCAGAACTAATATAGAGAGCTACAACAGCCAAATAGAAGGGCAGTGATATAATTCTCCTCGAATGAGTGAATTTATAACAGGAACCCAAAATCTCCCACTTCTATTATTCTCATGGTTGTAAAAGCATTAATCAAGTGTTTGATAGCTTTGGGCACAACCACTGTGTTAATGTTCTACTTAAGACCTAAAACTTCTATTGATATCATACAAGCTGCAGGTCTGGACATGTTTATCTGAACTAGAATTAGCTTTAAAAGTAAAGGATGATTGATTAAATAGCACTGAGGCATAATAGCTTAAAAGTACACTTGTCATATTCAATGCAAATTCTGGAACAACAAATAGATACTTGTCAAAACTTGTCATTTGTATGCTGTTGAATGATGATAAAATACACGGTGTTTTAGGTGTCTCTTGTTAACAGGATGTAATTAACTGTGGCTACATTTAGGTAGTGTTTTTGTTGAGAAGATCAACAGCTCCAATTCTCTCTGCAGGGAGTATGTTTGTTTAGAAAGGTTCTTAGCTTTTCTGATACTTTGTCATCTGCTTCTCTCTGGGGGTTTCAAAGCAATCATCTCCCTATTCCAAGGAACTAGCAACAAAACCAAAATTTGACACACCAAAAATTAACACCTGCACAAACTCACTGAAACGGATTTGGGTTTTTCATCTTGCAAAAAAATTTCTGTTAAACGTAGTTTGATCCCAGGCTTTGTTATGAATTACCACTCTCTAGTTTATGCTGCAGCAAAATGAATAATCTTGTGGAAGTTTATATGATACTGAGGTGATATCTATCCAATCTGGAGCAAAAGAGTATATCCCTACAGTGTTTGTGACGATGATTAAAAAATCTGTCAAATGAAAATTACACTTAAGCATGAGGGTCAGCAGAATTTTAAAGGTAAAACAAAGCTTCAAGAGTGTAACACTACTTCAGACACTGCATGTCTGTCTCTTTTTTAAGTTCTCTTGTTCTGGAACTCAACGGGATGCAATTTCTGAAGTACTCGGTACTTAACACATCCCACTGTTGTCAACAGCCAAAAAAATGGCCTCAAAGTGAAATTAGTGTGTGTTGTAGCTGCACTGTTTTACTCATATATAATACTTGCTTTCTTTTCAGGTTTTCCCTTAGTGAATGAGAAATTCCTTTGGGAGAAACATAAAGGAGTTCAGTGCTTAGAAAGCCTGACTTTAAACATAAGATTTGGTTCCCTCTGCTTTCATGATAGTTTTGGAGCAAAACAAGTTTCTATAGAGACTAATTTAGAACACTCATTTAAGGTATGGTAGTCTGAACAGCCTCCTCCAAGCATTATAGCTCTGCATTATCTCTAAAGCAGAACTTTATAAAGCGTGTTGATTATATCCCTAACTTCTTTCAATCATTTTTCTATATTGATTTGAGAAAAAAAATACAAAATACAAAAAAAATCCACAAAGGAGACCCACAATATTTTAGATAATGAATATTAGTTTCATAGTCTTAGTTAAAGAACAAAATATTTGTGGTTTCCAATTAGATCCCATATTCTTTAATGACTTGTTTGTGAAAAGCACATGAACATGTTTTTTAATTATCCTGCACATTATTTTCTTTAAATAATTGCTTTTCAAATATTTATATTTTTTCCCTATTTTTTTCTTACGTAGCACTAGAATTCAAATAATTTTTGTAATGCTTAAAAAACAATTACCTTAGCTACACTCTTAAGAGACTCTGAAAAAGTCAGTCCTTCACCGTCAGCATATTCACATCCGGAATCTTCAAAAGAACAGACTTCCGTTTAACCATAGGAACCAAAGGCACATCCAAAAGGCTTTTGGAGAACTCTCGAATTCTTGTAAGATTATAATAACTTCCCAGCAGAAGTGTTATTTATTAATAGAAAGGTGTAGTCAACTACAGTTTGCAAGTCACTAACAATCACAGCAACTTGCTCTCAAGAGAACGTAGTTTTTCACCAAAAGTACAGGGAATGGCTACATTTGTCTCCAGTTTTATATTTTCATTGTACTCTATATGAATGGAAGGAGCTAACAATGAGTTTGATTAGTTTCCAGCATTTTGCTGTTGTTACTTACTTTTTCTGCAGGAGCTGCATTTCTAACTTACAACCATACAATAACACTACTTTTTTTTCCTCCAAGTGCTATACTTGTATTAAGAAACAGAAAAACCCCCCAGACTTTTATTCAGTAATTTTTCAGTTTCAATGAAAATTATTAAAACTGTTTAGTTGCCTTTATATGTATTTATTTATTTGCTTTCCTAATTAACCATGACAGTGATAAAAAAATGGAAAAACTAATTTATACCATTTTTTCATCGGCATCTCATGCATCAGTGTTTAGTAACTCCATGTTCTTACCTCCTCCAGCACATCATACTAAACTGCCTATTTTCTTCCTAAAATTTGAAGAAAGAAACAAAAGGGACTTGCAGGACACTAATATTTAACAAGAGATGGTCAAACTAGATGTTGCTCTCAATTTATTTTCGCAAGACCATGAATTTTGCTTTAAAAAGTATTGCTTTCATCATCATCCTTAGAATACTAACCTCCTGTGTGCAGTCTTGGGTTGCTATTTTGATACTCTTAAAGGCTGCTTTTGTGGATTGACTTGATCCTTTGGTTAGGTCTATTATTATGAAAATATGAATGCTGCTTGTTTTTGTTGCGTTAGAACAAAAGAACGACTCATCAAAGCAATATATTATTACAGCAGAAATTCGTAGACAAAGTGCTGTTACTTAAAGAAATTGTGTACTTACTAAATGTAGTTCTATGGTATTTATCTTATTCCATATCAAATTTACTTGCATGTTCTATATATATCATATATACATACATACATATATACATACATACATATATACATACATACATATATACATCTACCACTTCATTTATCATCTTGTGTATTGACGGAACGTGTCTCATTTTCTGTAGATCCTGGTCTGGAAAATGTATTAAAAATAGGTTTAGCTGCAGTGCTAATGAAGTACGGATGGCAAAATATGAATTGTAGAAATTATGTCATTTTCTTTTTTGTGACTGAGAGAATACTCTTCAGTGAGTGTTGCTGATAAAATGAGAAACTTGACCTACCATAGCTTCCCAGCAACTCAGAGGTCTCTCTTTCGCTGTGTTTACTTTCTACAGTGTTTGTGCATACAGACTTTAATTTTTAACAAATAAACTGATAAGAAATTTGAAAAGTAGAGTCTAGTGGTGACCAACAGTTTCAGAATTGGTCATCTTACCTTGAATATAGAAAACCTGAACTGAAATGATATTATGATTAATAGTTTAACATTCAATATTCGTAAGCAATTTATAGAAATGCACACAGTCTTATAACTTGTCTATTTAATATAATATACTTCACCATCATTGATACTTTATAAGACAACAGAAAAAGTAGATTGCCAATATAATTGCATTATAGTTACAAATAGTTTTATGGATGCTCTCACAATATTTATGAACTACTGTTTAGAATCCAATAACTAATTTCTTCTAAAATATCTTAACCAGAAATCAGCATCAACATTATGCATATTAAGCAGTAACAATGTCAAAAACATATAATAGATTTCCTTAATAGGAGAAATGAACAGAGACATGACACAATTTTGCCATCGTTTAATTTGTGCTAAATGTTTTGTAGATAAATATTAATAGTTTTTGGTTGCTTCTAATGTTTGTTTGCTTTTCTGGAGTACTCATTCTCTACTTTTATGTTGAAATAAATTTAAAGCTACCACAAGAATATAGAGAAGGAGAAATGAAAATAATGTTCTGTTTTCAAGTTTAATAGACAGAAATATACTGTGAGCTGAGGACTATACTGCAGCTCAGACGTGATCCCCGCTTTTTAAATTTTCCATCAGTAATGCTTTGTGACATTTTTCAAACAGAAGTAGTCCTGCCACAACCATGCTCATTTCCTGTCAAGCACCTGCAGACCACAAATGAACGCGAAAGACAGCAATCCACCTGGAGGAGTTTTTCACCTTGAAATAGACTTTCCCTCGTGTCGTATTACTGAAAGATCACAATTTCCTGCATTTACTGGGAACTGAACCAAAGCCACAGACTGTAGAAGAAAATAGTCTTATGCCCATGAACAAAGCTAACTGAAATAGTTTGGTCTGTGTAGAAGTATTTTATGTAATTTAATTTAATTTTATTTTATTTTATTTTATTTTATTGTATTTTATATTTTATTTTATGTTTCTTTTGGAGTTTTTTTGATCAAAAATTGGGCTGGAAAAGAGGGCACTAGTATTATCACGGTTGCTTCTTGTTCTAGGCATGTCAGACAGAAAAGCTATTGCTATAACTGCACCCTTGGGTTGAAGATTAACACTATCTTAGGTTGTACAGTTGGGCTACTAATGCTTTTGCTCTTGAATTCATTTCAGTTGGAATCAGTCAGGGTAACTACTGTCTAAATTATTTAAGCTAGCCCATTTCTTCTTGACTGAAATAGATTAGAGGACAATTACATACACATCTCATATAATAGTTGAGGACATGTGCAATAATATTTTCATTTAGAAAAGCTAGAACCACAGGAGAAATTGGATACACACAGGCTCAGGCTGTAACAAAAACAAACAAAACAATTGCGTTCTTCATGTTGATAGTCATCCATTCCTTTGTAGGATTTATTAATAGCCAAATAATAACACTTAAAACAGGGCTGGATTTTGGGCAAGTCTCAGATGCACTTCCTCACATTCATGTTGTTGATTTTCTTAGTCTCTTAACTATATAGAACCATTTTTTGACTGACTGAGGCACTAGCTAAGAAAAAAGTGTCTTCCTTCCTTATCATTGCTGTAAAAGCTTTTCCTACTTTAGGACAATTAATCTCCTATTTTGTTCCTTGTAATAAAATACATCTGGTAAGAAAATTACCATAACTGTACTTATTTCTTTCTACAGTACAATTAGTTAGCAAATGTTACTCAAGATACTAAACAGAAAACAATTAAAATTAAAACAAAATTTCTGTAAAGAAAAAATAACTATCTGCATTTTCTACTTATTTATTTTCTGAAATTTATTAATTTCTAATGTTCTTCAGATATTTTTCCTACAATCGTAGAACAGGCTTTCTAATTCTGTTGGACATTATAAATGCGATCACTATATATCCCTGAGACAATCTCTTTGCATTTTGCATATATTTCACTGTAGATGGAAACTCGATTTGTGTGACCTTAACACCTGTCATTCCAGTTTTGATTTTTTCAGATTACACGGTAAGATTTCTTTTTCCTTTCACTTTTGCATCACTCTTTATAGCAAAAAATGGCTTATCACATATTCATCATCTTCCATAACATTTAAGAAGTACAGAATTTTATTTGACCGTATATTTACTGACTGTGTAGAGATAAATATATATATATATTTTTCCATAGAAAATGTGATAATGTATGTCTCTTAATAGTTGATATTATCCGTTGCCATTTCAGAGCTAAAATTCAGATTATGTTGGAGAACATAGGGTACAATCAAGGACGCATATAAATACCATAGAAAAGATGAAGAATTATTTATTACAGTATTGAAAGACATTTTATGATGGAGGTTTTCATATGGGTTTCATATGGGTTTCCATAATTTTCTGCATTTTCACCTTTCTTCAATATCTGTCACTGTCTGTGATAAAATTTCATGTACAGGGAATCTCAGGATAATAGTCACTGTTTCTTCTGTGGGAGTGGTGTTTTACAATGTAAGTAAGGAAATTTCTTGGACCTTCTAGTCTCTTCTATTCCCTGCAAAAAGTAGAGGATCTGCAGGAAGCCTTTCTTCTTGTCTGTAATAGATACACTTAGTAGTTTGTAATCCAATTATTTTCCCTACAGTTCTTTGCAACACTATCCTGCCACTACAAATTGAATTTTTCCTACTGTCTTACAGGGGGAGGTTGACTGTGGCCAGCAGCCAAACACCATCACAGCTCACTCTCCTCTTCTGTGAGATGGGGAGATAATAGAAAGCAGATGAGAAGACATGTGGATTGAAACAAAACCAGTTAAATAGGTGAGGCAAAAGCTGTCCACAGAAACAAAGCAGAATGGAATTCATTAATTATGTCCCAACAGCAGGAACGTGTTTAACCAATTCATTGAAAGCAGGACCTCAGCATATGGAATAGTTACTTGAAAGGGCAAACACCATAACTACAAATGTCTCCTCTTTCTCATCTTTCCCCTTTATTGATAAATATGATTACATATGGTATTGCATATCCCTTTGGTCAATTCAAGTCAACTGTCTTATCTATGTCCCCTTCCAGACCTACTTACTTACTGGGGAGGAGGGGGCTGGAGAGAAATCCTTAATGCTGCATAAGCACTGATCTGTAATAGCCAAATACTGGTGCGTTATCAACGCTGTTTTAGCCACAAATCCAGAACATAACACTATGCACAATACTATGAAGAAAATTTATTCCATCCCAGACACACAGAGTAACATGTGTAAGTGCATTTATGGAGCTTTATTGAAGATGGGGAAAATAAACATTTTCACACACTACAATCATACTTAAGTCATCATCTGTGGTAGTCTTCCAAATCAATAGAAAATACAAGTGGACCTCAATAGAGAATACGAAACTTCACCATTGAACACATTCTCATTTCTTTTGTATTCAAATATAATATATAACTTGTTAGTTGTGGTTTCAATTAAAAATAAAAGGTGCTTTAATCCAGTAAGCTGGACAATATGGTATTTTCACATCCATGTTAGGAATTCTGGATTTCAAAAGAACAGAACAACAATCAGTAGAAAAACTACACTGAGAAATCAGGAAAAACTCTACAACACCTGTATCTTCAATGAGATACACTACACTTAGGTTTTCCAGTTAATTTAATGAGCTTAGAAGTTTGTTGGTAGCAGAGTAGCACAACAGTATGCGAAGCCTTATGTTTTCCTCTTATACTAAAGGAAGTGTTGCAAAATAGAAATTAGTTTTAAATATGCTCCAGTTTAGGAAACTAATTTGCCAACATTTTCATTTAACTGCTTACAATAAACTGTTTTTCTGAAAGAAGAATGACATTTCCAAATCATTTATATTCAAAACTCTGCCTTAGTAGGACTCCACTCCATAGATTATCACATGTGACTGTCTCTAAAAATAGATAGATAAATAGAAATTCTTGTAATAACATTTACTAGCTCAAAACACAAGGAAATAAGGGCAAGACATATATAAATTTGGAGCTTAGTAAGAAGAAATAACAAAAGAGAAACCTCCCTACCTTTAATTTGACTTCTTCATTAGCAGAAAGAGACTTATAAAATGTAGGAACACATGTATTTTTGTACTGATCAGGCCTACAGCAAAGTATGCACGATTATCTCTTCTTACCCTTTCAGGTTTCATCTCAATTTTTCATAGTTATTGGCTTAAGCCATGAGACCTTGTAATTTTAAAGCATAATATTGTGCCATGAAGTTTAACCACATAACTTTCCCTCACGTTTTTCAACTTTAACTCAAATAGCAAATAGCTGAAAAGTGTACTCTTTCAAATCTATGTAGGAGTTGTTCATGACTATGATATTGAACCGATTTCCATTATTCCTAAGACCTTGTTGACTGTTTGCAATGCAAGCACTCTTTTCTGTACTTGGTGAAAAGAATAGTCTCAGAAACTGGAGGGATTCCAAAACAGTAATTTGAAAGGGATATAACTTTTTTTATGGCTTTATCCAGAAGAACAGAGATGCAATCTGCATTCCTGCTGTAGCTGTGCTGTAAGTAGGCCACAGAACCAGCTGAGATTGTGTTATTTCTGCCTCATCAGTTAGCACCTTTGGATGAGAAGGCAGATATGATTTATCGTGCAACAGAGGCTGACAGAGCCCAGCTGGAAACATTCATACTATGAGAGCTGAAATGCAGAAACTGGGTTAGTGTTGAAATGCAAAATGTAATCTAGGTCATATATACAGAGAAAAGTAATTCATTCTCATAAAACTGCCTGACAAGGGCCCTAAAATAACAATGTTTACATCTTCTGTCTTTGATTAGAGATGCCAGTAAAACATTTTCACTGTAAGGGTATTCTCCCTTCCTCCTCCTATCATAAAGACTAAACTCACCATTGCAAACAAAAAGCTATTGCTGCCTGAAGGTAGTTTGGTGACCTATGATAAACAAGTTAGCAGCCAATCCCAAGTGAGGTTGGATGGGTGTCTGCACACATAACCTTCACAGTTGGTATTTATTGTCAAACTTGTTGGCTAGAGGAGCAAACACAGCCCCTGTTATCATTCTATATGCTGTATCGTTCTAACATTTAGTACACAACATTTCTACAAAAAGAACTTTTAGATTTAATGTTAGAAAGAATACTTTAAAAAATTCTACAGTTTTTCCATGGACATTAAAAATTATCATTGTGATTGTATGAATTTATGTATGATTTTCTATAAGAAATTAATTTCTACACATTTCGTTTTGTGTGTATGTGTTATTCTCTTTTTTTAAGAGGTAAAATGAAAATATTAAACTTCCGGCTAAAGCAGTAAAACGTGCCATCCAGAATTAAGGTTAAATTTAATGCACTGGACATATTTACAAAGCATCTTTAAATGAGTTCTGAGCCTATTCTGTGCCTTAATCCACTCTTTATCCAGTTATGGCGTTGGTTGCATGTATACTCTAACATTTTCTTCCTTCACCCTCTCGTGAACATCCTAGCTATATAAAAGCTGTGGTATGTTAACTTCAGCCTCCCTGGTGAGACTATATGAAGCTTCCCTCCTCCTTCATTCTGTTATAATACTGACAAAAAGAGACTTGAGAAGAAGAGAAGATACTGGTGTTACTCTTACAGTGACTATTTAAAACCAAGTCTCTGGCCATGGTACCGGATCAAGAAACTTAATTTAAGCAGAAATTATTAGTAAAATTATGTCCCAAAAAGTTCCAGCAGCTAAAAAATGTTCCCCTTGACTTATGCAGACTCTTACAATACTGAATACATCATAATCCAGTTAGTGTGGACGATGAGAAGGATGTTCTCTTGCCTTGTGCTTCTGGATCTTTCTTAGAAAACTGGATTTGTGAATTCTCATTTTTTTCCAGCAGAAGAAAGTACAGCTCTTTGCCTTGCAAACATGTGCTGCAGAATAGAGGAAAAATTAGAAAAGGTTAAGATTGCCACTCAATTTTTATTTTTTCTTTAATTATATTTTTCCCCAAGAAAGGGTTGTAAGACTATACTGGGGAGAGGTTACAGCCCTGAACAACCAGAGATTCTTACAGTAAAAGTATTACTGACTGAGTAATAAAAAACATGATTGGAGAGGGAGAAGAAAGTTATATTTGGTTTAAAAACCATATAATTATGTTTCACAAATTATATTCTTCATTGAATTTGTCCTTTTTCTTTCAACAGACAAGAATTCTGTGTGGTTGCAATTTCAGAACTGTCTTTTCAGGTTTACAACTGAACTTTGAATGTATATGACGAATTCTGCTATAGATGCTGGGGGAAGTCACCGTTGACCCTTTTTGATCTCCTGCAGCATAGAAAGCAGCTTTTGTATAGTATTATTATATCACTACCTTCTTTTTCTTTTATATTTCTTCATAAGATTTCCTACTTTAAATATTTCTTTGTCTAATTTTATTTGCTCCTCTGTACTTTTCTGAAACTATTCTCTTTCTGGCTCACTGATTTTCTTCCTTACCTTAGTTTCTTCCTTACTGTTTCATTGTTCCTTCTAGCAAGCTTTTTTCTGCTAATCTCATCCTCAGGAACTTCTTTTCTGTCCGAAGTGTTTTCCGTTTTTTTTCTTATATTCTACTTATATTGAGCACTGTTCTTCTCCTTTCAGTTTTAGAGGAAGGTATGGACAATTTAGTTCTTAAAACAAAAAAAGGATCTTATGGCAGTTCCCAAATAGAGATTAGCAACCTGTCATTAGAATTGCCAATGCCTTGAAAACACACTAATAGTATTGGAAACCTTTAGCTTCATCACTGAGAAGATTTTTTTAGGGCTGTTCTTTGATGATTTTTAAGGGAAGAGAATAGTGAAGGACGTAAGAGTTAGAACATGTAAAGCATAGTAGCAGTAAATATGCAGCATATCACTTCCAATCTATGAAGGGAAGACGTGCTGTGGTTATTTTGAAGAACTATAAAAAGGGGAATTGCAATGAGAAAGAGAAAAGAGAAACAGAGAACACAGACTTCAACAACTACTTACCTCAGGCTGTCATTCTTTATAGAGGTAACCAGCAGTAGGTCAAGATTTAATCTGAAAGTTTACAGTGATATATCATAAAATAGACCTTTCCCTCCACAAAGTGTACTTCAGTATATTTCTCATTTTATTTCTGTGAAACCTCTGAAGAAACAGGCAGATAAAACACACAGGAACCTAACAGAATTTCATTCTCTTGGAATCATTTCCATGAAACATTCCCATGCTGCTGGTTGCCAGCCTTTAAGCCTGTGTTATTTATTTCTAAATCCTGCCAGTATCAAGGCTCCAGAACCTTTTCTTCACCTTCTTAAACTAAGACTTGTTCAGGTATCAGAACAAAATGAAGAGTTAAGAAAAGCAGAAATTGATGTAGCATGTGTAATGCCAAACTCAATTTCAAAGAAAAATCTGAGAAAATGTAAGAACTCGAGTAGGACTGATGTATGACACATAGCCATAAGGGACAGACGGACGCTGCTTTGGCAGTAGAATTATTATCATCATAGCAGCAACTGGATTAAGATGGAATGAGTGTTTAGAAACTCTTCTCTTTTTCCCTGCCCCTCTACTTCTCAAACCTGATACAGTGTGCATGGAGCAATAAACAAAAAAAATGAGCATATTTATTCACATTTTTTGTCTTTCACAACTCTTTGTATGTTTTAACTTTAACTTTGAATAATATGTTGATGAAACAGTCACAATTTTTTTATGAACAAGCTTTTTCATGCCAGTAGGTGTGCAGCAAGTTCACTACCCTGGGCTTCAGGAGAGCAGACTACAGCCTCTTCAGGGATCTGCTTGGTAAGGTACCGTGGGATAAGGCCTTGGAGGGAAGAGTGGCCCAAGAAAGCTAGTTAATATTCAAAGATCACCTCCTCCAAGCTCAGGGGTGATGCAACCCAAAAAAGAGGAAGTCCAGAAAAAACATCAGGACACCTGCATGGGTGAACAAGCAACTTCTAGACAAACTTAAAGTCAAAATGGAAGCCTAGAGAAGGTAGAAGCAAGGACATGTAGTCTGGAAGGGTTACAGAGAAATTGTTCAGATAGCTAGGAATCATGTTAGTAAAACTAAAGTCCAATTATAATCTGGCCAAGGGTGTCAAGGACAATGAGAAAAACTTACGTAGGTACATTGGTGACAAAAGCAAGACTAGAGAAAAAGTGGACCCTCTCTGGAGGGAAACGGGAGACCTGCTTGCCCAGGATATGGAGAAGGCCAATGAATTTTGCCTCAGCCTTCACTGGCAAGGGTTCAAGCCACGCTGTCCAAGTCGCAGAAGGCAAAGGCAGGGAGGGACTGGGAGATCGAAGAACCTCCCACTGTAGGAGAGGATCAGATTCGAGACCATCTAAGGAACCTGAAGGCATAAGTCCACAGGACCTGATGAGATGCATCTGTGGGTCATAGAATCATAGAATTATTTGTTTGGAAGATGTTTGAGATCATTAAGTCCAACTCTACCTACACACTACTAAATCATGTCCCTGAAATGCTCATCTACCCATCTTTTAAAAACCTCCAGGGATGATGACTATCCCTTCCCTGGATAGCCCATTCCAATGCCTGACAAACCTTTCAGTGAAGAAAATTTTCCTAATATCTAATCTGAACGTTCCCTAGAGCAACATGAGGCCATTTCCTCTCATCCTATCACTTGCTACTTGGAAGGAGACAGCGATAAGGTCTCCTCTCAGACTCCTTTTTTCCAAACTGAACAATTCAACTCTCCTCACCTGTTCCTCATAAAGCTTGTTCTCCAACCCCTTCATCAGCTTTATTGCCCTTCCAGTGCTGACTACAGGGGCACAATCACCTCCCTGCTCCTGCTGGCCACGCTGTGTCTGATACAGGCCAAGATGCCGTTGGCCCTCTTGGCCACCTGGGCTACTGCTGGCTCATGTTCAGCCAGCTGTCAACCAACACCCCCAGGTCCTTTTCTGCCAGGCAGCTTTCCAGTTACTGTTGTTCAAACCTGTAGTGTTGCACAGGCTTGTTGTGACCCAGATGCAGGACCCGGCACTTGGCCTTGTTGAACCTCATACAGTTGGCCAAAGCTCATTGATCCAGACTGTCAAGATCACTATGCAGAGCCTCTCTACTGTCAACACTTCTGCCCAGCTTAGTCACATCAACAAACTTACTGAGGGTGCACTCAATCCCTTCGTCCACATAATTGATAAAAATGTTAAATAGAACTGACCCCAACATGGAGCCCTAGGGAGCACTACTTGTAACTGGCCACCAACTGGATTGCACTCTCTTTTCCACTGCTTTTTGGGACCAATCATCCAGCCAGATTTTTACCCAGCAGAGGATATGCCTGTCCAGGTCTTTGACAGCCAGTTTTTCAAGCAGAATGCTGTGGAAAATGGTGTCAAAGGTGTTCAGGTACACTATATCAACTGCCTTGTCCCCATTCACTAAGTGAGTCAACTTGTCATAGAAGGAGACCAGATTAGTCAGACAGGACTTGCCTTTCGTAAACCCATGTTGTCTGGACCCGATTACCTGGTTCTGAGGGAATTGGCAGATGAAGTTGCTAAGCCACTATCCATCATATTTGAGAAGTTGTGGCAATCCGGTAAAGTTCCTACTGACTGACAAAGGAGAAATGTAACTCCCATTTTTTAAAAAAAGAAGACCTGAGGAACTACAGGCTGGTCAATCTCACCTCTGTGTGTGACAAGACCATGAAGCAGACTCTCGTGGAAACTCTGCAGAAGCACGTGGAAAATAAGGTGATCAGTGGCTACTACCTTGGCTTCACTATAGGCAAATTGTGCCTGATTAATTTGTTGGCCTTCAAGTGATGGACTACAGTGTTGGTGAATAAGGGAGTAGTAACTGAAATCATCTACCTACACCTCCTGAGAAAAGCATTCGACACTGTCACACATAACATTCTTGTCTCTAAACTGGAGAGACATGGATTTGATGGATGGACCACTCAGTGGATAACAAATTGGCTGAATGTTCACACTTAAAGTATTGTGATTAATGGCTCAATGTTCAAATAGAGACTGGTGATGAGTGGAGTTCCTCAGAGCTCAGTATTGACACTGGTGTTATTTAATAGTTTTATTGCAGACACGGACAGCGGGATTGAAGGAAACTTCAGCTAGTTTACGGGTGACACCAAGCTGTGTGGAGTGGTCAACACACTGGAGGGAAAGGATATCATCCAGAGGGATCTAGACAATACCTGAGATGTGGACCCGTGAGAACCTCATGATGTTCAACAAGGCCATGTGCAAGGGACAATACCAAGCACAAACACAGGATGGATAGAGAATGGATTGAGAGTAGTCCTGAAGAGGAGGACTTGGAGGTGTTGGTGGATGAGCAGCTAAACATGAGTCAGCAATGTACGCTCACAGCCCAAAAAGCCGACTGTATCCTAGGCTGCATCAAATGAAATGTGACCAGCAGGTCGAGGGAGGTGACTCTCCCCCTCTACTCTGCTCTCATGACACCTTACCTGGAGTACTGTGTTCAGTTCCGGAGTCCACAACACACGAAGGTACATGGATCTGTTAAAGCGAGTCCAGAGGAGGGCCACAAAGATGATCAGAGGACTGGAGAACCTCCCACACAAGTTCAGGCTGAGACAGTTTGGATTGTTTAGCCTAGAGAAGAGAAGGCTCCAGGAGACCTTTGAGCAACCTTCCAGTAGTTCCCGGAAAAGCTGGGAAGGGGCTCTTTATTGTGGACTGTAGAGATAGGATGAGGGTTAAGAAGGTAGATTTAGATTACATATTAGGAAGATATTTTTGACTGTGTGAGTGGTGATGCACTGGAACAGGTTTTCCATAGAAGTCATGGATGCCCCAAGCCTGGATGTGTTCACAGCCAGGCTGAATAAGGCTTTGAGCAACCTGATCTAGTGGAATATGTTCCTGCCCATGGCAGAGGGATTAGAACTAGATGATCTGTAAGTTTTCTTCCAACTCAAACCATTCTATGATCCTATGATTCTATGATTTTCAGTTAGTATTTTTCTGTGTATGTGACTTTCCGTATCCACTATTAGCTAAATGAAGTGTCTAATAGGCCTGAGGTCTGGCACCCTTAGTGAATATGATCAAACATGCAACAATAATGATCCAAACCTTTGAAATTTTAATTACATAACAGGTCCATTATTACTGAAAAATATTATTAAACCCTTTGGCTACAATCAAGTAAGCATTTACAGGCAATAATCATTACACTTGTAATCATGGTATCTAAATACACAGAATTACAGTGCCTGCAAGTGTTAGCAACTTTTTTGTGAGTAAAATGTAATTAGTATATATTTTCTTAACAAAAGATCAGATGTATTCTACACAAATCCCTTGTAAAGAACATTTTTTCACACAACTGCCCTAATCACTCCCTTTACTTCACTAACTGATCTGTGTTTGTACCAGCTCACATATTTTCCTGCTTATATAGGCACCCAGATGTAATAAGATATCCTTGATAGATAATCTTGCTTCTTGTCTTATATTCCCAGATTCAACAGCTCTGCCTAAACTATTTCAAAATTTAATAATTCCTATCATGAATAACCTCAGATACTTACTTTTGCTACCCTATGGAAAATGTTTATGTGGTAGTCTAATAAATAATCCACTTACTCTGGTTTTTGAAAGACTGGTTTTTATATTCGCATCTTGGGAGGGATTTGACCCAGAATGCTTACCTGCAGAGTACCTTGATAACTAATGTATTCATCCAATGTGATGTCACACTCCTACGTATCTTATGCATTATGGGTTATGTGCTTCACTGTCTAAGCTTTGATGAATCTGATATTTCAAGTTTTTGAAATTTTAGAGTAACTAAACATGATCCACGTTCCTGTTAACTATTTCTGGAGAAAAGTGAGACCTACTGGCTAGGGCAAACCTTTCTGCAGTTTAACTTAAGTAGATTGCTTCTCAGGCAGACATTGTTAGTTCATATATGATATGTGAAATTTTCTGCCTTTGAATAATCCTCCTGGGGCTATGTCCATAACAAATGAAAGAGTGTACCTGGATGCCCCATCACGTAAGATCCACCATCATATTTCTTCTATCTGCTCCTCTCTTTTGCATAAAGTAAGCTTAGCTTCTAAATAAATTAACTAACCTATAGCTTGGTGAACAAGAAAAAATGCTTTTGGCCATAAGCTGCAAAGTGAATTGAATCCTTTTCTACTGTCAAAAAAGTGGGACACAAGAACACTTTATAGCCTTACCTTAATAAAAAAAAAATGCACTTAGAAATATTTTGGCTCCAGATATCTGTCCTGTCATTGTATTCAGCATGTCACTTAAGCAGACCACTTGTGGTGACGTTAATTTCCTTCATGCTAGAAATCAGGGATTTAGTTGTCTATTGTTTGAGTTTCTCGTCTGAATCTCCTTTATAGTCAATGGAGAAAACAGACATTTTGAGATGTGGTTCACCAGACCTTTTTAAATATCTACCTGAGAATGAGGTGACTCATACCCTAGAAGTACCTGCTTCCCTCAGCTAATTAGAAAGAAAGTTGAGATGTCTCTCTATATTTGTTATAAGGCATTATGCCCAATGTTTCCTACTATTTGTATATGATGGAAGATAATTACTAATATACTAAAAAAAAAATGGGTTTCTTGAAGTTCAGTTCCTGAAGTTTACAGAATTTTCAAGCGAAACAGTGTGATCTGCATTCAGAAATTAAGAGAATTATGTTAAGGGACTTAGAATTATTATTATTGTTCTTTTTATTATTACTCCTTACATCTGAATTTTATCAAAAGCCTCTAAATTCTACATATCTTCTCTTTTAGTTATAACAGATGGTTATTGGGTAAAAGTCCTATACTTATACAACTGTAGTTGTAACTACAGTAATAACTTTATGTCATCTAGCTCAGTTGTACTAACTTTTCTCATAATAAAAGAAATTTTAAAAACGTAGAACTCCACAGAAGAACAGCAATACACTTTCTGCTTCAGAACAGTTGCTTGCTCTGGTCTAGAATTTGAATTAATTGTATATCATTGTGCTTGAACCAGCATCTTCATAGGGATACTCTGGACAAACACAAGAACATTTAAGTATTTCTAAATACCTTCTGATCTGAGTGCTTAGCTGAGTTCATACAGAGAGTAGAATGGCAATTTTCAGTTATTATTCAACAGGCAGGGCACAGGGAGAGTGGAATTTTATCCTTTGTTTAATGCTGTAACAGATAAAATACAATATGATACATTGTACTTCAGTACAAATATTTCTCATAGATTTTGCTGATTAAGGATCATCAGGATCCTTATCATATGCTAACACATTCCTTTCAGCAGAACAAATGATGATGATGTAGACTGATTATAAAGTGTAGTTGACAAGTAGGAGTAGGTGTAGGTGTTGGGTCATAGGTTGGACTCGATGATCTCAAAGGTCTTTTCCAAGCTTATGATACTGTGATACTGTGATTATTATCTTTCTATTTTTTCAAATGTATGAATAATTTACCACTACCATGTTTTTAAGAAATACTTCTTTGCTCAAGTTTATAAATTGTGATCAAAATGTCTCAAATTATTTGCCACTGAAGTAATTTTGAAAAACTGAGGAACTGATGGCTTTTTTTCAGTTATACATTCATATGTATATCCTCTGCATAGCTTCTAGCAAAAAAAAAGAAAAAAACAAAACCATAAAACAACCCCTAAAGAACCAAAAAAAACCCCAAACCCACATAGGTAGTGGTGGTAGAGAAATCATAAATAAAGTAGGATGTCACCATTAAAAATTATTTCAAATATTCAATTTTTCTTTGGCATCGGGTTTTACTTCTATCAATATTAAGTATTGGACTAATACCTGACTGTTTTTTCTGTTTCAACTATGATTGATCTCCATTAGTACCTTGTTTATTTATTTCTTTGGTATGTTTATCAACAAAATTTTTGTTTTGAAATTTTAAATATAGAACTGATGTGAGCCTTAAAGTATTTACCATCTATTAAGCAACTATATCGTTTAGTCTATTTTGTAAATAGGCACCAATTGCAATGATTCTCCTCAGACATCTCCCACAGAGAACAGTCTTCCCTATATTTTTAATGCTTATAAATTTTTTCTTTTAACATAGGATGTGAATAGACCAGTTGCACAGAGAAATACTTTTCTTATTAGGGCTCATCACAAATATAGACACTCTGAAAAAAAAAAGGCATTTTCACGTTTTCTTCAACAAGCCTACTATTTAATATAACCTTTGACTTCCATTTTCATTCTACATGTTACTGACACAGAAAGCACCCCTCTCAACTTTCCATCTTTTTGTTTCTTATTGTTTACAACAGCAGTTTATATTCTTTGATAGAAAATATAGGGTGTTTTTTTTTTTAAAAAAGAGCTTTAGCAAATACTGCATAATGAGAACAAACTTCAATTTGGAAAATTTAGTTTTTAGGAAAAGGTCTTTTAATAAAGACTAATAGAACAGGCTTTATATTGTCTTATTGGGAGCCATTTCATAGTATATTTTGAGAGATGTGGTTTTCATTGTTAACTTTATAGTTCAGTACAACGACTTTTTGTATGAAAGAGGTAGTTTTCATTGTGACCATTCATAAACATCAAGCTTACATTACCTGCAGAACAGAGGTCATTAAAAAGGTAATAATTGCGATAAAATAAAGGAAGTATAGTACTCAGACTCAAAGAAATCATTCTTTTTCATATTTAACTGTGCATTGTAACCCCCTGTGACTGCCTGGCACAACAAGCTGTCCCTTCTGTTGTACCCAAAAACAGAACGGAAAAGGAAGGCCCATGTCATTACTTTTGACAGCATCATTCCTCATGTTTTCATACCTTGTGATTGACTGACAGACGTTTCTTGACACTGTCATATTCACATTTCCTCTGAAAACACTGTGTTTTCCTGCTTACCCCCTTTGGACTAAGGAGTGCTAAGAAATAAAAATACATGCATTTATAAAATAATTAAAATATATGCATATGTAGAAATAGCTATATTTAATAATAATGTAATAACATATATAAATATATCTTTTATTTATTATACATAAATTTGCTTTTTAATATTGACTCCTGTATTTATATATATGTATATATATATTTACATATAAATGTTAATACAATGTTATAGTTTCAAAGTCTTTCAGGGAATTTTTCTCTCCCTTGTCAACACAGGGGGTTGTAGGACTCAGGATGGGTGGCAGGGAGTGGTTTGATTGCTCTGAGTTCCAGTTTGATGGCTGGGTGCAGGTGAGGAGGGAGAGAGGCGAGAGGTTTCTTCTGATTGGCACCACTTTTTATCTCAGTGGCTGCTGTGAGAAGGAGCCGCCATTTTTGCTGGGCTGGTGGAGGCACCTTGGAGGGAGCTCCCATGGTTCAGCCCCCAGCTCCACGTGCCCTGTGCTGTCCTTCGGAAAGAGAGTGATCATCACTACCCAGAATTGCTGCGGACTCCCTGGGGGCCAGTGTCATTTGCAGAGAAGCTACTACTCTACACACACACACAACCCCCCACACCCCCCGGCTTTTGGACAAATGATGAAGAGTTGGCTCACCAGAGCTTGGGAGTGACTTTTGTGACCACTGCATTCTGAGGTGTGACATCACGTCCTGCAGTCCATAAATATAAATGCATCGAAAGGAGTAGGAACAAAATTAATTCATTTAAAGGTTTTGGTTATAGTGTTGCTGTTTGTTCTGTTCTGATTTTGGTTACATATATATTTGCAGTTAAAAACTGTTATCCTTTTCGAAACATTTTCTAATCGCAAAGTTTGGGGTGTTTTTGGGGAATTTAATTAATTTCCTTAAACTGAGACATGCAACTATAGATATTAGTTCTCTGTAGCCATAAAAATAGGTAAAAAATAGATAAAACATTCCTTAATAAGAACTACAGGAATGAATAATTTAAGTTTATATGTCAATAGAAAATTAGGAGAATACACTGAGTTCATCACTTGAACATTCTGGACAGCAAGCCCTGAAGTGTCTGAAATGGGAGGGGCGACCTCCAGGAGACAGAGGAGTACCAAAAGGGAACACAGACAAGTCAGAACATGGCTGAGGGCTAAGGTACTCTCTAAGAAGGCCCAGCAAGAGGTGTCTGGTGCAAATCCTGTCATGTACAAAGATGAGATCAGTCCTGTAAGCCAGACTGAGATGCCCTTTCACCCAGATCCAGCCCAACAGGATGACACGGTTACAGGGGCAGACTCTGGGCTTTGCCTGGTCCTGCATGAAACAGGCGAACTTGTCCACAAAACCAGAAAATTAGAACAAAATGTCAGCTTCAGAAGAACATGTGTGTGTGGACAATAAGGGAAACAACACGGAAGGAATCCTCCAGGAACCAGAAGAACTGATCAATAGGCTCATGAACGAAAATCTTCATTTCAAGGTGTCACACAGAAAGGGAAGGTAGTGACTAAGGGGGAATTCCCTTTCCCCATGGAAGACACTTAATGGTTTAAACAACAATAATTGCAAAATTCATTCTGAACGCAGCAGAAGACAGATTAAGATTCTGTTGTTACCAGCATCATCTGAGCTCAAGTTCTTAGGAAAAGCAATTACCTCTGCTTCTATGAGTTATATTCAAATAAAAAACCATACACATTCACCCAAGCTATTTGCAAATTTTGGTTAGGATTCTCAAGCTTCATAGCCTTCTCTGTTTGAATCTGCAATATCTATCAGCATAATTTTCCATTTGGGTTGTAAGATAAACATCTTGTCATTTTTTAATATTACTGGCTATACTCTGCTATATAACATTACTTGACTGAGCACTACTAAAAAAAGTGTCAATACCATATGTCAAATATTGATGGATGCGATGGTAAACTTCTGCAAGGTAATTTTTTTGTTTTGACTGAATTTTATAAACAAGGTAGTTTGAAATATCAGAGTGCCAGAAAAAAACCTTTAGATAACACTACATTAGTATTTTCTTAATTACCTATATCCCAAATCTAGATAAGTCTATTAAAAGAATCACAAATACTCTCATTCTTCAGTACGGTCTTTTTATATCAGAGTGGCATGTCTGTGTAATTTGAAATTTCCTTCACAGTGATGCACCAATGGACACAAATTGCTAATTATGCAGTTTGAGAAACAACAATGGTGCAGCATTTCCTTAAATGTGCTGATACGTTACTTTCCACAATGTCAGGAAATAATGATGCTGATCAGCATAAACTATTGCGAAGTTTCTGAACTTTAGTTTTGCATAAGCTTTCTAGAGTAAGAGTAGGCCCCACTGATCTGCACAAAGATTTCATGTTAGCGGGGAAAAGCTGGAAACTGACCAAAGAGGTGTTCAGGTGTGTGGATGGGGTGGAGTGTGTTGTTTGTTTGGCTTATTTTGTTTGGTTTTGTTATTAGTTTGGTTTGGTTTGGTTACTTTGTTTTATGTTGTTTGTTTGGTTTGTGTTTTGTTTCACTTTGAGGGTTTTTTTACAGGATCAGGTAAGATATTTTAGCATTGATTCACTGGAAATCAATTCTTCTGTATTTTTATTCACTAGAATTTCACTGTTGTCTTCTACTACGGTTGCTCCTAGAAGTGGACGTAGCCTGATCATGAGGGCAGACTGGCCATGCATTGTATCTTATTCTTGGTGCTGAGGTTTTTTTGATGCGGCTCTGGCTACCCCAACAGAAAGAGAAGAGAAATACTTCTTATCTAAGAAGCTCTTGCCCCTAGCTTCAATATGACTAGGAAAGACAAACAGACACAGAGAGTGAAATGAGCCTGAAAGAATTAGCCCCTCATTTATCTATAAAAAACCCCTTGTTGACTGCCCTGGCGACTGCTGTCTTCTTGCTGTAGTGGAATAAAAGAAGAATGGGAACACCATATGACAAAAAATATTTTCTATATATAATAAAAAGGTACTGAACTGAGCAGATTGGGGAGTTGATGGGATGTTGTAGCAGCTTAGGATTCTAATAAGCAGAAAAACAATGCCATACAGAGTTGAATTTAAGGCTTCGTGCCAACACTAGGATGACATTTATATTCATGTGATTAGCATTTAAAAATTTTAATAGTTTTTCATTATTCTGTCACATAACCTTCCGATCCATATCACGTTATCTATTAAGCAATACTCTTGTCATTGCTACTTCTAGCAAATTATTCTTCTACAGGAAATTTTACTGATCTTTTGGATCCTACTAAGTGATCCAAACCCCCCTGGTGTTCTAAAAAAAAACTGGTGTTCTAAAAAAAACCTGGTGTTCTAAAAAAACAGGTTTTCTGAAAAGAAAAATTCAAAACATCCAGGCTGAGGGGAAAAAAAAACGAAAACCAACAACCCCCCTCTAATAAAACACCAAACAAAACAAAGCCATTCTTCCTTTCCTCAGGTAATAGTAAAATCAATGAAATGGCAGACAGTTCACAAAATTAAAATGTTCAAAAGCGGCCATTGAACTGTGGAAAAATTGAAACTGTACTGTAGGTTTTAGAATGGAACCTATGCAATTCTAACAAAGACCATATTGGAGGTAAAGGAAAAAACCTTGTAATCTCCCTGAAACCAGGGATTTTTATTAACATTTAATCAATATGAAGTAAATTTTAAGGGTTATAAACATATTCTGGTTCAGTTGTGACCTTTAATGTAAAGCTAGGGTTTAGGTTTGCTCTACCCTAGGGTTTAGGTTTGCTCTACCCTATATTTTATATCTTGATTTTACTAGTGGAAATGTAACTATAAATGTTATATTTATCTCTTCATTACTGTACGTCTTGTGGTTTTTTATCACAAAGTCAATTTTAATTGTGGATTTTATGTTTTCAGGTTGAAACCCCAATCAGAATTAAAATGGGATTGGATTGAGTGTGGAACAGGATTGAATGCAGCTGCTCTGCTTGAAAGACTTTTAAATGGAAATTTATGTATCTAAGTAACGTCAGGGTTTCTGCAATTATGTTGACTTGTTCAGTGGTCAGAAAGACTCACAGACTTTTGGAGGGATGGGCAATTTATTTTGGTTAAATTTATCCTGTTAAAATATTTAATATTTTTATGCAGGTGTTATTTAAAAAACTTCATCTTGTTCCTCAGAAGGAAGCCATTCTAACAGGTGAAAAAGTGGCACTCAAAAAAAAAAAAAAAGAAAAAAAATTATCCTACAGTTTTAAAGCTCAACACATAGAGCAGCAATTCAGAACTTCAGAGAACCACTGTAAAGCAACTAATGCATTTGCAAAATATGAAAACTTGTGGCTTGGAGAAACTCATATGGCTTGTCAATAACGTTTTTAGTCTGAATCTGAACGGCAGCTGCAGCCACAAACTGCAATAGTTTTTACACAAGGATGCACTCACACATAATAAACGTTTTGCTTAGCTATTTTCATGTGAACTTTTACAATATTAACAATCAGATAGATGTCATAACCTGATATGACTTTGAGAGATAAAATTAATCTGTACATAAAGTCAATGTTTATAGCTAGGGCAGTGGAAGGTCTCTGCTTTCTAATAATGTTCTAATAATGGAAAGAATTCAGTACAGCGTACAGCTTTGCTCCTTAGTGTCTTCAGAGAATACACGTCAGAATACATGTCCTTGTTTTCTTAAGGCTAAAACCTCTGAGTTTTGTTGAACAGTTTGTGTGGAAAGGAACAACTTCAGCCTGTTGGGAATGTAAGATGTTCAGAGGTTGAAATGTGTCAATACAGTTTTGTCTATGAATGAAAAAAATGTCTATAGTTTTCTTCCTTTTAGATTGCTCTATAACAAGGTGTTGATTAAACTATGATGAGGAATGCAGTTACAATTAACACTAAATGAATTTGTTAATTGGCTTCTTTTGAAGCAAACTAGGGTTTTTCTTCTGCTACCTTCTGTGATCCTTGTGAATTGATATAGGGAGTAAGGATAGTGAAAATTGACTGTGGAGGGAGTGACACTTCAAAATTCAATCTAACTAGTATAGCTACTGCAGACATAAGAATTTAAATAAATGAAAGTGAAAAGATGTTATATAGTACTTAAGCCAACATTTAGCCAGAATTTCATTCATGTAATATGTTTCATTTGTTTATTATTTAGATTTAAAATTGGTATATGGCTAAAAGATAAACAGACACACAAACTATCAAAACCCCCTCGAACAACAACTGTAAAATATCAGTTCCAGAACTTAGTCAAAAGACACATTGTCTTCCAAGAAGCTGAATGCAAAATGTTCTTCCCCCATGCAGGTTCTTTTTAGTTTTATGTTTGGTATTTCAATAGCATGCTGAAAATAGTGAATTGTGCAAAATGCAAGAGGGAAAGACAAATAAGTGGCCTTGTTGATCTTTTTTAAAATCTGTTTGAAAAGTGGCCTCCTTTCACACGAAAAAAGTAAGAAAACGTTATTCTCACAAGGTGTTATCTGCAGAATTTCTTGTACTCTGTCTTATAAAGCATTTGTTAAGATTTGTATAAAGATGTCTTCTCTTTGAGGACCATAGACTTGAGGGTTAAAACACTTACCAAGCATAATGTTTTAGCAATTGACTTGCAAACTTGAATCTGCAAAGTAACAAGCAATAGGACAAGAGGAAACAGCCTCAAGCTGTGCCAGAGGAGGTTTAGATTGGAAATTAGGAAAAATTTCTTCACTGAAATGATTGTTCAGCATTGGAACAGCCTGCCCAGGACTGCCCAGTGGAGTCATCATCCCTGGAGGTATTTAAAAGACATGTAGACCGGTGCTTAGGGACATGGTTTAGTCATGGGCTTGACAGTGTTCGGTTAACAGTTGGAACTGATGATCTCAAATGTCTTTTCTAACCTAAACCATCCAGATCTTTAAAGAAATCTCTAGCTGTAGAGTAAATATAAAATGTTCTTTTTTATTTTTACTAAAGGAATGATAATAACAAAAAAGGATCACAACCAATCATTCTGACAAAAACTATTAGAAATTGTGAAGTTGTTTAAAAGGAGATTTGAGTTAACTAATAAATTGTAATCTGCCGTAGACCAAACCTAGGTTCTCTGTCTTAAAGAGACATATTTGAAATAATGAAGATATTATTAGCATATGTTGGTACATATTCCTTATTTCCTCCTTAAAAGGTAATATTTCTGTGAAAGAAAAATGCTAATAATTATACATTTGATGTGCCTTATAAGAAACCTAAAAATTAAAAAAAAATAAAATCCAATAAAACATACAAATAATTATAAACTACAGAAAAAAATCAGTTTTGTCATTACTGAAATGCACTCAATTGGTTTCTGAATGAGAAGTCAACTGTAATTTCTCAAAAAAAGAATAAAGCCAAACCTATTAAGATATAAAAGAAAAATATTCTGTGAGTAAAACAATCCACAATTAAATAATCTAAAGCATATAATAAAGTTCAACCAAAGAATAACTTATTATGATATGAAGTAACTTTGAGTATGTTTCCCCATTCTAGGGACGGTTCAGGGAACTGACTTTTATCAGACAGAGTGACTTTTTCAATTGGTTTTCAGATAAAATGAAACTAAACAAACAAGCTGGAAAGATTTCTCATTTTAATGATGATTTTGAGAATTTTGGTTTAGGTCACTGCAAATCTTGCAGGTTACTACGTTTCACAGCTTCCTATGAAAAAAAGAGGTCATAAGATCGTCCAAGTTCTGCCCTGGCCAGAAGAACCACCTGTTCCCTGGGTGTGACAATCTTGACCCTGTCTTCCCTCTGTGACTCAAACAGTTTAATTTTTCTGATTCTAGAGAGAATTGCTATACTCAGGAGACCACTAAGTTATTTCAGGTAAGATAGTTTCCTCGTCTTACTCCATTGTTCCCAGAAATAAAGGAAAACGTGGGAGGGGGGACTGAGAAGACAATTCCATCGTAGTGGTTGGAAGAATGATCTAAAAGGTCTGATGAGTATTGATACTGGTCTCTGCTTTCAGGACTTTTGTATGCTCAAATGTAACAGCGATGTGTTACGACATGCAATGAAGTTACTGGTAACATGTCTGTGAGTATCAGAGTATCCTTGCTGTATAATTTTTTTCAGAGTAGTCTATTTTTGCTATTGTAATAGTAAGTCAGGGACAAAAGAGGACTGTAACATAACAATATATAAGGAGAAAAGACAACAATCTATAATTCTCCTTTCCACAACAATACTAATTCAAGATATAGTAAGAAAACAATGTTATTTGGACTGCAGTAGCAACAGCAGTAGCTGCACAGCAGTGGCCACAAGTTAATAGTTAAGAATTTTTTTTTTAACAAATGTTGGTTTGGAATGCCAGAAAGTCAACAAATTAAAAAAATAATCATATTGAAAAGTTACTAACCATTTCTCATTTCATTACTGTTATCACATTGTGTCCCTCTTCTCCCTTACCTATCTTGGCACTTTCCCAGTGTCTTCAACTTGTTTTGCTTGAGACTCAGCAAAGGAAAATATTATTAGCCAAGATGTGTGTAATTTCAATTACATAACAGGTTTTGTTATCTTTTAGCTTTTGACTTTCAAACTAATAAAGTAAGACTAGAGGGAAAACAGAAGAAAAAAAAATAGCAATGTAAATTTATGGTACTGTGAGAAATACAGGGTAGGTGAAGAAAATGCAAGAGGTAAATTGAAAGCTGCATCTCATTTTTCTCACATCTGACACTCGTATTTGTTTTGTAACAGAGTTATAGAAAATGAAAATACATAATTTTAAAATTAACAACTCCCTTACTCTTTAAAATTCAGATATTTTGATGGTGTAAATATTTATGAGGAAGGTCAACTACTCGCTTTAGATTTTTAGAAGTTATATTCATGAAATATAGGCGATACTGTTTCCATATAAGCATTTTTATTTGCCTGTCTACAGTATTTTTCTGATTGTCTGTGTTTAGTTATACAAGTGGCTACCCTGTGAGCTAACTGCTTACTGTAATACAATGTGATCAGAAAAGATTGAAAGGTGAATAGTACAAGAGTACTGGAGTACAATTTCATTGATTTAGATGGGAATATGGTCCTATCAGCTATGTTATCAACTGAGAGCAGGGTATGCTACTGCCAGTGATAAGGAATCTAAGTACTCTTCTCACTTCAGTGAAATTGTACTTTCTATTTTTGTCTCTGATGAGGGTTTTGCCTGTTATGTTTGGAGGAATTATCCAGGGCATTTCTGTATTAGGAATACAAAAGATTACAATTAAAAGATAAACAGTAACATCACTTCCATGCCACAGAGCAAATCACCAGTCATTAACTTGAGTCATTTTAAATATAGATAAACAAATAATAAGGTTATGCTGTATAATTATAGGAGTCAGATTAATTTTCAAATTTTTGTTATAAAACAGTCATTTGCAAAAAGGTCATATTATCAGAGAAAAATGACTGAATATTGCAGCTTTATTTGAGACTGAGTTTTCCATGATTTTTTCAATAAAGTGATATCCTTTGTGATTAATTAAAAGAAGCTCTATTTCTGTTTTTTAAAAACTGATATTATTATGTTAAAATGAAAGAACATGGTCTCTGTTTTAAATAGATTAATGACATTTCCGATTTGTAGATATCAGATAATTACATAATGAATTCTATTGAACTTCAGGTTTCATTTTTGGAGTGAGAGCTTCTGAAGCAAGATACACCGTTGTTTCAGCAAGGAAGAAAATAATGACAATTATTAACACTGGGGTAATCATTGTCCCTTAAGTCTTCTTCCCTTGATAACATTAGGCCATCTGGGTCTGATTTCTCCAGTGATCCTTTACTGCTAGTGAGTTGTACTTTATTTATGCAATGCTGTAGAGTGAAAGCATGATCAAATACTCCAACCACATATGTATTAGAGGCACAGTTACACAGGACTATGTCATTAATTTACTTCGTTCAGTATTCTGTATCAGACTAGTCCCTCATGCTGTCTGCGTCCTGACTACATAGACATGGTATTTTCAAACTACATTCTCTTATTTTCTTTACTTTTTTAAAAATGAATTTATTTTGTTCCTGTATTCAGTGAAGTATCAGAATAAGAGTTTGCACAATGCTATTTTACATTTTTTAGTGTACTGCTGTCATCCTGTCCACATCTGTGATGCAGTAGTTACGTATATGTATACGTATATGTATATGTATATGTATACGTATATGTTTACGTTTATGTTTATGTTTATGTTTATGTATGTATATCATTCATATTCCCCTCTATGCAATTTTATTTTCTTCTTTAATTTTTAATGTTCTCTACAGGTCCATCATATTTCCTTCTAACTGTTATTTGTATCTGTTCTTTTTTTTCTCTCGATTTTTCACTATTTTTGGCATATAATCACTGAAGAACCTTTGTCCTATTCCTTCCAGATTACTATTGTTTTGCTAAGTTTTTGAACAGTATGGTAATATTTTTATTTTTATGTGCAGCTGTTATTATTCCTAAGATTAAACATCGTCAAAGGAGAAAGATTTGGAGAACTGCTTACACATGATGACTAAAGTAAATATGTAGAAGCCTGCAAGCAGAATTTTTAAGGCATTAAAAAGGTTATATAATATAGAGTTAGGATATAGCCTAATTTTTCTCTTAGAAACTTCACAATCTCAGCTCAGAGAGAAACTTATTGTTTCATAATGGATTTTTTTTCCTACTTACACTATATCGGTTTTCTTAAAGACTGAGGTTGGGTTTTACCTGATATTTAGAGGACTGTGCAGTCTGAGTAACGAGTACAGAATCTATGCTCTTGTGAAAGCGATATGCCCCAAGCACCATCTCTATAATGCCTTGATGGACATCTTTCTTCTGTGCCTCAGGATAATAATAGCTTTCAGTTATGATCCAAAGAGAAGGAATGAAGAGATTTCTTCAACTTTTTAACTTTGTGACTTTCGTAATTCACTAAAGCAACTCCTTTAAAAGTTAGCAAAGTGCACCATGATTTGTTGCAAATCTAAAATACTACTCCATTTCTGCGTTGGGCTTCAAGAAGTCCTGTTAGGCACAAAGTAGATGTTCATTACATTGTAATTATATTTGCAATATATAAAGGACATTTTTTACAAACGTGATAAAGCACATCTATATAATTTCTTGAAAATCTACACTGAAAATTTAATTTAAAAATACGTTATCATATGTTGAAGTCAGACTTATCTTTTATAGATTTATTCATTAGCTAGTGTTTATTAAGCACCAACACAAACATATTGAAAAGTAATTGGATTGTTTATTGAAGCTAAGTATGTTACATAATCTATGTTTTATGCAGACTGTACTTAGGTAGACCTGACATTTGAAAAACAAAAACAGAGCATTAAACTCTTTGAGACAGACTGAGTTAGAACATTGCATTTTTGCTGAGATATAGGCTAAAGCACTAATATGACTATCGTGTTTTATGTATGTGTGTATGAAAGTACAAATAGTTGTGGGAAAAGATACAATTCAGTTTTACAAAATATTGCATAGCATTTATAATATGAAAAAGAAGTGAGAAAAAGGAACTGTAATCTTCATGAAGGACGGCACAGCTGTCAGGTGTAACTGAGAAGGTAGAATGACACATCGTCTTTTGGGAGGCAGTATACTACATACATGGAACAAGGATTTAAATTTGATGAAAAGCAATAAATGGAATAAAGCTCTCTTCAGATGACTGTTATTAAAAAATTAGAGACGTCATCAATGATTTTTTGTCCCTGAAAAAAAATCTATACATTGTCATAATTTTTATTGTCCCATATCACGACTGAAACAGAGAATTTCTGAAATCAGTCAGGAGATCAGTGTAACAAAATTATCTATCCATCTAATATGGAAGATTCATCACCAAGGTTTCCATTTCAATTAATACCAACGAAGTCTTCAGTCTCTTCTGCACATTCTCTGTGTATAGCGTAATGCTTCATTTAATAGTCAGGCTACTGACTCCACTAAACCAGAGTCAGGTTAGGACTCTTCCTGAAATGGAGAATTAATCTGCTGAGTGGTGTTGAAATAGAGGCATGGGAATATGACTGGAGATGCTTCAGCAGACTTCAGAGTGAGAAAATCCAAATGCAGGCCCTCTTTGGTAATAAAATACATTAATAAATTATATCAGAGGGAAGACAGAAAAAGTGAATAAGAGAAAATAAACACTTCAATTGAAACTTTCTGGATATCAAGGATGCACCTGAATCTATCACCTAGATCATTAACAAAAGCAGTAAACATTGTGAGCCTTCTCATGGCGAGGTGAGGAACAGGAAACAACAGAACACTTCTAAGGTTAATATATTAAGATAGATCAAGTGAGGACTAGGCTGTGTCAGGGAAAACTTTATACATACACATACACGCACACACACATCTACAGTTCTCTGAGATGTGTCCCTTGCTCTGCTCAGTTGAGCTGAAGCGAGGGTGATTCTAGCTCCCAGTAGCCTTACACTGGGCTTCAATATGCAACCCTGCTTCTGCCTCCAGGTGTTGTCAAACAGCTGTCTAGCAAAGCTTTCGCTCATCTTCACTACTGAAGGTTTCATAGCTGCACGTTGGTGCCTGACACCAATCAAATCAGCCCATGACTAGTCATGCTGTACCTTTTCAGCAGTTTCTGGTGTTGTTTTCCCGTCCCATGTCCAACCCAAGACTGTTCACACTCTGATTTCCCTCGCGTTGCTGTTGGCTGTAGCTTGTCATATTCAATTGCTCAGCTCTCAATCAAGGCAAGGTCATGATGCTCCTATTACTGATCTTCTGAGGAGGAAGAATATTGGTGCTTGAGAAATACCAACAGCATTGGATTGTTAACTGTACTCAGAGCAAGGACTGAAGGCCTTGCTAAGGTAAAAGAACATAACAAAGTAAACAGTACCCTTCACTTACTTGCAGAGCCGGTCATTTCATTCTAGGAAGAAACTGAGTTGGTTAGACTGAATTACCCCTTGTTAAATTATCTTGCTTGTTCCTAATCCCATTTAGCATAACTCAACCAGAGAAGAAAATTGTTGGCTCTCAGTCCTAAATTCATCCTATCACATTTTTAAGCTTCCAAAATTCTGGCAAAACTGAAATTTTTGTCATTTATTAATGCAGGTCAAAACCAATGTTATACATGAGAGAATGAAACTACTTGTCAGAACTGATGAAGCTTATGTACATATTATCTTTCTAAGACTCGCAGATATTACTACTCACAGTAGCATTGTTTGCCAGAAATTAAATAAGCAATTTTTGTCATTGTTTTTTTACTTTTCCTCTTACCTATCCCTTTGGTGTTTTGTGCACTCATGTGAAAAGATATTAATAATAATTGATGTAGTATGTAAAAACGGGTTTTTTTGAAAATACTCTCTTGTGCCCATCTGTCATATCTACTAAATCACAGTTTTATTTAAATAATATTTGACAATTAAATAACTAGATTGTTATTGTTTGGCTATGTTTTCCACAACAAATAGAAGTATATTGACTGTTTAACCTTTTCACTAATGTTCTGCTGTATTTTTCTACAATGATGATGGTACAAAGAAATGAAAGCACAAAAGGAAGTTTGTTATATCATAGAATCAGATGATTGTGGGGCTGATTAAAAAAGTGTCTGTCGGATCTAACATTTACAAAGAATAACTGGTTGGTGATATGAAGTCTGGGCTACAGCAATGTCTTAGTTTAGATGAAAACTAAGATATGTTATCAGATATTAAAGATCTTTAATCAGAAACAACAATAAAAAAAGTGAGACAGAAACTTAGTGTGAGTTCTGTAGGAGTTGTGGAAGATTCAGAAGACCAGTGATCTTTCCTTCAGACACTGCAAAACGCAAACACGCAGTAACTGCTGCTGCTGTTGCCGCTGTCCCAGAGGAAAACGGATGTCCGGGCACGACCTTTGTCCCGGTTTCCCCAGAAAAGTCCTCTCTCCACTCCTCTCACATCCCGCTGAAATTCCCTTTGTTGGCAAGAGGAAGAAAAAATTCCTTGGAAAAATCCAAAACCACAACAAGCAACCATGAGATGGTGGAGTTCAGGATCCTGAGAGAAGGAAAATAGGCAAAAAGCAGAGTCATTGCCCTGGACTTGAGAAAAGAAGACTATGGTGTCTTGAGAGGAGGAATCGCATGGAGTACAGTCCTAGATGGAAAAGGAGTGCTGTTTAAATTTCAAGATGACCTATCTCAAGATGAATAATAGTCCATCAGGATGTGCAGCAGGTTCAGTAAAAGTGGTAGGATGTCTGCATTGATGAATAAGGTATTTACAAAAGGAAAATAAAAGGAAGTATGCAAGAAACAGAGCAGGGGTACTGTTGGATCTTGCCTTCTACAGGTGCATCAGTAGCATGAGGAATACTAGGGAAAATGTGGGACCATTGTTTGATGGGGCAGGGACCCTGGCTACAAAGGTCATTGAGAAGATCGAAGTAATTAATGCCTTCTTTGCTCCAGTCTTTAGTAGTAAAAATGGCCTTCAGAAATCCTAGGCCCTTGAAATTAGTGCCATAGTATGGAGCAAGGAACACTTACCATGGGTAGAGGAAGTTCAGGGTAGGGAACAGTTTCATAAAGTGCATGTGCAAAGGTTGATAGAACCTGGTGGGTTGCAGCCACGAGTGCTAAGACAATTGACTAATCTTATTACAAGGCCACTCTTAAGTATCTTCAGAAGGTCACAGTGATTGGGGGAAGGTCCTGATGTTTAGAAGAAAACAGGTGTCATTGTCATCTTCCAGAAGTGAAAGAAGGAAGGATGTGGAAATTACAGACCAGTCAATAACACCTGGGAGTTTAACAAAGAAAATAATTCTGTAAACAATTTACACACTTAAACGACAAGAATGTGAATAGAAATAGTCAGTATGGTCTTAAAAAGGCAAAATAATTTGCTTGTTGATGAAGGGAGAGCAGTGTATGTTACTTATCTTGAATTTTACTAAAGCTTTTGTCACTATTTCACACAATGTCCTTGTTGATATGTTGAATAAGGTTAGGATAGATAAATGGGCAGTGAGGTGAACTGAGAACTGATGGAGCCGCTAAGCTTAAAGGGTTATGATTATGACAGCCAGTTAGAAGTCAGTCACTAGTGCTGTACTGAAGGTCAATACTGAGGCTAATATGATTCAATAACTTCACTAGTAACTGAATGATTGGACAGCATGCATACACTGAAAGTTTGTAGAAGACACAAAACTAGGAGGAGTAGATCATCCATCCTATGGTTGTGTGGCCATTCAGAATGACCTCGACAGGATCACAATTAGACTAGAGTGACTACATAACATCTAGTTATCCTAAAGCACAGCTTAGGAGTTAAATGTACTCAAGAAAAGGTCAGCCACCAGTCGATACGATAACAATTTAGGGTAAAGATGGTGGAAGAATATTCTGTGCTAAGAACTTAAAAAACTGCTAATGACTGCTTGCAACTGCTTTAGTTAGTTCTGTATCTGGATCTAATTTAAATTATGGCTCTGTATTTTATCGCCTTGAGCAAATGTCAAAAAAATAATTTTACTGAATCTATTTGGAAGGTACTATTGTATTTAAGATTCTTTGTCTTGTCCAGACCAGAAATTTGGTTGAATTTTACTAAGTTAAGTCCATAACAGAATTTTCTAGTATGGGCTTTTGAAAAATGTGTTATTATAAAAGTCTTTTAACATCAGTATTGCAACAAGAGGTGGTTCAAAGATGTTATCTACTCAAAAGATTAAAAATATTTACAAACATAACTATGGAAATCTAAATAAATAAATAAAAGGGATTAATCAAATGTAAACTTTTTATTAGAATAAATTAGGTGCATTTTATACTTTTTAGATAGACATATGAAATACTGGACTCGAAAATTGGATAGTTGCTCTCCTAACATTACTTGATTCTTGTGATTAACTGTGCTAGATACCTGTGGTGACTAAACCAGATATTTGTATTACAGGTGTTTAAAGTTAAACAAGATGAAATTGTATGTCTGTTACAGTTATTACCCTTACTTCAACTACAAAAAGCCGTTTACTTCCAGCTCCAGCAGATGCAAAAAAGTAATATTTTACTTAGCTATAAACCTCTGCTTTCAACTGTTTTGCAACGAATTCAGCAACGTTATGAAACATAATTCTCAAAGTAAAACTCCATTATATCACAGACTTAATATGACATAATAATAAATGAGGCAAGATTGATAATTTAAAAAATTTTCAACTGAGTTGTTCTATATTTTGAACTATATGTACAAATACAGTTTGACATAAAGAACTGTAAGGAATATTAAATCTAATTTATTATTCCTATATTTTAAAAATGAATACCTAAGCAACAATTTAATTTCATTTTTAATAAATGCAGATGTTCCTTTTTAAATTCCTTTTTTTATTGCTTCATGTTGCTAGAAAGGTATTATTATGCTAAATATAATTCTAATGATATCATTGTAACAAATCTTTCCTAGTTCAACAAAAGGACATTCAGCCTCAGTGCAATTTCAGAAATTTTATATTTCTAATTATTGCAGAAAAGTAGAAAATACCCAAATGTTTCCCTCAGTCATATGCAAGAGATTGGAAAATTTGTTCCTTTCCTGCTCAGTCAAGTACAAGTATTGTATTTTAGTCTACTCTCAGTCTTTAGTTTACCCTCAGTCCAACATCAATACTATTAATATTTGCCTGCATAATATATTAATATATACCTGCTTTCTGTGTACAATATTTCTGTACTAGTGAGATCTGTTTTCTCCTAATAATCAATTTATATAAAATCTCTACTAGAGGCCCCTAATATTTTCTTCCCCTCTCTGAAATCCTCCTGTAAATCAAAAGAGATGATGAATTTGTCAGGAAATACTATTTCTGACCTTGTAAATTTTAACTGGAGCTTTTAACTGCCTTGTAATTCAGTTGCCTTCCTGGTAAGATAGACAATTGAACGATCAAGTAAGATTTCCTCCACTCCTGACTGTTAGCAGTGTGGCTATAGGATTGTTTCTGAGACAGGAGGCATGATCCCGTAATGCAAGCATGTGACTTCTCTAACAGAAAAAACCAGTGCTGTCAGGTAACAAGGCAAAGGAAACATAGCTTTATGGTTGACATATGGAGAGGTTTAGGCTTGACATTAGGAAGAAGTTCTTTACTGAGAGGGTGATTGGCCATTGGAATGCGCTGTCCGGGGAAGTGGTGGAGTCACCATCCCTGGAGGTGTTTAAGGAAAGATTGGATGAGGCTCTTAGTACCATGGTGTAGTTGACAAGTAGGAGTAGATGTAGGCTGGGTGATAGGTTGGACACGATGATCTCAAAGGTCTTTTCCAACCTTATGATACAGTGACACTGTGATACTGTGAAAATATCAGAGTTGCTAATCTGAAAATAAGCATCCACCATGCCTCAGCTGCCTAGAACCCACTCTGCAGCACCCTGTGGGAGAGCAGGGACAGGCTGCGGATGCTGACCGGGGCCAGCTGTGAGCTGTTCAGTTTGCTGTGTAGGGTGGAAACCTGAATTTAGGGGATCTGTCAGAATCCTCGTTCATGGATATAGTAAATTTTTTCTAGATAGCTTTACTCCATCTAAAATGAATGTGTTTATACATTTTTCCCCTTGTTCTCTATAATGCATTGAGCTGATAATTATTTTTTCCCTATGTAGTAATGTAGAATATACAACTTAATGGCAAGAATTACTTTTTTGGTGGAGGTAAACATTATTAACATATTTGTCTGCTTTAGGCAAGAGGCAGGGTGGTAGGGAGAAGAATCATTAAAATGAGACATAGAAGTTAATGTCCTATATTGATTACATCACTAAAGTGAGAGATTTCTGTGGAGAACTTAAACACAAAGCACTAATCCAAAATCTTTCTGGTAATAATCATGAGTAATTCCATATTATATTGTGCTACGAAAGCTCACTACTGTGTATAAATTATGATGCACACAATATTACTTCAAAAGGATCAACTAAATCAATTATACAATCACTCTATTTTAACTTCCCTGTTGGTCAGCTGATAATGTAATGAGTATTTTCAATATTCCACTTAGGCAATTAAGGTGATTGGACTGTAAGGTTGATTACATATTTATAATGAAACCCCATAGAACTGCATTTTAACACATTTACTTACACATAATTTTTTTTAACTATATGCTATAAACCTAATAACTGTTTCTTCCAGCACAGCCTTAAGACTCTGCCTGAGATGGATATAGATCAGATTTTTTTTAATAAAAATAAATTTCTCTTAAGTGCTAGGAAAACATAATAAAATTGACCTTGATTTTCAATGTTACTTTAGAGTAATCTAAGAAGTTATTGTTAGCAGTTTGTAATCATTGGATCCTATCCGTGTGAAATCCAGTATAAGAGACATATGATGTAATATCTATTTAATCTCAAACAAACCGGAATGAAAATGTTACCCTTTATTGTCAAGTAAAACAGAGCTCCAATAAAAAACATGATAGCAAAGAAAAAAGAAAAATAGTCATAGATGACATGGGCACATTTTAGTTTGTAGATTGTCATCTGTATTCTCTATTTAGAATCACTGTATTTCTTCTAGAAAAGAGGACATTTATCCAGAATTGTACAAACTGGAGAGACCTCAGGGGAGGACCCCCAAAGTGGTGGGTCTGGAGCACTTGCCCATGATAAGAAGCTAGGGGACCTGGGCTGGATCAGCCAGGAAAAGGGATGGTTTGGGGAGCACAGAAATGTTCCCCAGCACCTGTGAGAGGTCATCAAAGAGATTGATGGGGGGCCCCTCACATTGGGGCAGGATGGGACTATGAAAAAGGTATGTTTACTATGAGGATGAAAGCATTAGAGCAGATTCTCCTCGTAGGATGCAGAATTTCCAAATTTCAGACAATGCATTTTAATTTAAAGAATGTGTCTTCCTCTGTAGACAATCAGATCTGTGTACATAATGCCTATTTTTCCTTATGATATATCAATTTATAAAAGGAAAGAATATTAAAATATTTACAACTTTGTGTATGAAGACTGGCATGATTTGAGAAGAAAAATATCACTTGGAACAACAACTTAAGTTCATCCACTAAAAGTTTAATTTATCTTTGTAACAATTCTTAAATTATTATCTGGTAGAAAAGTACTTTGTGGTAACATGAATTAATTTTACTGAAATTTAACTAAGGTATGTACAAAGGTAGTGTTAATTTTAAGTTACAAAATTATTAGATTTTATTCTATTTGTACTCTGCCAAAGCACTCTGTGAGGCAGTGGAGTGCAACTTTGCCGTAACTCTTGGAAAGATTTACTCACCTGAAAAATTTGGCTCTTTAAACCCAAAATGTTTAAAAGACTCTGATGCAGTGTAGATATTCATAGCCAGAACATGTAATAATTGTCAAAGGAATATCGGTCTGTTCCGCAATATAATTTCCTTTCCAGTTTAATCTCATGGTAATTTCTGTTGTGTAGGTTTTCTACCTTGATGTGTAAAATTGACCACTACACAGCTGAATTTAGGCTGTAAATGTAAAAGCTTCTATAAATTCTGAACTTTATGAATTTTTTTATTGGGTGAAGCATTTCGTTTTACAGCGATGAGGTTTCTGAGGTCCATGTGACTAACACTTTGCCTTACAGGCATACATTTAGACATGTTTTTAAAATGATGAATTAGGGAAACTTTCTGAAAAGTGCCTTTTTACTATCTAATTCTATGCACTGCTCAGTTTCTTCTTGTATCAAGAGTCAATACCAACACATGAAGACCGATGAAGTTCTGGCACTCATCCTGGGTTCTGAAATGGACAGATGTTGCCAGTCGAGGCAGGTGTCAACACTTCTTGGACATGGGGTATTTTTTCCCATACCTTGTAGCATATCATTTCAGCTGTGTTGATTTACATGAAAATACTACACAGATAGTTCAGCACATAAAAAATGTCCAACGCAAGATGGTAACAGACAACTATTTGGACATTAAAGACTATTCCTGAAGGGAAAAGAATCCATTTGATCCATTAATAATGAGAACCTGCTCTTTGATCCTTTCTGTTCCTGTTACATCAGAGAAAACCATGAGATTCGACATCTTGTTGTGAAATGTGTCAGATGTTGTCAAAACAGCAAGCAAAGCATTTATAAATAACCTTGAAAACAAAAATGTTAGGCAAGATCTAAAATAGAGTCAGTATCAGAATTCCACAGGTCAAAACAAAAGTTCTGAGTGCCTTCTGTCTCCCATACTTTAAATCACATAGATAAAATGCTCATGAAGACTAGAAATACTCCCATATTAAAATAAAAAAAACACCAGCCCCCCAAAAACTAAATCAAAACACCATCCCCCCAAAAAACCACAACAAAACACGTGGTAGGTCTTCAATATTCATACTAAAACCTTAGAAAAGTAACATAATTCAGGATTTATCAAGCAGTTGTGTGGCAGAACTGATCAAAAATTTTCACAGATATTTCTTGAGATAGCTAGTGAAAACTTCATAATTACTGGCATGTTTTGATTTTTCGCCAAACTGACCACGCACGCATATCTGTCCTCTGGACTAGTAAAAGCTGTCTATCGATCTTGCAGCTATCGATCACCACCGTTACATTGAGCCAATACATCTGAAATGCAGGTCCCATGTCAGCTCCAGAAAAGGACAGCTAAAGGCAGCAGAGCTGTAATTCCAGTTAGGACTGTAAGGCAGATTCTTTGCAAACAGTTATGGAATAACACAATTACTTAACCAGACATTTTACCATAACATTGTTCATGTATTAAAATTTTACATGAAATACCAAAATCACAACCTTATTGAGTTATATTGTTTTTAAAATGTCCGTTGCTAAAAAAAAAAAAAATGTGCATTTTTGTTGTTTCGTGCTAATGTGAAATAAAAGCAAAATGTCAAGTTACAACGTCACTTTCCTGGTTGGAATCATGGTCTTTGACCGTTTTTGCTCATATGTTAATATCTCTCTCCCCAAGAAGATATATATGAATTTTTTTTAATTAAATCTCTACTATATACACAAACATATCTCTACATGAATTTCGCTGGCCTTAAACTCCTTTAGATTATGATTATATTGGGTGCAAAGAGAATACCCTAACGAGAAAAGCTATCTGAAATTACTTTGGAATAGGAGATATATGACTGCATCAACAAAACCAGTGCAAACTTGGGGACTTCTAGAACACAGTATTATATCATAGGGACCTGCCCTTTTTCTGATATCTATTTAACTTCCACAGCAATTTTGCAATCATAAATTAAACTTACTGACTTACTGAAGATGATTAAGTATGCTTATATGGTCTGTTTTGTTCTGTTGACTCAGTTCTCTGTGTCATTGACCTCTAGCTAAGCAGCTGGAATAACCAGCTATGAACAAGAAGGAGGAGTCTGGTAACAACTTCAAACGAAACCTCATATCTGAACACAGTACCGCAGTTTTTCCATCAACAAAACCTAGCAGCAGAATTGGTATCTGTTGAATTACAGAAGAGATCAATACTTCATGTAAGAAACATGCATGTTTTTCAGTTGTCTTTTCTTTTCCATTAAACGTTAGGAAGATATGTTTTGTCTATTTCATTAAAGCTACATTTTTAAAATGCTCAGTGGGTTTAAGATTAGTGTAACACAATTTCTCTCTGCAACACCAGTGTGCCTGTTTTCATGCTCCAATTGTCTGTGAGATTTCCCTGAAGGCTGGTAAAAGAATTTCTGTCAAAACTTGGACATTCCTCAAAGCAAATGATTCACATAAAAAATTGAATAATAATCAAGAGAACAGGTAAAGTGAATAACAACACTGAAGAATGAAAACAAAAGATGAATAAACCTCAAAATGAAACTGTAAGGGAGAAAAAAAATCATGGTTCAAGAGTTAGTTCATCTGAAATTTCTAACTAAGCCCACAAAACCTATGAGCTGTGAACACAGCATTGAAATTTTTCTAGTTTGGGATATCTGCTCTCTTTTCTATGTCTTTCAAGTAACATCTAAAAGTAATTAAACTCACTGCATTGTGTGTAACCTGTACACAAAAAGCTATTTGTTATAGATGGGTAAATTAAGGACAAATAAGAGCTCAAAGCTTGAGCTGCATTATGCATAAGAACAGAATTTAGCAAGAATTTTTATTTGTTTATTTTTAGAAAGTTATCATTATACCTTGAAGGAAGATTCATATTCTTTACATGTAATGTTATGTTCTACAGAAGAACAGCGGCAGAAAGCAGAGGAATTGTGAAGTGTCTGTGATAATGTACACTGCTGAAGAGACATATACCTTCATTGTGCAGTAATTGGAATTTCCTATACGTGAAATTTTCTTCCTCATACAGATTAATTTCCTGTAGTGGGCTGGGACCTTTTAGATGCCATTACCTAAAAGTCAGAGATATTAAGCAATGGAAGGTTCCAAGAAGAACTTGGGATCATGACTTGGGATCATGGGAAGTTTGACCTGATGTGTTTGTAAATCTGTAATCCACATTTTCATGGTTTTCAAATGACGGTTAGGTAGTATCGTTTTGATCAGCCAGTATTTCTTCAAGTTGGTCTTGGATGAATCCTTTGACCTTTTGGTAGTGATACTAAGTACAGATATCAAGGAGAAGGCTTTTGGGGGTTTGGTTTGTTCTGTTTATACTTTAAGGAGATTTTAAATAAATCACTAGAATGAAGCAGCCTTTTCCAAGCAAAAAGCATAAAATAACTGTTCAATAAAATATGATGCATTGTTTGAACAGAACTGTAACCAAAACACTAACTACATGTCTGGTAATGTAGGAATCCATCTAGTTTGGATGAATAATTGCCAGAACCAGACACTTACAGTTTATTTAAGTACAGTGTTAAACCTAAGATTAGAGTAGGATTCAGGAAATAGACTTTGGCAGCAATAGAGTCTAAGAGCAAGATTTACAGTTGAGAGCTTTTGAAGCAAGTTTACAACAAGCTGCAGCATTTAGACTATAATGTTAGTTTTGGGGGAGGGTAGATATTTGTGGACAACTGATTTAACAGGTATGAATTTCTGCTAATTCTATCGATTAGAGGAGGCAATGGGAAGACAACACTTAAAAAGTTTCATTCATTTCTAGAATGTAGATGAGCACCAATGCAAGTAAGGAAAGTAACTTCTGGTTCATTCTCAATTACATAATGAGGTTCTGAAATAAGATTATGTACATCTAGTGTCACTTGAGGACAAAAAATTGGTTTGAAGACCTTTTCAGGCTTCATGGAATACTGCAGTGTTTTGATTTTGGTTTTAGTGTAACATTAACTAAAGTATGCACATATGTTCACAGCCCTCTCCAAAAAGAAACCTGCTTGGCAGCTGAAGTGAGTTCTGATCTTCAGTCCAACTGCTGTATTATGGCCCATGACTGTAAGGCTAAACTTGCTTTGCCTATGATAGCGCAGTCTCCTCAGTACTGCTGACTGAGACCAGCTGCTGGCCTGTGCTGTCCTTCAGATCGTTTCTGGTTGTCATCCAGAAGAGGACAACTTGTTTGGGTTACAGGAATGCCAAGGAACATGCCGATGTATGTGGGAGTATGCATGCTCTATTTAGTTTTGCTTAGGACGACAGTTAATTTAGATTGGTCTTTTCAGCTTACATATATAAACCAATATGTTACATATTGACAAGTTCTCCCTTCAGAAGTAAGTGGTGGGCGTCAAAGCACAGTAAAACAAAGGTGTAAGGTGTGCCTGCAAACTGCAATGAGATAATTTCAAACATCTTGACTTCATTTTTCCACTAATGCAAATTGGCTGCCTGCTCAGCACAAACCAGCACGATGAATTCTATCAAACGGAGCTACAATTCTGTCACAAGGAACTACCTGCTGGTTGCATATTGTGTGATACGTTTTATGGACATGTTCAGAAAGCTCTGGGAATTCATACTGTAGGGATGCAGGAAGGGGACAGAAAACAGCTCTAGGAATCTGTAGAATATATGTTCAAAACTGAAATACATGACAGCATGAAAGGCAACCCAAGCATGAAACCAGCCTTAAATTGCTGGAGGTAGCTGTTCAGTTATCCACAGTTATGGATTTTGAATTCCCACTGTTATCCTCACACTTCAAACTGCAGCCTTCAAGAGATTTGGAGTTCCTCTGTTCTTAGACAGAGTCTGAATAGTATCGCAACTTTGCATTTAGATGTGATTTAAACAAATAGCTTTTCAGGGAGTTGGTGAAGCATTCCTAATCTCCTCTCAGGGAAGCTATGCAGTGACTGCACAGGAAAACTAAAATTTATTCCCTTATGCTTGTTGTTGGTCCTTTTCGTGTCTTACAATGAGCAGCTGTGTGGGTTTTTGATTACTGTTGTTCATATTTTACTTGTCCTACTGAGAATTACCAGGTCCTAGGCAATAACCTAAAACATAGTATCCTTTACTAACAAGACACCTGCATGGAAAATAAATTACAGGCCTGGCTTGGAAATACCTAAGTGAATAATATGCTATTTGTACTAGAGAATTAACTACCTGCCAAAATTGCTAGTCAAGCCAAAATTCATAGCTGTTTGGAATTACGGGCATTGCTTGCCATTCTGCAACCATTCTTCTCTTACACATATGAGCCATTGATTTGTGATTTAAGATACAGAAACAACACTGACTGGTCAATGGCAGTACCACAACATAAACCTAAAACACTAGCTGATGTTATTAGTCTACAGAGACTCCAATCAATATTTAACAAAATCGTTTCAAAAGTGTGGTAACTATAATTGTTAGTTACACACCGACATTGTAACACATCTTCTAAAACTTCTCATTTTTCAATACAGAAAATTTGCCAGAGGCCAAAAAGCCCTATTCATTTTCATGAGTAAAATTAATATGAAAATTATCAGAAAATGTCTTTAAAGACACATTAAAAATCAGCTGGCAATTCTGACCGTTACACTTTAAACAATTACTAACCTCTCTTCTGCTATCTTCTCTTTAGCCTTAATTATATCAAAGCTTTAATTTGTTAACTCTATTATATTCCCGCATACTTTGTGACTGAACATATCTCTAAATTTCCTAAATCTTCTTTATCCTAGAATCATTATTCTGAATCAACTTTTAGACCATTAGCAAAATGCACTCAAAGTTACAGTAGGCTGTGGACTGTCTGATAGAATTTTCTGGCATTTCCAATAGAACTGAGAAAATAAAATAAATAGATATACATCAACCATTAGGCTCTATCATAAGTTATTCTTTATTTAACAAGAAACAAACAAAAAACTGCCTGAAGAATGACAAAAAAATGTTGAGCATTATTTGGCTACACTTAGGTGTTGATTGATTTGTACACTACTTAAATGCTGCCTCTGTAAGAAAACTCCCAAATAATGAGAATGAAAAAAATCTTTAGAGATTTTAATTTATCAGAGCAATTTAATTTCAATACTTTTAATGTGTTTATTATTGCTACCAATACTTTTGCAAACTCTGAGAAGGAAAATGCGTGAACAAATTAAGCTGAGAGTTGGTTATGGTCCAGGTTTGAACATTACAAGGCCCGAAACCTTCATTTATGCAGAACCACTCTGGGCATGTGGAGTGAGACATCAGTTCATGTTATCCTTATCAAAGGATCAGGATCCTATTATAGGCACGATAATTGTTTTTCTTCTCCTTTCTGCTTTAACTGTTATTTCTTCACTAAAGAATGGAGCAGAATTCTCATTTTGGCAAACAGCTGGTGGGTCAACTTTAAGGGCAGAACAGTCACCAAAGTCAAAGCATTATTCTTGTGAAAGAAAAAAATCTGATATTTTACAATAAACTTTATTGCAAATGGCTAAAATTAGTACTTGACTGTATTCATTTTTAAAAGTTTATAAAATTGTAATTTAAAATAACACTTTTAAAACACTGATGCTCTCATGTTTTGGGTTTAAATTTTTTAACTTAACTTTAAGAATTTTGCAAGATAAATGAAAAAAATTGAAACTGTATCGGGGAATGAAAAGAACCCAAACCAACCAAAAACCTACTTCTAGAAAAATTGTTTCAAAAATCCACACCTTCAATATTCGATAAATAGCTTGAAAAATTCTAAACCAATATGACTACATAAGTAATCGTTCTAGGCTATAGTTAAAAATATTTCTCATTTATAAAATTAATCAATTTCCTTCAAATACCTTAAAAAGTTCTTCTTAAAAGAAACTTATGCTGAGATGTTACACTTCAACTGAATGTATAAATAAGAGGTTGTAATTTCAAGTATTAGATATAAAACGTGCATAAATCAAAAGGAAATATTTATTACGCTAAGTGAAATTCATATATACTAAATATATGCATTATTGATATTCCTTTCACATGCATTTTATCGTGCATTTTTCATGCATTTTATCTATCTCAGAAGTAGAACTATCTCAATATTTAAAGTATAGAAACAGTGAGAAAGCATATGTTTATTTTAAAATACAGTGGAAAACATAACAATATACAGCCTTTAAACAAAATTCCAAGTCCAAGACCCCCCCCCAAAAAAGAGGATCACATGATCTTATAGCAAGCAGAGTCAAATTTTCCATAAAGATAAATATTTTCCATTGGTGGACAATATTCTATAATGATTTGCCAGACTACCTAATGGCAAATAACTTGCTCACTAAGCATCCTTTAAGACAACAACCATCCAAATCTCATGACACAGAAAAGATATTAAGCTGGCCTAACCCTACAAGGTAGCTGAATGATATTAGAAAACAAAGGATTTTTTAACCCCTAATAGTCAAAAATACACTCAATAAAATTCACCCTGCATGCCATCCCAGTCACAATAATAAAGTACATTCAGTGCTTGAATAGTGTATTAGTAAACCCCATTCAAGAATTTCCCATGAAAACTTTGTATATTTAATCACCTAAAAAGCATTTATTATCATCTGATGCATTTATTAGACCATTAAAATGGATTTTGAATTTCATAAAATAAAAGAATACTTACACAGCTTCTACAAGCTGTATGTTATATCGAGATGTTCTGAATAAAAATTTTCAGTTTCTGAATGACTCTGCAATGTATTTTCTTAGCTGTTCTTTATTATTTGTTATATCTGAAACAACTTTCAAGATCCTTTCAAGATTGACTGATGACCAGCAAATTATAGTGATCTATCTGGCAAGATGAAAAAATATAGTAAAGCCTCCATCTAAGAAGAAGTTTCTGTTATTCCAAGCAGAGCTGAAAAAAATGAACTTGCTGCTGAAAAGTATTGAGTAAGTGTTCTCAGAGCAAGTGCCACGCCCCTGTACATTTGCGGAATGGTCAATCAAAACCAGCATCAGCTGTTTCCCTTACTGTTTTAACAATTGTTTTACCTTCCAGTTACAGAGGTAGAAAACATATTTTCTGGAAACCTATGAAATGACACAATAGATATGATTTTGTGTATCCTTTCCATCAAACATTTGTCTGTGAGGAATTGAAAGGAAGAAACAAAACTGGCCTGACTGTTTCCCCACAAAGTCTTCACAGCAAACAATGACACCTCATAACTGTTGATAAGAAAAGCTTCTGATGCATTTGAAAAATTGTTATATACTCCACACAGCCATTGAACCATTAAGTCATTAACCATTAAAACCAATTTAATCTTTATAACGTGTCCAGATTGTAAAGCTAATTGGGAACAGAAAAAAGTGAGAGCACCAGATAGTAATTTAAATTATGTTAATACTTCTTTCTGAATAACTGAGGGGGAGGGGGAACTGAGGCAAAAGAGAAAGTAAAGAATAAGAAAAAATGTTGCAGTATGGAAGTAACCTAATATTGAGATATTTTCAAACGCAAAACTTTGATAATGCTAAAACGTCTTTGTGAGAAGTTGGGGTCTCTCGTCTGTCAATTAGGAAGATACCAACGATCAATCTACAGGCTTATCCTCTTTTAGGTTTACTTGTCATTTTGGGTTTACTTTAGAAAGATCATATCAGAAGTAACAGCCTGAAAAGATGATCTTGGCTCATCTCTTACAATTTAGCTTACAAAACAGTCCATTCAGAAACTAATAGAAGCTGATCAAGAGTCACTCCTTTACTATGCAGAACACACCTATCAAAAGGTAAACTTCAATATCAGTAGATTTAAGCTGTTTTAAACGAAGGCAAAGACTACATACCAAAGGTTATTTATTTTGTTAAGACATAGCTGTTTGAATTCACTCTCCATTGTAGGTCATATTTCCTCTGTATGAAACTTCATTAAAAGGAGTGTTTAAAAACATTGAAAAAGAAGTCTAAATAATTTTGAGCAGGATTTAGACAATGTTAAATAACTAAAATACAAATGACTCAATATATGCATCAAAATATTTCATACAGTAGTAACCAGTAACTATTACTCATTGGGATCAGGTTATCCAGTGGATAGTTCAGGAAAGCAGTGCATACAAGGAGAAAATCTGAGAGAACTGGGTTTATTCATCCTGGAGAATGGAAGGTACAGGGGGATCTTATCTATTTGCATACATATCTGATGGGGAACTGAAGAAAAAGGAGCCAGTGGTGCTTAGTAATAGGATGAGAAGTAATGGATGAATGCTGAGAAATTCCATTTAAACAGAAGAAAACACTTGGTATTTTTTTGCTGTGAGGATGATTAAACCCTGGAACAGTTTTCCCACGGAGGTTGTGGAGTCCCCAGCCTTGGAGGTAATCAAAACCTGACTGGATAAGGTCCCGGGCAGCTGGCTGTAGGGGGTACAGGGCAACATACTCTGAGCAATGGATTGAACTCATCCATCTCAGAAGTGCCTTCTAATCTCAGTCATTCTGTGTGATGGTTTGAAAGCCACCAATCTATCAGTCCATAACTGTTCCTAATGGCAAGTGAGAATCCTGGAATAGAAGCTACCAAGTGATATTTCTGACAAAGAATGGACTGCTAGATTAAAAGACAGGTTTGCTTCAGGTAGGAGTTGTAGGTGCTTAGAGATTTTTAACTGCCTTTGTAAAAGATTTTATTGCCCTCTTGCATCTTTGTGATTTTGCTCTTCTATGCATACTTAGGAAAGGCTCCCTAACATGGAATAAAATTAATTATTCACTTCAAGTGTTTTATACTTAAATTGAGAAGTATTTTAAATGTAGAAAAAATATTTTACATTGACTCACTTGTATGAATTAAAAAAACTCCAAATTATGGACCCCTAATCTTATTGTATTTTTCCTTCTTATATCAACATACAGTTTCTTCAAATGCTGCTTATTCTCTTCCTCTCTTTCAGATGTCAGATGAAGGCTTTTTTAGTTGTTTTGGTTTGATTTTTTTACATGATAATCTTGAAAACATGAACTTGCCTCCATTCTCTCCTTTTGTTTAAGCTGCTGCCTTTAGGATCCCCTAGATCTTGGGGTTTTTTTCTGATGATATTTCTGTTTCTTTCTCAGAGATGACAAAGAATGGTTCCTTCAGTCTCTCTCAATACTCCCTGATGCTCCTTAAACTTTCTTCTTCCTCTCAAAGCTCTGCCACCAGGTTGAGCAGATCATCCCACTTAGACACATTTCACACAACAGTTCTTATTACTTCCATCCATCACCAGTGGAAGGCTTTAGCACTCCCTGCAGCCTGAGACCAGGGGAATTGCCTGTTTTTATGTGGGGCTTCTGGGTTGCCATATCTGTTCTGGTGAGTGCAGAGGACATAACTTTCTCCTGGATGGATACCATAGCTGAGCTCCTTCTGAGATGATGAACACAAATTCATCTCGCCTCTTGTGCTGCTAGGGTGATAATGCTCTTCCATGTAAGCTGCTGTGCGAACTGTTGTGCCATGCCCTGGGTGATGCACCACACTCCAATTGCCCATTCTGGTCACAGCTGTCCTTGTTCCTTGGGCTCCCTAGCCTGCTTTTTATGGATGTGCATACGGCTGTAGTTGCTTTGGCAATGCCCAGACCTGATTAGCCTCTCCTACAGGACTTGCCAAGTCCTGGTGAGTCTCTCCACTGCCATAGTATTTCTGTGGCTCAGGAACGCCCATCTTGTGTGTCAAGATCTGATGCTCTGCTGCAATTCAAGCCAGCTCTGGAGCAGCTCCCCTCAATGATGGATTGCCGATTTCAGTTACATTGTGTTTACATCTTGTGAATGAAGACTTATGCATGAAAACTTATGTTTACACAAACCACACAGGAGAGAAAGTTCATTATCATACCATTAAAAGAAAGTTGGCCAGGCATTTAACAGTTCATTATTTGATCAATTCCTTCTTTTCCTTGAAATAACCACATACCTCTGTTTGCAGGGTCATGGAAATACTTATTCAATCCATTGTATTATTTCAGACAGCAGCAGACTTCTCTCAGTGGTGCCCAGTGACAGGATAAGAGGCAAAAGGCACAAACAGAAACGCAGGAAATTCCAATTAAACATAAGAAAAGGCTTTTTTACTGTGAGGGTGGTCAAATACACAAACAGGTTGCCCAGAGAAGTTGTGGAGTCTCCATCTAGGATATATTCCAAAGAGATCTGAATGAAGTCATGGGCAATCTGCTTTGTACGACCCTGCTTTGAGCAGGAGATTGGATTTGACCATCCTGGAGGTACCTTGCAGCCTCAGCTGTTCTGTGAGACCGTGGGTTTGCCATACAATATTCCTATTTCAGAAAGCAGTATGCAATGTAGCTCTTTAAGGTAATGGACGTATTTGATATTATTATTTTCCCTCTCTTCATATGTCTGAAAAGTGAATGTGAGAAAACTTTACTGACTGAAAGAAGTGTACACCTCTGGAGGCGTGTAAGACAGGTTACGTGAATTGTTCCATTTTAGGATTAAATGAGTTGTTCTCTGGCAGGGACTCTTCCTCCAATTTTTTAGCTGTAGGTGCTGTGATACCACTGGAACAATTCAGAACATGAAGTTATGTATTTTGTCAGTTTCTATGAAAGGAGTGAAGTCACAAAATGCATATTTCTTTATTCTCTGCTCAAAACATCAGGGACAGCGACATTCTAGATAGGAGCTTAAAAATGGCCATCAGGGTATTATCATAGGCTTTTGCAACTGAAAATCTTGCCTCCAGGAGAGTCATAAGAAGATGCCTCACGAAGAGTGTTAGATTAGGACAAATACATTTATTTCCCCTTAAATTAGATTAAAAACGTTTTCAAATTTGCAGTTTTCTGAGCGATCAGTCAATTCTCTGACCTCTCAGTGAATTTCTTATTCATGAGTTTTTCTCTTTTAAACCGGGTGATCTTTTGGCATCTACAACATCTCTTGCCAAGGAAACACACAGCTAAATTGTCCATTGAATGTTTTGAATAAATAAACATGTACACATAAAATAATAATAATAAAGTACAAGGAAAGCAGTTTAGACTGAAAAGTGCCAGCTTGTATCAAGAAATGAAAAGTGCAAGGCTAAATTTTTAAAGAATTTTTATCCTTTGTTTTCCTTTGTTAGAAATTCAAAAGTCCTGCCATGCAAAAAATGTATCAGCTGTATTAGGAGTACAGATCTTTGCTTAGGACAATCCTGTTGCAAACCAACTTTTTAGACAACACTTGTATCTAAATAAAAGTGCAACTTAGTAGAGTTTGGTGGTAAGGTCACGCTATTACGCACTGCATGGAGTAAGTGTATATATTAAAATCAGGTTATAAGTGTTTATAGCTAAAGAATATATGCTTATATCCAGTACTGGGGAAGGTCATGGAGAAGATCATCTTCAGTGCTGTCATACAGCACATGTGGGACAACTGGGTGATCAGGTCCAGTCAGCATGGGTTTATGAAAAGCAGGTCCTGCCAGACCAATCTGATCTCCTTCTATGACAAGGTTACCTATTTAATGGACGAGGGAAAGGCTGTGGATGTGGTGTATTTGGACTTTGCTAAAGTGTTTGACACCATTTCTCACAGTATTCTGCTTGGGAAACTGGCTGCCATTGGCCTGGACAGGCGCACCCTCTGCTGGGTTAAAAACTGGCTGGATGGCTGGGCCGAAAGAGTGCCAGTAAAAGGAGTTAATTCCATTTGGAGGCTGGTCACAGGGTTCAGTGCTGTGTCCAGTCCTGTTCAATATCTTTACAAATGGTCTGGATGAAGGGATTGAGTGCATCTTTGTCAAGTTTGTGGATGACACCAAGCTGGGTGCAAGTGTGGATCTGCTTGAAGGAAGGGAAGCTCTGCAGAGGGATCTGGACAGGCTGGATCCAAGGGCTGAGATCAACAGGATGAGGTTCAACAAGGCCAAGTGCCGGGTCCTGCATCTGGGACAAAACAACCCCATGTAGTGTTACAGGCTTGGGGAGGAGTGGCTGGAGAGCTGCCTGGCAGAGAAGGACCTGGGGGTGTTGGTTGACAGCCGGCTGAACATGAGCCAGCAGTGGCCCAGGTGGCCAGGAGGGCCAATGGCATCTTGGCCTGTGTCAGACACAGCATGGCCAGCAGGAGCAGGGAGGTGATTGTGCCCCTGTGCTCAGCACTGGTGAGGCCGCACCTCGAGTGCTGGGTTCTGTTTTGGGCCCCTCACTACAGGAAGGACATTGAGGGGCTGGAGCGCGTCCAGAGAAGGGCAACGAGGCTGGTGAGGGGCTGGAGAACAAGCCCTGTGAGGAGACTGAGAGAATTAGGGAGGAGGAGAGGAGGCTGAGGGAAGACCTCATCACTGTCTACAACTGCTTGAAAGGAGTTTGTGGTGAGGTGAGTGTTGGTCTCTTCTCACAAGTGACAAGTGACAAGTGATAGGACAAGAGGAAATGGCCACAAGTTGTGCCAGAGGAGGTTTAGACTAGACATTAGAAAACAATTCTTCACTGAAAGGGTGGTCAGGCACTGGAACAGGGAAGTGGTTGAGTCCTCATCCCTGGAGATGTTTAAAGACAGGTAGATGAGCTTCTCAGGGACATGGTTTTGTAAGTGGACAGGTACAGTTGGACTTGATGATCTCAGAGTTCTTTTTCAACCAGATGACTCTATGATTCTGTGATTATGTGATTATATATACTCACCTCCCATCTGGATGTTCTACCAAATGCTGCCAGGGATGTTCGCTGACTGCTGCCAAGTGTCAGTTTGCTCCAATGTCTGGATTCAAGGTTTTGCAAAGCAAACTCTCAGGCATCAAGTTTCATAAGATAATTTTAATGAAAGGATTCAGCAGCATGGTTGACTCTGCAGGGAGAGGCTGACACAAACCAAGAAGTCCCTGGGCAATTATACCCTTACAGACACTTTACCTGCCTGTTCACATGATAATTCAGACCAGTAGTTGTTTATATGTCTTCGACTTTCTTATTCCTCATTGGATTTCTTTGCTATCTTTTAGACAGTCTTGTCACGGTGCAGTTGGTGTTGATGATCTGTATCATTGAAGCCTCTATATTATCCTTTTCTCACTGATTCTGTAGGTCATGTTTTTGACTAGGCAGGCTGTATGCACTGGTAAAGTTTTTAACCTGAAATTCTCAGCTGGTAGCCTAGTGCTTCAGATCAAGTCTCACTATTCATGCTCAGAAAAGTAAGCAAATACCATAGTAAATTGCACAAAATTGTAATTCTAGAATCTTATTTAAGTTAACGGTATACCAAGTCACGCCATATTATGACTTTTTATTTTATTTTTTCTTATAATATCATTTTATATTATAATTTTTTTATTCTATATAAAATGTTACTTTATTTACCAGCCAATCCTTATTAAAGAGGAGAACTGCCTGGTTGTGCAGTCCATCTGCTGTCCAGGAAGTATTCAAATGGGGCTCACAAGTGAGCTGTTGTTGGTGAAAGATCTCATTGCTTTAGGATTGCTTCAGGAAGCACCCCTGAGAGGGGTTCCAGTGCAAGGGGAGATGGTTGCCATGCAGCCACACTGCCTAGCAGGGCGTGCTCAAAGAAGACTCACTTAGGCTTTCATATTTATGGGATAAAAATGGTTGACTCGTAGTCAAACTGCATATGAAGCTCCTTATTGGTATTCATTGTGTGGTCCAGCTGTGGGCAGGACTTTGCCTCCTCTAGAGCCTGAACGAAGCTGTTTCTGGTTTCATAAAGGACCAAGGAGGAGGGAGTGCAAACTCAACCATCACACACCCACAGTCTTTGGAAGATACCATTTTCTTATTCTTTGGAAGCTTACAGTGAGTCAGTTTTTCTGAGGGGAAGGAACAGAATTTTTGCCAATATTTCCCATCCTTGTGGTGAATGTCTGGGACTTTAGGGGAGTGTTCTTCTAGTTTCCATAGTTTATACTGTCACTAAAGACTAAAACACCCACTGATCACTTGTATTGTGAAATTCCTCTTCTTCCCTTACAGGGAAGACAAACATCTTTTCACTTTGCAGAGCATTGGTTATTATTCACAGCATGGTGTCAGGTGAAATGGATTGATCCAGTAACATAAGCCTATAAACAATGACCTACAACTCTCCAGGATTTTTCACATACTCACCATCTGCAAATATTTACACAGGCATTGACAGAGATTTGAAGCAGTGAATGGGACAGTTAATCCAAAGAGAAATTACTCTGAGGCATTGTAAAGATTGTTCACATGATTAATAATCAAATTATGCGTAATAGTTAGATGTATTGCCGATTTGCTCACATAAATACCTTTTAATGAGATAAGGATGCATTTGGGGACACCTACGGATAAAATTTGGGGATTTCTCAAAAAAAGACAGAATCATATAAGCTTTACAGATTCTTGAGACTTTTCAAAGACTGGCTCAGCACGGTTTAATATACAGGATAAGGATAGTAGATTAAACATAAGATGTGACCCAACTCTTTTGATGTGTGATAAACCGCTGATGGGAGGACATAACTGTTTTCAGACTGATGTCCTTTTCTTAGCTAAACCATGACCTATTTGTGTTCTCTACTTTATATGTTTTATTTTTATGATATTTAAAGATAGAAAATGCTCATAGTAGCATTTCCTAGTAAATTATTTGATTAAATTGAGGTTGATGATAATTGTTTTACCTGAAACTTACCCTTGTACTTGATTTCAAGGCAAGTTACTATTAATAATACCAATTAAAGCATTTATAATTTTTAAGTGTTACAGACCTTTGATTTAGCTATAGAGTACTTAAGCATGGTCATAGTAACTAGAATACAGAGACAAAAAATAGTAAATAGAATTACAGAAGGGGATGAGAGATATGACACACTGGTGAAGGTGAGGGACTACCACAGTTTCAATAATCCCCCCTCACCAGGGACTGTAAAACTACATATTTTTCAAATGAAAGGTCTCCTTTTACAGAGAAAAAAAATAGATGATGAACTGTGAAGAAAATGTGGCTATGAGTCATATGGGAAGATGCAAATCATTACAAGAAATCACTGTCATTTATCCT